>CADWAE010000475.1:11240628-12481257 GCA_902982915.1 Phalloptychus januarius
TGGTAAAGATAATGAGCTAGAAATTAATTGAAAGTATTCTTGAGACAGAAGGTGAAATCTTTCAAGACCTGTTGAGCTGAAGGATGTCCTTTGGTCTTTCTTCTGGAGGCGGTGTCCAGACCCCAGAGGGAGGAGAAGCGGCTGCGCCGTTTACTGAAGGTTCGCTGCACAGCCTGGTTTCGCTTCCTGATGCTGCCTTCAGTTCGGGCTGACACCTGTCAAAGAATGGATATTTAAACTTAAAATTTTTTAAGTTAGAAGATTAACATTAAAATACAGTCACACCCACATCAAGTCATGATTTGGGTAATATCAATTATCTATTCATCATAGAACTCACATTTGAGACAAATAGTACTGAATAGAATACCACTACCAATAATTACATTAACAAGTAAGGAATAAGAGCTGGATAATTCAATTCTATTATAATGGCTGTTAAAGTAGCCATTATTATCAAAAGCTTTTTTTGTAACAGAAATGCAATATCAGAAATAAGCCTCTAGTCCTGTTCAGTGACCCACTACAAGAACAGAGACGAAAAGCTCTTGGCATTTCTGGGTTAATTCACACTCAGGTCCTGAACACTGAGCAGCTCAGACTCACTATGTTTCACCAGAGCATGAGGGTGTGTGTAAACACTGTGCATACTGTAAGCTGCGTCAGTGTGCTGTCTAATCACCGCTCGTGACACGCACAGCTTACAGCTAAGAGATCAAACCTTCCTGGTTAAGCTGTATGGAAGAGATTGTTTCAGCATAAAAAAGAATGAAAGTAAAAGGTGAAAGAAAGGAAAAGCTACAGATTACTGCACATTATGTCATGTTTTTACATATATGTACATTTTACATATATTGTTTTAATTATCTGTTTGGCAGTTAATTTTGTAGTAACTATTTATCTAATGTGTAATATGGGAGACAAATATATATCATGAGGGAGGAGAAATATGCAGAATTGTATGGAGAAAGAAAAGGAGCAAGAGGAGAGTGGACACAAGCTAACGGAAGAGAGAGTACAGGCTGCAAACTAAAAAGAGATGGGAGCAGACAGTGTTAAGCCTGTTTGTGGGAAAGTGCCTCAGGGATAGATGTTCACTAATAGAGTTTATATTGATCTGCCAATCCCAAAAAATAGATAAAAAATACAGTAGCTGTGCATGTCTGTGTGTGTAGGATGATATGTTTTTGCATATCTTTTCCCATCAAGACATTTTAGCAGAGCGCAATGCCACTTGAAACATAATTACATCATATAACACTCTATCAGAATCATTCTTCCACAACTATGTAGTTCCTGCACATGCCAGCTAAGCTACTCTGGTCTTGTATAACGCATCGTGCGAGGTATGAGAATGTTAGTTTCTAGCTTGGCCTTCTTAGATTGAATTTTTTTTTCACCACATTTTACAGATGTCCAGTCAGATTAAGTTCTGAGGAATTTGAAAGTGTGTCAGCATCTTTTTATCTTTTTCATTTTCCCTAACTGATTTTAAGAAGATTAGTTTGATGTCTGACAGATAACATCATCCTACTGAAGAAATGCTTCAAAGTATGCCATCTAACTTTGATGAGGTGCAACAACGAAACAAACCACCAGAATGCTACCCTGGAAATTCCTTCCATTCTGTTGGTTATAGCAACATTATTTTTATCTTTAGATTTAGATCTTTATCTGATCATTATATATGAAGCACCAAACAGTGGTACAGCCAGGGGTCAGGGTTATCAGCCAGTCTGCCTCAATTCATACCCCCCGTACCTCCAGATTGTCCCATCCTAATTCCATCTTTGACCCATTTACCTTAAACATTTTGTATCTAGCTAGTGGGAAGTGAAAGGACCTCAGAAAAAACATCACTAACGCTCACACAATGCATATACATTTTTGAAAAACTCATCAAAATATCAAGCCTGAATTGTTATAACTGTAGTAGAATCTCAAGTATCTATAGTATCCTGTTGCCACCTCATGTCAATTAAACATTGTGGACTGTCTCAGTCGTCCAACAGACATACAATTTTATTGATTGGTATTTACTGCATATATTGATGGCAATTCCATAACAACTTTGGTGCTGAAAATACCAGATCTTTGTCTGGTTGGCGTTTTAAGATTATTTTAATAGAAAGCCATAATATAAGATTCTGTTTAATAAAGATTCTGTTGAGTAAACTAGAACCCGTAATAGGTTGTATTAAGACAGGATAATACATGTAATCCCCTTTCCCTTTCGGTTTTACTGACACTGGTGTAGGTCATCTCTTCTAAGATGGTATTTCATTTCGGGAATTCTTGAAGAAGTTCAAATACCAAACATAGCATAGAGTTGATGACCTGGGTTGTGTCATAACTTAAAGCTGTCAACAATAGAGATCCCATTTTATTTTATTGTGATTCTTATTGGACAGGACGATTTACAAAATTCCACAATGGGAGGAAAAGGTTACTTTCAGGTTCTTTGGTTGTTTTGTATTTTTCACTATTTGTTGTCTGTGTTTGCCTTAGTTATTCTTTGTCTTGATCAGATTGGCCTTGTTTCTTTTCTGCTTCAGTTCAGTCTGCCTTTAGTTATTTTAGTTAGCTTGTGTTTATTATTTATTTGTGCCTAGTTTTTTTTGTCTGACTTAGATTTTATTTCCCAGTTCTCCTGTTTGTGTTTCCTCCTAACTCCCTTGTGCCATTTTCTCTTTTCCTCTCCTCGGTCTACCTTATATTTTCTCCCCTCATATCTGCAAGCTGTTAGTTAATCAGCCCTGGTGTATCGTTTCAGCACTCATTCTCCCAATATCCAAACACGTCTCCTGATTCCTGTCGTGATACTCTATCCTTCTTGGTGCGACCTGGTCTCTGTTTGTTTCTGCTCTCGCTTCCCGTGATCTTCATTGCTTAGTAAGTTTTTATTAATATTTTTTTTGTCATTGAATTATTCAACTTCACATGTTGCCTGTGCCCGCTCCAAAATTGTGGGTCATATCAACATCATCATCATGACATTTACATGGGTTTCAAAAAATGTTTGCAAATAAAAATCTGAAAAGTAAATTTGTTTTCAACTTCCATTGCGCTACACTCCAAAGAAAACAAGTGGATGAAGAAAAACTGTTCAGCTTTCAACAAAAGTTGAAGATTTTAAGTGCTAAAAAGAAAACAGACATTTCACATCTCAACAAATCCAACCCCATTGCAAACTTTTCAGATTAGTATTTTATTAAAACCAAATCCATTTTGTTTTCTACTACCAATTATGCACCACTACATGTTTTTCTCTTCCACCAAATCAACCAAGTTTGTGGTTGTAACATTGGAGGCTGTGTGCTGGTTTTAGTTTGGCTAATAGATGAAGTTAAGGTCCCAATGTGCAATAAGATAAATTTACACCAGATGTCTTCACTCCAGTCCTCAAGGGCTAATGTCCTTCAGCTTTTAGATGTGTCCCTTGTCCAACAGAGCTGGACAAGTTGAATTACCTCCTTGGTATGCAGTCAAGTTCTCCAGAGTCCTGCTGATGACCTCATTATTTGACTCAGCTGAGTTGAAGTAGAGACACATCTAAAAGTTGCAAGGAACTGACCAAAGGAGACTAGAGTTGTAGACCCCTGACATACATAATCAAAATTATGTTTGGATCATTATAATAATTGCAAAAATAATCATTAACTTCTGCTAAACTGTCAAGACAAAAAGCTGAAGACACTTGTTGTTCCAGTGTATTTGAAGAACTTCTTGTTTCAAGTAGGCACATGTGACAAGACATTTACAGCAACGCAAACACACCCGCTCTCTCCAACCTGATCTCCTATTGAGGGTTGAACGTTCGAAGCCTCAAACAAAATACCTACTTAAGCATGTAAGGACACGTGCAATATGTTCAGGAGCTCTAATTTGGTCAAGGAAGAACATTTCTGAATAGCTAGGAGAGAAAAAACCTGGAAATGATTCACCAGACATGGCTATTATATGTGAGGGGGTGTGTTCGTGTGTACAATAATTTTTTGCCCTACCAGTGCATGGAAGGAAGATACAGAGAAGATGCCAAGGCGACCCATGGCCATTTTGGTGGGACGTGAAGCAAAACCCAGGAGGCGTTTGGGATTTGGAGGTTCACCGCCTTGTAGGCTGGCCAGGTAGCAGCGACAGCGGAAGAGATCTATGTGGAACCGCTCCAAGTTCTGCTCCCACAAAAAAATCTAACAAACAGAAAAGTTTGAAGTTTAAACAACTGAATGCGTCTGAGAAAGGTAATTATGCGTCATAAGCAAACCTCCCTGTTATTATATTAATTTACTTCAAATGTGACCACTAACAAATTTTAAAAATCCTTGAACAAGCCTGAGGGCTTGTCTGGTGTTACATAGTCGCTTGGTCATTGTGGGAGGGGAGTTGTGTGGGGGTGCTGAAGCCCCTGCAGTGAGGTATTACTCACCAGCACAGCCCCCATCAGTTGCCGACCTGCAGTGATATGTGCAGAGCATCACAGGGTGGGCCGTGGGAGGTGGAACATGAACACAACACTAACAGGGCTTCATTTGCATTAGTTTTTGCCATTATCTGTTTGTTTGGCTTGGTATTCAAATACTATCTACAATGCCTTTTAATTTTACACAGATTCCCATACTACTTTCATAAAGCGTGTTATAAAATACAAATGTTGCCCCTAAAATAAATCTGCCTGGTTAACTATTAACATTGCTTTATGGAGAACAGTCAAACACTTCCATTAAATAGAACCTGTTTTGTTTGCTTTTTATGTAAAACGTCGTCCTTTCAGCCAGTTAAAAACTCAGAAAGTTGTGTTAATCAGATTTACATTAAAACATTCTGTGTATAATTTAGCCGCACCTCCACACCTGCATGGAATGAAAAGGAGGATTTGTTTGAGTGAAAATGACAAAAATATCTATTAAAGAAGCATTAAGGTATGTTTACCATGGGTTTCAACATGTTCTTGAGATTTTAAATGATGCCACAGGCACAGTTATGTACGTATACATATACATATATATATATGTGGAACATCTGTGGTTCCACATGCAAGATTTTTTTCTGGTTGACACTCTACAGAAAAGGTGATTTAGTGTCACAATCAGTGAGATACTAAAAGTTGCAGGATGTACTTTTACAGATTAAAATAAGGTTCATGATATCCCAAGCATTAATGTAACAGGCGGAAGGCGGAAATGCCCTTTTGAAAATAAGATAAATCTTTGATCTGCCAGATTTCCGTTATAGATTATCACAATTCTCTGTTCTGCACCTGCTCCAGTATGGTCTTCCTCTTCTTTGCATCAGTGACAGCGGAAAGCTGCATATCTCCCATCTTTTTCATTTTCTCGTCCATGTCAATCTTCTGCTCCAGTTTGCGGATCTCAGTTCGGAGCAGCCTAACGGTGTCCTCCCTGTGGTGCTGTCGGGCAAGAGCTGTAGCACACGCAGAGTGGATCGCCGTGATCCAGTTCTCCAGTTCAGTTTGGCCTGATGTCTGTTAAGAAATGGTAGTAGTGATAGATTAATAGCTGAAAGGCCAGATGACATATTTTAGAGCAATAAATAAATAAATCAAACTAATGAAGGTATGAAATAAAACAAAATCAAAGTTGGGAGTGCACTGTTTGTCCAAGTGATTAAATACTTTTAAAATGGCCATTTCTGAAACCAAAAAGCCTTTTGAGAGACAAAAGTCAGAACCTTTTTTTCTCTAACACTTTTTGATTCAAGCGTTCATTTGACAAATTAAGTGCAGACTTAATTTCCTGTGCCACTTTGTTAAATTTCCAAGCCAATACTTACAGAAATTTCACGTCACCACATTTCACCAAAAATGTCTAATTTATGAAGCAAAATGTGAGCTGGAGAATTTTATAATGACCGTTTTCCTTCTCAGTGGCATTTAAATTATCCAACTCTTTTAAGGCAAACATAACAAATTACTTTTCATTAACTTTTGAATTGACACTCAGCTCTTTTGTGCTTGCATTTCCCTTCGGCTTGTTGTTAATATGTTATGTATAACCACATCTTCAAAATTTTCACAAATGATTTATAGAATGTATTCAAGCATGCAACAGACAGCCATATGAATTAATGTTCAAGTTACAAAATTGGTTTAACCGACAACATTGTCAATTTAATTTTATCGCCATTTAAATAATCTTTCCCCAATTGCTTATTGTATCTAGGAGGAAATTTCATGAATATAAATAGACACATTTCAATATTTGCAATAGTCACTGCTGTGGATCACTGTCACAGTATGACAGTGTGGCCTTTAAACATGTCAGACATAAAACAAACACATGGACACAGGACTGTCATTTCTCCATACATAGCTAAAGGTCACGTATTTAAGTGTCAGACACATAGCCTACACATGCCCAGATGAAATCTAATATTTCATGGCTATCCATCTGCACTCCTTCTGGTTTTTAAATGTGTTGTATTTTCTCTGGACAATTAAATTGATAATCCCTTAGAAAGCAAAATGCCACTTGGAAGTTATTCTTTTTAATGGATTTTCTCACCTGGAATAAAAATGCATCCCCCATTGAGTTGCTAAGGCAGAAGACATAATCTTTCTTGGGATGTTCAGGCACAGCCTGCACAATGCTGTTCTCCACCCACAAGGCATGTTTAGCAACGTTGTTATGATCAATTACTGAGCGACCATCTGATTCATACAGGAAGAGGCTGCAGCCTTGAAGAACAAGAAAAAAAAGACGGAGGAAAGGAAAACATTGCGATAAGCCCACAAACAAACTTCATTTCTTTTAACCAAAGTACTGTTTACTTATTAATATGAACTTTTAACCCAAGGTCAGGAAGATAAGCCACATTTGCTTATTTTAGAAAATTGATATAAACAGAGGATGCAGGCAGGAATGCAGCTGCAGATTCTGTATCTTATGAATTTTAAAAGGACCAGATTGGATTAGACACAGATCCTGCCGTAAAATTAAATTGTGATGAGGCTGAGCAGAGCTAATGCGCAGCCACAGAGAGCTCTGTGAGTGAGAAAACAGTAAGGGTGACAAACAAGGGCATTGGCTGAGTTTAGTCTGATGTGATTACATTCTAACAAGAGAGAGAGTGTGGAAGATTAAACGAATCAGGATCATGTTAAGATGCTTTTTCAAGTCTGATGTTATGGCTGCAAGGTTTTCTTCATATAACAATGTTTTTCACCATAAGCAGAAAGAAACAAGGCTTTAAGAAGCAGAACACACCTAAGTGAATGTTACAACCAAAAAAACAGGCCCAGTGGGAATTCTTTTAGAGCTGCTTTGGGATCAAATAGGAAGCTTTAAGACAAGAGTATCCCATTGATACTCTTTAAAACAAATCCATGGTTTGATAAAAAAATGTCTAATGTTGTTCACATAATGCTTATGCAGAGTCACACTTTTATATGAGATGATATGCAATGCAATATGGTTAAGTTTGGTACTACACTGTATAATCTACAGAATCGAGGCTGAAATGGAGCATTGTGTGACTTCATTTTTGTTCAAATCTTTTTTTCTATTTTAGCTAAAAAAAATGCTATAATATTTCCATGACCAGTACCTTTTAGAGACACCCAGTACTGTTTCCACTTGCGCTTTGTTGCGAGTTCCACCTTCATGTTTTTCTTGTGAACCAGGAAGTTCTTCACAGCTAAAGCTCCAGCTTTCCTGACTGTGCCTTGTGCACAGCCAGTCAACGTGTCAGATGGGTAGGCGCTGCTGAGAGTGCCGCTGCTCTGCTCATCACTTACAGCCGAACTGGCCTCCTCAGGGAAATCTCTGCCCTGATTCGTCTGATGAATGATTGAGAGACAAAGAGATTAGAAATAAAACAAGATTATTAAAAAAATTAAAAGGCGTGTAAATACAAAAAAAAAATCATAACCAGCTAACCCAGACCTGGCTTTCTAACTCCTTCCGGAAATTCTCATATACTCCTCCTCTGCATCCCTCAGTAGTTCTTCCATCTCCTCCGCCTGCGCTGCTGCTCCCACTGTCACTCCCATTAAAGACGCTGCTCTCTGTGGCCGAGTAGAGAGAGAATGAAGCCGACATGGCTTTACACCGCCGGGAGATCAGGTCGCCGTCTGCGTCCATCTCTGTGGCAACGCCATCAATGCCGCTGTCACCATATTCACTTCCATCTCCCATAGCACCTGAGATGTCCTGCCCAACAAAAAAACAAGGCGAACCCAGAATTTATTTGCTTTGGAATTATTGATGCATGTCTGTTTGAACCATCTGAACACAAGCCACTGAATAAAACTGTACTTTCAGTGACCTGAATAACTAATTTGATGGCGAATACATAATTCAAGTTTTCATAACGCGACCTGACAGCTGAAACCATGCATAAATGCTTAGATGTTACTTTTCTGAGTATAAACAGTGCACACTGTAAGACATTTGATTACATCACATCTCTGGAGGTTTTCAATTCATAGAAATCCTGCATCTAAGGTCACATTCCATAGATTTCATTTTTAAATTACATCTGATTTTCACAATAAAAATGAGATTCTCATATCTTACTACAGATAATCTGGAGTCTGTTTCTGTTTTTTTGCTATGTTTTGCTCTATTTATATCCAACAACCCTCTGTCCAGTTAGACAATTTAAAATAACCACTTTAGTTTATAAAAATCAGCTGAATACTTTGCATGGTTAACTATTTCAGTACTGCCCTCCTGACGGCTTATTTTTACATCAAAGGCATATATCATGACATCTCTAAAGCTTTGATAATAAATTCTGTAAATAGAGCTAAAATGTCTCAGTCTGATGGTTATCTGTCAAATAAATGTGCAAAAGCATTAGGATACTCTTCCAGAAACAAAAAACACACATGCAGAATGTTTACATAAAACGGCAGGAAATGTCTGGTTGTCTTCACAAGGATAAGTATTAAACTGACTGTGGTGTCGACCCTCTGAACTTCCTGAGAAACACTGATACACAAAGTCAATCTGAGTTCATTTCTGAAGAGAAAAAATAAAATAGACTGAAAGAAAGACAAAAAAGGAAAGGAGGCTTAAGAAATAGGATCAAACCTGAGTAGTATGTGCACGACGTCCCTGGAAGGCGGGGCAAGGTGCAGAGGGGATCCCCAGCCCTGACAACCCTTCAGACAGACAGTGAGATCGCCGACACGGGAGGGTGAACGCTCCATAGCCGCTGGCGTCCTCTTCAGTTGGAGACATCAACCCATCCTCTGCTTCAGTGTCTCCATTGCAGTTGGCTTCTCTGTGGTTTTTAATGTAACGATTCCTCTGACCCCGGAGGCCTGGACTCTGCTGGCAGCACAGATGGTCCAGGGATGAAGCTCTTTCAGTGGAGCCTATGAAATAAGCAGATATTTATTCCAGGTTTCTATACTACATATGTATGAGTGGACAAGTTGAGTTTTAAGGGCATTAAAATTTCTGGCAGTTGCAAAAATGTTCATACTTCTTGTACTTTTTTTATTTATACATGTTCTGGAAAAGACAAATTTTGGCAGGGATTTCCATTTCAGACCAAAGCAAATTATTGCACGTTTTTGAGGTAGAAGAGAAAGGATAACGGAGTCTTTCCACCCAAGTCCCACAAAAGGCATTAAAGTTCCCAGTCATGTTGAAAGCCAAGACATACAAGTCTCATACCAAGTCCACCTATTAATTTCTCAGACCAAATTAAGTCTTTTGAGATATTTAAAACATTTTACTTTCATAAAAGGAGTTACAAGTCTTAAACAAGTCGTTTGATTATTACTGTGACCGTTTGTGTAAGAAAAGCTTTTGACCTGTAAGCGCAGCTGGCCTGACTGGTGTGTCCTTTGGTCTTCATGATGTAATTTGTTCCTTAATGTTTTTCATTAAACCTCCAAACACAGATGTATTTAGCTCATCATTAACATACACAGATGAAGACCCTACTTAATAATTAGACGATTTCTCAGTTGCCCTGGGTTTTATTTAGGAGAAACATATTGAAAGGGTTACACCCAAATACATCTCACTTGATGAAATTGTATTTTCTTATCTGAAAATTATGTATAATTTTCCTTCCACGTCATAATTAAACACTACTTTGTATTGGGTTATCACATGAAGTCCCAAAAACCACGTAGAAGGTTGTTGCAATCAGACAAAATGTGTGAAGTTCAGAGGGTGTGAACTATTTTGCAAGGTTCTGCAGTTTCAGAGTTCATTCCTATATTTGACTTCAGCATTGCAAGCTTGTGTCTTGTGAATCATGATTGCCACAGTGTGTGTGTGCGTGGGTGTGTGAGTGAATGCACAAAGCCTATGCATTATACTGAGCCATCTGACCACTTATGGGAGCCCTTTAAGCCTTCATCAGTTAAGTTAACAGCCACTGCCTGATGTCACGTTGGACTGCTTGAGCTCCTGCAGAGCTCCAGTTAAACTAACAAACCTGTGATTAACTGAACTCCTGCAAGTGATGGATAGCAACGGACCTTTAATCAGCACAGTGTCTCAAATCATTTTTCCCTCTCAGCCAGTGCCCATAATTTTCTCACCTCCTTCCCCTCTCATTGCCTGCATTCTGGAGGCAATCAATCTCTTCTGCTTACATCTTTTAAGAAATACTTTTATGATTAATTATTGCAAAATATATGCATATCTAACAAAATGTTACCTACAAATGAGAACATGGAGGTTGAAAATGAAAGCATAACATTTGGTGTTAGTGTGCAAGAAAACAGGACTGGACAGTGACTCAATGCATGCAAAAAGCACTCTTTTATGTCCATGTTTTTTTGTCCTTACCTGCAGTTCCTCTGAGATGCGTAAACTGCTCCTCCTCCTCTTCCTCTCCTCCGTCGATTATGTCTTCTGTGCTGGTAAGATTTTCCTGGCTGAGGTCGGACATAGAGAACTCCTGGCTGTCTTCTCTCCACATGTCTGCTGACTTTGATCGCTTCTTTTTAAAGGTTCCTCCATCTCTGGGACCTTCAGTCATTCTTTGGAGGTATCTTTCTTCCCCAGGAACATCTCCCTCCCCCATAGAATCCTCTGCTTCATCCTGAGCAATAGTGTCCGCCTCTGAGGTCTCAGGAGTTGGCGTGGCCAAGGTTTCGTCCTGTTGTTGATAGGAGTCTGGCCTCATTGTCATTGAGATGCGTTGTGTCCAGTGAGGGTTGATGCCGAACTCTCCCAGCTCATCTGTGCCATTAAAAAGTTCCAGTCCACTCTCGGCTAAGGACTGTGGGATACTTGGTGTGCTGGAAGAGCGAGTGGAGGTTTCAGAGTTTCTGTACTCCTGTTTGACAGTCGAAGAGAGCCTTTGCCGGCGAGTGACCGACTTCTTGTTGGTGAGGCGGAGTGAGCGGGATGTTTGTTTACGAGAAATGCGTACCGCTTCATTGCCGCACACACTGCTGTCTCCGTTCTGACTCTCCACGTTTCCCATGATTTAACTGGACAGGAAGGAGAAAACCAACGTAAGACAAAGCCTTAACTCTCTTCTGAATAAAGCCTAGGAAAAAAACACATTTAAGTACCCCTCTTCCAGTTTTGTTTTGAAAACAGAGGTAGGAGGCCAGCTTAGATCTTAGTTAGATTGACTTGACTTGATTAGAGACTTTTGTCCAGTGAGTGTACACACTGAAAAAACATTCTGAAATGTATGTAATGATCTTTTGATGTCCATTGGCTTTACATCTGTAAGGCATTTATAGCAGATGGTTTGGTTCTTTTCTGACATGATTCTCTCTTTAATAGCTAATTGATACTCTTCTGTATATGATTCTCAGATTTATGCATTTTTTAAAACATTTGCCTGGATGGCTAGTTGAGTGATTACCTCTTTTATCTTTCAGTAAAACGGAAACAATTACTTGAAATAGATGGAACAACATGCAAACCCTCATTTAAACATTCACAAATATTTCAGAATGCTGTTGTCAACAGCAAGCAAAAGGATAAAATTAACGTTTTATATTCTGATCACTACAGAAACTCCTTCTTTTCTGTCCACAGCCATCACTAGCCACAACAACGTTTTGAAGAAATTTGTATGAGTTCCTACAATATTTATTTTTGGAATAGCAAAGTGTTCTTGAATTCAAACAAAATGTTCAAAATATCTGTGTGCACATGGCAAGTAGTTAAATGTCAGGAACCAGTATATCTATCTAATCTTTAAACTAAACATTTTGTTTCTCAGTTCCTCCATTCTTATAATAAAAACATTGTTTTCTGCCAAAGGCTGACAACTTGGAATCAAGCCTTTCAGGCTGTGGCAACAAAGCTGCTGAACAACCTATTGCCACAACTGCATGAGTCTAATTCCCTGGATTCTTTTGAAAAACAGTCACAGATCTATCTATTTAGTCTGACATTTGCCTGAAGTTTATACTGCCAGTAGCAATGTTTTTATATCAGTCATCTCATGGGTGTTTTTTTCTATTTTTTAAATCTTTGCTTTGCTTTAAAGCCTCTGTTTATTTACCGTCTTAACCTCTCTGATTTTAATGGTGGACATATTTTAATTATGGGCTTTAAAAATAAAATTATACACATTCAAGAGTTTAAACAACATCTTCAAGAGCTCTATCTCTATCATGTGTTTGCGTGCTACTGTGATAATCTAAACTCCTTTAGTGGGAAGAAAAGTCAAACATGAGATGTGCCTGTGCTTGCTCTATTTAACATTTTTTGTTAATAATTTAAACAAATTCATTGACATCACTACAGATCTAGCTTGCCAGATCCTTCTAATGTTCAAAAACTGAGCAAACAAAAATGAGGATAAGACCTTTAGGAGGAAAATGTTGTTGATTTCTTTTTTAATTTCACAATAGTAATATAATATGTCAAGTACTTTCTTAATTTCTTGTAAAGAGTATATACTACAAACCCATAATAGTTGTCCACTACAAAAAAGGCCAAGAGTTTATGATGACTGTACATAAAAACAGCATTCAGTAAGGGAAAGTACAATTTCATGACCTGCTTAACAGCTTAAATTTAAACACCATGAGCTGTTTTCCTGCTTTGCATACTTTAACTGTCATTCAAATAAGACGGGAGATAAAGTACACCCAGAGATGAGCTGGAAAGTCCCCTACATCTTTCTAAGCCATACGTTATCAGATGCTGTCAGTTGATTTGGTTACTTACTACGCCACGCATGGGAAAACTGCAGAGAAGACTGCAACACTGATAGAAATCTGAAGAGAATGTTAGTCGAAAACGTGTTGCTTTCACATTTTTGTGGCAAGAATTTATTTATACCGTTTTTGCATGGAAAATCTTGATTTTATTTTTATTTTACTTTATGTAAAAAAAAAAGGCTAACTCTAAAATTCCCAAATTTTAAAACAAATGAACAAAGCAGGTTTCAGGGCATATTTTGTCAATTGTAGGAGAATCGTGCTTCTATAGGCTTAAGGCTTAATGCTACTGAGGCTCAAGTAGATGCTGTATCAGCTGCTGTCAGATCAGTTTGTACTCTGTGAATCACACATTGTCAAACCCACGCCATTACTCTCTTAGCTGTGAAGAGAGAGAGAGGGAGACTAAAAATTTTAAACAATATTTTTTTTCTGTTTTCGAGCTGGAAAATCTTCTATGCAAGTTTCTTCATAAAAATGTCAAATCAATGAAGCAACAAAAGATACTTGTATTCACCTGTATGTCAGGAACAGGATCACCATCTTCCCATCATTACTGGGATTTGATCTTCCAATAACATGGTCTAAACAGGCTCAAATGCTGGAAACACTTTGCTCTGAAAGAAACAAGAACAGACAGAGGCAATTCAACTTCAGACAAAAGATGGTAAGCAAATAGGACTCCATTACTAAGAAATAAAGAATCTTGTGAAAAAGTTGTTCACCCCTTGGGAAAAGTTGGGAAAGGTTTCGCTAGATTGTCACACAAGACCTAATGTGACAGTTTTGGGTTGCTATTATGATTCAGGACCTGGAGGATATGGACATCAATTGATGACATTAAATTCAACCGCAAAAGTGTTATTAAGTGGGCAATAATTGAAAGCACACCAGCAAGTTCACCTCTAAATAGCTCAAAGGAAATGCAGTTTGTATTTTCTCATGCTTTTGTTTGAGATGAATGTGTTTAATGATCTAAAAGATGTCATTAGAAAAAAGAAAAGATGCAAAACTAATCTATAAAAGGGCAGATAGTTTTTCACATCAAAGGAAATTAAATAAAAAATCCCAACTAATTGTCCCAATAAGACAGATTATTAGAAGACAACCAACAAAGACCAAAGCTGAAAATGAGAAACAAACTTCAAAGCTACCGTGTTCATTTACACACCTGGAATGTCTTTGAGATTCACCCTCACACTCTTGCGACCCCAAACCGAGCAGGCATGCACAGACATGAAACATTTTGGGAAAATAACCCCTTGTCTCCCAGCTGACAAAGAAATGTGTTCAGCCATACACACTGTTTACTGAATAATACTGATCCTTGCCAAAACTACCTAATTTTCTTTGGTACCAGCCGTTAGCTGTTGGGTTCCAATTTCCATTATTATTTATTGTTTGTAATCAAACACAGTTTATTTATTTGAGACAAAAGTACAATAAATCTCCCTTGTTAGATTTTGTGAAACATGGTGACGGTTTCAGAATGGATGTTTGGGAATACTTTTCTCCAGCACGGATGTGGAAGCTGGTGAGAGTTTATAGAAACTTAGATGGAGTTAAATTCAGTGCAGTTTGTGAGAAAACCAGTTTTAAAACTGGAAAATACTTTGGGTTCATCTTCAAGTAGAATAGCAACCCTAACCATACAAGAGAAGAGAAGAAATTTAGACAGATTAGACTAAATAATATATGTTAGAATGGAAGTTTGAATCAAACTGAGAATATGTGGCTTGACTTCAAGTTATTGTTCACACTCCAGTTCATACATACACAAAACTGGTAGAGATATATCCTTAAAACACTTGCAGTTACAATCAGGCTCTATAAAGTGTTGACTCACTTTTCAGATAATTTTTTTGGTCAAATAAAATTCAAAACCTATTCATTTATTTTCTTTGCACTTTTTAGTTTGTGTTGATCCCATGGAATATCAGTGAAACACTTTGAGGTTATAAGGTGACAAAATAGTGTCTGTTGAGCTTGCAAAGCACTGGATGTGTATTTATCTGATTCAGCTTAACCACTGAAGCACATTTCACCCCGCCCTGGAGAAGTACTTATATAAGCTCAACTTCGACCCTGAGATTTCTCCTCCTCTTCCTCTCACTTTGCCCTTTGTTTCTCATCTCTCTTCTGTTTCATCTGCTCTGATGAAGTCAGCCCACATGCTGTCCACCCACCCTCTGAAAATAACTGAATTAAATGATGATAATGATTTATGCAAAGACAGATCGTGCTTAGCGGCTGAACAGCTACAGCTGGAAGTACACCATTGAACAAATAAAATAATAGCAAAGGCGTACAGAGCTAGTGATGGTGAAATCATCATCCTATCATTGTTGCAAATCCATGTAGGTAAATCTGGTTCTCAGTCTAGTAAAGGGAAGGCTTAAAAAAAACATACACAGGCCAAAGAAACGCTCAAATAAATCAAGTGGAGCCCCACACAGGGGAAATCAAAGTGTTTTCTTTTTTCTGGCTATGTGCAAACTAAAATGTTTAGTCTCTCCATTGCTCCTCTCCTTATGCCCCGAAGCAGGCTATGGGAAGTGGGGAGAGGGGGGTAACAAGGGTAGGTGAAACAAGGCTCTAGGCAAATCGCAATAGGGAGGACGATGAGAGAGAGGGGAAATATTGGGATTCAGCACAGAAAATAGAATTTTATTATGGTGAGGTGAGAAGAGAAAGTGGTGCAAGACAAGATGGAGAGATAACAGGAGAAAAACTGGGGGTTCCTATTGTTTTTGTGGTTTAAGTGGATAAGTAGACATGTGCTCTGTCTGCCTATCCTCAGGCTTAATTGAAGGAGCCGAGACAAAAGGGGAAAGATAATTATTCGCTCTCTTTCTCTCAGCCTCTCATTTCTCGCAGTATATTAACACATGGAGGGAGTGCATCAGCACAATAGCTTGCGCAACAGCAGCCACAGCATCATTATCATGCAGACGTGCTCACTTAGGGACGAGTATGCAAACTGACACATCGAGAGAAGACAAAGAAAAGTTGGGAGAACACGTTTTTAAAACACACAACTACATGTTTCGTTTTCATTTTAAAGTTTATATTTGACTTTTTCTCGCAGTGTTAAAAAGAGACAGAATAATAAAGAAGAAGCAGAGCATCGCACAGAGCAGGCAGGCGGGTGTCAGAAAGCACCGCTGTGCCGGAGCTGTCAGGCTCTTATTGCCACAACATGATGGTTTCATTAAAGAATCATCAACACCTATACACTTTCACATCTATCACACACCTGAGCACAAGCAGACTGTTACACGTGCGGCGATGCAATGCAATGCAACACGCACGCACCTGCACAATCCAGGGAGAAATCTGAGCAGGTTCTCCACCTCACACGCATGCACTCACTCTTTGGAAAAATGCCAAAAGCTTGTCAGAACAGTCACAGAGCAGGCACACCCTAAACTTCCTCCCCGACGGTCTTTTCATCTCTCCACCTGTCTCTCCCAGCTCCACCCTGTCATGACACACATCTCAGCTCTCCAGACTCAAACAGCATATGCTTGGATGTTCTACAGTACAACTGTGCATCACTGAGGATAAACAAAACTGGTGTTGTTGCTTTTATTTTGAAGCTGTCACGGCACAGACTGCAACATGACGCATCTAATGTAATCAGTTGTTTTTTCTATTATTACATAACACTGCAACAAAATCTTGTGTGTACCTGTTAATAAAATATTGTGTTAATATGGGTGTGGCATAAATTATGGAAAATCTAACCTGAGTCAGACAGTACTGGTTGCTGTGGCTTCCTTGCTTTCGCTGTCATGCGACTTGACCTGAGTAACAACAATTGCCTGTTCTTAATCAACTCAGATTGGCAAGTAATTTCTAATGTTTTATCAGAGAGGAGAGAGAGACACAGAGGAAAAAGCTCAGTTTTGCAGTTGAATTGTAAAATTCATAAACTTTTAATAAGTAATTTTTTATAGTTTTTACCAAAGATACAACAAAAAAAAACAGTTATGTTCACTGTGGCCCTTAGCATTGTGAGGAGAATTTTAGCTATCATAGTAAAGACAGGTTATCTATTTTTTTTTCTGGCTGCTAGCTATTAATTCCCACTATTTACTGGCTTATTTGCACTTTCAAGACATTACAAAGGTTATTAAAAGGCCAAGGTATCCAAATCACTGTTTGGATATATTTTTGGTTGCAGCAAAAATTTAAATAATAATATAGTGGAAATTAAAGAATAAGAACATCCCATTTTTACTGAGGTAGAATATTCAAATTACATTTGGCAAGCTTAGCAGCCAACTGTTGTCTGGCTACCTGTCTGACTAATTAACTATTCAACATTAGCATGTTTGACTCTCACTGTTATTTTGTTAAATGCAAAGAAGAAGAAAAATGAGAACATTTGCTTGGAAATCACTCCAAAGTTGAACTTATGTTCATTCAAATTTATTTCTGAGGTCCATAACTAGTCGCATTTTAATCAAAAGCTATACATCGACAAAAGAAGTGATATTCTCAATTGAAAAACCTTTTTTGCTCCTAAATTATAAGACAAATAGATATATGAGCTCAAAAACAAAGATATTTGTTGTTTTTAATCTGTTAATCAGGTTATTCAAAGTCAGATTAGTAAAAAGTGCTATAATACTAATTCAGCTGTCAAGTGTTTCAGGAATCCCGAATCATTCAAGTAACTTCTTTGAAAATGTACTTCTTTAGAAATACGAACAGCAGACCCTGACATTAGCGCTGGGCATTTCTCTGCTTGCTGTAACATGTTTTGCATTGAGATAGTATTTTAGGTTTGAATAGCTTCTGTGATAGGCCAGCCCCTTTTTGCACAACTTGCACACAACATCATTCCCAGCTTTTTGGAGAAAAAAAAAGCAAAGTGGGTTTGCGGATGTCACTTGTGTGTCAGATTTATGGCCATACCAGAAATACGCAAGTATAAACGTGCCAGCTAGAATTTTTGTATGTTAAAAAAAGATGAATTAATAGCATTAACATTTCTAACCTGTTAAAAACTATGTAATTAATTAGGGAAAAAAAACATTTTCTTGAGACTTTTGCCCTAACATTTTATATTCCTCACACTGTCTTTAGACTTCTTTCGACAGAACCTTTCTGGATGGAGTAAACTAGGCTAAGTTAGTATAGTGTGGAATCAGATGTGTGGCAAAAAGTTATACTTATCAAAGAATATTATTTCTTTATTTTCCTGGCTACCTGCCTGACTAATTAAATATTAGTCAGGCTTGTGAGTACACACTCACAACCCTGGAATAATGCAAGTTTTCTTGTAATATAATGAGCACACTGTGAATGGTGCACAAATATAGAGGTGCTTGTGCTCTAAATAAATAAAGAATAAATAAAAAGAATCAGAGACCTAACCATGAGCACCTGCCTTTATATGTATACCTATGTGGAGTGAGTGGGTGCATTGTTCATGTTTGTGGAGGAAATGCATTTATCTTGTGCACAGGCAGGGCTCTGAAAACATCTCATTGTAGACATGGGAGACAACGCTCCACTGCACTCCCACAGATCCTCAGAGAGAAAACTGTCTGAGACACAGAATTCCCTGGAAGACAGAGATTAGCTTCTTATTCATCCTTTTGGGATCTGACAAGGCACGCGCCACTACCCCCCACTCTTAGCTTCAACACACAGAGACGGAGAGACACATACAATGTGCCCTCCAGCACAAGTCTGAGCAGCTTCTTAAATCAAACCATTTGTTTAAACTGGTGAAAGATAAATGATTATTTACTTCCCTAAAGAGCGCTTTCTCTCTGATCCAAAACATTAAAATGACAAAGTTAAGTGGATTGAGATAAGAAGATTGTCATATTTTTCTGGGCTTTTTTATTTGCCATCACCAAATAGAGATATGGTGATGAAGAGTTTGTTGAACAAAACACAAGCATTGCCAAAAAAGTGAAAATTGAAGATTAAACACAGAATTAAATAGCTGGTAATGCTGCACATAATCTGCGACCCAAAAAGTCCAAAAATCATTTAAGATTTTGGGTCAGTGTGCCAACTCGGGACAAAGTAAGTGAAAAAGAGATGCATTTGAATTAAACTGCCAGTCATTTTATTCCAGTTGGCTCCTCAAGTGTCAGTAACCTCATTAAAGTCTCTCGTTCGCCTCTCTAGCAGCTTACGCCATACGCTTCTTACCTCAGAATCTAGCTGAGTTTCTCTGCAGCTTGCTGTAGCCTGGGATTACCATATTTTAAAGAAGACGGCTCCTTCCACAATCCTTTTATTGAGTGAAATGCCAGAGAGAGTCAATGAATGTATGTAGCTTTTAATGTTTAACTCAGTCACGGCTGCAGCAGAGCAGAGCACGAACTACCAGAAGTCCCTGTGAGCATTCCGAGATCCCAAAACCCCTGAAGATGCTGAAGATCCATATTTTAACACCAGGATCTTACACATAACAAGGTCAAGGTCAAGATCAGAGAATGTCAGTCTCAACTAAATCTTTGCAGATCTGCATTATTGTACTGGAAATCCATCAGCAGGCTAAATTGTAAATGCTAAAATACCATTTGTTGTTGTTAAATATTAATAAATCTTCTCCTGCTTCTACCAGTCCTCAATCAACGAACAATTCCTGATGAAGCACTGATTGCACAGACAATCACATCATACGGCATCAAAATCAATCAACTGAATATTCATGTCGTGATTTTCCATTGCAAAACATAGAAGTGGGAGATATATTGTGTATCCCTAGTAAGTATTTCTATTATTTCTATTTATTTATTTCCAGATACTTTAAACTCATTTTTGTACTTGTTAACTTTTGAAAGCTTATGTGAAATTTATGATTTAATCAAACCTCATAGAAAAGTCACACTTTATATGCATTAAGATCAAAAGTCCTCTTCAGGTATGATTAAATTGTTTCTGCAGTTAATTTTTTTGGTTTTGAGACATTCCAATAGTAACCTGATTCTACTTAACTGACATCAAGGTAATTTGAAGGCTAATTTTAAAATCCAAAACTTCAAGTTAATGATCCAAGCACTAACCATTCAAAAATGCTACATTGGTAAAAAAGTAGCTGATTTCATAATAACAAGGCAGTTATGTTGTTTTGGCTTATCCGTGTGATTTAAGCATAAAATAAATCAATTTTGCTTCACCTTGAAGTCCAATGCTGACACACGCAGATGGGAATAGATGCAGCTAAAATGGCAGGTAATACTTCACACTGGGCCTGTGTGAACTGATGGGGGAGTGAAATAACAGGGCAGCTGAGTGGGTGAGTACGAGGGATGAGCGTGTTTGAGCCAAAGGTAGGCAGAGGTGGGAGGTTGAAACTGGGGGCTGGGATGACAGAAACAAGAGTCAAATCAACAGAGGACAGTGCTAAAAGGGGAACGAGAGGCTGCTAATTCAGTGGGCTGATGGTAGAGTCGAGTGATGGGCCACAGGTAGATGGATGACTGATGAGTGCTGAGGTGGAAGGAAACATGAGAGGTAAAGATGTGGAGTGGGGCTGATAGGTCCTCAGGGGCTGATAGAGATAGATGCTGTGTCAGTTCAAAGTAGGGCAGATTTGAACCGGCTTGATTTGTTGTCAGAGACAGAGCGGCTGTAAGACTATCAGGGGAGAACTGCTCAGGTTTGTAAAGCCTTTGTTTGTGTTTGAAATTTTCACTCATGTACTGATGGTGGTAAGTTTACCCTAAGGAGCGGTATATGATGACAAAAATATTGATCTTGTTAACCACTGACAAGAGTAGAGTCACAAAAATATAGTAGTGAAAGATGGGTAAAAGTAGAAGCTAACTGTTGTAGGCTCATATAGTGACCTTTATATGACTGGAGAGTAAAAACATAGTAAGGATGATAAGTCTGAAGAAACTTCTAAGACAAACCTGAAGGAGAGCTGTGTACATTTTACACATGTATGATATACAAATAGTTGTCACCCTTATAAAGTGAATTCATAAACAAAATGCTCATTATCAGCTCTAATCAGCAAATGCTTGTTCAAAAACAAGCAAAAAAACGAATCAGTGAACATGTCATGCATTAACTCTGCTGAGTCAATGCAGTCGACATGGAAGCTGCTATTGAAAGAAGAAAAGTTATTTTTAGCTATGGCCAGCATCAATGAAGTGTTTACAATGACTTTAAACAAAGCAGATATGTGAAAGGAAACTGTGAAGACTGTTAATAGCTGGCACAATGGCAGGAGAGCCACAATGACTTTCAGCAGATAAGAGGAAGGCTAAATGGAGTAGGCCTACAGCTCTCTTTTATCTGAACCTTAAATGAAAAAAGGTGAATTTGAAAATGTTTACAACCTTCTGAAAAATTTATAGTTGGGTTAAATATCTACATTTTTGAATGAATATACATACAGACTGTTGTTTAAGTTGTGATAACTGGACAAAGGTACAGAAAGAAGCAGCAAATAATGTGAGCAAAATGTGAGACTCAACATTTCTCAGTGCAGTTGCAGTACAAATATATCCCAGAAGAAGTCCAAGAGGTGCCTTGTAAATAAAAATTAAATGAAACGTGATATCCATTTTTGAGAAATGTGAGAAAAGATTCATGCTATGTGCCTGTTGTATGTGAAAGGAAACCTATAATTAATGAAATACGTCTGGACTTGTTTGTGAAGTTATTGGATGCAGTTCCACAAGTAAAAGAGTAACTGCACTACTACTGGTACAGTCACTCTTATGAAATGCTACACTTTTCTACTGAAATAGTTATTTATCTTATTTTTGTGGAAAAATAATTAGAGCTGTAGCCTGCACTGAAAAAATTCACACCTCTTTTAATGTAAATCAGTTTTCTCCATTAATCCAGATTTAAATAACCTATTAATGGTTTTTTGCTAATGTTTGACAAAATAGGCAAAAATATTTTGTATAAAATGGTTCTGAAAATCTCCTATTAAAAGAAAATCTAATCTGTCTGGTTTTTGCAGTCAGGGTGGACCAAAGATAGTTTGATGAATTATAATTATCATGAACACTGCAGTTCTGCGTTACATGATTAGTGTATTCTTATTTTGAATGCACTCTTGAAGTCAAGCAATGGGAAGTAAATAATACATAAACCAGCCCTTTCTTAATTAAGCTTACCACTGATGCATGAAAATCCCCAATCATCAAGAGGCAAGTGAGAGGCTTTGTGGAAGGAAGAAAAAATGAAAGATTAAAAGTTACAGAGATAAAATAAGCCATTAGTGACTAAACCTGACAAAAGGTGCAGGTGAGGTTGTGAAACATGTTAACAACTGAGAAATGGGCACAGAGCAGGTCTGGGGGGGAAGTGGGGGAGGGGAAGAGCAGGATAAGGAAAGGGGAAGTTTTCTCAGTGCATCCATGCAGCTGAGTCAACAGCAGCAAGTGCAAACAGAGTGCCCCCTATAAAGAGAGACAAGACTACATCCCCCAGGGAGCGAGGGGAGAAAGAAGCGCTCAGCGAGAATGTGACAAATAAACATCAGCCGTTTCTCTGTGCTTAACGCTCACAAATACATGACTAGACAATACAAGATGTTCTGGGTTTTCTAACAAAAAACATCATAGCTACAGAGAGAAGAAACAGCTGCCCCAATGTTTAAAGTGTGAAGTAAAAAGGTTTCACTCATGGACAATTTGCATCATTTTCACATGATTGTTTCACAGCAGCGACCCACCCTTCTTATCTCACTTCATTTTTACATCACACAGAAAAACAAAAAATGTCCACACACATAAAGGTCTGACAAATTCAGAGAATGACCAACGCCCAGGCTGTGAAACCAGTGTTCTTCAAGGGTTTTAAAAACATTAATCCACCTCAGTGATTATGTCACACAGTGCACATCCAGAGCTTCAAACTACAGAATTAAATAACATGTTGAAATCCTAGCTGAAGTTTTTGAGTATTTCAACTTATCATGAATCAGTAAATTACTCACTCTGTCAGCCAACATTTATTTGCTTTACTGTTTTGGACAAAATGCTCCATTTCCTTTTATTTGCTTTTTGAGCAGCAAAGAAGCACCTAAAGGAAGTATATGACAACCATTGTTGTTTGTGACAATAAAACAAATACACTTTAGATTATCAACACTAATATATACTGATAACTGATATATGATGTTTAATGTCTTGAAAGTACCTTGCCTTTCTGGGAAGAAATCAAAACTGGTTTGCAGTAAGATTCATGAATGACTCAAATGGTTAAGAACCATGCTATTAGTCGAGCTGCTAAAACTTCATAAATCTGTGTGCCTTTAAAACATCAATATATAAAATATATTTTAAGAAATCAGGCGGTTTTGTAAGGACACACACACCCACTTAAGCCATCACTGGGTGAACTTTAAAGGGTCCTCACATTGCTGCTTATGGAGACTCCAGACAAGGATGTCAATATATGCCATTTATGTTGAGTCTCCTTAGTAGAAGTGGTTGGATCTAGGTCAATGGGTCCAATTCCTGGGAGTTGATCTCTAGTGGACTCAAGCTGGGGGTTATTATTTGGACCCCAAGTTGCTGCAGTGAATAAAGCCTACCCTCTTAGTACATTAGTGACCTGTATGTAAGATCCACATGACTCCACATGTAAGAGAAGGCTGGGACGACAAAGATTGCATGACAGCAAACCTGTAAACACATTCACATTGATCGCTTCTGCACTGCAGGACAATAACAAAGCCACACAGTCTAATAGAAATCATAAACAGCACTCAACATGGGGTTTCTTTTACCTCCAAAGAGACAAAATCCAGCGAACAAAAGAATGCATGCGGTTTTGCCCGTAAGCCTTCAGCCACACATGTCTATTCACGTGCATTTTTGCACACCCTGACTTATACACGTACAGCCTTTTCTCTCTGCATTACTTCCAGGTCAATAAGAAGGAGTGTGACATGACACAATGTGATGAGCACTAAATTTTCAGCCAAGTCTGCATACTTTCTGTAAGAATAAAGGACAAAGGACAGACAGGGTCTAAATTGCCTATTTCCAATGTCTTAATTACACAGTGGTTGATCCAAAAGACTCCAAAAGTCAGTATTGTAAGGGTGTGAAGCCAGACTAAATCAAAGATAGTTCCAAAAAGTGCAACTTCTCCCCAGTGCAAACAAATCATAAGCACAATCTTGAGAAGACACGCTTTACACCTCTGCTCTAATAACTCTCTTAAAAGCCTTCTCAACACCACACTCACAGATATATTTCCACTCTCTTGCTCTGAGGTCCTTTAGACCAGCTTCCCTTTCTGTTCACACATTTCTTCTCAAGGCCTGTTTCCTTTTTCTGTCAGATCCAACTTTCACCCAGCTTATGTCATCATCTGGTACATCCTTTAGATGATATGTTATACATATAATGCTGAATGTGCTGAGGATTCATTTGATTTCAGAATCCAATATGACCACTGTCAAGGCTTGAGTCATTAACTTTGCACTTGTGTAAAAAGCAAGTTACAGACTTAGAAATAATTTATTCCAGTCATTTGTCGGTTTTATAATATTCCTTGTCTCTCATGCAAACAGCTTGAGTCGATCAAAAATGAGTAAAAAATATTTAGCAAAAAACTAAAACACAAATGTAAACCTTACCTATAATCCAATAGAATACCATAATTATACCACTACATAACAGAGTATATTTCGGAATGTATGATTATTTCTTGATTCCCTCATGAAGCTATTAATTTTAACAACTAGTTTCTTCTTTTCCGCTTTAAATGTAAATATCTGTCCTTCTGTATACAATATTTCAAAAACATGAGCTAGCAACCAGAGCTGATGTGTGGGCTTAAATGCAACACTGATCAGAGATAATGCGCAGACATGACAAGGATGGTAAAGCTGTCACGCCAAAGGGGGAAGATAGCAAATATGAAGGAGTGACAGACACAGTCAGATGAAAAGAAAAAGAGAGCATAAGAGGGAGGCTGAGGGTGGGAGCAATGGAAGGAAGGAAGTAGAAAACTCCCAATTCATCACAGCAGAGGCGAAAAAACAGACAAAAGGAAGGAAATGAACGAAGACAGATGCCAGCTCATGTCAGTATGGAGACACCCATCCCCCTCAAATGGACCCTTTCCTAAATTACAGGCCTCCAGTCTTGGTCCTCTAACTTGTGGCCCGACCTAAGCCCCTTTTCTCTTCGTCATCAGGCGGATAACTCAAAGTTTCCAGCTCCCAACCCAGAGCATTCTTGTCCAACCAGATGAGTGACATTACAGAGTAAATGTAAACTGGGACATCGGCGCGATATAATGTTCTCACCGACTAATTTAGCAAGTCTTATCCTGCACAGTTTTCCAATGAAAGCCCACACCTAAACAGACATAAACGAACTGCATAGGTTTTCTACTAACTAAAACAATTTTGCCTTGTGACACATTACATGACACAGGGCTCTCCCATGTGGTTCTCAAACTGGTTGGAAAGTTTTAAACGTTTACATCGTATTTGATGTATTTCATTGCTAACAAACGAAATACATCAAACTTCATACACTGAAATTTAAGGGATTTGCTTTCAGTGTAGGATATTTGACAACTTCCGGAGTTCCAGATTTTCAATTAGAGTCGATAGCCCAGATTCCAAAAGAGAGACAAAATGGTTCTATGCTGCACAACAAAAGATTGTAAGCCATCGTGAAAGCTAGAAACAGTAAAACACAATAATCAGGCAGATTTAGTGTTAATGTTTTGTACTCAAATGTCCATGATGTGACAAAAACTGTATGAAAAAAAAGCAAAAATATTAAATTTTCTAGGACCCCTGCATACAGTCAGATTGTAAACTACTTAAACCTCATGAGAGAAGACACGGCATGACAGACACAAAAATAAATGTTTGTCTTCCACCTTTTATAGCCCTTCAGAAAACTATCGAGTCTACAGTGCAGACAGCTTTCCTCAGTCTTTGCACTATGCTGTGACAGAACCAGCACCCCCAGACACACTTCATAAAACCAGAAAGGAGAAAGAGAAACATTTTCTGTTTCCCTCCACCCTCAGCTGTCAGGTCTGTCATGGTTTTCCCAAAACAGACTTCAGCAATATTTGTCTACTGGACTGCCAGTGACAACAGCAGAGAACAGGGGGAGTGAAAGAAAGGAACACACACACACACACACACACACACACACACCCCAGACAGGCATATTGCCAAACACAAACATTTAAAGTGCCCTACCGCACTGGGGACTCCATAAGCCCCATATTTGCTCAACAGCAGAAATTGTGCACCACTGAGGAACAGGGATGAGGCATTAGTGAGGCAACATTTTAGAAAATGAAAGGGGCAGAAGAAGAGCTAAGAGATGTAGGGAGAAGAGCTCATCGCTTTCCTGATAATTGCATCTACCTCTTTTCATCATGCCTGCCACATCTGCATAAAAACATGTCTTATGCGTTATGCTTGTAGTTAATGTTATGCAGTTTCCGCAAGGTGTGAGAAGCAGTTTAGGCATTAAAGTGAGTAATGAGGGGGAAAAAATGTAGGTTGTTGTCAGCTGTGATAAAGATTGTTTAATTCATGGTGATCACTGCATAAACAAGCTTCTTTACTTTAATGAACTGTAGCAAAGGACACTACAAAGGATGAAGACGCAAACTGTATTCAGTTAGTGCCGGTGTGCATCTGTTTGCTTCTGTTTACTTTAATGATAATGTGCGAACGACACTTACAATTTCAGGAAAGAAATGCTCTCTCCAGTGAGTGGAACCTCGTCCAACTTTATTTGGTTTTTAATCAGAGTTAGGGAATGGACTGCATTTGGAAAAGCAAAACATTTTGATAACTCATAAAAACAATCCTCTTTTGATAGTTTAAAAATGCACAACATGTGCATTTTTAATGTGCACTAAAAATGCACAACATTTTTGTGCATTTTTAATGCACAAAAATGCACAGAAAAGTACTTGCAACACTACTATACACATTCCAAAAAATATGGAATTGCCCCATTTTGTATTTAGTTGTAGGTTTGTTCTTTATTTCTGATTTGTATTGAATTGTGCAAGTGATTAAAAAATAAAAAAATATTACTCAGTTATAATTTAATTAAATTGTCTCAGACTCTGTTTCTGTTTTTATGAACTTGATCCCTACATGTACTCTTTGAAAATATCACAAATTGTGACCCATGATGCAAGCTATTTTTTTTTATAAATTTTGTAAATTTTCATTTCCATTTTTGAGTTGAATAGAAAACTTCTTAAAGCCTGAAAGATTGAAAGAAATGTCCCTTGGGTGGTATGCATTGACACATAAACAATATAACCTAGGACTAGAACTGGAAGACATTATTTCTAAATTATTTTTCAGCTTGAAATGTAGCAACCAGAAATGTGAATAGAAAAGGATGTACTGCCAGTGATGTTCCTGTGTGAAAGTCGTAATGAAAATGTAACATTTTACAGGTTGGAGTTATTTTAAGAGAATAAAAGTCCCTTTAGATCTTGGAACTGTTAGCTTTAATGTTTGGTTCTAGCTAATGTGACTTAGACTACATGAAAACACAGTTATATATGGCAGGTAAGATATTGACTATAATCTTTTGACATAAACTCATTTAAGAAAATGTATTGTCCTTTTAGATATTTTTACTTTGGAAACTATAACAAGTTTAGCCCAGCAAAAGACTAATGTTCAGTGGAAGATATGACATAAAACGAGATCAGTCAGCAACATAAAAAGACCCACAAGGCTGACTTGACAATGTCCCATTCATGCTCACACATACACACTATATTACCTTACTATACACACAGCACATGGTTACTTGGTTTCTCGCACACACCCACACAGATAGGTATTTGCCCCCAACAGACACCAAGTATAAGAACACTTACACACGTACAAACAAAAACCTGGATACGTATCGGTGGGAGAGATAAGACAGGCTTCCCCTTCTTTTTGCTGCCTCTGGCTTTCGCAAAGTCTTTGTCAGTGGTGTAAAAATATCCCCCCCACACACACATGATGCACACACGCAGAGACATACACACACCAACTGGTTTTTATCTGCCACTATAAATCCCTTCACGGATCACTTGCTCCAAACACCCTGCCAATATTCAAGTTTCTTGTTGAAGCAACTAAAGCAGTGAATACCAGGAAGGAAAGATAACGCTGAAGAAAGAAAAGCACTCAAAGTTAACCACTTTTATATATTTATATTGATATAAATATATATATTATTAGATTGTACCTGCATGCCTTCTATTGTTATAGGAAATTTGATGTAAATATGTGCCTAGAATGACATTAAGATATGCTTGAATCCTACATATTCGCTGGATAAGCATGCCAATGCTATTTTAAACCAGGCACCACAAAAAATACGACAGGGAGTAAATAGTTTACATTCCAGCTCTGATCACAAGGTCTCTAAATGAAAGGAAAGCTGAAAGGTTTCTCCTTTAATCTAAGTCATTTTCCCAAAAGTGTTACAGTTCAGCAAAGTTGAGTTTTTCTCAAAAAAGCAAAGAAAACATGACACATCAATAAGTTTCTTTTCTTGTGAAAAAATAAATTCAGCAAAGCTGTGGCCCTGTATCCCTGTGTTTTATCAACATTTTGCTATATTTTACACTCCATGTTTGCTGTTGTTGAGAGCAAAGTTTTCAGGAGTTACAACTTTCCCGTCAAGTGACTGAACAGTTCATAAGTCTCATTCAGAGCAGTCCACTTTTCTGATCCTTTCTCTTCCCAGTGTTAAAATTTAATTCCCATACAAACCCAAAAGTACCCAAAGTAGTGAAGTATTCCTTAGATCTAAATCTGCCATTAATGTATCGCTTTTATCAACTTGAATTCTGAACCTGTGAATACGTGAACCAAAGTTTTAAAAATGTGTTCTATTTTAGATTAAGTAAAGCAAACTCTTTAAGAGCCATTTAATGGACCACAATCACTTTAAACAGCAAAAAGTTCTTTCTGACCTGGAGTTGGGAGAAATTGCTTTTTATCAGATGTAATTTCACATCTGTAGCTCCCAAGAAAAGAGGCAAACAATCAGGTAGAGACACTGTTAAGGAATTCAGCAGTGTTTGCCCTTTGAGCTTTGTATTGGAATTGCCAGGTGCTGCCAGTCCAGAGAGGCTGTTAAGGTATTTTGTTATCACTAACTAGCTTGTATAAGAAACTAGACAAGGTCTCCTGTGAGAGCATTAATGATTGATAAAGTCCTTTCATTAACGCACAGAAAAACACACAATGCCCCATACAAGATGGTAATCTGAACCCATATGCAGGGCAGATTTTTACAGAACAGCATGTAGATGACTTAACAAACTCTCGCCTACATATGATAATGTATTGCACGTCAGGACTCCTGCATACTCCTACTCTTAAGAAATCCCGTATCCACATGTGGATTCTTTTAAATAGCTCTGTCTTTTTTTGTTTTCCCCTCAAATATCAACATCTAATATATATTTCTATGCAGAAGCAGCCTGAAGCAAGTTACCTTAAACCCTATCACAACTCTCTCTGTATGTGTTTCAGTTCTCAAAGCTCTCAGCACATATTCAAAATAAGCAAAGTATCTCCTTACCTTCACTTAAGCTACCCGTGTTTCCTGTGAGCGTCCCGCTTAATTCCTTATGGCTTCTACAGCACAGCCAGCATGCGTCCTGTTCAGGAGAAAAAGAGGGAAATCCCTGCATCAGAGAGACATCTCCCAGGCTCCGGCGTAGTGTTTCACTCTACACACACAGGAGCGCATTCTCCCACATGCTGCCACTTGCATGCCTAGACCAGACTGTGGGCTGAGCAGGAGGGTGTGTGTGCTCTGCCTGAGTCTAGGCCCGCCCTCTTTTCTCTGGTTTCCCCTCTTCTCTCAGTCATGCTCTCACACAATTCTCATCTTCTTCCTCCTTTCCTAGCTGTTCTTGCTCTCTCTCTCTCTCTCTCTCTCTCGCTCGGTCACCTCCCCTGGCTTAGCAATTTGACTATCAGCATGGGTCCTGGGTTTGTGCATCTAAGCCTTTAGATGTCCCAGTCCTCTGTCTAATTACTGCCTCTCTGGCCTCAAGCTCTGCACACAAACAAAGACAAAAATTATACAACGGACAAGCCATAGCATGCAAGAAAACCGTCTGCCAGCAAGCAACACCGTCAAATATTATAAGTCTGATCATTTCTTCTTTTCAGGATACAGATGATCTAATCAGCAAAGTGTGAATAGTAAGTGGGTGGAAACAGTTTTTATTTATGTAATTTCAAAAAATTACTGGAAGGTTTGAGTTAAAAAAAATGATTAAAAAAAAGAATGATTAACAAAATAAGAAAGATATTTCATTTTGAAAAACGCTTATTAATATGCTGTTATGTGTATGATGCAACTGCTTTTACTCTTTACTTTGTGTTTGTTTCTTTATTATTAATACTAATTATTAATTAGTCACATGATCAAAGCAAGTTTGTCTGTTCTATTGGACTAGTCAAAGTACAGACCTAAATATCACTAAGAATCTTTAGCAAAACTTGAAAATTGTTGTTCACCTAATTTGAATGAGCTTCAAGTATTATGCAGGGATAATTAAGGAAAATATTGAACTGAGGTTAAAAAAGATGGTAGAAAAATACCTTAAAAAAGCAAAACAGTGGTTCTACAAAGTAACGTGACAACAAATATCTCAAGTTTTTGTGTAAAAAAATAGATTTCATAAGCAATTTAGAAACTATTTCCAAATACTTTGTCGCACCCATCTTGTGAATGCAAATGTATTTACTAAGGTACCTGGTTACACAAACATGAACATCCTTTAACTGATGCTTTGTTTGAGCACCTGCTGATCCAGCATACAGTCTTTTTGGGTTAACACCCACCACCAAATGTAGTGAACCTGAAATAAAGTTAAACTGATCTGCTTAGATGGTTTTTCTGACATTTTGCTCATTTAGTAAAAGCCATTTTTATAGCAGAGGTACAGGATCTCATTGCAAAGTTGAAATAGGTGGAAAAAAAAATCTACAGCCTAATGTACAAACTATGACACAGTAATGTGGCTCACCAATAAATGGAGGAAATGTGGAACAACAGGGACATCGCAAAAACTGGACATTTCTCAAAAGCTGATGAAATGACAGGAGAGGAATAACAAGAGGTTGACAGCAACACTGGAAGAGATGCAGGAATTTCCGACACGTGCTAGATATGTTCTACATTTACCAGCCACCTACTGGATTCTCCACATCAGGACTAAGCAATAAGACTGCAAGATTGAATTCTTTATGATGAAACCAAACTTAAAACTTTGGGCAACATTGTTGCTCGGCAATCTTGAATTGTACAAACTAAGGTAGAAGTGATAAAAGAATACATAATTTCAAGTTTTAAAATAATGAATGAATAACAGCAAAAATATAAAATAGCTAAATGTGTTTCTGTTCAAGTTATTTACAGAAACTAAAATGTTTGGCTTTTAGAACTGTCGTCATTAGAGGCTGACGATCTCTGATTTAAATGTCTGCTTTACTCTGCCGAAGCTGAAAAATGTTTCAGTGCTCAACATCAATGGAGGCAAACATGTCAGGAAAAAAGGCAGAGAGTGTAACAGATCCACCCAACAAATGCAACCTGACACAGCCTCCACAGGGTACGAAAGCGGGAGACAGTCATGAGCACAATGTTGCTATTATACAGCACATGACACAAACATATTTACAGCTTTCCACCTTCTGGCACATGATGACATTTCAGAACCTTGTTCAGGCAAAAAAGGCAGCAGGTTACCCTTTCCCAACTCAGAACATGCAGCATGTTTGCACACATGCTGCATGTCATCTTGCACCTGTCAGGTCATCAGATCTCATTCTCTGCAAATCTTCCACTCTGTGTCCTTGATTTTGTTTCTGTTATCTAAGAAAGTGGTTATCAAACTCTATTTATAAGAAGCATCAACTCAGTAAATATCACATCACAAAGCAGTGAGAGTAGCACAAAAGGCTTTCTTCCAGTTGTTGTCTTATGTCATACAAACAAATATGTTTAGGGCTGCATATGTTGCTGAATATTGTGTAACTATACATCCATTCATTATCTTACACTCTTAACCCTAGTGGAATTGCGGGGGGTTCAGGTGCCTAATGAGTAAGTCTAACACCTATTTGCTAGAAGAAAGACACAGTACAATTCAAGAGTTCTTTCTGTTTTCTTTGTTTTTGTTTCATCACCACCAACAAGAAAGATGAGTCACACATCCTTTAAAACTCTGCTGTATTTGGCAAAGGTTGTTATCAATGTTAACTTTGATAAATTGACAGAATCTCGTAGCTTCATCAAATGTGTGATGGGATAATTTCCTGTTACGGTTATGTAAAATGTAAATGCTGCTCTGTTTAGCTAACACTGACTCACTATTTAATACTGGGCCTGTTTAAATTAAATAAACACATAAGTTGATAAATTATTATTATGACTATATGGATCAGCCAAATCTGGCTGTCAACAGAGATTGTAAACATACTGAGCATTTTATGTGATTCTTTGTGTCAGAATAAAAATAATAAATATATTTTATTTTTTGTTAATATGTTGCCTTTGGAGAGTTCAGATTCCAAATTCAGTGTTTGTTCTCAGATGTAGTCAACAGTTAGAACTGCATACAGCAAACAAAAATCAAAGCCTGCCCACAACTTGAATTTTTTTGCTCATGTCTGCAATGTTTTTTCTTTCTCTCTTTCGCTTGCAGTTCCGTCACACCTGAGCTGACCTTTTGCTACAGTAGACTCCACCTTTAAAACCTGATCATTTTTATCACAGATTATCTGTGTATGGGTGGGAATGGCATTAGGTAGATAAGATAAATTTAACATTTTATGCCTCTGTATTTTTGGATGCAGAACATGTTATATCAAAAATCATGAGCATACTATGGTTGACAGAAAAGATACAGACAGTCAGGATCCTATTTTCTTTTATGGAAACAACACACATCATGCTCCATTTGATAAAATTATTACCAGCAGCCATGCGAGTCAAGCTGATGAATAATGTATGGCCTGAAAAGGTACAATAATACATTTCCTCTGGTCTGCTACCTTTCTCTTAGTCACATTAGCAAGTGGCTGCACTATCCTGTGCTCACAGCCATATCAGCTAATACCTGTCTTCCACAATTATATGTTCCATTAGCATACAATGTCTTTATGCATGCACATAGGCCTGTCGTGATAAACAATAAATTGCACGATAAATGAAAGTTATCGACCTTATTTTAATTTATCGGCTTTATTGTTTCTTCTTGCCTTTTTCTCTTTCTATTGGATGAAAATAGGCTCAACTCCGCTGCTCTCCATTTCCTTAGCGTAATGCCCAGCTCACACTAAACGATCTTAGAACTGTGGGCCAATTGTCCGCCCATTTTCTAAACCTGAGATCGCATACAGAAAGCATACGATTAACGGTTTGATCGGGTTCGATCGTGGCGTGTGTGTCCAATCAATGGGCACAAAATAATGGCTACAAGTCCAGTTAACTCATTTTAAAACCAGGCATTAATCAATGTTTTACTACAATCTAGCTGCAACGCAAGTGGCTGGTGTCAGCATAAAGTCCTGACTGAATGAATATCATTATAACCTATTTATGTCACGTTAAAGATGAACAGCTGAAAAGTTACCGGGTTTATCAACTGAAGTAGCAATTTCGCTCCAGCTCCTCTTCTGGTCATTTCTGTGGATATTCTTTGCACCAAATGTTGAATAAACATTAATGTATCATCTCTGATGTCACTGGACTCTGGGTTGCGCCGTCAGCTGTTTGGGATTCCCCTTCGCGCTCTCTGATTGGCTACATGTCACAACTCTGCTTTCTCGCTCCCTGTCGGGGAAAACCCCTGATTTAGATCCGAGCGGCCACGAGGTTCTACCGACTGGACCCGATCATTTGTAAAACACACTACACGATGATCGGCTACGAAATCGCAAGCGACAATGTTAGAACATGTTACATTCTAAGATTGTTGTGTAGTGTGAACTGAGCTTAAGGGAGGAGTGAACTATTGCATCAGGTGGCCGGATATGCCCATCTTCTCTATATAAATCTCGTGATTATTGAAGGGCAACACTGTATACAGTCTTCATAATCTGCACGCATTTGGTTGAATGTAGTTATTGTTTCCACTTTGGTTTTATGTTGTTTAGTTTTTATTCAAGTGCATTTTTGTTAACATAGACTGAGAGTTCATTTTATTTTTGTTTTTGGTTGTTTTGTTTACCAGTTCCTGTGTTAAGTGTTCTTTTAAAAATAAGGTGTATATATTTTTGGCAGGATATCCCATGCATTATTATGTCAGTACCATTAAATCGGTGTTAAAATGTCTTCAAACAAGATTATCGTTTATCGCAATCATTTTTGAGACAATTAATCGCTCAGCAAAATTTGTTATCATGAGAGGCCTATGTACACGTTGCATTAGCATGTGCACACAATCCTATTTTGAGTCCAGAAAAACATAGATAGAAAAATAAATTGAATAGATATAGTGAATAACAACTACTCTTATTCACAGCTACAATGCACGTGTGTGATCTGCCAAGTGGGACTAAGCAGACATCAGGTGTTAGACCTCAGCCCTCCATTATGAAAAAACAAGAAACTAGGCCATTTGTCCGATATAACAAATACATCACAAGGCCTGGTGTGATGTGTAATTAAGGTAATTGATCAAGTGTAGCTTTTGTGTTTTCTCTGTGCAAGCTCAAATAGACACAAAAAGGATTGACCTGTGTTACCAGGTAACGTATATATAATATATATATATATTTATTTATTTATTTAAATATATGCTAAAATTGAGCAGGTAACGAAATTGATTAGGTGGATTACTACTAACTTTAGAATGTTGTTGCTCACATTTTTTTCAAAGTTTGAAATTGCAGCTGGTTGTAAACACCTAATTTCCTTGGTAATGTAATTAACTGACTAAAGAGTAGACAGTTTACACAGTTACACTAATCATTATTGATTAATCAGTCATGTATTGACAGCATGATTAGCCAGTTAGACAACCCAGTGACATTACTATCCATCATTCATATAGCACAGCATAAAATTTAGAAATTGTTCCCTGAAGACCCATTAAAATAATGAGTATTATACAACTATTCCTACAGTGATGTATATAAGCAACATGCATGCTGCTGTCATCCAGCTTAGTGGGGTAAATGCATGTTGTAACGCTCTTCAGTCGTAATCCCTCTGAGTGTAAAGAGAGAGCAGCAATAATTAGGGTGCTGTGTTCAGTGATGATAATCTGGGCTGCCTGAACATTAAGGGAGGGGTGGGAACACACACATGTGTCTCTTTTGTTTTCATGAGAGCCTACCTCAGCTCTCTTATTCTCCAAATCCCGTTTTTAAAGACAGAGAACAATGGAAGGCAGCCGAAGAAATAAAACATGTTCGATTGTGTGAGAAGGGAACGGCGTAGGAAGAGGAAGAGAGGGAGACGGACAAGGATGTAGCAGCAAGCAGACAGCTGCACACGCCATGTAACCTCCCGACCCTGTCACAAACTCATGAGCACCGACTAGATGACCTATTTCACTGTTTGCAGAGCTGCAAAGACACGCACACACATATACACACTATTCTACTTATAAAGCCTCATTTCTATAAGGGCACAGTCATCGACATAAGAAGATTTTACTATTAATCACAAATGTACATGGATTTTGACACACATGCTGCAAAAAAATGTTGCCCTTATGGTCTGATCCCACATGTGATTTGATATTTAATATAAACAAAATTAATTGTTTAATTTGGTTTTTACTTTTGTATTTCCATCAAACATATCAAACCAAGAGGAGGAACATGAAATCCAGTCAGGATAAAACTGCACAAGTTGTTCATCTTCAGAAAACATGCAAACTCAAAACTTCCTTGCAGAAAATTACAGCTGCACTCTCCACGAGCACATGGCAAAAATAAACAGAAGTCCACAAGAGAAGAATAGAAGGTTGCTGGGGGCTTAGATGCAATGATTTGATTCAATTGGCCAGTGAAAGATACTAGATTATTTTTCAACTTTCATCATTTTGCAATTATTCCATAAATTGACAAGTTTAGTCATCAGTATAGCTTAGAAAAGATTATGATTTCTTATTTATACTGTGTTTCTCTTGAATCAAAAGGGCTTACTTCTGCAGTTGCAGGTATGTTTAACATCATTGGATTCAAAACACACCAGTGAATAAGTGTGGCTACTCGAGCCGCCGGCATGTCTATGGGTTCTGAACAGCAGACATTTGAGGTCATTGATTTCACTTTCTTCCCTAATCTTTTAACACAAAACATAGTCAGACAAATTCCAGTCCTAATTTAGAAAGTCTTCATGTACGTGTTGTTTCTAGGTCATGCAGGAGTGACAGAACTGGATTCTTTATTTGTCTGCTTGATTTTCCTGTTTCATCTGTGACCCACAGCCATCTCAGATTTACATCATCTAGTCCCATTAGGACAGCGCTTCAGGCTGTTGGCTTGAGAGAAAGTAAAACTAAGCACTAAAGTTAGTATTGGTCAAAATCTAACAAAAAAAATATTAAAAATTCTATTATTTTTGTCATATATTTTTGTGGCTCTTTGAGCTTTTTGTGCCTTCTAAAAGTAGGCCCTGTGCCCTATTTTTCAGGTCATTGTTTGGATTTGGGGCTAGACCCTGAATGAGTCAATCTGCGCAATAGTATGCTTTGATATATGATTTTTATTCTAACTCTGGAAGTTTGCTTCAGTCGTTAACTTCTTCTGAAAAGTAAACTTCTTGCATAATTGTCTTGCATTTATCTCCATCCCTCCTCCTTGAAACTCTGAGTGACTTCCTGTCCCTGCTGAAGAAAAGCATCTCAAAAGCATAATGCTGCCACCACCATGTTTCCCTATGGGAGAGATATGTTCAAGGTGATGTTATTTTTTTTCTGTGAGACTGCATTTTTCACTTAGGCCAAACAGCTCAAACACAGTCACAGAAACGGAAACGCGTTGCACTGGATCTTATTTAGATGTGCCAAAGCTCTGCACTAACCCAAATGCACACTTTTTAGATTTTTAAGGCGTGCATCCTTTCACCGCTGTTTCACAAATAAGACACTCCTTTGTGTTGATATATCACATACTAAACCCCCTAAAAATACACTGATGTTCGTGGTTGTTATGTGACAAGATGTAAAAACATTCAAGAGTATGAATTTGTCCTCAAGGCACTGCATAAGGAGCTGTTAGTTTCTCCCAAAAAGCCCAAGAGCAGCACAGTCTTGACATCGAACTGCAACATTTAAGCTTTTCACACATTGTCCTCTGCATGGGCTGATTTCAGCCACTTCAGCTGAAAGTTGACAGCCGCAGCGAGAAGGGAGGGAAGGAGGAGAGAAAGGGGAGACGAGGTTAAGAGGTTGAGTGTGGGAAAAGGAGGGGAGGAGAGGCGAGAAGGGATTAAAGCATCAGAAGGCATGGCATTCTGCTTAAAGATGACGGGCTGACGGCGGCTCCCACAGGAATGAGTGGAGAAGTAATCCCACCAAATGGAAGAGTTCAACTGTTACCACCCAGTGAGAGAGAGAGAGATAAATAGAAACAAAATCTCCACAAACACACACAAAAGACTGAAATTAGGTTTTTGTTTGAAGTCGGTAACATCCTGCACATACACAGATTTTAACAAATGTTGACTCAAAAAGAAATATACTAAATATAAAAAACACTTCAGATCTGCATGATCTTTCTGAGTGCATTAGCAAAGCCAATCACCACTATGACTTACACAGAAATAAAAATGTACTATTTTGCTTTTTTTGAGTTGGACTGGTGTGACTCTGTTAACACATCAGTACTTCATTGGCTTTCTGCTGTGCTGTCTGGCAAAGGTCTGACATTTAAAGGCACTACAAGCAGCCAGAAGGAGCCAGACAACAGGAGGCAGAGAAGGATGAGATTTAGTCAGAATGAAATTTGCTGCCAAGCTAATGAATGCAGCCCATAAATCATCCGGCTATTTGACGTCAAGGAAAGGAAGACAAGACCTTCTATTCAACATTGATGATTTTATGTTGAAAAAACTTGCCTTGATTTGACAGAATAACCAAGGTACACAAAGTGATTTAAAAAAGAATCAGATGTCATTTTTAATTCATTATGGGTGATAGAGATTTATTAACAGTCTGATGCAAAAATTTAAAAAATGTAGGTGAATATTTTTAATCTCTTCTGGTTTTCCTAACTTTTTTGTCTAAGTAAATACATAAGCCTTTTGTGGTCAGTATCATAACCAGAAAGGTATTTATTTTTCTCTCTTTTGTATTTTTATACATGAAATGTTAAATGCTACCAGTCTTTAGAAGCAGATTTAAAAGTATGTCAGGCTCTTTTTGAGATTCCATTATGGTGTCCTTGCCAAACAAGTTTGTTTTATGCAAATTACAATTAATAGCTGCACAAAAATCCAAAAATGTTTTACTGTTTCTCTAAAATGTAAGATTTTCTGAAATAATCTTTGCAGTAATCTTTTCTTAAAAGTTCCTTACAAACATAGCACCACATCGAGATAAGATTTCATCCATGCAAAACAATCTTACCCAAAATGTGGTAGCAATTATGCATGCGGTGATAAAACAGACTCAGTATAATAAACCACATCTGGTTTTCTTTAGATTGAGTGTTAGGTTAGAGGCTGTGATAAGATCTCAACATTTTCAAATAGCTGCATTAATTGAAAATCCCACAAATAGAGACAGACCACAACGATGTGTGTCGAGGGCCAAATGAGCCAAAAAAAAATAAATAAAACAAATAAGAAAATATTACAATTTGTATTTATAATAAGTGAAGATTTTAATTTAATTGTAACAAATACATAATTATTTTAAATATTTACAATAATGTGTATTTTAAAAGTTTTGGAATCACTTCAGCTGAATTCCTATGATCACTTGATCTATAAATGCAAGTGGTTACTTATACACTCAAAAGTTGACTATGTAGTAATTTATCTCATTCTCATAATTGTAATTTATGTAATAAGCTGAAGGCAAACAAACTAATTTAACTTAAAAACAGATTTTTAGCCAGTTCAAGAAGCCTTCATGCTAGTTTTCAAATTGACAACAAAGAATAAGAAATTTGAGTGATTTCAAAGTACAAAATTGGAAGTTAGCAAAAATAATTACTTAGATAAAGGCACCCAAACAAATCAAGAAACACTAACACTAACCAAAATACAGCTCTACATGTTTCCTTTGTGGATATGGAAGAACATTAAAAATGAAAAAATTCAACTCTAGCAAAGGATCATCATGTTAAAGTGGAATAGAAAAAAACAAACCTGGACGAAATACATATAGTAGCATGCTGTTAATGTGAAAATGGCAGCGAAAGGAAGCATAACATTAAAATCACTAAGATGGACTACTGACCACCACTCTCAAGACTGAGTGTTGAAGTAAGAGCCTCTAAAGTTTTTGAGTTTTTTGACTCTAAAGTTTCTCTTCTATTTAAAAGATTTGAGATTCTTTCCTCTTCTTTCGTGGTTTCTTCTTGTATTTTATTTGTTAAATCGTTCAACTTGGTTTAACAAACAGTGTGGATGCTTTTATTTGTCTGTGAACCTCAGAACACTTAACACGTGTGCAGCACATTTTACACACAGATATGAAAGCTTTTAAATGGAAACACGCCAGAGTAAATAGTGCTACATTTTTAGAAGAAAAATAGTTAAACAGCTACTGTTTAGTGTGTCTGTACCAGAAGGGTCTTCAATGCCAGTCAGCATTTCAACTGCAATCAGTCCAAGGAATCTGGAGACAGTATGTATTAAATGTATAAATAAATGAATAGTTGCATAACAATTACAAGCTTTAAGAGGACATTGTGAAGCTCTAATCCATCTGTCTCTCTCCCCTTTTCATCCTACCATCACCAATAAACAAGACAGACACCCTGACAAGCTCTTCTGCTTAAAAACAGACAGACTCTCTGCTCAGAGGAATAAGTCCACTTTTTTCCAGTCAAGGACCATGAAGTCAGACTTAAAGGACCTGCTTCCTATCCCAGCTGCTGCAACCTGTGAATACCTACGAACTGTGAATACCTCCAGTTCATACATGATTTTCCTTTTTTCTGAATTCCAAATATAATTTCCAACTTTCATTCCTATTGTTTAGATGTTTATTAAATTCAAGTATTTTTTTTGTTGATGTGCTTTTCTTTCCATATTTCTAAATAAAATGGATTACAATATAAAAGTGAATAAGTTCTACCCATTACTACTCCCTATAATGGATCTGAAGCAAACAATTTTTATTTGGAAACACTTTTGAAAAATCCTCTCTTTTTCTCATTTCTACTTTATGACAGCACACTAAGTCGCGGTCCATTTCATGAAATCCAAATATAATATGCTGCACCTTGTAGCTGTAAAGTGACAACATGAGGCCACCAGTCTCACAAATATTTGGCCTTCTTATCAAACAGTAACATAACATCTTGTCAGCACTCATTTGGAATCATTATCTGATTTAGGTACTACAGAGATCAGAACGTGACTCACATACTTCCCAAAGTCAACAAGTCCAGATCCATTCCTTACATGGATAACTTAAAAAACTGTCTTGTTCTCTCAATAAACAACAACCATTCAGAATAAATATTGGCATTTTTCCACTGTACATTTTGTTGTGGTTCATTTAAATTAGCTTAAGACATAGTAATTCTAAATTCAGACATCTACCTTTTCAAAGAGTTCGAAACAAGATTACTTAATATCTTACCCTCTCTGTGAGGAACAAGGAAGTAGAATTTGACTTGTTTTACTTCCTCCCCAATCTGTACAACTCCATTTCCATAGTTCCTCGTTCTCTAAAATTAATGGATGTATCTCTCCTCATCACCTTACATTAATTGTCTGCAAAAAAAATAAATAAATAAAACCTTGTATCAATTTCCTTTCATTTCAACGTTATATACTACGGTTTGCTCATAACTAAAAAGTTAAAGATACACTAACGTGAACATGAGAAAAGACAAAATGTCAAAATTAAAAGCGCTTTGTGTTCACAGACTCCTCTTTAAAGATCTCATGTGACACAGCTGAGGAGGTCAAAGGTGAGGTCAAAGAGAGCCTTCTAATTAGTCAGTCTACCAACCAACCCTGTCCCATAACATGTGTACCATTTATGGCATCTCACTCCTGACCTGTGGATCCTGTTCTCTGCAGTGTTCCCACAAAGGTACAGGTAGACTGTGTACAGGAAGGTGAATGTTCATCTCAGCAAAAAAAACAAAACGGGAAAAAAACTTTTCCACGCATATTTTAAATGCAAATTTTAATGTACTTTATTGGGATGTTCTGTGAAATATGAAGAAGAGTAAGCAAGAAAAAAGATATGTCCGAAGAGCACATTGAACTCTCTTACTGTAAAATGTCAGGAGGTTAACCTGGATACGTACTTTTAAGAAGCATGGAGGATGCCTTTTTTTTTTTTATTTCAGAACACTGCTTGTCTTTCAAGCAGAGAATTTCCTAGGTGGCTTAGAGAGCTGAATAGCTGAGTGGGAAGAATTAGAAGTCGTCTTCATAAATGTGACCACACTGGTTCTTCCCAGCACTGGAAGGCCAAAGCTGCATGCTTATGAATATAAAAATAAACCTGTGACATTTCCCTGCCAAAGTCAACAAAAACAATACACACATGCTGGTAAGACACACCGTCATCTGGTGACGTAATATGTAGGAATGACGCCGACCTCTGAGTCATGTTTATGTAACAACAGCTCAACACCTTCACTTTGACCTGATAATGACCAATGAAATGTGGACTTTTTGAGTATGGTACACAGTGTTTATTCCTGTGTAGTTGTAGAAAAACTGTTTCAGCTGGATTTAAATGAGATGGCCGATGTTTGCCAAGTGGCAAGTTAAAAACTCAGTAACAATGAACCAAACATTCCTACATCTATTTCCTTGCCACATTTTGCTCTAAGAACATTGGCAACCTCAACTTTCTAAGTACCCCCTTTCATTTAAGCTATGAGAAAGACAGCTAATTATTTTTCTCACAAAATGCATATAATAAAATACCAAAGATAAAATGTGCATTTTAAAATAAAAGATTCAACAAAATCTGGAAAATGTAAGTCTTGACAAAACTCTTCCGATGGAAAGCTGGCGTTCCCATCTTTACTCGTTATATTCTTCTCTACACATTTCTGTTATACTCACCTTTATACTAGGTTTTGTTTGACTGCTGTCGTCCTCCTTTTACCTCACTGTCAGCCGCACTTATAGTTTCTATTATTCATCACCTTCACTTCCAGGCTATTTTTACCAGCTCTTGCAGTCGGTCCATCTTTTTCCTTCACTGGCTGTATCTGTCAACACAAATACACCCATTTCCCCTTAGTTTTGACCTGGTTTCAAGTTCCTGACTAAGGGCTGCATCACTGCAGGTACTCCACACAAATATAACCCTTTATTCAGTGACAAGCATTATGTTCCTCTAAAAGCAACATTTTCTAACCATTATTGAATCATAAGTAGACAAAAGTAAGCTGATTTCCATTCTTTAAGATTAGAAGTGCTGTGGATATTTTGTTTATAACCTGATCTAGGTGCTTCTTAAATGTAAAAATAGGATATATCGTATTTCCATATAAGATGTTTTTGGTGCCCAGTTTTTCTTCTGGAAAGCCTACACAAAAGGATTCCCTTATCTTTCAATGTCCTTGAAGATCACAGAGCCATATCAATTTACAGGCAGCCTCCATTCATGTGTAAAGTGTTCAGAGAAGGTGATTTCAGATGTCATCCAACAGCTATCTGAAAGAAGGGATGGATATAAAGTTTGTATACACAGATGCATGTCTTGCATGTTTTGGTCCCAATGGGGCTCAGCTGCTGTTTACAAGATTAATTTTAAAAATAAATCTGAACTTTCCAACTATACAGTGCATCACAAAAAGAAACCATGGCCTAAGATTGGCATGAAATCTAAGTGACAGTGATATTTCTTTAGTACAACACAAGTTTGTCACAATAAAATGCTAAAATGCTTTAAAAACAAAACAACCAACCAACCTGCTAGTAAATGCTTTGCTGGAATGTAATTTTTATTTTGATCACAAATAAGGAAATCAAAAGACTTTTTATATACTCAATGGATATTGAATATCAGATTAGTGATAGCAGTAGTTTCAATTCGGTTTAGCAACGCCCTCTAGAGGACAATCAAGTTTAAGGCATGGTAGTTGCAACAGATTGTCAGAATCCTTCTGACACTCACTAAGGTCCCTAGGGGATAGAGAAGAATGAATGCAGCTTCCTCATATCTATAAAGTGACAATTATACTATAAGTACTGAAACAGTAAAATAAGGCTACTTTAATTTCTGAAGCGTTAAGTTGCCTTACATGCCAACATCCCTCAAAGCTTTCTTGTAAGTTATGTTTAATGTATACAGCATTTTTAATAATGACTGCACTTTGCCCCTGGAAAACACATTTGGCAATGACATTTACTAAATTTTGACATTAAGTGAACTCACCCAAATGAGTGCCATTCATAATCTTTTACACAATACTTTGAGGCCATACTGAAAAGGATTTAAGAAACATGGTTGATCTCAACATTTAGCACTGACCAATATGAAGTGAATTGCTGTTGCACTGCTAAGCTACCCATAAAGAAATCTCTGCAACAGTAACTGTTTAGGTGGTCACTGATTTTGAACCCTGAACCACATGACAATATAAAACCCAAACCAACCGACTACTACTGAAATATTCTGCAGTACAACAGCAACAAAATACATGTTGGGCAGTCAGTCGTTTGCAAGGTCTGCAGAACAAGTCGCTCATGACATAAAACCCAAGTACATCACTTCTTCAATCATGAAGTCTGAATACTGAAAAACATGACGATTGCAGACATGAATCTGAAGAAATATTTATTATCCAATAGAATACATTTATAAATGACTTGTGCGTTACCAATTCTTCTGGGCCAAAGTTACTTGGCAGAGAGAACCCATTTAGACAACATCCATTAAGAACATATAGGGCAGAGTGGCTAAACTATCAAACAAGTCAAAAGCCCACACAGTTCTGAAGGTTACATCTATTAGCTATGTTGGTCTCATTAAGTGCCTTGGGGAAATTTTCTGTGCTTCATTCTGAGAGCTCGATTTACTGGGTGATGCCAATAACTCCGCAGGCGAGGCGCCCGCCAGCGTTACCCGTCTTAAGGCTTTCATCATTTCCTCCTTTTCCAAGATCATCGGCTTTCTCATGGATCTAACAGAAAAAGCAGATTTACAGTCTGTGACTTGAGGAAAAAAATCTAGGCATCAATGTAAAAAAAAATGTAGATGAAAATGACTTACCACCATAGTTCTGCCAATAATGGAGTTGGGTCCTGAGAGCTTGATAAAACTGTCTTTGATGTCAATTTTGGCTATATTGTCAGCTCCCGCAGTCACATTCCCCAAGTCTCCAACATGCCTAATTGGAGAAATGGGGAAAAACTCCAGTTGCTATCCCTGTGTAATCTCTCTCAAATTCATTTAAGTTATTTTATAAACAAAAAAAAAATAAGTAAAAGTGTTTTAGTACCACCTTCTAGCCATTGTGAAAAAAAGTGTGGCACAGTCTTAATTCTTTGTGCACATGTGTATTTTTCTACAATTGTTAAACACCACATAACAGCATCAGTACTTAAAGGCTCACTTTCATTTAGGCTGGAAAAGCAGCAGGCATCAACCTTTTCTCACTGTTTAATAGATCAATAACCTGACCAACTTAAATTAGATCGATATCCAATTAACAAAAGCAAGTAGTCTAGTTTTTTTCTTCCTTTTAGCATGTACAGAAATTGTCAATATCTATTCCATTACCAGACTGGCAAATTTCACTAAACATGCCTCTGCTCATTTACCCTTGATTAACTTACCTTTCTGCATCCGTAGGACCACCATGGTTCTTTGTAAAGGGATTGTAGTGCGGTCCTGCACTGATGCACCCTGGAAATGACAAAATATAATACTCAATCCTTTAGATCCCCAGTGGAAAGCAACTCTAAACATTTAAGCAGGAAACCCAAAACAAACAAATAAACACACTCACCATTTGTGTTATCTCCAAAAGCATGGACATGGAAACCATGGTCACCAGGTGTGAGGCCACTGATTTGCCCAGTAACCTTCACAGGAGCTGACTCATTCTGGGGATTAAACAGCAACAATGTGCACAAAAGAGCTGTCAGGAGCAGGCAGTAGTGATTAATTACCCACAAAGCAAATTTAATTGGGCGTCTTGAAAACACATGTTTAGGCCACAGTGAGAAGTTTTCCAGCATCCATATAATAGATTACACTTCAGTTTGTTTATATCACATAATGTCTCAATGCACTTCAAGACAATCAACTTGAAGTTGAAGTACACAGAAAATATAGTGAATACAAATCCTAAAAAATTACAAATGTTCAGCAGTCTATGGAAAGGATATGCATTTAACAACTCCAATATCAATAAGAAATTACTCAGATATTTTGATTTGATCAGGTGTTTTCATGGGCCTGAGCTGATACAATGGGTCCTAAATGCTTAAAAAGAAGGCAACTGGATCAGAACCACAATAAAAAGACTTGCATTTCAGTCGCATTGAAGTCAACAGATTACAACAAGATTCTGTCTGCAACCACAATATTACAAGACAATCAAGTTTATAGCCAACTAGAGGTAAAGTGGGCCAAGGAGTACAGGGAGTTAATATTAAATACCCAGATTTGATATTAACAAAACTGACAAGTAAAATGTGGAGTCATGTCATGCACAGCATCGCTGCACGTGTGTAAAGCACACTATGCCATTGCGCATCGAAAACTTACGCATATGTAAGCGAGAAACTCGTACATAACTAGAGAGCAACGCCTGCGGGACCAAAAGCAGGTACGAAGTGGAGACTCGATCCATGACGGAGAGAGGAATGACTCAGCAGAAAAATCAAATCAACTTTCATATCACTCAGCTGTGAGGCCCAAACAACGGCTTTTCACTGTGGTTACGCAAAAATCAACGCATAGTAGTTAAACACTGTTACGAATGACTTTGGCGTAATTAAGAAACCACCATTAGCAGTGAGCGAGTCTGCTAACGTCCAGCTTACGCAACAGGCGTCTACGCGGTTAATAATTGCCACTCCCAGCCCGAAAATGTTCAAAGGTTATGGTCAGAAAGGAAAGCCTTTGATTTCAGCCACATTAGCTGGGTAATTAAGCGCTGCTATGAATCAATGGTGCAAAATAGCATATCAACATATGCACTTTACGTTTGTTTTGCAGCACACACTCGAAAGCTAATTTGCATCCACTAAGTGTTGGGTAAACTATGCGAATCTGTGACAAACATACCTAGATCTTTGATTAGAAACTTAAATCATGCACCGGACAACAAATAGGACGTGTCTCCTTAAAAACTAAAGCATTAGCTAACCTGTGAATGAAAGTTAGCCACCTTAGCATTACCAAGCTAAAGCACTCGTCAAAAAAATAATGTTACATTTCTGTTTTTCCTTTTGAGCAGACACCTTTCTAATTATTACACCTTGTAGCACATTTTACCTCCTGTTCAAAATGAACCGTCCCAGTGGTCTCTCCAGCTCCTTTTAGGACACACACGGCTTTGAGCACCATCTTTGCAGCGATCAGGCCTCACCAGACTTACTATCACAAGCAGACAACCAACTGAATAAACGCTGCGTCAATGAACGTAATGGGCGGGTTTATATTTCAGATAACCAATAGATTAAGAAGGGATATTCTGATTGGTCACAATATTGTATGAAAAAAGTCTACATTGTAAAAGTCAATATTGTATGAAAAACTACACTCGTCAGGTTGACGAGTGTAGTTTAAGTCTGTAAAAATTATTTCTATAAAGAATGAATGTATTTTTGCCTATGTCGGTATCACTGTGATCCAGATATGGACATGTCACAAAAATGTATGTTTTTCATACTTCAATTATATAGTACATATTTTTCAACAACTACAAACTTAGTATTGCAAAATCTACCTTTTTCTTCTTTTTTTTTTAGCTTTACTTCATGTTATGATGTTATTCCCTCAAAACATTCCTGGAGTGCTGCTTTGATTCTTTCATGCATGTTTGAGAAATGATTTAATCTCCTGTGGCAGCCATTGTGTGCAAACGGCTTGGTCTCACCAAACGATTCCTTTTCTATGCAGCTCCTGCAGTCTCCAAACCAAATTTCAGCCTCATGGAGCACCCCCCTCCCAAACAACTCTTCCACTCAATTCCTCCAGACTAGCACCAGCTAGTCCAAAGCAATTACCAAAAACATGTTGGAAATGCACATCTGCTAAGCGTATCATATGAGCTGCTTCTCAGTGAAACGCTGGTAAAGGTTTAATGGAGAAATGTTGTGATGAAGAGCTGAAGACAAAGTGTAGGAAAGTATAGGAGCATTTTAAAGAGACAAAACCCCAATTATTTCAAGCCATTAAATTGGTGTTAAAGGCTTGCTCCACAAGCCTGGTCCTGAAAACCCACTTTCCTTCATTGTTTTAAAGGTCCCTGCACAAATGCTTCAAATCATTTGACTGTCTAGTTCTCATGCCATCAACTTTTGCAGATGCATGAAAAAGTTAAGGTTAATGAGCCATTCATTTGAAGACAGGTGTGCTACAGGGAAACATTTCAAATATGCAGATGAGTGTGCCCACAGGACACGGCTGGGGACCACTGAACCACAGCAGATACAGCCAAAATGTAGAAGAATGTGCTCTGCTCAGAGCACATTCTTCTACAAATTAACATTTTTTGCTTACACACAAAATGGTGTGTGACAGAAAAATAAACATCACCGCCCTGAACAAACCAACCCCACTGCGAAACAAGGTGGAATAATTTTGTGGGGGTGTTTTTGTTTAGCAGGAGACAAGAGAACCTGTAGGAGTTGATAGAAATGGATGAGGCTAAATACAGGTCCATCCTGAAAGGAAAAAAAACTTGGGAGTGTGCAAATATCCTAAGACTGGGGCAGAGGTTCACTTTTGAACAAAATGAACCTAAATGGATTGTAATGGTTTAGATCGAAGCATGTTTATGTATTACAATGGAGCAGTCAAAAGATAAAATACATGGAAGTTATGAATACTTTCACAAGGTGCATGTATAAATTGCCAAAATGAAACTTAAAAAAAACTCTAATAGTCCATTATGTCATCATAGGTAGAGCAATTTAAATAACCGTGGAAGGAAAAAGTTTTAAACATTCTCAAATAGTGAAATATATAAATTTGATCAAATTATTGTGAGAATCTGAAAAAAAGAATTAGAGGAGCTAAACATCCAATGAACCTTTTATGATAAGACCTCACTTTTAATAAAAGATCATGTTATTCTTTTTAACCATGAAACTTAGTCCAAAAACTTCCACAGGCAGGTTACATATTTCACACTTGAGCATTTATCTTACAAAGCTGAACAAAAACAAATATATAATCAAAGATTATAAGGTTAAAAGAAGCAAAAAACATTTGGTACAAAAATAGTTTATTAAAAACAAGTTCCTGTGGCTGAAATGTTGACGATTTCATGTCCATGTCTTTCATATTGAAAGGAAACCATAGAAACATCTGTCATTTTCCAAACCACTAGAAGTTAAAAACGTTAAAGCAACGGGTATCTGTGGTTCTTTTTGTGTCAATGTGTTTCAGATACGCAAATCACAGAATATTAACAACTATTACCATTAAACCTTAAAGTCATCAGTGACAAAAGCATATTTACAGCAGTGTCCTAGGCAGCGGCCTTCATTTTTCAGCATTTCTGCTTTACACAACTTAGTGTAAAATGATCAGATTGCTGATTCTGGGCTTCAAAATAAAAGAAATCTGTAATGTTGTATGATGTGTTTTCAATTGGGAAACTAGGTTCAAGTTCAGACAGACAACTGTGCTGAAGGAGATAAATCTGACATTCCCCACTTGCTCAACCGTAAAAATCATAGAGCTTATAAAACAGAAAAAAAGTAAAGCAGCCAACAGAAAGGTGAGGTAATTCAACAATTTTCTTTAGTCTTCTTTTAACATTGATATTAAACATATTTGCTTTAAATTTCTCACAAATCCAAATTGTCTCTTTTTTTACATACTGAAACCAAACATTTGTTTTTTAGCCAATTGTTTAAACAATTACAACAATTAAAAATAACAACTGAAAATTTGTGAACTTAGAGAGTGGCTAGAATTAGGCATCCTTATGTTTTATATGACATTTAACTTGCACTTAATTTAATATTTGACATCCAAAGTATTTGAAATGTATAAAAATTTTTTGACAAAATCTGGACTTGTTGACAAATCAAATTGTTTTCTTTTTTCTGATGTTTTTAATAGCTTTTGTTCATAGTTCTAGTTCTGGAAATTCTTTTTTAATGGAAATAGTCTAACTGAATCATGGCCATTGTTTATTTATGTAGCATTAAATTATATTCTTGAACATGTAAAAACATATTTTTAATTAATACACTACATAAGTATGTCTCTGATTAGTCATATTTTCCTTGTTTTTGCCTTAAAAGTAAACAAAATAAAACAAACACTCTTGTGGTAATGTCGTCACAGTTGACATTTGTTTCCTCAGAAATAAAATCCTTTGAGCTAATTAATTCTTAAAATCATTAGATTCTGTCTTTTGGTGGTAGATAAGAAGAAAAGATTGAAGCCACAATTACAATACATTCAATTTAGATTGTTTTCAGTGTTGCAGATTTTAAAAGTGACTCCATAACAGAACTAATTTGTTGTTGAGAAGCTGACATGAAAGTATGAATAAAAGTGGGACAACAATAATTTTCCCCATCTGTATACAAACTATGGTAATAAAAAAACAAGTAAATATCTAACTATTGATCAAAATGAAACCAAAATGCCAGGCCACATTATGCTCGTAACGTGATGTTTCAACAGATCTGGTTTCATTTGCTTGACAACGTGGTGGGAGATGTGCTACTGCCCAGGAACTGTCAACGATCATCTGACGAACAGTCATTAGTTAGAACTGAGACTATTACAGTGAACAAAACTTTTTCGGAGTTTCTCTCATTCAAAGCAGTCACAGGTTGAAGGTCTATGATGCTGCTGCATCTTTTTCTTCTTTTGAGGATGTGGACTCATTTTGAGCTGGCTCTTTAGACTCGAAGGATTGGAGATTTTCAGGAGCTGGAATCGGCCCGGCAAGTAAATGTTCTGACTCTTCCTTCTTTTTTGTGTCTTCCCCATTTGGCTCTTTCCTGGTTTCCACCATAACCAGAGGAGTCCCACCCGGTTGCTCCGTACTGTTAGAGCTCCGGAACTTGTCCATGTTTTCCAGTTCGGCCAGTCGATCGTCTTTATCCCACCGCGACGTCCTCTCTCGTCGCTCTGACCGTCTCGGTTTGTCTGCTTTGACTTCAGGCGCTCTGGTTTTGTCCCGGCTGCCTCCTTCTCCTCTGCTTCTTTCTCCTCCCTCCGCTCTGCCTCGATCCCTCTCCCCATCGTCACTGCGGCCTCGATCTCTGTCTCTGTCAAGGCTGCCTCGCCTCTCCCTCCAGTCCCGTCTATCTCTGTCCCGATCTCGGTCTCTGTCTCTCTCCCATCCACCCCCACGGGAATTTCCTACATCTTCCTGCCAACCTCCGAGCCTGTCCCGCCCATCCATTTTGTCATTACCCCCTCCTCTGCCTCCATCACCAAAACGCCTTCCCCCTCCAAACCCTCTGTCCCTCTCTCTGTCTCTGTCTCGATCCCAGTCTCTGTCCCTCTCCTGTTCTCGATCCCTGAATCCTGGCCTGTCACCCCTGAGTGGTCTGTCATCCATTTCCTCCTGCCCTTCAAAGCTTCTAGGACCACCCGGTCTTGTAAATGGGGCAGGACCTTGAGGAGGCGGGCCATGTCCTCGAGGGAAAGGACCCCTCATATTATGTGGAGGGGGCATCCCAAATCCTCCTTTAGGTTGTGGCGGCTCATGGCGCATCATTTGAGGATGTGGCCCCCTGGGTATTAACTGTGGCGGGCCAGGGGGCACGTTGGGGTGAGGTGGTCTCTGCCCTTGGGGTGGAGGGAAATGTTGCATGTGTGATGGCGGTGGACCCTGGGGGCGATGGAGTGGCATCATACCGGGTCGGGCACCTAGTAGACCCCCAAGAGGTGACTGGATGTTTCCAGGGTGTCCGCCAGGACCTGGAGGTCCGACCGGGGGACCGCCGGGATGTCCAACCGGGGGACCGCCGGGATGTCCGACCGGGGGACCGCCGGGATGTCCGACCGGTGGACCGCCGGGATGTCCGACCGGTGGACCGCCGGGATGTCCGACCGGAGGACCGCCGGGATGTCCTACAAGAAGACCAACGGGGTGACCACCAGTCGAATTAGTTAGAGGTCCACCTGGAAAACCTCCAGGAGGTCCTGTTGGGAAAACCACAAGTAGTTAAGATTGCTAAGTTTAAGTTATTAAATAGCTCAAACCCCATTATTTTGCTTCTTTAGTTAACCGAAGGGAAACAAAATTACTAACCCATCTGACCCATTTGGTGGTTAAATAAGTTTGGACCCTCCAGGATCTCATCACTTTTCTTGGTGCCCTGACCTGCTGGATCTTGAGGCTGGTCATCAACCCCACCTTTGGAAGGAGGAAGTGGACCGAGGGGCATAGGTCCCGAGGAACGAAAACCTGGGGATATAGTAGTGAAACCCATTAAGATTCACTCTGACCAGAATGAAAGACATGCATCCTAGCTTTTAAAAGAACTGCAAATAGTAAAAGATCATTGGCAGCTACCTGGGGGCATTTGCAACGGGTTAAAGCCAGGTCTGATGAAAGGAGGAAGGGGAATGCCTGGAGCAAAGCCAGGTGGAGGCATCCCAATGGGACCAGGAAAGACCGGAGGTTGGAGGGAACCCATAGCAACCATTGGCTGCTGCAATGAAGGGGCCTGAGAAAATGAATAAGCAGATAATTCAGCCAGTGCCATATAAATGGTAGGTAACACTAAGCAAAATAAGCAAAATAAAACCCAGTTTGTGAAAGACTATAGTAACTGAATGAAATATGGATCTCTTACTTCAATTGAACCATAATTCATAAAAAACATTTCAAAAATAAAAAATTAATAATTTCAACTAGAACTGTAAGCAGTTCTAGTTGTTGTTCTTAAGCAACAAGCCCAGGTCGGGCTCTGCCAGGCCCGACCTGGCAAAGCCTGGTAAAAATTCGATCAGCAGTTTTTGAATAACAAATTTAGCAATTTTCCGGCGCCACCCAGAGGTGGACGCTGGAAAGAAAACTAGCAAGCCATTGCACATATTGTGACAGGTATTCCAGATCCACAATTTTCACACAGTGTAGAATCTTTCTAAGAAACTTTGCCCACATTAATTTTGTTAATGTGACTTCTAGTTTTGGAGTTATAAGCTGAAATGTGTATTTTCTACCGTAGCGCTCCCTACAGGTGAATGTGGTTAAATATTTGTATCTGAGTACCGTTGTGTATATTGAACCCGAATAACAAATAAATGTTGTTGTAAGTTTCAGGGCGTAAGGTCCAATATGGCTTTCAATGAAAAAACATAATAAGAAGAATGGAAAAACAGAGTAAAAACAAAAGGGTTTCCTGCTCTGCCGTGAGCAGGCAAACGGTCATGCCTTGCATTGGCTGCCTGCTTGCTCCTGCAGGCTTGAAACCCCAACTATTCTATGTGTTCTTTACTTGTACAGGATGAGAAGCTGCAACAACCATTGGCAACACCTGTGTCTCCTCAGGCTGCTGTTGCTCAGAACGGCCATTGTGTGTAGGTTCCTCAAGGTGGTCGAAGGTCTTTCTCATGCTGCTCCAGTCTGCAAAGTCAGTCATGATAGTAATTACTAAGTAATAAAGCTAACTAAATTTAGCAAATGGTAAACTGTAAATTTGGTCTATTTAATTAGTTATAAAGTTATTTGTGCGAATTTAGTTTTTTGACTGTCCAGTCACTTTAGCTAAAACAAAATTAACCCTGTAAAGTTTCAAAATATTTCGGGGAGAAAATGTGTTGTTCTGGTTAAGTCATTTTGAACATAAACATTTCTTCTACATTAGTTGTTTTTTACCTGGTGATAAGGTATCCATATCCAGCATTCCTCCCTCTTTCAGCTCCTCTAACTGGTCCTCTCTGACTTTAGACCAGGGTACGTAGGTGACACCCAGCTCTACATCCCAGTACTGTTTAAAATCAGGCTTTATACCCTTGTTCAAAGCCCAAGCAATCTGGTAGGAAATAATTTGATTTAAATTCTGATTTGTTTCCAGAATTTTTTCTCAGTAGCATATCGAGAGAGAAAAAAAATAAGACTCACCTTAATTGCTTTCTGGTTAACTTTTGACGATCCTCTACTGAGTTTCTGCAGCGCTCTGTAAGCATCTTGCCTGTGTATCATGACAATGTAAGCACAGCCTCTTGGAGGAATCATCTGAAAAATGGCAGAGAAAAACAAAAAAATGGTTAATAACCATATGAGAAATTGCTTTTCCTGTCTGACAAACCAATTAACTGAGCAAGGACCATTTAACAATGACAAAGGAACAATATTTCTTAAAGATAAGAGCATAAAGGTAAAGTACATAACAATGCAAACATAATCTCCAAGCACTACGGTCACATGCAGGTCATAATATCTAACAGAGATGTAGTTTATGGGGAAGTTTCTTCAGGATTAATCAATTTCGTACTGTTTTGTTGGATCATCCAATTTAAATCCCAGACATTAATGAAACTATTTTTGACGTTCTCACTTTGTTTATACAAATCTCCAACCTCCAAATTTATTCAGCAGCTTATTTTTAAGACTTGGTCCATTTGACATCATCAAAGGCATATACTGATAAAATATTCTGTCCCTCATTACTGAAATCAAACATATTTTCAACAAACTGAAGATTTTATAAAATATTTTAATTATAATTACAAACATCATGATGTACATTACTTTACTGGGGATTTGTGTTTTTCAGTTAATGACAGATTTCATAGACAGTTTTTTTATACTGCTCAATTAGGGCTGCACAATATTAGGCAAACATGCCAATATTAATTCACTATTTGATCATAACAGCATCTAGCGCACAAAAACTTCAGAAGCATGCATAACAGCTTAATTATAGCCTACCAAATAACACATCCCAGTAGACTTTTACCACTGTACTATTTCCCACATTGAATTTGCCCTGACGACAGCTATAAGATGTATTGGACATGAAGTGTTTTACAGTTTAAATGCAAAGAAAAAAAGCAAACAACAATTAAATGCACTAAATAAGATACTAAATAAGTACAATTTCCTGCTAGGGGATTATGACCAGGTAGGCAATTTTGTGCTATAAATTTTTTTAAAAAATGTTAAAAGAAATGCAGTTTTATTCTGCTGGCTGTCATTGGTTTATATGCATTGATCAATCAAAATAAACCTGAATTTATAAAGCTTCTTCTCTGATAGTAGCTTTTATCCTTGCTACTATGGGCCAAACAGAAACCTCAATGCAAATCCGACTTTCTATGTAAAAAATGCGATATGAGCCAATTATTTGCTCTTTCTGGGCAAATAATAAGGATTAAGTCGAGAACCTTCTGATTACAGCTGCTTATTGAATAATACATCTTCTATAAACTTTAAATAAATACAAAGCAGGACCAATGCATGTCCATTAAGTAACTAAGTTAAAAACATTGAAATTATAAAACACACAAATTACTGTTTTAAGATGAAATGTATCTGATCCAAACAAATCGACTTACATTTATAGATTCAATCTGTCCAAACTCTTCAAGCAACGAGGCGACGTCTTGCTGTTGAGTTCTCTTGTCCAGCTGACCCACCCACAGTGTAGTACTACAAACTAAAGAGGAAAAACACAACAACAAGGAAGAAATTTGGCAATATTTCAAAGTTAAAAGATTGAAAGAAATTATTGTCATAATAAGAGGGAAAAAAGACAAGTAAGTACAGATTTCAATCATTCCTGTAAAATAATCTCTGTAATCTAGGTAATAACTCACTGCTCAGAGTCTCGCTCTTGGGTGGTGGAAGGCCTTTCTGCCGCCGCTCTCTTTCTCTCTCTCTCTCCCGGCGCTCCTGTGAGCGGGAGCGAGGTGAGTGGTGACGACGATCTCTGGAGCGTGAGCGAGATCGCCTGTGCCTGGAACGTTGGGAGCGGGAACTGGACCGAGACCTTCTCCTCTTTGGAGACCTGTGTAGACAAAGAAAGGTTTGTTACCAGAAAGGTTTTTTTTTGGCAGATTGTCATAAAAATACTTAGCATCCATTTTAGACTTTACCTTGAGCCTGAGTGGGACCGTCGACCATGTCGGCCGTCTCTCATTGATGAATGGTCCATATCCACTGAGGAGTCCTGACAAAAAGATGAAAAGAACTTTATGAATCAGAAAGTGACATGTTGCAAATAGAACCAAACTAGTTACATTCTTGATCAATATTAATCATATATTAATTTATCTTAAAAGTCAAGGAATTAGATTTGTTTTTCAGTTTGAAGAAAACTATAAATCTAAAACTAAACTAAAACTAAAAGTTGTTCAAATCTATTCAAAAGGAAACAATGATTTTGAAGATCACCACTTCAGGCTGCAAGAGAGATAAAAGACTTTCAGCAGGTACCAATAAGGCTGTATGTTTGATTTTCTGACTTTAAATGCACATACCTAAAACTGGGAAATTTTGGCAGCCATTTGTAAACCTCTGAATCTAGTTAAGCATCTACACAAAGACGCTGACTAGCATCTTATATGTTAATCACTAAAATAAGATTCTGAAGACTGTTTCAAACCTCTGTAATAACTTTTGTCTCTTATTTAAATAAAAGGAAAAAGCGTTTCACTGCAACTGGATGACTCTACCTCTCCTCCCGCTATAATTAATTACCTCTGATGGCTGGAAACTTGCCTGTTGTTGCTGGGCAGCGTTTTGAGGAGGGTATATCCCTGGGAAGCCTGGAAGCCCAGTTGAACCGGGAATGTGGTGGCCTGGAAGAGAGTGCCCCATCGTTGGCATGGTAACAGGGTAGCCTTGTCCTGGCAGAACAACACCAGCCTGCAGCTGGCCATTAGGAGGCACCGAAACCTAAAGAAGAAATCTGTAATTAATATCCAATACCAATCCTTGCATCTTACATCAGAATTAGATTTGTTCAGGTTTTATGCAGTTTTGTCTTCTTAAAGGTTTGTGTTAAATTGATGAGTAGTAACACCACGTATTAAACAAATATATAAAATATTCCTGAGGGACGGATTGCGACTAAATTAATTCTCAAAATACTTTTGCGTCTCAAACAAAAGTTAAAATCACTCAGACCTACTACAAAGTAAATTCTTTTAAGCCACTTGTTTGATAAAGAACACAATTCTTTCCCATCTCCATTAACTGTGATGTTCACACCTTAAAACATCCTGTGTAAAAATAAAATAAAAATGAACAAAGAAAGTCCAATGTTACTACCTGCTGTGTGATATCTTGTGAGATGTTCATCATCTGTGTATTAAAGTGCTGCATGTGCTGAGGGAAGGCTGGAGGTTGTTGCATACTGTGATAAGAAAAATGCATCATTATTACTCCCCCTTGTTATTTGTGGAGGCTAAGCCACTCAGAATGAGGGTGGGGACTCACAAAGGGGGCTGGGAGGAGGCTTCATCCTTTTTACTTTCCTCTCCAACTTCTGGTTCATCATCATAGTCAAAACGATCCAGCAACTTCTGAAGGAAAGACAGAAGATGAAGCTGTAAATTCTAAATTAATTTTTTTTGTGTGTGCATTCATAGTGTTGTCGATTTGTTCATTTGTGAAAAATTTAAAAGCCGTGCATCTTCCACTACTTTGAGACTATCAATAACATAAAACCCCAGCAAATTACATTTAAGTTAGCGGAAAACTGAAAAAGTTTGAGGCGTATAAATACTTTGCAGTACAGGTTAAAAAACTTGAAGTGAGGAATGCAAATAACTGCCACCTTGTCAAAAGCCGTCTTTTGCTGGACCGACAGGGTGGAGTGGACGGGTGGAGGAGGCTGAGGCGAGGAGAGGTGAGGCTGAGGAGCAACCGCAGCCAGGCCAGTAGGTGCGCTTTGAACCGGCATTTGAGCAGTCGGCAGAAGAGGCTGAGTGTTGATTTCAGGCTTAACCGCCTGCTGCTGAAAGTTCTGGAGCATCTGCTGGAGCTAAGAAATACAAAGTAGATTCAGAAGTTTCCATGACAACACAGAAAGCAAATGAATGAAGGTTTCCATAGGAGTAAACACACCTGCTGACCCTGCGAAGACTGGAAGAGTTGTGCTACGGCAGCAAAGGCGTCAGAGTTGTGTAGTGGAGGAGCGGCTGTTGGGGTGGAGTTGGCTGTTACTACGGTAACAGGCTCTTTGGCTGGAGACGGTGGTGAACCTAAATAATGAGATAGTGGGAGTGTTTATAGGTGGCACAAACGTGAGAATGCTCATTCAGAAAAAAATACTTCATAGATAAAACCGTTTCTATAATGTGGGATTTAAAAAGGACTATAACTCACTTGGCTCTTCTGTGTGTGTGATGGAAGCAGCACCACTGCCAGAACCTGCAGCCATATCCAAGAGCGGCTGAATAACCTCAATCTTAAACACTCCGTTCTTCTGCCACAGGTTCAAAACCCGCACAATCTTACTCTACAGGCAACGAAAAGAAAAGAAATGAAGCATCATTCCAGAAATTTTCCAGCATTTCTGAAGATTTTTTCCATTCTTACCCGGTCCTCTATGGGACAAAGACAAAGGTTCTCAAAGGTTCCTGTGATATTTTTGGTGAACCTTGGACCAAACACGTCTTTGTCTGCTCCGAACTGGTGCCTGGACTGCCTCACAATGGAATCAACCACGTACAAGCCAGCAACTTTATACTCGGGCTTACACTGGAGAAACCAAGACCAAGGAGACAAACAAATTTAAATTACTTAAGATTGTTGGGGGAAAAAAAACCTGCTTTTCAAATAAATTTAAAACAAAATCAGGCTCACCTTTTTGATAAACTTTTCCACAATCTGGACCACGTGTTTGTAGAGCTAAAAAAAAGGGGATCAAATGAGCATTTTCAGCTTAATGCAGGCTAAAAAAATGCAAAACCTATTTAAAAGCAGAAAACATGAACAAAAAAAATACAGCACATGAAAAACTGTTGCTTACTTTCATAGCTTTAATGGCTGATTTGGTGATGGAGATCATCTTTGCACGAGATATAGGAGGCTTGGAGTCCATCAAGGAGAATAACTGCAGAGTAGAAAAGTAATGAAAGGATAAGATGGAAAATAATGAAACAGCAGAATGGACAACACCAAACGGAGCAAAAATAAATGAGTTTCAGGTCAAATACTTCTTTTATTGAAGTACATCTGTTTTTCACATGACGCACCAAAATAAGGATGTATTACTTTACAGGCAAATGTGGTGGACCTAAATGTAATTAAACTTTCTAAAACAGACATTTGTTTCCTCAAAAATCTCTTATCTGTTGCCATTATTTATTACTATGCACATTTATTTATATCTCGTGTAGTGGTTTAGTCAGGTTTTGTCAATAAATGGAGACAAATATGTTTTTGTTTTATTATGTCCTGATTGAAATGTTTTAAAATTAAACAGAAAAAACATTCTGAATTTAATGTACTGTTAAACATGGCTCTCAAACAAAAAGATAACAATCCTGAGTTACCGGGCCTGAAACTATCGGATCAGTTTAGTGGTTAAGATTTGTACTGATACTGTAATAACAGAGTTCAGCCAAGAGCCTGAACAAGTTTCTCACTTTATAATATCAATGAGATAAAATATCAGGGATTCCCCCTATCAGACATCCTAAATAATAATAATAATAATAATAATAATAAAAACAGCAACAGGGGTTCTGTGGTGGCGCAGGGGCAAAGCACAATCCACACATGGAGGCCTTAGTCCTCATGCCGGCGGTCGCAGGTTCGATTCCCGGCCTGGTGAAATTTGCCACATGTCTTCCCCCGCTCTCGTTTCCCCATTTCCTGTCTAGCTACTTTCAAATAAAGGCCACTAGAGCCAAAAAATCCTTTAAAAAAAGTAAAAAGAACCAATAAAAAAAGAACAGCAACAGCTTAATGGGCGAACATCAGTGGTGTTACTTTAGATTTCACACCAAAACCATCCATGTTTCTCGCAACCAGAGAGTTTTTCAAACAGTTACATTTCCCTGTTTTGCAAGTGAGGGAAAGATGTAGTAGTTTCCCTTAGGCCTTGCCATGTGCAATAGGTGGGGGAGGGGCAGTGCTCCATTATTCTGCACTCCATGCAGCCTGAGAAAACTGAAATGACACAAACCTTTTCTCCAGCAACTCATTAGCAGGACTTTGAACCTCTAGAATGTCACCACTAAATAGTTTGGGATTTAGAAACTGTAACATTTTAAAATCTCAACATACCTTGAAATTGTCCCAATTCAGAGTATGCAAAATAAACACCCAACACCCATTGTCTTGTCTCACCATGTTCATCTTTTTCTACTAACTTGATTCACCTTTAAAGAGATAAAACCCAAAGCAGGAGAGCAACTCTAAAACTGGCCACTGTAAACTGAACTGGCTAACCAGGGTTGTGCGTATGCGCTTCATTCCTGTTTTTAAAAAGTTTACCTTCTATTGATTAGAGTTTAGCTCAACTATATAGAGAGCCCAAAGCAACTCACTTGTTGCTGAGCACTGCCAGTCAGTTGGCTGAAAGAAATGACCAATACTTTTTTCTTGTGTTCAAGAAAGATTCATTTGTCTTTTTGGAAATATAATCAGAGATAAAAAATAAAAATAAAAAAAAAACAGTCGTGTTGAAATTTAAGGAGAGCCTATCAGTCTAAGTGTATTAAAGATAGAAATGTGAATAAACATTATTTTGCATAGAAAATTACTCCAAATGTGATTGTGAGATTATTTTATTGTTGATTTTCGTGGTTTAAATAATCAGAATTAAATAGTGTAATATGTTTTTGTTTAATTACTGTGGCATCACAAAACAGTGGTACTTCTACTCATTTCTGTGATAGGGTGTGAATGTCAAAATAACTGTAGCAAAGCATAACTGTAAAAACATCCTGATTTTAGAGTAAAAAATCATGATAGATTTCTTTTTCATAATGAACGCCTCTAAAAAAAACCCGATACTCAGACATCTGAAAGCAAAATAGCCACTTATTTAAAGTAGGAGATGCATAAAACCTGACACACAAACCCACACTTTCAGCATCACATGACAGAAAATAAAGTATATGATTTGCCCTTTTAATCATGCCTAGTATTCTTGCAGCTGTAATTTTGCTCCCTGTGAGACAACAAATACTGCAAAGATCGTAAAGGTCGCAGGAATGGCAATAACTTCGAAGCTAAATATCTTGCAGGATCTCAATTTGAGCCTCAATAACCGATTAAGTATATGGGCTCCAGCTTTGATAACCGTGTAAACCTAAGGCTTACTAAGTGACAGACACTGCAGGTTCTGAGTGGGCTTCCAACAGCATGAACAGGCCTCATAGAAACTTACCGTGTCTGCTCTTTAAGAAACACCTCGCATGTTTATTATTCCAAATTAGCAATGATAAACCCCTGTAGGCCTGCAGTCCGTTTGTATCGCTGTGTTAACTGGAGAGTATGTTTGCTAATCGTACTGTTACCAGCAGTGTTTGGGACCAATTCACTCCCATTAGCATCACGGAGGATCCTGGTACCAGTGTTTACTCTGTTTTCTGACATTATCGAGGGGCTTCTTATTACATTAGAGTAAGACATCCTGCTATTCAATGTAACACCACACCAGTAGACGAAGCGCAACACTAACATTAACCCAATGAAAATAACACCAAGATAGTCCAACGGCTAGCAGGCCCCCTGGTCGGACTTGCTCGGTTAGCTACACAGCATCACAGCACTGCTGTGACCACATCCACCAGCCACGGTGACTTCAGATTCTAAGCGAGCCCAACGTGCAGCTTACCTCCTGGTTAAAGGCGTTCACGGCCTCCATGATTGCCAGATGCACCTGGCTTCTCCCTTAACTCCCGAAATCCTGGTCAAAACGATGTTTACTCCAGGAAAGGACGGAACAACATGTCCGCTCCCCGGTAGCTAACGCCAGTTAGCCTCGCGTTGGGTCGGCGGGCACAGCAAAGCATGATGGGATTCGGTGCTGTTGTTCTTGAGTTTGTCCACTAGGTGGCAGGGTGCTTCTACTTACTGTGCTGTCTGAAAAAAGAATATGAATGATTTTAATAATTCACTTAGCATGTTACTTGTACTTGTTCTTATAGTATTTTTGAAGTTAACTCAATCTGTATGCGCACTACTCTGAACTTACTTTACAAAATCCGAAGACAAATGTTGACAACAAATTGTACTTACATATTATAAAAAACACAAAAAGTACAATACCTACTTACATTATTAAATATGCACATTTCAAAAACAAAGAATTTTTTAATAAAATCAAGCCCTTCTTAGCTGAAAAAATAAAAGGAAATGTGCCTATTTGCATGCAAAATTATAAACACAATATTCTCTCCAGGATTAAGTTTTTATTTGTCAAAAATGGGGTGGGGGTAAAAGTATCCATTTGCTTAAAAATGTAAACTTTGTAGTGTCTCCAGCTGAGAACTGAAGTCCTTCTTTGTGAAATTAGGTACACATTTTATGAACCAAAAAAAATAGGATAGGATATTATTTATTTTTTGGGAAATAAATAATGTTTCCCAGATATTGGGAAATTGCCAAGATCTGCTTGGCAATTTTTAGCAGATCTTTATTTGCGAGTGGGTGAAAAAAAGTCACTACTACATTGTATTTTGGAGCTATCAGAGTAAATGCACTGATTTATGATTTATCACATAAAATTCCAGTTCAATACATTGAGGTACAACATGCAAAATGTGAAAAGGTTCAAGATCTATAATGAATTTTACAAAGTGCAGTATTTGTTGTGAAACCAAACTGTAACAGGAAAAATGGCTCACATTAGTGCCACAGTTCCCCACAGATCTGAATGGAAATGATTCTGCAAGCTCTGTTCCTGCAACACAATGTCTTTCTTTCGCTCCTCACAGCTGTGACTCAAAAAGAGAATTACTTTTAAAATCCACAAGGATATTTTTCCCATGCAGCCTGAAATCCCAGAGTCATGATGTTTGGTTTTTACAGCAAGCACTTTGATATATTTAATAAATATCAGTATCTAACTCTCAACTCAGGAAGCATTTTCACTGTTACTTCTATAAAATTTGCCTTAATCTACTTTTAAAAGTAGGTGTACCTATTTAGTCATTTTAAAGTTTAAAATGTGCTTAAAAAGCTACATAAAACACAAAAGACGTGCAGAATATCACAACACATTTTATCCCGTGGAAAGATCAAATGATTTGTTTTAAGGGCCTATGAGGCCCTTGTGTCAAGACAATTACAAAACGGATATTGATTCAATTTCAGCAAGACGTCTGAGCTGCATTTTATTGTAGTGCAAGAAGTCTCCAAAAGATGTCGTACTTGTTCGCCTCATATCTTTATTATGTCTAGAGTGAATTATCAAGAAAGCATGGTCCAGCAGTCTTGAAAAAGCAGCATGTGGTTTAGCGTTGCTAAAGCCATTCTTTTTAAAGACTGAAATTGAAACATAGCTACACACAAAAAATCTAATAAAATCCAACATTTGAAAATAAAGTGAATAGATGTATTTATGCAAAAAAAATTTTATTAAGACAACTGTTCGAATATTTGAGCCTGATTAGATTTGCTATACATTTATTTTTTTTTGGCCGAAGCTTATGATGAGTGGCCCCTCCCTGTTCTCCTTTGGGTGATTAAAAATGTTAATTAGACCAGTGAACCTCATAAGCAAACAACGTGAAATTATTCTCTGTTTGTCGCTTCATGGTCTTCTGAAATCAAGTAAACATCCAAAATAGATAGGCTAAATTTAATTCAAGCTTAATATTGATTCGAAGAACGTTAAAAAAACAAAAATCTGTATTTTTTTATTATTACAAAAAAGGTGGATTCTTAACGCACAGGGAAATGCTTACAACTAAAATACCAACCCAAATACATGTTAGGATATTTTCTTACAAACCCTATGAGCTCAAATGTTGATTCTGTAACAAGTCACTTATCGGGGTTACAAATACATTCTTTGTTCCTGCACATGTACAATGTGAGCCCACAGAGCGGAGCGGAGCGGCGGGGCCGGTGGTACCCGTAGACTTGTTGTTCCCCGTTGTCCGTACACACACTCCACCCACCCTGCGCTGATTGGATAGAAAAGTACCCCCGCTTCCATCACGGTGTTTCTTTTTTCACCCTCACACTGGGTAGGGGAACGCCCATCTACAGGACCGGGAAAGTCACTTCAAACTGAAAAACACGCTGCATGGCACACAGACCATACAGGAGACGCTCGTGTGAGAGGAGATGCGCACAAAGCCTAGATGCCTGGCTCTGGTCCCCGACCTGAAAACACTCTCTTAAGCTAATAAGACACGTTGCGTCAGTTTTCCATGACAGATATTGGCTTTTTTTTAAATGCTCCTTATGTCATAATAATCTAAGCGGATTCAGTTGTCTCGGAAACTGCTGAGCTCACTGGCTGGATGCGTTTGGGTGAACAGGTGGCGCAAGATCCAGCACTCCTAATTTGCTGGACGTTAAGCGTTTAATACCTGCTTTTAAGGTGGGTGAGAGTCGAGCGCGACGTTTTTTCTCCCTCCTCAGACAAGGCAACAAAGATGCCCGTTTTGGACCACGACATGGGAACGGACAACAGGACGCACGACGTCGAGACCTCAGACAGCGCCGACGATGAGAGTACCTTTTCGGGCTCCCTCGGCAGTCCTGCCCCGGACGTCCTCAAGAACTTTTACCACACCAAGCGCGTCGGGACCTACCTGATCGGGAGGAAGCTGGGAGAAGGGTCTTTCGCAAAAGTTAGAGAAGGTCTCCACACTCTTACGGGAGAAAAGGTAAGGGATGGTGGTGGATGAAAATGACATCTCCCACATTATATGTGCAGTTTCTAAACTGTGTACGTGAAGGGTAACATGGCATGACATGCATATGGGTGTTTGTTGTCGGATATAATGCCTTAAAAGAGCATTTGCTTGTTTTCAGCTTCTCTTGGCTTGCCAGTGCAAAATTGCACTAACACACACACACACACACATACATATATATATTTATATATATTTTTTTAAGGGATGACCAAGGCAAATTGGAAGTTTTAAGAGCTTTCTTGTGCTGTTGTATGGTGGTGGTATATGGGCATTTAAAAGTGTCAAAGAATAAATAATATTACAGAAATAAATTTAGCAGATAATTAATTACAGAAAACTATGTGGTCAGAGGGGTTAATCCAGTGGTATCTCTGCTCAGCTCAGTTAATCAGTTGTACCTCAGAGAAAGTGGCCAGCTCTACTTGCAACGAGCACCCTTTGTTAATGAGCTCATGTTGCATCGCCAGCTGTCGAGGTGCAGTGCATGCACAGTCCCGAAGCTCCACCGACAATATTTACCTTACGTGTTTATGTGTGAGAGAAAGACTCAAACAGGGGAATGGAAAGCATCTGCTTTCCTGAGGCGTTGGATGGCAACTTGTGCGCTGCTTTGTCTGCTGCAGGTGGTGATCTCACCTTCTACAGGCGCGCGTGGCTGTGATAGGGACGGGGAACAAAATTTTCTGGCCTATGAGGAAGCAAAGCTGCTACTTGCATATGAAATGACCTCGTTGATAAATGGGCTGCAGGGCTCATTGGGATTCTGCAAGCGCAGGGGTTTGAGATGGGCATCCATTGGCCAGTTGTTGCCTTTGTCTCCATCTCTTCAGATTTTTTTTTTTTGGAGAACTGCCAGAAAAAAAATTTGCATTTTAGAAAAACAAGCTCCTCCTCTCTTTACTGAGTGTTTCAACCTGTAAAACCTGTTTGTGCGACCATACCCTTACATAATGTTAAATTATTGAAAAATCTTGTAATTATCTTGACCCCATGTTTGCCCGTTGGTGCTCACTCTGTTGCTCAGAAGAGAAAAGGCGCCTCTCCTCTCCCCTTTTTCCCTCACTCTCTTTGTTTAGGATGATGCAAACAGTGGTAATCTCACAACCAAGCACAGCTCTTCATGTGAATAAAGGCATCCAACAGGAGCTGTTAGGGAGGGTGGGAGGGCAGGACAGCAAGTTTGTTCAACCAAGAGGTTATGCCGGGGCAAAGAAAATGCATCAGGTCCTTCAGATCCCCTTTTTTAGCATCCCTTAAATATGATATAGATGTAGGCATGAGAATGTAAAAGTGAAAAGAGGAAAACGATGGGGTCATCATGGTCAGGGAGGTAGGAGAGGTCACATGGGTATGTTTTTGATATATGTAACCCACTTTCCCCTCTACATTCCCCCTAAAAGACCCCTCCTTTCTGTCTAAGGGGTGCCTGATAAACAACTGAATCCCCCAAAAGCCCCCCGGCGCAGCCCCCCCCCTGAGACCCCTCCCTGTCCTTCTCATATGCACTACTGTAAATCCACAGCCCCAATCCCAACCCGCCACATACATTTCCTGCAAGTATAAACATGGGCAGTCTTTAACTGTCAAGTGATGGCACGTAGTATGCGCAGTTTCTTCTGCAAGCCAGGTTTAATTAGCAACTGTAAAAAGGTTCTTCAGAGGGGAATCAATTATCAGAGCGTAAAAATGAGCTGAAGGATGGTTGTAAAAATAAGTCAAAGGGCAGGAGAAAGGAGAGGACACTGTTGCACTGTCACTAATGGATATGGTGATTTGTTCCACTTGCCATGCTGGTCCACATCTGTGGACTCTCCTTGAGATGATTTGTAATGTTTGGTAGCCATGTTCTTGAACTCAGTCTAGACAGGACACAAGGAGACGCACAGGCTGAGAATGAAATATTTTTATTGAATACAATTATCCACAAGCATCTGTCATTGAACAGAGGACGCATCGTTTAGCATTTATGAGGACATCTTCAAGGATTTCTTAACAGTAACTCAAGCAGTCTTCCATTAAACCATTCTAGGAGGAGAAATGAAAGGCAAAATGTAACACCGTGAAGTACTGTTGTTGCTTACATCTTAACCTATCAAATTAGATTAACTTAACGGGAAAGCAAATGGGGTAACTTTAACTGCCCATTTGGTTTTGGCACCTTCTCAGCACATAGAATAACGTTTGCTTTCCCTTTTCTTTATTACGATTCTGTTACCTCTCTCACACTCACATGCCTCCCCTCTTTAGGGCTTTGCATTACTCCACACCCTAAGAGCAGCTGCCTGGGAGAGGTCAGTGGCGAGTTATGTACCCAGCAGTAAAGATCAAGTAGCATCATCACCTGTTACCCTCCTTGAAATCTAAACCAAAGAGAGACACTAATATAGGAGTGTACTTTTGCTAACTACAACATATGGCACAGGGTTTAAGAGTCAACCCACAGCTGCCAATGCTTCAAGAAGAATCTCTCCTCATCCTCTTACACTTCCCTCTTCCCTTGTTTTTTCCAGGTGGCAGTGAAGGTAATTGACAAGCGGAAGGCCAAGAAGGACTCGTACGTCACAAAGAACCTACGGAGGGAAGGCCTCATCCAGGAAATGATTCGGCATCCAAACATTGCACAGCTGTTGGACATCCTGGAGACGGAGAACAGCTACTACCTGGTGATGGAGCTGTGTCCTGGAGGGAACCTCATGAACCACATTTATGAGAAGAAGCACCTTGATGAGAGGGAGACTCAGAAATACATCCGGCAGCTGGTGCTGGCTGTCGAGCACCTTCACAGGGCTGGCGTGGTGCACAGGTATGACAAAGGAAACAGAAACTGCCTGCTCTCCCAAGTCTGAAAGTATTGTGTTGTTTTTTGTGCTATAGATTGCTTTCAACATGTGGCTTAGGTCTATCCTGTGCACATGAATACACAAGAACACCCAGATCTATTGTACTTGTTAAGTTGTCATTCAAGGGTATCTAAGAACTTCTTTAAATAAACTAAAAGCACCAGATATTCAAACACCATGCAAGAATCTAAACAGTGTTTATCATTATTAATATACTACACTTAAGAGATGCAAAAATTCCTAAATTCCCAGTTGCGCAAGGGATTGCATTATGTTGATCTTTCCAATGGCTTTTAAGATAATAATGACTTATGTCATCTTTTATAACTCTCACTCTATGGGGTGAGGTGGTGGCGCAGTGGGTAGATTGCACAACCCAAGTACAGAGGCCTTAGTCCTCGAAGTGACTGTTAGGGGTATGAGTCCCAGCCTGGTGGCCTTTGCCACATGTCTTCTCCTCTCTCTCATACCCTTCTTGCCTATCAATATACTGTGGAAAAAACCCACCAGAGCCAAAAAATCCGTAGAAAAAGGATAAAAGCTTTGCAGGCAGTGACATCTCTTCTCTCCCTTTTTGTCTTGCAGAGATTTGAAGATAGAAAACCTCCTGTTGGATGAGCAGGACAACATAAAACTCATAGGTAAGGCACGATCACATTTTCCTTTCTTCCAAAAACACAGTTTGTACTCTGTAATGGATAAAAGTAACAACTGAATAATTAATAGTAATTATTTTAAAATTTATTACGGACGTCTGGATGGTTACTGTAAATTTTCTCATCCTGAGTGCAATGAGAGCCTTAACGAGGTAAGGGGTTAAGAACAGCTAACCCTCCTGTTAAAAGGCTTATGAGCTTTCGCTGAGGCGTTAATCTGGCTCTGTCTGTTTGTGCAAAGCTGAGATATATAAACAACAAAAAAAGTCTATGACTCTTACCACACTCTCCCACCTACTTCCTTATTAGATTTCGGCCTCAGTAACTGCGCTGGCATATTGGGATACTCTGACCCTTTCAGTACCCAGTGCGGCAGTCCAGCCTACGCTGCTCCCGAGCTGCTGTCCAGAAAGAAATACGGCCCAAAGGTGGATGTTTGGTCCATGTAAGTTCACATTCATTCTTTAGAATATGAATTCACCTATTGTTGTTTACTGTAACCTAAAGTTTTAAATATGCACTTTTTGCTTTACAGTGGAGTCAATATGTATGCAATGCTGACCGGGTCGCTCCCTTTCACCGTGGAGCCCTTTAGCCTTCGAGCTCTGCACCAGAAGATGGTGGACAAAGAAATGAACCCTCTACCTCCTACCCTATCTACTGGTAACTGACATTTTCTAAAGGCATTATAACTGACATTTATGAGGCCTACAATTAGCCTTTGTTTTGTTAGGTTTGTTGAACTTGTTTTTATTGGCCCTCTGTGCTTTCTTTGGAAACAACAAAAAAAACGACTCTCATAATTATCATTGGCTAGATGGAGTTGCACACTCCCACTGTTGCCAGCAGAAAAAATATTTCCGAAGAATTTCCTGGCGCAGCAACAGGTTGCGTGGTTGCATTTCAAAAGAATTTCTTAAAGGTAGAAGTGGGTGGGGGTACAGATAATACTGGAGGAACGAGTATCAAAACAAAACCACTGGAAGCAATGATGCTTGTTGCCCTTTACATGTCACGGCAGTGATTCCTGCTAATAGTCAAATGGAGGATTGGCTCAACCACCTACTACTTATCGTGATGATTCAATCTGAGAAATATAACATGGTGAAAATAAGGAGGAGATTGAGTGCTGACATTGTATTTGAATAGGAGAAGAGTGTAAAACAAGTAGCAGAGGTTTTGGTTTTGACTTCCATGTTAAGACAAATTGACTGTTACATGTAATGACATGTTTAACTTTCAGGAATCTTCACAGATTAGGACAGGCAGCTGTTGACAGCACAGTATGATTTGTTTTTTTTCTCCTCTCAGCTGCCATCTGTCTACTGAAGAAGCTTCTTGAGCCAGACCCTCACAGGCGTCCAAATATACATCAAGTGATGACTGATTCCTGGCTGCAACTAGCCAACAGGAACACAGGGGCACCTTATCGCAGCAGGTACACACATGCACATATGCAGTGCCTTGCAAGCCTTTTCACATTCTGTCACATAACAACCACTGTAGTTATGCGTCTTAGGGGGAAAGATGTGTTGTGATAAGCCAACACAAATCAGTACATATTGTGAATAAACACTTATGTATTAAATGGTTTGTAGATTTAACAGTTTGTAGGACTAACTTTCCATGAAACTAGAACTGCAAGTAGAGACTGACATTTTTGCCCTTTCCTTTTGCAACATAGTTCAAGCTCAGTCAGACTGAAAGAAATGAATCACACAAAATTTCAGTTCTTTCCAAAAATTCTCATTTAGATTTAAGTAGAGGCCATTCTCACACCTGAAGAATGTTAGAAATTCTTTTCAGCTCTGGCTGTATGTGCTGGTCTTACTGAAAGGTCAACCTCTTTCCCCAATCTTCTGCAAGCTCTCAGATTATTTTGTAGATAGAACTGCAAAAAATGTGAATAACCAGCACTCCAAATGTAAAAAAAGGTTTTAATGTAAGCAATACGTGTTATAATGTGTTTGTCCACATTAAAACCATCATATATTTTAGGAGTGCTGGCAATTCACGTTTTTTGCAGCACTCCTGCAAAAAACGTGCAGTTCTTCAGAACTTGGCACCCATTTTTATATTCCTGTTTTTATTTACACTGTAATTGTGGGCACTATGTTCTTCTTCTTTACTAGAAGTGCTCTGAATTTAGCACTACACATCTTCAAAACCTGACAAACTTTCTTGTCATCCTTAAGAAAAGCCTCTCCGCAGCATGATACTGTCACTATAATTTTTCAGTGAGCATGTTGTGTTCACCTTGTTTTCCGCTTTGAAGTGATTTGCATATAATCCAAAATGCTACCTTTTGTTTACGCCTAAGAGCAAAATATGCTGCTCCACATGTTTGCTATGTCACCTGGCTCATGATAAACTAAAGCAGGAAGTTTTTTCACTTTCCTAAAGGCTAGAGTTATGGAGTGCAAAATTAATAGATTTTCTGTTTACACATTCTCCCACATGAACTGTGGATCTTTGCAGTTCTACCAGAGTTAGCATGGGCATTTTGCCTGTTTCTCTGATGAATGCACTCCTTGAACAGTTTTTATTTGAGAATCATTTTTCAACAAATTTGCAGATATTGTTCTACTTTTTTTTGGCCAATCACAAAAAATGCCAATAAAGCAAACGGTAGTCCATAAAACTAAATGCAAAAACTGAGTAGGGTTTTCATGAACTTGCGATACCTTACACACGTTCAGATAGTAATCGTACACTTAGTAAATATAGTGTTATTGAATAACAATAATCTGCCATCTCTTTCTTTCAAGAATCCACATTGAAGAAATAAATCAAGCAGTTTTGTTTCATATGACGGAGAAGATGGGGTACAAGCACAGCGAAGTGCTGAGCGCTGTCCTCACCAACCGTGCCTGCCACACTCTGGCTGTCTACTTTCTTCTCAACAAGAAAATGAAGAGGCTCTCCAAAGAGTATCGGGTGAGTGTATCGTAGCTAACGCTTGAAACACAGAGAAGCAGCCTAAACTCCTCTGCACAGTGCAGTTATTTTGAAAATTCTGAGACAGTTGAAAAGCCTGCATGGCCTGTTCTGAGAATCCTCTGTACTGTCTCTCTTTGTATAGGAGAAGCAAATGCAGGAGAAAAAGAAGCTAGAGAAGCAACAAACAGAGTACTATCAAACACAGTGGAGGAAGCACGTCGATAAACTCACCATCCCTCCAAAACAGACGCCCGTCTATCTGGCTGTTAGCAAAGGACAGAACAAGGAAAAGAAACACAAAACTGGTAAGGTTTTTCATTATTTAATGCATGTATATGAATAAACTGTTATCACATAAAAAGGAAAAAGACAGTTATTGCATGACTTTATTTCTATTTTTTACATAGGGTAGGTTGACTGAGCATGCATCTTCACACAACCACACTTACCTCTCCATGCAACCCTCCCTTCCTCCTTCCACTCACCCGTCCACCATCCATCTACCTGAAAGTAATATCTTGGACAAACTTACAGCCATTTGTGCTGCAAATGCACAAGCACTTTATTTTACTCTAAATACTGTTCTGATGTCTGAATGAGGTACAGCTTAGCACTGAGGTATGTAAATTTGAGTAGAGCTACACTGAAATTATATTTGGAACAAAAGTGTGACAAGTGAAGAGGCATGTGAGCACCTGGGGCGAAGCTAAAATTTAAGCTCCTTTTTACAACTTGTTTAACTTTGGGATGCGCTGAGAAAACCCAAAGGGTGTTCTTGATCCCGGAAAACAGGATAGGCTAGTATTGACGCGGTTAAAACTGAGTCAGGTTGTTCTTTACATTGGCTCAGTGCATGCTGTGACATAAATGAGATGACATATTACCTAGACACGCAGGTCATAAATCTAACATTATGTGTTGCTCCAGGTGTATAATTTTTATTGTTCACATGTCTCTACAGTACCTGCAGAAAAAAACGGTTATATAAGAAAGTTCCAGCAATGGGAACTAAAACCTTTTCTTTCTTCAGGTATTCTAAGAGCATTAGCAGTCGGACATCGTAAGTCACCTCTGGCACCTCCGGGCACAGTTGCCTCATCATCCAAGGCCCGTTCCCCCCCTCCCGTCCAGAACATAACATCCCTGCTCCACCAGCGCCATCACCAATCGGCATGCACTCATTTGGTTCCCTTTCGAAGGCCGAACAAATTGAGGACACACCTTCCACACCCTGGTACAAGCTGACCAATGGAACTCTGTCACCACCACGCCACGTCTCTGCCTTCCAGCCCGACTCCTCTTACTTGAAAAAGGCCACCATCCCCAGTCCCCCAGTCCTGATTTCCAACCCACAGCCCAAGAAGAATTTGTCATCGGATGGGTGTGGTTCCTCCGACACAAGTGGAAGCCCCTCTAGCAGTGTCGGAAGTCCACCAGGAGGCTCAGCTTTTATGCCACTGAAGTCTGCCTTTAGTCTAATTAACCCCAACTCGGCATTCAGCCCTCCGTCCAACAGCGCGAGCAGCGATCCTGACAGCCCAACCCATCGCAGCAAGCTTCCCTCTATGGCCAAAGGACTCAAGAAGAAAGTCCCATTGCAGCCTTTTACATTCCGACCGGAACAATTCATTGAGGAAGTTGTTTCTCCACCTCCTTATCCAATGAAAACTCTGATGTGTGCTTCAGGTGCACTGAAGACCCTCTGCTAAGGTATTCTGAAAAAAATGAAAGGAACATTTGGGCCCCTCTCAACAGTTTGTAAAAGTTGGAGAGGTCTTCCAGAGTGGCCTTTTGAACTGTGAACTGCCCTTTTATTCCAACTGAGCCTCTTTTCACTTCAATATGAAAATTAGACATGGGCCCGTATCAGATTCTCACTGTACGATAACTTTCAGTGGCGACACTACATTCTAGTCAAGGTGTTAATTATAGAGGCTGACTGTTGCTTGTCAACTGCAGTTTTCAAACAGCAGTTGTCGAGCTAATAATAGGTAGCACACCCTTTTTATTTTTTATTTAACTCTGTGAAGGGTTGTTTTGTAACAGCAAATTCTTTCAAACTGCAGAATTTGTATCTTTTTATAAGTAAGGACATCTGTAGCGGCCTTCTTGTACTCAGCTGGCCATCATTGTTCAGCAACAGGTTGGGGAGGAGGGAAAGACCAGAAAATTTCAGTCACTCTGGCACTTCTCCAGCATCTTATTAAAAGGACTTTGAACAGTAGGAAAAAATATGATGAAAATTTCAAACCTTGTTTGTCATTGAATCTAGTGACCGGCCCATGCCTAATTATAATAGGAAAAAAAACCACGGAAGAAAAGGGTGAAAACTTACCATTTTACCTCTTGAGTATTGTGTTATTACATAGCACAATACTTTTGTGTTATTACACAAGCCTCATCTTCAGAATGTCAAGATGAGATTTGAAATGGATCCTCTCCGTGTCCTAGACACACAGTGACTTGGGACGTCTTGTAATACAGGCCTTGATGACTAATGCACACACTCACACACACACAGAAATAAACCCTGTAATATAAACAAAGTTTGAAGTACATTGTTTTGTAATATTGCTTCATCTGGTTTGAGAGCAAGCCGCAGACTGATTCACACCAGCTAACAGGACCCGACTCTTAACCCTAACCCTGACTTTACATGTGTAAATGTTGTTGTCTGTTTAGAAACTGTGTAATATAGCAACTGACTTCCAGCCAGCTCGCACTGTAGCCTGACTGCTAGGAGGAGAAAAAAGCTCACTGCACTATTACTGAATACCAAAACCTGTAGGAAATAAATGTGCTGACTATCTTTTACCTCACTGCATTAATCGTGCATTTTTGCATACTCTAGTGACAGTCAGGTCTGACACACCTGTCTGTGTACGATGTGTCTAAGTGCTGACTTTAGATTTAACACAATAAAACTACATAGGGACCAACGGTAGAATCATGAGCTCACTTTTTTATAAACTCGCTACCCATCAGTGATAAATGACACTTCATATCTTTTTATACACAAGTATTAACTCATCAACAGAGAAAGTCATACTTATGGATCATTTCACAGCTGAACACGCCAGTTTGTAGTCAGTAAAATAAAATAGAGCATCAGAAGCCTTATTAAACTTAACCACCTCACTGAAACATTGAGGGATTTAAAGTGGGAACAAGTGCTACTCGTGTCACCTAACAACCACAAAAGAAGTAACTCACCTCCCTTTGTCTTAATGCTGTAGTTTGTGCAATAGTCTTAAGTGTTTAACTGCAATGATGAGTTTTTGCCAAGAGCTCTTTGAGCGTGATGTGAACGTTGTTTTTTGTAAATAGCTGTCTTAAATGCCCCTGTTCCCTTCACGTTAGTAGTTCAGTATAGGAAGAATTAAAAAAAATGTTTATGAAAATAACCTTTTTTAAAAAAAAAAAAAGATAAGGCTTCCACAGGCACAGGGGAATTTTTTGCCTCATCATTAAATACTGAAAAGTTGCATGAATTGAACTGTAATGTCACCTTTTGAATTTATGTCTTTGTAACTGCTTTTTCTTTCTGAAATTGAGATTGATACAGTTATGCTGGGGGTCTTTTGTAAGATTTTTTTAATGGATTGGTTTGAGTGTCAAGAGATTTCTATGCTGTATAAAGTATTTTAAATATCTATACTGAACACTTCGTCTCTGTCTGGTCTTTTGCATTCCAACAGTGAACTGTATGGTGTGTCTGAGGTAATAATGCCTGGCCTGCAATTATGAAAATTATATTCTTTCAATTCAAAACCAAAAGAAATGTCTGTTTATGTAACACAGTCCAACGGCTTTGAGAAATGGATCACAAATTACTCACTGCAACCAAAAGTATTCAAACTCAGTGAACTTTTTCACGTTATGTCACATTACTTTGACTTCACTATTTTATCAGAGATTTGTCTTAAAAACTAGCAAGGCAACAGTATGATACTGCCACCACCATGAGTCACAGCATTTTGTAAATAGGCCAAGAAGGCAGAGATTGTTGTAAAAAAAAAAAAAAAAAAAAGAAATCAAACAAGAAACTGTAAGTTTGTGATTTCTTTTCCTTCTAGTGGAGTTAATGAGGCCTTGCTTCTCTGCTATAAAGGGAGCCATATTTCTTTCCCAACACATTGTGCCATTTGTCTAACATGTCATGCACATTTCCCACGAGACAACTCAATAATGGGCAAAAAAAAAAAAGAAGAAGGTGGGAAAACACTGGAGCAACAGCTGAAGGACCCTTACAAATGATACCCTCACATATCATGACCCACCCCCCCTTTTCAACGACACCAATACATACACACACACACACACACACACACACACACCCCCACACACACACCCACAGACGCTAATCTACTCAGCTGTGGCCACCTCTCCCTCCCCCTTCCTAATAATAAACATCTCTGGGTGCAACTGCCATGTCGAGACAAAGAGGACGATTGGGGGGGGGAACTCCAGCACTCTGAGACAAACACATTCACAGGACGACACAAACAGGGATGTCTGATTAAATCTGCGTGGCTAAGCTGATAGAAGCGGAGGGACAAGTGTGGCCCTAAAATGCATTAAAGCCAGAGCCCTTTGTTTATCGCAGACAGGCGGACTGTTGGTCAAAATCCCCCAGAGGTCTGGTGTCACAAGCAGCCTGTGGGCATGAATACACCAGCTTAAGAAGGATAACACAGGACATGGACAGAGAACCTAAAGTTCGGTGATGGTCTCGTCATACCTGTGTGGAACCATCTGTTAACAAAAAAAATATTTAGTTTTTTTTTTAAACTTTGTGGATTATTAAATGAAAATAAAAGCTTATGAAAACAGCTTTATTTTCCACAAATGTAACTGTTTCAAATAAAAAGTGTCCACTGTAGACAACAACACTCCCCTGCCAGTTTCAGACGACATCTTCATGTGATACATTTACACCAAAATACATTCCTCTCCGAGACAAATAATTCAGAATTTTTCTGAATGAAATGATGGATGGACATTACTAAGCTGTGCATTAAATGTCTGAAAACTGGCATCTTCAGACATTGGAACATTGCACTCAAGGGTGAATCCAACATGTGGATGTGCACAATTATTTTCCTGATATCAAGTGACACAAGAGAGCAATACATTTTAGGTGTACTAAATACCATATAAGGCTATAATATTATCATCATTTTTAGAAAGAAAGATATTCGTAATGTATTTAAGCCTCTGAATAGGAGGAAAGTAATAAAAGATTCTCCCACTCATTACTCTGGCATTTAGGAAAAAGCTGTTAGAGATCCCAAGTGACAAAAAATAGTAAACATTAAATGTTATTAAAACAATTGAAAAAATAAAGTTATTTATCTCTTTTCAGCATTTATATCTAGAAAAGTATATTATAAATGTCATTAAAAACAGTGTCAGTCCACCGCCAGTAATACATTCTAATTAATTCAAATATAAAATCTTTACAGAGCACAAAGCTGAAAAAAAACTGGTGTTATTAGGTCTGTCATAACAAATCTTGTTGGATGATAAATTGCCTCAGTAATTATTGTAATAAACAATAATATTGTTGTTTTGGTACTATTTTCAATTGATATGTTGATTGCATAATAGTGCAAGTTTGTAATCTCAAAGACCATTGAACTTTAATTTACCTCTTTCCACTGGAAGTGGCTGACATTTTAAATATAAAAAATTAAACATGGCAATCAAAAGCAATAAATAAAACGGAAATAAGAAATGCATACAACTGAAAATGTAAATAACATGACTTATGATGTCTCTAAACAAATTTCCCCTTCAAAAAACATGTATCATAAGAATGAAAATTATTGAGCTCATTTTCACTTAACATGTGATTAACTGATTGATTGCATATTGCAACAGGCTTGGGTGCTATAGCCACAAGTGTAATTTATCCCCTCTGAAATCACTGCGAATAAATTTAAAATGCCTCCTGGAGGATTGAGCTGCTGTGGTTGTAATGATTGCCAGTCCGCTCAGTTATCTATAAATCAATCTCATTTCAGTCATTGCAGTCAAAAATCAAATAAATTCCTTGACTTATGATTAAAAATATTATTTGAACATTTTTTTCTTATATTTTTTGTTTTATGTATCCATACATCTGTTTTTTTGCATGTTTGCGGTTGTATAATGCATTCCTCTTTGGTGTTTTCATGCAAATTAGAAAGTGGTGTTAATATGCAAATAATCTGAAAAGGTTGACGCATATGTCACATGTACAGCTGACAATTGCACATGCTGTTTTCATTCAGCAATAACAGAGAACTTGTTTGATTATTTCAATGACTACAAAATGGTGGATAATGTCTGGACAGAAGTTGCTAAAATAACCTAATTAGAACGCCTTTCAACTTGTAAGAACATGCCTACTGTAAAATTAAATTGAATACATTTTTTTACTTGTTTTGATCATAAAATGAGATAATTTATCAACTTTTATTTTAAATAACCAAAAGTGGTGTAAATGGTTGTTAGGTGAATATTAAAATATATATATTTTTAGAATTTTTAAATATTTCCTTAAGTGAAAAGACAAACTTGAAGAAAAGATTAGAGATTATGTCTTCAACAGTGAGTTGCTAATCCAAGTACAATCTCAGAAATCATTAATCCACACTAAGATAAAGAAAAAATCATTTTCCTTTATGCAAAGATTATTTTAGAAATAATCTGACTAGAACAGGTTATGTTGTAAGAATAATCCAGCAGCAAACTGAGGAGAATGAGCATCACGTTTGTAATCTTTGAAATTACATTTTGACTTGTCTAAGATGTGAAAAAGATAAACAAAAAAAAATAACCTGAAAAAATTCCGTTAGAAAAATAAATGACATTTTATTTTACCTGAAGACTTTGAACACATTAATGTGAGGCATCTTTTGCCAGAAAAGGACAGAAACAACAGTGCCATTCACAAAGCGCTACAACAGAGCCACATAATGGGATGTTCCCTTTTAACGTGTGTGTAAACTGTCCACTACTGTCCAGCAGGACTTTATTTCTCTCAATCTGTTCAGGCTTAGATCCTGATGTCACTAATCCTGTTTTCTGTCTCCTCCCTCGTCACACATCCACGCGCACACCGGGGTGTCACTGGCAATGGGACGAGCCTTTGTGTCTGAGAAAAACATTAGATTAACCTGCTCCACGGCGACAGCAGCAGAGGAGGCTCTCAGGCGCAGAAAACATGACCACACCGGGTCTTTGTAAGAAGGGCTGAGCTGTGTTCTTGCATCCAGGTTTAGGTTAAACAGGAGAGAGTGAGTGCACGACGGGTTACCTGGCAGACACGACTGCACACAAAGGTGTGGGAGGAAATAAACAAGCAGATGTTTTCTAATGAAGCAGGGGGCTTTGAGCACTCAGAGGGGATTTGGGTTATTCTGTCAGACTGACTGATGAAGGTGATTAATGAAATAAGAAGGCTGATGCACAAGCTTTACAGATTCATTGTTCAATAGGCACAGAACAAAACTGGGCTAAGTTTCTCAAAGGTTAAAGATATAGCTACGCCTCTGATTAATTTGAGAAATCCAAGCACCATGTGAAGAACTTAACTGAGCTGTAACTAATCGACTAATGACACCAGATCGTCTTAATCACTTCAGCTGCAAACACATGTTGAACAAGCAGCCGTGTTAAGGAAACACAAGTCAAAGGTTTAGCCAGCTTCCCCAAAGATTTGACCTTTTACTTGCATATTACTTTAAAATATGCTAAAGTTTTCTGTACATTGGTTTGATAAAAAAAATAAATAAACAAATCAACAAAATCCATACTTTTTCAGCGTTCTCTCTCCTTTTAACACAGATTTTTAAAGTGTGAAGACAGGGCTTAATGAATTTTAGGCATGTCCATCCATTTTCCTGCACCCCTTTTCCCTTACTGGGGTCGGGAGGGTTGCTGGTGCCTATCTCCAGCTGTCATTTCGGGCAAGAGGCAGGGTCACCCTGGACAGGTCGCCAGTCTGTCGCAGGGCAACACAGAGACATACAGGACAAACAAACATGCACACACACACACTCACACCTAGGGACAATTTAGAGAACTGACAGTCATGTTTTTGGACTGTGGGAGGAAGCCGGAGTACCCGGAGAGAACCCACGCATGCCCAGGGAGAACATGCAAACTCCATGCAGAAAGGCCAGGGCCGGGAATCGAGCCCAGAACCTTCTTGCTGCAAGGCAACAGCTCTACCAGCTGCGCCACTGGGCAGTCCCATTTTAGGCATGTATTTTAAATAAAAATATAATTACAGCTAAGTCCTATATTAACTATTCTTTAAAAGTCCTTTCTGGAAGCAATAAAAGAGTGTTGGAGTTGCCGAGCAAGACTCTTGACTTGGATTTGATTGAGAATCTGTGGAGGGAGCAGAACATTAGGGTGATGGCAAGGAAGCCTTCCAGATTCACAGATTTGAAGTTGATCTTAATAGGTAAACCATCAAAAAACTGTCCAACAACTGGAAGCTGGTCTTGATGCCTGTAATATGAATATGGTTTTCTTTACACTGAACACAAAGGGTAAAAATCACTTTAGATATGCAAACTTTTAGTACAATACAATTAAAATGGTTTCCCCCAAAACTTGATACTTCATACTGAAAGATCTTTGTTTGATTTTGAAATAATGTATGGGTTAAATTAAGACATATTTTAAACTAGAACTAAAATTAGGGGGAGGGAAGAAATGAAAGGAAAAACAGATGAAAGTAAATATGGAGCGACAGATAGGTGGATGGATGAATAGATAAACAGATGGAGGGATTGACCAACAAATAGGTGGGTGGATGGATATTGGTGAAATGAACAAACATGGGAAAAGAAATAAGAGGAACTGAGAAAACAGAAATTTTTCCTAGATTTTGTCATCACCTTAATCTTTTGTTCACTCCAAAAAATCTATTTACAATTGTTTGCAACTTCTCCATGAAATAACTAAAAACAGATTCTATACATTTCTAGACACTACAGGAAATCTGACTATAAGAAACTGATAATGTTCACAATTTTCTTGCAAAACCAGAGTGTATTTGACTTCCTTGCCAGGATTGGGCTGTTAGAGGCAACATGAGTGGTATGGTTTACACTGGCTCTGGCAAACCAACAGTTAACTCAGGAACAGGTCATAAATCAACCTGAGCCTGGTGAGCCACAGCACTTTATCAGAGGTCAATTTAAATATAAAACTGTCAACCTGGGAGATAAAAATTGGCATTTTTGATATTTTAAACAATGCTGACAACCCCCAAACATATACCCCTCAATTATTCTCCACCAGAGCACAAAACACCATTAGATTTTGCTGATAAAATAAACATTTTTCTCCACAGCTTGCAATAATTTTAAATGTGTATGAAAATTCAGCATATCCTAACTTAGCAACACACAGGTGGCACTCCTTGATATGTTTTTCCCCTCAAAAACAAGATCTGAAATTCAATCAAAGAGCAGCAGAGAGCCAATAGGATCTCAGTGTCTGTGGCAGCAGCAGCACCAGTCTGGGTTGGCCATTGGTCGGCTGTTTCACACAGGAAGGGATGTAATTGGTTGCCAGCGCACCAAGGCTTCATTGCCTCCATGGCAACATTGCTTCCTTATTGCTTAGGGAAGGTGAAAAGGAGGGAAAGAGGGGAGGCGACTTTCACTCAGACGGTGCCTCTGCATTATTCATCCTTTGTCCCCGTGTGCTGGTAGAGCGTGTGTGAATGCACTGACAGACTGATGTGTGTTTCTATCTTGGTTTGGGTGGGAGTGATTGGTTGAGACATCAGGGGGTGAATAAGGTGAAGCCAGTGCAATAATTGCACCCAACTGTGCAATGCATCCAGCAACACCATGTCTATATATAAAACAACTAAATGAGCTCTGAGGCCATTTAGGAAGCCATTCACAAAGATGGTGACTAACTTTAAAAAGCAGCTTTTGGTTTTTTTGAATTTTATTATTCTGAATTTAAAAAATGGGACATATGTAACATTTTTTTATTTACTTGTTTGCTGTTTTTAAACGGGGGTGCCGACTGGATTCTGACTGGCAGGAGCGCAGTCAGCGGACACACACCTAGGCTCATCTTGACACCATCACCAGAAACAACAAAACCAACCACCACGCGGTTTGTTTGTTGTTGTTTTGATTCCTCCAACCCCTCTCCCCACCCCACAACAGTTGAGGGTGGGGAGAACTGGAGGGAGCGGAAGAAGAAAGAGACAAGGGTGGAGTCAAAACAGGAGAAAAACATCACACAAGGATTAGTGTTAGGTAGGTGGGAGGAGGGTGGGGGGTCATTCAGGGCTCCTCCCTCTTCATATGTGTTTTGTGCATGAACAGGGAGAAAGATAGGGAGGGGGAGCAGCAATGCCAATTGACAGGCGCGTTGGCCGGCGAGCTGGCTGGCTGCTCCTCCGGCAGCGGATGCGGTGACGAGATGGCAACAGACACCCAGCGTAGCACGTGCTCTCAGTTGCCATCGCAACCTGCCCTTGGATACAGCATGCTGGTTGGCCGTTTCTAGCTGTTGTTGTTGTTGTGCGAAGCTGATGAAACCTCGTGGATGAGGGAGGGCGAAGCAGAGCCGCTTTCCTGCTCTAGGAGAAAGTGTTGCCATGCACATTAGAGGTCACCCAGTAAACAAACAGAGAGGCATTAATAAATTAATCATCCTAGCCACCAGTGACCCCTGAAGAAACTTGCCATTTAGACCTTAAATCCAAGAGAAACAAAGCAGGAGGAGCCCCCTGATCCTTTACAAAACCTAGGGCAAAACAAGAGGAAGCAGTTGAAAAGATTATTTCAAGAAATCAAACCGGTTTGGTTGTCACGTGAAGTTAACAAAACTTTTATTACACAAGAACATCTCGACAAATAAAGAAGCTCAAAAATAAAAATGAGACAATACACTAAATGACAAAAAGGTGATATACAAATTATGTCATCGCCCATCACTTTCTGCTTTAATGACAAACAAATCATCCTCTGTAAATCTGCAAGCCTGAAAACGCTACACACTCGAGGAACAGAACAAAGAGGAGATGAAGAGTGTGTGGCCTCAAGTGGCCAGATCAATACCGCATTGTGCTGAGTGTGCAGTCTGGCTGATAACATCCTGCACAAATAAACATTCTGCTCATGGCACGCATTTATTCTGCACCGGACCCACAGAACAGACGCTGCGAGCCGCAAGGAGCCGAGGTGGCAAAATGATTGATTACAAGAGCAGGCAGTCTTTGTTTCACCGCTGGTTTTTAGGACAAAGCCCAATGGAAGGTGTGAGTATGTGTGTGCAGCTTTACGTTCATGTGAACAAGGTGTAACTGGGACAAAATGTTCTCATGGAGACAAAAATAAAAGTGGCTGATATTAAACTTCAGAGCCTGAGGCATTTAAACAGGTGCACAAGTTGAGACAATAAAATCTGTAATTTGCAACACCTTGATAAAAACAGCATCAAAGATAACTTGACGCCCATCGTCATCAAGCCTCAAGGCATCCCTCCTTAAGGCCGGCTTCGATCTCCTCCAGCCGCTGTGCCATGGACACAACGAGCATTTTCATCTGGAAACATTGGGACGGGGTAAAGGAGAAAGAGAGACATTTTATGGTGTTTGCAATCTCAGGACGAACAGCAAAAGAGAGGGTGGTGAAACAAATTAAGAAAGGGAGGATGGAAGTAGTCACAGCGGGGCAACAAATGAAGAGGGAAACTGGACAGGTGGGGAAATGAAGACAGCAGAGACAGAAGGGAGGAGAAGAAATAATTAGACAAAGGTGCCAGAGATGAAGAGGAGGGGATGGGTGAGTAGGAGAAGGGTGGGGAAACAGGTCAGCGAGAACAGCAAACTCATTTAATTGTCAACAGAAAAGATGGAGTGAGCTTAATAACTACAGCAGAAAAGACAACAAATAGATACAGAACAGACCAAATCTGAGCTGATATTTACACTAGCTTAAAGAGTCAAGAACTTACCTATATTTTACTTAGAAAGTAAATTGGAAGTTTAACTTTTTGGTCATTTAAGATAGAAAGGGCAAGGAGCAGTCCAAATTATTTTTGGCTCATAGACAGTTTCTGTTTAGCAGTGTCTCTTCTTTGGTATAGAGAACCACTGAGGGGGCCGAGCTGACATTATCCTGGAAACTAAAATACTTGCTATTTTCCATCCATTAGAAAGGGAATCGAATCCAGAACCTTCTTGCTGCAAGGCAACAGTGCTACCAACTGCGTCATTGGATTTTGTTGGAGTGAATTAGATTCAGTCTGATTCATCTCTACTCTTGCCACATGTTTGATCGGAATGAGGAATTCTTGAAAAGTCCCTGACTGCAGGCAATCAGCCTTAGATGGGAAACTTCTCTATCAACTAGAAACATACGACTAGCTGACGTGACGGTATTTCATCAGAACTACAACTGAATCAAACTCTGTCATCAAAACAACACATGACAACTCATTGGATTTTGAGTGTATTAGATTCATTTTGATTTGGACCCTATTGGACTTCATGTTCCTGGGTATGAATTAGACCTATTTCTCACTTTTCAGTGAGAAATAGGTGCATTATGCATTATGAACCTGCACTATAAAAATAAAGCATTAAAGGTTAATTTTTCAGACTCTTGTGTAGCTTAAAAAAAGCTCAAAAGTGCCCTTTTTAAGTTTTAATTGTATTCTAAAAAATCTTAAATTGTAATTGAGTGTAGGACTGACAGATCATTTGGCACATTAAAAGTAGGTGAAATAAACACATTACTTACAACATTCCTCAGTATATAATCAAAGCTGCACTGAAAAACCTAAACTGATCATTTTCCTGCATTAATTTTTGATTGTCTCCCTGTGATATGACACCTTGAGTGGAAATTTTACTGCATAAAGCTAAAGTACAAAACCTCTATAAAACTCTTCAAATAATGCAACCGCTTTGGACCCACAGTCAGAATCACCAGCCTATATAGATAAACATGTCAACAACAGGCTCAATTGTAGACTTAATCTAAAATTTAACCTTTCATATTTTATTATGGTGTACTAAATGCACCCTTTGTTTGAATGGCAAAGATTTCATTGTGTGACATTAACTTTTCAATGTTCAATGTTCTTGTTTTCGCAAAAAAGAAAATCTAATTAAAAGTGAGAATTGCTCAAGTAAAAGACAGAAAGTTGGCACGGTGTTTAATTACAGTCTCTGTGTGCACGTAAAGACGCACAGAGACTGTGTTGATCCAACAAATGCATTCGTCTTCAGGGCAGTGTGACCTGTTTTCAAGTCACATGCATAAAAGATAAAATCTCACTATACAATGAGCCGACTGCCAAGTGTAGGATGTTCAAAGGGGTGAGATAAGCGCAATAATGTGAAAGACATTCAGTGAGTTAAAGCAACAAAGACACTTCTTCATAAAAACCTGTGTCCCTTCAACAAAGATTCCTCAACATGCTTTCCAGCTTTTGTGCCCAGAGTCCTAGAGTGTGGGAGGGCTAGCAGGTAGTCCTGCACACTATCACCACCTACTGGACAATTTATGTTTCTGCTGTTTTTAGGAGGACATTTCTTAAACAAAGGGTGATTTGGATGAATTCAGAAAACCAACACACAATCAAAGAACATGTGGAAGAAAATAAAATGCAAGCATGACAATAAAACATAGAAGATCATTAGAGCTAAAATAAACAGACAACTTTAAACAGCAGAAATTTAGGATGTTAAAATGAAGAACAGATCCAGAACTTTGTTGCTTTGAGTGAAGAAAATAACTTGGGAGGTAAAAAATGAAAGTGTTTTTTGGAAGGTGACACGGGTCGGCAGATGAGGTAATGTCTGATATCGGAGTCTGCCCACTATGGGGGAATGGGTTTACCGGAACAAAGCTGATGTCATCCTTATGCTGTAGTACAACCTGTGCATTTCGAAAGCTTCATCAGGAGAAAAATACGACTCCACGCTTAACAACTCCATCTAAAGCTGTTTTAACCTGGTGGTCAGATTTCTATTTTTCACGTCAATATCAGGTAGATATTTATTTTTAATTCATCAGACAGCACAATAATTTTAAAACTAATAACAGTGCAATCTAATACAAATGTGTAAATGTTGATCTTGACAACAAGCTTTAAGGGGAGACAGAGTGCTAATTTCACCAATTTTACATCCTGGTAGTACTACATGAAGGAAGGCAGACAAAGAGAAGCAGAAGCAATAATTTACCTCTGCCAACTGTTGTTCAACATTGTGCCTGTATTCAAGTGTTACCAGCTGCTCTTTGGGGCCCTCTGCTGCCAGCATCTGGCCTCCAGAGCCAAGCACATAGCTGAAAAACATACAGGGTATTAAGTTATCTGGATACATTACCCATTTACATCATTCACATGGCTTCAATAAAATGTAAAATTGACATATGATCAATAACAATGAAGTTACTTTACAAAACTGGAATAGTTTAAAATTTAAACACAGTGGAAATCTAATAAATGCTGCACAACCAATATTAACATATTAGAGGTGAATAATGCCACACATTTGAGGTCACTGACAACAGGGATGCAGGTTAAAACAGCATCTTAGAAAAACTATCAAACATAACAATGTAATTTATTAGCATTAACTAGCAAGAATATGGTTGAACAAAATTAAAATCTAGTAATAATTTGAAAAAGTGCTTGTATTCATCAGTCAAAATTGAAAAGTAAGATTAAGTGATTATAGTCTTTGTGTCTTTGGGCTCAATTTGGCCTCATTTTACAATCAATTTTTACAATTTGTGGCAACACTGGTAAAGATGCAAAAATAGTTGAAGTAGCGTAATTCCCCACTGAAAAATAAAATACAACCTTTATTAAAAGAACATTAATTCACAGAAAATAAATCATGTTAACATATATTTTTTGATACTTTTTTTCAAAGTTGATTGTTCAGCGATGTTTAATGAGTAATCCCCAATTTTCTATGAGCTTTGAATATACATGACTTAATAGTCCTTTATTGTTATGCAACCTTCGAAAAACAAGCAAACATGAAAATCAATTAAAGCATGTGTATTTTAATTATATTGTAAACATTATTTATTTCCTGTATATTTTCTATATTTCAGACAGTGAACTAGAAATGAAAGCACCTGTCGATGCTGGCTACACTGAGGCAGAAAGTGGACCTCTTATGGTCCAGGTTCCTGGGCGTAGATGTGTAGACCATGCCAAGCACCGAGTGGCAGCTGCGACATATGAGATCCACAACTAGACTGTTGAGTGAAATAAAAATAAAAGAACAAAATGTATCATTTGAATAAATGCAATTATGCAGAAATGCAAAATGTGCATTCAGTTCATGAAATAAAAAAATAGTAAAGTGTTAACAAATTTTGCTATCCAGTTACAACTCAACCGTAATACCATAAAAAACTTGTATTAGTAGACCGTTATATTGTATTAGTAGCTGTAAGTATTAGTGTCAAATGTCAGAGCTTGCAATGTAGCAATAATTTTAAAAATGAGCAGATAAGTCTAATAATAGTAATACTGATAATTTTGTTTTCTACTCAAAATTGAGTTTTAAACCAGAAACCTAGAACATGGTTACATTAGTAACTGCTAAAGTACAGAGTGTAACCCTTCTTACCAAACTGATCGTTTGTTCAGTTCAAAGAAGCGAGTGTCTTTTCCAATGATAACGTTGTTGGTGACCCCTGTAAAGGTAGCAACAAACAGGTCAGCATGGTGCATCACATTATCACAAAATAGCACACTATTAGAGTGGCACCTTATACTTTTCAGTGGATGTAGTATATTTTGGGGCAGGGGTTTCAATCAGACAGCAGTTTACTGGTCTGAAGTTGAGAATAAAGTAACATAGTACTTTTGCAGAGCCAAGACACAAGCCTGCCAGTGGCCAGATCAGTCTATTTAAACCCCGAGCTACATTTTAAAAAAAAATTTTAAAGTACAAATGCAAGCTCACTAATAAATTATGACAGCTATGTCTGCGGTGGGCAGGTTTTATTCCTAGAACCTGCAAAGACTGAAAGGAAGACGATTATGGTTGATGAATAGATGGGATGGAAGAATAGTTGGTTGATGCACCAAACCACATACCAATGGATAGACATAATGGGGGAAGGATGCACACAGGAACAGGTCATACTCACGCTTTAGTTTTATTTGGTTCTGGTCGTCTTCACTTCCATCCCAGGACATTGAATCTCCGACAGGCAGCCTGCACTTCCCGCAGATGAAAACCACGGGCCCGTCATCGTCTTCCTCTACTTCTTTATCCGCTCGGCCGAAGAGTTTTTCTTCCACTGCGCTAGAGTCGAAACTACGTACCTCAAACGTGTCGTTTTTGTTTTTTCGAAGACGTCTAATAGACTTTTCTTTTGTTGCCATTACTGCAAACCCCGTACGGCCGAAGTGTGTTTTGAACTTAGGCGGTTGGTTCAAATATCCGGAAGCACTCGGATGTTCACTACTCCATACTTCCGCTTTCGTCTTTCTACCTGAAAAAAGTGGATTCAGTGCAAATATATTATCATATCATGTGGAGTGATTAAACGGATAAAATATCTAAATAGTAAAAAACAAAAACAAAAAAGCAGAAGTGATAAAAGAATTGCTAAAAACAACAAAATAAAATAAGACAAAATTATATTTGTTACTATTTTGCCTTTGGAGTTTCATACTAGAAAAGACCTACTATGTAGACCTACAGTTCCAAAATAGCAGACTTTAAGTATGCTAATCTTTTTCACAAGTTAAAATACTATAATACATCAAACAAGAATAACACTAAAACTAAACATTTTAGTGGTTTTATTCTTGTGCAAGTTTAGTCCTTGCTGAGGAACACTATTTTAATTTGTCATCGGTGAGGAGAACTGAAACCAAAGAATAAGGGGTAGGAGTATAAAATTAGTAGCTCAATACGAAGAACAAAGCAACAGCACAGAAAGCAAATATTCTTGAAACAGCTCGCAAACAATCAGACAAAATAACCAGCACAAAACTAAAAACTGTTTAGTGTCAACGGAACAAAAATCCATAGTCTGACAAAATAAAAAAATAACAATCATTTGGTATTCAGAAAAAAACAAGCACACTGAAAATATCCACATATATAAATAACAATTTGATATGATAATAAAATAAAAAATGTAAAAAATAATTTGAAAATTAAGACAGACAAATAAAAACACTGTCAAGATGACTACAAATAACAAATAAAATAAAATAACTTTTGAATTGCATTTGTGGGAGCTTGTTTCGTTTCAAAGTCATTTACATGCGCTTCTGTTATGGACCTGGGACCCGTTTCAGAAAGCTGGGTAAATAAGCTCTGAGTAGAAAGCAGATACTAAAAATAAACCTACTCGGCTCAGCGATACACAGGATTTTCACTTATGCCGTTTTCTGAAACGGGTCCCTGGAGTGAACCATCTTTACTTCACAACAATCTTTGGAATTTTAGAGAGAAAAAAAAGAAAAAGTGAAAGGTTTTTTTTTACATGTACACTTTAAAAACACATAAATAACTAATTGATTATACCTACGTCGCATAAGATGTTTATCATTTTCGTGTAAAAAAATTATTTATGTAAAACTTTGCAACAAAGTTTTCTGTATTCTCATTGGCTAGAAACCAGGAAGTTAATTTGAGGGGCGCGAAAACACAGAGCTTTTATTTTGAGAATCGTTAAAGCGTCAAAACATTTCACGTTGCTGTAGTGACTGTCTAGGCTTTTCATTCCCTGTCTATGATCATGTGTGAAAAGCTGAGGAAGGTAACTCTTTGATTCCAGTAAACACACATTAATGCGCCAGCCGCATTGCCGATAATCTTATTTTTCTGTCTCTTCCACAGGTTAACAGCTGGTTGGCGGCAGTGTTTGGGAATCAGCCAGTGCCACCGTTTGAGGTGAACACCAGGACAGTGGACATACTGTATCAGCTGGCTCAGTCCAGTGAAGCCCGCTGCAGTGATACTGCTCTCCTGATAGAAGACTACAAGCAGAAAACATTAGAGTATCAGGCTGACGGTGAGGCACACACAGGAGAACAGATGATGCATAAGACATTTGGATGAAATGGGTGAATTGAACTCAAGTGTTTATATTTGCCAAATGGCTTTTTTTTGCACATGTAGAAACGAATAGAAGACGAAGCAAATAAATTTTTAATGATTAAAAACACAGCTGTGTTTTTATTTTTAGTTATTTTTAAGTTCTCCAAATTGTCTAAACATCAGTCCACCAAACAGCACTAAAGACTACCATTGAAGCATTTAAGGTGAATATTTTGTGTTCATATGTCCAGGATGTTATTAAACTGGAGGGAAAATAGAAATCTGAGTTTAGAAGACACACAGAATTTCAAAATAAAAAAGGCATAAGAACTCTAGTCTGATTTTCAAAAACTGTATTTCATTAATCTCATCTTTCTTTTTTTCCTACCTAGCTGCTCACCTTGAGGATGTCCTTATGCAAGGTGTTGGCCTGTCTGGGGCAAACTTGTCAAAGCCGACTGCAGACTACCTTTCTGCTTTAGTGGACAATGCCATGGTGCTGGGAGTGAAAGACACGTCACTGACCAGGTAATTTTCTGTGGTCTTGTATTGCATTGATCAGAATGAATGGTTGTTTCATTTTTGTTTGTTTGTAGCTTCATGCCAGCAATCAACAACCTCACTGGAGATCTTCTGGAAGTCGAGAAGTCAAACAGAAAACTTGAAAGGGAACTAAGGGCGCTCCAAAAAAGACTCGGTTCAACTCTGGTGCTGCGGGGAAACCTACAAGAGTAAGAATAAGGCATGAAGCGAGATGTTAAAAGTGTATCAGTTAAGTTTGATTAGAAGGTTGGGCTTACACATGTACACATTGACGGTCTTCATTGTCAGGGATATCGACAAAACTACCAAATCTCAAGCAGTGGAAAGTGCGAAAGCAGAGGAGAGACTGCTCAACATGGACTTTGTGACGGCCAAGGCTCAAGAGCTCAGTATCAGACAGCAGAGGTCAGAGGTATGTTGTAGTGTATTCCTCTTTATAATTTGGGATTACTGCATAGATGCTGAAGTACTAAGAGGGATCATTTCTAGGCAATTTGTGATTTAAACAGCAACCTGCATTATCCACAGATAGGAATCAACTTGATATTTAACAAAATATGATTCACTTCTTCACATTTAGACTCAAAAAATATTTTCAGATGTGCATACGTCAAGATAAGAAGCTGCTGTTCATCTTTAGAAAGAAGCTTAATTTTAAAAAAACGTCTCTTTTCCCCTTCTAAATGACCATACGGTTTAAATTCTGTTTATTTGATTGTAATGTCACCTGTCTCTTATTTAAAACTTTAATAGATACATGGTTTGTTAGGAGGGTAATGGTCTTCAGTCACTTTATTCTGCTCTGCCAATACTGCAGGCTCAGCTTGTATCCAGGAACATGGACAAGTCCATCACCCACCAGGCCATTGTGCAGCTTTCTGAGGTATTGCAGCATTTTGGCCACATTCATCGCCATGGGGATAGAGGCTTTACTTTGTCTGCATTCAGGGTTTGAAACATGTCATCTTATTTTTTTCTCGGCAGGAAGTCGGTGTGCTGCAAAATGAAATAATCCCCCTGAAAAAGAAGTTGGAGCCGTACATGGACCTGAGCCCGGTGCGTTTGTTTTCTAGTTTTTCAGGCTTCATTACTTTTCCAACCAAAGGAGTGATCATGTTTCCTGTTTTGTCCTTTGAAAAAAAAAATCAATTCAGTTTAATTTATTTGAGCATTAAGTTGGTGAATTAAGTGTGCTTTTTTTCATTCTAACCTTCAGAGCCCATCTCTTGCACAAGTGAAGATAGAAGAAGCAAAACGAGAACTAGTGAGTGTTTAAATATCTGATTTTATAACGGATGAGATGTCATTCTTTGCTCGTTTGTCATTTTAATTCCTTTTTCTTTCATAAATTTTTCAGGCTGCACTCGATTCCAAACTTGAGACAAAGGTGGATTTTAAATGAAGTTGCATGTTGCACAGTTCTTTATTTAAAAATAAAGTTTTTGCACTTGTCTTCTTTTTCTTCTTTTCTATCTTTACCTCCCTTTACCATTACTGTTAAAAGAAAAGTGATTTGAGGTATTTTGGAGGATGCTTCTTGCCTCTCTCCTCCTTTGCCTCAGAACCTTATTTAAGTAAAAGTAAAATATTTCAGAGATCCATATTAATTCATATTCTTTGAACATTTTTATATTTCACAACCTGCATAACTACCTTATTTTGTCTTGTGTGTTTACCAACAAAACATTGTTTGCATGCTTGTCAGTATCTAGAAATGTGTAACATTTTCTGATATGATTTTATCCTTCTTATTTTATGGTAAAATAAGAAAGCAAAAATAATACTCTAGTGGTAATGTGTAGCACTAGAGTACTACACCCCTGTCTCCACCGCTTCCTGTTTGTTTCAGATATTGGCAACACTAATGAAATGTTTTGCTTTTCCTCTGTGATCACAGCAATCTAATTGAGGGGTTGGTTTTAAAGTTGCAAAAAGTAGTCTTGACAAATTATACCTAAACAAGTTTTAATCTGTGAGAAAAACCTGATCAAATGCAAATTATTTTGTTTGGTTTTTGTAAATGTATTTTTGTACAGCTGCATATTACTTCTCAGCCCTTCTGGGATCCAAATAAGTTTCCCTCTTCCATACATCTTGGGTCTTGTTCACAAAACCTCAGTATTTTACCTCTAAATCCATTTGCTTTGATATAATTCCTTCCATGTCTGACCGACAAGTCTAAAGATAAAGAAAACCCTTTGAGATTTACAATAAAATGGTACCGGCTTTGGAAGGATAATGTCACATGGAGTTAACGGTGGAGCACTTTGTGCCTGAAGCTAAAGCAGACAGAAAGGAATCAGCCTGTTCTGTCTGCATATCCCCTCACCGTTTCTCTGTCCTGTCGGTCTCCGTCCTCTGGAGCGGAGCAGAGCCTGGACACATCAACGGTTTCTGTCAGTTTGACTGCTGTAGGACCTGATCTGCAGTCTGACGTGGAGACTGAGCCGTTACCATGGAGTGGGCCACAGATGCGGACTGGAGAGCAGTTTTCCCACTGGGGCCCCGTGGCTTGGATGAAAAGAACTATGTGGTTAGAGTACCAACAGTTTGTAAAAAAAAAAAACATAATCTGGCAATTTTTTCAAAGAGGTTACATTTGTCTCCTAATGCGTTTTACTCCAATTAACTGGTTCATCAAATACTTTTTGCAGTTCTATCTTCTATTGCTGGAGTTAACTTGACAAATTTAAACAGAAACAGAACCCTAGATATAATTTGTGTGAAAAGGATTAGGGTGACAAATAGGGGTTCTGGATGACTTATACAATTTGAAAATGAGTTTTCTCAATATGGGTTATACGCTCATCGTTTGATCACCCCGCTTAGTAAAAAACTAAATCCTAGTTTTATTTTTCAATTGAATCAAGTAATTTGTTTTGTCACATTACAGTCACACAGTGCAGGATATAAGTTTGATTTTATGTAACAAACGACAGTGAATGGTTGGGAAAAGGAATAAAAATGTTTTTCAAAATATTTTTATTGCATTCCATACATTAGTCAGTTGCAGACCAGACCACTGGGTTATCTTTAACTCTCATACTATAGTGTTGTGGTCATATAGATGCACAGATAATGAGCTTAAAAGTCTTAAAAGAACAACTGAAGAATTGTTGAAGACCACTTTAAAGCACAAAGGAACTGGAAGTTGTTGAAACTTTTGCACGGTACAAATTAGAATCAAACATAAATATCAAACTGTGACTGTTTCTGGTGTTTGTGTGTTTAAGTATCAGATACAACAAAAATGGTGCCTGAAATTTTCAGGAAAAAACAAAATAAGAAGGTCAAAGAGTGGGAAAGCCTATGAAACAGTATGTGCCTTCTGGAGGGAGAAGTGAAAAAATCATGCGTCATACGAGCGCGAGCTGCCCGTGTTCCCTTTAAAATAGTTTTATGTGCCACTCCCACTCCATGATTCCCACTCAGCTGTTACTGTAAATCGCTCCCAGTTCCCACATGGTGCTATCCATTCACAAATCCGCGCAGGAAGACTCGATTGTTGCCATGAATCGGACTGATCAGCTCGTCCGTCACCTGTGAGCAACTTGTTGCGCAGCTGCTATTTCCCACCTCCTCTGTGGTCCATCGCCGCAGCCAGACACTCGCTGCTTCTCTACGACAAAACACTGTCGCTGCTGATCTGCGTTTCAGCGCCTGGAGGTATTTTCTGTCTCCCAGGGAGGACAGCTGGATGACTTTCTGTCTGCGACAAACTTTCTTTTATTGGACTTAAAGAGATGCAGCCGAACGCCGCGGCCTTGTGGATCTCCCTCACCTTCCTGTTTGGGGTTTTCATTAAGTACGACAGGTCTGAATTCAACCAGCCTCATTAATATGAGAAGAGGGGCAGGGGATGCGAGCCATGAGCTGGACGCGTCCTTTCCACGGACTGGACTGGAGCCACAGCCTCTTCTATCTGACTTTACTACTGTGGACCAGACGCATGAACGGACTGGCTGATTTTTCAAGTAAGATGATGATGATGATGATGATGCAATAAAAGGAGGGGAAAGCTTCAGACAACAAAAGCTATTTTCTCACAAATGTCACGTGGTAGCTCTGAAGTTTTGTATTGGCTATAACTTGGATAAAATGGTGTAAAAATGGCAAACCAAAAAACACAAGATACGTATTAGACATCAGGAGTCCAGTACTTTAAAATAAAATTTGTTATTCAAGGAGTGTGATTGTGTAGCTCACAATAACAATTTTGTCAGTAGAATTCATGTATTGCAAGTCTATAAGGGGTGCATTCCACAAGGTACCATTCTAGGCCCACTATTGTTTTTTTTCTTTTTTCTAATTCCCAAATTATTTATATTATTGCTAATTCTTTCATTCTGCAAGGTTTTTATGACAGGAAACAAACATTAAAAATGGCATGTTAAAAAGTATTATACCCTCTCAAAAAATATTTGTTTATGATATTAGCAATCAGATCCGTATGGCTGATCACCAACATTTTGCATTTTTCTATAGGCATCTTCTTCTCGTGTTTTACTGTTAAATCAGACTTACATATTTTATCAAGAAAATAATTTGATGTTACTCCTAAGTAAATACAACAGGCCATTTTCAAACTGTTATTTTTTTGTTGTTATTAAAAATCAACTTTATCATGAGGGATGAGGTCATTGTACCTTATAAGACATGCTGGTAATATAAATCGTGAGTTATTAGGGGGTTTGATCTGTAAACCGTAAGCATTAAAATTACAAGCCATAAAGGGTTGAAATATTTTACTCTGTGTAACAAATCTATATACAGGTTTAACTTTCTCAAGTAAGTGGAAAGTAAATTATAGTTCAAAGAGTAATAGCTCCTGTAAACCAATTTGTAAATTTGAAAAAAATCCTTTATGGATTTTCACCACCTTTTGCCAGGAACAATCCACAGTCTTAACTGTTTTGTAATTTGCTTATTGATTATTGTCTGTGAACTTGACATGGCTTCCCTTGCAAAAGTGATCAGAAATATCAGTGGGACAAATCTGCTTATGTAAAGGAAATGAATAAAGGAATTAAATTAATGATAATTTCCGTATTTTACAATCAAGAAAACAGTGAATAATATTTGAAATCTTATTAGACGCAATAAGAGACACATCTCAGAAATAAGGAGAACCCAAACAATCAGACCTAAAAATAGTAAAGCATTATGTCTGATGTGTGGTTGCTAAAAATGTTCAACTCTGTGCAACAGACTACCTTTCAAGGATCATCACCAGCCACTCTGCTCATGCCTGCGACGGGACACCACTGAGACTCCACTGTCCTCGTCACTCCACCATCTCCATCCAGTCGGCCTTCTACGGGAGTGGTGAGGTCCGGCTGTGCACAGAGGACCCCACATCTGGACCCCGCAACCACAGCTGCTCAGCTTTAACCGCTCTACAGGTGCACATTCATGCATGACATGAGCCATGCAACACTTTAAAGCCCAACTGCACTAGATTTTGATAGTTTAGTCTTCACCAAATTTCAGTATGTTGTTTGCAGGTTGTGCAGAAACTTTTTCTGCATCCCTGTGGACTTGGTCATTCAATCAACAGTACTGCACCTTAGTGACCATTGCCCTGGGGGATTATTTTGCAGAAGCTCCTGTCTGAGTGTCAGAACCTCAGAGAGTGCCAACTACCAGTCAGTCACCTGCTGTTTGGGAAGGACCCATGCCCTGGCAAGAACAAGTACCTCCATGTGAATTATAAGTGCAAACCCTGTGAGTTCTTCCCCTTTGAATTCCTTCACACAGTTAGCTGAGGATGAGTTTTAACATTCTTACTTTGACCCTCACTCAGCTGAACACAAAACACAGGTGGTGTGCGAAGGAGAGACCATGATCTTGCGCTGCAAGACCCCCAAGGTGTTGATCATCTACGCAGCTGTCTATGGCCGAGGTCTGGGTCAGACTGACACCTGCCCCTTGCTCTCGGCAAGACCACCTCCATTTGGTGAGTCACTGTGAGCTACTAATAGAGAAACATCACTGTAATAAAGTGAAAACAAGCAGTGAGTGTTTGCGATTAGCAGCATCAGCTGGCCTCATGTAACTCTGACACAAACAGGGAAACGGAACCCTGAAACAACCACAGCTAAATGGAATGCAGCCACCATTGATTTCTTTTCTTTTTTTTTTGGTATTTATTTTGAGCACTGTTCTTTTCCCATGACGCTTATCTAAACGGCCCACGGCAGACTAGGAAGGGGGGGGGAGCGATTCTTTGTTCTCTATGGAAATATCAGCTCTGTTTGTTGACTAAAGAGTTGCATATTTCCTTTTAGAACACAGAGCCCTGAGGATTTATGAGGAATGTGGGGTTTATTAAAAATGCAAAGAGATCACAAGCATAAAGAGTGCAGGTAGAAACAGGTGTATCTCATGACATCAGTTGTGGCTGCATTCTTTCTCAGTTACTGGAGTACACCTGTGCTTTTTCTGGTATGTCCAGTCAAACTGTAGGATGGAAGACGAGCCGTCTGTGTGCTGTAATGTGACACCTCACTTTCACAGATGCTTAATTTGCTTTTAAATAATCTAAATGTCACAATAAAAGCCGTTTACAGATAGTGTCAAACTATATTTACACAAGGAATGAACTATTTGCTCGACTGGGTTAAATACCATCGAGTACACCGTGTTTTCACACAGTCTGCAGTCTTGCTAAACTGCAGTCGAGCTCCTGCAGAAGGCAATCAATAATTCAGCTATTGCAGCCCAGGAGCAAAAATCAAATACACATGTTCAGTTGCTTTTACGGTAGATTGCAAAAGTATTCATGCCCTTTAAGTTTTTCACATTGTTTAACACTGCTAGCACAAATATTAATGTATTTTATTGGAATTTTGTGATAGACCAACACAAAGAAGAATTTTGAAGTGGAAGTAAATTGAGGAGAAAAATTGTATTTGGTCTTCGTTATACAAATTAAAAGATAAACTAATTTTCTTCTTTACTTTGATACCCCTACAATCCCCTACCACCTAAGCCTCTGCCTCCAGCGTGCAATAATCTGTGATGAGATAAAGTCTGCAGGGTGTGAATGCTTCTGCCAGGTTCTGTCTTTGCTGTGATATTCCTCAGGTTTCTCCTAATTTTTCTGTTCCTTTCAGAGTGTCTGAATCATGATGCTGTGCAGCTGGTGTCCAAATCCTGCTACAGCATACAGAAGTGCGCCGTTGCTGTTGGAAACCAGACTTTCAGGGATCCTTGCTTTCCAGGAACTAGGAAGTACCTCAGCGTGCTTTATTCATGTGGTAGGACCCTCTTCTGTTTCTTCATTCATATAATAGACATAGAAGCCTTGTGATGCATTAAAATACCAGCTCGCACAATGTCATGTTATTGCAACCTTGTTCATTATGCTGCAGTTCTTTCAGTGAGCATTTGTTGTTTCCTGCTTTGAGATCTTATCTTTAGATCCCAGCTTTCAGGGGCTTTGTCCTAACTCCACCCCAAAAGAAAAAAAAATCATAATATACAGACGTGGGAAATAAGACTCCCAAGTTTTTTTTTACTTCCTGTGATTGACAGAAATGCCAGTGAGGACATCAACTAACACCATTCATATACCATAATTTGAAACCCAATGAATAGTTCCTAGTATAATTGTTGGCTCTATTTATAGCACAACAATGCAGCGCAGGCATTTATACAGCACTGCAGAGTATTTTAAGATTCTGTTCTCCACCCACATTGGAAGCAGGAGACTTGGGCAACTATTTCATTGCATTTCCACCTTCATAGTTACCACAGTGTCTTAAAAACATATTCATACCCATTTGGTGCTGTAAACATACATGTTCAAGTTTTGCCACAGATCCATGGTGGGATTTAGGTCTGAACCATGTTTCAACATGGATATTCAGTTTTACACAGTGTTTTACATGCAGCCCAAAAATGTTACTTTTTGTCTCATCTGCCCCGAGGACCTTCTTAGTTGTTTGTTTCATAGCTTGTGGTGACCTGCTAAAATGAAACCTTGTGTGTTTCTTTCAACAATGGTTTTCTTCTCTCCACTCATCTATGCTGTGCCCAACAAATAGTCGCTTGGTTGCTTCTCTTATTAATGCTCTGCTTGCTCGATCTATTGGTTTTGGTGGATGCTAACGCCTCTGCTGGTGGTTGTATCACATTGCTCATATTTTTGGATTTGTTGTGATGTGGTAAAATAATCAAATATGGCATGAATGCTGTCACAACCCATTGTATATCAACTGGTTAGCAGCAAAGAAAGACTCTTCTTTTTTTTTTTAATAGTGCCAAAGTCTTTACTTAAAGAGGCAGACCCAAACATACTGAGCTCCACCTCACTTCCTACTACAGAGAAAGGTACCAGCATCTATTTATTTGCTGTTGTTCTATGTTTGTAAAGTTACCTGCTCATAGCTTTTTGTGAACTTTACAAAAGCTCCTGCTGCAGATCTGGAGTCGAATAGGCCAAATAGTTCAGGAGCAATGATGAGCAACTCTCTCTTGACCTACGCCTTCATCAAAGGTAACTTTTTCTTTTCCAATTTTCCTACACATTTTTATGTAAACATAGATTTTCTAAGACTGAAGTTTCCATAATTCTTACTCTTTCAGTAATTTTAAAATATAAATTATTATACCTTGTCTTTATACCACATTTTCTACATTGGGCAGCCTTTAAATGCTACCCAATGGGCAGATTGAAAAACAAAACCAAATTAAGAAGGAAGAAAGAAATCCCACAAAATGAAGAAAAGGACGGAGAGAAGACAAATAAGAAAGATAAAACTAGAGGACAGATTTACACAAGGAGGGATAGAAGAAGACATGCAAGGGAATGAGAAAAGGGTTAAGAAGTATAGAAAACACCAGGAAGAAAATAAGACCAAAGGTTCTAAAAAATTACACATGTAAACATAATAGGTAAAAATGAAACTATTTACTTATCCAATGCTTAAAGACTGGAATCAAATTTCAGCCTTTTCCAGGCTGAAATACAGACTGTGTAGTAAAGCTGCTCCTTTTCCTCTTTTCCCACACAGATCACCCAGAAATGGCAGCGCTGCTTTTCACCTCCAGCGTGTGTGTGGGCCTGCTCTTCACACTGCTGGCTCTGTCTGTCCGAGTGACCTGCAGGGGGCGGCGGCGCAGAGATCACACACTTGGAGCCAAGTCAAACGGCCTGACTCCCAACTGTTCTAACCAGGATGATGAGGAGGATGAAGCAGATGATGACGACGACAAAGAAGAAACTGAGAGCTCTTTGCTCTCGACTGCAGAGAGGAAGAGGATAAAAGACTGGGAGGAAGTGACTTATGTAAGCGAGGCGGCTGAGCTGGCGGAAAGGATCGAGCGCAGGGACATGATCATCCAGGAGATTTGGATGAACTCCTATCTGAATGGCAGCTCCTGCTGAATAAATCTTGGGGATATTTGTTCAGATTCCTTATGCTTCACCTTTCCAAAAAAACATTTTTATACCACAAAATGAAAAAAAAAAATCTGACAAGCCATCTTTGCTCCATAATATTCTAATAATCTGCAAGAGGGATCAGCAAAATGTATGCTACAAGAAGCTTTGAGTGCTGTATATATTATTTATCAGCAAAAAATGTTTTTTTTTAGTTTTTTTTTACTGTTTAATAAAAATGTTAAATCACAATTTTAAAGCTCCTTTAAAATTTCCATTCCTCCTCCTTCAGCTGCTGTGCTGTTAGTGTAGCCTGTCATCTAAATGATGGAGATCAAGCAGCTATTTATTTGAAAAGCCTAACAACTTGTGAGGTAATATTTTTTTCAGATCTCAACAGAATAATAACATTCAAAATATGCTAAATTTAAATCTTGAGTTGCCATTTAGTTTTAGTAAAAATATCCAAATTTACAGAGTTTTCAGCATTTTCTGCTTGTATTTAAAGTATTCATACAATCGTCTGGAGCGACGATAAACCAATGGATGGACTCGCACATGGATGGGTAGTCTTTTTCCAGGCCTGGAAAATTCAACGGTCAGAATTTCTCTGGAACCCTGCATTGCTACCTGCCTCTTTTCGGTGCCCAGTTTCCATTTTGAATAAGTGAGCCCTGTAATCGACCCCACACAGTTCTCCCTCCAAGTTCCCTGGTCAGCGCTGCTGAAATGATGACTGTGTTGTAACTTCCTGCCTCTGGGCTACAATGACCGAATGAAGTATGTGTTCCACTACTGTGAGACAAAGAGAGGAAAGGTGTAGCATCCTTATCCCTGCACTCTAAGAAAAACTGAACATTTTCTGTTGCAAAACATCTTCACTGGAAACATTGGAAACAATTATTTTATTCATATTTTCCCCAACGTCAATATTTTCATTACGGATACAGTATATTAAATCAGAGTTAATTATGTCTGTTTTATCTGATGCAGTAAAGATATCTGGCTGCAGGGACACATCACCTGTATAAATGGTCTCTGATAGAGATCAGGTAAGAAAAAGAGGAAAACTTGCTTCTGGTTGCTATTAGGCAGTCTTGGCTAGTTGTATTAAGAAAGGCAGAAATCGAGTCACTGGAGTATCTGGAGGGCAAGTTTTCAGAGTCACTGTGTTACCTTGGCCCCCATTTTATATTAGTAAGGCCCTGAAATTGTCTCTTGAGGGCCTGCCTGTTCGACCACTCCGAGTCCAGATAGCTATCATCGTCCACCTCGTCCAGTTTCTAGAAGCATCATAAGAACAAAGTTAGGTTGCACATACCGAACGGTTCCATGGAGCAAATAGATTCACTTTACCCAACCTCACCTTAAGTTCTTCCTGTCTTTTGTAGTAATGCAGCATCATCTGTTTTTGCTGTTCATCAGTGACCAAGGGCTCTCTCGCTGGCGCCCCCTGTCCTTTCTAAAGCGAATAAATAACTGGTTAAGTAGAAAGGCACTTTGAGAAAAACTATTAATAAATAAATATTACCCTTAACAAACGACAGATTCTCACCTTTTGAAGTTTGACCACAAGCTTTGTCTTTTCATTTCTTCCAATGTAATCCTGAAGTTTTTTTCCTCTCTGCATCTCTTTACCAGCCCACCAAAGCTGGCCTTCTTCTTCTGTGATCACCTGCAGAGATGCCTGAGGAAAGACAGATGGAGAGGGCAGATGGAAAGGACAGAGGGGCCAAAAAAAAGCAGGTTGAAACTGGATGTAGTAGATGGCTCCTAAGGCAAGCTCTCAAACTGCTACATTCGATTACACGGAGTATACTTCTAATAAACAAAATGTGTCTCAAGTCAGTAACCTGGGATTCTACTAAATCTTCATGTCAAAATTAAAAAATGTCTAGTTTTCAGTATTTCTTTCACAATTTTTAAATATTAAATGCAAAAGCAGAATATTCATCTGCTGAATATTCATTCACCAGATGATGAATACATGAACAAACGGATGTACAGATGGTTACAACATGTATACAAAGAATTTCCTAGAGTGTCTAAGAAGACTGATTAGAGACTCCTTCTATCAAAGCACAAAACATTGATTAAAACACTATCAGCAGGCTAACCTGGGTCCCTGACAGATCTTCCTGATCATCAAACTCCATTCTTATTGGATCATGAGGAGGCAGCCCCATAGGGTACACAATCATCACGGCACCCCGTAGTTGATCCAGTGCTTCCTTTACCATTTCCATGGTGACACAAACATTGGCTTGAGCCTGTTTCTGCAAAATCAGAGCAACAGAGGTGATTGGTTGGCCAACGATGACAAAAGCAAGGAGGTAAAAATTTAGTTTTTGCAGTAAAACTCACTTTAGAGATGAGTGCTTTTACCTCCTCAACTGTCCTCATCAACACTTCCTTCATTTTATCGTTTGGGGCTGGTATGGTAAAATAGATACATCAGCAAACAGAAAGGAATGCAAGAGTACTTTTTACCCAAACTTACACAAGAACATTTAAAACATAAGTCCACTTTTAGTTGTAGGATATAAAAAATTCACATGGAGTAAATTACAAGTGGCTTAATATCGAGCCATTTGACATGTCAGTACCAAGCAAAATTGTTTCCCATGTCTAAAACGACAGCTGTGTTCACTTGAGAACAGCCAACTTGTTTTTTTCTCAACACAGGTTCAACCACAGAGATAAGTTCTCACCATGTCCATTCCTCCTCCCGATCTCATCCTTCCTAAATATCTCCCCTCCACTTGGAATGCATCGTTCTTCCCATTCATCCTTCAGTTTCAGCTCCACAATTTGCTCATCTGTTAGTCCTTGCATATTGGGTGGGAGTGAGACGCCATGATCGGCGAGCTCTGGGACCTCTGACAAAACACAGCAAAGAATAAAAAAAGAATATGTTGATACCAGATAGAAAGATCACAAATTTAATGGTATCCTGACAGATTCTATATAATATATAGAGCAAAGTCCCAAACAGTGTAGTGCTTTCATATGAAGGAAACATAAAATATGACTTGCAAGCTTTTTCTAAAAAAAAACCAAAAGCATCTCAAGTGTGGTGTGAATATATTCTTAAACACTTCTTCCACCCAAGGTGTACAACTCTGTACTTTCATGATGCTGTTTGATCACTAATGTTCTCAAACAACCCTTTGCAGAACAAATGGATTTATACTAAAATAGATTATACAACCAAAATGATTGTACTGGATTTTATTTAGCAGTTAAGTAACGGTCCTGAATAAAAATGCATGTCACACTTTTCAGTTTTTCCATTTGTAAAACATCTGATAACCATCAAACACTTTGTGTTGATATATTACATAAAATCCAAAGAAACTGCAAGACTGCTTTAACACTTCACAGGAGCAGGGATGAGTAGGTTGTGGATCTTTAACAGAAAGCAAAGGCAGCATTGGAGACAGAGCTTTACCTGAACATATCCTATCCACTTTGAGTCTGCCGTTGTAAATAGCAGTAACTTGCTGGATCACCATTTCCAGAGGAGCGTCCGTTGTGGCGTTGAACAGAAACTGGCTCTCATCTCCGCGTTTCACATGTAGCTGCACCATCCTTTACCAGCTCTCCTACTGACAGAGACGGTTATAGGCGAAAGAAGAAAAAGTTGCTGCTAATCTCGATACAGAGAACCAAGGCGTCCTCAGGTCAACAGAGTAACCATGGTAACAGAGAAGCGTGGATGCTTCCAGAACAACACGAGTAACCTCAGCTAGCCAGTTGATGTTGCTGTTAGCCGCGGAAGCGCTTGGTGTTTAACAATGAAGATTATACACAGCTTTGGATCCTAGTGAAGCTTACCTGGCAAGTAAAATGACAAGTAGGTCTTCTTTGCAGCCGAGTGTGAATTTACAGTTTGTTTTTAACTGTTGTTACCATTTCCGATTGTGGAGTTACTTCTTCTAATGGAGTTCTGGACGACGGTTTCTAGAATATTGCCACACTTACTGCCCTCTAACGGTAAGGAACGTTATTATTCTAAAGCGGTACTTCCAGATGAATTTAGTATGACTTCACCTGACTTATATGCAGCTAGTGCATTTGTGAATTAGCTCCATATTTAGCTCCATAGACTTAGTCCCTTTGTTTGCTTTGTATTCTATTCATTAAATATCTTTTAAAAACGCTACCAATCTATAAAAAAATTTATACATTCAAGCCAACATTGATGACCAACACGTAGAGAATTATTGTGAAGTGGAAGATAGAATAAATCTTTTACATTTTTTACAGAAAAACTGAAGTGTGCTATTTACTTGTATTCAGTTCTATTTATGTCAATGAGTTGAATTAAATTACAGCACAAATAAATTACTCTCAGGTAAATAAAGCTGTTTTCTGAAGGCTAAGAGGATTGTCATCATTCCAAACTTTCAACACCTCATGGAGCACTGCTCTATCATCTAAAAACAAAAAGTATACACTATGCCACAACTGCAAAATGTCTAAACTGAATGACTTGGCCCCTTTGGAACAGTTAAAAATCCCATATCACCAAGAAGGGCACAAACTGTAGGTGGGAGAACCTATGAGGTAGACTTTGAACTGCTGTTTACAAGCCATGCAAGGTACATTGTAAAGATATATAAGAAGGTGGTACATGCAAACCTTTTGTGTGATACAAAATTAATATTGCACATCACCCTCATCACCATGTTTGTTTTTTATGGATCATGTGGTCAGTTACCCATGGCAAAATTACAAAGGGATACCACATCATTTTATGGGCTTTATGAGCTGCAGTGCACTTGAAGCCCTATGTTCTTCCATAAATAGGCAGACTAAACAGCCAACGGCACAATGGCAACAAAGGCATATAGTCTGAAAAAGAGACAAAAAATAATGAAAAACATTTCCAGAGCACATGGGAGGGTAAAACAAGCTTTGTTTGCTTTGTTTATGTTTCCAAGTCTGTCTGTACAAACATCTATGCCCAGAGGTGAATCCCATAATTAGTTTTTGCGATTGAGAAACATTGGCCACATAGGCTGTGTAAGCCAAAATTAAAGAGATAAACATTAATAACGTGATGGCTGTGACAGTCATTTTAATTAAAAGCCTTGTGTGTCTTTCATTTTGAAACACTGCCAAAGACTTAGTGTAATTTCTTGGAATGAGGCGACAGACATTCCTGCAAACTCTGTGCCCTAATGGAGGAAACCAGCTAACTATGAAATGCTTTCTTTTTTTCAAATCTACAGTAATTTAATGACAACTTGAAATTGATTTTTTCCCCAGCCTGAAAGACAAAGTAAAACAAAACATAGATGTCAATGTACATTTATTTTAGCACACATACAACACAAACTGTTTCATACATTAATGTGCCATCTGCTTTGCACGTAAACTATGGAACAATGGATATTAACATGAATTACAGCTTCATGTATTCACTTTAATACATACAGAACATGTTTGTTTCACAACACGGACTCTTATTTACTATGAATTATAGCGATAAAAAGGGAAATCAACCTCACAAAGGTAGTCATTTGTTACCTAAAAGAAATCTTGAACCTGAATCGTGACATGATGTAAAGCCTGGCTAGTGATCGACTGTTGATACAGTATCTACTGCACACATTGAGATAACAACATATATATTTCAGAGATGGCGTGTAAGCAATTGGTGCCTGATACGCTTGCTTACACATAGATTTTAAATACAGAGAATGAGATTTACTTTGTGTATGTACATGTGACAAAGCATAGAAGCAAAACCTAACAGACATGATCTTCAGTTTATAATTTTTTTTCTCAAAAATTCTTCTTAGTCATTTATTTAATTTCTATGTGAAAAAGGGGACATGTTACATGTCTAGATAATATTTGGTGTGTCATGTTAGGATGGATACTGCCCTTAACTGATCCTTCACCTGGCAAACAACTATTTAAAGAGTGAATCAGGAAGTACAAAACAAAATACTGAAACACACCTAAAAATTAATTACAATTTTGTAAGACTAAAACAAACGACCTCTCAACAGCTGCAAACAGTCATTTTCAGACATTAAATGTGGAATTTTAAATAATTTGTGCAACTTGTAACTATAGATGCAACAAGAAATCGGCCGATGATCAGAACCCAAAAATGCAAAATACACAGGAGACAGGAGGTGGCACTGACAACAACACTCTTAGTTGTGAATACTGTTGCTATGTGAAGAAGACTCCCAGATAGCTAGTTTTAGAATAAGTGAGTTGTTTAAAATAAAGTCAGAGGAAACAGAGATGTAGGATACTACAAAGGAAACTTTTTTTGCAATGTCAACAAAAGTCTAAAGAGAACAAGACTTTCCGAATTAACAGGAAGGCTTGGCAGAGTACAGTGATGTTAATCTCTTGTGCTTTTCACTTTCACGTTGTGTTATGAATTATGCTCAATTTGGAAATGTTTGCATCTGCTTGGAAATTTCAGAGTTAAGGTACGGACCCACATTCTCTAGGAAACATGGACCAATATAGGATGCCATGGATAACTTGAAATATTACCTCTGAAATAATTTTGTAGCAACTGCTGTCTCACAAACTATGCGAGACTCCCATTGCTACTAATTATAATAATTAAAGACTGCTTACGGCAGAATAAGTAAAATATATTCTATTTGAGCCATGGTCAGCTGGAAATGTTCTCATCTGACCAAGAGAAAGTGCTATGTGAGAGTTTTTAATTGATAAAGAAAATGTCCCTTACTTTAATTTACATTATTGCCTTTAATCAGCAACTGACAGGTTAAAGGAAAAATGCAGTTGCAGGAATAGGTGAGTGAATATTGGCTTTACGCTTCGAGTCTGTAACAAAATATGATGGTTCCCACTCTTCAATCTTTACACAAGCTCACATCCAAAGCAAACAAACCAAAAAAACACAACAGACGATATGCACCTCAAACACAGCACATCACTTCTCATCACGGTAACAATAATTATTTAGAGTAGCTGATACTAGAAATGATAATAAATGACTTAAAGTAAACAAAAAAGTGCTGTCTGGTTATAACCCTTGCAGATTCAGAGAATGTTGTCATTGTACTTTAAGTATAAGTACACACACTACTATAAACTATAACGCAGCATTGTTATAGTTTCTAATAGTATAGATAGATGCCTCGGATAAAAAAAGGAGGAATCAAACTGAAATGCTCTCTTCTGTTAGAACCTGCATGACTGGGAGAGTGCATACAGCATCTCAGTGCATATTCATATCATCAAGCAACACCTCTGGCTTGGTCCTCGCAAACACACTCACACGTCCAGCAAGTTCTTTTTAAAATCATACGTACATTTATACAAGATTTTGCTATGTAGAAGTTTGGATGCTGAGCTAAACAAAACGTTTTGTAATGTATATCAGCTTACAGATAAGGAATGCCAACGGAAAACAAAATGACTAATTTTCAAGAGAATGTTGTGATATTATAGAATACCAGTCCTCCGGCAGTCCGGTTAAACTGACACAGTGGCATGTGCTCTTGCTTTTCCCCCCACAACGTGTAGTCAACAAATCCAGTGCAAATGAAATTACATTCAGAAATTAAAGCGACTAGGTCTGAAGCTGTCAGTTCCAGGAAACAAAAAGAAGGATCCAGAACCCTGCAGTGCTCATCCTGCAACCAGATGGCAAAGAGAAGGAGAGCGACCAACTGTTGCTCTGAGAGCTCAGATTAGTCAAAATAGTGGATGGGAACCGCAGAGTCATCTGCAAAGCCACACATATTTATATAAAACATCAGCGCAGTCACACAGGTATGCTTTGATATTGCACAGGTGTGTAAATGCATGACTTGTGTATATAGATATACTTTATAGGACAACATACTGTAGACACAGGCACGTGTTTGCTGCTGTTAGTTAAAACATACATAGCAAGAGTAAATCAAATGTTAAAGGGGCAGTATTATGTGTTTTTTAGGCACATAGTGCCATTTTATAGCACAATCAAGTAAGTATGCTACCTTCAGTTGTGATAAAAATGCTGTATTTATCGAACATAATTTGACTTAACAATTTAATGCCTTGACATTGGGCCTTTGTCTCTTTAGGAAGACACTCCACCTTCATCATAACAACTCAATTAAGTCTTTAACAACTTTTTTTTACCAGTGTTTCACTGAGAAATAGCTCACATGAGAAGCCAGCACATGCACCGATCCGCCACGTTTGCTAATTGCTGTTGCTTCTAGTCTGAAGGAGCTGAGTGGCAAAGTTGTGGGAGAGAGGTGCATTGTGAAGACTGGGCTTGAAGACTGAGCTGTGTGAGACAACGCTGAGTGAGAGCAAGGGTCATGGACAGTTGATTGGTTGCCTTCAGAGATTAATGGATTTCTCAAACATGCATGAAAGAATCACAGCAATACCAGGTATGTTTTTGATGAGAAAATTGCATTATAACATGATATGAAGCTCAAAAAAGTAAATTTTACATAATACTGCCCCTTTAATATCAGAGAAGCTTAAAAGTTAAAAGCCCAGCTGTTTGAGCCCACAGCCCAAACATTTCTCATGATACTGCTTTGAGATATAGACTCTTTCCTGTAACTGAAGGGATTAGTCTATAATTCTTAAATATTGTCTCTTCTTTTTACATAAACACATTTACTCTTTTATCATAGATCTATACATATATGGATAAACCCCTTACATCTGAGGGCGGCATTATGTTTTTTTTTTTTTTTTTTTTTACTGCTGACTACCTAGGAAAAAAAGCCATTGTTGTTGGGACCCGGTGGGGGGTTCAGGTTACCGGTTACAGTTCTGTTTGGGATGTGAGTGGATAACCACTCAGGCTCGGAGTCAAACACAGAGCGGGTTGACTGAGTTTGAATCTGAGGCACCTGGGCACTGGATGAGAACATGGGGTTCTGTTGTGTTTTAGTTGTTGTGGAAAACTTCGAATCATCATCAAAAGTGACCCACTGCTTCTGTTGGTTCCCTCTTGAGGGAAGTGGCAGCTGGCTCCGAGGCGCGAGAGTAGGAGGGAGGGAAGAGGGAGGCGCCAGCGGTAAGGTGAGGCCAGGAGAAGGATCTAGAGGAAGCAGAGAAGTTTGAGTAGGAGTGGGACTGGATGACGGTCCGAACAAGGACGTGGTCCGACTGTGCTGGGAGGACGGTGCGGTTGCAAGGGTGGGGATGAGTGGTTGAGAAAAAGCAGACAGGGTCCTCTGAAAGTCAGCCGCTTGGGTTGGATGCTGGAGGCTGAAGTCTGGGGTGAGGGAACGACGCGGCTGTTGGACCAGGGGGCCTGTGAAAGGATTGGTGCTGCTGGGTCGGGCAGGGAGCGGCTCAGACTGGAAAAGGTTCGGGGAAGCACGCAAGATCTCCTGGGAGCGGCTGCGAGACGGGGCCGGGGGAGGCGGGAGCAGCAGGGTGGCCGACGGTGATGGGGTGGAGAATGAGGATGATGAGGATGAGCTCAGGAATTGAAGGTCTGACAAAGTGGAGGACTGGAAGGACATGGACGAGGGGAGAGTGGAGGAGGAATATATAGATGGAGGAACAGAGAGTGGAGGGCGCAGAGAGGAGCCTCTGTTTAGGGACTGGGTTGTGTGCTGGGATGATAATGAAGAGGAGAACATGTTGGATGTAAGAGAGTCAAAAGGGTCAGGTTTCCATTGTGCTTCTCTTTGGAATCCATTTAGTCCGTTGATCTAAACAGGGGCAGAGCAGAGAAAGTCTTTGTTAGGTGCAAAAACAGATTATGTTAACAATAAATAAAAACATGTTAACATCACTGAGGTGTTTACATACAGAACTTCTAATCTAATGAACCATAGAGTGCTCTGCAGAAGAACGTTTTCACATTTTGTGTCTCATTGTATCCACACTTTTATGTATTTTATTGGGATTTTATGTGACAGATGCAATTGTGAAGTGGAATAAAGGGAAGCGAGGCGTTTTGATCAGTAAAAGTCGGGAAAGAGAGGCGTGCTTTGTATTCCACTCTGGGACCACCTGATGAAATCCAGTGTAACAAACTATCTACAATGTAGTCCACCTTAGTGAAGAAACAGCATCATTCCAAAGCATACACTGCACAGGTCAGGTATAAAACCTCTTAAGGCAAAGTTGGGTCAGAAAACTATATCCCAAGATTTTAACAACGCAAACAGCATTGTTCAATTCATCATCCAGAATATAAAGATGACAACACAATGGCAAGTTAAAAACAACTGTTAATCAGACAAGCAGCTAAGAGGTCTGTGGTAACTCTAATGCAGAGATCCACAGCTCAATTAGAAGACTCTGAACAGGTTAACAACACAAATCTGTTACTGTGTTAGAATGGCAAGATGAAAGCCAAAATAATCTCATTGTAGAAGAGACCAAAATGTAACTTTTTGGTTGATATGCAAAATACTACATGAGAAGGGAAAAGAGTAATATCCGATACATGCCAAAATCTCCATTAAACATAAGAGGTGACGGCATCAGGCTTTATGACAGTAGGGACAGGAAGAGCAGCAGCAATGGGCTTGAGGCTGAGGCAGAGGTTTACTTTTCAGAAGGAAATCGACCCTAAACATACAGGCATATGGACCAGAGGCTATGGATGTCTACTTTGTGTTGATCTACTATTCAAAATACAAACTTGCTACTTGTAGGGTAATACAATAAAATAAAAAGAAAGTGAAATGGTTGTGAATTCTTTTGCATAGCACTGTATGTTGGTGACAAAAACTTAAAGATACCCCTTTGAATGTTATTAAATTAATTGTTTTGGTAAATTTGATTTTGTGTAATGGAACAAACTGATTTGTCAAGTTTTATAAATGCCTACATCTGTTTTGCTTATATGTTATAAAGCATGCCATTCCCTTACAGGGTACCTTTAATTCGAACAGACTAAAAATGAATAACCAATACGTGTATCACCATTCAGTCTCTGAATTTAACACATATGAATGGATTCTGAACAAATCAACATGTTAAAACAATTTATGCAGTCATTACATATGTGCCCACTCTATTCCTCAATAGCAGAGTGAGACAATATGAAGGACCAAATGAGGGGAAACATTAACTATCTTTATTCCATAAAAAAATAAAACAAAAGCAAATTTTATGAGCCTAAGATAAAGGTCAATAAGACCTGGCCGTTGACTGACGCATTTAGATTACAAAGATTAAGTAAATCAATTGCAACGGAAGACAAAAAGGATTACTGCATGTAATGTATGAAGAGTGATAACAGAGCAGAGGACTGTTGTGTTTTGAAGGATGAGACAAAAAGGTGGTTTGATATAAAGTACCTTTCACCCTGATGGCTTCTCCAGCTTGTGAGAAAGAGACAAATGCATCAGAGACAAAAGCAGGAAGAAAGACACACAACTAAGCTCAACTAAAGCGAGTCAAAGAAGCAGAAAATATATTCTTATTGCTGCTGATTTCAAATACATCAATCAATAAACTTGGTTATAAATCTATAGAACAAATTAGTAAAATAACTAATTGTTCAGTTGCTGAAACTAACTCAATCTAGCACCAACCTGTGCAGCTGGGGCAGACTCAGCCTTGGCAGCATCAGGTGGCAGAGCATGAGAAGATCGGGAGCGTGGTGGAGGCTTAGGAGAGGATAGGCCCTGCTGAAGCCCAGGAGACGCTGAGGTGGGGGGAGCTGCAGCAGGTGGGGTAGATGCAGCAGGCGGCGCTGCTTGTTGTGGTTGCAAAGGAGCAGGAAGTGAGGGCTGCATCGGTGGTGGCAGCTGTGACTGAGCAGAAGGGGGAGCTGGCTGAGGCTGCATGGGTGACTGAGCGGGAGGGGGTCCAGATGGTGGGGGACCTGAGTGAAGTAGTAAAACAGAGACAAAGCTCAAAATATCTACATTGTAAAGTTTCTCAGAAAGTTTAGCTCCATGAAAACATATTTTTTTACCTAGGGGAAGGTCTGGTGGTTTAATTTGTGCACTGGGCACCGGCCGGGGGGCTCCGGGGTGAGTGTCTGGGATAGGCCGAGGGGCCCCGGGATGCACATCAGGAGTGGGCCTCGGCGCACCCGGGTGAGACGGAGGCTGTGAGCGAGACTGAGGGGGCATGCTGATCACTCCAGCTCGAGCAGGAATATTCTGTAAGATGAAAATTGAGAAGATAATCATAGTAACGGAAAACTGGATGAGAGTAAATGTTCTGTGAATGCTACAAGCCGAGTGGATGAACTGAAAAAGTTATTTCATAGCTGACGAAGAAGCAGAGCAATATAAGGGTCAATAGTGGAAACAAAAGTCGTAATTTCTGATACATTTCTTAACATGATACAGACAATAAAAAAATATATATTTTAGATCTAAATACTGGTTGAAAACTCACTGGTCTGGAAGCTCCTCCAGGTGCTGGAGCTCCTCGACCTGAGAACATTCAAACAGACAAAACAATAATTGTTAAGAACACGTTTCAAGCAATAATATTTAGTTTTGGTCCTATTTTAGAGATCTGTATGGAAAACACATGCAATAACATATTTTATTACTTTGATATGAAGATTAATCAGATGACAACGACAACAAATCACAATTTAAAGCAGTTTATCCAGCACAGGCTATTCTACGGATTACTTCGTTATCAAAGATGACTCAGCTCCAGGAGGTCTGGCAGACACAGGGGCTTTTTTTTTGTAACCCAGCTGCTCAACACATTGTAAGGATTCTCCTCTTCTTTTACTGTTCTCTTACCGAGACCCTCCTAAAGCCTTCAAACATTTTCCCACACCACTTCAATGTCTTCTTCTGTCCTGTCGAGTCACCAATCGTAAGTCAACCCTGCCAACCACACAGCCTCTTACTATGCAAGAGGGAATCGGCTAACCAGAAACACCATACAAATGTCTCAGGTGCAGACAGGCAAAGTCGGCGATTGGCTAGACATCCAAACTTTCTCTTCCACCTCAGGACAAGCACATTGTGTGTCAGAACACAAGCACACAAAACAGGATTATAGCAGGGAGAGGGAGGTATAATCTCACTACATTATCACAAGTACAAATAAACGTCACACAAAGAGACTGTCATGGAACACAGACAACCTTACGTAATCACCAAATAAACCTTTATCCTCGCTGAATACATTCATGCCAATACAGCTACGTTGTGCATAGCGGCACTCACCTGCAGGAGCATCTGGCCGAGGAAGAGCAGGGCTCTTTGGTCCTTTGCAGCACAAAGCAAATCAAATGACACTAAAGTTACACAGAAAGCAGCTAGCTAGTCACCAGATGCAGATGTTCCAAAGAAAAAAAAATGGCTAGAAGCACTTAAAAAAAAGCATGTGATGAAAATAATGTAGCAAAGCAGTGAAGCTTGAGAAGATAAAAGCTGAATGGTCTGTCTGAGGAGGACTTTCTCACTTCCCATCATGAAAAACAACCTCAAAGATAAACTCTATCCCTTCAGCTACACCTACAATGGTCTCAATGGAAAATATGCATCTAATTATAGATTTGTACACAAATTTTAATGAATTAAAATAGTAAATGAATGCATTTTTTTCACAGTTATTCAACACAACATGTGAAACGTATGAGTTTATGTTCATTTTGAATATATTTTGTTATTTTATGGTATATTATATAATATTTCATGTACTATCTTGGGCAAGACTAATGACTAAGCCACAAAAGGTCATTGTGAAAGAGACCTGCTGTTCACAGAGTGCTGTATTCATGTGTATTAATGGAAAGTTAAGTTGATGGAATAAGTGTGGGAGAACAAAATGGCAAGCAATAAGGATGACCACTGTGTGGATTGTGAAGTCAGGCCCATTTCAGAATCTTTGGGAGATTAACAAGGAGAAGAGTGAAAGTGCAGTTAATGCTTCAAGCGCCAGCACACAGAGATGTTTGGCCATGGGATGGGATACGACTGTTGTTCAGTGGTCCAATGCTTTTGTCAAATGAAAATATAATTTGCATTTAGTTTGGAAATCAAGGTTCCAAAGTCTGGAGGAAGAATGGGGAAGCAGAAAATCCAGGTTCCTTGAGGTTCAGAGTGAAGCTTCCAGTGTCAGTGATGATTTGGGAATGCTTATATGTTGGAGTTGTTCCACTGTGTTTTTGAAGTCCAAATTCAGAGCAGCTGTCTACAAAGACAGTTTACCGCATTTCTCTCTGATGGCAAACACTATGGAGATGCTAATTTTGCTTTCCAACAGGAGTTGACAAACTGCTAAAAGTACCAACAATAACTTTAATGACTTGGGTGTCCACTGTGCTGAACCTTATCTAAACCCCTTATAGAGAACCTATGAAGTTTTAGTAGAGGAAAATGGCAGAGAACAGAGGCAACAATGCAGACAAACTGAAGGTTGCTAATAGCAACGCCTAATAACTAGAGCTTTCTGAACACCTCAGCTGTGTCACAGGCTGATTGCGCCCACGCAAGCCTGCACTGATGCAGCAATTCAAAGAAAACATACTGATTTGTCATGTTTTCTCTGACTGAATGTCTTTAACAAAAACAAAATGAGTTTCACTTTTTGATTTGAATTACATTTTTGAAAATATTGTAATTTATTTAGCTGCATTTGTAATGCTCACTGTAATCTTGACTGCAGTCCCATTAAAATGGATATGCATTGCACAATTTCTGAGTTTTAAAAACAGATGAGGATGCATTGCACTAGAAGGAAAGATGTCAGGCTTCTTTCATTGATTTTGTTTCTGTGGTGGTTTACATTTCTTGCATTTGGTAACAGATTAATCACATCTCAATCACACCTACAAACAAGACTAAAATGAACCACAATAAAGTAGGGGTGTAAACAATACATCAATCCACAGTGATACATCAATTAAAAGATTAAATTAATGATCCAATGACATCAAAGCCAATAGAAATAGCAATCTACATTGCGATTGATCTAAAAATTTTTGAGACACTAAAAATGAATGAAAGATTAAAATCTGCTTTCATCCATATTAAAAGCGACTTTTTAAAATGTTGATATGCTTTTTTGTTTGTTTTCTTTAAGACTGAAAGTTCATCAGGGGCATTTAGGTTAAATAAAAAATGCACTTAAACATGAGAAATGTGAGACAAGTGGTCTATTAATCATTTCTTTTTATTGAGAACAATACTTTTTGAAATTTTAATTCTTGATGCCCGAAATCAGATAGAAATAAAGTGATCAAATCATATTAAGTTGTTTTTGTAAGTTGCTAATTACGAAATTGTTGTGTTAGATGGGAATATATTGCATCTTGTTGAAATCATATCATGACAGACTTTGTGATATTAAGTAACACTTTACTGTCATCCAAACAAATTGATACATTATTGTATTGTGATAAACTTTTGATTTACACCCCTACAATAAAGCAGTGAAAGTTAACACAAACCATCAATGTCAAAATAGCCTCAGTGACATTGATGACTGGTTCTAAGACCGAAGGTATTAGGCAACATTCAGAAACTCCTGGCTCGTTACCTTCACTGCCTCTCCTACCGAGCAGTGGGCTGGGACATTTTCCACTGTCTTAAAGAGGAAAACAAATGTTTTTTTCTTTAAAACAAAGTCGAACAGAAAAATGCAAGACATCAACAGATAAAAGTAAAGATTAGTCAAAGTGTTCAGGTAAAGCCTATATCCTAATTCCCAAATTCACTTACTGTCATGTAAAACTAAAGTGCAAGATCATGTTTCAGCTATAGGAAGGTTTTTAGGACCTACAAAAACACCATACAAGTATGTTACTAACAAATTACACCATATTTTAAAGAACACAAAAAAATTACAGGGGGTTGGGGGAGTCATCAAATGTTTATAATACCAAGCTAATGCGCCACATCAGCAGTTGGATTCGATCTCTATTCAGACAAAAGATGCAAAACCTTCTTACTTCTCAAAAACAGTGGGACATTTTGATCATTTATGACCAGTTTTTTCTTGTACATTACACTGAATCAACACTTACTGACTGCTGTGCATAGCGCTAATGGAAAACAGCAAGCACCAGCATACAGAAAATCAGCCACAAAAGTACCAAGACATCATCCAGTAACTTTAAGTTTACCTCCAGAGTCCTTTCTAACAGGCTGAGGGCTCATGCCACCTTCACGGGTTTGGCAAAGCAGTGGGATAAAAATGACAAGTTACTATCTCTTCTGTAGAGTACCATAATTAGAAGTTATTTTTTTTCCTACAGCAGGATTTTATTTAGTTGCCCCCACTTAAGTTGGGCTAACTTGACAAGAGGAATAATGCTTTATGTCATGCTATTACAGAGAAGGCTGAGGGGGCGGTACCTGAAGGTGGTGGTGGGCGTTGAGGTGGAGCTGGTCTGGCTGGAGGAGCATTGGGCCGAGGTGGAGGAGGCCGCTTGGGCTCCAGGCCTGGACCTGTGGGAGCACCAGGCTGGAAGTCCACAGGAGGTCCTTGAAGGAAAAGGTGCAGAGTGGCTTGTTGTATTAAATATATTGTGGCAATTTAACTGCTAAATTAGTACGGCATAGAGTCATGTCCATAACTGCTCAGTTTATTTTACATATTTCTTACAATTTCATGAAACACATCTGTGAAAACATACACAACTAAAAGCTCTACCACAACAACGTATTTTGACTCCTTTGGTGCCAAACTCAACCCACACTCCATAAGAACAAAACACCAACCAATGCTAAGTTCACTTGAAAAAATCAGTATGCCCTGTGCTCCATGTGAAACAGGGGTCCTAGCTGGGAGCGCACACTACTCCAAATTGCATATACAAGCTGGCTACTGAAATCAGAAGAAGTTGTGAAGTTTTCATACGGCAGTTGAAAAGCAAACCATGTTCATAACTTTGAAAGAGTAGAATTGCATTTACCTATGAAGACACAAGAGGAGGATAAGAAGTAGAAGAAGTGAGGTAAAAGGAAAAAGCCAATTCTTTAGGTTAATAAAACAACATTACAATAAACAACCTTTCACACTGTTGATGAGCTAATCAAAGTATTGAGGGTCTTTGGTTCCCCAAAGTGACGATTATGGGCTAGTCCTAATCCAGGGTAAAGGGTTCTTACACAATCGTTTTATATGACGATTGTGTCATATAAAACATGATGCAATCCTGAAACACCTTATAGAAACACCTTGTAGATTGCGTCCATTTTTTGCCCAATTGTTCAACATTCTGATTCGATCAAAGCAAAATGTACGAAGCGCACATCAACATCACACAGCAAATTGTGCCTCTGAGGGAAACACTATTCTAAAACAAACAAGTGGAAACCAACACAGATTGCATTGTCACTCATTTAATTACCTGCTGTTTCTCTCCTCTGTGACGTTGGGCTTAAATCTGCTTCCACTTATTACAAACACAATGAAATTACAGTTTACATTCCAGCCGATGGAGACTCCTAGCTGTGCAGATGATTTGAGGAACATGACTGTAGTTGACCAATTTATTTATGCTGTGTGATGTCATTACCTTGTGATGGTCGAGGGGGTTGTTGTCCACGACTTGGTCTATTGGGAGCAGCGGGTTCTCCATGAGTAGGAGAGGGACAGGGACTACCGCGTGGGGACGGCAGAGGTGAGGATCCAAGAGAAGAGCCTGCTCCAGGCTGCAGGTGCTGGGGAAGGATGTCTTCCACCTCATCATCCACATCACCTGGAGCAGCAGACAAGAAAGAATGGTTAGAACATTTCTACAGACCTTAACATAGATAAGTACAATTTGTTGACAACTGCTGACCTTCCATATCATAATCTTCATCACCCACGTCCACGTCTTCAGCAAGCAAGGTTGAGCTGGCTGAAGTGGGAATGCTGCCGCAGATCCTTTCCACACTCATTTCCTCCTCCAGACTCTTGATCCACCCTGGACTCCTTAGGCGAATGTCAATAACCTTGTCCAGGACCTGCAGCACATACCATGAAGGTGAGCAGAAAAGGGCTGAGGAGTTCCGAAGTACATCATTCCAACAAATTAGAATAGCCACCAACTTACAGTGGAACCACTGAGAGAGAGCGCAGCCAGAGCAGAGTAACCTTCCAAAAAGGTTACCCACATTTTCTCCTCAACAAACCTGCATGAAAATTTGCACAATTAATCGAGAATAAGAGGCTGACGATGGAACACACCTGGGTCTCTTTGTTTGCATGTTAGCCTCACCTGATGAGGATAACTTCTCCAAAATTAGTAAACTTATCAAGCAGCTCGTCAATGAGTTCATCACTAAAATAGTCATCAGGCCCTGAGGAGCAGAGGGACACCAAGATGGTGCCATCTGGAGGCCCCTGTAGGGCAATAACGTCTTTGTAGACCTGGTGTCGTTCCTCAGGGTCCACCTCCAGGATGTCCACATCTATTATTGCTACCACAGGCCTAAAGAGAAACATCACAAAACATGGAAGAGACATGATTTACTGGTATTATTCAACTCTCAGTAATCATCTTGGGTCACAGATATATCATGATGGTTACCTGTGATCTGAGGTCTTGAGCTCAGCCCTGCCATAGTACTTTAAAGTCCCTGGGCTCCAGGCCTGTTCTGGATTGTCCTCAGCATCTCCAGATGTAGAAGCTGCACCTACAATGTTCATCTCCTCAGCTGTAAAACAACCACCCAGTAAAAAAAAAAAAAAAATGACTAAATGCAATTCTTCACATATTTGTTTATAAATGCAAAAAACAGTAAGGCATAACTGCATTGTTTGTTGGTCAAAAGGTTACAAGGATTAGGTTTAAGATGCCCTGCATCTTACCTGTTCTGTTAAAGTTCCACTTTCTCCTTTTCCAAAGTATGCGGTCAGTCCATGCTGGTGTGCGGCACTTCTCGCTTGTGTCATAATCTTCTGAAAAGAGGTCATACTTGTAGGTGGGGGCGAAATCCAGGTTTCCCTCAATGAAACCACGGAAGATCTGCAAACATATATGAAGGTTTGCAGTAGGGCTGAAATGAGTTTAACTGGCATATACAGAGTTAAAAAGAAGCCCATTTGCTAAAAGAAGTACATACTTACACAGTAATTTAGGCAAAACTTTACAAAACAATTACAAGTTTTCATTTAAGATAAAATGTAAAATGTGTTAAAATGTTCAAGTTGCATAGTTTAAGCTTCAACTTTGAAATTTGTTCATTTTCCTTTTTAGCCCACTGATCGTCAGGATAATCAGAAGAATTATTGATTACCAAGTAAGGTAACGTTACTGAACCATAATCTAACAAAACTGCAATAGCTGATTGCAGTTATTTAAAAAAAAACTTGCTTGAGGGAAAAAATAACCCCTTTTAAACTCTTACAATAAGGTGCAGAACTTGCATAAAAAATCTATTCTGAATCAGTCTTAATACACACGTCATACAGTGACAAATGATACTATTGCAGTGTAGATGTGTTCTACAGATCATACCATTCCTGTGTTCTTCTGTTCCAACAACTGGTCACCAGCTGTTAAAGCATCCCAGTTCTGCTGCTTGATGAGCTCCTTCACTTCCTCGTTGGGCAGATTGATTCGGTAGTTAAAGTCTCCGCACCAGAACACGTAATCGTGCGCGTACAGCAGACGACCCTAACATAACAGAGAATAAATGTTATCTCAAATATATAATATATATATGTAATATTTGTGACTAGAACTGCCGTTACCATGGGGAAACTGAGTCTGCGAGTGATCTCATTGTAGTCGTCATTTCTCTCTTTCACCTGAGACTGGCCGGCAGCGAAGTGGGAGCAGACGAAGCAGATGCTGGTGGTGTGGAACAGCAGGCGGATGGCGACACCACCCTTATTACCGGTGGCCCCGCCCATTCCGGTTTTCACTGTATCTACAGCAACATCCCTGTAACATAAAGAATGAAAAACTCGCAAGAGTTTTCTTACACTCATAGTCACCAAGTGTTTCTGATCAGAATCTGCACCATTTTTACCTGATGAAGGGTGCATGCTGAGGACGGATGAAAACAAACAGGCACACTCCCACCAGCTGCTCAGAAGCGAGCAACACATACTTGTGGTCCCTTGAAATGTTTTTTTGGAGCTCAGCAGCCCACAGTTTCTGGTTAGTAGTACTGAGACAAAGAAGAGATGAAGAGCACCAACATTAAGACAAGAAAACAGAATAAACTCAATATTACTGTTACCTTTGTAGAAATTGACAAAATCTTTAGCCTCGATTTTTAAATATCTGACTTGAGTTGAAGTTGCAAGTATACATTGCTCTGCAGTACCTTTTAAACTTAGCAAGCAAGTACCAAGTTTGTAACCCTTTCACATTTTGCAATGTTACAATTTCAGACAAGAAATGTGCTGTATTCTAAAGAGATGGTATGTGATGCATCACAAAGTAGTTGCTGAGCTGTTACAAACACACCCCAAAAGACTTGTAGCTGAGGCTGCAGCAAAAGGTGATTCTACAAATAATTGACAAGAGAGTAAAACCACTTCCTGCAGACACAGCTGCAACATTTTTGGAGGCGTGTCTAAAAGGAACATACTGAAATATGCTTTGTAAATTTAGATACATTGCAGTTAAAATGTATTGAGTCCATTATTAACTAATTGTAGGTTATTGATTGGCAGAATCTTAAACACATACCTGGCACTGACAATGTTCCCAGCATTCAGTTCAACCATTTCTTCAAAGCCGATGGCAAAGATATCTATGGGGTTGGCTTTGCTGTCTGTCAAGAGACAAAAGTAAATGTATGCCGTTCAGTGAATGTGTTTAACAGTTAAAGGGTAATGATCTTATGAAGTTTGTGCTAATCACAATGGACATTTACTGAAAACAGATCAGCTAATTTAATCAATTGTCTCTTTCTAATAGTCATAGATTTATCTTAAACTTAACCATTTCTGTACTGACTTATAAACTGAAAAGGAGGGACTGATTGATTTGCTCACTGGATCACCTAATATCCACTTTCTGATTTAAGATCTAGTGTACACACTTCTTTATCCACTAATGATAACATTTGAACATTTGCAGCACTTACTTCAACCAAACAAATAGGATAGATACATACTCATGGGTCCATTACCAAGAACTGACTATAGGTAAATAGGAACATACCCTGGAACTCAGGATGTCCTGCCTTTTTTGGAGCATCCAGCAGCCAATCGTTCAGTGTCTGGTTGCGAAATGCGATGCTGCGAAACTGCTTCCCCCCGTTTACATTCCAGGTGCCGACACAGACCCGGATTTGCTTGGGCTTTGTGTATTTATGGTGACTTTGACACATTCCTAGCAACACTCTTGGAGAGGCTGCAAAGAAAAGAACGTGCAGATTAGATGCCAAAACATGGGAATGTGCACATCAGAAAGAAGGGTTGGGAGGAAGATGAAACAAAGAAGTGGAAAATACTAATGAAGAAATGGATTATATTCAAAAAGCAACAGAGGAAATTCACTAGAATGTTTAAAAACAAAGATTATGGAAGAATGACTCTAATTGTGACCACTTTATTGAAAACATTCACAAAACAAACCTTGGTAGTGGTTTATAGTTGTCTGTAAATGTCTACTGAAAACATATGTTGAAACATCACTGCAAAAAATATTTAGTCCATTTTCATTTAATCATTGCTATAACTATTTAATAAAACAGACAGTGGAATAAACCACAACCAATATTGCAAAAAAAAAAAAAAAAAAAACTAAGAAAAATGACAAAACTTTATGACAGGGAAGCAAAACATATTTATCTGTTGCTTGCAGTCTATCAGTTACTATACCTGATTGTAAGACAGGCTCAGTGACTACGATTGTTTGCAAACAGGAAAGAAGGAAGAAAGTTGCAGGTTAGCATCCCTTCAACAGATAATAGCGAGTAAATATTAAATCACCTGAGGCAAGGCTCACTTCAAAATTCACAAGGTTTATTTAGTGCTGCTGAGAAGCCTATGCCTCCACATCAACCATTAAACACTCTTTATAACTATTAGTTGAGATGAAAAAAAAATAAATCAGGTCAACAATAGTTTAAAATACAAGACCCAAACAATGCAAAAATTACTCGCTGCACAGAAAATCAAATCAACCGAGTCTAAAAAGAGGAATTGGGCAGAGAGGAATTTTTAATCCAACCATTTGAATTGGTGGAAGGTATGATTAAGTCTTGTGCTATTGGCAAAAGAGGGACATTCAAAACATTAACAGCCGGGACGCCAATAAGTGTGGCATCAGTGACAATGCCAGATTTTTTCATCACTGAGTCAATGTCCTCAAGTGAAATCATTTGAGATTTTTTAACAGCATTACAAGATTCATTTAAGGATTTTTGTAAAGCTAGCCAGATGAGCCAACAAATACAGAGGGTGGCGAATATCTAGGAAAGGGTTAAAAGAAGGGGATGATAATTACATTGTATTCTTTAATTGCATTGTTTTTCGTGTCTAACATTGCTTAAAATGTTGCTTTTTTATGTTAGATCAGTTTAAGCAAAGTGAAGTAAAGTGAAGTTTCCACAAATGTTCCACCAAATAATAAGGCACTTCCATCATGTTGTAGAAAATTACCGTAAAGACTGGAAGTGGTGAGCAAGGCTCGAGCTTTGTCTGCTAAATCACTGTTAAGTGTGGATCCCAGTCTCAAGATGTCTATCGCCTCCTGCTTGGAACTGTCAAAGAAGTTGTTCTGGATGGTCCGTGTCACAGAGCGAGCGCCATCTTTGAGCTTTCCAGCCTACAAGAAAATAATATATGTATATAGCATCCAACCAGTTAGAAAGGCAGACAAAAGAAGTATTGGTTAAAAATTTACATTTTTCACCATGGAAAAAAAAAAGGATGAGGAGGAATATTCTAGAGAGATCTGTCAGATTTGAAGCTCTTAGTGGTGGATTTCAATTATCTTCTGGACAAGTTTGAGATTTCATTAATGACCACTAGGTGGCAGTCTGGACAGATTCCTCTAAATTCCAAGAAAGATTTTGCATTTTAATGGAAGAAATAAGTATAAGTGTAACTGATACAAGTAAAAGAAATTAAAGTTTTTTTCCCCTCTTTGCTTCTCTTATTTTTGAATTTATGCTCACTGTGAAGGAAAAGTTTAATGAGAGCATATATTTTTAGAAGGATAATCAAAGGGAAGTAAACAAGATTTATCACCTGTCCCAAACTCCATTCTCATTTATATGAAACCATCAGACAATGATATACACAGAACACCAGAAATAGACCCAGAGCTTAAAAGCAACATCAACCATCCTGATAACTTACCACACAGGTGGAGAGGTCCACACGTTAGCCAAAAGATATAATGCACATAATTAAAGAAAGAGAAGGGCACAATTTCTACACAGAGGATTAACTGTTCATGCAACTGTTATAATGCAATCATTACCTTGCATTCTTACAGAAAATGGTAGTTTATGGATTAGTGTCTAAGAGGTGATGCCTGAATATATTTCAAGCAATAAAGAAAACATTGATATCCTAATTGTGCTCATACAAGACAGTCAATTCATTGTTTGGGATCTAAATTGGAGCTGGGTAAAGAGCCATAGGTACAGCTTATGCATTCTTATAAGATGTATTCAGACTTGAAAAAAGGTACAATATTTTTAAATAGTTCTTCAGAATCTTTAAGATAGTGTTAAAATCCTGGATAACATCATTTACAGTCTCATGTTATTATCCTGCAAAAGCTACTTAGATGGTAATGCTACATCACACATTGGAGAAGAATCTATGGACGCGGATTACCTTTGGACTCCATAAATCACAGTGTTGCTAACTTGCATTATAAACTACCAAAACAACTGAAAACTTCTCATTATTCCCAAGTATTAAATTGTTTCACTGCATACCTTGGCCTTGCCATCCAGGGCTCCGGTTCCTGCATAAATCTTACTGACAGAGTCCCCATTAGCAGACCACATAGTCCTGAAAACCTCCTGGAACCGGGCCACCAGCTGTGGTTTCTCTGTCAGACCCATTTGTTCTAACTGTCTGGGCAGCATCTGAATGGAAGGAGGCAGAGGGATTTTGAATAAAAGACAAATCTGTAAAATATTTCAACTTCAGGAATTAATGTACGTCAAGCTGGACACAAACCTCAAGTGCAAAGAAGGCTTGAACACTGTTGGTTCTATCCAAACAGTCCAGGCAGTTACTCCTGATGGTCCCTCCCTGAGTCCTGAAAAAAAAAATCTGATTTATACGACTACAAAATGCAATAATTTAACATTTGATAGTACCTGACTTATTATTGTAGTTTCTTTCATTTCTTTTAACTTGCAAGTCATAGAATAAATGTCTAAGACTATTGATTTTGACTTCTATATTAAATGTCTCCCAATCAAACCTGTGATACTTAATTTCCCACTTTCATAACTGGAAAGATCTGAGTTACTTACAGAATGTTTGTATTCATACAAACACTAAATTGAGCATAGGTGAAGTCAATATACCGATTATTTGCTTTCTGATGGCAATTGTTTACTAAGCTTTATCTGAATGAAGACAACTAATAAAAAAATAAAAAATAAATTCCAAAATAAATTCAAGAAGTCAAGAAAACATGTATTATGTTTCTTCAGAGATATGCACTGCTTTATTCTATTCTATCAAATGAAATTGAACATTGCTTTTATAGTACAACTAGAAAGAGTTCAAGTACTTTTGGAAAGCTCTGGAAAAATTTGTTTTTGACAGTTTTACGGAATGGCCCATGGAGATTATTGACCACTTATATAACGAATGTTTCAGCTGCTGGATAACACAGGAGTGACATCCATGGACCATGAGCTCAGAGCTGCCCTCTAATGGATGGACTGCAAACAACTGGGTAGAGTCAAGTAACAGTGTTGCCAAAGAAGGATTAATTAGCAAATAATATTTTCCAACAAGATGATGACTATGTCTATTAAATAACAGAAGTAGTAACAATTTGAGTCAAATTATTCAAAAGAATAAAAGGGTAAGGGTGACTGGGCAAAGAGACATGAGGAAATGTTATACCAAAAAAAAAGGTGGACATAATCTTAAAAAGCAGATGTGACATGCCAGGCTAAGCTGTGCAACCTTTGTTGAGAAACCCTAATCACAGAGTTTCAAAAGAAGGGTTTTGTAAACTCAGAGCTCCAAAGAGGGAAACCTAATTTTTTTCTAGATGCAATAGAGATAACTAACAAGATGGGGAATGTGTGTGCATGTCAATTGCTGTTGTAAAAATACCTGTTACACTGGTACTTCAACTGTAACAAACACATCAGGAAAAGATAAACTGCACAATCAGGAATAACTTTCTTACCTTACAATGCCTTTTTCCCCAGAGTAGTAGAAGAACCCACACTCGTCTATGAATTTACTCAGCTGTGGTTTCAGAACACTGCTGAGTTTATCAGTCTTGCCACCCCGTACATTTTGATGATAGTCAAAGTTAACCATTCTCACTACTGTGGAATGTTCTGAAGCCTTTAGGTGACTCTGAGGAAGAGAAAAGGGAAGAGAAGATATTTGTTAATATTTAAATATGATCCAAAGATATATAATGTGCAGTTGTGTGGCCTGTAAACATACAGCAGTTTCCATTCATTATGCAAACTTTTTTTTTAATTCTCAGGAAAGCTTGTATAACAATGCATTTTATAAACGCATTGCTATTATAAACTCGTCATATTTGTGACAAGTAAACTTGTCATATTTGTGACAAGTTTACTGTCACAAATATGACAGTAAACTTGTAATACTGTCATATTTGCTTCTTATTTTGAAAATGTTGAAGATCTTTTTTTTTTTTTTTAACTTTTACTTTTCCCTTTAACTGTGCAAAAACCGAGCAGTAAGGGACATTCTGTACTGAGCAAAATCCTCCGCTCTGCAAACAACAGGAACAATTCAATATTTTGCAAGCTTACACAAAGAAATGTGCAGTAATAAAGCATCTTATGACACATCTTCAACTGTTTCACAGAACTCCTGTGTTGTTGTCTGCATTAGATAGAAATCATTTAGTAAAAACGAAAAACAAGACAGTGAAATCTCACCTGAAATGCCTTGCTGAGCATATGTTCCCCTTCTTTACTTCCAAGCAAGTTGATGATCACCTGCTTTCCATACAACCTTCGCAGTGCAGTGAAGTGTCTGCAAAACAGATTCAGGCATATAGTGCATTTATCAAATACAAATTGTTACAAGGGTGATGTCAATAATCATAATTACTTTTAAGTAAATGCACTGTAGCCAGGTTTTAGGTTAGTTTGAAGATGACACAACAACAAAACATTGAATAATACCAATAAATATAATTAGATTTAAAACTGCAAACAGTATAACTAGCAGTATAATTGTTCAAAGAGCTACCAGATCAAGACATTAACACTTTTCAGTGTTTGACTTGCTAGTCAAGGAAGCAGCTCCATTCTGCATCGCTGAAGTGTTAAAAATGGCAAAGAGACCCAAAATGATGCAATAAGCAAATTAAAAGGAACAGAAAGAAAAATTGGCTAACATCTGCACCATAAAAACAGAAGATTGGAAGCTGGCCATATTTCTCATAGCTTAATCTGTAAATGGCAGCATGTATATGCTAGCCTTGTAGTATCAAATAAGTTCTGGAAAACCACAGCAAAAATCTAACCATCTACTAAAAAATAAATGTGAAATAGGCAACTATGAGAACTGCAAGAAGGGAACAAATTGGGTACAAAAACCAGAGGAGGTTTGATTTAACGTCTGTTTTAAATAAATTTCTATCAACATACTGGAAGTCCATCCAACAGATACCAAAATATTTGCAAAATAAAATGATCAACAGCTGTCTTCTTAACTTCCTAACTAAAGACTGTCGTGAAATGAATGGACATAGGAACAGCTACAAAAGTGGCTGCTGCGGATTGATAAGGAGGATGCCAGGACCATTTGGGTGTGGTACAGATTCTAAACAAGGAAGACATGGTTCACACCCGAGTCACAAAACAACCGAAGTATAAGTAATAAGCATTTAACTCTAAAATAAACTGGAAAGGACAAGAATACTTGGTCGTTTAAAGCCAGAAAAGGAGACATTTTTTTTATGTAGAGATGATATTTAAAACAAAAGTTTCTTTAATTTGGATAGTCTTTGAAGGTATTGTAGATTCAAGTACAACATTGGCAAATGATAATATAACTAGGGCAAAACCGATGAGAAGGACAGAGGAGCTGAAGCTGTCTTTAGAGCTTCTGCATGTTCCAGCTGGTTGTATTTGCAAATATTTAAAAAACTTTTCAAATAAAATTTCCTACATAAAAACACAAAAACTTTAGTCATAAAATAATTTAACTTACATTACTTAAACTATGTCTTTTTAATTTACCTTTATCATTTTGGCATTTTTGAGGGATATGTGGTAACAACTGAGCTGTCCAAGTTGAAAAAAAAGTGTAACGATTAATGAAAAAAATCCTGGATCATAATTTGTTTCCAAATATGATTTTTTTTGTATCTTGGTGTTGCCTGGAAACGGAAATCGAACTAAGTAAATCCAGCAATTTTTGGCCAATAGATTCAAACTGTTGAGGGGATTTATTTGATGAAGAAACTGAAAACAATTTCAGAAATGGAACTCTTGCAAATGCAAATGTCACTCTGTCACTTGAAGACAGAGTAGCAGATATAGAGACAAATATTAGACGGAATCAAAAGCATCTCGCATGATGTTTCACAATGTTCATTTTACATCAAAAGTACTGCATATTTGGTGGAAAATTGTTGATGAAGAGCTAATGTGTCCTTGATGCTGGGACTTAGTGTTTCAGTCTTAAACCTCTCCTGTTTTCAAGCCTTAGCTACTCTTAACCAGGAGACAAAGATATTTTCAGAAGGCTATCAATTAGCTGGAATCAAGTACAGCAGAAGAGAAGAAGTGCAACTGAAGTCACTCATAAAAGATCCACTGAACCTTTTAATTACCTTTCAAAAGCTGGTGCATTTGCCTCAAATCCCCTTGAGAGTTTGACACGATGGGACCCCACCTGCAAAGACACAACACACAGTGTCCTATTTTGGTAAAGTAAAAAAATAAAAAAATACCCCACAAAGATAGCGTACACATTGTGTGGATGCCCAGAAAACCTGAGAAAGTGAAACAGACATTTGTGCACTTGAAATGGACAGATGAGGCCTTGATTCATTTTAAAACGGAGACAGAATGGAGTGGGACAAGAGCAACTCAGCGACAGAATGGAGGAAACTTGTTCACGCAGACAAAGACACTGAGCAACAGAGGAATCTCGTCATCTCTCCAACACCTTTCTTCCCCAGATTTAAGCCCTGTTGTTCCATCAATAAATCTAATACAAGCTTTGGCACAGAATGAGGGAAGTAAACTTGGATACGCGTGACTACACCCACTCAGGCTTAGTGAGAAATGAGTAAATCTAACACTGTGGCCGCAACAAGGAAGTCTGTTCTTCATGGTCACGTTGATGTTCCCTTTTAAAAATATTTGCCAACAGAAAAGCATTTCCTACTTTCACTTGACTTCTGTTTGTGATCAGCTTGTAGGGTGATGGCTAGAGTTTTCACTGTTTTATGACTTTCTTGCATAGACTTGTTTCTGACAGGGCCTGCATAAATTATACTGGGAGTAAACCGTACTGCGGCCATTGTGACTTCTTTTCTTTCTCCTCTGTCATGCAGGTCCAGCCTCTGCATTTTTAATAACTTCTTGAGATGACATCTGAAACTACTCAGGTTGCAGTGGAACAGCTTAGTGTGTGCCAGATCACCGCAGCAGACTGGTCAAGAACAACTAAATCAACATTTTTAAGTATTAAACCTATCATATGATCTAAAAACCTTTTGATATCTCAATAGAAATATCAGAAGGCTAAAGGAGAATAAAAATTCTCAGATTTTTATTATAGTCAAAAGACATAAGCATCTTTCACAGAATGAGTCATTTCACTTCAGAGAATAGATACAGGTGCAGCTCAGTAAATTACAAAATAATTGAAAAATTTAATTTCATAGTATGTAGAATTATTGCAAATAGGATGACTATTGAGGAGCTTTAAAAAAATGAATATTCCATGATAAGTATTTTCAAAAACTGGAAATGTTCTGTTATGGCCAACACAATCATGGGAAAGACATTACAGTTACCCTCAGACAGGTACCCTCTACATGGATGTCAAACTGCAAAATGTTAACACCCTTTAACTGTCATGAGGACAATGGAGTCCTTATGAACCTATTGACTTACCAGTAAGTGTTTTGGGGGTGACAATTGGGGGATTTTAAAGATGTTGGCTGTTCACAAAGTGCAGTATCCATCCATATTAGTAGAAAGTTGAGTGGAAGGAAAAAGCGTGGTAGAAAGAGGGATACCTGCAGCATTTATTTTATTTTTTCCCAGAAAAATAAGAAAGAACATGAGTACTTCTAAATTGTGGTTGACTGACCAGCAAAGCTGACCTAAACCAAACCCCAATAAAGAATCAGTGGGGTATTAAGAGACGAGATCTAACACTGTAGATGAACTGAAGGGCATTATTAAATGTGCCTGGGCTTTCCTAACAACTTAGCAGCACCACAAGATGAGTGTCTCCAACGTTAAGTGGCATTGATGCAGTAATTCAAGCAACAGAAGCATTTCACTAAGCCACCATTGCTGGGTTAAAATCCAAGTTTAATCTATTAGCCAGGACCGTCCAAAACTGGATTACAATGTTCTAATTTACTCAGATGCACCTGTAAATAGCTCTTTTCTAAAATGGGTAAATAAAACAATAAATGACTTTCAAATTCTAACACTGACTATCTCTCTCAGCAGGTGTTCTTTGTATTACACTTGTGCTAAATATATAGGCTTATTTGCATTTTTAAAAATTATTCTAGGGGTGTATATATTTGGAGAAATCGCCTCCTTTAAATGCAATTAACATAACGCATCCTGCCCAGGAAGTATTTGAGAGTATGGAGAGGAGAGCCTACAAGCCACAACTGGTAGAAGGGGACTGAGAGCTAAAAAGGTGTGTCAAAGCAGGAGAACTACACTTGTGTCTGAAAACAACCCCAAGTCCACTAATCTGTGTTTTGAGAAAACTAAAGACCTACTGGCCTGAATAGAAGGCTAATATGCTCTTGGCGTCATGTAGGTCTTTAGGAGATTATTGTTGTTACAGGTTAACATGTATCTAGCTGCTTTGGGAATATCAGAGTAAATCAAACAAAGTGGTTAGGGGATGTTTTCAGATCAGGCTCTCTCACCTGACCCAAGAAGTCGGGCAGCTGAGGAAAACAGAAAAAAAGCCCTTTACCAACCACTATTACTATCATTAACCTCCCCCACATCCTATCTAAATTACCAGTCTGTGCAATGACAGAACAGGAGCAGGCAAATTCAAGTGATGTTGCATCAGCTGTGAGCACACAATGGGAATATCAAATGTAATCAAAATGGCATTTCCTGGACAGGTACAGGATAAACTTAAAATGTATAACGAAACTTCTCATTTTGTTTTACACCCATGAAATCTGGCATTGCACAGAGGATTAAAGTATCTGCAGTAATAAAGCAGCAGCAACAGTAGCAGAGCTCCCAGCCCCCACCCACCACCCAAAAAAATAAAAATAAATAGAGATGGGAGGAAAAAAAACAAAACAAAAAAAAACAAAAGGAAAAGGTTATACCAGGTGGGGGTTTTCATCCAGTCCATTAGGGTGTCGATTCTCATTGAGGTGCAACAAAACACCCTTAATGGACTTTTTCTGAATAAAGCGACAAAAAGGGGTTAAAACTGGTATAAATAATCTACTGTGAAAACAAGACGACTTTTTTTTCCCTTTTATGCTGTAACAACAGACCAACGCTTGTCATTTTGCTCCCCTCACCATAAATTGAAGCTTTAGTCTTGGTTGCTTCATGGCGGATGTCATTAGGTATGAAATGAAGCTTTGAGTTCATTCTTACCTGTCAGAGATGTTCTCTTTCAGCTTTAACAGACCATAATTTAATTCAATTATATTCTATAATTATTCAACTTTTTATGGAAATTTGTTTTACGAGTTCATTAAATAACCTCAACCAACAGATTCACTCAGTTAAATTGGATTGATCTGGGTGTTATGATGTGAGTAAAGAGGCCCAAACTGCAGTCAGAAGAAATTGGATGCAATAGAAAAGCTTTTTTTTAAAATGAACAAACTTAAATTACATAAAGTTATCCCTTCAAAATTCATTAGAATATTCAACTACGCAGGATAATAAACTGGTATGCAATGATTTAAGTGAATGGCTATGAAAAGGTTAGATAACATATATGAAGGGGAAGAAGAAAGGTATGAAGTTGCAAATAGAAGAGGCCAACTAATCAATTAACACAGCAAACATACTCTGCCACAGAAAACAATCCTAACTGAGTCCTGCCTATGACTTAAGCATCCAGAGAGAATGGATAAAACTTCAACCATCAAAAATGTTTTATAATATTAATAAATGCCTTACGTTACATTAAAACCTCAGCATTTGATACCATCAGTACCTGGATTCCTGGCTGTTCCCAGAAAAGAGGAATGGACCCTCGGATCTGGATGAATGATGAGACTTTATCATCTAGGAAGATAACCTTTGAAGGAAAGAAAAAGAGAAATCCTTAGACTTTTATGAAAAAATGTAATTACAGAATTAAAACCACTTAGAAAACAATTAAATATACATTTTAAAATTGTTTTGAAACTTGAATGAATGGCAACATTACTTGGAAGACAATTTATAAGCTGACTTATTTATTTATTTACAAAAAAACTGAATTTAATTAACATTTTATGTTATTAATAATATTTACTGACTCAGAACAGCTGTGGGCAAAGACCAGATTAATAAGGGTTTCATATCCAGTCCATCCAAAGTTTCAAATTTCAAAAAACCAAACAGCAGTGGTTGCAAACAAACAAAAGAAGCTCTTAGCTCTTTAACATAAGCTAAAGGCTACAAAGAAAAATTGCTGACAAAAAAAGATTTAAATCATACTGAAATTGTTAAATGTTTTGCTTTCCATTTGTGTGATAACTTCAGAAAAGAAGTAACTTTTCTGACTAACCTGTTCAGTCTCCACAAAGTTGGCCACCTGTCCGTCATCGTTGGTTCCTCGCACATTAAATCTTGTGCCGGCTCGCTCTGAGCTGAGGCGAGAGAAGATGCAAGCCTTGGCCTGTTTGTGGCCGGCATAGATGGTCCTGATCTCTACGCCGCCACACATCAGCCTCAGCAGCCAGTCATCACAGTTTACTCCATAGTGTTTAAGGTGCAAGTGCAGAGACTGGTTCCTGTTTGGTTATAAAGAGGGAAAGATGACGAACTAAAAAAAAGCTAAAACGGATCACAATCTTTAAAAAAAAAAAACAAAGTGCACGCCTAAAGGCTATTCTATAAACTTTAAACAGAGAACAGTTCACATCTCTACCAAAAGAAGCGGTTGTCTGTAGTGTCTTCTAGGATCCTGCGATGCGCATTGAGACTGAGATCCATGCTGACTCCAGTAGCAGACCAGGCAAAGTAGAAGTGTCCTGAGTTTAGGACCTTGCGCACCTCGGAAATCCGGTCCTCATCACCTGGATCGTTCTTCAGCGATATAAAGTCTGTCTGCGTGACCCTGAAGACCTCCGAATCCTGCACCTTCCCCACAGAGCTGCATCCTGTTACAACCACAAGACTGTGGAGCATGGAGTCCCCTGCAAAATTGAGGGATCAAAAGTACAAGAAATGGTTAAGTGAACTTTGATGCCATTAACAAGAATTCAGCAGCCAGTCTAATCTCAGCCATCAAGAAGACTGAGCTTTAATCTTTCACGCTGCTGGTTCCTTGTTGTGATAACAACAGCCTTCAAGGTCAAATGAAGGATGGAAGAAAGCAGCTTATGACTAGGCAACAACCGTGCCACGAACCAGAGAAGCATCATGGCTGCCTGGAACCATTTAGGGAGCAATCATTTTCTGTTTTCCTACCCAGGTTTAGCCGGAGAACACCAAGGATTCCATACGCATCAAAGATCTTGGTGTATGTACTTTTAATGGCATCCTTTTCCGCCGCCGCTAAAAGAAACAAAACGGGTGAGAAGAAAACATTATTAGAGCCTTTTCAAACATATCCTTTGTAAGTAGTTGACAGTGTTTCTAAAGCCAGATGTTCTAGGATGAGTTGTTCGTGTCATACTTCCATTGAAATGCCATTGCTTGAAAGTGCAGTCTAAAGATAGTGTCAATCATGTGTTAATAAAAAACAGATGGCTTACACAAAACGGCAACAGCTCCTGATTCAAACATGAGGCATTCCTCCCTCGCCCTCGTTTCCACTATGACACTGTAAGGTGGTGGATCCAGCTTGTGGTAAATACGGTAACCTTTGCTGAAAGCCATAGCTGATCCAAGATGACAAATATCCTGTTATTACCTGGAAACATAGGGAAGAAATAAGAACCAGTGATCATCATAACAATACATTGAATAACTTGAACTGTAGCGTCTTTTTTATTTAAGGTAAAACAGAAAATAATTGCATTTAAAAATATATGTATTATTTATACATCTAAGCATATGTACATAACCTCTTACATTTTTACTAATTTAGAAAAGTTCATCATGATGTTAAGAGGATGGGAAGCTCTAACTTTTGATGCATTTAATCAAAAGAAAAATTAATTTTTTCTGTCCTTTAGTGGTTAATTTTGATCTCAATTCAGTTGAATGGTGTATCCCTAAATACATAAATATACCCACTGCCATACCTATTTAGTACCAGGCTGGACACACTTTCAGGTTCAAAACTGCTTTAATTCAGCAAGGCGTCAGAGACATTCCACAGAGATTTTGGTACATCATATTGGCATGATGGCACCACATAATGCAGCAGATGTTTCAGCTGCACATTTGTGATGCAATTATCCCATTACAATGTATCTTAAAGTTGGTCCACTGGATTGAGATGTGGTGTCTGTGAAGTATTGTCATGTTCAGAAAACCAGCTGATTTAAGCTATGTGATTTAAGCAGTGTGACAGAATAAGCTGTATGTTATTCTACAGGAAGCAGCCATCAGAAGGTAGATAGGCTACTGTCATAAAAGAACAGACAAGGTCAGGCACAACACTGAGAAAAATTGTGTGTATGATCAATTGTTTGATACAGTTTAATGTTTACATTTAAGAAAATTGGTGGATTTGTTCCAGGTTGTGCCAATCGCTGCTCAGCCGGACCGTGGCACTGTGATCCAAGGCTAAAGGACATCAGATATCCAAACTCATTTGTAACCGATAAGACCATAATGCCACCAGTACAACATAAAGTTGGAGATTTGAATATCTTAGCAAATGGACCTCTGATCTTATCACATTTTTTACTCTGATTCAGAATAGGACAATAAATCTTTTAAAGACTAAGACAGTGAAGGCCACTGCACATGGGTGAGCAGAGCAGTATGTCTTCCATCTTAAGAGTAGGGCAAGCCTGAACAGAAGAAAACCAAAACAAAACACCGCATGCTTTACAAAATACCATTATCTTGCTTATCCATTGTACCAAAGACAGCAAGTACAAAGTTATGGGTAAATCTATATTTTAACACCAGCTTGCTACAGAAAGGATCGATAAGTCCACCGTTTGTATCTTAAAATCTAAGGCTACTGCAGAGACAATAAAATAGTGACAGTTTATTGTATTTCGAAACGTTTCCCTTAAACTGCAAATAAGGGAAACTTGCCAAACAATTACAGGAACAAGAAGGAAAGTTAGGCTGCAAAGTCATCCGTGTAGTGAGCACACTGGCCGACAAAGATGACAAACTAATATTTATTTTAAAAGACTCGCTGCAGGCTAACAGTGATAGAGGGAGATGGTGAAAGTTAAAGGCCGGGGAAGTGGCAGATCATCTTCCCTGACTGATGGTCACGACTTCAAAACGCAACAGCAGACGAAGCAACCGCTAACCTACCAGCTAGCACGCAATGCTACATTTTTATGCAATGCAAAGCCATCAAACGAAGCAGGTGAATTACTCGTATGAGAAGAAAGTATTTGTTGTCCTTCAAGCGCCTAACGCTAGCTGGAAACGTTAGCCAACTTAGCCAGATTAAATCACAGAGACGGCTATGATTCGCTAGGTTTCATTATTTTGATGGTGGCACTACCTGCGCGTCCTGGGATGATTAACTACCAGCCACTATCGCATTTCTTATCTACTCCCGCTCATGTAAAACACACACGCTTGCATATATTTCCAAATGTTAGTTTTATGTATTAACTATCTGGTTTAATTAAAATATACAGAATAAATGTACTATACAGCCCGTCTTACCGACTCCCCACCGGGTCGCTGCACCGCTGTCACAACAATATCCTTCCCGGTGTGTTGGCGGAGTGGTACATTCCGACGTAAAGTAAAGCACGCCCTACCTCACGTTACCGTAATACTTCTAAAACCATATAAAGACGGAAGTGCGTTTATTGCAACAAAACTTTAAGTACTTGCCTTTAAAAACTCACTAAACTTTACCGATGACAACTGTACACGCACGCATGTAAGCTATAATTAATACGCAGAAAGAAACTAGAAATATTAACTCGTCCACCTTTTAAACATAATAGACAGTTACTCACATCCAATTAGAGAAGGTTTGTAGTTTTTTCTTCCAATCAGATTAGACCAGAGGCGGGACAGCCGGCTTTCATAACTCTGCGCGCTGCTGTATATAACAAGAGCCTATTCGTAAACACGGCAGTGTTTGGAAGTGAATGTCGAGCAATAACATGACTGAATTGGCTATTTAAGAAGGTAGGTATTGATACTGCACTGTCTCTGCAAAATTTGTTGCTTAATATGAATACTATACAATAAGTATTTTCCATGTCGTCTAAAGGTGTGTTATCGAACTAACCCCGTTCACCTCGTAGCATCTGCTAATATTTACCTTTAAGTAAACTATCTTATGGTTATTATTATTAAATTATGTGTTATCTTCCTAACTGGCAGACAATGTTTGATCATAGTATGTCTCTTAGATGATAGCATAACAATAGCAATACGAGCAGACAAAAGTAAATATTATTACACGTATAAGCTGTGTGAATTTGATTTGCAGTTTTAAAGCAGCAAATTGTTTTTTCTGTCACCCACTGCATCAGTGAGAAAATTAGTTTGCTATTTAATGATAGCTATGGATCCGTGTTATGTTTTAAAGCTATAGCCAGACTTTTCTGTAGAATCAATCGAGCTCTCTGCAGTTTTTCACCTACAGAAGACATGAGGGTAAATTTTTAGATGTGTTTTGCATTTTCGTTGTCAACTGAGTTAAAATCGACAGAAACAAGTTTTCCATGTTTTTGGTGACATCACAAGGTGCATACAGCATCAACGTTATTTTGACGTTGTTAAATTTGTAAATTAATTGTGTTTTTAATAAAACTTCTAAACCCATAGATTTTAAGAACTTGTAGATTTTAGGGAAATTTGGAAACATTCAAATATAAGCTATTTTACTGCATCACCTGCTATTTGAGCAGAGAAAGAACACTCAAGGTCACAATTACTTTCTTAAACTAACAATGGACATTCCGTTCTAATCAAATCCGAAAGGAGTAAGAAAAAGAAATCTCCCACCTGCAGCTAGAAAAAGAAGAGCAAGTATGATATTTTCCCCTTCACTTTGGTTAATGTTTTCTACTTTTTTAACAAAGAAAAACAACAGATTTATTTAAAAAAAACATCTATTTTCTTGAAAAGAGGTTTTCTTGAACATCTATTCAAGAAAACATAGGTTTAAGGGAAATTAAAATAAAAGACATTACTTAAGAATTAAAAATAATTGAAAATAAACCCTAAACAGATTTGAAAACATATAAAATGAAGAAATTAAAATTTTTCTGTTACCTCCACATATAAAAAAATTTTCAGTTCTAAATCATGTAATTTCCATTTCATTTGCCTCTTGAGATGTCATTAAATACACTTGAAGATTAAATTCTGCTGGTTAGCTTGCTGTCTTTTTTTATTGTGAGTGAATATGCCGGTTAAAACAAATGAATAGTACTTTTAAAGACCAGTCTCAGCTCCTGGGTTATGTGTATTCATCTCTAAATATCTAATGTTCTTATCTTGCGTTTTTCAGAAACTTGATTTTATTCCTCTTCAACATGAAGCGACTTTACCTGGTGGAGCCGGTGGTGGCTCTGTATGCTTTCAGCAGTTTTCTCATCTACCCGCTGGTCCAGCAGTATGTATACAGGAGGTTCTGGGAGCAGCTGACCAACACTCCCTATCCCGTCTCAGACAACACCTCCAGATGTGCTCCAAGTAACAGCAGCAGCAACCAGACTGACTTCCATAAGGTTCGTTCATAATGGAAGGATGCATCATCTCAAAGAATCTTATTTTGAACAAACCTTAGTTCATTTTGTCATTATCCAAACAAAGCTGAGAATAATGGGGGTTTTCACAGGAAGAAGAGGATTAGTTTATTGGTTAAGTTATCTAATATTTAACTTTTGATAATGTGCTGTTATTTTATGCAAATAAATATCAGTCCCAAATATGATAAAACATTTTCATGAAAACTACATATCATGAATAATCAATATTGTTCTGTAATACCAGCTGGTTGTTATGCTGTTTATTAGTCCATAAAAACTGGTCTACCCTTAATGGCCAATGGATATGAACTTTGGAACATTTTCACATTTCACACAAAGTTTTGGCCAGGTTGTTTTTTATTTGTTTGTTTGTTTTGTATTTTGTTTAAAGATGAAAATCTGATATTGTGGTGAGCATTTGTATATCCATTTTAATTTCATACCCCTCAATTAATTGATTTGAGAAGTTGCATAATTTATAATTATGTTGAAATTCCTGGTTTTAATGTTTCAAAGATAAACATGGTATTGTGGTCGCACCTGAGCAGCATTTTTTATTCATTACAATAGCATTTTTGTTGCGGAATACTTTAAAATGCTAATTTGGTGGACACATTTAATTGATATTCAAAGCAGAAATGGGACTCAAGCTTAACCTTCTGAGCTTGACTTTAACACTCTGAACTAACAACATAATCTCAAATCATCATCAGCTGCTGTTTGGGTTAAAACTCAGCTCGCCATTGGATCATGGCATTTGTATGTTGTTTTGGTGTACAACATGCCAAAACAATTTGATTTTATGCAGATAAAAAGAAGCATGCATTCATAGACCAGTACTGTCATGCTATAAAAAATTTAAAAACAAAAGTAGAAAGTGAAACACACTCGCATTATAAAAACCTATTTTTATCTGGAGACACAGCTACCACAATGGCACCTGCAAACCAGTAGAGCTTTGTTCCTCTTGCTTTTCTCAAGAAAAACCTCACTTGTTCTCACAATCTCTGCCATCTTTACAACTGGTTTTTACAGGTATTAGAAAAAGGTTTTGAAAGATTTCAAACTTTCTAACATTTTTGTGTTATGCTGCCGTTTGGGTTAAACCTCAAATTAAAGTGTCAGAGTCAGCAGATTTTTTCTAGGACTTTGGAGCATAGATCAAATTCCATTGCTCCACCTGTTTCTGAAAACTTCCAGATATCTGGCTGGAAAAAGATCTTTGTGTACAAGAAAGCCAAATCAATCTCTTTAGAAAGCAGATAGACCCACTAATTATTTGTAAATATTGCTGTAAACTTGTGTCAATCAATCAATCAATAAATTTTTGGAGTACTTTTCAGTTAGGGTAAAGAAAACAAGTTCTTTACTTAAAATAAAACAACAACAAGCAAAGGCAAAATTGTTGTTTTGAAGGACCAAGGAAAATTGTCTGGGATAATTGGTGTAATGAGGCGACACCAGAACATTCAGTGTAAGCATCTAAGCAGTAATTTATTTTATTTTAACCTGTGTCTCCCTGTGTCGTCTTTTCCAGGAGGTGCAGAAGCAGGCGTCTCTTTTCTCCCTTTACTCGGAGCTCCTCTCCACAATCCCATCTTTGATCGTTACTCTCGTGCTGGTGGCCTATAGCGACCGGGGCGGACGCAAGGTCACCATCATTATGCCTCTGATTGGCACGCTGATTTATACCAGCACCTTCCTGATGGTGTCTTTCTTTGAGCTCAACATCTACCTTCTCATCGGCTCTTCCTTCCTTAGCTCTCTGTTTGGGGGTATCAGCACTTTCCTGGGAGGCTGTTTTGCGTACATAGCGGACTTGTGCGAAGACGACCGGCAGAAGACGCTGCGAATGGCTGGAGTGGATATGATGATTGGACTGTTGTCTGGAGTGGCCGCAATATCTACAGGTTATTTCCTGAGAGCGGCAGGATTTAACTGGCCTTTCTTAACTTCAGCCCTGTGCCAGTGTTTGATCCTAGTTTATGCAGTTTTTATCCTGGAGGAGACAGTAAGAAAGACTCCTGCTGATGGCGGTGATGTAGACGAGTCTCCCCAGCGCCCTGGGTTGAGACAGTTGATCTTTGGGCTCTGCCAGATCTTTGCAAGAGCAAGCAACAAGTGTAAAATAGTTTTAGCCCTCCTGATGGTCATCTTCACCAGCTTCACCTTCTCCTACATTGGAGGCATCTCCTTGGTGACATTATACGAGCTAAATGAGCCACTGTGCTGGACTGAAATTCTGATTGGCTATGGCTCAGCACTGTCCACCACGGTGTTCCTGACCAGTTTCCTGGGTGTGTCGGCGTTCACATACTGTGGAGTCCCGCAGCTGCTGATCGTTGCATTGGGGATCCTGTCTGTGCTGTCGGGATTGATCATGATGGCGTTTGCAAAGACCACAGTTCTAATGTTTTTAGGTGAGTTTAAGCTGCCGAGTTATAATTAAAGTTATTAAACTTTGCAAAATTATTACTTGAACTTTGACAAAAATGCAACTCTAAGAATTTGAAAACTTAATTAAAAAATAATATGCAATTTATATTTCATAGATTCATTGCACACATAATGATATATTTATGTTGTTGACTGTGGCTTACAACAAAAATGAATGTTTGAATGTATTTGATACAAAAAATTTACAGTATAGATGACAGAATTATGAAGAAGACTACTGAGTTGACATTTGTCCACCAGAAAGTCCATCACTTAAAATCAGACAATAAAAAGATAATTGGTAAAGAAGCTGACAGGTCAGAAGGCTTTTTCCAAGCATGTGGAAGTGTCGGAGAAAATTATTCACAAGTAAATGACCATTCACAATATACCCCAGTGACCTTACAAGGAAAAATGGGTAAAGATGTAGGGAGGTAGAATAGATGGATGGATACAAATAAATATCCCTTTCACTATAAATTATTTTCATTATTGATTTGAATTATTGCAGTATAATATTCTAAGAAACTGAACTCATTATCTGAAAGCCTTAATCTTTTAAATTGACAGATATAAAGACTTGAAATACTGTATATATCTCTGTCTGAGGAATGTAGATATTATATGAATTAAACTTTTTAATTAAGCTGCAGAAATACACTTTTTGGTAATGTTTGAATTCATTAAGAACCACATGTGATTAAATGTTTGGCTTTTAGGCCATAAAAGAATTTTATTCTTATAACCATATCATAATGCATAGTGCGCATAATAGTGCAAAATAATTTTTGATGTAGTATGCAACAAATGTAGTATATGTAGTAGTAGTGTGTGTTTAAGTTGAAGGCTATCAATCTGGCAGTACAGATTGATAGCCGCTACACGTAAGCTCTGCGTGAACGAATCCATGGTTCGGCGTTGGAGACGCAGGGCTGCGTCCTTAATAGCAGATTTATGCGTCCTTGTGGGAAAACCAAGAGCGTTTCCAGTTTTCAGCAACCATACTTGTCACATTTCAGGCCTTGTAATTTATGTTTTTTTTGTTTCATTTTATGACAAATGTATCTAAAATAGCTTTTAAATACTGAACAAGATAAAAACAGTACTTAAAAAAATACAAATTCTTACCAAAAACACTACCGACTATTCTCTCTGGTTACAGATTGACAGTAAGTTTATTGGCCTGTAAGGTGTTCAGAAGCTACTGAGTTTGCAGGGTCTTTTATTAGATGACTGGATTGTAACCTTTATTGTGTTTGTAATCATGGCATCTTATCTCTGCTTTGCTTATTTCTTATCTCTGCTTTGTTTGCTTTTAGATATAGTACTGCCAGGGGTTTAAAACACATGAACGCTGAAACTCGTTATAGCTCTGAAACATTAATTTCCGTCACTGATTGTGTGTGTTTGCAGTTTCACAAAAGCTTTCATAAGATTTCTCATTTAGTTTAATTTAATTATTTATTTTTTATTGCAGTAAGGATCCCCATGCTGCTGTCCATAATGCCTTTCCCTGTTCTCCGCTCGGTAATGTCAAAGATCATCTCCAAGTCTGAGCAAGGTAAGTGTGTTTTTGGACACACACCATGGAAGCATGTCTGTGTTTAAAGAGTCATAGTCCACTGGTGTGTGTCCTGTCCTTAACATTTCAGCTTACCCTTGGAAAACAAAGCACTTAAAGTTTCTGAAGAAACATAACCTTTTGACCTTAGTTGTAACTGTTATACTTCATTGAATCCCTTTTTATGGTTTTGTCAGGAGCCCTTTTCGCTTATCTTTCCTTTCTGGAGAGTTTATTTAACAACGTTGGATCTGCAGTCTTCAACAGTATCTATGCTGCCACGGTGGGCTGGTACCCTGGTTTTGCCTTCCTCTTGGCTGCGGGATTCTGTGTCATTCCTTTATCTGCCATTGTGTAAGTTAATTTTCCTTGTGTTTCCACCACGAGAGTAAACTGTCATATCAGGCTTTGTTTGACTCTTACATGTAGCAACTATTTATTTCCTAAATGAAAAGAAATTCATAAAATAGACACAAATGAAATCAAACTCCCAGTAAAATAAATCTAAAAAGAAGAGCAAAATTCTTAGTTGACAAGTTTATACAAACACAGTCCTATACAACATTGTTCCTAACTCTGAGGACATGATTTAAAGTATTAAGACACAGTTGCTGATGAAAAGGCATCACCACATTATGATGTCACCTGCCCCATATTTCACCACAGGGATGGTATGAGTTTGGTAATGTGGGCTATTAGTCTTTATTCGCACATACAGATTTTCATGCAGGCCAAAAAGTTACTTTTTGGTGTAGTGTGCTCCACATATATTCTGTGTCCCTCATACACAGGGCTCCTTGTGGCTCTTTTCTTGCAATTGCTTACTTCGTATCATCTTCCTATAAAATGTTTTTATCAGAGACAAACCTGGGGAAAGAAGTTGTTTCTTTGCTAGCTGATTTGTTCAAAGGCAGATTGTATTTGAAAGGAAAAAAGCTACACTCAAAATTCAACCAACAACAATATTAAAATGCATGATCTCAGCAATGTTGCTTAAGAGTTTTTGTTCCAACTTATTATTGGTTGAGTCTGAGGAAGGATTGGGATTACAAAAACACTTTTCTGCTGAGTCATAATTGCCAAATATATGTAATTTCTGTAGCAAAGAGAAATGTTCAGAATCAAAAAGTAGGAAGGCACAGTTCCTTATTTCAAGTACAACTTTCTAACCATTGTCCTAAGAATTAAAAACCATATCACACAACTTGCACAGCTTTCTAAGATGTGAAATCACTTCTAAACCTGGCAGATGTTGATTTGCATATCATAAAACAGCTCAGGTTTGAGAAGTTGAGAGGAAAAATATTACTAGGGTATTCAACAAATCTTTCAAATCAAAGTGGGGAAAAAGAAAGTAATTCTTCAAAGAAACCCACAAAATGTTCCCTTTAAGGTTTACTACAAGTCATGTGGGGAAACACGAGAAATGTGGAAAAAGGAGGAAATGAGACCAAAATTAAAGCCTTTTTGCAGAACACTATGGTGGAGAATTAATATTGCACATTACCTTGATCCTTCCATCCCATGTGAAACATGTTGATGCCAGCATCTTGCTGGGGGGGATCCTGTTCTTCAGCAGATCCAGGGAAGCTGGTCAGAGTTGATGGGAAGCTGCATAGAGATAAATATTGGACAATCACAGAAAAATCTAGTCAAAGATTACATGAGACTGACTAAAACCTGTCTCCTTCCAGCACCATGCTTTTATCAAAGAATAATTATGTGTTATAATAGTCCAGGTAAAGTCCAGACCAAAATCCAATTGAAAATCTTTAGCAATACTTGAAAATATGTTTGTCATATAGAGCTTCAGGTATTTTTTTTTTATTGAGGAATAGTTACAAATGTTTTTCTCTGGATCTAAGAAAATTTGCAGCTTGAATAGCAGTAAATGATTCTTCTGACTTGGGGAGCCTGAATGTATGCACACCACAGTCTTCAGATTTTTATTTTTAAAAAGAATTTGGATATGCTGTATCATCTTTCTTCCACTTCACAACCACTCAGTTTTTTGTGTTTGTCTATCAGACAGAACCCAAGGGGTATAAAATACTTTTCAAAGGTTTCAGTGCCATGAACACTGAACTGAGAAGACAAAGTGATACTGCTAAGTGGGAACTGTAGCGTGAAACATAACCCTCCTTACTGCCTACATGTCGATCACATGCTGTGCTTCTTTCTTTGCACAGTGATCAGTTTTAAAATAACAAAGCCCTACCTCGATATCCTGTCGTTGCTTGCTGACTGCAAGTTCACACAGGTTGTGAACTCTTTAATGAAACTGAAAATCATTTTGGTTTAAAAATTAACTTATTGACAATGTGTCTGTAAACTCCCAAAACATGATTAATTGAAATGCATGACACAACAGATAAGGTTGTCTCCCATTTAGCTGGAATTGGTAATGTCTATTTCCTGTCCAACATGTGTTCCCGTTTCTGAAAATTTTAGTGCAGTGGCTTTTATTGGAGTGGATGTTTCCACTGAACCCATAAAGTCAGAAGATGGAACCTCTGAGGAGGACGGCCAGGCTGAGAACGAGAACGACACCAGTCCTCTTCTAAGCTCTTCTTCTATTAATTGTTAATTTATTTACCTTTTATGTATGTCAGTAACTTCAGTTTTCTGAGTTGATACCACATGACAGTTTCATTTTTTGTTGTTAAGCTAGTTTCGATGCAGTGCTTCTTTTTGCAGGAACTTTGTTGCTCAGCATCCGTTTTATTTTTTATGGTAAATTCCATTGAATTAGAAATATCATGTAATGACAAAAATATGCTTAAGAAGGAGAAAGTGAGCTTTTTCAGGGGAACATATGTCTGCAGCGTTATTTCAGATGTCTGAATGTTTATAAAACTTTTGAATAATCCATATACGGTGTAATTAATTGTTTAATAATTCCATGTCAGGACAATTTTACATCTTTTAACTGTTAAGTAATTTTTTTGGGACAATTTTGCCTAGTTTTCATACAGCTTGAAATAACTGATTTGATCACATTCATTAACTTTTTACAAATACTCAGGACACAAAAAATAATCTTGCCAAAAATCTTCCCTGTTAACTAATGCCAGAATGCTTTCTTGCAGAATTAATTAATCTGACAGTCTTGGGTTAAAATGGTGTGATTCATTGTTTTGTTTAAACCAGAAAAGGGCTAGACAGTGTAGTTTGACTTATGTTTGCTGTTTTTTATTTCATATTGTGTAAATGAACTGTACTTGTGTAGCACTTTATGTAGTCCTGTCCAGTGGACTCCAAAGCGCTTTTTATTCCAAGCTACAGCTGTCCTGGAACAATCTGACTGAAGCTGCCATTCAATCTGCAACACCATCTCTGACTGCCACAAGCAGGCAACGCAGGTGAGGTGTTTTGCCGAAGGACAAAGAGAGTAATAGAACGGGGTTTGAACCGATGCCCCTGAGCCACTGTCGCCCTATATGAAACATGTAAAAGTATGTTTCTTTTCAAAACTATTCGCACAATTTGTTACTTTATGTGTTACTTCGTCTTTTTGTTGTTTTATGTGTAAAAGTACGAAAAATATAAAAGTAATATTTAAAAAAAAATGACACTGGGGAAGACAGAATTAAAAGGGAAACAAACCCTTAAATTTGTATTGAGAAACTAGTATGTATAGGGAAGTGATAAATTTAATGATGCAAAGTATTTTTATGTTTTTCTAAAGATGACTTGCTCATTAGGTGAGCACTTTACATCTTAATTAGCGGTGACAAAAAAACGCCACTAATTAAGATCCACTTACTGGCAATAGGAAGTAGCAAAATATGTTTTGTTTTTTTTCCCCTTGGGAGACAGTGACTTGACATGGAAAACTGTCATAATGTAGGTCAGTTCAGGTACTCCTGGTGTGGAAGTTATAAGATATATTAATATTGTGTGCTTTGTAATGTTTTCAACGTGGAATAAAATCTGTAAAAATTAAAGGTTCACAAGAAGAAATGGGTCAATGCCATAAGAGTGAACCTTTGATTTTAAATATTACCAATAGGTTGACATTCTAGTGCAGATTTTTGTGGATCAAAGTTTCATTGATAAAATAGATTTTTTTGTATCAAAATGCAATTTATATTAGTTAAGGTGTCTTAATAAAATGAGCACACGAAAAAGTTGTTTGTCTCTTTCAAAATGTCCAGAAGAACCAGTCAGAGCTAAATTATTTTTCAATTTTGTGTTTGTCCGTTTTTCTCTTTTTGGTACGATCTCAGCTGTTGCCAGACACATTTGAAGTTGAGTCTGTTCAACAACAAAGTTCTGCTGAAAAGAAAAGAAGGTTTTTTTTTGGTTTGTTTTTTTACAAGCTTTCTTGGAAGCATACAAAATGCTGTCAATAAGCAATTTTCTTGAAAGTTTACAAAAAAATTGCGTGAAAGAAAACGTATGAAAAATATTATACACAAAACACTGTGCACATGAGATTATAAAGCCAGTTGAGCTACTGTTTAGGTCTTGTGCCCTGTTTTATGTAGGAATGTCCTCATAATGATTTAACTCTCCCAACTTTGCATTTTAAGAATTTTATTTGATATTGCAATTAAAACCTAATTTCAATAAAATCACTGAATATTATAAATACAAATATTTTCCTCACTATTACTTTCTTTTTTAAATCATAAAATCTCCACACCCATCAATGAACTTTAGAATTTCTCTTTTCAAACTTTCATGCTTTTAAACTTTTTTCATAGACTTTTGCTCTTCTTGTTTGTTCTCTTTATTCTCATTCAGTTAACTTTGTCTGTGTGAATTTTTTTATATGAGCCGCTAGGTGTCAGTCTTCATCCACCCATGTAGCAATACTGGCTCAGTTGGTGAAAGTGCTTTTCATTTGAAAAATCCTTTTGTCACATGTTTCCATGGCCTTCAACGTTGGTGAGGCTTTTCTTCCATGACACAATGTAAGTATTAAAGTATTTTTTGTTGTATGGATGATAAATGAGCAAAAGAAATGTATTCAAGCCATAAGGCTGTATAGCTACTTGTTTTCTGCTTGGAGTTGGTTATTGTGGGAACCAATGGTGTGTAACCACAAAAGATGAATGATGTGGCCTGGATGAAATACAACTCCTTCACATTAGTCAGCACTGAAGATGGCACATAAAATCAGATTTTAGCCACACATGATGCATCACAGGAATAATACTTAGCTTGGCTTTAAACTGGACCTGTTAACAGTTTTTAATGCAGTTGTATGCAAGAATGACAAACCACATCTAATTCTGCTTAGATTTGTTAAAAGGTGGGACAGCTAGATCAATCTGAAAATATGTGCCACAAAGGGGGAATAAATCTACCAGTCCTGTGAATATTGTAAAAGTGAAACATCCCCTGAAATCGAGTGCAATTTCCTGTTGGATATTCTGGCTCTCGCTCCAGTCATGGAAAGCTTAATGATGTCTGATTGTAATGTGGAGTTATTTCATTTCCATTCTCAGGTTTTGAGATTTGAATCTCGATCATGATTAGAAGGTAACGCAGAGTTTGAATGAAGTTCACCACTTGAGGTTAACAACGGGATCTTCTAAGGCACCGAACATATGGTCTCGACTTGAATCAGAGATGTAGGTGTGGTGAGTGGTGTTGATCATTTTCATGGGTTTTCCCAGGGGTAGGGACGGACCTCTGGCGGAGACAGTCAGGGTGGCTCGTGTCAGTGTGGCGTGCAAAAGGGTCGATGGGGATTAAAGAGAGAGTTGACGGAATATGGTTTTAAGAGGAGGCTGGGGGATTAAGGGTCTCTTTGGTTTCTGGTTTCCAAACACAGCTGAATCAGCACTGCAATCATCTGCACCACACCACATCACATCACCATTGGCCCTTTCTGTGATGTTGATCCAGAGAGTGGCTAACAGACCCCTCTCTTTATCTCGATTCTGTACATGGGAAGGTAATTCCTAATTATATTACCAAAATTAAGTGGCTGATGTGACTGAAGTGAAATTAGGAATGGAACCAGCCTTTATGTCTGGTTTGATGATCAGTTGAAGAATACAATCTATTGTATAGCAAATTTAAACCAAATAAACTACCCAGACATTGATTTTGAAAAAAAAAAGAATCCTTTCTTTATGTGGAGATTTTTTAAACCTTGTTTTATTATAAATATTATATGTGTATTTTTGTGCTAGAAACCGTAACTTTAAAGAAGTATTTTATGAGTTATTCCACATCTGTCCTTACCTGATGTCAAATAAACTTCGAATGGAAGTCAAAACGTTAATGACATGGATAAGGTAAACATAAGCTACAGTTTTTTTAATGATAATCTTTGACCTGGCACTTCTTTAGCTATACTCAAGATTTTCTTCACTGTAATCTTGACGTGGTTAGTGCTGGCATTGTCTTCACCTGCTGGCACAGATTAGACTCTTCCAGGTATTACTGGAAGAATCCAGTAATACCTACCTAATCAGAAATTCAGATTTCTCTTCCCAAAAATTAAGAGCAAACATCTGTTTAGTCACCTTATTACTGGATCATTAGCTTAGTTTACCTCGAGGTGAATAGAGGTGTAGTTATGCCAGGAAGCTGCTCCTAAATCTTAATTAACTTAATGATGGCATTAATGCCATCATTAGATTGCATTAAGTTAATTTTCCAGTATTTCTTGGGGTTTTCAATCTCTTTCAAATGAGATAGAAAATCCGAAGTCTATTCTTCTAAACGATCTCCCTCCATTGATTGTATTAACGATAAAATGTGGGACTGGAAAATCTAAAAAGAATGAAAATTAAAACAGGCAGATGAACTATGTAGCTCGTGAAAGCCTCAACATGAGGTTTGAATCAGGTGGAAACAATGCCACAAGTGCAGCTTTGTGCCACATAGACAGTCCCAGAATATAGTGAAGGCCAGGGACAATAAACTAGTAGTTGGAGGGCAGCCATTTTCTCTGTCTCTCCCTCCTTTTTTTGTTTTTTGTCAACAGATGATGCTACAGTATTAGTCTTGTCATGCTGACAGGCCTGGCATAGGCTATAAACATAATAAACTAATTGCTCTGATCAACCTTTGCTCCCTGTATGTTTTCGTGCCTGTTTGAATGGTTTAGTTTTACAACCGACTCATGTTTTTTTAACTGGATCGATGTCAAGTTTTGTGAGCTCAACAGTCCTCACATTTTTTGAGTTTGGTTTTCATCTTTCCCATAAGCCGCATTGCATGGCTTTTTGTCTTCTTTGATTTATCGATTTATCTTATTGAGATAATCCTATTTGCCTACCCCTTTTCTCTCCCATCTGGATCCCATGGTTTCATGTGGTTGCCACTCCTTCTACAGATGTCTTTCCCCTGTCTTTACTGCCAATAATGTCTGTTTCTTTATTCCCCCACCGGTACTTATAGCTATCTACTTCACATGCTCCTCATTTTCTTTCCTTGTCTCCACCGGAGAAGAATTGACTGTCATCTTTGAACTTTTCAAGTGTAGATCTTCAAACTCCAGTACTGACACACAAACTGCAGATCCTCATTGCCTCTTCACTTTTCAATTACTTGTCATCTCACCAAAAATATTTCAAAATCCAAAAGTTTAGCTAAAGGGATGGGCCAGGAGTCCAAGATGGCTACAGACTGAAGCACATGTTTTAATGTCTCGAAATTTCTCATCTCAAAAATATTTGTATCTACAAGCACTACTTTATGAACCTTTAACTATTGTTAAGTTTCTGTAAGACAGTTATTTATAATCCAAGGATTATTTACACGGGAAACAGAGATTGTTGGCCTCAACATTTTCCTCCTCCATCCATTGTCTATATCTCTAGTGGTCATTAAGTGAAAGTTGGGGTTAAATCTGGACAGATTACCAATCCACGCAGGACAAACACACTCATGTCATCTAAAAGGGTAATTTTCTGAGAGACTAATTATCCTAAAGGTCATGTTTTTGGACTGTAAGAAAACTTACACACACGCAGGGAGAAAGGCCCCTGGCTGATATTCGAGCTTGACTTCTTGCTGTGAGGAAACAGTGCTAACCATTGTGCCATGGTGCAGCATTGAGTATTTTATTTATCCATATTTAAATACCTTTTTTGTCCTTTATGATGCATTTTTGGGATGTGTGTTACTTACTTCTGACCATGCCCTTAAATAATTCAAGACTCACATGTTTAAATCCAATACTATTTAATATGTGAATCTGTTCTTTATGGTAAGAGAAGACATTACAATATTCTTGTATTGCCGACAAGATGTTACTTATATCCTGTTAACAGAACCTCACCTTAAAATTTCACAGGATACAATAATAATCTAGATCAATTATACATGTGATTTATCCAGGGTATTTTTTGCCTTGCGTGCTACAACTAAACATACAATAACTAAAGGTGCAGTAACAGTTCCAAGCGTTTAGTTTTTTTTTTTTTACCAACCAACACAAATGCATTTGTTTTCAAATGAAGAGTTTGTGCTACCTCAAAGAAAGCAATTTATATTGATTATCATCTTAGCAATGTTTAGAGGAGCCACTCTGAAGGGGATGGTTCACAATGCTTAGACTACAGTTTCTGAAAGCTATGAATGTCATTTGTGCACAGCGGCACTCTTGTCTGTAGCAATGTCTCCTGCTGCTGAGCCCAAGCCTTTTAAGACAGGCAACCCCCCACATGTGTGGAACCGTGGCATATAAAAGGTCACTGTGCCAATCAATACGCTGCCTGGTTCTGCTTCAGCACACCGGATTAATCAACCTGCTGCTCCTGACAGGGAGATATCAGAGCCTGATAATCACAGAAGAATGGAAAGGAGAGGAGTGTGTTACATGAGGATTATTTGTGCAGGATTTCAGCCATGACATTTTCTTATTATCACCATGTATATTTTTGTCTCACTTTTTAGTCTCTAAATTGATTAACTCAATCAATTTAGATTTTTTTCTTTGTAAAGGTTTTATTGTCTCTTTGGGCATATCAACAGCAATGTGTGACTTAAGTAAATTCGTGCTGATTGTGTTTGTTTGGGGCATGCTGTTAAAGAAGCACACACGCTGTCCTAAAAGAGGTATATCTGTGGTCAAATCAGAGCCTCTCCAGCTTACCTTGACATGAGAGAAACCACAAGGCTAGTAAAAAAATCCTTTGTTTAACTGTGCCAGCAGTCATTTAGCCAGCATGCATGTGGAAATCTGTAAGGGAACAGTGACATCTGTATTTATCTGATCTGGTCTAACACAACCATTGCTGTTCTTCTTTCTATGATCTTGGTTACTGTTGGCCAAGTTGGATGTTTTTAATATTTTCTTCTGCAGTTCATTAATTTTGATATCAGTTCTTTGTTCTCACCCTCAGTTCTGATCCTGGTATCTCTTACTTTCCACTGGCAACAGAGATTCTCTGTATGGTTTAGGTCATGTTAGGTCAGTTTACTGGAAAATAAAGCACATTAAAAATTGAGTCAAGTTTATTTGTATCATTTATTAAAACTCAGTTGGTCAACACCAGGTCCAGAAATAATCTCAGATGGTGGAAATTTCACACTGGACTGCAAGCAGCTTTGATTTTGTCCCTCCAGAATCTGACATCTGCATTTAAAGATGAAATGGAAAACTTACATTTATCATAAATAGGGCTAAAGAGCAAAAGTAAAATTCTTTTCCCTCTTTTGACGTTTCTGTTTTCTGAGTGACTTGCCACAAGAAATGTCTTGGACACGTTTTTGAGTGGTGGCTCTAGAGGCGCAAACTCCAGTGGCTGTCCACAATCCATGAATCACTCCCAAATTTTTTCTCTCTCTTTTGCTTTTCATAAACCTTTCAAAAAATGTTGACGCATGTCCATGCTTCATAGCTGTAGCTATAAATGTAAAACTTTGAAAGCTACATTTGCTGTCAGCCGCTCTTTGAAGTCCTGTGTTGACATTTTCTGGTGTCAAATACCTTAATGATATCTGTGACTGTCCTACAAAGTCCAGACCACAAACCCTTCAGCCCAATCCTATTACATCACACGCGACGGCAGGAGGCTCAATAATTTCCTAATACAGTTAGGCATTGTTGATTTTAGCTAGCGTTACTCAGAAAACAGTAAAAGGTTAATTTGTTTTATTTGCAACACAAGACACCCTACAGCTCAAAGGAAACATGTCAAGAGTATTTCCCTGAGCACTGTATCAACTTTAAGAGCCACAAACCAACAATCCTCAGTTTGAAACCCCACTCTGTCAGTGACCCCTGAAATATCAATGTTTTGTTTTCATCTATCTGAATTAGCAGAAGCCTTTCTGCCCAACAAAGTCAAGTAATCCATGCATACCAAGTTTTAATGAAGACAGTTATTTGAGATGTTGTTTTTTTTGTATTCCTGAGTTCTGCCATGAACCAAACATGAGAGACAATGTTTCAGGAAAAAAAGTCCAGTTTAAGATTTGTAACAGCAAAACAAACATTAAACACAACAAACCATCATTGAAAATCAAAGCAAATGAAAGCGGTAAAAAGTTGTAAACAATAATCCCATTTCAATTGCCAACGATTTAAATGGGCCTTATTAATACAATCAAAAGTAACAATAATTTAAACATTTTACTTCAGTTTTTTTTGTGTATCATCAATGTGACACTTTTACAAGTTGTATTTTGTATTTATTTATATATTTATTTTACCTTTTCACCTTATGGCACATGTCTAACCAGTTTGGGGGGTTTGCAGAGATGCAAGCTGCCCTTTTCTCAACCCTAGACCTGCATAGGTCTTGGATGGGAGGAAGTTTAGCTCTTATATTCCTCTTTGCAGGCCTAAATGTTCGCTGCAGTCTGGACAAGTTCTGTTCATAAGCAGTGTCTGTCTGTGGATCAGCTTAGATCCTGAGAAAGGATTATTCCTATAAACCAGCAGTGATCCACAGTAGACATAGTGTTGTTGAGGATGGTAAGGGCACTGTTCAGTTAGTGTAGGTCCTGTTTCCACGTAGTGTTTCCTGATTAACTGTACCTGTAATATTATTGACCAAAATCTGCTTCACTGCACCCTTCTCTAACTTTCATTGCTCTCTCAACCTTGTTGTCAGTCACTTCCCTGTTGTTCACTAGCTCCTTTTAAAAACATGACATGATGGCTTTATTGTCCTAGGAATCTTCTCATAATGACTGAATATGACAGAAAACAGTGGAGGAGGCCAAATTATGGTCTGAAAACTCAGAAAATGTTGAGAAAACCACTCATAAATTTAGTAGAAATGCAAACCAAGACCTCAGTTTTAAGAGCACGAGGTAAGGCACCTGCACAAATATGATCTTCGGAAAATTATAACAGGAAAGGATTTACTATATTCTCACCTCAAAATTCAGTAGAATATATTTGCAAATGAACTTCTTCCCAGGCCTCACTCAACCCTGGACATCATTTCTCTGGAAACTTGAAGTAGTAAAAAGAACACTGTATGCTTTTGGCTCATGGTACAGGTTGTGGAAAAAGAAAACATTTTGGGTGCTGATGCTTTTGCCAGAACAATGCTCCTCACAAGTGAAGACAGTAAAAAATAGATAGTTAAAATAAGATGACAACGTAACAGCCTCACATCCTCTGATCACTCCCAAAATCACATCCATTACTTCAGTTACCAATCACATTCAACCAAAAGAGTATATGAGAACAAAAAAAAACTGTGAATCTGAAATTTCTAATTAGTCTGAACAAGAACTCTCAAAAAGAAAATAGCTGAACAATTAGATATTTAGTAATACTGATCATGGCACCAATCCAAAATGTTGCTGTCACTTAATTTTAATTTTATCGGAAAACAAATGAAAAAGGGGAAACTCTTACTAAACATCTTATTCCATTCATCTTTCTACATCATCCAATATTTGTTTTTCTTTTCTATTTGCATGTGACATTTTAGCTTCTGTATACAAAGCTTGAAAACAAATTTATGCGCTAGAGTTAAGATGACAAGGGTAACAAAACATAGTTTTGAATTTACTGTTCTTGCGGTCCAAGGGCATCCTCCCTTTTATTCTCTTCCTTCCCAAAAAAAGAGGAAAACTTGCAGCTGAAAGGAATCTGCAGAAATGTGCCTGAGCCTGTCATCTGTATGGGACAGAAACCTTGTAATTCAGACATCTACATGGAAAGTTTCGGGACAGAGTCCAATGGGCTGTTTTAGCCTGATCTCAAGCCAGCTGTTATTCCAGAATTATTTGTGTCTATTGCAACAGTGATAACATCTTTCTCGTGTCTGTTGGTGATTGATGTCAGCTTTGTTGGAGAATCAACATATGGTAAGTAGACATGAACATATACATTTCAAGCACGACAACACATCTGGCTAGACATAGAGCATTTGAACATAAGGAAATATGCATATCATCTTTTACGTGACTATAGAACATATATTTAGAACTACTTTACTACAGGATATGTATTTGTTTGGATTAAAATTGTGAAGCATAAAAATAGGCATTTTTTGGGGAAGATTCTAGATTAGTAAGTCGAAACAAAATTAAATTGTAATACATGCTTTTGAAATCAACTAATTTTAAACTTAAAAATATCTTCAACTAAAATATTGACAAACTCTTACTTTTATGTAGACAGTTTATCAACTCTGCCAAGCCATAATATTTAGCTACTTTTTACCATCAAGATTAATACATCTTTCATCATCACTCGTCATTCATCTATGTTGTAGAAGCCATAACAGTTTACCATAATGAGTTGCATTTATGTTCCTCTTCAATGCCTATAGAGTCACTCATTCTGAAATACTCCAGTTTGATATAAATTTAGTGTTCAGTTTATGTAGATTTTGCCAAACTAAACATGAGGCAGCTGGTATTTCACTGGGAGGAAAACTACTGGTCAAATCTAAATCCGTGCCGCTCCTGGGTCATGAACACATAAGCAATTAAAGCCTAAAAGCAAATACAGGAGAAGCTGTGGCACAGGAGAGAGCCAGGTGGAGCAGCATGTACCTATAGAAGCGTGATTGACAGCGCCAAGACGTTCCTCCTGGCTCTGCATGGTTGTTTCTGATTGAGTAGTGTATTTCTATTCATGACTTCAGGACCAAGAGAAGGCACAAGAGCTTGATTTGTTTTCAGATTTTCTGTCTCATATCGTTCTACGTTAGGAAATAGTAAGTTTAAACAAACAAGTAAAAATCCTCTTGTTTATAAAAGTTATCTACTGCAGCTTTAGTTGGGAAATTACTGAAAACTCTTCTTTTTTATTCCTTAAACTACCCAAACTTTGCCAACAAGACTAGATTTCAGGCACAGCCAAAAGCAGCAAACCTCAAACCAGATGCTTTAAGCAGCACATTTTATTGCAACAGCCGATCAAATGGCATGAGATAACTAGATAATCTAAAGAGACACAAGAGCTAAACTTATACATTTTAATAGATACAACAGATCAAACATTTTCAGAATAAATATCTTTTCTCAAAAATCTGTTGTTGTTTCCTCCATTTACCTAAACTGCATCAGCTTAATAAGGAGCAGCTTACAAAGCCTGCATTTCAGGACGCAACATATGTTACCGTTTCAGAAACTTAACCTATATGACTCAGAGGATCTAAACTTCATTGTCTTACTATCAGATTTGATTTTCATGATACATCTTGCAATGAAATAAGAAGAGATGTTGTGGTTAACCCTTTCTTTGACCACGGTGGGAGTCTCGCTGCAGTAAGAACAGCATAAAATTGAAAGCCAGCAGCACAACATATTGGATTAAAGCCCATATGAAACAGTACAATATTAAATATTCTAATGTTCTTATCATTCCACATCCCTGCAAGATAAAAATGGCATTTTCAGTTTTTTTGTCTTCACAATGGTTACAGTTTTCTATAATCAGTGTTCTCAATCTCTAAACACAAAATCTTCAGCTTTATGTACCTCCTTCTCTCTGAACCAGATCTAGATGATCCGGTACGCCATTGTTTTGTGTGATTTATGGCCACTAGTGTTGATGAAATATTTCCTTTCAGTTAGAGAGTGAGTGACCACTCCTACTATGGTCAGCAAACTTCTAAATCATTTTGGAATGCGTATAAAAACAGAGTTAGAGAAATATGTGTCCTAGCTATAACTGGCCACTTAAGCATACTGTAATGATTCCCATTGCTCAGATAGGAACAGGAAAACATTATTCTTAAGTCGGAAATATGAGATGTTAGCCAAACAAGTCATAAAAAGTAAATTATTTGTATTCGACACATTAAGGGCATATTTTCTCTTACTATGTCACTTGGCATTGGTCTAAGCCAAAGGTCTCCAACCCTATTCTTGGAAACCTACTGTCCTGCAGGTTTTAGATACAATCCTAGTCCAACACAGCTAAATCAGATGAATGGCTCATCATCAGGCCTTTGCCAAACTTGATGGTTTCCTGAATAAGTAGTTCAATCATTTGATTCAGCTGTTGCATCTAAAACATGAAAACAGTAAGACTCAAGAAAGCTGATTTATGTAAACAAATAACCTTTAAAATAATTCAGAGGACATGCTTTGCAGACTGCAACAGTATTAAACAGCAAAAAGGTCTTGATGAGGTCTCCTATTCCTTTCTGCATTTAAGAAGGTTAAAACAAACAAATAACAAAAAAGGTACCAAATGGTCATTCAGCACATACATCAGGTTGAGGAACAAAACTGAAACACAGACTTTGTAATTTACTCCTTGTGCTTTGAGAATTTTAAAAAGCTAACACTTTCTCACGCATGTCTACTGTAAGGAATAGCAAGCAAATACAATGGGCATAGAGGTCTGCTTGAGGTCAGTAGTATAAAGGACATCCTGCTCTCTGGAGCTGTTGCCATATTGATTTCTATCTTGACTTGTATGTTAGCACATAAAAAAGCAAGTCACAATACATGGGTCAAACTATAATGAAATGAAGTACATGTAGCTTTTTCTCACATATTTGTAAAGGGACAAATATGTATTTCTTTTAATGCATCCCATTTTACACAATGCGTGGGTGAAAAATGTAGAATTTAAAGTGGGTCATTATCTTTTTCTTTATTCTTTTCAAGACTTAATCTCTGGATATGATTCTGTGCTTGTGCACTCGACTTTGGTTGACCACGGAGAAGCCTGTTCTGAGGGGAATCACACAGCTGATATTAGAATCACACACACCTTGTAGCACTTTGATAAGGAAAATGGCTAAATGGGCTCAACTTGGGCATTCTCCCTTTTGCAGCGGTTTAGACATTAATGGCTATGTGGTGATGTATTTTATGGTGACAGCAAATTTACACTGCTACATAAGAGGTACATTGACAACTTTATATCATATCAAAGTATAATGTCTTCATTATTGTCCCAAGAACAGACATACTAATAAAAACGTGAGGTACTTACTCACTTTTGTGCAACACTGTAAATACCTTGCTGAACCTACTTAGTGTGTTTCTATTTGAAATGATCCAATGCTAAATTGTGAAACAAATGTATTTATCCTGTCATCACAGTGAGGTTAAAAGACTTGAGGTTTAAAAAATATAGTTCAGAGGGAATAAGTAGGGATGCAGGGGTTTCTACTTACAAGAACAATTAATTGTATCCAAGTATAGAGTCCAGAAAAATGAAGAAGACAAGATTAAAGATGATGCTGTCGTTCAAATGAAAACCACCTGGAAAGTAAAATCACTTTAAAACATTTCTGTTGCCTGGGACTGATCAGCGTTTTTGGCTGGGTTACATTTGCTCTGCTAAATCAGCTTCAAATTAGGCTCTCTCACACAACAGATAGATGTGCAGAAGAAATTGTCCCACAAAACAACAAAATTATCTATGTTAGCATTTACACGCAAACAAAATAATGCATACGACAAGCATTGACAACACAAGGTAGGTTTTGTTTTTGTGTTTTAGATAACACAATGGTAAAACAGTTTTAAAACGACCCCATTGAGTTCTATTTGTAGAGTAAAATCTTAATGTGTTTTGTTGAGAATTTGTGATAGTCAGACACAAAATAGCATAATTAATGCTCATTATGAAGAAACAAAATGAGCATTAAAGAACATTAATGAGCAAACAGCATCATGGAGACCAAGAAACACAAACAGACAGGCTAAGGATAAGCTTGTAAAATGTTTAAAGGAGGGTTAAGTTATAAAACAACATACGAAGCGTTTAGAGAACCCTGTTTCAATCCAAAATTAAGAAAAAGAAAGTGCCTGGCACAAATATACCAAAATATGGCTATCCACTTAGACTGATAGTTTAAGCAGAATATTAATAAGAAAAGCAGCCAAGAGGCTGATTTGTAATTCTGGAAGAATTGCAGTGGACCCCAGATCAGGTGGAAAAATGTATTGAGAACCATTAATTTTCCATCTCACATTTGCAAAAGAGCAGCAAGAAATAAAGCCAGTGTTGAAGAAAACAACAAAAGCCCAGTTTCAATTAATCTCAAGCTGTATAGGGTAGTTATTAGAGCTTAGTTATTACCTCTGAATATGTAAGGATTAATCTTAGGAATAAAATGCATAATTAGATGTAGGCTACCAAACATGCCTTGGAGAGACACCACATGCGTTATTCAAAGCAAAACAATGCAGCCATGTTCAGCAATGTGACAGAAAGGCAAAATCAAAAGAAGACTGAGCCAAACCACAAACCATATGAAGGTCCTAATAAAATCACAGCTCATTGCCATCTTTATTAAACTGTAGTCATCAGTACCACTGAACAAATCCCGATAAATGAAACCTGTGGCTCAGTAAAGTGTTTCATATAGAACTAGAGCGGGTGCTCATTGAAAGTTGAGTTGCCATTGCACTGCTTCCCAAGTGTGAACAAGAACTCCTGTGTTTGGTGTCTTTTTATGGTCACTCTGAACACCTGGAACACAGTGTGAGGTGCCTGAACACTCTTCAAAGTACCATGTGCCTTTAGCAGTGGGATCTAATGGTCTACAAATGAGAAGCCTGCTAGGCTTTCTCTTACACCTTCAACCCCCACATGGCACCCATATTTACTTTGAAACTCACACACACACTTACAGAGCTCTTAGCATTTAGCACAATGCGCTCTTAACTATCAAAGCTGCCTGTTTTCAAACTCTTTTCCCGTCTTTGTTGCTAGCAGTCTCTGATGTCCAGGAAATTAACCGTTTGGAGAACAGGTGAGAGTGTGCTGCTCTGCTTAAGTGCCGAATAAAAGTCAAAGCAATGTGTGGGAAACCCCAACACTCATCGCTGGCTTATGAGAAGGTTCACAACCAACATGTTATTTTGAATTTTATGACCAGTCTGGGAGAAATATCAGATCTGAAGAAACCATTTGGATTTAGTTTTCAGTGAATGTCAGTTTCAGTGTCAAAACTCTAATCTACTTTCAAAAGATCAATTAAAGAGCTGAAATAAACTTTGAATTTTATTCAATGGAAAAGAAGATACTTTTTTATGAATCCAGCTATGAGATTTTTTTTCTGGAAGATTATCAGTAACAAAAACAAACTCTCTGGATGACCTCATGAGAGAAACTTAATGTACTGTCTCTTACTGCTGACCCAGTTGCTGCTGGGATAAATCATTCCACGGTGATGTTATTCCTTTCATAATTTACACCAGTATCACTGGTGGAGCCAGGGCAGATTCTTTCTTTTTGGCATGATTTACATACCATCTGCATACAGGCTTTATATGCTTACGAGATCTGTTTTTGCAAAACCTATTAAAGGTTTTCTGTTTTCACACATAGCTGAGAGCAAAGAAGCACACTGAATGTATTCATATTATGCAAGGATTTCAGAATAAGATGGAAGAAAAAAATATAGAAAATATGCACTTTTTTTGTGTTGTTATACATTTGCTCTGATTTCTAAAGGAGGGTCGAGTCGATCGTGGAACCTTTGATTCAGTTCTGGCCATGAAACAGTTGAGCAGATCTTTGTTTTTGTAGAATTGTTGTCTGGTCCACAAAAGTTTTGTGGATTTGAAGAAGGCTTATGAAGAAACCCACATGGCATTTTGTAGGGATTGCTGGGTCCTTGTATATCCAAAGATAGAGCTACATATTCTTGTCACTTCCACCATATTCCTACAGTGGGTTGGACTCCATGAGGGTTGCCACTTGCCAGGAATCCAGTTTATAGTTGTCATGAACTGGATGTTAATGTGTTGTGATGAAAAGGAGGGTGACTAGTTTGCAAAACTCAGGGTTTCTAATCCTTGCTTTTTACACATGATGTGGTTCTATTGGTATTTTTGAGCTTGCACGACATCGGTTAACAATAAAGTTTAAGGTGGTGCCTTTTTTGGGTATTTTCCAGGCATAAAATGCATCCAGTTTTCACAGTGCTTCACTTTTTAGTTACATAAATGTAATTCTTTATTTTCTATTTTGAAAAAATTAGCAAAGCATGCAAAAAAACAAACAAAAATTTGCATTACCAAAAGGTATAAGAATGTAGAATTTTGAGGAAATTCAGAAACAGGTTGTACAATAAAATGTGAACAAAATGAAATGCTGTTAGCACTGGGTGTGCTATTTCTCAGTAGTAACTGAATTCCTGGAAGATACTCCTAAGAAAAACTCAGCCAAGATCTTGTCTAGTGACCTGTTTCAGGTTTACGGATAGAGTGATGAGCTCCATCTTCTGGGATAAGTTCAGTGTAGAGTTGATTGTTCTCCACATCAAAAGGAGTTAGCTGAGAGGAAATGTACATTTGAGCCTTCCTTCTCCACCCCGCTCTGGGAAGGTTTTGTGAGTATATCCCTTTGGGATGAGACATGTCCCTTCTGGTTTGAGACCGACTTGAGAATGCCCAGAACTGGAGACCTGGAGAGTATTGACTTGTTAACCCCATGGCTTGATAGTGACAAAGTGTAAGACAATAGATGGATAGACGATTTGTAACACATTGTAATGTGTTGTGTGGCAGAAAGACATACTTTACAAAAGATAAAGCAAAACCCAGAAATGGAAGTTTCAGCTGGTATTTCAAACAATTAATGTTTTAGGTTTTTTTTCTGCGTGTGTGTGTGGATTGTCCTCGCTTATTTACCTGATGCTCTGAATGATGGCCCATGTGTGGGCTTTCTCTGCTATTTGTTCACATGTGAGGCTGATTACTCAGCACTCTTTAGCTGCTGGGAGTTACATGGTTTCAACACATGATTGAGTGTTCAGGACAGAACAGTTTCCATATTTTTATTAATTAAAGGAGATAATTATTGGGTTGACTTGACTTTTGTGACAGTTGCAACCACAAGCCTCTGTCATTAATTCAGCTCTGGTAAAATTTAAAACAACTTTCTGGGCCCCCAACACACATGTTTGAGCTTGACAGAGTACAAACATTTACGGTGATGTCAGCCTTGTCATTACACCCAACTGATTAATAGCAGGAAGAAGACTTAAGTTAAACAAGCTCAAGTGGTTTTGATTAAATCTGCATATGAAGAAAAAGCACACAAAAAAATCACTTTTAATAGATTTGCAACATTATGTTTTATTTAAAATCTCCTTTTTCTACTTTTTAAACTAATTTGTCAGACACAGACAACAAACTCATCTAGCTGCCACCGTTCCCAGGCGTCCATGTCTGATCTGAATCTGTTTATTATTTCTTACAAGGAATTTCCAACCTCTCTATGGAAACATTTGCTATCCCTGGCAATTTTCTGCCTAATCCATAGTCAGATTGCACAAAAATAGGCCCGTGAGCTGTGATTACAGAGCTCAGAAACCTGTGGTCTCTGTGATGTGGACAGCCGGTGGGTATCCTAAGCAGTACAGCAGATTTTCTGGTCGCAGCTGCGAGCACACTACCTTGCCTTTTCATCTAGATCTATCTGTGTGTTCAGAGAATGATGGGAAACACAGTGACCAGTCAGTACCCAAACAAGTCATGCACATATCGGGGTGGGAAAGATCGGGAACTTACTCATAGTGAATTTGAGTGCGAGAGTATGAAAAGAGCAGTACTTACTTAGCCTAATACATGGAAAATTTGAGAATTAAACAGTGGTTGCCTGGAAGAGTGACAAGTGAACCCCCTTCACCACAACTTCAATATTCTCAAATCCCTACATCCAGCCGCTCGACATACTTCACCAAAATGAAAAAGTCTGGCTGAGCATGGGGGAGAGATATTTCAGAGGAAAGTATTAAGCCAGAACTCTGTGGAAAATGAAAAAAGAAAAACATCAATTAGTTTCAGAAAAAACAGACTGGCAGCATTCAGAAACACAAACAATAAGAGATAGTTGCCAGATGAAAGCTTTGTTGTAAGTATTGCTTAGTCCACGGCTATCAGAAAATGCACATAAGAAAATGAAGCTATTGCCTAGCAGTCATAGAGCTAAGAAATGGTTAAGCATTCCATAAAGCACCCAAAAAGTACATGTCTGTTTTCTTATGAATAATTATCTGAAACAAAAGAAAACGTCAGCATAACCATATTGCACCAGTTCTGTTTATCTAAAAGCCTCTTAAAATACAAAGTCCTTTATGTCAGTTGTTTGGATCTTAGATTTGTTTTGAGTTTGATTTGATTCTAGTTTCATTATTATTCCGTTAGTTTCTTACTTTAATTATTAGGTCTTGTTTCTGTTTTTCTTTAGTTCAACCCTTTCTTGGTGATTCTACTTTATTATGTTTATTTCTTGCATCTTGTTATTCCTAGTTACTCTAGTTTATTAGAGTAGCTAATAAACTAGAGTAAAAATTTGCTTTAGTGTTAGTTTCATTTCCTAGTCCCCCTGTGCTTTCTCTGTGACACTTTTTCTCTCCCTCCCTCTCCTCAGTCTGCCTTTTGCTCTCTTCCCTCACACCTGTATTCAGTCAGCTAATCAGCCCAGGTCCTTCCAGCATTCAGTCTCCCTTATACACCTTTTCTCCTCTCTCTCCTCACCAGTTCCTCTTGTTAGTTTGGCTAGTTGTCTTTTCCTGTCTGGTCTCTGCCATCCTTTTTCATTGGATTTATGCTTTTTGTTCTTCTGTGGAACCATTGGTTCTCTAATTTTTGTAAGTTTTTTTTTCATCATCTTTCTTTCATTACTTCTTCAACACTACTTGATGTGTGAGCCTGCTATATTAAGTTCCATCAACGACACACAACATGACAGTTAATGTCATGTCTTGACATTAACTGTCAGAACATGACAGTTAATTTTACCACTGGGCATTAGCAAAGTGATGATGCCACTTTAACCTTTTTTGTGCACATTTGGAAACAGGTTTGCTTTGTTGTAATTTTGCCAAGTTTACTCTAATACCCCTAACTACAATCCAGCCTGGTCAACTGCTTTTAAAAGTAAACAAATTGTAGATCAAGCCATCGGTATAAATCCAGCTCTTTTGTAGCCTAACTCGATAGTTTAGTGAATAAAAAGCATCACAAAGATCAAGAAATAAAGATGACAGGTCAGGGCTTAATTTGTGGAGTAATCTAAAGCAGGATTTGGTTACTGGACAAAATGTCAAGCTAAATTTAAAACAATCGAGCAAGAAAAACATGTAAGAGGCTGCAAAAGATTAGAGACTGAGACAGATTTAGATCAAAGTCTATGTAGTAAAATGACCCTGTTTAGATTTATATTCAACTGAAATTATGTAATTATCATGGAAAATTACTGTTTACAGATGCTCTTCATTGAATCAGATTGAGATTGAGCTATTTTGCCAAAAATTTGGAAAAATTCTAGGCTCTTATTTGCAGTCTTGATAGAGATGTATCATAAAGTATTGCAGCTGGAATTTCAGCAAGAGGTGTCTCCAAAATATTACAGAAATAGGTAATATGCTTTCATTGCATAAGATTTTGAAAACAGTATGCAGTTGTTGCAATGTGCAGTATGTCAAAATGTTAGAACGTTTAAGGTGTGAAAATATCTTTGTAATCAGAGTGCAGCTCCCTTGGAACTTTTCTATTTATTTTTTGCACCCTGGTTTTATTATGCCATTTTTTAAGTCTAAGAATACAGATTTGAAACTAATCTATATAAAAACTAAACAGAAATGTATTTGTTTTTCTGTTTGCGGTTACAAATGACAATTTTAAACAATTTGAAAATCTAAGCCACACTCTGCACATTGGAAAACTTAGCTTCTGTGGTTTAGTCTGGTGGAGGGAATGCACACTGAAACAATTGCAATAACATAGAATTATGCCTGTAAATAAGAAAATACCTCCCTTGTGTAAGCTAATCGCTGGTAGCTCGTACAGAGACCTTTGAAAAGTCCAGGGCCTTATTCCAAAAACACCTTATACTACTGCCAACTCCAAGTTGCGTACCTGAACCAAGAATTGTGCAAATGTAGTATTTATGATTTCCTCACCAGTCAAACTGGTTTACAAAGCGCATTTAACAAATGTCTTACAAGCATCCAAAGTTTCTCTCCGTCTGTTTTGAATCAGAACTGCAAAGGCTATGTACTTATTGGTGGAAAACGCTCAAGACTTGGCTCGAACCTGAAGTGCTCTTTTTGTCTCTGTGAAATGAGGCATAATTGAAAAAATATGTCATGTAGGACGGGTGTTTTGATGACAGAGAAGGCGTTGCAAATATTCTATGCTCACAGGCTGCCAAGCGATGGTTGGAGAGACTTAAAAAAATCTCAGGATGAATTTACTGGGCAAAACACTACTCAGAACAGTTTCACATCTTTGTAAAAATATCAAGATATAATCCTTTATTTGAACATCACTGTCAAAGCTGAATAGAAATTTATGTAGAGCATTAGAGATCAATGTTGACTCTCTTCAGCCTTTATCTTTTCCTTTTGCTTTGAACACTGAATGAAGTTAAAAATCGGAGACAAGACCAATTACCTTCAAATTAAGTTTAGTGCAATAATTTTGAGAAGAAGAGTTGCCGTCAGTGGAAACTCTGACAGACCCACATCATCTTTCCGCAGTTTCTTGTTCTTATGAGAGTGGAGCCAAGAGTTAACTTTGTTTATCATTTTTTTCTCTGCACTGCCTAAACATGTTAAAAAAGTAAGTTCCTCTGAGTGCATGTCATTTACAAACCATTTAATGAGAGATGAAGCAACTCAGATCAGATAGAGTGCACAAAGGGAACATCATTAATGCTTTAAGACAAAACTGATGATTTATATTTAAATGATGCATCTGAGTTGCATCAGATACTTGTTCAAAGCTCCAAAGAAGACCTAAAGGCAATTCTCCCAGTATTGTGGTGATGGGCACCTACAACATAAAAATATATCTAAAACAATTTTTTCTTGAGAAATAAAAAGAAAATCCACTGGTTTTATGTTTTAAATTTGGAAAAAAAATTGTATTATGAGTGCTGCCTTGAGCAAGCTCAGCCATCTGTAAATATTATACCCTGCACATACAGGCCAGAATATTGGTGTCATTAAAGTGTTGGTGGAGCAGGACATTCTCTGAGAGATGGAAACTCGGCTGAAGACAGCAGCTCCATGGAGGAGTTTTGTGGAAATAGGTAGCTTTTTGCATTTGCAAGTGTTTAGGCCCCCCAGATGGCTCCCAAGGGTGATTCAAAGATTTTTCCAAACATATAAGAAATGATCAAACCAACACTTAATTTATCTTACTTGAAACCAGACAACAAGGCAACTAAGTCGAGTAGTGGGAGAGGGGGATTATATTCTGAGGGTCCAGTGATTATATGATGATCTCTAAAGAGGCTGAAGTAGCAAACATAAAAGGAACTAAGAGTGGACTCAGGTGGCCTGAGAGGGGCATTAGCCAAATAAGTATCGTTGACCTAATATGATTGTGACTTTAGCTAAGACCCAAGTGGGTAGTTCTAAAGCATAAGAAGACACAAGCTAAATATTGAGGAAACAATGAGAGCATTTCACAAAGACAGTGCTTGATTAACATAGTCACCATTGACAATCAGGCATTGAGTGAGAGTTATTCTGGTCCATTTGGACTTAGATGTAGGTCCTGCCTTTACTGCAATGAACAACTTGGAGCAGGACTGGGGAGAGAGAAATGGGAGAAGATGCAGGAAAAACAAAGAACCACCACAGATTATGACCAGCTGATGTCTGGAGGAGATAAAGATCAGGGGTTGAGATTTATTGAGCTCTAAACAGGCACACACCACATCTGAACTGCTTTCTGAGTTTGAGTTGGCAGAGATTTTAGACACCCAAAGATGTGGTTTTGGTCCCAATCCAAATAATAATAAATAAAATTCAACAAAGTTACCAAAGGTGAAGATACTAAAACCAAGGTATAACTTTTTATTATTTAAAACTCCTGTTGTTTTAAATGTATAAACAAATGAGATTTTTGTCTTAGCTTTCTATCCCCTGGTTACAAATGTTCCCCAGTTTAAGAGATTCTTGAGCAGTACTGTGTGTGTGTAAATGTTTGTGTTGGTGAACTCAGCACCTTAACTCCCTCATAGGAATATATTTGTTGGAAAAAATCTGAAACGAATAAAGAAAAAAAAAATCAAAGAGACAGACAATGGAACAATTGGAAGGGACAGAATTTCCAATCCAAGATTGACCTCAAAAAGTCTCTGCTTTCTGCCATGACTGTAAAAAAATTGACTGCTGAAAGAGTTAGTGTCGATTTTAAAATTTGCCTGGACTATTCTTCAGAAACAAAGTGGATTTGATTTCCTGACCTTCGATAGTTTGAAGACAACAAGTTCCTGAATTTTTTCATTTTTCTAATATCACGTCACCGTGATCCTGTGTGACGTGTAGCTTCTCTCAGTATGAGTGGTAGGCAGGTCATAATTACATTTGGATTAGATGCGTTGAGTCACTGAACAGTGTGACATCCATTGCAGGATGTGCTTCTGTTCCGGTGGAGTCAAAGGTGAATGACCCATCGTCATGGGACAACAATCTCCACACAGAAGTAAACAGGAAGCAGCTGATCCAGAAGGCCAGCAAGACCGACAACTTATCTCCTCTACGCACTTGACCTTCTCATCTTCCTCTTCCTCAGAAGCCTCTGAGACAGACTACACAGGCCAAGGTTCGAAGGTTCGAAGATGCACGCATCACACACGTACACACATAGGCAAAACTGTAACCGTTGTCTAAAATTGCAGTAAATTTAGTTTTGGGGAGACTTGGAATAATAGATTGAGGAAGGGAGTGTGCTCTGTGTGTGGGAAGGGGCAGACCATTCACAATAGCCAAGTCTATAACTTTCTCTATATGCAATGAAAGACTAGCTGAGGCAAAAAAAAAAAGAATTTGTAACAAATTAGTTTTGAGCTCCTCTTTCTAATGATGCTTATTTTATCCACTACCTCAGACTTCTTCATCACTGACAATAAATCCAGACCATTAACAGTAATTGTTATTAAAATGTCACTGCAATACATCTGGCACAAAACACCCCTTAAATCTGTCCTCGACGAGTGTGTGCTGAGGTGCAAATCACGCTTTCCCACGATGCCGTGCATCCGCAGGCTAAAAAGGCTGAAGGGAAGAAAGCAGAATGGACGAGCATTACACACACTCACACCTCTACACACATGCACACGCGCACATGCAGAATCCTCCTGTGCTGTGGGCACAGGAGCTGGCTCATATATAGGAAGTTCTCAGCATTAGCTTCTTCCTGTTTGCTGGACGCTTGCAAGAGGAGGACAATATTGGGCAGGAAAGCTTTTCAACAGGTATTCATGCTGTGCAATGAACCAATAAAAGAATCTTAAGGAGAAAGTATTCCAGCAGCTGTGGCTGGCTCTCTGATACTTTTATACTTCAGAAAAATTTTGTAGCAGGGACATTGCAGCTTGTTTAGAGTAAAGAGTAAAAAAAAGAACAAAAGCTCTTGATTTGGACTCCATACTGATCCTGCTATCATACACATAATAAATTTACAGTGTGACATTAATAAGATCAACACAGCTGCTTTACCATGACAAAAGAGGCTTGTGTGTGGAAAACATGCATTTTATTTCAATTGTATCAATACATTACGCCCTCTTTTGATCCTTGCCAAGGTTTTATGTCTTTTAGGGAGCAGTAAATAAGTTTCCTCTTAGTGTAAACAATTTTAGGTCTCATATTGAGGCCATCCTGAGGTAATGTGTCTGTCTGCTTTGTGAATTTGCTTTGAAACAATAAAACATTCTGATAGAAGCAGGAAGAGGAGGAAAGGAGGTGTCATGCAGAGGCAGATTAGTGAGCATGGGGGAAATAAGGGTGCAAATGTGGAAGGCGACATCTGCAAAGTCCAACAAAGACTGGAAACTAAATAATGATTAGAACAGAAATAGATGTGTAGAAGAAGATACTTGCAAAAAATGTTTAGAGAGTCTTGAAAATATTCATACATCTTTAATCATTTGAAATTGTTGTCACATTACAATTATACACCTTAATGTTTTTATTGGGACACAAAGTAGTGCATACCATTGAGGTAAAATTATAATTCTTTTCAGTTTTTAACAAAAAAAAAGAAAAGAATGACATTTCTATTCAGCCTTTTGTATTCTGACGCCCGTCAATAAAATCAACAAATTACCATCCTCATCATCATAATAAAGCCTTTTTAGCCAAGTTGCTCCTATTGCGATACAGCATCTCTTCTTTCAGGAAGTCTGAAGATGACAGCATAATTCTAGTGTAAAACAGACCAAAAAAAGAATACGATAGTTGCAGAAGTTCATGCAAAATCTAAATGTTGAATATTTTAATTTAATGCAACTTAACTAAACTTATTTATCACCAATAAAAGCCAAAATAAAACAATTACAAATAGGTCAGGGATATATCTGTGGAGAAGTTCAATCTGGGTCAGATTATAAAAAGATATTCCTAAGGAATATCATGGAGCACTGTTCAATCCATCATCCAAAATTGGAAAGAGGGTGACACAACTACAAACCTACCAAGACATAGCCATCTACAGTTGACAAAAAGAACATTCATCAGAGAAGCAGCAAAGAGGCCAGTTGTAAATCTGGAGGAGTTACACTGATCCACAACTCAGGAGGGACAATCTGTTAACACAACTGTTAGTCATCCACTCCACAAATCTGGCCATTGAGCAAAAGTTGTTAGAAGAAGGTCATTGTTGAAAGAAAGCCATAAAATTTCTGTTTGCAGCTAAGAAAACTGAAAGGCTTAGACTTCACGCTAAATGTTGTGTGTGGGGAAAACAGTACTTGGAATAACACATAACTTGGAAGAAATCATCCCACTGAGAAACACAACAGGTTTGAGGACTGCAAATCAATATGAAAGCAGCAACCCCACAATAAATCACAGTGATGGTTTCAACATCATGCTGTGGGGATTCTTTTCTGATAAGATTCGATAGGCAGATGGATATGAATAAATATAGAGAACCAACCTGAAGAGAACATGGCAGAGGCTGCAAAACACTTGTGACTAGGCATGCATCTTTCCAGCATGACGGTAATCCCAAACATATACCCAGAGTTACAGCAGGAGAGTTAGATCCTAAAGGTATAAGTAAGAATGGGCCATCAGTTGGATTTGAGTTCACACTTAAATCCAACTGAAAATCTGTCAGAACTTGACAACTGCTGTTCATAGATGCTCTTTTTAATCCAGCTGAATTTAAGCTACTTTGAAAAAAAGATTGAAGCAAACATTTTAGTGTTAAGTTGTGCAAAACTGGTACAAACTCTAGATGTAATTTCAGTAAAACCTGGTTGACTGATTAGATACATATAAGGACACAGCACACTTGTTATGTCTGTTTTTGTTTAAAGCTAGAAAAGACACTCCACTTAAACTCTACTTTGGGTTTGTCCATCATTTGAAATCCTATTGAAATACCCTTTAGTTCCATTTTGAAGCTTATTTTTCAAGGCGGTGTATATGAGGTGCAAGGGCAACACTTACCAACAAACACGAGAAACAGTTAGATTGTGTTGTGTAATCTGTCTTTATTGTACAAAACCTGGAAGCTCGTCAGAGGAACTGCTCCTTTATCAGTCCTGCATGTAAAAGTGCAAGGGGCAATAACAGCTGCAGCAGAAAATCTAAACTGTTTCTTGCCCCTGTTTATTCCTTTCTCACAGGATCATGCAGAGGATAAAATTCTCAGCAAATGTTAGGCTGATGCAGCCAGGCCTTGTTCAAATGAAGCTTGAAGAAATGGAAACATGCCATGCACTGACATAAGGTTTCAAAAAGTTAGTACAGTTGAGTCAGAGACAGACAACTTCTTACATCTTCAAAACTTCAAGCATATAATATAGAATGTGTCATTCAAGACATCACATGAAGCTTAGAATTAGCATAGAATTAGTGAAAAGAGTATTTTGTGGGGTGAACAGCTGTCATGACTGGATATGATTTTTCTTGACGTAATTCACTATGCAAAACATTTGCCAAGTACAGTGACAGAACAAAATAAAAATGGGGCTTTAACTACATCTTCTATTCTATTTATGCACACACTATTTTCCTGAAATAGCTCAAAATCTGTACAAGTTAATGCAGAATATCCATGGTTTTTAAATTCAGTGAATGAGTTAAACAAAATCCAAAGGAAGCTACACATAAGATTAAATCTGGTGCCAAGCCCTAAAAATACAGATGAGTTTTTGTTTCTTAATGTCTGGCTTTTAATCTGCATTTTGAGAAATAAAAAATGTAGCACAACTAGCCAAAGGTATTGCCTGGCATATATTAGCCTTGCATCATACTTTTCTAGACTTACATTTCCTGGACAGTTGATCCTTACTGGCTATTTTCTAAAGTAGAAACACAAATGTTCATTGTGATTTGTTTACATATATTTATAATTGAGCCAAAAAAGCAGTGGAAAGATGAAAAGAATGAAGAAAGCTAAGAGAAGTAAGGATTCCATTTGCTTCATTTTGAAAGTAAAATATAAAAAGGTGCTATCCTAGTACTGATATCAATTGTAATCAGCTGTGAGTCCTCAGTTTAGCTATAAAAATAGAAGCCTGTTCAAGAAATGGCTTTTAAATGTCCTATAATTACAAGGAGGGTTTTACTCCGTTGTAAAAGTCAGGTAGCAGATTTACAGTGTTACAGAAAGTCTGTTTGAATGAAATAGACCTCATTCAGGCTTTCCAGTGATATTTTGGTCATGGGAAAGGAAAGCCTAACCAAACCACCCCCTTTTTCCTCTTTTGACACAGAGTCACAAAGCAAAGCTGTGATCTCATCTCATCCCGCTGCGCAGGAAAAGGTGGATCGGATAGCTGGGGCCGACACCTAAATAGACTCAGGGTTACATTGGACTATTGGGAGAAAGAGCAACAATATTAGAAAGTGATGTAGTCAACCATTTCAAATCTTTTTTGTCATTAGCACATTGGAAGTCAAGACAAGTTCATGGTGAGTTCAGAAAAAAAGACCTAAACAAACATGCCTTTATTCTCTTCTGCATCTGTTCCAGTGAGATTTTCTACTTGATGTGCCCAGTGACCAGACTAACCCCTGGAAGCAATGCAAGATAAAAAAAAAACAATGCATGTCTAAACACAATATATGAGATTGAATAGTTATAAGTGTTCAAAAAATGTTATGGTAAATATCAGTAGACGTGCAAAAAAAAAAAAAAAAAAAAAAGCTATTTTCATCTGCTTTAATGAGTAGGTTTTTAATGCTTGGCAGCCATTTCAGATTTTTGAAAAACCTCTGACTTTCTCACTCATAACTTCCAGGAGCTTCTCCAGTATTTTTTTCCAATAACAAACTTGGAAATTAAAATTTCTGAGTTAAAATGGAACACTTAATTAAATTGCATCAATCAGTCTGTCGTGGTTTTTGGCAGCTTACTACTTACTGATTTCGGAAAACTCTGCAGTAGCGGATGGAATAGGTAAAAAAGATGTTATAAAAGAACAGGGATTTGTGGTTCTGAGCTTGACTGGTCACTATTTCTTTCCTGCAGATGTCAGTGGAAGAAGAGGGGAAGATCTTTGCAGTGGGTAACAAAGATGAATTAGACAACGTATTGGCAAATATCTTACTGTTAATGGGATTCTTGGTCACAAGGAGGTAGACTACAAGGGTCTCGTGATTGTGAAGAGACAATACTGTTTCAGAAAAGAGTCCAAGAATTGTTTCTCAAGTCAGGCCTGGACCAGATGTGAGTGTGGAACATAGGCTGAAATCCTTGAGCTGACAGGGCATTGCCCACTGAGAGGTAATAGGAAGAATTATCTCTTAGAAAACCTCTCATCCACCAGTTTGGTTTGAGTATCAAAGCTCCTCATGTCCAAGTGACTTGTTGAAAAAATTAAGTTGAAGCTCAGCCCCCACACTCCAGAGGTGGACTGGTAACTCAGAGGAGACTTCTATGTCTCTGCTGAAGAAAAAATTCCCCTCAGCATTACACCTGCATAACAATGTTTCAGAGTGTGAAAGGTGTGTTTGGGTCAATATGAAGTATTAGTTTTATGAAACATGACAAAATATGGAATAATTAAAGGGATATGGCACTGTAGTTCCTAGCTGATGCAGCCAGAGTGCCTGAAAACGTCTGATCTTTGTTGTTCTGCACCTTTGAACTTCACTGAGACTATTAAGAGTCAGCCAGCGTGCATTGCAAGGCAATCATTGTGGCTGCGTTATTGTTAAGAAACATTTTGTCGAAAGAAATTTCTCTTCTACTTTTTACAATGATGGATTTCAACATTTCCTTCAGTTCACTGAACTGGCAAACATTTAATTTTCTCCCATTTTGCCGCTGTGGTTCATGTCAGAGTCCTGAGAGTTGCAGTCAACTGTAGGAGAGTGTTTGCACAGCAGAGGAAGTCAGCCAGCAAGTTCAGCCAGTATAGACAGGACCCTCCATTAGATCCTAACAATCCATTTCCAAAGGTCCTCACAGATTTTAGTCCTATTTCAACCACCATGGCACATTTATTTCTGCTTTGAGTAAATGCTGATCAAAAGAAGATCGCTAACCTTGGTTCTGAACATCTTTACCTTTTCTCGGAGACTGCTTTTTCATTATTCAATTATATGACTGCTATTTTAGCTAGGTTTGTAAGAAATTGGTAGACTTGTAATACATTAAAGTCTTATTTGGAACAAAGAATGTAAATCAGAAGTATTTTTTAATGCGATGTAGAGTCGTCATGGTCAGACTGTCAATTATTGAGACTAGAGGGAGGAACTAATGAGCAGAGGTTAAACAGGAGCCAGAATAAGTCATTGTTTATCATAAATGTCTTTGTGTATGTGTGTGATTATACTGTGTGCATCTCTATATGACAGAGGGAGAGGCTAGATATATGGATGTGTGGAGCATTTATATGAATCCTCGTCTCCTACTCGTCTCCTTCATCATGGGAAGCCAGCCCAAAAGTTTCACTCCTCAGCCATCTGTTCTCGGTTAGAACTGTGTTGATGTCTCTGTGGCAAATGTTCGGACAACAGGCTGACACTGAGCAAATTTATACATGCATACATTTACTCGCCCAAAAATATGCATTTGATTTTTTTTAAGTATGAAGAGCCTCCTAATTGTCTCCACATAAGTCTAACAACTATGTGAAATTGTTTCAAAATCCAGCAGCACTTCTAGTCAACCTAATAAAGATTTTTGAGTCACATTTAAATTTGCCAGCAATAAACTGCAAAGATTAGTAAAAAAAAATCTAATTTATTACAGCTATCAACCCAAAGACTTGAAATAGCCTCCTGTCAGAAGCAGTACTAACTAACATTCATAACTCCATCCTTTCCTTTATTTATTAAGTTCTAGCACCTGAATCCAAACCACTTAGTTGGCTTAGGTATAGAGACATTGTGTAGCTACATAACAGATCCCTTCCAACATCATCAACTTATAAATTTCCCTTTTCTCTTTTGCATATAAATATCCTTCTCAAATGGTAACAACTTATCCCAGTCTGGGAACAAACTGGGCCTCACACATAGTTAAGTGCTTAATATATATAGCGTCTTGCTGTCATGTCATGCCTGGTGGTGTAACACTCAGTGGTTGAAGATTTAAATGCATAATTTCCCCACACTGCCTGCAACATATCATCTGATGGAACTTCTCCTAGAAAAAGAAGAAATAAATTGACTGCTGTCCTTATGCCACACCTCTAACACCCATCTTCAGACCCACGCCCAGTGCTCACATCCTGCACATGGTGTCACCCTCCTCCTCATCTTCTCCCTTGTTCTGTCTCAGTGAAGCAGTTAGAGGCTTGACCTAAAATCTGGGGTGATGAATTACTCCCATCCTACTGAATCTAGTAGTCTAAATAGTGTGTCTCTGCTCAGAGCTCAGCTTTGGCTGATCTGCTGTTTCTGCTTCCAGGTTCTTAATCTTTTAACTATATAAGGTATTACTATCTCTGTACTGGCATTTGGGTTGAGCTGTTCTAGGGTTTTTTTTTTTAAATACGGTGGTTTGTTCAAGTGAGTATTCAGAACACTTGAAAATGTTTACATTGTCACATTGTAGGACAGGTGTAAATATAAGCCTGGTGCTTGTGCTTCTACCTTTTCAGTCAAGTTGTTTAAATTGTTGTCAGTGCTTTAAAGCATGGAAACAAATTATTTGATGACCGAATAAAAAGAAAGTCAATCAACCAACCAATCAATCAACCAATCAATCGACCGGTCAATCATTTGACTAGTCGACCAACCAACCAACATTGTAATTAAAAATTTCAATGTATTTTTTGGGGTTTTTATGTACACCAAGCAACTCATAATAGTGATGGAATAGAAAAACTACATATAATTAATTTTCAATTTGCTTCACAAATAAAAATGACTGATGCCATTGCATCATTCATATCTTCTTTGTTACCTCTAAAGAAGTGCAAAATCAAAAAAACATCTCAAAGATCAATGAAAACAAAATAATGAGAACTTGTTTAAGGACGGCTTAAGTTTTAAATTGGCATTCTCAGTTTTCAATGTATAGAAAGAATATGGTAAAACTACAAACCTATTAAAAAAAGGTCCCCTAAACTGCAAGGAGAGTGTTTATTTAAGAACCAGCTCAGATGCCAATGGTGTCTTTGGAGGAACATCAGAGATCTAAAGCTCAGGTGTAAGAATCTGTCAATAGTGCAACTTTAGAGATACACTAAGCAAATCTAGCGCTCGAGGGCTGAAGAAAAACTATAAAGATGGGTAAAATACAGCTCATTTACAGTGTGCCACAAACAATTATGGTGTCACAGGTTAGGAAGAAAGTACTCTTGGCTGATGAGATCAAAACTGAACTTTCTGACCGTCAAGCTAACACTGCACATCACATGGAGGAGGCAACAGCATGATGCAGAGGTTGGATGGGACAGAAATTCAATGTCTGGTGTATCACAGAATACTTACGTTTGTAGAATGGCCTAATCAAAGTTCAGGCCAAAATTGAGTAAACAATCTGTGGCAAGATTTGAACTGCTATTCACAGATGCTCTTTGCCTAATCTGACTGAACATATGAGATTGTCCTGAATTGCAAAGCTGGTAGATCGATGCCAAAAACTAGTTAAAGCAACATATCCATATGCCTGGTTAATTATTCTGTAACACAAAAAGGCTGACGACTAATTCCAGTAATGCATAAGGAGCTGCAGCTCCTTTAGAAGTGCAGGCACACTCCTTTGTCTCTACAAAGACTACTTCCACTGAATGGAGCTGGGGGGCACCAAAGTCTGCTCTCTCATCTCCACTGTATTCAACAGCCTTCCTCTTGCCTCCCTCTCCTCTGTCCCCCCTTTTGTGTGTGTGGCTACCCGAATAAATTAGCGGTCGGTAAACGAGGGGAGGATGTGGCGGAGGAGGGGACGAAGAGGAGTATAGGGGGCTGGGCCTTGTGGCGGAGGAGTCGGCTTTCAGCTAGAGAGGTGCACAGCTCCATGAAGCGGCTGTGAGGGACTGGATGCTGAGAGAAGGAGAGAAGGGTGAAATAAAAACATTAAAGACAGGCAGGAAGATCCCGGCTTGAGCTGCGCACTCTGTCTCGCTCCTTTTTTAAAATCTTTTGCTGCAGAGCAAGAAGAGGCAGATCAGCTTCCCAACTGATCCAAACGCGCTCACCTGATAGAGAAAGGAGCTTCACCGGTGGAGGAGCCTAACCTGCTGTTCTATTTGACCGGATTAGACAGTCTGTGGAATTGGCACACTTGCCTTCTTTGTGTGGATGTTATCAAAACAACCCCAAAAAGCTCTCTCCATTCAAGATTTTGTCCGGGCAGATTGGCTCTCGTCCAGGGGGGGGAGATTGGAAAGCCGTTTGCATACTAATCAGGTTATAACCAGAGCGCACATCCACAGTCGGATTGAGTCCCATGAATGTAAGTGACTCCTATTTTTTCATCTTCACACTGTATTTGCTGTGATTTTTTTCTGCTGGGACCTAGATTTGAAATAAACTCTTGCTGGGTGGGGGCGTCAGATATTTCCTTATAGGGGTGCATCCTGCATCTTCACCTTGCATGCAGAGCTGGCAGCTGTTCAGGCTGCTGTGCAAAGCCACAATGTGGTAGAGGGGCTATAAAAGCAACTCAAGATCAGTGGATCATAGTGAAACATTTAATATTGACCTCAGGCAGCAAACAAAATGAAGAACATGATTCCTGTTTTATTGAGACCTCAATGGAAAATAAAACAGTCCTGCCATGCCAAAGAAGGTTATTGGGCCATATGGAAATATTTGCTACCACCATGTTGATTACTTTTTCTCCAACATTGGCAGCCTTCAGTGACCACACATTACAAAGTTGCTCAAAGTGTGTCAAAACTTGATTGAATACTGGATGCGGCAATTATTCAGCTATAAATCAAAATGGATCAATTCTCGCTTGATTGTTTCACATCAGTGAACCACTTGTTCAGTAATGAAAAATCAGCAGTTTTTTCATCCCTATTCATTGAATGCATTAAAACTAAGAAATTCCACAGTTTTAAGTGCTTAAATGTATATGGTGCACTTTTTGTCACTAATCATTTGTTTGTGTTTTTGAAAATGTGTGATCAGCAGGTCAGATTGAAAAGAAAAACTGCTAATGTACTTCTGTTGGCTAGAGAAAAGGCTGATCGGTGCATGTCTCCTGGAGATACACAAATCAAAAGAGGAAAGAACTAAAAACAAAAGATCACAAATCAGTTACATATTTGTAGACTGTTAGGCTTTCTGAAAAACTGATTTTGACTCAACTTAACATTTTTCCTTTGTCATAAAAATGTATTTATAGCAGCCCAGTGATGTCTGTATGCCCAAAAGCTAAAAATGGAGAACCCAGGGTTACATTTAAGTGCCTGACCACAATAGTTAGGCATATCTGATGTCAGCTTCACTTAATTCCACAGCTTCTGCTTTTCTGCTGCACTGAAGGATACAGACGTTTTTCGCATTGTTACTCTATACTTTTTCAACAGCTCCTGCACGCTCCAGCTCAGCAGTCTGCTGGCCTCGAAGTCAGTCTCTGGTCTGCATAAAAACCACAGAGAGTTTAGTTTTTTGGAGTTTTTTTTGTGGAGCGATGGGGTGTGCAAGAAGGACGGTTTCTAACATGAACCATATGGATATCTAGTTGGTACAGCAGTGACTGTATAGGGCCTCTGTACAAACAACTTATGGTTCCTCTTATCAGCAGCTTAGAGGAGCAGACTTTTCTTTGCATGAGCATGATTCGAACAGTCAAGTATGTTTTCTCAACGATTTCACCGTGGACTCATTTTGGAGTTTAATTATCAGTAATATTTTCAGCCAAGATTACATTGCAGAGTGATTTTGATGGGTTGGTTTTGAAGTCTGGTAACTCAGCTGTCTGTCTGGGCCCCTTTTTAAAAGGTGGTTTTACTCATCTACATTAAGCATATCTCAGAAAGATTTTGAAAATAAATGTCTTTAATGGTGTCTGTATCAGCTTGTCAAGGCAGAGAGGTCACTTCCTTCGGTTTTGAGTCAAGTCCGTTTAGAGTTTATCAACAGAATAAATAGTCTGTTGTTTGTCTTGCACTTTCTGTGGTTCTGCATTGCTGAACGAGTGAGTAAAGAGTCAGATGGGGTCACAGGCTTGATTTTCAGCAGGGCCAAGCTGGAAACTCACACACTTCTGTGACAGAAACATCTGCTGAATGACTTAATATTAAGCTTTGAGCTGCATCACATCCATAATAGCTGCAACTTGTCATCAGCCTTGATTTGTTCTTTGCATTGTATTCGATGAACAACATGAATATGACTTTTTTTGTCTGAATCTTGCTGATGTATACAGGTAAAGTGTGTTTGAAGTTGAAAGGGAATACAGATAGATGACAGATTTCGGTAGTTTTCAGTTTTAATGTTTGGGCTTTTTGTCACGTTTGGCTGTTTTCTTGCCATTCTCAAGCTGCCTTGGGAGTTTACTTGGAATCGGAGTACACATTGCAGATTGCACATTTGCCACCCACTTTGACACTGAAATTCCTCTAGTGTGTTGTATACAGTTTAGGCCCCCACAAAACCCACATAAAACGTAAAATATGTATTTGCCTCAAGTGTTTTTATCATTTTATATCATGACAAATACAAAACTTCTTACAATACACAACTCACAGGAAACTGTGTAAAATGAAATGCATACGAAATGGTCAGGTATTAAGGCTCTTGTATAAACTCCAGACATGCATCGATTAGAGTTTAGTGACCTTTATTTGTGCCCCTGTTTTTGCAAAACTTAGCAAATTTTAGACATTTCTGATTTTAGGAGCTGTAATATGATATTAGAACAACAATGAAAATATACTATATTACCCACTTGCTGTGAATGGTCAAACAGACACAAAAATGTGTGTTTTTTCCTAATCTTGAAAGCAATTGGGCTGGATGATAATGAAAAAAGCATATAAGCAGGATTACATTGGTCAACACACTTGAGAAACAGTAAACTGCTCCGAAACATTATATTGACTGTTGCGTACTGAAAGTCTTGCTCTCTCTCGCTCTGTTACAGCCTGGAGTAGCTACAGACATTTCTCACTATATCACAACAGACAGTTGTCTTTCGTACAAAATAGTTACTAATATTGGAATTGGTAACTTTGAGTCTTTTCCTCTAAGTAACAACTTCCATAGTGAAAAGTGTTATCATTTGCGCTACCTGGAAGCAATTATGTTGCATTCACTGGCTGGCAAACGATCTGACTTTAGAGTTTCTCTCACCAGCTGATTTCTCTGTGCATCTCTGGCAAAATCTGCCTAATCTCACCATGACATTGTTGCCAACAAGAGTAACAAAGGGAGACAGGAGGGAAAACAGAAAGCATTTTCATAACAGAATCCCACAGTTTTGGACTGTTAGTTTAGTTGCACTTCAGAGTAGTTCTTTTGTGGCTTTAGGTTTACTCTTGGGGCATAACCATCTGTATACAAATATCGGAAAGTGACTCAGAGACTTCCCTCCTTCTTTCTCAATCACACATACGCCTGCACAGTAACCACAACCCTAACATTACCTCACCATTATATTCTTAACTGTGAACCCTTCTGAACACATATCATTGAATGAATTCCTTCAAATGCAACTACATCTCAGTTAAAATAAAGCAAAACCAAATGTTAGCATCTTATCCAGTAGATTATGCTGTATATTACAAAAGGGTTATCTCTATACTGGTAAACATCTAGCAGATGACAGCCAGCAGAAAGCAAACATGAGGATAAACAGCAAAAAAAAAGAAAAGAAATTGTCTCTCCTCCTCCTTTGCTCCCCAAGTAGCCAGTGGAAATATTTACCCTTCATCTTTCACCGACTGGTTGATGCTGAAGCCCGAGGACTGTGTTGGTTTTTTTAGTTTTTTATATTTACCTCTCACCCACCACTTTAGACATAACACAAGGCATAAACTCTATATACTGTGGGGGATCTTGATGCCATTCTAATTTATCATGCAAAATGCGGACCCTGAACCAGTGCTTAGCGGATTTAGAGCATTGTGTGAGGAGAAACGAGCCCCAAGATGTTTAGTTTTCTGGAAAATCACTTTGTGTTTGAATCATCTGGCCACAATAAAGCCAGACAGTTGTCAATAGCTTTACTAGAAGTGTTTTGAAAAGAGATCCCAGCTGATAAGGAATCTTTTTTTTTTTTAGATTTCACTTTATAACTTTTATCTCTGGGGATTTGTTGTTTCTGTAATAATCAAATGAAAGTAAATCATTGGTTTATTTGATATTCAACACTTGTGACTACATTTGCAACACCTGAGAATGACTAAAATGTTACTAAAATGTTCTACGTTGTCTATTGCCTCTTTCATATGGTATTGAGACTTATTTCTCCATGACTCTGGAGAAGATATTATAGTATGGCTTAGTCAGCCAGGCAAAGGATATTACTGGACTCTCCTGTTGGACGCAGAGTGAAGCCCTGAGACAGTACAGTCCAATTTCTGTTTGTTCTGAGGCCCATTTCTGATCTACCTGCTGTTCATTACTCAGCGTCTTTGCCCTGGCTGAATGGATCCTTTAAACTGAACGATGTGCTGAGTTGAAATATGGCACACAATGGACCAATCAAAGACATCTGGTCAGGTGGAATCTGTAGTTGTCATGAGCAGTTCATTCTAAAAGAGCAAGTTTTAAGCCTATATTAAACTTCGCTTTTGTCACGGTTACATTTTTGGATGTCATTTGCATGTTTAGTGTTATTCTGCTAATGCAGAGAAAGAGAGGCTGTTGTGAATCTGTGTATTGTAACGGAAGTGGAAAAGATGATTTTTATATTTTGATAATGTTGTAATAGTAGACTAAATCAAGCTTTGAGGAAAATGTGCTTTGAAGAGGCAGATGACTTATTGGAAATATGAGAAAACCACAGAACAGTTTGTTTTTAGTAAGCAATGCATGACCGTATATAAACATAGTGGGTGACTGTGGCCCAGTGGGTTGAGTAGTTGTCTTGGAATCGGAATGTTGTGTTTGATTCCAGCTTCCTCTTGTGACATATCAATGCATTCCAGTCACTTTACCCCGACTTACTTACTGATTTGTGTATTGGAATATGCGTGAGTGTTTGAGTGCGGCTGGGTAAAAGTGGATGTAGTGGAAAGCACTTTGAGAGGTCTAGGCTAGAAAAACAGGCGAGATGAAAAACCTAATTCAGTCAATTTATCATAAACACATAACTATTGCAAAATATGTCAAAAGTTTCTAAAAATAGGTTAAAGCCAAACCATGCAGTTAGAGTTATATCAGGATATTTACTTCAACTATAGACTTTCCCTCTGCTGCCAATTTTAAAACAGAAAATTTAGGTATTTTTTTTACATGTACTTGTTACACCTATTTCTGGGTGCCTCATCATAAGTTAAAATGTCAAAGGTGTGCTCTTTACATTCCAATACGCTTTTTAGGTTACGAGGGGCCTGAGAGTACTGTATCAGGCTAACAATGCTGAGGATGGCATTTGCTTAAAGTCTTCCTACTTGAGCCAAACTAAAGGACTACTTCACTGTTTTCAAAGTATCCCAACTGCATGTGATCATCTCTACTTAAAAATCTAAAATTGTTTAAATGATAAGGCCTGAACTGGATACATTTATGCAAACCTGATGTTTACTAAAGTATTATGTCAGTGTTCTTTTTGCCATTGGTATCGCTTTAGATTAAGACAGCTTAAAAAACCTGGACTGAATTTGTCAAAATTGATTCTATAAAACACTGGCAGTGGATCATGAAACCTTTACTCCACTTATATAAAAATATCATTTAAAAATTGAAAGGGAGTTAACCTTTCTTTTTTAATTAATACAACTTAATACAACTTCAGGAGAGTGGTGTAAGTTAACTTTCCTTTCATATGGTAAAGGTTTCATCGCTGTGAATGAATCTTCTGTTTATTGATTATCCTAAGAGGAATGTCAGCTCTGTGTCTGTTCACTTTAGTTACAATAAGAGATTCCTGCTTAGATCATCAGTCATGTGGCCATTTAATTTCACACCTTTATGAATGAAACTATGTGTTAATATCACAACTTTTATGAAAACATAGATATGAAGGTGGCTCTGTTTGAACAGAGATGAATGAAATGCAGTTGCTACTTTCCATCTGGTTGCTAGATATACTAAAAAAGTGACTCAGCTCAGAGGGAAGAGGAGAGAGCTTCCCTGTGAAGCACCTCATGTGTTTTTAATGAAGTTAGTGAGATGATCTGAGCTTCTGATGACTTCAAACACTCTTCAAGCACAGCGCTGAGACCTGTGTTGTTCAGGTTACAGCAGATTTTTATACATGCTAAGGGACTTGGATACTAGTTGTGTGTGGCATGCAAAAAACAAAACAAGGAAATGATGCAAACGTTGTTGTTTATTGATAATATTCCGCATCAAGTAAAAATGATTAATTCCTTTCAAGCGTCAACCCCATTTGTGTGTCTTTTCATCATGTTTTTATTTTGTCATTATTAACTGATGTGTTAAACAAAAGCAGACAGGCTCAAAACCCAGACTTACCACAAGAAGTGAAATAAAGTAATTTGATACAAAGGCATTTTCTTGGAGAACAGCTGCCGGTGCGCCACTAACTAAGGAGTTGATGGAGAATTTAATATCTAGTAAGCCAAGTAACTGTCTCAGTTTTTGACCCAGAGTTAAGTAATTGCAGTTCTTGATAGGTTTCCCAGAACTGTCACCCGCAAAGCAGAAGAAGAAGCAAAAATTAAGCTTTTAGGATTTTGCTTATGACGATATTCACCTCCTTTCACCCCCAACAATTAGCCAGCTGGCAAACTCCTCAACAAATTATCTTATCTCTTTGATTATTATTTATGCATTTTCAGAAACATAACATGATCTGATCTGAATATTGCTGGCTTGCTGCTTGGCTGTGTCACTGATTATTTCATGAGATGGAATGCAGAAGCAGATTAGGAAAGGTTTGTTCTGCCGCGTGTGGTGGAGCTACGACATTGGATCTACTGTTTCCCTCTTCCTGATATTGTTGTGGCTATCATATGTGTGTTTTGTCTTTGACCTTTTCCTCTTTTAGCTTGATAATTAATGATCCATATGGTGTACCGTGTTTACGTGTTGTAATTTTCTCATTGTATGTGGAAGAAGAAAGTGTATGGCTACAACTGTGTGGAAGGATCCATCTCTGACAAAAGTCCTGATCTGTGAAGAAAACAGAGATTTTAAAGCCAAGAACAATGATTAGGTGAAGATTTGGGTGATGCATATAAGTATTTGTGGGGTTTAGTGGTACAGACTCTTAAACAAACAGTAATTACAACAAATACCACAGTACTAATATAACCATACAGCTTAATTTTTAGCTTAAACACATGAGGTAGTTGATTGTACATTTTAATGTCTTCCACATTGCTTAATTGCTTCCAGTCAAGGTTTTTCCTTCCCCCTGATACAGTACAGAGTTGATGTTTTCCTCCATAGGATACAATTCAAGACTATGCTCGACACCCTGTAAGGACATTTATCTCAGCTTCAACATTGGTTCAGTAATATTTGACATTGACATGGTTCCACTCAACAGCTTTGCCCTTGTGGGATATTAAGCGAGCTTGGATGGGGAGGGGTGGTGAGTGACGGTCAAAAGCAGCTGCTGGTTCACCTTGATGGCATCCTTTATTTTCAGCAGGTTACTTTCTGTATTTTCTAAGTTATTGTTTTCACACACTGGATGGTTTTGTGGATAAAAACGTAATTACACAAGTATCACATATACTCAAGCAGCCCTCACTCTGGAGCACTGCAGTACTTTGACTTGGTCTTAAAGGTTAAGGGGAAGGTGAAGAACCCCCAGCTGTGTTTTCACTTTCTCTGCGGCTTCACGGATGGCTCACAAGTGCGTTATTTATGTTTGCACGCAAGAGACAGCATTTGTGTGCCCTCAGGAGAACCAAGTTTAACAACTTTTTGATTCTGTGGCTGCTACTGTGGGAAAAAAAGCAAGAGGGTAAAATGAATCCCTGTTTCGAATAAGATAATCATGTTTGGTATTGCAATTCCAAACATGCTTGTTTGGAATTTGTAAAAAGCGATGCTTTGAAAAATACAGTTTCTCTGTTGTATAAACTTTCGCTATAAATGCACTCCAAGGTATGATTTATATCAGACATCTTTCTTTTATTGTTATTATTACTTTTAAATAAATTAGATCATTTAGTTGCATGGGTATCGCAATGCCTCCATCTCACCAGACTAGACAATTAAACATGGAGGGATTACCTGTATTCCAAATAAAAAAACAAATACAGCTTACCAAAACATTTCCGTCTTATTGTTCCTGTGTTCAATGAGATGACAGAAAGATGTGGAGTGACTTTTCCTCGGCGCTCCATGCTTGGCAGTCCCAGTCTTGCTAAGCAGCACTATTGGTCACTTCTACACATTTCTCTTATTTGCGAGAAATGAAGTGAGAAAGTCAGCTGTTTGGAAAGTCATGGGATGGAAAGCAAAGGAAAGCCACCTGTTGATATTGCATGTTTTTTTGAAGGTGTAGTTCGTGCTGAAAAGGTAGAGATGCATATCTAGTAAGCAACACATAATACGCTTACTTCATGATAGTCCAGTCAATTAATAGGCAAATAAAAGCTTAATAGACTCTCTGAGAAGAATATAAAAGAGAATCATATAATTCAACTAAGCACTTTTGAAATTCCTTTTACAGTATTCTAGATTCCCCATTAGTCTTCTACCACTGCATACATTGAGAAAAAAGAAGCTAAAACCTTTAAACAGACTGGCTGTTTCAGCTGATTCAACTTTGAGTTTATATAAACACACCTGAATCAAACAAATATCTCATCAGCAGGCCTCCATACACCTTTGTAATATCAATTAAGAGGCTATTCAGCCATTAGATTCAGGTATTCTGGTGGAGGGATGCATATAAAAGTTTCATGACAGAAACTTTTGTAGTCTTTAGTTGAAGAGCTTGGTATAGAATAATTTAATCCAAACTGCCTTTTAATGTTTTACCCTGATATAAAAAAAAGTTTTCATAAATAGACAGGAGGCTATGAAGCAGTTCCCAATTTTAGCAGTATTAATGGCTAACAGACATTTGTGAAGTTTCTAATTATTTTTCACTTATTCACAGTATTGTTTTCTGCAAGAGAGGATTGTCAACTCAAAAAAAGGCTCTTTCTTAAATCTAAATAAGAGTTTCAAACACTGACAGGATGTAAAAACAGAAACACTCATGTTCATATCTGGGGCCATATTTTAAGCATTGACTTTTTCTACCAGATAAAATGATTGCCTGGCTGAATGATCCCATTGATTATTCTCCCTGTCTGGGGAATAAAGCTGTTTTCTTTAACAGTGTTGTTGTTATGAAGAGATCAGCATCCAGAATTTCATAAAAAGGTGATTTCTCAATAGAAATGGCTGGTAAAACCAGTAATATTTATTTATTGTTGTGTATGACAAATGGGTAAAATCTGAAGAAAGCCACCAACTGTTTTGCTTTTCCAACCAGCTGTGTTTTTGCTACTGTACCTTCTGTTTTTTAGCTGTTTTTACCCCCTGATCCTTTACTTGCTCATTTTACTATGCAGTGAAAAAGCATGCAAGCTCATCATCTGGAACAGATGTTTTGTATTTTGTAAAGAAAGATTTCCATGTTTAAAATTGAGAACGTATTGTTCTATCTGAATACTTTTATGTATTGGATACCTTTTGAAATAAGCAGAAATAAAAGATGCAGTGCATTAGTTTTATATTTATCAATTTCTTATGTTTTTACTTTTTTTTCTTCTGGCCTGGCTGACTGGTAAAATCTGGGACATTTTGTCTCATAGTACTTGGTTTGTGACTGTGTGTTTGGATTCCTCCTTTAGACCTCTGTGAGAGTAAATAACCGTCATCATCGCAGGTTGTGGTAACTTTTTATTGCTAAAGAGATTCATACATCACCAGTCACCAAAGCCTTTGAAATTGCAGCTGCCCTTGGTAGACTTCTATTTATCAGGGATTTTGTTAATTTGTTTTTAAATTTGTTTAGTCAGGGTATAAGTTGTTGCTTCTTGAGATCATTTAGCCTACCTGATATTGACAGACAGGCTCTGTTTTAATAATGTATTCATTCTAACGGTCAGGTAGTAATCAGATCTAGCTGTGGCAAATTAAATAAAACCAAAAATGTGGACAATTACACTTATTTATGGACTTTACATTGGAGGCAATTATATTTTCACGTACGGTCAGGTGGCTGTGGATAGCTCTTTCCATTGATCAAATCTTCATTCAGAGAATGAGATTATCTTAGACTGATGATAAAATGTTATTTTGTTAACTGAAACATTTACATGTGTCAAAAAAAAACAAAAAACAGAACAAATATTTGAGAAGTCAAATATTTTGTCACAACATCGTACCACGTACTATGGCAAATGTTTCACAGGATTTACAGGAAATACATTTGCTTTGGGCAATCTGTCAACTTTCACGTCTCCCTCAGAGTAAATGTGTAAATAAATTAGTGATCACTCTGAACTACATGAACCACTCGAGCTTTGAGGTGGAACTACCCAGAAAGCAGTAATTAATTTAAACAGACCTTCTTAGACTCCTCCAGCCTCCTTGACCCAGATACTTTGTGTTCCCAGCTGAGGTACTTCCTCTGCCTATACTGTACGAGTTGTATGACATGTCTCTGAACTCACTCCTGCATTAATATTGATTCTGTTTTGTACTCCGCATGCATGTATATTTCAGCCAGTGTCTGGCTGCCCAGACGGTGGTGTGCAGCTACAGAGATTGAGGCTGATTCTGTTTTAATTAAGCCAATTGTGCAAACAAATTGAAACTGATACGCAGCTTTAGTGTAGAAATGTAATTAGAGGAAATGTGTGTATATGTACGTAGAGCGAAATATGCTCACATACTCGCACACACACGCACGCATACGTGTGAACAGAGCGACAGCTGAGGTTGGAAATGGGATGTCTATATCCAGATATCCAAGAAAAGGCAACTGAGGAGGTGAAGGGGTCACGGTTGCCGACCCCTTAAGTACACACACAACCCAAACCGCATGAAAACTGAGATGCAAAGCACTCCACCATGTACCACACCTCCCCTCATCACCCCCTGCTGCAGAATCCTTCCTCCATCCATTTTATTGCAAAGCTTTCTTTTAAGCACCCTGTACCAGGTTTCATCACAACATCACAAATCCTCAGTCATTCAGTCACACACTTGTGAAGAAACAGATTTTTGTTACACTTTTAGGTGACACTAAAACCAGAACCTCAGATCTCTTTACATTGTACTTTGGCTACATTGGAAATTTTTTTTATGTCTTAACATCTACAGCAATTAGCAGGAACATTCGTAGTAACGTTCATACTCAATGGACTTTTACATTTCTCACATTAAAGTCACTAACACATTTATGTATTTTATCGGGACGACTGACACAAAGTAGCACATAATTACAAAGCTGAAAGAAAAGTATACAGTACTTGGTTTTCAAATTGCTTAATGATTAAATTTTTTTTTAAAAGCTTTTGTCAAAGTTAGTCTGACACCCATCAACTACAGTCAAATGCAACCTATTGGATTCAAAGGTGAACTAATTACATGTGGCCTCACAGGTCAGCTGTATGAAATGCATTTACCCTGTGAAGCTTTGTGCATCATAAAGATATTCACTCCACCAGCAAAGGTGAATAGATATTCCTAAAAGTATTGACCAGGGTCTGCTAAATACAAATTTGTGTATCAAACTTTTATTTGTTTACAATTCTGCTAAACAGTGGCACTATAATTTGTGTTGTGTCAAATAAAACTTTTATGAAACACAGATGAGTTTGGAGATGCAATTTAGCAAAATCTTAAAACCTTTAATAAGTATGAATACTTAAAGTTCTGAATGAAATTTCTGCTTTTTAGGTTTTGAGAACATGCTACCCCATCATTTTGTTGTGTTTTTCACTTCATCATCCCTCTATGTTTGGTTAGTGCTTGTCGTAGTTATCACAAAAAACATATAAAGAATTGAATGCTCAGCATTGGAAAACTTAGGGGGAGAACCAGACCTCTAAGCACTTGTGGAACTAGCTGAATAAAAATGCATGCTGTACTATTAAAACCAAAGCAACTGGGCAAAGAAAGATCAGAACTGAAGAGGCCATCTTTGTGACTTTGCGTCCAGTTTAACTTGGCTGTGGGGTAGCTGTGGCGTGCCCAGCAAAATCTGTTAAATCAATTAGAGGGGACTGGCGGAAAAAAAGGAGGTGGAGTGAACATTTCGGGGTAAAAGGGAGATGAAGCTGTTCCTGACTACTCAGATACGACAGGAAAAACGGCAGTGTTTTTAAATGGTTGCATAGTGAAAACAGTATGGTTTGCTAATATTTAGTAACAGCACTTTAGAGTGGAGGATGTATTTAAGGCTTTGAGGGTTGCACGCGGCGGCGAAGGCAGATTATGGAGGAGAAGTGCCAGATATAATGTGGCTGAGACTGCATGGAGCCCTCAGTGGTTGGCCCTATTGATGGGGGGGTCGCACATGAATTTTTATGCAGATATCATAGCCATACAGAATCCCAATGCACCACAAATTCAAGTTTAAACTTAGGCATCATGTAATTCTTCACACCTTAGCGTAAAATAGCTGATGTAAACTTTTATAGGTTGTCAAACGCTTAAAGAGTACCACTAGAGGGAGTAAATCAACTTCTACTCCACTGTTCAAACCAGTGTGAGCTTCGAGCCTTTGTTCACTCTGCTTTTCATCAGATCATGTTTTCCAGAGTAAACACAAGTGTATTACAGTACGTGTCAAAGGGGGGAATGATGTCATTGTCCGACTGCTCATTGACAGTGACAAATTGCAGTCATGTGATATGTGCGCAAATATAACCTTTTACTGACACTCTTATGAAGCAACAAGGGAGAAATTGAGGATGTAAAAAAAGTGTGTGCACAAACACATTTTGGAAAATACCCTTTTAGATTTTTTTTCTAACAAAAGGATTGCCTTGCACAGCTCTGTGGTCCCTACAGACAATAAGGCTGTCAGGCCAAAGCAAACTGTAATCACTCCTTTTTCTGTTTTGTCCTCCATCCAGTTTTTCCACTTGTTTTCTTTGTTCTTTTCTTTACCTTTTCCTCCCACTCGGTTGATGCATGATTGTTCAGTGCCGTGGGTTAATTTCATCAGAGCTGGGTCTCATAAGGCCTGAGCTCTGACTGAGTTTCCTCAGTCAGCGGCAGACTTGAAAGACTTCATCAACACACCCCTAATTGTGTCTCTCACAGATCTTCTTTCGACTTCTCTTTTTCCTCCCACTCTTGCTTAAGACACACTCATCTGTACGCATGCAAATGCTGCCATCATTGCTTTTGCAATTGCATGAGTTGTGAACAGTCTAAGCTCTGCACTCCTTTCTTGTGTGGGAGTGGAGCAACTGTCCAGAGCAGCCGTCTGGACCAGATGTAAGGGTCATTGACTGCACTGGAAGGGGTCAGTATCAGTGTCCCTCTGTCTGTCCCAGTGGAGCTATAGCCTTTATTAATCTTTCCTCCCCAAAGCCCACATAAACTACCGTAGGAGATTGGGGAGGAAGACTAACAAGATAGCAGTAGGATTCATTAGATAAAAAATGATATCTTGTATTCTTTTTTTGTATTCAAAGCTGTCTTTTAGGATCCATGTAAAATCAATAAGAACATTATTTTTTACAGGGAAGCAGTGAGCCATTATTAGTTTCGAAAAACCACCACAAAAATATTCCATTATGTGTCAATTTAGTCTCCAATGACTAAAACGGTTGGAGCTAAAAATGTAGAGATTTGGAGGGTGCAATTACACCCCATCCAATCATTTAATTTTATATGATTCTGACTTCTCTTTAAGAATATATTATTAAATAACTTAAAAATAATTCTTCTTATCTTTCTATTGGTTTATGTGTTGGCACTGCATTCTTTCAAGTTACTTTACTGTAACTGAGTTACTTTGCTAGAACTTACCAGGTACATTTCTGAAACTTTTTTGGAAACTTTCCCACACCTTAGAAGTACTTAATACCTTTTCTGGTATTTTAACTTACCAGGAACTTTACTGAGATTTGTTAGAGGCTTTCTTGGAGCTTCTTAAATATTTGCCTGGAAGTTGTCAGGTACAGTGGAACTTTCAAGGTAATTTATTGGGAATTTCTAGTCACTTGCCTGGAATTTATCAAGTACTTTTCAAAAACATATCAGATAGTTCACCTTACTTTAGCTAGTATTGTCCTGGAAATCTTCTAAAAGTAAGCTCCAGATTAATTCCAAACTTCACTTATAAAGTAAACACAGCAAAACATTCTGAAATGTTGTAAAAATAAACAGCATGTGCATAATAATTTTTTTTCCTTACCTGAAAAATTTAGGTACTAAGTGAACTGCCAAATGAGCTCCCGTGCAGCATGAATGAACTGCCAATATGCCCTGATGTACTCAGATATACAGGCCTTTTAAATCCATACATTTTTACATCTCTGTTCTACTTGTAACATTATTTTAAGCACCTTTCTGATAATAAAACCAACTAACTTTGCCTTTAGTCTTCTTTTTGCTTGGGTGACCCCAGATATGTTGTGTTCATGGATGAATAAAAGATTGTATTTTTGAGTGACTCAGCAGCTGGACACTGGTTAGCATTGGTCAAGCTGTAAAATCAGTTTAAATGACCAGCTGATTTCTCGGTGCATCTCTATTTATATCTTAGCTTATCTACAACAGTTGATTTGAAATGAACACTCTGATATTGTGTATGCAGTTGGTAATTGCAGTAATTGTGCTAAAAAACAATTTATGAGGGTATTTCAGAATAATGTATGAGCAAATACTCCAGCTGGTACCAGCCTGGCTTTTGCTTTGAGGCTGCAAGACATTCCTAAAGTTAACTGTCCGGATTATGCACACGCTTTGGGAGTTATTATCTGGGGTGAATATGGCTGGCCAATGTGGGCCAACACCCACCACTTATAATTCCCATTTTAGTCTGCTACTGCTGTTTTCCTGCAGAGATTTTTGTAAAATATTTCTTGTAGAAGCAGGACTCCTTCACTTCTCAGAGAGTGTTGATGTTCAGATCAATGTAGAATATTTTTAAAGCATTTGTGGTCACGCAGTTTTTATGAAGGAATTATTTGACACCTTGATGGATCTCCCTGTTGCAGAATGTTTTGAGCAGTTTCATACTTGATAAATCTTAGTCTATAAATACAGGCGTAGCATATGTAAACATAATTTAGAAGGTAATCTAAATATTTGTAGACCTCGTCAAGGGGTAAGACTATGCATCCATCTAATGAAAGCTGTTTTAAACTTCTGTAGACTTTTCAGAGCACTTATGAGGGTATTTTTTTCTCAATTTTATGATAGTGTGCAAAAACACTGTATGTGTGTCAAAGTCGGGTCACTGCCATTTGCAAATAATTATTGGTGTTTATTTTATCTTCCTGGAAAGGGAAGATGGTGGCTTTAATTATTTACTGTTGCAAAGCTGAGTGTAAGATGAATTTTTGATAGTGTTTTTGAAGCATTGTAGTTAACTGTCTGTCCATGTGCCAAACAGGAAGACATGTCCAAGACTTTGGCACACCTCAAAAACCAAAAACACACTTCTACATGTAATTTCTGATAAAAGATTTTGACTAATGAGATAGATCTGCCATTTAGACATGAATGATGTTATTTTTATGGGTGTACTCATCTTTTATAGATAGTTTAACTTAAATGCAGTGATTAAGTGGTTATTTTTGTATTTTAAATGGCTGTTTCTCTCCAATTACTGAAGCTGCTACAGGCTAACATTTCTAAGGTGTTGAATGGAATGTCTGGGAAAACCTCATTAACATCCTAAATATCCCTCTGGATATCATCTTGTGATGAAGTAGATACTTCACCATGTTCTCACCCAGCAAGAAAAAAAGGCCATCCTCAAGATAAATATACTTTAAGGCTCTGTTCTCAATGTGGTTGAAGCTTGTGTGGATCCTGGACCGAGTTAGATTTCCATTTTCATGCTTTTTTTCAAAGCCTCAGTGATCCTGCTGAAGAGTTCTTTCCTAACATTATATATGTTCTTTTCATGAGGAAAAAAGCTGAAATTCATCAGGAAACATCTTTAATATTGGTTCCGGACTGTAAAAGTGTTAGCGCATTGTCAACCGAGGATTTAGAATCCATACTGAGGTTTGAAATATGGAAAATTTTTATTTCTTTCTTGTGCTGAAAGAGCTCAGCAAATTTCCCAAGATGTTTTAAAATGAAATGAAAATAAATTAAAGTAAAAACATTTCTTAAAAACATGTCCTTATGTGCACTTTCTCTTCTCTTTCCTTCCAGGTATAACAGAAGCCAGCCATGCCAAAAACAAGTAAAGAGTCTAGACGTAGGGCTCAAGTCAGCAGACCCTGTCTGCTTTCAAGCATTGGCCAACAGAAGCTCCTTTTTTATATTTTAATTATCCTATTTCAATCAACACTTGTTCATGGAGCACTAGAACTCCAGCTGGATGAAGGCCAGCCAGCAGGGACCATTGTTGGTGACATCAGTGCAGGGCTACCACCTGGTGAAACAGCAACTCTTTACTTCATCTCTGACCATGAGGGCACAGGCGTTGGCAGCGACCTTCACATTGATGAGACCACTGGCATCATTACCACTGCACGCAGCTTGGACCGAGAGGAGAGGGACCACTATAGCTTCATTGCAGTGACAATGACTGGCACAACTATTCAGGTGTCTATCACCATTAATGATGTCAATGACCATGCACCTGTGTTCCCCAAAAAAAAATCTGTCCTGAAAATCCCAGAACACACAGCAGTTGGGACAAGATTTTCCCTGGATCCTGCCACTGATGCTGACAAGGATCAGCTGACTACCCAAGGCTATACTATTCGCGAGGGCAATGTTGGCCAAACATTTAGACTTGAAACCAAGAGGGGTGCAAACAAGGTTCTCTATCTAGACTTGGTTGTCAATGGACTTCTGGACAGGGAGAAGCGCTCATCATTCACCCTGGTGATAGAGGGCTTTGATGGAGGCTCACCAAGAAGGATAGGTTCCATGACTCTAGAAGTGACAGTGACGGACATCAATGACCATGCACCAGTCTTTAATCAGAGCAGATACCATGCAATCATCTCTGAAAGTCTTCCACAAGGGAGTAGCATTTTACAGGTCAGTTCAAGTCTTTTTAGTGTCTTGCCTGGTGACTTAAACTGGGTGGACAGGGCTGCTTTAATGTTTGGCCTTCTTTGTCTTTGCAGGTGTTTGCAACTGATGAAGATGAAGGTGATAATGGTTTGGTCCTTTATGAAATCAACCGTCGCCAGAGTGATCCTGACCGTTACTTTGTCATTGACCTTAAGTCTGGAGTCATCACGCTCAATAAACCACTGGACTTTGAGCTGAAGAGAGTCCATGAGCTGGTGGTCCAGGCCAAAGATAATGCTAGCCAGCCTGAGGTAATTCCATTACAGCTATCCACTGCATTGAGCATTAGGCACAAGGGACAATTTTTATTATAGGTAAAAATGCAGATGCTCATTGGTGACTATTATTGATGACATTTTTACATATAAATAATAAAAATTGTAACATGTTTTTGTTGTTTATTTAGCAATTTTGTGGCAAAAACAAAGCAGCAGTAGAGTATAGCAATGTAGCAAATGTTTACTGGTTCTATAAAAACAAAAACAATTGTGAGGAAAAATTATGATTGCGCTTTTACATCTTCCCAGGTGACCAATGCATTTGTGACAATTCATGTCCGTGACTTCAATGACAACCAGCCTACCATGACCATCATCTTCCTCAGTGAGGATGGCTCCCCAAGAATCTCAGAAGGAGCCCAACCAGGCCAGTATGTAGCTCGGATTTCTGTCACTGATCCAGACTATGGAGAGTATGCTAATGTCAATGTCTCCCTGGAGGGAGGCGATGGGAAATTTGCTCTCACAACCAAAGACAGCATAATTTACCTTATATATGTGGACCAGATCTTGGACAGAGAGGAACGGGATTCCTATGATCTCAGGGTGATGGCCACAGACTCAGGCACACCTCCCCTCAGAGCAGAGTCATCTTTCACCATCCAGGTGACAGATGTCAATGACAACCCTCCACTGTTTGACCAGCAGGCCTACAGACAAACCATTCCTGAGGTGGTCTACCCAGGATCGTTTGTTCTTCAAGTAACGGCCAGGGACAAGGACCAGGGTCCCAATGGAGATGTGCGGTACAGCCTGCTAAAGGGTAAAAGCTCTCGCTCTGATTGGTTTTCAATTGATCCAATTACGGGGATAATCACCACAGCAACAGCTCTTGACTTTGAATCAGAGCCAGCCCCCAGTGTAACTGTTGTTGCGATGGATGGTGGTCGGCCGCCACTGTCTTCCACAGTGAAGGTTGATATTGTGCTACAGGACGTTAACGATAACACACCTGTGTTTTCTAAGAGTTTCCACAATGCTTCAATCAAGGAGAACACCCCAGCTGGAACATGCTTCTTAGAGGTAAGAAAAGCAAGAAGTTTACTTTGACTGCTTTGGTAAATTTGCTGCCTTACCTACAAGTTTAGTGTCACCAATACAGTATTGTCCTACTTATAAAGGTAAAAACCCCTAGCATAAATGTTTCCCTTGTGCTCTTATCTTTTTGTTAAATTTGTCCTTTCTCCTGCACCATTCTTGACATTTATATCTCACACAAAAGCCTGATTTATACATTAATTTAAAGCTGTCTGGAACTCACACTTGTGTGTAAAGTAAAACACAATTGCAAAGATCAGGTTCAAGGGTTGTCTAAGAGAATGCTCTAAGTCTAAGGTCTAAATTATTCATTCAGCAGCTATTTTAAGAGGAAAAGATTTATAAATGTAAGAAAGAAAAGCCATTAAGAAAGACAAGGGAGTGAAACCTTAACTGAATTCCTGAAGCTACTGCAAGCAGATGTACTCAGTTCTTGTATGTCCTTTCTCTAACCCCATGGGGTAACCATGGTATTCAATCCAGCTGCATGCGGTGAACTCTAAGTATCTGTCCGTTATCTCGCTGGAGATTTTCTTGCCTTCCTTTCATCACAATTCCAGCAGCTCATGTATAATAGTAGAACTTCTGTGAGAAATGAAAGCTCAAGTCGGCCTGTTTGTTTCCAGCAAGGTCTTAATGTTGCATCATGAACTGTTTAGACCATCTGTTTTTACAGGTTGATTTTGCTCCTTGAGAAGCAAAGGGAAAGGAAATCAAGAATGGGAGTTATTACTGATGCTCAAGATATTTAAAGAAGCCCTGCTTTTGAACTGCATTCACATAAAATTTTCTGATCAACTGATCAGACTATTTGAACTAGAAGTGAAGTAGTTATTTTTTACATTTATTTTGGTTGCTTTCACAAATGTTGTCTGTGGAAATCAGTTTACTGGCCTGCTCTGCCAATGCATTGCATACTTGATATCAACTCTGTGGTTGTGATAGCCAGCCTGCATGTGGTCCCCCAATCTAGCTATTGCAACAGTTGCAACCATCTATCCCTCCTAGCCAGAAGACATTTTGGCATTAGGTTCTGATGTAATCCTATGCCAGACATTATGGGTGGTTTTTCCTGTAGGCTGCAGTATGACTAAGATTTCATGTGCTCATTCCAACACGTTTTTCAGGGTTTCTTTTTTCTTGGTGTGACCAAGCCAGGAGTTTCTGAGCAAGAGTCTTCCTGCAAGAGTTGTGATTTGCAGCATAATGGCAGCTAATGTGAAATTTCTTTTCTCAGTCAGTGGAATATTTGGCTGCTTAGAAGAGACACAAATGGTTACACATGATGTTACAACCAGTACTACAGCCGAATGACTCTTTTTTTTCTATTTTCCAAGAACTGTACTATTATTGTTAATTGTGTAATTTTGGAGCATTCAATATCCTGTTCTGTCAGTTGAGGACAAATTGAAGAACTGGGGCACCTCAGTTTACTTTTTTGTGGGATGTTATTTGAAATAGGCAATCTTGTTGTGAGCTATTGTCACGTTCCCGGGAGTCAAGACAAATGTGGACTGTTCTCAGAATTGTACCAATATTTATAGAAGATAGCAATCAGTGTTTGGATTTTGAAATTATCATGCTGGCTTGGCTGGCTTGGTCTGGGGTTTGGATGGTTATATTAAACAGGGTAAGCTAGCCAATGTTTAATATATAAGCAAGAATATGTGTTATCAAAAAATGCTTAGGTTATGCTGCTCTTGTTTTGATTATGGTTCGGATCCAGGTTTTCCTATGGTTTTTCTTCCCTTTTTTGTTCCATTGCTGTTTCTCTTAATATCTTTCTCAGTACATCTCTGTTTTATTCCTTCTCTTTCTTTGCTCAGGCATACTCACTTCCACTTTGTGCGAGGGAAGTGTCTTATCAGTTTGGCCACTCCAGTAATCTTTAATGTGCCGGACTGTTTATGCAGCCGCAACACAAAGGGGCTATTTATTTTTTGGTTTCCTTGCTTTCCTTTTCCTTTGGTTCCTTCAAGTATTTCCCAGGCATGAGAGGTTATAGAGGCTGTTAGTGTGTATGGGAAACATATTCTTAATGGCTATTTCCATAATCTGAGGTGGTAAAGGGCATGAGAACAACCAGAATCTGAAGATGGAAATGAAAAGTGACATTCTTTAGAAAGTTGCATGTTTATTGTATTTACATGGAGGTGGGAATAGTTAGACATTTCATCATTCAATTCAGGTGTTATTTAGAATGCTTCAAGGTGATTATAAAAGGGTTAAAAGTGCAATGTGATGTAAACCCCCACCTTCTCCCTATATAGCTATTTGTGGTCCTTTAAGCTAACTGATTTACGCTCCTTATCTTTAAATAGTGGTACAAAGTTTTACCTTGAAAATATTTGCTCTAATAAAATCACAGGTGTCATTAATAACAACACCATTTGTGGACTTCAAATTATTTTGAAATAAAGAGAGATAGACAGATCGAATACAAGCTGTTGGGGATGAAATGCACCACCATCAGACTTTACTTTATGAGTTGCATGCTAGATGAAAGTATAATGGAAGAAAATGGAAAATTAGGTCTTATTCAATAAACAAGAAGGTGAAATCAAAAGAGCCAAGTTATTGGAAATTAAGCATGCAAAATCAAAGTGAACAACTCTAATGAAACCATATGTGCAGGTGCATGTCTATATGTCGTGCATCTGTCTGCGTGTACTTGTGTACACTCTTGAGGCCAAGATATCACTTTCAGCAGGTGATGCGTCTCCCCTGTGATGTTCAGCATGTGGTTTTCAGGTCAGGCCTGTTAAACAGCACTCAATCACTCAGACAGACACACAGATGTGCTCATTTGGGAGCACATCTGAGAGAGGGATTTCTGCTCGTTAATGCTGCTGTAGAATGTCACCGCGGCAGTTCAGATGTTTTGCAATGTGTGTTAGTAAAATGCAGTTCCACTGTTTGAAATGTGAGTGGTCAAAAGCAATAAGAAATAAATGAGTCAGGGATTATCATCATGTGGTTTTGGATGATGCAACTTTCTGAATGGCCAAAAGTGAATAAAGCTCTGGTCAGCATTAGAAACCTGCCTACAAAGATTTGTCAGCCATTTGCCATGAATTAAAAATGTTTTGGTAATTCAAATACAGATCGCACAACATCTGCATTTTAATGTGAACGTTCTTCTTGTGGATTATGACTCTCTAGAATGGGGTTGAGACATCTGTGTGACAAAATTGTGTGTAATTGGGCCATATTTTAGTGACCAAATACATTGTTTTCTTTTATTTGCAAAATGGGAAAGAAAAGCGATTTCTTCTGTGGTCAAATTTTCTGAGTATGGTGGAGGAAAACAAGCAAAAGCAAACATATGGAAACTTAGATAAAGTGTAACATTATTCATCCCTCTTTACATTTTATACATTTTGTCACATTATAAACACAATCTTCATTGTACCGGTGGGAATTTTATATGAAAATCTAACACAAAGTAGTGACTATTTGTAAAGCACTAGGAAAAGGTTTCTACGATTTTCAACATTTTTACAAACCAATATATGAGAAGTGTGTTGTGCAATTGTACTCGGCCTCCAGGAGTCAACTTTTTGAACTATCACCATTTGGTCCAATTGAAGATACAGGTCTTTTAAAGAATTTCAATATTAGCTTTGCATGCCTATTCACTGAGCTATTTTTATTTTCTTTACCAAACAGTTCAAGATCAATCAGAGATGATGGAAAGCGTCTGTGAACAGAAATGTGTTCAAGTTGACATTCAATTTTAGTTTTCTGCCAAACAAAGGATTTAAAAATACATTTAGGTCTCTACAACTTATTTTCCCCAACTAGAAATAAGATGCTCTAGTCAGAGCAACTTATTTCATGTTTGCTATGGGACCTGCAGGGGTTTTGGTCAAGCACTTTCTTTGAATAATACCTTCTTTTCACTCTTTCATAAAAGTTATATTTGTACATGACTACCTGAGCTATAAATTGTGGCATCTCCTCTAGGGCTCCCACTGCCTTGTAAGCTACTTTTCAGCTAATCAAGGTGGATGGTAATATTTTAGGTTTGAAGTTGCGTGGAGTTGCATTTTTTTAATGAAAAATTTGAACAAAGCTATGTAAGATGGTCAAAGCTGGATTTATTTTTATCTTGCCCAACTTCATTCTTAGCTTAAATCTAACTGTTCGGTAAAAGTCTCAGGGTGTGTTAGAGAAAATTTTTTGCAAAAACAGTATCATAAAGAACAAGAAATGCACCAGAAAGGGCAGGGATAAAGTTAAATTTGAATTATACTAGTAATCTTATTTTGATAACCCCTGAAAGCCATGGGTTACATAAAATTGTATGTAATTATATCAGATAAGCATGGCATGCCTCAGATTTTTATATGTAAACATTTTTTTGAGATTTTTTAAATTATTTTTTGCAAGTACCTCAGTCTTGTTTTCTTTTGAGAATACCACTTTTTATAGGTAGTAATACCATCTGTACTGAATCTTTTTTTTATCAGTCTTTGCTGTAGTTAAATCAACTACATGACTGCAGTACAAGTTTGTAATGCATGCATGTACCCTTCCATCTGTATTCTATTGTATTTGTAAAGCTACACCAAAAGAACTGAGTGGACGGAAAATTTTGATTCCAAATGATTAATATTCTTTTTATTTTGTTTCTTAAATTGTGCCCAGTGAGAACATTTGCTGATGTAAAGCTAAAAAGGCAGCAGAAGGTATTGAACAAGAGCATATGTGCATATGTGCATGGTGTGAAGATGAAGGAAACAGAGCTTATGCACAGGAGAGAGAAAAATTTATTTTGCCAGGTGGTGTTAGTCCTTCTGAATCTCCCACAAAACCACTTAGACAAACACAACACCCTGTTCTGTCAGAGCAATCAGCTCTTTTGGTGTGACAGCCATATTCAAGAACCATTTGCTTGAAGTCTCTGTAGCCCCCGTATAATGAAATACTAATGATACTTAAAACAAACACACATATGCTCTTGAGACTAATTGCATTTGTTAAACCCATATCAATGGAGCGGGAGACGTACGGTGATGCATTACGAGCAGGGAGGTTATTCATCTTTAGCTTCCCGTAAGACTCAACTGGTCTCCTGCTGGTGTCGTGCTGAATCTGGGCCCCTCTCTTTAGAAACCAGAGCCAGAACAAACCACAGTTTGCACTTGGAGTTTAGACAGTCTGTTGAAGCCCAGAGTCACAAAACACTCTCTTTGGATTTTATTAGGCTTAAAAATGTGTTGGAAGATAAAAATTATTGTCCAGTTGATGTTTCCAGACCTGCTTGCTTTTTTGAACTGCCAGTTGGTCAATAAAGAGTCCCCATGCTTTGTTGAAGCTTTATCTTTTGTGTGTTTTGATTTATCTGTTAGCATCTTCTCCCTTGGGTCAAGAGCTAAGCGAAGACAGGTTGTGGTTTGCCATGATCCCTGGAACCAAATGTGTCAGTAGGATCTAACAGGTGATAAATGCTAACAAATGGCAGGGTTCACACACAAAGAGACACCACTGTGATAGAAAATTTGGTGAATCATTTCATGCTGCTAACAGCTGGCTCTGTTCTGACATGCTTTGGTCTCTGCGGTACACATATTGTCAATTTACCCGAGTCGCTCTCACCAACTCACACACCTCCTAGATCCAGGCTATGTTGACAGGATGTGTGTGACAAGGGATCAAGACAGTGTGTCTGCTATGTGAGCTATTCTCATAACATCCATCATCACTCAGTGTGAATTCATCACCTGTTTGCTACTGGAGACTCAGATCCCAGGGAGAAAATCCATTATGGCTTGGCTGTGCCTGTGAAATATACAGATAATGAGCTTGGCTTTATCTTCAAAAGCTGAAGTAATATTAGTTCTTAAAACTTACTTAGACATCCCTATAAATGTTAAACCCAGAGTTTGAGGTTTCCCTGTATAGAAGCCCAGATTTATTGATGACTCAATTATGGTTGTCAGGTGTTTGGCTGTTTTGATTATTCAGTTTGTCTTGAGCAAGACAGTTATAAAGATGTCAATATAATAGTTTTGTTTAATGCAGCAGCTATTTTATCATGGCAGACTGTTAGCAGGATATCCCCAACTGAAGGTGGAGTTAACTTTTTCAATTTTTAATCCAAAAAAACTTTACATTTAAAAGACCTCCAACCTTCTTGGATATGCCAGTTGTTCTAACATGGGCAAAATGGATATTCTGTGGTTGCTGTGGGCTTTCTTCATAAGTTCAGACTTTGCTCTGTGAGGTTGAAAATCCATGTTGCAGACAGTTTCCATAATGACCGTTTCCTCAGCAAAGATCCGTTTTAAATAAAGCAGTGCACTCTGAACTATGCTGTAATGTTACCGCAATACTACTGTTGTACTTTAAACACTTTTTTACAATTACCGGTTGTTCTCATACCTGCTAAGTCTGGAATCTACTCAGTGTAAGCTAAAAGTCAAAGCACACAACATTCTTTTTCCACTGTAGCGTCTGGTAAAAAGCCCAGATTTCCACTGATCTCGAAAATATCTCTCTGTTAGAATAATTTCAGTGGTAATTGACTTCAAATGTTGAACTCTTATCAAACAGCTTTCCTTTTGCATGGAACATTTTTCAGCTCTTTTGTGGAAATGCTTTCAAAAGCAGTACTTTAGTTCCATATCACAAGTTGTTGGGATATGCCATGTTTCAAACCTATCAGTGTTCATTCATGTGTGATCTGACTTGCCATTGCCTCTGTAGAGGGGATGGCCTTACGCCTCATTAAGCCCAATACTCTGTACCATATGGTAGTAGGAGCTTTCCTTCTTCCACTGCCTTTTTTTCTCTCTCTTTCTCCATTTTTAACTTCCTTCTCTTTCATTTCTTCATCTCGCCTGTTATGGATTATTTCTCTCTGTTCGGTTTTTCATCCACTGAGCCCTTCACCTCATGTCTCACGGGCTTTTATTCTAATAGTTGCTTTGTCAAAAATATTTCTTTCTTTGTACTGGCCTGTATGTTGTGTTTGCTTTTTTATTCATGTCCTCCTAAGTATTGGTTTGTCATTACTTTTTTAATTCAGTTAAACTGGATGTCAGTTTTGAGGAAATGGTGAAAGCATAGTAAAACAGCCATGTAATAACATTCACATTTTGTACAATTCATGATGTTTTTCCAAAATGAACCAACAAATTGAAAACAATCATCAGATGAAATTCATGGTTTGCCACCCACTAGATTCAGCCTCAATTCCTGGCAAATATAAAATTAGTCATTTGTATCCGTCTGGGAAGGCCTGTTGTAATATTCTGCAGATGACCATGGGCTGCCCAGATTTTGTGACTATTCCCGTAATAGCACCAGTATGTCAAAACATAGTGACAGTTTTAACAATATGTAGTAAACCTATTGTTTATGAAAGTTACCTCCTGCATCATTAATCCAGTCCAGTTTTCTTACATTGACAGTTCTTTAAACATAGCTCTGGCCGTTGAAGACAAAAAGCATAGGCGAATAAATTTGCAAAAAGTAAAGCGTTTTTTTGTTTTTGTTTTTTTGTTTGCCTCTGTAGTTGTGAGAACATGTTCAGCCAGAGCAAAAGATAGTGATATCAATTTGTGAAATACAACATTATAAAACAGCTGCAGTCACTAGAATTTGAAAAGAGAGTGCACACTTGTCACAATAAACATATTTTCTGTCTTTTTGTTCCCTGCTCTGTTTTTATTTTTGCCTCTTTAGCACTCACTTTCTCTTTGAGTCAGTACTTCATCACTGTCTAGCTGCTTGTTGGTTAAATCATCTATTTTCCCTGCTCTCTGCAGCCTCAGAATGGAAGGAACAACGTCAGCCATATAAAAAATGGAAAGTCAGCCACACAAAAAAGTCATAGTCTTACCGCAGTAGAACAGCAGGCGATCCAAAGGTTCTCTGCAGTTCATTAGGTCTTACTGATCTAATTTTCCATCACACCAAGTTAAGTTGCTGTAAATTAGCATGCTTCCTCTGTTTCTCCATGTCGCATTTGTTTTTGGAACGTGTTCTGCAGTTTGGAGCAGCAGGTGGTTGGTCATTAAAGAGTGAAGGGAGGTACACGTTCTTTCTTCCCAGTGTATCAGTTTCTGTCATTGAGAGATTTTAGAGATTTCAGATGAGAAGTTGGTAGGGGTCAAGAACAGTATTTTTCACAGTGTGACAGAACAAATTAATTTTTAAAATCAAGTGGAAATTTGTGTGTATCTACCAATAACTCTGGCACCAATTCAACTCAAGTGTCCGAGCTTTTTTTACTCTCCTTCAAAAGGGTCACAGACAGTTCAGATGTAGGTTCTAGTTATCTTTGCATGCCAATCAGACCTTTGTGACAGATTTCCCATCCCCAGTTTTTACAAAAACATTGACCTGCTAATAGGTCAATGTTTTTAGCTCATTCCTTAAGCTCACTTTAGCTCATTCCAATTTGTCCTTAAGAAGCTATTAAAAAAAATGCATCTGCATCCATTAAAATATTGTTTTCTCGGCTTCCTGCCATGACCAGTTAGCATTTCTTTACATCAGGAATAGTGGCAAATGCAAGTTGTTGGGGAGACCAGTCACTGTAAAAATTTAAAATTATTAAGATTTTAAAACAAACAAGAAATGATAGTGTTTGAGTTTTAAGCTGAATTTAACATCTGACATTAGCTAGCTATTAGTGTGGACTATGTGGTAAGAATGACAAAATATCAGTCTCTTTCTTCTTAGAGAAAATGAATCTTTACCATAAAGTCCCAAATGGTCATCAGGATTTCCATCCCCATCTTGTTTTGTAGTAGTCTTTTCAAGTTTAAAAGCTTTCACAGCCTGAATGAACTGCACATATGTCATAACCTGTCCCAGAAATCCTTTTTAGCTTTTCAAATTTCTGTGCTTCCTCTGACTTCCTTTTTCAACCCCTCAAATAAGCATAGCTGTTCTCCTCACCACGACACGCTTCTGCGCAGATGACTATTGTCAAATTGGTGTCCGGATAATGGTGTGTTTACAAGTTGTAAACAAGATATGTAAACAAGTAGAACCTGGGATTTTTGATTTTGAAATCAAGTGAAAATTTTCCTACTTGTCTTCGGTGATTTCCTCCTCAGAAACTCAAATCTATATGGATGTTGAAAGACGGGGAGAGAAGGGAGTAATGTTCCAGATCAGCCTTGTCTTAATGGTGCCAAGAGACACAACGTTAAACATATCTGATGTTTCATCCAGCTGTCTGTTTAACATCACAGAAATGGCAGAGAGCAATGAAGGATATTTTCTATACAAAATGATTCACATCACGCCTCTTGCTCTCTATACGTCTCCCAGACGCACATCTGTCATGTGTGCACCTCATACTGTCTTTTCTTCAGACTTTGGCTTTTATGAGAACAGTTCCCCTCACAAGGTGCTTATTTCTGGTTCCAGTTAGTGAAAATTTCCACTTGCATGTAGTGGAATATTTCACAAGAAATCTTTTCCAACCTCTCACCTGCCCTCACTAGCCTTCACTGCTGTTTTTCTATTCGTTTTCTTTTTTTTTCTGTAAGTCCATTTAGTTCTTTGGCTCTCCAAGCACTAAAAACTGGCAGTTTCACATACATTTCATGGCATATTGCATGGCATATTAATATTTCTATTTGTTATTAAATGTGTGCACAAAGGTTAACTGCAGCACAGGATGAAACCAGAGCATAGGCTTTAAGAGTCGAAACCACATAAAGTAGGAAGCTTATTTCCACTGGCGGCCTTCATGCATGCAACTGTGTGGTTGTAGGCAGCTGTGTCTGACAGGGATGGAAGTACAACAGGAGTGGAAATAATTTTCCTGTTAACATGGCCACATGCTTGACTCTGTTTCACTTAACTGTGAAAATCTTCAATTGACTTGAATGAATAAAAGACAGATGACAGCAAATATTATCTTTCCCCAGTGGCAAAATATTAATTCAAAACATTTTTATGAAGTTTTAATCTGTAATATTTCTTCTGTTTTTGACAAATTTTAGAATAAATTGTTTATATATTTTTTTATTTGAAATATATTTCAAAGGTCGTACAAAGGTATCATTTGATTATTTATCTAAACTAATTACTAATATACAAATTTTTCTTCAAACTGCATTTAATCCATTTCATGGTGGTCTTTTTCCTAATTTCAAGCAGCCTTACTCTAAATCGTCATTAACAGGAAATAATTTTTCATACCCCCACCACCTTCCAGTATTCCCTTACTGCCATCCACACAAAGTCTAGCTCTCAAAAGCCGTATGGCAGAATTCAGATCACACATCACATGTTTTTATTGGAGCTGCAAAAGGTCTCTGAGATGAATCTCTCTGACATGAAACAGTAGTTGCAATGTGACGTTTTAACTTCACACTGATTACATTTACAGCCTTCTGCGTGGCCGAGGTGTTGGCTGGGGAAAGGTAAATCCTCCCATTTATCCTCATTCTTGGTCTTGCTGCTGTATGTGATTTAACTTTTTGAGTAAGGATGTGTCAGATTTAATGTCAATTTAGGAGAACCAACATTTTTCTGAGCATGCGGCCCATTTTCAACTCAGTGGTTTTGGAACTGCTTCACTGTGGCCAAACACGCCCTGTGTGCACTATGCAGTTTAGGAACCTCTTTATACTACTTGGCATAAATCTCTTGGCTTTGAAATAACATGTCAGTTGTAGAGAATTTAGCATTTAAAAGCAATCGGAAATGCTAAAGTAGTTGCAAAAAGATGACTGTAGCTGTGTTCCTGTTGAGATAATTAAAAGAAATGACAGCAGGAAAAGCTGCATGCACCAACCCTCATTACATGTCCATGCCTAGTATCATACTTGCTGGTTTTCACCGGAGTTTAATGTTTTCACATCCCGGCTCAGCAGTGTGGTTTCTAAACCGACTACTATGGGAGCAGCTGGAAGTTGGAAAGGAATGTCTATTGTGTAAGTAATTAGTTTTTTTTTAAAAGAGTGCAAAGCAGTATTTTTACTACAAGCTATGTGAGTTTCCGACTATGTACAAGTCAAAAATACAATTTCTCAAAGACCTTCATAAAATTATAGATCAGAGATTTATGCAGTCTCTCTAAAACAAAGACAAACCTAACCTTGGGATCTAATATTATCTAGTTGGCATGACTAACACTTTTAGCATTACAAAATAGAAACTCCACTGCCCAAGTGTTCTGCTCTTCAAAATTCAGGTCTTTACCATAAGTCTCAGATTTCCAAAAGGCTGCCAGCATTTCCAAATCCATCATGTTCCATGACAGATGTTTGAAAGCTGAAATGACCAAATCAAATATGCTGTAATAACTTCCACACTGAAGACTTTTATTGTCAGCATACCCAGTAAGTATTATAAAGGTGTGTTCACCAACAGAAAAAGACTAACATTTTGAACTCTCAATTGGCTGGTGTGCAGTCAAGGTCAGTGATGGGGAAAAAAAGTAGATTACTGTCAACAGCAGATTTTTTGATTTCTTCAAACACCAGAAATTTTGAGCTATCCTCTGCAAGTGATTCTTGCATTGAAATTTTATTGACACTCCTGTATTTATTGCATGACCAATTGTCTCTGCTAATGGACTGACTGAGTGATCCAGTCTTCCGTTGTATATTAGTTGCAGACATTTGTGTATCGGCTAGCATTCCTGTCTCTTGGGAAAGATCAATTTAGAATCCTGGAAGGAATTTCTGAGTTGGTCAAGTGCTGTTCACACAAATAAACACACATTTCTCATGTACAAACATTTATGTAGACTCGTGCTTCCACACAAACACTGGGACATGTGCATGCTAGTTGACACCCACACCACTGGCTGACGGCACGCCATATTTTGTGCACAGCTCCAGGGGACAATTACAGAGGAGCTGCTTGATTGCAGAGGATCTCAGAACTGCTTCTCTCATGCCGGATGTGAGAACTAAAGCAAATCTATCGAGGGGTATTTTCTCCTCTTAGAGCCTTTGTATCTTATCCGAAGGATTATTCTTTCAAGTCATACAGATGGAGAAAGTGAGAGCACAGGAAGTGCCGAACAGATGATATGCTGTATTCTGCAATTGATATATACTTTCTATTGTAACAAAATGATTCATTCTGATATTAAATGGCAGTCTGAGCTTCAAGGACTCAAATCATGACTATGAGATAAACAATTAAAATGAAGTAGATTCCAAATATTAGGTACGTAAGCATAGACTACTAAATAAAAAAATAAAAAAATAAAAAGATTTTAATGTAAAACAGGTTTTACATTAATATTGTTTTATATGTTCTCATTTTTAAATAAATCTGTCTTTTCTCAAATGTTACAAAAACACACACAAATGCATCATGGGTAGTTTTCGCTTTTGGCAACATAAGCACCTACACTGGATTTGCTAGCTGGTTTTGGCAGAAGACCACCTTCGACTGCAGGTGTGGGAATCGTTAACTCCAGTTCTGCTTTAGCTGCACCATCAGCACCCACCTTTTTGGTCTTGGCTCTCATTGCATCAGTCTGTAGGAATTATTGTGTATTCTGTTGCGGATACTTGTGCTTGAGCAAAAGCCTCGCATGGTGTCAAAATGTGAAGGTTTTAGTTCAGCAGGCAGAAAATGGCCCCAACAAGTTTAGAGAAAATGTATTGCTGTACAGTTCACATTGATTTATTAGTTTAAAAAGTTATGAGTTAAGCAACATCCAGCTTTGTTAAATTACAGGGAAGGTAAACCACTTTTTCCATATCTGATTCATATATTTGAAGTATCATCAAAACCTGGCAACCAATTAGAAAAAAAAATTACTAAAGGTGAGAAAGTTTTCTGCCCAGTTTTATTTTTATATATTTTCTACTCTGATTTGCCTTTGTAAACTATAATCAACAAAATCCAAATTTTTTATTGCAGTCTTTCTACCATTATTCATTTAAATTAGGATCAGTGGTGATGCCAAACCTTGTGTCTGAAGTGAGAATTACTGTAAAACAGGGTTTTTATTATTATTTTAAGAATTAATAGTATTTTGGCATTCTAAGGTTTACTTGGCCTCAACATTATGTAGTAGAAATTGCTGCAGCAAACATATGTGTGTACATCTCTGCGTATTTATCCTTAAAAATGAACATCCTGATCATAAAACCAAGATGCTAACTTTACTAAATCTGAAGTCAGAACAGAGTACCTTTTGTGATATATTCAGCATTTCTGAACAGAGCCATTTCAAACAGATTAGTTACATTCACCAGACAATTTTTTGGGGAATCTTGATTATAAATATCTAGCTTTGTTTAGGAGTAAACTCTAAATTTAAAGCTATTTGATAATTTTATGATGTAAAAAGGGTGTAAAATGCACAGGTTACTAATAAAGGGTTTGGACTCTACAAAACATGAAAAAAAAGGAGCTAGAAAATATCCTACTTTTCATAGTTCCTACACAATCAAATGAAATAGTAATTGATTCTTCAGACAACAAAGACAATGGGGTCTGCGAGCGAATAATTGCTACAGTGCTGACTATTAGCTTAAAAATGGTTCATTTTCAAGTGTTTTATAAAACTCTGATTTCAAAACATAAACCTGATTTGTTCAAATGCATTATAAAACCACAATGAGACTACCTTATGCTAAAAAATCCCTGCATTTTCTCAGCTTAACCTCAGTATTTCACAATAAACCTGTGTAGGTGGTTTGATAAGGGATTGACTTGTCATACAGTGGTAAAGAGTCTGGAAAGATTTCAACTCAGCAGATTTTAGACAGCATCGAAGGCTGATGAAAGACATGGCTGGTGTGAAAAAGGATGAAGGCAAGAGGGAGCGGCGATGCTGACAGTTACCATGCCAATGAGAGACGGGGCGGGAGGAGAGGGGGAGGTGGTGCAAAGCCAATTCATCACCGCTCTGCGTTTGTGTAAGTGTGTGCGTGTTTGTGTGCATGACTTCACCTCTATCTGTCTGACTGTGCCCTTGAAACAGGCTGGTTCTTTTTTCCACACTTTTCTTGCACACACACTGTTGAGAATAATGGACAAATACATAAATAAATTGAAAAAGTGGAACATTGCACTGGGGAATCGCAAATTCCCCAAAGCAATGGTCAATGCCTGTGCAAATTGGTTGTGGGATTTCAGTCTTACAGGGTGTTTAGCACTGCTGATTTTTTTTTTTTTTTACAAAGAAAAGATCTGTATGGTTCATGTTTAAGCAAGTTGTCTCCCTTTGTTTTTCAAAATGAAATCTATAACTGTGATGGACTACATGCAATTGATAAGTTCATAATGGCAGCACTGTGGGAACACCATCTGTCTTTGTGAATTAGAATCAGAGGAGTGCAGATAGAAGTGTGTGTGCATGCAGGGAGGAATCTTCCACCATGGCATATTTTTCATAGGTGTCAAAGGGAGAGTGGGGTCATGTTTTTGCGAGTGGCTCAGAAAGAAGCAGACAGGCACTCCTCGCATGAACACATGCCCATGTGAAGGATGATCGCCGTTACTCCATGTAGATAGCGGGTGTACGTGCGCAGTGGGGGGATAAGTGTGATGGTTTTCAAACGGTTGCAGCCATCGTTCAGCGGTAACCATAGAAACGAGACTCTCAGGACCACAGGGAAGCAAAAAAAAAAAAAAAGAAATGAGGGAGGTGGTGGAGGAAAAACAGAGGGAGGCAAAGGGAATTACTCAGGAACATGCTTGTTGTCTTTATTCTCTGATAAGCACATTGATGGAATTGTTTGGCCTTGTCTAAACAAAGTAGCCGAATAAATAAATTATTGCAAATTATATCTGAAAAAATTAGAAACCCACACAATTTGAATTAATGCTGTTTGGGTCATATGTAGCACACATAAAGATGTGCTTGCTTCTTGGCTTCAGACCTATAAATGCTTCCAATTACGTGCAGCTGTTCGAAGAATAACAATTTTCTGTGATTTAGAAAAACGGTTGCATTCCCAATGCCAAAATTTGTTCATATACTTTCTTAAAAATCAGGCTTTAATCCTGCATAGTTGTCCATGTAGTATGAAGGATGATGTTTTGTTTGGAAGCTTTTGTGGCATAATTTCATGCAGACTCTGAAAATGGATAATGTGTCTGCATCTCAACGTGCTTTTTTTGTTTGTTTACAGTATTTGAAGTGTGGCATAATGTGAGGTAAATAATACCCAGCCAGCTGCATAGGAATGCTGTGAGTCGGATTTATTCATATCACCTTTAAAATTCTGTGGTCACTGCAGCTTCGGGGTAAATTGAGGTAATGCCTTATTCCCACAACTGTAAATATGCTGTACTTGAACCAATTTGGCTGGCACAGCAGCAGCCCAGTGGTTTCAATTAGTGGAAAAGTCAATTCACATTTAGAATTATTACATCTTTCTTTATTGTTGCTCTTATGTGAAGTAAAGATGCACATAAATCTGTAGCTAATTCTTGGCTATTTTCTCCTTTTTTGTGAAGTCGTTACCTGTTGATAATAATTAGTACTGATTCCAGTCTCTAAATAAAAACTTTTATTTAGAGATTCAACAGCACTGACAATATATTTACCAAGTCATTATGCTATGAGGTGTCTTTAATCATGTAAACTAGGACCATAGTTGTAACAACGAATACTGAAACACAAGCAAAACAAAACTAAAAGACAGACAAAAAGATAAGGTTATCAGCTTAAAAAAACAACAATTTAAAAATAAAAAAAAAATTACAAGACTAAATTTTGGTTCTCCATGTTTAATAAGAATAAGAATAATTTATAAACTTATAGAGGTTTCTCTGTGTGGATTTCTCCATGTGGCTTGGCTCTAAAGTGACAATTCATCTTGATTTTAGCTTTTTGTCTTAAGCTCTTCCACAGCTGGGTGTTTCAGTTAGCATAAAAAATGTCCTCAGACACACACACATGCTTGCAATATCCTCAATTTTCACTGTGGCTCCGAATGACACCCTTTGTTTTCATGATTGTCAAATTAAACATGTCTCCTTTTAAATGGAACATACATGGGCCAGCTGCCACCTCATCTAGCATGAGAAGAGGGGGTAGCCTTCATTCATTAACCAAACAGCCCCCCCTTTCTCCCTGGAACTGCTTGAAATCGTTTGAAAAATCTTTCAGATTCACACACATATGTGCATCCTCACACATGAGGAGAGAATGAGGGAAATGTCCCTGCAATCTTTTGTGTCACAGAGTAGGGTTAGATTGATGACCTCCCCCCCATCTGGTAACAATCACCTCACAGACTGCCCCAATATCTTGCTTGTGTGGGTGTGTGTGTGTGTTCAAACTGGAGTAGTAAACCTATTCATGTCACTTTATGAGACTTGGCTTTCCATGTGTTCATAGATGTGTTTATATGCCTTCATAATCCCAGAGCGACACTGAAAAGTCATTTCTATTACTGTCGTTTCTGCAAAATGCAAAAGCTAGAGACCACGGCGAGGACTGGACGCTTTCTTTTATTCTCTGGATAATTAATCATTTGGATTTCTCTTCACAGCAGACCACAGATTCTTTATCCAGCCCCAATCTTTTGACCTACACTTTAATCCTGCCTTCCTGCAGCTGTCCCTGTTTAAGCAGCCGAGTGGGAGTGACCAACACACGGTTAATTAGGCTACCTGGTACTCTACAATGCACACCACACCTATGTTTTGTAAAGGAAGGAATATTTAGTTTAATTAATGCCTGCTTCCTCATCCCACAGCGTGTAACCTATGAAGAGAAAGGTACATGGTTACTGCTCAGAATTCAGAACTTTCTTCAAATACAGTTGAGTTTTCCTTTATCTCCATTTACAACATGATATCTTTTTGATCTCTTTTTTATTTTCGTGTACATTATTAGGGATTCAATAATATCCCCAATATAGTTCAGCCTGTGCATGTTAAAATAAAGTGTTCTGGCCGTTTTTCTCTGCTTGCTATTTTATTTGTGTGAGTTAAATGATTGCATTGAGGTTGTCATTTTCACAAGGTCAAGTTTGATGAATAGAATAGATTCTGGCACAACTCTCCGGGTGTCTAAGATTGCATGCATGGATGCAATTTTTTTCTTTTTTCTCTCTCTCTTTGGACTCTCTTCACGATGATGCACACCAGAAAGCATTTGGCTGAAATTCTAAATCAGATATACCGAATCACCCGGGTAGGAGATAAAATGATGCAAGAGCCATTTAAGGATCAGTGCAAGAAGATGTACTGAATCTGTTTCAGCATCTGTTAAGGATTTGAAATATTTAATTGCAAAGAAAAAAAAGGTAGTACAAAAAGAAAAAACAGACAATGAAATGACTGGGACAAACACACATGGTGTCGGAGAAAAACTCCTGCTCAGCTTTTGTTATGGATTTCACAGTCTCTCTGATCCAATATCTACATATATGAGGTTAACGCGGTGCTGGTGGTCTACATGGTCAGCGTGCATTGTGCAAGCTAGTGTGCTGAGTGTTCCATTAATCGCACTTTGTTGCATATTGCACACTTCAGCACACATGTGCACATGTGCATGCACACACACACACCCACACACGTACACCCAGGACGCAAACAGAGTTTGACAGCCAAGATAACAGAGGGCTGTGTCAATTATACAGTTAATAAATCCATCACTTTATCATTTTGTGTGAATGCTTTCACTTTATATTCACTATCCTGTCAACATCTGTACACTTCTTTAAACAAGTGTGAGGCTCATAAGAACAGAGTCCTGTACGATCATAAGATTTGGGACTCCCTCTTGGCCTAATTTCTCACAATGAAAACAAAAACACACTGTCCTTATAAGAACTCCATTTATTTTTCAGCAATTTCATTCTATCTCTTTCTAGCATAGCAGTTATACTGATGGAGGACATCCCTGCACACTTTTGAACTCTCAATCAGTGATGAAGATGAGAAAATGGTAAAGGTGCCTCTTTTTGCAAGTTGTTAATAAAGCCATCAAAATTGGATCGACTAGATCACTTTCCAACTTTCACAGACAAAGGAAGGTGCAGGATTTTCTCCAAAAGTTCAGACAATCTTTCAGTACAAAAATTGGTGTTCGTCTGAGGGTCGGTAAGAACCCACACAACTGCTTCCAAAGGGTTCATAAAAAATGAAATGTGGAGTGAGGGGCAATGTTCCTGGAGATCCCACTTATGGAAAATCTGGCCCCATAAAACTTTCTTTAGTCTTCACTTAGTTGTATGTGCATCATTTAAGAAAATGTTTTGTTTTATGTAACAAAACAGCACAACATTGGTTCTGTGTGTGTTTAACACTTTATGTGTTGAGTGTTCCATTAATGACACATAAAGTGGTGTTTATGTGTCACTTTTTTATGACATTGCTGTGTGATGAGATTATTTGGCTTATAAAAGTGAAAACAAATCCACTTTGAAGTCTTACAACTAATGGAAATGACCAAGGAGTACCATTGTGTATATTGTATCTTCAGCAAAGTAAACCGTTTTATCATTTGAGCTCATAAAAGCCAAAATACTGAATATATAAACAAACTAAATGTGGGCTTAAAAAGATAAGCGATCACATAAAACAAATTTTGCAACTTATTTTCTACTCCTGCCTGTGTTAGGGTTAAGATGAGCTTGAAACATAAAAATATAAAACCTGCTCTTTCCATCAGTGTCCCCTCCTTTTGAAGCAAACAGTAGCCGAAGGAATGAATTCATACAAAGTCAGGGTTTGTGCAAAGCTGGGCAAAACAGAATGCTTGTGTCAGATGTACTAGGATTTCTCAGGTGTGAGAAACAAAGGTACATTTACATCTTAAAACCTCGGACCGAATTACAGTTGACAGTTCCATCCGTGAGTCTCAGCTGCAACTTCCATCATATTTAGGTTGGGCAAGCAAGGACTTGCCCAACCTTTTACTTCTGTTCTATATGTGAACAGAAGTATGCAAAAGAATGCTGAGCAAATCTTTGACTGACATGCAGGGGTAGATGGGCCAACCAAAATGAATAAAAATTCTGCATAATTCCTCTTTGTGACAAAACGTGCATGATGAACGATAGATGCAGAGTTTGCTTGACATGTTCTTGGACAATGGAGAGCACTGTTTTTGGCATTTATCTAAGCTTAATAATGCAACGCCCGAGAAGAAAACAGAAGAAACAAAATTATTTTATTTGTAGTTGTAGTTTGTAGTTAAGAAAAACAAAGCAATTTGAGATCTTCAGATATATTTCCTTTAACCTGAACCTACTAAAATTCTTTCTGGATTATAACAAAGGAGAGAAGTACTTTTCCTAAACCTCTGGCCATTTTTGGATTATCTTTCAAATGCACTGTTTTAAAGATAACACAATTAGATTTTATTTCACCCTTAACCTAAAAGAGGTTCAATACCACAAACCTTTGTACATCACAATTACACTACTTTGAACACAGAAATCCTGAGGGAAATTCAGCATCCATCTATCCATCCATCCATGCAAAAAGCAAAGATGGAAATTTTATTTCTAAACTAATACACTGTTCATCCTGAAAAAAAACTATTTTGGTTTAAAAGTTCAAATTTGGTCTAAAAGTTAAAAATCAACAAAGGAAACATATTTTAAAACATGTTGAAAGAATACACCATACCTTGTAGAATAAAACATAAAGAATAAAAAATGCTTATTTGATTAAAATTAAATTATGCTTGAAAGAAGGCAGATAATAAGCTGCAGCTAAAAGTTACACTAAAAGCCTGAACATCTGCTTAATACATTAACCCTAATAGTCTTGCTTTACAGTAATTCCTTATATTTTTATCCTTTTTATAAATGTAATTTTTACTTTCTCTAAAACGCACAAAATCCCCAAAGCAAACTTATTTGTCTTAGAGTATTTTCTAGTCATCCTGTTGGTCTCTTCTCTCTAGTTTGGGAACTGCTGCTCCATGGTTATTGGCACCTTGAGGAGAAACCAGACAGGTTTAGGAGTTGGGAGTCAGGCTGGGTTAGTGAGCAGACTACAGAGTCAGGATGGAGGTAATGCGAGATGCAGACTATAGAAGCCCTATGGAAACAGAGACGCTCATTTATAGTCCAACTATAGAGATTTAATCTACACCATTAAATTGGCCAGCAGCGTCCCTCAGCTGGTTCGCTCTTATGGGAGTTTTCAAAGAGAACTATTACTGTGATTTACCGTGAGCAGCTTTTATATAGTCCATGCTCTTGGTCTCCATATCGGAGGTCTGTTCTTTTTCCTATTTTTGCTCTTCTTCACTCTGTCGTTTTTTACTCATTCACTAAGACGTACAGTTCATAACTGAAAACATTATATGCATCACATCCTGCTGTATGTTTATGTATGCAGTAAATCTTGGAGTCTATGTGGACACACAAGGACCTTTGTAACGTTTCCCCTCAGGGTGTCTGAGGCTTTGGTCTCACTTTCATGTAACCCACGTCTCCCCGTTTTACCTTCAGTAAAACTCCTCTGGGTTTATTATTAGCTGATCAGTTGCAGCTAATAATAAGAAGCATGCTGCTTCCTCAGTCCCCACACAATCCTTTCTCACCTCATCTCCTAAACAATTTGGTTGGTGGTAAAGTTGGCAGCAGCAAACTTTGCACCTAATTCTTCAGCCATGGTTTTATGTGCGCTTGAGTGTTACTGATTATTGGCAGAAGGTCAACACTGTGCTGCATCTCACAATGGCACTAATGCTGAAGTGTTGATATTTTACTATTATGCTAATGACATCATTATTTGTCATTTTTCCATGTCTCATGATTTGAATTGCACTCTTCAAACACTCCCATGTGTTCCTTTGCTCTGTCTTCCTGCTCGTTTATTGAATGGTGGGAAAAGTGAATTATCAACAATGATCTCAGCACCGCTGCACTGTATTCTCCATTTGCCATGTAGTTTACTACTGACCATTTGTGGGTGACTCGGCACTGAATAAATTAATCTAATGGTTGGTTTGAAAGTGCACAGAACAGAAAGGAAAAAAGACCAGGTTTGAGAATATTCACTGTGTCTGTCTCTCTCATGTCTCTAGAGCAGGGGTGGGCCACTCCAGGCCCCAAAGGCCGGTCTCCTGAAACTTTTAAATGTGTCTCTACTTCAACACACCTGAGTAAAATAATGAGGTCATTAGCAGGACTCTGGAGAACTTGACTGCACTTAGGAGGTGTTTCAGCTATTGAATTCAAGTGTGTTGGACCATTGAGACATTTAAGAGTTGCAGGACACCAGCCCTCAAGGACCAGGATTGCCCACCCCTGCTCTAGCGTATTTGTGCCACTGAGTATTTGGTTTGCATGGTAAAGACTAATCAGAGAGCTTTTGCTTGATTAGCAGTTATTCATACAATTTATTTTATTTTACTGATATGTTTTGTCTGACTGAAAGTAATAGTCATGTGTTGAAGTTGCCCAGCCAGAGTCCTGACTTCAGTTTGGTCAAGAATTTGTGAAGGGAGCTATAGTTTAGGGTGATGGCACAAAAGAGTTCCTGCCTCAAAGACTTGCAGCTGATCACTACAGATAAATTCTCAATGTTCTCATGGAAACTTGTGAAAAGCTGCCCAACCATTATAAGAACAGATTGATTGTTGTAATACCAAATGACATTTTTCACTGGTGAAAACTGATACTTCCTTTAGATTGTTTCTTTTCCGATCTGAAACAAACTTCTTGTACATCTTCATATCCTATTTTCCAGGGTCTGAAAAACTCTTGGTTTAAATTGCATGTAATTAATCAAAAAAGCATTGTTTTGGTTAGGATCTAGACATTGGCAATAGTGTACTTTTTACCACCCTAAAAATTTACCAGAAAGAACGATTCTAGAGTGGGTTAGGGCTGTGTCTATTTGAAACACAGCCCTTGTTGCTTAATCTGCATTTGTTTCAGCTTAGAAAGTTGCAAAGCCTTCCTATCTTTGAAATTATTGTGTGCAGTTTCAGGTTACAAAATGGAAAGCATTTTTTTGAATGGGTCGAACTTTGATGGCTTTTCCAGTAAGAGAAAAAAAGTGTGGAAAGGTGCAGCTGATTCACACCTAATGTTGGGCTTTTTGTCATTTTGATTAAATGGCCTCTTATTTTTTAAGAGGATGAACATGTGCTTGTGTTTCTATGGCCCTGCTGGGGGTCGTCACAGGGTTAAGAGGCTTATTGCAAAGGCTGTGGATTGGATCATGTGCAATGTGGATTTGAATGTGAGAAAGAAAAGGGTTTTCACTCTTTTCTGCTAATTAAACATTTTTGCCAGAACTTTATTGTTTAATAGAAAAAAAACAATGTTGTGCTAGCATAAGTTCTCTTTCGAAAATAAAAAAAGTGATCACAGGGTCGCTGAGGCTTTTTCTTGCACTGCCTTTCTTTTACAATTAACATGAAGCAGGATAACGTCTCCTTTTCACCAGCTCCTACTGAGTGGAGGTATACTTTGTCAGAAAAGCAGCCTATCAAGTTACTGGTGTCAAAAAACTGCACACAGGCTCAACTTCCAATCGCTTATCACTGTTGTCATTTAACACTTGTGTCAACCTGAGGCCAGGTCTGCCTCTGCACTGCTGCTTGCATTTGCAGTTACATGAAGTACATGATGTAAATATGCATCGGATAGTCAGTCAGTTCATCTGTGAGCAGGAGTGTTTGGGTTTGACTTATATACAGTTTGGTAGATCCAGTGGAGCCTGTGGTGAGTGGAGTAGTTATAACAAGAGTGGCTTATATAACTTCACATGTCAGGAGTTGTTGAAGGTCCAGCTAAGTAATAGCTTATATATAAACAAATTACATGTAATCTTCTTGAGTCAATTTATGTGTACATCTACTGTAAAAGCAGAGAGCTTGATAAATGAATTCCCATGAGAGAGACAAGTGTTATTGATGAAATGTTGAAAATAAAATGGCATTTACCTTTTTTAAAGAATTAAACATGTGAAGACCAAAACACGTATACGGTCTGGTCTCTGTCTTTTCCTTGTCAGGTATACCAGTCAAAGAGGGATGAATAAGACACGCTGATTGCAGAGTAACTCATGGAGCAGTTTAGAATGTTTCATGGCTCCTCGAGTGCAATTCTTCTCCCAACCCACCCACACACGCACACATGGACACACTTTACAGTTGTTTCTTTGTCCCATAAGGTTGTGCTTCATTTTGTTGCTTTAATATTTTATGCTTCTTGTAGCCCTGGTGCCAAAACATTTACTGGCCTATTGATCATGTGCCAGTAAGAAGAGGCTGTTTAGAGGACCACCCTCCCAAAACCAGACAGAGTACTTTAAAGGACCAGTCTTAGTTGTTAGCCGTAGGTTCTGTCTCGTAGTTCTTGTACATCACTTTGTATGAAATCTTGGCAAGTAGGGCTCCAGGATTATTCCCAGTCTCTCTGAACTTAGCCACTCTGGAAATCATTATCCAGAATAGCTGTTGCTTCAAAGACTTTCTCCCTCCTTAACTCTTAAGACACACCATCCAATTTAGGTCTTCTAGGCCTGAACCAGAGGGAAAAGAATAGGTGTTTTCTGTCAAGAAAGTAAGGCACCCTTGTTTGAAACCTAAGATGACACACAAACAAAGGTAGAGGAGTAAGATTTTAATTAAATTAACATTTTATACGACTCTGTTCTAGTGCCTCATTCTCTGATGCAAACAACTTGTAGCTAAAAAATATTAAATGCAATTGGAAGCTGGTGATTATTATGCTGCACCTTATCAACAACACAATCATTTTCTAAATCATCTCCCAACTTTAGTGCTGCTTTGGTTAACAAGACCAAGAGGGAGCAAAGAATCAGAATGAAGATTTAGAATGCCTTGCAGAAACAATCACACCCTTTACATACAAATTGAGGGTATTTGTATGTAAAGTGCTGGCATCTCACAGTATGTGTGGTAGATCTTTAAATTTTACCACACATTCTCAGTTGGATTCAGAGCTGGGCTTTGATTAGGTCAGTTGCAGCTCTGGCTGCATGTCTTGGTTGATGTTTCCTTGGGCAAGATACTTCACCCACCCACCCTTCCTGCTGGTCAGGTGATTGTGCTGCTTTTATTGTGACCAAATGTGGAAAGTGTCATCCTATGAGCCCCTTTGCAAGGCAGTATATTATCTGAAAAAATAATATACTGAAAAAAAAAAAATAAATAAAAAATAATATTCAGAAAAAAAAAAAGAGAATAGCATCTCAATGTAACAACGTAAGTTAACTAAATATTTTATTAATAAACAAGATTTAAATCGCTCTTAAAAATACTATGCTTAAAAAGAATTTGTTGCAGGCATGCATGCAGAGTCTTTGGTGTGACTTTCTTTCAACCTGCAATGCTCCTTTCAGGGTACTTGCACTTGTGGCTGGTTGTGTGATTACAGCTGTATGAGTAATCCAGATGTGTCCAGCAGTGGGTCTGCTCCTCTAATGAACTAATGAAAGGACCATTTCATGTTAGCCTCTGTCTGCAAAGCTTTTCTTCTTTATTGTTTTACAAAGCTTTGGTCAGGGTTGGTCGAGATTGGTTCTGCTGCCTAATCCCTGATGCCTCATGCAGTCTGCTAGACAAGGCCAGGTACTTGGCTACACACATAAATATGTTGCTGTGTAGAGACCCAGTTGTTCTATTGCTGTGCACAGTAAACGTATATTTTAATCATCACTGTCTGATTGACAATACTCTTGTTGCTCATAATAAGCTTTATTCCAATGTACAAAATAGACAATCAAAGCAAAGTAGAAAGTGACCAGCAAAACACTTGTTGGTTGAGGGAAGTGTGTCATCCCTGTTGGCTCTTTTTTAAATCTGTCCTTCTGGCTGTGTGAGAATTTGGGACATTGATAAGGTTTTTAAGCTCAGCTTAGATGTTTAAATCAGTAAATAAACCGTTTCTAACTCAAATCGCTTTATGTGTGTCGATGGCGGGATGAGAGGAGGAGGAGGAACGTGTGCGAGAATAGTGAGACATGCTTCTGTCTCCTAGGGCGATGGTGAGAAAACAGGGTTAATTAAATCTGTAAAGCAGAGGTGCAAAATGCATGTCAGCAAACATTACATTGTTGAGTCAGACCAGAATAACTGCCAGTGTTATCATGTGAAAGCTGTGGTTTTTCAAACAGCAGACATACAATGACTCAGGTGTTTGTGAACCTTTAAAGTTTATTTCATGGTGTGAGAGTGCAAGAAATCCAATTTGTAAAGTCATGAAGTCATCTTTGATATACCAACCAGAGAGAGATGGAATCAATTTTATTTTATTTTGTCATAGTTATTAAACCGTTATATTACCAGGACAAAAAAAACATTGAGATTAAAAACCTCTTTTTCAAGAGAGTCCTGGCCGAGATGCAGCAACAAATACAACATAAAAAAATAGTCACCCGTTTAAAGAAAATGTCAAGCTGCAGAAAACAGGTAAACTGGTAGATCTACAAATGATAAAAGAATATTTTTATGTGGTGGAAAACAAAACATAATTTAACAGAATTTCAACTCTAGTGAATGAGTGAATGAGAAAAATAAAATGTAAAGTAGGAATTAGTAACCAATGCATTTTGAGTAGGAGCTCAAGGCACGGAAACATACCCAACTCCATCGTGGACCTTCCTGTTAGCATTATTTGAAAAATACGATAAGACATTGAATTCCTCAGATTCTTTTAAAAAAATCCCAAACTGAATTGGTGTTGAAGTGTGTTCTTACTGAACTTTATATGTGATCTTAGTTTGTTCTTATGTAATTTTTTCAAATAGACTTCCACCTCTTGTACATATCGCCTTGAGCAGAGCTTCCGTTTTTACTCCAAACAATAGAAGAAATTTCCTGGTTTATCCCATCACTTCCTGTCTCAGTTCTAACATAGTCTTGTGTATTAATGTCCGGTCCTAGACACAGTAAATGCATCCCAAAGATAGAAAGTTTTTAGGTAAAAGGTGAAATATTATTTAGATCATTTTAAAGATGTTTTATTTTTTGTTTTCATAAATCATTATTTGTGTCCACGCCATAAGAAAGAGCTCTGTTTCCTCATCCATCTTTGCTGCAGGATGCTGGTGCAAATTTCTCATTGGGTTAGAGGCGGGACACACTCTGGACAGTTCAATAGTCCACCACAGGGCGACACAGAAACACTCATGTAACCAGTAATACATAATTTAGTTACAGGTGACAAGAATAAAAGGTAGGATTAATTATTGGACATTTTACACTTAATTTAGGCCAGTTCAGAAAATCTTGCAAACAAACAATCCTGTACACACACATACACATGTACACACTCACACCTAAAGGAAATTTAAAAAGACCAATTACCTAGCAGTCATGGGTAGCTCTGTTTCTCATTATGTTTGAAACATTAAGCACCTCAAAATGGTTATTCCAGTGTACATTCTGCTTTTGGTCTGACTACTGGATGATGATCTACTTCTCTTTCACACTACTTCAAAATATTTAATGGTCTTACCAACTTGCTTCTTTTCCATGGTATTGTTTGAAGTTTAACGTCATGCAACCAGGTGATCAGCAAAACCCCATTATTGTTTTTTTTTATCTTTGCTTAATCTCCAAATATTAAGTGATGCCGGTAAGACTGAATTTCTCTGAAGGCTTTGAATGCAGTGTCATTTGATACATTTGGCTTAGAGCTTCCATTCAGCAGCTGCATACTCTGATAAAGGCTGTGAAAATTGTGCTGCCGGACATGATGCAAGCAGGTTCAAGTAGAAAAGACCTCACTGACTAAGTCCTTTTCCTTATCTACCTCTCCATTTCAGTGCCAGGAACAATGAAAGATCCAAATCCAGTAGGAATTGAAGAGACTTTCAAGTTAAACTGGGCTTGCTTAGCATCTTTTATTAATTTCAGTTAATTTGTGATGATGGTGAATCACTCAAGGCAAATTATTTTGCTGCATCCGAGTGTGTGATGCCCCACTTAACCTTTTTTGTCTGTTTTTTTTTTCCTAATTTGACACTGTGCAATAAATTATTCTGGATTTCTAACAATGCAGCAAATTCTCTGCCAATTAATCAAGAAACAAGAATACTTAAACCGTCCCCGCGAGGAAATTACTTTGTAATAGCAAAACAAAACTAAAACAGGAAAAATGTCAATGGAGAAAAAAAGAAAGTAATAGTACTAGAAAGCAGTACTTTCTGTCTGTACAATGCTGTCCATAGTATGTTGCTCAAACAATTATATGTCACATCAGTTACATCTAAAACATATCGCAGCTGTCTTTTCAGTGTTGCAGTCCTAACTACAAGCACCTTTCTTCATTTTGTCATCATACATTTTGCACAAAAAAATAATATTGTCGCTTGTCCATGTTGTCAGTTATCACATTTCTTTTGTATTTACATTCTTGAGCCTAAATTAGAATGCATCTTTTGCCCCAAGCACTTGTAAGCTATACTTGCAGGCCTGCATAAATTTTGAGCCAGTATGCACAACTCTGACAACTGGAGATTAGCAACAACAAAGCAGCTAATCAGTGAAGGAGTATGAGAGCTGTTGCTGAGTTTGCTGCCCCCTATAGCCGTTATCGGCCACACCTAGTCGAGAACAAAGAGAACTGAGGCTGGCACTCACTGGAGGGCAGAGAAAATAAGAGGAGAGTGCAGAAGACAAAGAGGAGCAAAAATGTACAATGGGAGAGGTTTGAGAGAGCAGAAGCATCTTAAAAGAGATGTCTTAAACATAAACTGTATTATGTAAATACTGTAAAATATTTGTTTTGGTGTTAAGAGAAACTGCATCAGTCTATCTTTTCCTGGCTAACACTAAATTCATCTTCTCTTACACAAGTGTGCCAATGAGAAACAGAATAAAACCATTAAGAGTTTTAATGGCATCTGAGTCATTCAGTAACCTTTTCTTTTCCAAACAATTTGAAAATGTAATTTCATCTTTAAGAGCTTTCTGAAGTCCAAGATACATTGAGTTTTAAAGCTGATTTTAGTTACATTTCCCATATTAGTTTAAATCTTAAGAAGTAAATTCATGATGATAATAATTAGAATAAAAATTGTTTGATTTTAAGTATCTAAAACTTTTTGCACCAATATTGCTGATATGAATGTGCAGCAGAGAAAGAGTTGTGTTCTGCTAAGCAAACACAATTATTTTTGATAGTCTTTTTTTCCTTAGTAAAGTGAGAATGAATAGAAAATAATCAGACACTCTGTCTTCTTAGAAACAGACAAAAAAAACAACATAATTTGTCAAAACGAGCATTAAGATGAAAATAATTGGTGAAAAGAATAAGTAAAAAGGAAGACTAATCACTTTTATTTAACGGCCAGTTGCCCGAGCTTTTAAGGTTTTGGTCTCAGCAAAGAATATTGCACACGTTGTCTTTGGAGCTCACGTCTGTACAGACAAATTGTCAATAAGACAATTAAAAGGCAGCAGAAAAAAAGGACAGAGTAAGACCCAGATGATGGGAGTGAGTTCAACAAGACATCTTAAAGATGAGAAGGAAATGGAGGCATGAGAAGGTGAAAGCTTTGAAGGGAAATACCCTGTCGAGGTGCATATGGTTTAACAAGAGGGAGGCTATCCATGTAAGGCGCCATTGTACATTTAGAGTTGGTGGTTAACTTGGTCTGACAGGCTTGTTTTGACAGGCCCCGGAGGGAGCAATGGGTTTGGGATGTGAAATTTACAGGCGTGTGTTGTTTTTACATCAATGAAGCAGTTACTGTCGTTTCCGTCACTGAAACGGCTCTGTTTTCATGCTTCATTCAAACTGCAAGAGGAAGCCCTTTGTCATTTGGAGGGCATTATTCCAAATGCTTAGTGAAGCCAAAATTAATCTTAGATTAATATTTGCCACTGGAATCCTTTTAACTTAAAAAACAAAAACCCTGTTTATGATGTACTTGCATTACCATGCAACCTCAGGAAAGTTTTTATTTTAGATTTTTTGCATTTTGTAAGCTACACCCACAAACTTTAAAATATTGTATTTGTTAATTCGGAGTGATGTAGAGCAAAAATTCCCATTTTGGTGTAATCTAACCAGAGTAGGTTCTGTAAATAAGTTTTTTCATGGTTTTGTTGCTTTTATCAATGACTTTTTCTTGCCAGTCTTCTATAAAAGTCAACACTTCTCCAGTGCATTAGATGCTGTCATGAAATGTTTAGTTTACCTGTAGCATACTTGCTTGTTGGTGTCAATCATATTTAAAGCAGACAGGGCCAGCATCAGTGTGCTGAGTCAACACCGGGTAATAAAACATGACTCCACTATATACAACAGGGACTTCTTGCTTTTATCCAATAACCACTGTCCGATGTTGCATCTTATCCTATTCCCACCTGACTATATTTCTGCAGCCGTATCAGTTTCTCCCTGTGATTTTCTTTGCAAGTGCTGAGACGAGCTAAATGTGACCTCCCCTTTGAGAGGTAAAGCTTTGCTGGCTAAGGAATGATGCTGCTATCTGAGCTTTGATGGTGGTGGTGGTGGGAGGGGGGGATAAGAAGAATATCATAATGAGGATCCCTTTTGGAGGTCAAGTAAGTGCTTTAAAAAAAAGCCACTAGAGGGGTAATCATTGGTAACAATAATGGGTTGAACATATCTAATTATGGGTGTCTGTTAAAGAAATTCCAAATGTTTCAAGCATGATCAGAAATGTGACAATCTCTGTTGACTTTTAACCAGCCAATGTCAACTGCAGCTGACCCTGATTTTTGTTTAACATCATATTTATCCAGAAAGTAAAACATTTTGAGGCTTCTTCTTTCAGCAACAGTTCCCACACTGAAGATTGTTGTTGTTAGTGCCTTGTGGAAGCTCTTATGCTCTTATACCTTTACATCTCTCATTTCACTTTCTGCCTAACCCTCCTCCCATTTCTAAAGCCAAATCTCCCAACGTTCCTTTGAGCTTAAAAACCCTCACCACCTTCATCTGACTTAAAGATAGGCTTGGTGTGACCAGCCACGTGGTAGCTGTGACCAGATCATTTCTCATTATTCTGTGGCTTAGTGCATCTCACACAGTCCCTCCCACATTGAACCCTTTGACTTACTGTGCTGGAGGTCTCTTTACCCCGTGACTTTGGGCTAATCTCCCATCTAAGTCTCAGTAAAGCCTCTCAACCTTTATATCAAGGGTGTTTCTTTATCAAAATACCAAATATTAAGCATTTTAAATACATTTAAACCTTCTTTTATGTATTTCAAACAGTATTCTGTTGTCCCTTTTCTTTTGGCTTTCTTTACCTTCTGTTTCATTTCTCAACAACACCACATTAGCTCAGCTCCCATGTGTCCTTCCTGTGCACCTCTCCTCATGCATGCCTATTGCTCACACTCACACTTTTACTTCACGTCATCACCTCATCTCTCACCATCATGAACATTTGTGTAATCTCTCTTTCATCCATGTAAGTCTTGCCTTCTCTTTCCATTGCCTTTGTTTTTTGCAGTCTGAGACAGTGATGGTGGGTCAGTTATGATTTATGTGGCACAGTGCAGATCATCTCCAAAGTCCTGTGTCGGACTCCCATTAATTAATGTCAGCATGCAACGTTGTCTGCTGCTGTTTTTTATTCTTTCGTAGTGAAAATAGGGAGTTCTGCTCCTTTTTGCATGTACTGTGTGAAGAGCTTGTTTTCTGTCTCTTGTTCTTGGGAGGGATGAGGTAATCAGTGTTTTTTCTTTTTTTCTGTCAACCTTTTTGTTTTTTGTCATGATGATGTCAGAGGCTGGAACTAATTCAGCACAGTAAATTAAAGCATTTACAGATACAAGCGATGGAAAAGATGGAGCGAGGAGGGCCTAGCAATTAATCATTTAGTTGAATCTCATTATTTCTTTGTTTGAAGCCATGGAGGCAGCTCAGCTTTAAGTTGATCTACATTCCAACTTATCTCTGCCTTCGTTCCAGCAATTCAGATTTTCATTTTCTCAGCATTCAGATAAAATAACTGTCTAAGCTCTCGGCATTCCTTTGAAAACCCACAGAGCGTTTTTATAGTTTTATTGTAGAACGTAGGGGAATCTGACAGACTTAGTCCAGTTAATGTCCTTCAGCTTTTCTGTTAATAGTATTGCTTTTTTATTTGGAATGAACAACTATATAAATATACAGTTTATGTATAGTTAAAAAAAACATTAAGACACTAAGTCAGATAAATAATTTTCTGTTTTTCCTCAGTTAATATTACCAAAGTTATTTCTATTCCCTAGATGCCTGAATAATACGCAAGCTATTTTTTAAAATTAATTTTCCTTTTATTTATATACACTGGGATTACAAGGGCTTTATTTAATTAGGTGATGTCATTTGAGTCAAAAGGAGGCACACCTGTGAGTTAAGCAAAGTTATAAGGAGGAGACTTATAAAACTTGGTCTTTCATATGGACAATACACCTAAACATACCACTAATTAACTAATTTAGTTACTAAGTTCCGTAAGGACAAGTGAACATTTGAGTAGTGACCATCACAAAGCCTTGATTTTAATCCCATAAAAATGTGTAGGCAGAGCTGAAAACGGGTGTGTGAGTAAAGCAGCATTAAAACCTGACTCATTTACAGTCATTCTGTCAGGAGGAATAGGGCAAAACTCCATGAAGCTTTTGTGAAAAAAACATGGAAGGATGTCCAAGACATTTGACCCTCTCCATAGAAATTGGAGAGAAATTCTTTCAACTATTACAAACATATCAAAACCCATATATTTAAATAAAGCTTTGAACACCATTTCAAAAGATTTTCTATGCTGGACTTTAAGAAAAAGAAACAATTTTGGTCATTCAAATTGATCCAACAAAGCAAAGGTTTGGACAGATTTAGTCAGATAATGAGGAAAAAAGGATATCTGCTTTTATTCATTGCGTTTAAATATCTGGTTTCAATTGCATCTACGTGCTAACCCACTTCACCCGCTTTTCTAACCCCCTGTCTCTTCCTCAAGCACCCCCTCCCTCTTTTCTTTATCCGTGCCTGATTTGCTCCCCACAGGAGTTGGCTGGGTCTTTGACCCCGGAGCTGCATCATGCATATCCAACCTGTTTTTCTTGGAAATTCCAGTTGGCTGTGCTCCTTGTGGAGGATGGGATCATAATAGTAGTGAAAGAGTGTGTTTATGTGTGCTCTTGAGCCTTTGTGTGTCTTTAGTGGACTATCTACGTCACCAATTGGGTTTACCAAGTCTCTGTTAGATGTAATGAAGCCTCCAGAGTTTGCTTTAATCTGCTGGACCTCCTGCTGTTCAACTGAAATATCACTTCCAGAAGTGACTCTTTCATTACGTCAGAAATACGTGACAGATAAATAACAGTCACCCACTCAGAAGAGCAGTTGACTATAATTCTCTCAGGAGAACTTGATGAGAAAAGATGAAAAATGCGGAGAACAAATAAAGTATAAAGTTCAAAGAAGAAATATCATTTAAGCATTTAAGCAGCTGTAGACGGAACAGTTTATCCACAAAATAACTTGACTCCACTTCTAAGTATGGTCAAACTTCAGAGGATCTGGGTTTGGTGCTGCACAAAGTGTGATTTAACAGGTGTTCTAGGAATTAAGGCTGCCTTACTCGGCACTTCCTCATAATAAATTCACATGTGCAGAGTTGGGAAATTCATTTAAAAAGGATAAACTTGTTTTTAACCCCCCTTGAGCTGCCTCGCAGCATAAATACCATTTATTCTTCTGTTTATACTATACATTACCTTATCCAATGTGCAGTATTTGTAATTTTTGAGCATTTTTAGCATTTTGTCACATCACAGCTACACACTTAAATATGATGTATAATATTGAGATTTTATGTGACAGACCAAGATAAAGTAGTGCATAATTGTGAAGTGGAAGATCTTGCCATAGATTTATATTATGATTTAAGTCTGGGCTTGACTGAGCCCTTCTAAGGCAAGAATATGCTTTGATGAAAGCCAGTCGTTATCTTGCTGGAAGATGAACCTTAGCCCCAGTCTCACATCATTTCCAGCCTCGAAACTGTTTTCTTTCACAGCTGCCCTGTATGTAGATCAATTCATCTTCCCATGAACACTTACCAGCGCCATGCCAAAGAAAACTAACCAGACTGAATGATGCTGCCACCACCATAGTGTTAATTTTATCCCTAAAATGAACTTTGTCCTGATGTTTTCTCTGAGACCTAATTTCTTCATAACGAAAGATGTTATCACTAAGCAGAAACTTCCACTTTATTCATAATGAACAAGCCAATATGAATTAGCATTTTGAAAATATGCCAATTAGTCTTTTAGTTGTTTTGCCATTAAGGACAGCATTGATTTCACTGAACATGCGTTTTTGGCTTAAAATTACTTTTCTCTGGAATCCTTAGAAGAATCACGTTAATCAATGAAACTCATTAAGATGTCGGAGCAGGCCCCTAGCACTTATGTTTGTGCGTGTGTATTTTATTTGTTTATCGTGTTAATGGCCTTTAAGGGGCTGACACGTCATGTGCTGTGGCACAACTTTTAAGACATAGAGGGTTTTAAATTGGCCTAAAATACTTTAACCATCGAAGAATTAAATTTGCTCCCCATGTTTAGTCATGACTTGTCATAAACAGCACCACTAATGAGCACTAAGGCAAAAACCTCTGCCTCCACATCCACAACCTATGATCTGGGTCTGACTCTTGCTGTGGTTCAGTCTTAGTTCAGTGAGGGACTAATCTAGTTATCGTAGTGGACCGTCACCCCATCTGCTCAATCAAGTTACTTCAATTAGTAGTCAAACATCCACTGTTATCAGCTGCTGGTCTTCACTGCTTATCGCTGGAACCTTATGGAACATAGGACTGCTGTCATTACAACAGATTTTTATCTCTTTAAATCTGACCTCATACGTAAGGATTAAGAATACTGCATCTAAAGGGAAGCAACCATGTGCCCTTACTTTTTAGACAAATAATAACTTCAAAATATGCTAAAGAAGATGCATTTTTATAAATAATCTGTTTCTTACCATTGATGAACTTCCAAACATTTGTAATTAACATGCCTATTAAATCAGTTTATTAGCTGTTTATGGAGGAGAGTTTGGTTTATAATAGTAGAATAACATTTTTAGCTGTTGAAATGTTAAACTTCTAAGTATTTTATCAGCTTTGTTTTGTTTTGTTTTTTTACAAACAGCACTGCAAACTGGACTGAAGGGGCTTATTGTTAAGGTCGTTGCTAAAAAATACATAAAAATTGTCCAAACAATTTTTTCTTGCTTTTTCTTGTCAGGTAGATATATACAAAGCTAAACAGATGATTTTTCACAGTTTGTGGTAAAATTAAGGAATACCAGATGCAAGCTCAAACATACACACATGCTAAGCTTTTTATGACCTCCCTGAGGTAATGGATGGAAGAGTTTACAATGAACAAAGAGAAGAAGCTACATGGAAAACACAAATAGGGGCTTTTTAGGAGAGAAAATGCACATCTGGTTGGCTCTGTTGTGTGATGTATGTTACTCTTAGCAAAAAATTACAAGATATAAATTAGAATATTGTTTCAAATGTTTGATTCTCTTGTGTGTGATTTCTGTTTTATAGTTACAGTGTTCTGCTGCAAATACAAATAAATGTGTATTATTCGTACTATAACTATTCCCCACTTGCACAAGAAGAACAGGTGTCACCATTACATTCAGACCCCATCATGGGTGACTTGTTAACCACCCACACACAAAACACACATGGAGGCTCATCTGTTGAGCAAAAGAAAAGCACAGCTGGAAGCGGAGCTCCCCTTTGACCCTTTACGACTCACATTAATTTTATCTTTCACACACACATGACTTGTACGTGCTCCCATGCGCAATTTTCAATTACATTCTCCCTAACGCGAATATTGCCTAATTGGAATTGGATCTGTGTTCTATCATCATTCTTGTTTGGGTGGGGCAAATCTAGTCTGTCCTCAATAAAGACTACCTTACTTATAAACACACTTGATACTATGAGCTTCCTGCACGGCCATGTCTTTGTTTTGAGAAACACAGTGAAACTAACCTATCAATATTTTATAGAAAGTCTGCTGGCCTGGAAGCCTTTGTCCCCTTCTGCACTAATAGACACTTGATTTCAATCAGATGTAGCTTTGTCCCTGTGATTCAATTTGAAATGGAAACATGTCAGAATAGAATCCCTTAACTCAAGTTTGTTAGATTTATTGTTTTTGTTGCCACTGGGTATAGATGGTAATAGGTGAATGATGTAATAAGTCTTTGAGTTAAAGACTGCCATCTGGCAACAGATCCAATGCTTCTCTAACAAGGGCAGCTCTGCAGGAGTAAGAAACAAGGAATGTTTGTGGCAATGACAAATCATTTTTGGAGTTTGCCTCTGTGGGTCTGCCTTTCTTACATGTCTTATTCAGGGCTTCTGATGGAGAACATTGGAAAAACATGGTGGTTTTTCTCTGGTGTGGTGGTCAGGGTCACTGCTTAAAAGACATTTTAAGAGAAATTAAAGAATATGCTTTATAAGGAAACATTTAGCCTCTGGTCAAAAGGCTCCATCTTTGTTTCCTTTGTTGACCAAGATGCTTCTGCATCTGGTCAGTGATGGACAGCAATGTACTCCTCTCTGTTCATTTCTGACCTGCCAGCTGCTCCCCCAAGTTCTCTACTGATGGTTTATCACTGAACTGTGTGTGCTCTCTGCTCCCTGCTCCTAAAATGCTTACTTAGTTGTCTCTTGTGTCTAATGTGTGTTCATCACCTATAAATGTTTTAATGGAATAGATAGATTATTGTCCAGGGAATAAATTAATCTCCACAAAACCTTTCATGTCTTATGTTGTGGAGAATAATCCAAATGCAGAAAATAGGTGGACAAAGTCATATGAGAATTGTTAGTAATTTGAATAAAAGTCCAAAACTTACCTAATGAAGAACTGTGACAATAAAGGAGTGCAGAAGTGAAAGCCCAAAGGGAAAGCATGGAGCTCAACATCTAGGCTGCCATTTAGCAGAGACAGTTTAAAGTGACAATTTTGGTTCATTGAAATCCTCCTGAAATTACAATTTCAATTAAAGAGCACCATCTTGTAAGGCATTCTATATCACATTACAATGTTATTCCATCACCAAAGACATAGCTGGAGTGCTGCTTTGATTCTTTCATGCATATTTGATTCTCTTGTTTGTGATTTCTGGCTGTGCCACTTTATGAAGCATTTGCCTTGGATAACACAGGCTAAATAAAGGGGTGGTGGATTTAAGCCTAGAGGTGCCATACTGACAAAAGATGCACATTCAGCAGAGAATTGCTGATGACAGAATCTGTTCGAGACCAGTTTAAATCTCCAAGGGAGCCATATTCCCCAGAGAAGCTGTCATCAGGGTAGATAATTCAAATAATTTGCATTGATCTCATCCTCTCTGAGGTTTTGGCTGTGAGACATGGATCAGTCAATACCAGCAATCAGAAGTCCCTTCTACTTCTTCATATAAAAACATGATCACTTTCTAAATATCGTAAAACAGTTGCCAATTTGCATACATACTACAGTACACCATTTAGGAGAACATAATGAAAGTGTGTGGGGTTTTTTTAACCTTCAGACGTTAAAATCTGAATTTAGTCATTACAGTATTCTTTTTGTGTAGAATCTTAACATAATCCATCATTGATATTACATATTTTGAGGTTGGTTGTGTAAATAGTTTACAGATGTATTGATATTTATACTTGACAAATGATGTATGAAGATAAGTAATTTATTTGAGACTATTTGTTGCCCTACATGAGATTTGTTGCTTTCTGTTTTCAGCATGTTCGTGTTTTTTAAAGCAACAACCAATCCATTTCTCATAGAAATATTACTCCTATGGTCTGAAAGTTTCAAAACAAAAAAAAAAAGAAATTGCATTCCTCTGGTGTTTGATTTATAGAAGCAACAAAGCAGATTCCTCTCTCTTTATATCTCTTTGTCAAACTTTTATGACACAAACCACCGAAATGCCCAAAACATGTCTATCTCCATTGCACATTTGTGCTGAAACACAGATGTATCTACTTAAACACGTCTGTAATCTTTCTGCTTTTCCTGATGAGTTAGAGGAATTAAAATGACACAGGGCGGTTTCCCTGAGGCAACAGTGCACCACTCACTTTTCATCATATGTGCCCTCATTCATCCAGAAAGCCGCCAGCTTAGACAGTCTCAGACAGCAGACCTCAGTCTGAGGTCCAACTCCAGTCCGTCTGTGTGCTCTCATTCTTCCTAATTACTATTTTCTTCTCATTCTGAAGGAAATTTAAAACTGCGACACAATGAGTGATAATTGTTGCTTACTCTATGGTGCAGTGGTGACTTCTTTGCATAAAGGAAATATGAGAGAAAGCTTTACTGTCATGCATTTCAATTTCCTCTTTTATTTTACCATTTGATTTACTTTTTGAGATAGTTTGATATTTCTAAAAGAGAGCTAATCAATACGAGTAATTTTAATCAGCCCTTCAGCTGAATCAACCGACTTTTGATCAAGGATCATTTGCAAGAGTGTAATGTTCATTTCCCTAATTGGGTCCTTAAAGAGTCTCAACAATTGTGGACCATATTATGTCTGCCTTGCGCACACGCAGGACCATTTAACAACTATAGCATAGTCTCTCTAGGTGGTAAATGTGTACATTTCCCCCTTAGTGTTAGCACCTAATTTGAAATTCCCTATTAGCATCTGTGTTAGTAGATTGCCACAGTAAAATTCCCTGGTATTTTCACACATGCCCAGATCTGTTACAGGCAGCTGTCGCACCAGCCAGAGTTCCCCTTGCTGACCCCTCAACCACAGACAGAAAGGCGGGGTTTAGACGGCTATTAATATTTCGCAGTACTTTCAGGAAATAACTGACTGACCTGACCTCTAATCTGGACCAAGTCGATTCACTATAAGTTGCTATTAAATAGGTGGAGGGCTTGCATATAGACATCCTACAACTCTGCAGAGATAATGAAAAGGATATCATTCAGCTTTACCTCACCATTCATTTCAATAACATCTTGATTTAAATTTTCTACGACTTGACATTTATTGTTTCAAAAGACTTGCTCATTCTGAGGGAGACAGATTTTTGGTGAGCTCTGGTGTTACTGGTAACAATCTTCGACTGGGACAGTTGTCCTGCATACATTTTTGTGGGAGTTTAGGCTCCAACAATTATAATTTAATTCTGTTTGTGTGTCTGAATGGTTAAACATAGAGCAGCAGAGTAAAAGAAAAGCACAATTTCAGGATGATTGGTAGACAGTTGAGCACAAAGCTGTCAATCAAAGTGACGATTGATGGTTTTAGATAAAGTGATGGGTTTTTGCTGCATATTGTCAAGGCTTTTAAAAGTTATCAAGAATTGCAGAAACATTTTGCTATATTTTGCCTAAAATGTAAAGTCATTTTCATGAGATACCACAGAGTGAGTGAAATTTTCTATAGCTGGCTAAAAATGGCAATACTTCTCTCTCACTCACAGCAAAGACACGTATGAATATTTGGGAATCCAACCACTTACCAAAAATAAAAAATAAAATAAGACAGTCTTGTGTGGAAACTAAGAGAGTAGCATCTATCATTCTCATTATGGTGGAGCTATCTTGAGACTATGTTTAATTGGTGGTGCATGTCCCTATTTCTGTGAAGCTGAGCCAAGCTTACTAAACCGGACAAGTCGTGTCTTAAAGCACGCCTCTGTTTACAAGCTGAAGCAGGAATACTTAAATATAAGATAATTCAAAAGAAATTACTGCACTTTTAAAATGAATTATTCTATCAGAAGCACCAACACTTCTGAATAGAAAATACTGCCTGCTGCACTGTGGAGCATTGGATGCTGGCATGGAACACAAGTGTGAAATAAATTAGATATTGCAAATTCTAATAGGCCAAGATATTAGAAAATCAAAATTTTTCGCAGCATACTGTCAAAATACCCCATCTCTCATACACAATATCCTGTATGGTTCCTTTCTGTGAACTGAATGTATAGCTACACTTCTTTTTTCATTTTTTTTAGCATAAGATGCTTCCCAAAGATAACTTTTAATCACACCCTGTGTCCTCATGTTACTCTGCTGTAAAAACAGCTATTTACCTTTCATCTACATATATTTCTGTCTTTGCGTGCAATAAACTACAAGCATTAGGGAGTTTTTGGCAACCATCATCCCTTATTGTGTTCATTGATAATTTTAACCATTCTTTCTTCCAAATATAGAAATCAATCTCTCTCGCGCCGTCTGTTTCACCTCCCTCCCTTCCTCTTTCTCTTTGCGAGGCTTGATGGGCCTAATCATTTCCAGCCGTGAACTCCACATGAAAGACAACAAGCACTTGCTGTAAAAGGGTGCTGAAAGAACGAGCGCAAGAGAGGACAGAAAATGGGCAAGAGTATTTAGATAGAAACGGGGAGTTCAGGGGAGGAATGGAGATTGAACGGGTTGGGAGATGAGGCCTTGGTCCTCCTAGTTCCCGTCTCAAGGTCTCGTGTTATCATTATCCCTGGCCTTTTGTTCTTCTGCCAAACTATTCTCTCTATTGCTCGTTCCATCTCCCACCTTCTCCTCCATTCCCTCCTTCCCTGTCATATATCTTAACTGTACCCGGAGTGCCTGAACTCAGTGGCAAGAGAGAAACAGAAATTAATTTGGAGATGTTGGAATGCTGTTAGGAATGCTGCTCACTGGAGAGCAAAGGAATGTGTGAGGGGGACATGAGTGGGAAAAAGGTAAATGAGTGCTTTAACTTCATCCAACTCAAAATGACTTGTTTTGCCTATCGACCCACCCACACTCTGGATTCCTTTTGTAGTGAATAAGAGGTGTCTATGTGTACAGCATATATGGATTCCATTTTCAAACTGCTATATGATCACAGCTATTAAAAAATGAAAAAACAAGCTAAATAAAAAAGATGTTATAGCATAATCAGACATTTCTGATCATTTTCTAAGTCATTAGACTTTCAAATTTATCAAGCTGAGGTCTAATCATGTTATGCAAAACTATTACTCCAATTTGCGACTGCTCTTCTGATGCTGCTTACTTTCAGCTTTCCAGAGAGGAAAATTACATCACATGTTCTTTTTTTTCTGATTTTCAGATAAACACATATAATATCAAGAAATCTTGCTGTGAGTTGACAAAATATATTTGTACTAAATTGCCTTTTATATAAATTCTTTAAGGGCTTTTTAGCAACCAATACCTCTATTTTAACTCATGCATTGTAGTTTTCCTTCGTCCATTTCATAAATTATGTTGATATTTGCCTTAACTGATGCATGCTATTTTGTTTTAGCCTTGCACATGATTAATAATTATAAAAATTCTGCCAAAATTGTTATTTTTTTTGTATATGTATTATGATTATTTGTATTGCACTCTATTTTTGTTCTTTGTTTTCAAATATTTACAGTGGTCATATACCACATTCCTGTATAATAAAATATGAGTAGGTTAAAGGAAATCTCTGTGTAACACCGGTTGTCAAAGCAGATTTAAAGCCAGTAATCTCTGAAAGGTGATTATGAAATATTTCTTAGATTATATGAAACATCCAATCATAGATGGTGTTTTTCTGTATTTGTTTATTTATTTATTTATTTCAATTTTCATTTATTAAATTTCTAATTATTTTTTTTGCTTAATTAAAGACTACATACTAGAGCTCCCTGCACTAAAGTAATTTTCATGTGTTATTTGGCAATAATTATCAATGCTTATTGACAGCTAAGAGGTGATTCCATTATGGCGCATATGGATAATGTGATTGACAACAGTAAAATAGTCAAAATAGTTTGATAATTATTACTATTCAAATTCCCGTTAACATCCTAGCACAAGTCAAAAGACAAACAGACATTTCATTACAATGCCTTTCTATGTTATCCAGGTCAAAAAGAAAAATCATATCCCAAAAACCCTCTTTCTGCTTTTCTTTTCACACAAAGTTATGAAAGCGTTGAGTCACAGGACAGCTGCAGCCATATCTGAGATGCTGTGGATGGATTTACTTTGACAAAAACCAGTTTATCATGGACAAATGGCAGAGTACAGCAAGACTTATCTGCACCAGCTCCAACATCTGGTGGAGATAAGAATAGAGAAGTTAAAAAAGAGCAGCAATAGAAAATGACCTCAGGAATAAATATGTTGAATGGGTAAAATGCAATAAGTAGAAACACAACGAAAAAATTCTTTGTTGAAATAATGGCAGATTTATGCTATTCTCTTGTGAGAGTTGACAAATTATGCAGTATTTAAAAATATATGATTTGACTTTTTTTTAAATTAAAGACTGTTGGCAGGACACAATGGTGAAACAAGCTGATTTTGAGTTTCTGACTAGCCATTCACCAATCTGAACATCTGATGATTTTAGTCACCAGTTGTTTTTTTCTCAGCTCACATAGTTATGAAACTTCAAAAACAACCAATTAATGGGCAAACACAAGACCACAGTGAAAGAACGGTGGTGGAGATTCCCAATGACCACGAAGGGCCTTCAGTATCTATGAGATTGTAGCAACATCAAATATACTGCATACTTAGTGCATAATGGTCCAAGGTCAGCAAACTGGATCTTGACATTGGACCATGTCGCCAAAACCTTGGAGACATTTTCTCTTATTTATGCTCAAGTGTAGATAGATGACATTAATAGTTTTAATACTTCTCTCTAAAGCCAGATCTAAAAACTTGCTTAAGAATGGCTCACTTTAATGCAGTTTCTCCAAGTAACAGAGAAAAGCATGAGATAACCGTATACCATGCTAAAAACCCAAAGAGATTTACATGTTGAAAGGAATGAGCTTAAGTCTGAGCGCTTTGCTCTGTGCTTGTATGCTTACCTCTCTAGAATGACGAAGAGTTCAGTGAGAAATGGTTTTGCACTCTGAAGTCTGGAGGACTTGTCATGTGATCAGGGTGCAGGCTCCTCTGAGTCTAACACACCAGATTTATGAAGACTTGCTAAGCTTGAGCTCTTTCTAGATTACCTTCTTTTGCCTTTAGAAATTAACATGTGAGCTGAAAATACAGAGACAAAGTTAAGTGTAAGCAGTTTTTGGTACCATATTAAATTATCTTGTTGGCTTGTGCAGTCTCACACTGCTGGTGCAATGCTGATAACAGAAATAATTCCTACATGCCCCTGTTCCTTCAGTAATGTGGTTTTCATCTGGTACTAATTTATAAATGTTGTACTTTGTCAATATGGTCATGGATTCTATGCTTAAAAGTTCTGCTTAGACTGCCAAAGTCTTCAATCAGCCTAACCACTGCCCTGTGTGCATTATACTGCAGTGAAATCATTACATCTTTTGTCATAACTCCAATGGTTAGAAGGCTAAATTTCTTGTCCAACTTTGTGTTTCTTTTGCAGTTTTTTTTACAGCATGAAGAATCTGTAACATTAAAATTTAATGTGTGGAGAATTAGTGTCCTACTTTTATTCCAGCAGTATTGCAAGTCTTTTCCCACGGACATCTAAGTCTACAGAATTCCTTCCAAGTGTGCTTACATCAATTGCGTTAAAGCTTTTTGTAATTTTTTGAATAGACAAACTAAACATTTGCTATGTTTAGTTGGAATCTCCTTTAAAGTCAGAGGTGACAATGAAGTCACTGCATGACCAGGTGGACTGTTGTGGGTGTTAAAATCCATTTAATTAGATTAAGTGAAAAGGATCCTGATCATATGTGGGTGGTGTGTGGGTAATCTAAAGTCACGCAATACTCCATCTCCACAGGTGGCTAATCCATCACAGACAGCTAGGAGGAAGGAAACAACGAACACTTAGACAAAAGCCAAGATCGCAGAAGATAGTGTTAGCCTTAACACTGTACTTTAAAGGAAGTTCCATTAATGATCTCTAAGCCCCAAACATCCAGTTCAGATCAATGAAGAAAGTGGACTAAGACTCCTCAGAAAAACCTAATTGTGTAGCTTTGGCTAAAGTGACTCAACTCCCTAAGAGTGTTAGCCCTGTTTTAACTTGTATGTGAACAACAGATTTGGTCTCTGTCTGCTGCCAATAGGTGTGCATAATGGTGAAGACGTGTCGGTGGAACAAAAGGAAGTATCCCACTGGATGTTTAAGTGTTTGTTTTCTCTGTTGGGTTCAGAGCCTGGGTGGGTTCAAATCCAGAACTCAGTCCTTTGATAAAAATAAACTATAAAAAAATGTATCTGATGTCTATATTCATATGTTAAAAACAGTGCTATATGTTTTTAAATCAAAAATTAAACCCACATCCATCTATTTTAGGTCTATTTTGCTAGTATCAGTATCAGACCCCATTTGCCTTCAGAACTGCTGTAAATGTTTGTAGCCTAGATTCAATGATGCATGTTCATATCATTTTCTCCTCATTCTAATACTTCATTAACACTTCAGGGGATCATCTTCTCCTAAAGATTCCCAGAGGGATTGAGTTGTTACCATGTGGTTGGCTGATTTGTCAATTCTTATAATATACAACTAAAGTAGTGTATCTCATAAAGTGGCCAGTGAGAGTATGTGTATAAAAGGGGGATAAATTAGGAGTTTAGTAAGGCAACATCAACAATATTAATTGAGGCTTTAATTCAGTCAGACTTTGTTGAAAGTAAAAATACACAATGAAAAGGGATAATTTTAAACTAGTAAATCAAATACATTTTCTAGTCTACAACTTACATTAAATGTTCATTGAAGGGATGTATATGTAACAGATTTCCGGAAATGTAAAAAATAAAGAGAGAAAAAAAACTAGATGAAATTGAAACTGCAGGTTTAACAGACATAATTTCCAGCTGTTGACTGCTATGACAGTGACAGTGAAGGATTGATGTTATCGGAGCTTGCGGATCTTGGCGTTACTTCAAGGTTTCAACGTCTGAGTAAGAAGGATTTTCTTAACAAGTACCATAAACACCACAAAAGTACATTAAAAAGCCAGACCAGTGCCTAAACACGACATTTCCCCTTTTGCGTGTTCCAAAGAAATCATTGTTGTTATGGAATTTCAGAGTGTTTTTCCTAGATTTGTCAGAACTTCTGTGTATACACAAAGGGGAGCTTTTAAGTTTGCCAAGTAGAAATAATGATTTGAAGTGAACAATAACAAATGGATCAAATCAGGTCTAAGAAGGCTCATTTTTAATAGAAATGTACAACAAATGGAAATGAAAGTAATTTAAATGGCACGTTAAAAAGAACGTTGTAAGAAAACTGTTTTAGTCTCCAACGTGATTAGGCTTTTAGACCAGGAAGTCATTCAGCGGTAAAAATAAAAAAGGGTCCAATAATTTGCAAAAAAATATGTGGGTAATATTTTCCTGAGTTTCTCTCCAAACTCAGAAGGACAATTTTTTGCTTGCTGAAGTTATTTAACATTGGCTAGTTTTTATTTATTTATTACACTTTGCATGTCAATAATGTAGTCACATTTAATAGAAGCTCACATCTGACACAGCTTTAGCGTACAAGAAGCTAAAGATCAGATACTGTTGGAAACATTTGCAATGATGGATGTAAAAATGAGGAGTTAGAAGAATGTGGAGTGAACTCATATTATCAAGATTAAAAATAATAATACCATCACGTAATTTCCTAATATCCTGCAGCTGTACTGTGAGATCCCTGGGAACTCAGAGGAAATGTTGGGAAATCAGACATAGACTGTAGCTGCCGTCACAACACTGGGCCACATAAACTGCCCTTAATCTCTCTGGGTATTCACAATTACCAATTGCATGGAGAACTTGAGCTGAAGACATCTATCTTTCTCTGTCTATAACAATCAACAACTGAGAGAAGTAGCATTCCCTGGACATGTCACCAGGGAACGCTACTTCCCTGGTGAATGGCCAATACACATGGCCAATGCAGAGATGCAGACAAAAGCAACTATGGCCATGTAGAGTGGTTATTATAATTATTGACAACATTGTGTTGGATTATTCAGAGTAAACTCCTACAAACATAAACATGTAGATAACATGCATACCGGATTTGAAACCTCGACCCTGATCCTGTGAGGAAATGGTGCTAACTACAAGGCCTTCCTGTTAAAGACATGATTAATGAATATTGATGGTTTTTAATCGACATATCCTGTGGAGATAATGTCTTTATCGGGGAAAAGACTTGTTTATTTTAGCGAGCCAAAGCCAGACTGCCTGCAAGAAACTCAGCAGAATGACTCCTACAGAAAGTTAGACCTTCAAATTTCTAAAAGTTTGCTTCAACAATAGGCATTTACTTGCCACGATTTTTGGTTTTAATTTCATTTTAATTTAACAATGGCATTATTTTTGTAAGTATTTTGACACTTTTAGGAAAAAATAAGTATGGATATTTAAACCGTGTCATGAGTTGGATCCCTCTTTTTTTAAATAGCCTTTTCATGTGTCATTTAAAAAATGTTTTTCATTGCAGTTTATGCCACTTGATCATCAACTGATTTTCATGTCTGGACTCAGACACCTAATAAAAGAAATTCTTGTTTTGAAATGCTACATTTCAAAACAGACCAGAGAGGAAATGTATTTTTATTTTAGTAATTTTAAATTTTTTTTTTACATTTCCGACAAATCTGGGATCTGTAATGGTGTGTAATAAAGTGGATTACTTGCACAGATGCTCTTTTTATGGTGTTCTGGAAGTCTTAGGAGTGCTGTGATATGTGATATTTGACCAGGAGCACTTGTACATGCCTATGAGGTGACTGAATTATGGTGTACTATTGTGATATGCAAAGGTTCTCGGTTCATGTAATTAAAACTGTGACACAGAAAGAATTTCTTTCACCCAAACATTTCTGGTTTTACGGGCATGATATTGCACAGCATGAACAATTTGACGCCTGTGTGCTTTTCCTAAGTTTTGTGTCTTTTCTATCAGGTGTCGGCTACAGATGGAGACCGAGGTTCTTTTGGGACCATTGCCTACACCCTGGGTTCAAATTCTGGAGGCACATTTCCCTTTACCATTAACAAGGAGACGGGCCAGCTATGTACCAGCACAGCTCTAGACAGGGATGAGGGATTGGACAAGTTTGACCTAACTGTGACAGCAACAGATGGAGTAAGAACCCATTTCTTCGATTACTATTATATCTTTAATATTTAAAATTACTGTAATACTTTAACTTAAACCTGTAAACAGTGCTAGTTTACAAAGTTTGCCAAGCTAAAACACTACGCTTTTGTAGCATGAATAAGTTGCTGTTTGTTGAATTCTTTTAAAGGCACAAGTCAACCAATCTATCAAAAAGCTATTAGTCTAATAGGAATAATTTGTTCCTCCTCTGTTAAGCAATCACAACCAGATATTTAGTAACTAATATTTAGAGCTAAAGTAAACTTTTCAAAAAGTCAAATAACCTGATTTGTTGCAGGAGAAGAGATACATCAACTGATTCCTTGTGACAAAAGACAATCTATTGACATAAAAAAATTACTTTTGATCAATTTTGATTTTGTAGATCAATCAAAGATGTGTTCCACTGCAGTAAAATAAATCTGATCAAAGTGACGCTCATGCCAGAACCCAATTTCCTGTTCCTTGCACTGACTTGAAGAATCAAAGAGAGCAACAGGAAGGTAAAGCAATCAGTGGAAAACAGGAAATGCAGGAAGGGACAGGGATAAAGAAAAAAAGAAAGAGCATTTCAATATTAATTGCTACCAGATAACTTTGAATAGAATCTACTGGAAACAAGTCTAGTCTTAATTGAACCCTCCTGGTTAAATAACTGTCAAATAAATTGGAATCAAAAGAGGCCTTAAGTGGATCACATTTACATTACTTTTATTTAAAGTATCATTTAATCACTGGATACATGTGAAACTGGATCTAATCTGCAGTTTTTGTGTAATAAGTCATTCCAGTGGTTTTCTGCATATCCAGCATTCCCAGTTCTTTCCACACAGTGTCTATTGCCTTTGTCCCAGCTATCTCTTTTCTTATGACCTCGTAAACTAACCCTGCAGTTAGAGTATAAACCCTTTACTTTGCGGACAAACACAGCATTTGATTAACTCCATATTTAAGGGATTGTCAACAAAGAGCTCATCTCTCTTGTTTTCTTTAAAACTGCTCAGATTTACGGTTGGAGTTTTTAATAAAAGACTTGATTGTCATCAAGGCACACAACAAAAGAGTATGCTGTCTATGGTGATATACTGCACAGCTACTTAACTAAAGTTTTATTTCCCCAAATTTAACTTTAATTCATTTTGAGTGTTGAGATAGAAAATGCTGTCAGCTTCATGGGAACTGTTCTTTTCCGACATATATGATTGCAGAAACTGTTGAATGAACTCTTGTTTTATTCATCCAGGGTGGTCTGAGCTCTGTGTCTCGCGTGAGGGTCACTGTGGTGGACATCAATGACAACCGGCCCACCTTCTATCCAGTTCTGTACACAGTCAGTCTCAGTACTCACAGTGCCCCGGGAACCTCCGTGGTGAAGGTGACAGCCAATGACCCTGATGCTGGACAAAACGGCAAGGTGACCTACCGCACAGTTCCTGGAGGGGGCTCCACTTTCTTCACTCTCAACAAAGACACAGGTGATTTTACTTTATGAGGCAGTGATGAGGCAACTCAAGAATAAACAACCAACCAAATGAAAAATACCTTAACTTAAAGATGCTGGCCATTTTTGAATTTCAGCTTGCAAACTGTATCAAGCCGAGCCAGGAATTTCATTTTCTCTTCATTATTTAGTAGATTTTTTTTAAACTCGTAATTCTAGGAAACATAAAACAATATTCTGAACATAACAAGAACCAGTCAGTTCATACAGTTGACTCCAGCATGACATTGATGAGACTGACCAAACGTTACATTTAATTTTGTTTAATTTTAATTGAAAATAAAATAAATTAATTAACTATTAATAACTTAACGAGAGTTGTAAAGACATATGTTTAGTTTGTAGATTCTTGATCTTGGCTGTTAAGCTGTCTGTAACTAAAATGAAAGAATTTACGCTTTTTTTTATTTTTTGTACTTGCAGGAGTAATTTCTTTGTCCCGTTCCCTCCACGGTAAAGCCAACACGGTTATTTCCATGGTGATATCGGCTGAGGATGGCGGCGGTCTAACAGCACCAGTTAATGCCAGAGTCAATGTGAGCGTGGTGGGAGGTTCTGTGGCATCTCCCATTTTTGAGCAGGCACAGTATTTCTTCACGGTTTCTGAGGATGTTCTGAGAGGCACGGCGGTGGGAGTGGTCCGTGCTGCAACAAAAACAGGTGGGAATATTTGTGCCATTAGTAAAGCATTTTCTTTGTAATGTTATTGTGTGTCTTAATCATGCTAATTGATTTTTAGATTTATGTGTAATGAGTAAAATACATCCACTGATGACAGCAGACAAACAGGTTAAAATTAGGCTGTTTCTCTACTATTATCAGCTGCAGAAAACTGTCAATCTTGAGCTTGTATGCGTTGCTTTCACTGCTCACACTGAGCAGCACCCACAAAAGAGTGAGTGACTGTGCTAAGACTTGATTTATTGACTCTGCCTGAGCAGTGTATTTCTGCAGATGGCAGTAGGACCACAAGAAGGAGGCAGAGGAGACAGATCATCTGTTTTATATTATGAACATTTGAACAAAATTTTTTTATGAAATTTACCTATTGAGGCTTTAATGTCTTTTTTGTATTGTATCTGTCCTACTTTGCATTTATAATTCATGTTATCCAGCACTTTGGTGCAAGATGCTTATTATAAAGGGCTATATAGAGACTTGACATTGATCTTTAACATTGCTTTTCCTTTCAGGTGTTTTTAAAGGCATCCTGTACTCCATCTCTTCTGGAGACCCTGATGGCTATTTTACAGTGGACAGCACCTCTGGGACCATTCGGACAGCTCTTCCTCTTGACCATGAAACCTGCTCCAGTCTTGATCTGGAGATCCAGGCGCGCTCCGGTTCCCCTCCAGCCTACGCAAACAGTCATGTTCGAATAACTATTTCAGATGTCAACGACAACGCTCCCACCTTTCTCCCATCCTCATCGGAGTCCCTCCTTTTGCCTGAAATATCTAAAATGGGAACTGTTATCTACCGTATTCAGGCCACAGACAAAGACTCCGGTCACAACGGTCAGCTCAGCTTCGACCTCATCTCTGCTGGGGCTGCAGGCAGCAGTGGCCAGAGGACGTTTGGTGTTGACCGTGGCAGCGGGGAGGTACGCTTGATTGGAAGTCTTTCATATGAAAGTATCCCACGCTATGATCTTCAGGTCATAGCGAAGGATGGTGGAGCACCTCAGCTCAGTTCCACCTTCACTCTCGTGGTCCACATCCAAGCACAGGATGCACAAGGCCCAACCTTCGACACCCTCACCTACAGGGTGGAGCTACGGGAGAACACTCTTCTCAACACACGTTTCCTGCAGGTTCGAGCACTCAACAAAGAGGCTTCAGGGAATTCTGGAAGTTCTCCATCTTCATCCTCAGTTTTCTACCGCCTGAGGCCTGATGGTGATGCGGCTGGATTTGGCATCATGCCAGACACTGGATGGCTGTTTGTTCGAAGCTCTCTGGACAGAGAGGTAAAAGACATGTTCCTATTGACCGTCCTAGCTACGTCAGGCCCAGGTGGCGCAGGGAGGACCGGCAGCGCCACTGTCAGGGTGACAGTAACTGACGAGAATGACAATTCCCCAAGGCTGAGCCAGGAAAGAGTGTTCCTGGCAGTCCAAGAGAATTTATTGGCAGGAACTGGGTTTGGGAGAGTGTCTGCAACAGACAGAGATGCAGGACTAAATGCTCGACTCACGTACAGACTGCTCCACTCAGACAGACACTTTCAGATCAACTCCCAAACAGGTGACTAGAAACAACATGCAGTAGCTATGCTATTGCTTAATTTTAACAGTTTTAATTGGATTAAAATAAAATCAGTATTACAGCAAACTTAAAGTAACTGCATTTTAAATGCTACATAATTTCCCTTCAGAACTTAACGATCAGTTCGGTCTTAATGAAAACATTGAATTGCTTTCTGTGTAATTTTCCGTTTTGCTTCAGGGGAGATCAGCACCCGCCTTGCCCTTGACAGAGAGCAGCAGTCGAGTTATCAGCTTGTGGTGGTTGTGCAGGACGGGGGTACCCCTCCTCGCAGTGCCACAGGCACGGCTCACATCACCGTGCTAGATGAAAATGACAACGCTCCCAATTTCACTCATGCCAGACCTGAACGGGAGTTGCTATTTCAGGTGAGAATCGAGCGAGAAATGTCAATATACGAGGCATAAAGCTGCATTATTTCTCTTTTCATCTTTTCATCTCTTTTCATTATTGACAAATTCTGAATGCTGTGTCATCTAAACCTTAAAATTCCTTACAGTGTATACACAAATTTTTACCTGATCTACAATGGGCATTTTAGTTGCACAAGTGCTTCACAAATTAAAGCTTTTTTATATTTGACAAAAATACTAAATATAAGGAGTGATGTCAGAATTATGATTTCATTCATTATTGGGGAAAAAAAGCCAGACAAACCAACCTAGAGTTTTGTGTGGTTTTTGATACATTTTTCGTTTGAGGTAATCACTTAAACTTGAAGAAACTACTGTATGCACACGTTAAGTGCAAAATCAAACATAAGGAAGTGTTTGCGAACTAGTTCTGTTTGAAGTCTGATATATATATATATATATATATATTTTTTTTTTATTGCAGGTGACAGAGGGGCTTCTATCAGGGACTGTGGTGGGGACTCTGTCAGCTAAAGACCCAGACGAAGGGGAGAATGGTACCCTCCATTACTCTTTATCAGGTAATTCCAACGTGGTCAAATGCTGATCCAGTGACTACTGCAGCTCTGCAACTTAGCAGTGATGACATTTATTTATTACTGTTTCATCTGTTTCACATTCCTAAGGACCCAGAGCAGAGCGTTTCTCCTTGAACCCCACCAGTGGTGAGCTGAGAACTGCTTCCCCTCTGCGATGGGTGGACCGAGCCGAGTATGGATTTACCGTGACCGCTGCTGACCACGGCACTGCAAGCCTCAGCTCAACCTGCCAAATCCGTATACAGGTATACAGTATATACAATATATACAGTGTATACATTTTTGTTTTCTGTCCAAATTAGTCAAAATCAAGGGGGGAGCTGAAGCCCTTTGTGCAGTTTACCTCACTCTTTTTGCTTTCCTCGCTTTAGAGTTTTATGGGAATGAGTGAAGCTGAACCCATGCCTATGTAAATAAAAGCATGTATCAAATCTAGTGTGCGTTTCCTGATTCGGAGGTCATGGAGGTAACAGAAGTCCAGGGTGAGAGGGTGATGTTGCGCTCTGGGAGTATGCTGGCCTGGACTAATTTTTGGAATTTGCAGCAGTGAAGGTCAATTCTGCATATCAACATACAATATTAGGAATTCGGCTGCAGGAGAAAAATGTCTTCAAGGAAAGGATGGCGGCGGCTTGCTTTCACTGTAGAGCTTTTAGCTCTTTGTTTTTCTGCCTGATGTGATTTCATAAAGGAAAAGGATGCTAATTGCAGTAGGAGTGCTTGCCTCAGATTTCACTCGTGCGCTGCTTGTGTGACAGTGTGATTAGACAGAGGGGAAACAGGCACCTTGGAATCAAACGTTCCCAGATGAGATTTGATGAGAGCCAGCTGCAGTGAATCATACAAACAAAAAGGGAATGTGCACCCCTGTACAGTAGCAGGGAGCAACACATGTATGCACACGGACATCGTGAAGCACTTGTTTTGGATGTCCGATATATTGATTTTGAGATAACATTTACGAAGTAGTGGATTTAATCAAACATGTTAATATTGTTGTACACTACAATTAGTGTTGCACAAATATTGGATGTCTTGAACAGAAAAAGGACTGTAGATCAGTAAATAATGGTGGGGGCCATTTGTCCTGATCTGAGTCATTCAGGAACAGACGTCTGCTGAGACAACATTCCTGTACATTTCTTCGTTAAAATCAATATTATGGATGTGCTTGAGAATTCAGTAGCTTTAAAATACCTATAAAATAACAAATCAGTATCACTTTGTGTAGATTCATTTTGTGATTGTGTTCCAATGCTTGAGCAGCTGTTTTTCTTGAAAGCAACAGATATTGTGTCACAACAGAATTTCTAAATATTTATCTCATTAAACACATACAGTTGAATCTTTTATTGACTCCCGTCTAACTCCAGTTGACATGTTTTCATGTGGACCAGTATAGCCTTACCATGTTTACGCTTTGTTTTAATATGGCTTGTTTTTTTTATTTGGTTCATAACATTTTTTTGTGTGTTTAAAGTTAATATTGTATACAGACGAAGCAAGCAGTTAGATACACAGTATAAATAGTGGTTCTCTCTGTTCATAAATTTAGCATTTTGATCTGAACATGCCAAACTTTAATGGCTGGAATTTGTGCTGCTTATTGTGTAACAATCCTCTGCACCAACACTTCTGGTGATAGCAGGTCACATGACACAATCAGTTAGGAAGTCATAGGTATCCCATTATTATCTCTTATATGAACATCAATATAAAGTGTGAAAATGGAAATCACACTGATATCACAACATTCACCAGTGGAATCCAGTTTTCTTAATGTTGTGTAGCCCTACAGCTCAACTATTTTTTTTGAAAAATGGCTTAATGGCTTCCATGCAACATGGTGATTTTAACCCAGGCCCATTAAATACCCATCTAGACTGAACAAAGTTAATAATGGGCCCACACACATGTTGCCCTGCAACACTTTGGAGCTGCTAGAAAGCAAAAATTTATCACTTTACTAGAAAAGTGTATATGTTTGAAAAACAGCCCAGTAATATGGACGATCAAGAATCTTATCAGTGTGACCTAGCCTCGTTGGTGCACAGTTGTTCTTTTTAGCGCAGACTTAGGTGTGTGGAAGTTGGTTATTGCTTTGCTTTATTTCAATTGAAGTATTTACAAGTTTCCCATCAAAACTTTTATCCTAGTGTATTCGTTTACAGACCTTTTACTCCCCAGATGAACTCAAATTTCTGCAGGAGGATATTTATTCCCTCCATGTGCAATGAGAATGCCCATGAGGGTTTTTTAAATTATAACAAAAACAAAAAAAGGAGGCACCAATACAGCTCAAGTTCAAGTTTAGGGATGTATGTGCCTTACAGCTGCACTGTCTCCTGAAATTTAAAAGAATTCCAGGCTTGTTACATACAACAGACTTTGCCTTGATGATTTTCTCTCATGCTTCATTTAAATGATACATTGAAATGTTCTTAAGTTTATTTCAGTGTGTTTTGGCTCAACGCTCTGTTGATTGGAAGAAATAGTTCCATGCAATTGCTTTCTGAATCACCATTATTAGGTAACTCAATTGACAGCAAATACTAGAAAAACTTGAGTTGTTTCACTTTATTTGTTTTCATTTCAGGTTCTTAGCAACTCCAGGTCATCCCCAACACCCGATGTCCTTTCTATGACCCTGAACACTGTTGAAGGCACTGCTCCTGGCTCCATTATCGGCTCCGTACGGTCGCCTGACCATCAGGATTCTACTGTGCAGGAAGGTCAGGTGACCTACCTGGTGGTGGGAGGGACTGACCGGGACGGGACCTTCATGGTGGACCGCCTGGAGGGCGATGTTTACCTTGTGCGCGAGCTGGATTATGAGAAGGGATCAAGATACACACTGCACATTGAAGTGTCTGATTTCTCTCAGGCGTTTCCAAGCAGCCATCTAGTCAAGCTCGACATCAAAGTTCAGGATAGTAATGATCATGCTCCTGAGTTTTCAGAAGACCCAGTGACAATTGTGATCCCAGAAAACATAGATCCAGGGGCTTCTGTATACACATTCCAGGCTGTGGATAGGGTAAGACAATTGTTGAATTGTTAACCAGAGACTGTAGATTTGGGCAGCACAAAATAATGTGCCCACTTTGTATGTTGATTGCTATGAGTGAACTTTATAGTCATCTGTAACAGCAGTTGTCATCTCTGACTTTTTAAATGGTTTTCTTTGAACTATGTCTGCCATTTTATCAACCTTCAGTGTAGCAGTCTCTTTTTAATGCTGAAATGTTTTGAAAAGAAAATGGTTGCTTCACTTTCTATGAAAGTCCTACTATTGAATTAGGTATAAAAGGCTACTTCATCCAATTTTAATCTTTCATGTTGTACAGGATGGCAGTGGACCCAACAGTGAGCTACGTTATTCAATTGAGCATCAATGGCCTGACATATCTGACCTCCTGGTCCTTGACCCTGTTACTGGCGTCCTTACCTTGGGGAAGCCGTTAGACCGTGAGAATACCCCGTCCCTCTATCTTGTGGTGCGAGCCACGGACCAGGCAGTGAATCCCTCTCAGCGGCGCTGGGGCTCGGTCACCGCACGGCTGTTTGTGACGGATGAAAACGACAATGCTCCAACATTTAGCTCTCCATCTGCAGTGAGTGTCATGGAGGATCAACCTGTGGGGTGAGTTCATTTTCAGTGGCTTCAAGCACTTTTAACACTTTTCGTTCAAGGTTAAGATTGTAAAAGATAAGATTAATTTCTTAAACATTAAAGGTACTCCTCTGTTTTTGTTCTGTTTTAAATTTTGTTTTCATCTTCACCAACAGGTTTGTGATTTTGTACGTAGTGGCACGCGATAAAGACGAAGGAGAAAATGGCAGAGTGTCCTACAGAATCCAATCAGGCAACAGTGCCGGTCGCTTCACTCTCAATCCTAACACAGGTGAACTTATTTTAAGTTTAAAACTTAAAACAAAAACAAGATAATATTCCAGAGACAAAAATTGTATGCGTAGATTGTATTTAATCAAGGGAATTTATAGGTTTTCAATGAACAGAAAAAAAGTTCAGATTCATTTTCCTCACCAGCCAAATAGCAGGGCTTCTTTCTTTTTTGGTTTGTGGACAATAGTTTTATCATCGATATGGATGAGCAAAACTTGGATAATAAAAAATACTCACTTAAATGCTTCATCTGAACTTCTTAAATAACTCTCATAACTTAATGTACTAGGGGGATCATTCAGTCCTTTGAAGAAATGTTTTGCATTTGTAGCAGTTTTCTAATGTTTCTCAACAGATTTGTTCTTGGAGCATAATGTTTATTTTGGCAATTGGAATGCTGAATTGGAATTATATGTTCAGGCTTTGACACGTCATATCTGAGGCTGGGCATTGGTGGCACACTCAGCTCTGACTGGGATTAAGAACCATAAAACAGACACTTAATACTTCCAGATGGAATAAAGTCTTAACATCATTACTTTTGAGTATCTGTTGGGTTGATTTCACTTCTGGGTTGTGTGGCGTTAAGTCTGGAGTTATTTTGAGATGTAATAGCAGATTAGCACGCATTGTGAAAAGGCTTGCCAAACTTAATGGCTTATGTAGGAGGTATCATTAGACTGCTTACTGCTTATAAATGGCCAAGTTTTCTCTACAATCTGTTACTTAAGTTTTCTTGTTGATTTTATGAAGTGCTTGAAAAGATTTCTTCTGAGTTGGTTGCTCACTTAAAAATTTACATTTGCAGAAACAATTTTTTGTTACGACAAAATCAGATTGTTAAGGCAATACTTAACAGCTGCAAATAAATATTTCGGTCTGAAATATTTGGTGATCTTTCATACAAATTGCTATTAAATAAATGAAAAGGAAAGGGCGCAAAAAAAACAACCGTCATGATTATCTACAGAAGTACATTGTTTTCCTGCTTCTGCCTTTAAATGAAACATACATAAATCCTCCAGGGACATTAGAGTCTCAGCCTCCACAAAGACGTCAGTACACAGTGTATCCTTGGCTTGCTGTGGCATTTATAAATTACACGTCTCTCAGACACTGAAGCTAAACTTTGCACAATTCTGTGTAAAGTACAAACACACAAATGCAAACATGTATTTCATATTTCCTCTCACTTTGGCTGACCCTTCTTTTAGTTGGTGGGATTGCAGTAGGGCTGAGGGATGGAGACAGAAAAGCAAGTAAAGTAACTGAGCCCAGACTCTGAGCACTCAGGTTGTAATTCACTGATCTATGTGAATTAAAGTGATCCACATAAGTTACACACATTCACACACCAACCGGTGCCTTGCAGATTTAAAGATGAGATTTGAAAGCAACTTAAAAGTGTGCAAATTAAATAGCAATTTCAGTGGAAAATCTGCTAAGGTTATAAAACTTTAAGGTAAAGTAATACTTTTTAAAGAGCTCTAATAAACTATTTTATACATTCTTTCTGTTGCAGGCTCCCTCTCTATCCTTAAAGCCCTGGACCGGGAAGAGCAGGAGGTCTTCAATCTAACTGTCGTAGCAGAGGATCATGGGATACCGCAGCTCTCCACCTCCCAGGTGTTGTGTGTGCAGGTTATTGATGTGAACGACGAAGCGCCGGTGTTTCATCAGGCTGAGTTCGAGGCCCAAATAATGGAAAATCGAGGACCGGGAACCACTGTATATACTATAACTGCCACAGATCGAGATCAAGGTTTGCTGAAAATATGATGAAAATAAAGCTGTTGACTTATTAATATGTTCTGACTTTTTAACGGGCTAGAAATAGGCAACTGTAGCAAAGATAGTTTGCATATTCATAAATACTGAGAGAAAATTTCGACTCAAATGTTGCAGCTTATAGGCCTTGAAAAGTGTTTGCGTGCCATTTTTTTTTAAAATGTTTTTGCGTCCATCCCCCGATGAGTAAATAGTTAGTTAGAGACGTCAACTGCTTAATAGCTGAACTTCTTTTATGCTATATTTCTACCTTGCATATCTAGAAACTTTTTTTTTCTTTTACTAATTCTACCTAACAGAATCAATCAAGCTCTGTCAGATTGGACATAAAGTGTCAGTGAACAGCATTTCTCAAGTCTTGCCAAGGATTCTCAACTAGATTGATGTGTGGACTTTGACTGAACCATTCTAAAACAGAATATGGTTTGGTCTAAACCAGATATGTCAAGCTCAATTTCCACATGGCATATCCAGCTTGCAACAGAATTGTGTCCTGCCCGCAAGATAATTTTATATCTTTATTCTTAACCCACCAGTGGAATACATAATGCCACGCCACTCAAACTATGGATTCTTTAACATACCACGACAGCAAGCTTGCGGTTCAACTAGATGCAAACAAGGCATCCCCACAAATCTTGATGGAGCTTGCAGAAAGCAGAAATGAAATGTCAGTTCACTCAAAGCAAAGTATAACTCGTTGGGTTCTGCACAGTTTCTACTCTTCATTCCCAATTCAATGCTCCAGCTTCGACTAGTACATGCCTATGTGAGGAAACTGTTCTCAGATGAGAGTTTTTTGGTTAAATTTTTTTTCAGCTACAGCACAATAAAAACACCAAAGATCTGCTTCCAAACACTGATGAACTTGTGGCAAAAACAATGCCAAATATCTGGCAAAAAATGGCTATTACTGTTGTATGTGTTCCATTTTATCTGCTAAATGGCAGGTTTTCACCACCCTATTTATTTCTTATATATTGTGCTTTTGCTTTCACATATTTTTCTAAACTGTGGGTCCTTTCTGTGAAAGAGTTTAAAACGGTTGGTCTTAATTTCACTGGAGCTCTGACTGACTAATGTTATTGTCCAGCTGAAAGGAAGTCTTTTACAGCCTCTAACAGGTTTTATTCTAGGATTTCTCTGTGTTTATCTCCATCCAACCCAACAACTCTAATCAGCTTCCCTCTTCCCTGATCAGAATGAAGCTGTGCCAATTACATTTTCAAATGAAAGGTTCAAACCCATACTTCTCACCCATCAGCTGTAGCCTGATTGATTTTCTTACTGTTTGTTCACCAATGTTTCTTGTTTTCATAAATATTTCATTTGTTTTATTGTTTTTATAACAGGTTCTAATGGTCATATAACATATGGAGGTGTTACAGAAGATGGTTTTGTCATAAATCCTTTGACAGGAGTCATCACCACCACAAAGGAACTTGACACAGAGGTTCAGGATCATTACACACTCACTGGTAATCAAAATATGTTATTTTACACAACGGAATATGCTCTATTATGTAGAAAAGCTCCCTGTTTTGTGTATCTGCATAAACTGTCAGCTGACAATTTCTCATCAGTGTATGCCAGAGATGGAGGATTGCCTGCAAATTTTGCCAAAGCTGTTGTCCGTGTGGAGGTCCAGGATGTGAACGACAATATTCCTATATTTGCAAAGTCATTGTATGAACTTGAGGTGCCAGAAAACCAGGATCCCGTGGAGCTTTTCTTTGTCAAGGCCACAGATCCAGACTCTGGTCCTGGTGGAGAACTGGAGTACAGAATTGCAGGTGAGAGATAGCATTTTGTTTCTAGTCACAGACAGTGATTTAAATGATTAATTTTGGTAAATGAGTTAATTTGTGTATGTTTCTTCAGATTCTGCATAATGCTGTTTCAGAATGTGCCCAGTTTGATAACAAAGATTTTACACACAATGCTTTTTATTTTGAGGTTTTTCCATACTTGAAAGAACCAAACAATTTTTTAAAAATATTATGTATCTATATAATTAGCCCCATTTGGACTACTGTCATAAAATTACCTCCACTTCTTCCAGTACTAATGCAACTTAAATGCCTGTTGATGCATGTTCAATATAATACAAAAGAACATTTATTGTGACCACAAACTTGCTTTGATTACTTAATTATTAAAAGGTCTAGGTTCCATAAAACACAAGACTTTTCTGATGTTTTTCTCTATCAACATTGTAGCAGGAGATTTTGATGGAGCCTTCCAACTCCACCCTACCACGGGAGCTCTGTCCACCTCACGCGGACTTGATAGGGAGACAATTGCGGAATATAACTTGGAGGTGGTGGCCAAGGACCGAGGGAGTCCTCCTCTCAGTGCTACTGCCACAGTTAGAGTGAAAGTGTTAGATGTCAATGACAACAGCCCGGTTTTTAAAAGAAACAGCTATAACACGGAGGTCTCCGAGGATGCCGCAGAGGGTTTTCAAGTTCTGCAGGTAAGACAGATGTTTAAAAAATAATCAGAGCTTCAAAGGAGCACTCAGTTTATTACCATATTGCTGAATAATTTCTCCTTCTTTTCCAGGTGTCAGCAACAGATGCTGATGATGATCTTAATGGGAAGATTCTGTATTTTCTTAGCCAGGAGGCACACGGAGCCTTCACAGTCGATGAAGAGACTGGTCGTATCACCACCTCAGCACCTTTGGATCGGGAAAAATTTACGTCATACAGCTTTCAGGTGTTTGCTGTAGACCTTTCTCCTGCTGTACCCAGGAACTCTTCTGCTCAGGTAAAACATTGGGGCTGATGGTGACTAATTGCTACACTTACACAATGATTTTATCCTCTTAACTTATGGGACATTTACACAACAGGTGATGATCACCATTCTTGATGTCAATGACAATGCTCCCTTCTTCATACAAGACCCTTTGATCATCGAAGTTTCCAACAGGCGTTCCCAGCGTGTTTTAGCCACTATGAAAGCTGAAGATAAGGACTTTGGTGCCAACGGTTCTGTGTTTTATCGCTTTGCCACATCCGTGAAAGGCTTCAGCATCAATTCACTGACTGGGGAGATCCAGGCCACTGAACCACTAAAAGACCTTACCCAAGCTCAAAGGACCTTGATAGTGGAGGCCATGGACCAAGGGAGCCCAGCACAGTCTGCACAAGGAGTGGTGGTCATTTTTGTGAAGGAAGTGGAGTACAATGGCATTCGATTCTCAAAGAATGCTCGAGATGTCAGCATACAGGAAAATGCTGCAAAAGGTTGGGGAGCATTGTTTGCAATCAGGGACTTTTATTGTTTGTCAGTTTCTCTGATCTCACCAGTAAGTAATATTGTCTCTGATTCACAATTCTAGGCACAGCGGTGGCTCAGACTCAGGCTCAGTATCCTGATGGCACACGTATGGGGATCAGTTATAGTCTCTTTAGTGGGAACAAAAAGCAGGCTTTCAGTATCAGCTCCTCAACAGGTGAGATTATCCAGTTTGCTTGAAACCTATTGGTGTATAAACCTGTCCCAGTTTGAGTATCTTCCCCATCAGTCTTGTTAACAGACATTTCCCTTTTACCGTCTGTCCTGTAGGTGAAATCTGGGTGCAGAGCTCCCAGGGACTAGATTTTGAGGACAGTCCCCGACTCCGTCTTGTTGTGAAAGCTGAAACTGTGTCCTCCACATCTTTCATGGCTATTAATTTGGTGCTTCAGGATGTCAATGACAACCTTCCACGCTTCCAGTTGCAGAATTATGTCGCCTACATGAAAGAGGCACAAGGATATGAAATGCCAATTATACAGGTGTCTAAAACTCATTAAAGTTGATTTTACATTACTAAGTAATACTGAGTAGCTCCTTAGTATTACTGACAGTTCTAGAGGTAAAATGAAAATGTTTTGTTTTTTTATTTCTCTCCTCAATTCTTTTCCCAGGTGGTGGCCGAGGATGTGGATCAAGGGCAAAATGGCCAGGTGACCTACTCTATCCAGTCATCAAGCATGAGCGGCCTGTTTAAGATCGACCCGATGACAGGAAGCATCACGACAGCTGCCATCATGGACCGGGAGATCTTTACAAAAACCAAGTGAGGATACATCATCAGTCCTGATAAACATGCACAAAAACATTTAACATACATCTTTGCAGAATACATATTCATGCTGCACAATATATTGGATATTAATTCAAAAAACATTATAAGTGTTTGCAATATCACAAAAGACTCCTTGTAAGTACATGGAGTCTTTTCTTGTTCCTCTTCTTGTTTTTCACCCTCCAAGTTGTTAGACTTTGGTAGGCTTAGGAGAGTTGCTAGTTCATCTTTACTTTTTCTGGACTACTAAAGATGAACAAACATATAAAATCCTTAAACTGCATTTAAAGAAATGACTGAAATAAATTTGTTCCCAAAAATTCTCAACTCACAGGCTAGTAGTTACTGCGACAGACAGAGGAAGTCCAAGATTGGCCGGTTCAGCCACACTGACAGTGATAATTGTTGATCAGAATGACAACAGTCCTACTATCCCCTTACCTCAGGAGGTTCGCATCCCAGAAAGTGAGTATTTTTCATTTTTAAACAACCTCTGTTTCATGTTCATCATGAACTGTTAAGTAAAACAAACATATTTATGTCTCATTTCCTTAATATCCTTTCTTGTCAGATACATTAATCGGTGCAGAGATTACTCTTGTGACGGGCAACGACGTTGACTCCAGTCCTGCCCTGTCCTACTCCTTGCAGCTTGACCCAACAGCTTTAGGCAAATTTGGGATTCACCGTTACAGTGGGGGTGTATCACTCACTGGCCCCCTGGACTTTGAAGAGAAAACTTGGTACACCCTAACTGTCAGAGCCACAGACAGCCAGCACCAAACTGAGGCAAACATTACAATTGTGGTGGAGGATATTAACGACAATGCACCTACATTCACCCAAGATCTCTATCAGGTAAGATGACCTATAAAGTAGGGAAATAAAATTTCCTTTTCTTTTTACTTTTGTATGAATGTAAACTCATTGAAATCATTGTCTTTAATGTGCACTATAAATTACATATGCATGAGGAAATGCACACAGTCATATTTTTCTTTTACATTTTTGACCTCTTCACACCTCTAAAGTCTTGACACCATAATAAATTTTACACCAGAAATTGTCGCTGCAGCACACAGCTTTAAAACTGTTGTAAAAACATGCAGGCACATAGCCTGTGTGCACACACTGTGGGCGATAAAAGTTAACTGCCTAATTTTAACTGGTGAAAAGTTGTAGAGATGAGCCTATATAAACTATGTCAGGAAATTACCTCAACATTAGCACACTCTGAGGAAAAACAGGGACTGTGCTATGATATGCACTTTTCCTCCTCTGTGGGGCTACTGCCTGTTGCCCTCTTGACTTGGATTTAGAGGATTTATCACAGTATTTATGTAACTGGTTTCCCTTTTTTGCCCTGTGGTGTAACTGTTTGATTCACATTTCTTCACAAAAGGACAACAAATCACAGGATCCCAAAAAAATGTTTTAACATGTTCATATTTGTTTCTGTTAGTAAAGGGAAACTGGCCTGTTTGTTGCATCGTCATTTGAAAAGTAAATTTTCTAGATATTTCTATGCAACAAAAAGCTAATACAATTGATTAATAAAATTAATCAATTGCACTAGCAATTGATTAATTGTTAGTACAATTAATCAATTAATTGCTTTCTTGTATTAGTCAATTAATTAGTACAATTAATTGATTAAATTTATGCTAAATTTATTCTGACCACTGAATTTGAGTGGTCAGTATGACTGGAAAGATGCTATATAAATTCAGTACATTTTCCAATTATTTGTTTACCATTAATTAATCAATTCTTAAACCAATCATTGCTCCCCAGATTATCCTGCCTGAGCACACACCACCTGGAAGTGCAGTTATCACAGTAACAGCAACGGACAAGGACTCTGGAGATAATGGAAAGATCACCTACAGAGTGATGTCGTCCACGCAGGAAGGTTACTATATTAACCCCAGCAATGGTAAGATTATTTAAGCTCTTCAGTTCTCTATATTAGTTGATCGTCACCGCAATTTTCGCAGTGACTATATTGCCTTTTCTGTCCAGGAACCTTGTTTATCAACCACCAAGCCGAGTTTGACCCTGAACGGCCAGCAGTAAACATTGTCATTGAAGCTTGTGATGGAGGCTCACCTCCACTCTCCACTTTTACTACAGTCCAAGTTCAGATATCTGATGTCAATGACAATTCTCCTGTGTTTCACCAGTCAGAGTACAGGTTAGTCAACATTTATTTACAGGTGCATCTGAATAAATCAGAATATCATTGTAAAGTTAATTTATTTCAGCAGCACATAAAAAAGCTGTGATAGCTATTTCATATTAAATAGATCCCATAAACCAGAAAAATATATCTAAGGATTAATTTCTAGATTTGTTTTTGCTTAGCGTTAGAAAAAAATCCAAATTCATCTTCTCAGAAAAGTATATTACATAAAACTAATAAAATATTTAAAAGAGAAAAGTTAACTTATTGAAAAATATATCCACATACTGTAATGTAAATGCAGTCAGTTCTTGGTTGGGTTTGATTTTGCATTAATTAATACATGAATGTTGTATTGGATGAAGGCAATTAGCCTATGGCATTGCAAGGGTGTTCAAGAAGACTAATTTGTCCTAATAGCAACGTTCAGCTTTTCTGCATAGTTTGGGTTTAAAATATTTTAATATTCTTTTACATTTATGAACTTTTCCACTCAGACAAGTCCAGTAATACTATGATAAACGACAGATAAGGCCATGGTTGATCTCAAGCACACTCATGAATGCTATTTGTCTCACAATCCTTTCAAGACTGTGGTTAACTTTGTTATATATCAATTTTACTTTTTACCTGAATTACTGCAATACACTAACTTTGTGGCAATATTCTTACTGATTGTACTAGTCAGTACAATGTACTTGTACTAGTAAACCTTGGAGCATGTTGGCCTACTGTCAGCATTAATTCTTGTATGTTATATTTTTCTGTATGCAGGGCTACAGTTTCTGAAGACACCATCCCAGGGTCAACAGTTTTGACCTTTGAGGCCTTTGACAGTGACCTGTCACGAGAAAACTGTGGCTTTGATTTTGCCATTGCCAGCGGAAATGAAGGAAATGCATTTCAGATCGAGAGCAGCGTGCGTTTCCTGGAAGGACGTGGCTTTCAGACAGTTGGAACTCTGCTATTGGCTGAGAGGCTTGACTTTGAAATCAAACCCCTTTATAACCTTACTGTGGTGGTGTCAGACCGAGGTGTCCCCCAAAGGAGTTCTAGTGTTGCTGCAATGATAACCATCACTGATGTTAATGACAACCCTCCAGTGTTCACGCGAGCAGAATATACTGTGTCACTCAGCGAGGGAGCGGCCTCTGGGACTGAGATTATACGACTGACTGCAACAGGTGGACAAATGTTTTATATTCTTAGCTAATTTAGTTACTGTTCCTTCTTTTTAATATGCTTCTTCTGTTTTGATTTGTAGACCCAGACTCAACTCCCAATGCTGAAGTCCAATATACCATCAGCTCCGGAGACGAGGTGAACCTATTTTCCATTGACCAGTGGACTGGAGCCATTAAACTTGAGCAAACACTTGACCGGGAACACCAGTCTATGCACATTGTCATTATTCAAGCCACAGATGGCAATGGCCACTTTGCACTCGCTCCAGTCATTGTTGAAGTAAAGGATGTAAACGACAACCATCCATTCTTTCCTGTGGATGTCCTAACAGCCAGTATTCGGGAAAACCAGCCAGCAAACTCAGCTGTTACTGTTCTCCATGCCATAGACCATGACACAGGGATCTTTGGCCAACTGAAGTACTACATGGTGGAGAGGTCTGGAAAAGGAAAAGACAACTTTGTTGTGGACCAGATTTCAGGAGAAATCCGAAGTAAATTTACATTTGACTATGAAAAAATCAACTCCTTCAATTTTGAAGCCTTGGCTGTGGATTCAGGCAACCATTCAGCAACTGTAACTGTACAGGTGTTTGTCACAGGTGAAGATGAGTATGACCCACTCTTCACTTCCAATGAATTCTCCTTTGAAGTGCCAGAGGGAGCTAAGAAAGGCCAGAGCATTGGTCAGGTTCAAGCACAGGATGAGGATGAAGGAGTGGACGGTGTTGTTCTCTACTCTATAACTTCCAACTCACCATACTTTGATGTAAACAAAACTACTGGTGTGATTTTTCTTAAGTTAGATAGTTCCAGCAGCAGCAGCAGCAGCAGCGGGTCAGGCCGGGCTAAACGGGAAACCAGGGTTATGACCCTGGATGTAAATGCTCACAGTCCCCTTGTTGCCTCTCGATCTACATCAGCCCAGATCTCCATTGACGTCACTAATACCAACTTTGGCTTGGCTGCTGATGTAAATATACTACTTATTATAATCATTGCTGTGTCTCTGGGAGTCATCATAATACTTGTAGTTTTGGCTGTGGTAGTTTTCCTTGTCAAGTCACGCAGAAGGAAAAAAGGTGAAGATACAGGAGATAGAACTCTTGCATCAGGAACTGCCTTAAAGAAATTAGATGAATGCACCTCGGGACCTGGAGGAGACAATATTTACCACCAGACTTTGCCAGGTTATGCTGCTGATCAGGGAGGAGCTGGTGGTGGTCCCTACCCTAGAGGAGGCTCTTTGGACCCCTCTCACTCCAGTGGTAGAGGATCAGCTGAGGCAGCAGAGGATGATGAAATCCGGATGATTAATGAGTATCCTCGAGTTGCCTCTATTACCTCGTCCATGCAGGAACACATCTCAGCCAGAGGACCAGATTCTGGAATTCAGCAGGATGCTGACCAACTTTCAGACATATCCTGTGAACCTGCAGCTTTGGAGGGAAGCACTTGGTTCAAAGGAAAGAAACTGGGTGGCAGTCTGAGTGGGACATTGCTTTCTGGCCAGCTCCCAGTCTACAGGGATGAAGGAGGTGGTTACCTAGGAGTAGGTCGTGGTCTAAACATTTCCCTCCCCAAGGACTATGCCTTCCCTGAGGATGGTAAACCATCAGTTGATGGTTCGCTCACTGCTATTGTTGCGAGTGATGAGGAGCTTCGTGGAAGCTATAACTGGGATTACCTGCTCAACTGGTGTCCTCAGTTCCAACCTCTCGCCAATGTCTTCACTGAGATTGCTCGGCTTAAAGATGAAACCACTCAGCAAAATCCGAACCCTCGCCAACCCTTTCAACCCAAGCCCAAAATGGACCCCAAACCAAGAATTGATCCCCCTCCTCTCATCACATCGGTGGCTCACCCAGGGGCTATGACAGTGCCTCCTAAAGTCCCTGTAATTGGACGGACATTCCCCCACTTGTCCTCTCTTCGTAGGTCTCCTATTAGTCATGAAGGATCAATTTCCTCAGCAGCAATGTCGCCGAGCTTCTCTCCTTCCTTGTCACCTTTGGCTGCTCGGTCTCCAGCTGTTTCTCCGTTTGGAGTCAACCAAGGGCCTTCTGCATCAATGATTAGCACCAGAGAGCCTTCACTTGAGCAAAGTCCTGATCATGAGATGAGAATATGATTAGGACTCTTTATAGAGGGATTTAAGACTGATGTCATGAACAATGCATTCAATCCCTCTAGATGTTCTTTTGAAGAACACATACTTTTCTGATATAACTGATTTCATCATAAGAAAAAGTGTTTCACAAATGCGCTGATCAATTTTGGTTTCAAACATCTCTTGGACAAACAAACACTGCACATTTACGTAGTTTAAACTTGGGTTTGTTATTCAGACACTTCTCAATGTTGCAGGAATACACAAAAGTGAAAAAATGCCTCGTTTGACAAGACCAGCCAAACTCCTTTATTTTTAAAGTGACACAGATCTCCATGAACTGAACGGGGTCAGGAGGTAGGTGTTTTCACTGACAAGCCCCTAAAGTCAGAGATCTCTTAGTGTGTAGATAGATAGATGTGCTGTTTTTCATGTATACCTCACTGGCTGGCCAGAGAGCTAAGGACCCTCTCTTTGTGTCAATGAACTTTTTTACACTACAGTATTAAACTTGTGTTGTGAGTGCTTTTTAAAATGGCTTCTGGACATGAGCAGAGTCACAGTGATGCAGTGATGGACCTGCAAATGCATCACATAGTGGACAGAAATGGAGATTCCCTCCATGTCAAAGAACACTTGTTTTGATTTTATTTTTATATTTTTATATGAATATATGATTTCAGATCTATTATTCAACATTGAGAGGTTATTGTTTTGTGTATTTGCATGTATGTATATTTGTATGTATCTCTTACATTTTTAGAGACTCTTGTGACAGTTGTGTGAAAGTGGAAGATGTTTTTGTACAATTATTTATATGAAAATACAGACTTTTTGCCACAATTTGGCAACAGGAATCCAAGCACAGCTCAGTTTGATCTGTTTTTGACCTGTTGTTACTTTCCAATTTCTTTTTGGGGTCAAGTTATTGATCAGCCCAACTCCAAATCAGCAGTTGAATGAAGATCATCAACGTTAACTTAGCACAAAAAATAAGAAAATTTGTGCTCTGTCAGTTTTTTTTTTTTTGCTATTATAACAATGTTTTTTGTGAAGAAATCTTAGTGTGTAAAAGCCTGTATGTTTCTTCTAAAGAGTTGCCACAATTAAGCAGAAATGCATACATTTTCCTTCTAAATATGGCACCTATAAAAAAATAAACAGGCTTTTAAACAAATAAGATATTTTCTCAAACGTCATTGTTACAAAAACTTGACAATTTTGTTATTTTTTAAGCTAAGTATATAAATCTCGGCCTTTCCAGTTATTCAGTATAATGTTGTGTGTGCTTGCACAGAGTGGCACATTCCCACTGTCATTCAGGGACATCTGAATTTCCTGATCACCTATGTGTCTTTAAAGAAAGTGCTTCCTCAACTACGGTCTTCAGAGCCATTATGCTATGAAGGTCTTCATCTCGTCTTAATGAAAAGACAATGAACAAGCTGAGATTCTTAACTGAAAGCATGAGAGGTTTTTTCCACAAAAACAGTTCATTTGTTAGATTTGGGCAGGAGCGAATGCTGTTTCCTAAAAGTGTCCATGAAAAACAAAATAAAAATACAACTGAGAACTGTTTTTATTGTTCAAATCTCTAGCTGTCATGAGGTACATCATGGCAATTTTCTAATCCAGTACATGTTTGATTCTCTCCGTTCTGTTTTTGTTTTTGAACAACAAAAGTGTCTTATTCACAAGTGACAATAGGATGAAGCAGTAGATATTTAGACAGATTGTGTCTAAATATCTACAATCTAGATTGTGTTAATGTCATGAAGAAAAGTGAAGCTCTTGAACTTGTTTTGACCTTCACTTAACTAAACCAAGTGGCTGAAATAACTTTCCTTTATAGAGAGGTTTCTTCTGCAAAAAAGGTGAATAACTCGATCATCACCGAGGTCTAACATGTCTAATCCGTTGCAATGAAAACTCACAACTGGAAAACTCTTCTTGGATTTTTCCAAGTCTTAGTGGAGGAGTTACCCAGAATTTCCTGATCACCTATGGTGTATTACTTTCTGCCTGGGACACCTCATTATCCCCCTGAATGAGCTGGAAAGGGTCTTTGAGAAGAAGGATTCCTGAAAAATTCTTCTTCTTAGAAACAATATTTATTCAAGACATTTTTGATCAAAATCTCTAAAAGACTGTTCATGATTTTTATGAAGCAAATCTTATATTGTTGAACATTACCACAGTCAACTGAATGGCTTTTTCTTACAGCTTAGAAGACACATTTTGTTATGTCTATATGACTCTTTTCTCAAGACTCGCATAGATCATGCTACACTGACTTGTATTTATTTAAAACAGTTCTCAGTAACATCTCTTTAACTCCGCATCCAGACTCAACTCCCAGTTGGTGATACAGTACCACTGTTTTTCAGGGCTGAAGATTGCACTTTGGCGTTCAAAGCAGAAAGATCTGATGTAAAGCAAGCTCTAACCCCAGCCTAAACTGCTTTGGTGGAAAAATCAAGTTGGAGAAATGTAGCACATGAGCTAAACAAATGGGGAGCAAAAGCCTCAGTCCCAGATGAATGTAAAATATTTTGGCAAACGGTGCAGTATTTGTGTCCGTTTTACTTTCACATTTAACACATTTTATGTTGGTGTTTCTGCTGTAAGCCACATCAGGAGTTGTTTTCAACTCTTTATTTCCATTCAGACCATCCAACCAAATTATATTTTCTAGATGTCCCGTTGTTTCCAAAACACGTTCTCTACCTCTGTTATTTGTTCATCATAACACTGCATATTCTCTCATGCAAAGCAGAAAGCTGTGGCTGACATGCTGAGACAGTTTTATTATTGCTCAAAAATATTTGTGTTTGTGGGTAAGCTTCAATTTAAACATGGATGCTAATGACTGATCAGTGGACAAATGGCCAAAAGAAATAACGAGACAAGCTGTTCATGTATTTAAAGCAAGTAATAAATTCCTACTGATCTCTTTTAGACAAACTGGAGTCAGACCTCATCTTTGTAGAATATAATCCAAGATCACTAGAGAAGAACTGTTAGAAAAGTTCATCAGACTTAAAAGAAACAGATGTCAAAAATAAGCTGTAGATATCTAGTGCATATATTAAATCAAACAATGTGCATTTGTTATTGATATATTTCGAACTTACAAAAGACATTTCTGAATCGAAGAAAATACTAGAATTTAAAAAGTAAATTTTCATTGGTAAACTAATAAGAATTTGCAGCTCTATGGTGCAATTTGTGCCCAAATTGGTCAGAGTTGATAGGAAAATGGTTGGAGAATATGTGTAAAGATATAAAAAATACTCTTCAAAGAAATCACATTAAATGTGACTAAATGAGCATGATCTATTTTTAAAAAGGGTAAATATTTTAGTATTCATATGATCTCAGCTGGTAGATAAAAATGAGTTACTACATTAAGACTGTTACCTATACACATACTGTATGATCTATGTGTCTAAATAATTTCAATTTAAACAGATGACCTAAGCGGTATATCTATAGAGAGCAAAAATAAAAACTTGCTGGCTTGACCTAGATATTCACCTGCAAATAAAGTTTTGTCTACAGTTTGCCCCAACCCTACAACAATAAATAATTACAAGCACACAGATAAAGTAACTTGGAGACTACTGCTTGGTGCCACATGTGTCCCACATCAGCCTGCCTAGCTAACAATAGCTGGCCTAGATTCTACTTTTGAGTGATCAAACTAAAACTGTTCTGCTTTTTCAATGAAAAATAATGTAGAAATGAACAAGAAAGCATTACTCAAAATATCTGTTACAGACGAAAGTCGTGTTGTTTTCTGGCAACTCAAAAGTGTCCCACCTAAAAGAAAACAAAGAACAGCAGTGATGATTTGGTACTCGGAAAATGATAGTCAGACATACTTAAGATGACTGCAGTACACAAATGTAAAATTGCCTGCATCTTTCATCAATAGGTTTACAAAAGAGCAAATCAATAATCAGTAATCACTAGGAAATAGGTTTTTGATTTTGACCATTACGAGCTGTGACCTCACTGGTGCAGGGTTTATTAAAAACCCACAAGGAGAATTACTCCTCGGTTACTGTGGTAACAAATCCAGTAGTCCTCTAATAAGGCTTGGCTATGTGTTCCACATAAGTAAAGGTTACTAAAGCTGGACTCTGTGTTCTCCCATAAGTACTGGTTGGTAAGGCTGTGCTGTGTGTCCCTGGTTAACTGGTTCCTGATTCATTCCTCTTTGATTTAATAATGAATGATGAGTAGTCCTAAAGTAAACCTGGACTGTGTGTTCCTCAGGAAGTATAGATTAACGACCCACTAGTTCCTGATTTGTTCCTTTTTGGTTTTCTTGATATCCACCCATTAGTTCTCGATTAGTCCCTCTTTGTTTCCCAGGTTTTCCAATGAGTGCTGGTTAACCAATGATGTACTACTTCATTAGTACACCCTTAGTTCCAAAGGGGTTTCCAAATAGTTTATCAACTATCAACTAAAGTGAAAACTAAAACTAAACTAAAGTGAAACCTTCTCATCAAACATTTTGGCTAGTTTGGTGTAATTGCTGATTTTTGAAAAACGGGAAATACATCTTATGTATTCTCAGTGCTTATTTTTAATTGAAGCAGTTATATTTTTGCAAGAAGCCTTGCAAAATGGATGGAATCCCCCAGAGAAAGGACTGTTAGCTGGCCGAGACGACTGGTACGTCCAGGTTGTTTACACATGTTTAGTACAAACTGTATTGTACAAAAAAAGAAACTGATTGTTTTAGTCTGCTATCTACCTTCATTTTAATTTGTTGCACACCAAAATGCAAACACATACTGGACAATTAAAGAGGCAGTGTTATGTAAAATTGACATTTTTAAACATTTATTGCCTCATCAAAAGCATACATGGACTGTTACCATGATTATTTCATGTTGAGAAATTCTTAAATCTCTTGTTGCAACCATTCAGTTGTGCAAAATTCCTGGTTGGACCTAGTGCCGCCTTCAAGACACAGCTCCTCCTTGGAGCTACATTTTCCAAGCTTCTGAGTCTGACAGAGCAGCCCTCCTCTGAGACTCCACCACTCAGCTCCGTTAGACTCGCCAGCAGCAATTAGCAAATCCTGGTGGAACTGCACATCTGCTGAGCTCATCATAGGAGCAACTTCTTAGTAAAACATAAGTAAAAACGTTAAGGAGTTGATAGAGGAGGGATGTGACGACTTCCTAAATATGTTGTTTCAGAAAGAGCAGAAGCTTTTAAAGAGACAGAAGTCCAATTTCAAAGTGTTAAATTACAAAGTCAAATTTCTTTGAAGTCATGTATATAGCATTTTCCTAACAAATGAAGGTAACATAGTGATTTAATCGTGGTATAAAAGGCCCTATGTGCCTGGAAAATACATAATACTATCCCTTCCAGAAAGGTTATGAGAGCATAAGTAGCTCTCAAGATGCAATTCCATTTTTGTAGAATCCACTTGACAGCAATTCTGTTGTTGAAAAAATATTTTTAATGTCACAGTTTTTAGAATGTAACCTTAAATGACAGAAAAGTCTCAACCAAGTGTTTGGAACAGAAACAACCTCCTTGGAAAAAGCGGATTCTGATAAATCACGTTCTCCACAAATGTAACATTCCAAACAAGCACACTCTGTTATAAAGCCTGCTTTATTTCCAACAGGACTGGAAAATCTGCAGCTGAGCACTTTGGGAATCAAACTGCAAACCATCACTTCTGACTAGGAAATTAGTGTCCAGGTGCTCATTCATTTGGACTTTGATCAGCCTAATTTAATTAAATGATTGATCAGTAAGTGCACATAAACACACAGCTATTAAAAAGATTAATGTTGGCTACATGCAGCTGTTAAGAAGTAAGGTAAATGTTTAAGGCACCCCACCAACTGATCCAGCGTTTGTGAATGTAGGTCAGAGAAGATGGAAGGAAAATATAGACCAGATCTCTGAACGTAACAACTTTTATTGCCTCTTTAAACTTAGCTTGAGCCACTGCAGGGGTTTCCAACTTTTATTTGACAAAAAAATCTCTTTCAGACATAAAAATTATAATTATGGGATCAAAACCTTTACATTTGCAGAGCAGAAATACCCTGAATAGAGCACTGACTGTAATTTATTTTTTATTATTGTTTTTATAAGCTAAGACACATTCTCACATGAAACTCATTTACAAAGAAGATGTGAACAGTCGTTGTTCACATTTGTTTTTTATGCTTACAAATTTACAGTCTTAAAACTGGAGGCATCGGATTCGTTGCTGGTGGGCATCAAAATATAACTGTGTGGCTAAAGGTTTCAATTCTCACAGAAATTATGCAGCTTCATTGTTGTTGCATATTTTTGGTCCAATGTTTCCATGGAAGATTAAATTCAATGAGAGATTTATACCTTTCAAATGTTTTAAATGAGCAATACATCAAGCTTAAGTGCAAATATTTGCCGTGTAGACATTTTTTAAGACTCATGCCATTTGCTCTGGCATGCTGGACATCAACTTTTGTCTAAAGGTGATGTATTCTTGCATTATCAGTACTTGGAGGTGCTGGTTTGTTTGTCTGCTTGCTTTTTAAAGGTGACAACAGGTTCCTGTTAACATAGAAAGTTTTCTGGTTTTAGATCTGAGATATTAGCAGTTTGATCCTTCACTGCTTTATCAGTTTGGCCTTGTGACAAGGTGCTTCATCATGCTGGAAAAGTGTTACTCATCACCAAATGGCTCCTTCATCTGGAGAAAAAGTTTCTTATGAAAGACGTTTTGATACATTCTTTATTCATGGGAGTTCTTTTTGGCACAATTGTGAGTCTGGCTTTTTAATTGGATATGGGTCATTTCTGCACATGGATGATCACGGGATTCTTCACCCTCATTTTTTCTTCTCTGGACAGTTAGTTCATTGTCCAGATGCCATAAACACTCTGCAGATAGTTGAATCAGAAAGGAAATACTTTTGTCCCACCCTCTCCAAAGGAGTCCTGGTGCTCTGTACAAATTTCAGTTTGTTTTGGGTTTTGGATTTTTTTCTTGAAAATGAGTGGTTTCTTTGTTGTTTTCATGGACATTGCAACAGAGTTAAAAGTCTGCATCTTGACTTGTGGTCAGAGACATTCCCCCCTTGCTTCCATTGATGAGCAAACATAGTGCTTCCCTAATAAGTGGTTTCTACCAGAGCTCAAAGATTTGCAATTTGCTGTTAATTTAATCACAAAACAAACATGTAGTGACGAGTGAGCTTTTAAATAAAAGTAAAAGTGGTTTTTTAGCTTGTAAAGGTTGTTAGCTTCTGCCCTAGCTAGCTCAAAGTTTTTCAGGACACAGCCCTTCAGTTATTGAACTTTCCTGAACTAGCCCAAGCTTTCTTCATCACAGCTGAAAACCTCTCCTTTAAGTTCTTGAAGATCTGATAACTCATTGATTTGTGTGCAATCTGACAAGCAACTATATACTCTTGCCTTTGAAGCTGTTTCAAAGTGATGCAAACATGACAGCAAGCATTTATCTGGCAGTAACCATTTTTAAAAAGAGAAGTACGATTTTCAGCAACACTCAGTTTTAAAGCAGCCATTCTGCACATTGGATTCAGGCAAAAAGAAATAATGCATTGGCCCTTATTGCAAGAGTCTATCTTTTTGTGATGTAAATGGCTTTCATAAATTTTGCATAAAAAAATTGAAACAGTGCAGACTGCCATCATTAGAACATTTTGAAAAGATATTTCTGTCTATAATCTTTTTGCCATACCTAAAAGGGGAGTATTGTTTAAAATGGCGATCTTCATTGTAATGTTGTTTTATTCCACCACACTTACTTTGACTCAGTCTTGTAGTATTCCAATGCAAGATTAGATATAAATCATTCAATAATATATGTAGGAGGTAAGACTGACAAAGAAAGCACCAAAAAAAAACACGACTTGGCAAAGTTGTGTTTTGCTCCGAGGTCAGACAACTCACCTCCCACTCACTCTGCTTCTCCAGCAGTCCACACAGGAGGAGATTACAAATATCCCCACAGTCTGTAACATTTAAGGCCTCAACAGGAGTTTTTATGGTGCTGAGATCCAGTTTCATGCTATTTGTCAGTTGCTCTGATAGTGTTGGAATGTGTTTTGTAGTTGGAATGTCAAGTGTACGTCTGCTGAGAACATTTGGGTGTAATTTTAATAGACACATTTTGAGGCCTATTGTTTTATAGCTTGCTTGCACATTAATAATGTCACAGGGTGGACTGTTCCCCTATTTTTTGTTGCGTTTTTTTGTTTTAACAAGTAACATTGTTCTTTAAACACATACTTCACAGAATTTTTTTATGTTATTACTGAGTAGCAATTTAGACTAACATTCTTCTTTTTGTGCTGTGCAAATAAAGGACGAAAAACCTTCACTAGCTATTTGACTTTTTTCCCATGGTTGGCAATTTTTAGTGGGTTTCTACATTTTGTTATCTTTTTCTTGTGGCATCAAACAGAGGAAAATGGCAGGAGAGAGAAGCGAGTTGAGTCAGTGTGAGCCTGTTTCTCATTTGTGCTGACCTTGTGTTACGGGACTTACTTGGTGGTGTCATTCTCACTTCATACAGCGGGAGAAAAGGGAGCAACAAAAACACGCTCCAGTACTTGCTGAATATTAAAAATGGAATCACATCATGTTCCACAGAGTCAAAATATAAAGTCAGCAGTTGACCTCTTCTGTTCTGCTAATTAGTTGGACATTTCAATAACTCATGCAAAATATTCCAGTGTGCTGCAATTTTAGCCCTCCATAAAGGAATTTGTTTATCTATTGTTTAACATAGCATGGCTAATCAGCTTTTAATATTATACAAATAAACTTCTCTGGATTGCCGTGCAGAGAAATTGTTCACAAGCAAATTGTATGAAGAATTAAATGTTCCTCCTAAAATTTCCTCAAGACTTCAACATGTTTCTTGTAAGAACACTCAGGTGTCAGTCATTGCAGATTAAGAATATGAATTTGTACTTGCGGTTCAAAATTTTTGAGAAAAAAAAACATTTGTGAAAGATTAAAAATATTAATCTTGAATTGTTCCCAGATCTCTTCAATAGAATCGGGTAAAAGTACAGTAATACCTATATCAGGATGCATAATAAAATTTTAGGGTTGTAACATTTGAGATTTTGATAAACATTTAGAAGTTTTTTGACATAATTGAGTGATTAAAGAAGGCAATAGAAATCAGTAAATATTCCTATTTTTACTGAATAGAAATATTCCATTGGTAAATATTCTATTGGTCAAAGGCTCTTCTTTTTTTTACTTCTGTATACTTTGAAGTTCATGTTTGGGGTCACAGCAAAGAGCAAAATACTCACTTTTCACTTAATCCTTTACAACCCCTTGCAAAAATAATTACAGCTATTGATTTTTTTCTTTTTACATTTTTAACATAAAAATCAAATATCTCAAGATGTTTTGTGAATTTTATGGGATAGACCAACCAGAAGTTGCGCACAGTTATGAAGTATAAGTAAATAGACATTTCTATTTATTTTTACTTGACTATAAGCCACACTTTTCAGATTTTCCTCCACATAAAACACTTTAAAACCAAGTACCTCAAAATGATGTGCTAATCTCTGTTGTTCTATCATTTATCAATTTAATCTGTTGTTCTTGTAAAATCCATTGAAGTTTGCAGTGGTGACGTGAGCTAAATGGTGAATAGTAAAAGGAGTAAGAATACTTTTGGAATATCCTCGTCGATACGATTGTAGTGACAAAACTACAATCTTAGTGATTTTGTCACAATCTTAGTAAGATAATCTTAGAATATCCTCCAATACTTTTTTGGAGGATATTCCAAAAGAATGCTTTTGGAAAAAGCATTCCAAAAGAATGCTTTTGGAATATCCTTGTAGATAAGATTGTAGTGACGAAACACTTTCAGCCTTTCTGGCTTACTGAAAATCAGACTTTCATTACTTACTCTGTGTAACAAGTAGGATTAAGAATAGGGTTCAGGTTTGCTTATTTTGATGGTTGAAGTGTTTCACTGGAAAAAGATCACTAGTAAAGATTAGTAATTCCATCACTACTTTAGCAGAAATAAAAACAAATTTGTCTTGTGACAGTACAGAGTGATATTACCGTGTAAGAGTGATGAAGCCTACTAACCTTTTTATTCATGATCTCATGGTCCGAGCCTGAATAGCCCATTCAGCTCTGCATAGGGTTATGATGTCGCCAGAAAGCACATTATAGGGTGGGGCAGATTTCTGGTTAGTAATCATTTATTTGCATGAGTTATGCACAACGGTTGCTGAGAATGGGTTCGAAGCTCATGTGGATGATACCCAGTGGAAAAGCAAGAAGAAAGAGGAGGGGAACTAAGTGAACGATTGCCAGGATTATTCAATCTTCCCTACTCTGCAGAAGCTCTAATGCACTCCATGCCTCTGTCTTCAGGATCTCTTCACTCAGCTCAGTCTCCTCTATTTCTCTCTCCCTTGCTGCATATTTCTGCAGTAAGTAACTGCAGCAGGAGAGCTGGTACTAATACAAATGCCTCTCAGCCTGTTAGGACTGTCATAATGTCATCTGCAACTCACTCTGTAAACTTCAGCCTCCACTTCCTCCACCGCTCCTCCTTCATCTTCTTTTTTGTGTGTTACTTCGATTTTTATGCCTCACAATTTCTTCTTCTATTTCTCCCCAGTAACACTGTCACAGCCCTCTCCCCATCTCCTCCCTGCCAGCTTTGATTATCCTGTGTCCCTTTTCATGCTAGATGTAAGCCAAAAAGCCTGACAGAGATATGGAACTTAAGAAAACACTCCTGACCCTTATTCAATAAGGTTAATCCAGCACTGTGAGTAGTAGGGGGGAAAGAACTGTATGACAACAAAGCCCCACATTGTTTTTTTGCTGCAAATGAAAAAACAAGATTAAGGAAACTATTTTTTAAATCGGAAAAACTGAGAAGCAAGGCATGCTCCACATTACAAACAAATTTGGTTTTATGATCAATTGCTTGATAGACTAAGAGTCAGGCCTTTTCATGGATGGAAGAACTCTATTAAGCAGCACAGGCCATTGTTTTAACACAACTCTTAACACTACAGCTGCTCATTTATTTATTCCATGCTGCAGATATTACACATATACCTGATATTTTCCAACTGTGCATGGAGCAGATTCCAAAGTTCTGTTTACAGCTGTGGGTTACCAACTTCTCACAGTCAGGGAAATATGAGGCATTATCCTCTGCAGATTTATTGTTTAGTCCAAAACAATAACCAGCAGCTTTACTTGCGGGGTTAAAAACAGCATTCCTTTCAAATTATTTGTCTGATACTCAAAACCTCATGCATGCAAAACTTTGGAATGGATTTAATTAAAGTAGAGCAAACTGTGAGTACATCTCTGTCATATTTTTTTAACATACACTCTTTTGTGTTTTGAACCCAGTGAAAACAGATGGAGGAGGTCGCTCATCTCGCTGGTAAAGCTCCATTTTATGATTTAACCTTTTTTTCTTGATATGTTATCTTATCCTATGTTTAATAAGACTCCACCTTTAATCCAAAAAGAATAAATTGTAAAATTCCCAAATTGCAAACTATTTGCCTCATTTAGTAACATAACAATGAGAAACTCCAGTTAATTTTAAAAAGATTTCATGTGACTGTTTAGCTCTGTTCAAATGAAAATAAACTTTAACTTTTTGACCCACATAAAAAATGCTAAATGTGAAAGAAAACTTGGTTTTAATCCCACCATGTATGCCTGCAGATCTACATAGTTGAAGTCATATTTGATGTACTTATGTTATGAATATTGATCTCTATATATTGAAAAATGAGGGGTGGCATAATATAGTTTTCATTTTAAAAAATCAACTTAGCCTCTGAAAATGACATTTCAACGTTCTCTGAGCACTACCAAGCAGTCATATCCAAATTAATCTAATATAAAATTTTACCATCAGTTTTTCATTTTGTTTCAAGCATCCAGCAACCAGAAGTGAATGAACCATCTAAATAGTAATAGCCATGGTTTTGCTGATGTAGAAGCAGATATACGAGCTGAAATTTGAGTGCTGTACTTTTAATTCAATTTGTGTCCAGATAGTGGCTGTGGTGATCCTAACTAACACAGAACAAGAAAAATTTGGAGTGATTTAAATGTGAAATGTGTCTGTGAAAAAAAATTCATATGTTAATTTTTATGCAATTTAAAAATCTGCCATAAAATGAATGACAATGATTTTGCTAAATTTAATGCATCATGGTTCTGGGACTCTTAATCAGTATGCCTAATCTGAATGCTACCTGGAAACCTTTATAGTGACATCCCCACTTAATGGTGCTTATTTGATTAATTTGTTCCTGCTTCCTAATCAAGATGAGGTCTTAGAGCTGACGCTGATTTAGTAAAGTATACAAAATGTGGCCTGTGTGTCCGACTCAGACAGATGCATGGAAGTCTGCTGCAGACTAGGGTCTTTGTCAACCATCCTTCTCCTTTCTTTGAGACTAAAATAGCTGTTGAACATTGTTACATAATCATGTTGACATTAATACTTCTTCATTAGCATTCTCAACTCACTTAAGTTATGGAGATTGTAGAAAAATGAAACAAAGCAGTGAAAGTTATGACAGTTAAACACATGTGCTGTTCTCTTTCTAAACATGGTAATGTTTTCAATACTTTCATAGTAAAGTGAATCATTTAGAAGAAGTTGTTTCCAGATTTTCTCATTGTTTCTGTTACTTCTCACGTGTCTCTGCAAACTCGTAGAACCTCGAGTAGCTCACAGAAAAAAGAGTCACTCCATCTTCTTATGAGTCAGTGTACCCAAAATGGAGCTGCAAGGCAGGGAATGAGGGAGTATTTATGGGGAGAAGAGACGATAATCAGGCCTATCTTTCAGCTAAAAGGACTGACCTGCTTAACAACTCTAGGCACAACCTAATCCAAACAGAATGCCATGATTAAACTGAAGGGGGAAAGTATTACAGCAGCATGAGTTATATCCATATTTGCACACAAAGTGTCAGCAAGTCCAATGTTATGTTTTATAAGAAGAAAACCAAGTGATGTGGGGCTCAGCACAGAGAGAGTTTGAGTCTGATTGATGTTACTGTCACAATGGGAATTGCTTTGTAGCTTTGATTTGTGAAAAGTAATGTTTTACAGTTTTAAGTTTTATGGATTAAAAAAACTGGGAGAGCATAAATTTGAATTTCAATGTCCTACATTCTTTTCTGCAATATGTTGCAGAACTATATTTTACTTTTCCACTTCACATTTTTATCACATTTCATAAACTTGAATGAATTCCATTTACATTTTATGTGACGGATCAGCAAAAAGTAGTGAATATTTATGAAGTAGATTGCTGTGTAAAACTTTTTCTTAGAAAAAAATCTGCAAAGGGTGGCTTTGTCCATAGCCCTTTTATTTGACACACCTCAACCAATTGCCTTCAGAAGACAATTACTTGATAGAGTCTGCCTGTAGGATGAGGTGTTAGAGAGGTGGTAGAGTACTGTTTTCTTTTTTGCTTCAATTTCACCTTTGTAGTGTTTTCTTGGCTCCTTGGGAGTGGGCATCGATGCTTACTGGTTACTAGTTGGTAGATGTAGCAAAGCTACACTTTTGTCTTATGTAATGGTTCTCAAGAGGTGCAAATAGCTTTTCACAACACTTTACATTTGTAAGTGTTATCGTGTGATTTTTGTTTGAGAATATGTGATTTGTTTCTGTTTACAATTTGCCATTTTTGCTGATCTTTCACCAAAAATGGCAACAAAATACACAGAAGTTTGTGGTTGTAACGACAAAATGTAAAAAATGGGTGTGAATCTGCTTGGAAAGCAGTGCATGTTGATTACTTCTGCCCATTTAGAGTACAAAAGTGATGTATTACTTTCAGCAGTGAAGCTAAAATAACTGTATGCAAAAGGCTGAAGGAAGTTCTTCAAGGTGCATCCTTCATTTATTTGATCGAGGACTGCTGTAGCAGCATAACAGATAATGGTTCTGCTCCTTTGCTGGTGCTGCAGTTTTATGGTTTGCTTATGTGTTGGTGCTAGCAGTGGAATTGCTGACAAACTCAGTTATGCATTAGTTTCATTCTCAGGAAGTTTCATAGGTGGGGTTGCAGATCGTTAAAATACACAGAAACGGATCAAACAAAAATTTATTTTCCTTGTATCACTGGCATTTTGTTAGTATTTTAGCAAAAATACCTTTAACTCTGAGACATCTAAAGTATGTGATCCACAATGTTAAATATGTAAATAATTACTGTAAATGGCAACTAAATGTTTCTTTGAAAAGTATGAATCACTACAGCTGCCAGTAGTAATAGTAGCTGAGTCAGCTGATTACCACCCAATGTATCAGGGCTCCACAGGTCTCCTAGTGTGTCTCAGTGGAGGGAAAAAGAAAAACAGTAACAAGAATCAGTTTTGGCCGGCATTAGTAATGCAACCACATTTCTCCTCCTTTGCACAAAACTGGAGTCATGCGAAATCATATAAATTTACAAGGTTTGGGTTTTGCTAGTTCCAAAAAATGCAACTTTCCAACCAAGGAAAATTTGGAATGATTTATATCAACGTTAAATTTGATAAAATCTTATTCCACACCCTTGTCCATGTTTGAAAAGTCAAGGGCCTCAAATGAATTGTCTCAATCAAAGTGGGTGGTGTAAGTGCAGATAAAGTGAGTCACATCCAAATGAGAGCGTTTTCCTGTAATTAATGGTTGGAATTTGAAGGAAGGGGTCTGGTCATTTAACTGATGAAAGCTACTAACTACATAATATAGATGTCTCACATGTTGAACCACGAATGACGAAGATTTATGAGGTCTTAACATGCACATCCTCAAAGAGTCTCCGAACTCTCACACATTTTCTGTCATGTCAACTGAAAAATAAATTTATTTTTCTTAGACTAGACTAGACTAAGTTACTATCAGTCTGGTTGGTTTGCTAATTATTCCTTATTTCCTTCTGATTTGGTGCAGTAAAAGAAACCTTGACAGTTTATTTCTCAGCTTAAAGTTATTTTACCATATAGTTTGGTTCTGATCAGTGCTTTCTATTTGCATTTTTTCCTGCAGGTGTAAATGATCACTGCACAGTTAGTCTCTTCAAACTGGAAGTCTGTGGAGATTTAGGTTTGGCTAAAGAGACATCAGCACTAAGACATAAATTTGATTTAATACAAGTGGGGATTACACATGGGACTCAAATTTCAATGGATCCATCTTGCATTTGATTGAACCATTTTTCGGTCATACTGACATGAATAAAATTGAGAGAGTGAGAATTCCTGTGTGACATATCCTTTTCCTCTAGGACTCCACCCTGATATTTGTTTAAATAAATCTCCACCATATGGATTTTCTCCACCATCTGTAATGAGAAATGATTTTTCTGCAGTTAAAAATTTGCTCAGCGATTTTATATGTCTGGAAAAGAATTAATACATTGTCCCCCAAAGTGTACACACCCATGTTAAACTGCCACGTTTTTTGAGATGTAAAAAATAAGACTTGGATAAATACTTTCAAAGTTCGTTCCACATATAATATGCAGTAGCATGGCTGCATAGATGTGCACACCCTTAAAATTAATGCTTTGTAGAATCACCTTTTTAATAAATTTTAAATTAGTTAGATGATCTGAATGCATCAGTCAAGATATGCATACATAACAATCCATGCCATATTGTCTACACTGTGACTCAGTGAATGCAGTCACTGAGTCAAGTCACAAGAGCATATATGGAACAACTGATCATTGCATAACCTGAAGGATTTTTCTATTTCTTCTCAAAACTAATGAAAAAACAAATTTCAATTTGTATGTCATATTTCCAAATGGTGTATTTGGCACAAAAGCAACACTGCACTCCATATAACGCTACACTAAAAGAACAGCATCCTCAGTGAAACGTAGAGATGGCAGCATTATGTCATGGAGTTACTGTGGAGGTTGGAAGTAGAAGTGGAGGTTAAAAAACATGGCAGATAAAAAAAATATAGTTCCAAATACTAATCAACTTTGGCCCACACCCTCCAGCAGTCTGCTGGAAAGCTAAAGAGAAAAAGAGTACAGGTATCTGGTAGCCGGTACCTTGCCAGTTTTAGATGTTTTTTCTGTATTTTGTCAGCATTTCAGACTGTTGTATGAATATTTCAGCAGCTAAAAAAAAGTTTACTATTGTCAGTTTACAATAGTATTACTAGTAATAGTAGTAAGTTTACAATATGATAATCTGACACAATCACCCTTTAGCGTTTTGGATCCATAAAGTGTTGAAATTGCTTCCATTTTCATTCACACCTCTCTTATCCTCTGCTGAGTGTACCGTCCAGGTTACTTTTGAAAGAATAAGGTTTGTGGTTCTTCAGTGCTCAAATAAACCAAATCCCAGATAGAGTGGCATGTTACTCAGAGGAGCAATTAGATCATTCAAGGTGGAGGGAGAAGTACATAGGAGCCAAAGGAACCCTGGAGACCTTGTACTGAAATAAGATGGATGATGAGAGAAAACAAATTTTGCTACCAGAGCCTGTCAGATTAAACACTTTAAGCTTAGTGTGAATATTTTTAACACATCTGTAACAGGTTTAAATATTTGAATGATTCGGGTATTCAGGTGATCTCCTATCCATTTCTTCTGTTTCTCTCTTGTTTGTTGAAACAGAGTATTCAAAAACTCCTTCTGAAATGAATGAATCACTAACTCTATCTAGGGAACCTTTCCAAACTTTTTTTGGCATTAGAACCAGAATCAGGCATAAGCACAAAGACTGCAATGTATAAAAAGGCCAGAGTTGGAATTGATTCCAGTTCACTGATTACAGTCACTAAAACACAGCTGTTGATTTTTGAAAGCTTGACTTAAACTCTGTGATAACAAATAAATGGAGTTGTAGTTTCCAAAAATACTCCCTAATCTTGTGATCCTGAAGTTATGCATCTTGTGATCTTGAATGCATGTCAGAGATAAATCTTGATGTTTCACAAAATGCTCTCAAGAAACATGTTTAGTTTCTTCCCCATATGTGGGCAGGTAAGAAACAGGGTGAGGTAGCTTGACACAAACACACTAGTTCAAGTTTTGCCCTGATATTGTTGAGTCCCTCTTCATATTTCATGCATGTTAGATCCCTTAGGTACATGAAGCTCATACTATTAATCACAGACTAAAAATAAAACAAGAACACCTCTGTGATAGAGAATGTGACCAAGCAATCTCTCTCCAGAGAATCTTGAAATGGTGAGAGCTGCTTAATCATAACCCACTTTCTGTGTGCATGCGTGTGTGTGTGACTGAGTGCAGCTGCCTATATGAACAGAGAGGGTTTTCAGGCCTTCATTTCTCCATCTATATGTCATCACCTTTTGGAAGGAAAAATGTCCCTGCACAATGATGTTGTTTAAGCTGTTTTCTATAAGTCTCTATTTAGACGAATTCTAAGTTTCATGATCTTAGAGTAATCTAGATGTGCAGTAATCTGATGAATTCATAACAGGGGTCATCTGTTTTTGCAACATAGTAGGGGCTTTTGTTTGATCAGTTATCCATAAACAATCTTTACTTTACTCACAATGGGCCTTCTTTAAACATTACAATCCTTACATTGGGAGCTCTGGTTCTCGTTAATATAGATCAATGGCTTGTTAGTGAACTGGTTGAACTCGACTTATCTTTATAGATTATTAACATGAGGAATCTGATCTTTTAGATTTGTTCTACAAGACTTCATGTTGAAGGGACAGTGAGTTTGGTATTTCTGAATTGTTTAGGACCCACACCCACATTTGCTCCTTGTTCACTCTGACATAAACCATGAACTGCAGGACCTTTATTTGGAGAGTTGTTTGTAATTTTTTGACCAATAAATTCCATTAGGGGCAATTGGACACTAGTTATGCTACAAAAACATTTCAGTGACAACTGCTAGAATCAGGATATGGAATATCTCTCATAAGGGTTGGGATACAAAATCAAAGAAGATTTAAACTCTTGAGGGAATGTAATTGAAAGTGGAAAATTTCATTTAAAAAGTTTTAAGAAGGCAGAGTTAAAAATACATTTCACCAACACTTCTTGTCTTTCATGTAACTCAATTCAAACTCTGCAAATCACCAAACCAAAAAAGGCAAAGAAGTTGTTTGTCCATGAAGAAATTACTCCAATTGTTATTTATTTGACCGTTTCTCTTTTTCTTCGAAATGGCATAGTCAGAAGTATTACAAACATTATTCTAACAGGAACAAAATAAAATGTCACAAGCATGTAAGCTCTCGCTAGACCTTATTGTTTGACATGTCAAGAACGTAGTCAGCTGACCTGAACTGGACCTCATTCTGCATTGTTTAGACGGATTGTTCGCCAGGACATCTCACTGTTTTTACTTTTGTGGTTTGTCTCAACTTGTCATGTGTCATTGCGGAGACTCTCTCAGCTGACAGTTCAGGCTTTGCAAAGCATTATTCCCAGTGCATGCCTTTGTAGATGTTTGGATGTGCACCCTGACAATCCTGTAAGCACAGGAAGGATTTGCATATGTGGGCTTCAGACTCTCTTGTTGAAGAAAACTGGAATGAAGTCAGAAACAGCATGCAGAGAAAACACAAGCACAAGACTTCAAGTGGAAACTATTCAAGACTGAAGTCCCATCTGCTTTCACTTTAGGGTCTGAGTCTAACCTAAATAAAGATCCTTCCAGAGCACTTTTATTGCACTTCACCTTCTGTCCATTCTGTTCCTCTCTTTTCTCTATAGCTAAAATTTTGATCTTATTCTATGATGGTGATGTGTATAAGCTTCAGGGTGATCAAGTTACTTTTTAATTCTTGACTTTTATCTAAAACATTATTTCCTATACTGACTTGGAGAAAAGATCTGAGGGTTTGAGTCGGTCCAATTGCCATTTAAGAAATGTAATTAAAGCAAACATTAAAAATAACTTGTTCTGGCTGATATTCTAGTCTTAATTAGTTATCTGAGAAATAGTGCATACAAAATTCTTTGGATCCTTTAGATTTTAGCTTATTATGATGCATCTTTAAAGTGATGCTTTGTGAATGTATATTCAGTAATTATCTCCTTTGCTGCTGTAGACAGCTAACAGCGTTCCGAAGCTCTGAGGGAACTAACAGCTGCTTTGAGCTGATTTCAGCAATCTAAGCAACTCAAACTGAAAATGGTAAAATAAGTGGAATACAACATTGAATTTTCATACATTGAACACTTTCATATTCACAAAATACCTCTGTTAAGTTTGCTTCTGTTTTTCTGAATCAAACAGCTAGAGTGTTACTACACTAAATTCTTCTGTGCAGAGGTTGCCAGCTGTATCAATCTCATTAGCAAATTAACTATCCTTAATCCCAGTAAGGTAATTTCAAAACACCTACTAGAAAATCAAAGAAAAAAACATAATCTTCAATGTCATTGCACAACAGACAGACCCTTGCAGAAAAAAAAATATGTATTACATTTTGCAGAGCATATGGAGTGAACTGACAATTTTAAGTTAATGACTATTTCCGTCAATAGCCTTCACTAACAAAACATTTGCTTCATTGCACAAAATTTGTTTGGATGAACATTGCAATGAACTTAACAAAAATCTGTTGTGGAAATCTGGTTAGCATTGAATAATTTATCACTGTATTCCACAGATATAGACATTTTAGCTCAAGCTGTTTTTAACTGATAAAGCTTGTTAAAGTAGAGGGTCAGTCCAACAAGATTTACAACTCTATATTTTTACAAACTGACAATTATATGACATCTATCTATCATGGGTATGAAAACTAAAGGGAACAATAGCTTATTAACTACAGAGGGTTTACTCCTAATAGAAGTTCAGTATTCACAGAATCACTTATTTGCAGATTTTATGTGGAAAGTGACTCCAACGTTTTCGTGGAAAATTTGCTAATTTGCCGATTTTTTTCACAGAGCACACCTAAAATATTCCAAAAAAAAATGTAGCTTAGGTATGGAGAATTTTTTCTGCCAGAAAATTCCTCCTTAATACTTAGGGAGCTGAAATATATAAGCACATATATGGCCTTGATAGGCCATTGGCTGATGCTTGCAAATGGTGTCAATGCATGGGCACCATTTATTTTTGGCTCCTTAAAGATTGGGTATATGGAAGACTGTAAATATTAGTTTCTATGGTAGTGCTCAGACAGTTTCCACTGTGCTTATTAATATTTATTGGAAGGGGTTATGGTTAGAGGGGGTTCAGATATTTGCACATTTTAACCATTCATGGGCACCTGTGCTTCCTAGTCTCTGTGAACACCATGATTTCTCTAGCAGTAACAACTTCCTGACCGAGGAGCGTTATTGTTAGCGTGACCTCATACATGGTTTTATTGAGTGCAAAAAAAAATTAGATTTTTGAATTTTTAATCAGTCACTAGTGAATTCCTTGTTCCATCTTTATTTAAGATGTGGATCTATGTTTTAAACTCACCCTTAAATGTTCCTAATGCCCAAAAACTGCCACATAATCAAAATAAAAACATATTTTAACCACTGTTATTCACATCATAATTATGGGGAAAAACACACTATGAAACTGTACGAAAACAAATGTAAACGAGTAAAGATCATAAAAAGCCAGTGAAATATGTACAATTAATTTTTATTTTTTTTTTTTTTAGTTTTACAATGTGTGCGTCTGCAAGAATAAAGAAATATTTTCTGAGATTTATAGCTCTTGGTTGTTATAATTCAACCATGTATAAAATATAAGTCTTTTGCCCTTTTCTTTGTGGTTTAAAGCATCTGAGAACAAGACAGCATTTAACAAACAGTTGCACAAACAACCACAGTGAAGCACAGCAGCATTAAATACTCTCATAGCTGAATAAACACAACTGTCGAGTACACTCTGAGCTCACATGGTCCCACCATAATGAATGGTTGCCATGCTAAACCAAGGCAAACCTCACTGAGTCAACACCACAACTCTGAGTCCCATTAAATTCTCAATGGCATAAAAAAGCGCCGCTGTTCTAGTGCCGTTGGAAGTAAACCAGGAGGCCTTTGAAACCATGTTAGAAGCTCTGTGAGTCTGCCGCTGACTGAGGGAGCTCCTGCGTGCTGAGTTATGTTCATCTGCTAATGTGTTTTCAGCATGCTGTCTTCCCCTGCCTCCCTCTCAGTATGGAATGGTTTGGATTGTCACACTCTGCAGCCAGTGCAAAGACCAGGTCAACTCCCCGGCATGTATGGTTCCCTCCAGCCATCAGGGGTGGTGTTTTTGTGTGTCGGAATTAAGACTTTTGGTTTTGATGGTGGATTATTTCAGTGTTTTAAGCATTAAAAAACTCAAAAGCAGTTATTTGAGCCATTGAGAATTTCTTAAATATATGTTTTTGCATAACAAAAGGAAATTCCACCAAAATCTGAAGAAGAGACAGACAGAATGATGAATTAGTGGCCAACCACTGCATGTCCCAGAGAGACATATACTGTACATTTATGGGTTGATAGCTGTTTATAAATGAGCAGTCTAAGTCAGCCTTAATACTTATGTGAAAAGAGACCAAGCTCTGATCTGAGAGCTTCTGTGTGACCTCGTGGTGTTGGAGAAATCAACTGGCTGACTGTGTTGCCTCCCATCTATCTAATTCCTCCCATGGGATGCCAAACATCCTAATAAGTCATGAAGTACAGGCATCTTTTTGTCTGAGGTGTGTCCCTTTACTCTTGCAATCCCCTTATTTCTTCCAGGATCTTGCTTATTTAAATTCAAGAGGGCAACTTCATTAAACCAGCCTGAGCAGATTTGCTTCAGGGCTAGTTTTCTTTGGAAAGACACACACTTGCCCTTTAATTTGACTACCCTTTAATTCTCCTTTGAGTCCCCTTGAACAGGCCAATTTATTCAACTATTGATTTACTTGTTTGCATGTTAGCCTTCTGTGAATGTGAGCGATTTCTCTGTGGGATTCTTGGTTGGCTGCAACAAGAGCAGCCTTGGACATCCAGGTTAGATAACAAGTCAGGTTTCTTAAAAAAACACTATCAGTTGACTAATGACACATTCAAAACCTTAATCACAAGCAAGGAAAAAACCGAAAGATTTATGTTTTGTTGACAGTTTTTTTTGCTCGGCTTGTTTTGTGTTATATAGTTTGAGCTGAATTTTAGACTAATCTCGAGGGAGTCAGATCCACATGATGGGGGCAGAAAGGTCATAGGTTGACACACAAAGTCCTTACGAAGGGTGAGGTGTCACAGATGATCGAGTATGAGAGAAAGAAAAACAAACTGGAACTGAAACCCGATGCCTCTTGGAACTTATGTAAAACTGTGAAGGGATTCAGAGAAGGAATTAACAATGTGAGGAGACAGGATGGCTGGGAAATGATACTGTAGTACACTGATTTTATGTTTTTGCTCTTTATACAGAAAAAACAAAGAAATTACACAACCAGCATTTTGCATAATGAAGTACCGTAGAAAGTACTTCATTATGGTTTATTTTGCTTTTGCTATTTTATCACACTTGAATGTTTCAGATCTTTAAATGAACTGAAATATCAGACAAAGATGGCTTAAGTACAAAACACTTGTTGGTATTTGTCCCTGTTACAGAGTGAAATTTAGTCAACAAGCCTCTTGTCCTACTCTTTTTGCTTTGTACAGATTGTAAGGACCCTCCACTGTTGAGAAATGACTGCTTACTGGAGAGATGGACTCTGATGAAGTCTTACATTTTACCCAATCACTGACATTTGTCCATGATGTATGTAATGCGCCAGCTTGACGCTATGAAGCTTGCCAGAAATTTCCTGCACTGTATACAACCATCTTCCACTGTGAAGAGAGAAGTGCCGAACTGAACGTAGTGGATAACATGGACTGAATGGGTTCAGTCACTTTCTGCACTGCCTTTGCTCAAAGTACAGGCAGGCTACAATTCTAAACAGTTCACGAAGTCAAAGTCATACTTCACAACATCTCTTTCTGTTCGCTTTTGGCCCAGTAGAAATTATACAGCAGAAATCCATTTCAATGGAGGACAGCCCAGACGTTCACAGAATGTGAAATCCTTCTCCGTCTTTTCTTCTGACATACTTTGCCTGTTTTGGAAGCTCTTTCTAAAATCCACTCATACTTAGGGTCTGTTTTAGATTAACATAATTGGTTACAAGAGGTTCCAATTGTTGTTTGCAAAGGCATTACACAAACTCTTCTGTGCTTTGTTGCTCTTGCCGCTTTTCAGACTTTTGGCATTAAATTTCAGAACAAATGTGTGTTTTTTAAAAAGAACCACTTCAACATTGTCTGATTATGTTTGATATGACTACACTTCTCTGCTTACATTTACACTTCTACCGACCATGGGAGCTTCAGTGGGAAATGGAAATGCATCGTCAGATCAGTGCAGCTGGGGAAAAACTGATCTACATTTAAAATAAATTTCTCTGTGATTGCTTCTGTGTCATCCTTTATGTTTTGTTGCTATGTAACTTGATAAATACTTATTTAATCCAAGATCTACTATGCAGCTAATCAAACTTTAAAGGAAAACATTTTTGTCCAACAAGCTAGAAAATACAGGTTTGGCAAGAAGAACCATGTGCAGAATTAGCAAAGACTGGAGGTACAAAGGTAAATCAGAGCTATTTTGAGAATCTCTCTCATGTACGTAAACACAGGTCTGAAAACAAATGTTAGCAAGCCAAACATCTGTCAATTGCACCACAAATTCGTAACAAAGTAAGGACTGTGAGGCAACATGTGCTTCTACTTTGGATGATTTTTTGTGTGTGTTGTTGGCATACTTTGAATAATGTATGAAACTTATTTTTGAAAAATAAACCTGTTCCGGACGCTGTTTGTGCTTTGCAAATATTTGCAAATACTTGTCACTTTTTGTCTGTACTTGTGCTTCACATCATGCTTGAGTAAGCTGCAAAAAAGAACCCACAAAAGAAGATGATACTCTTAAAGTTATTAATTTACCTGACGCATGATGTCGTTGAACAACAGTTTGGAATCAAGCATATTCTTAACATCTGGAGAATGCATCCTTTCTTCATCTTGGAACATGACAACATTTGAAGCGCAGAGACTTTGATCTTATATGTTTTTCCAAATGAATGTCATTAATCAGCTTTGGGTTATGCCTCCTCTTGTATTTATTTAGATTCACAGCAGTAAAACCAATGTTCCTATTATGGTACTTCTGAAGATGAAGTGGATGAAACTAGTGGGGGAAAATAAATATTGAAATGGATTTTTTATGACCATGAAGGACATGTGCCTCAGCAATCTTGCCAGCTCCAATCTTGCCAGCTTAAAAAAAAAGCTGATTTGAACAATACCCCACAATTAAAAGCTTTGAGTTGTCATGGCAACTCAAAGCTCTGGTCCCATGAAGCAATGTTGAGTCTGGTGGCTTTAAGTTTCTTTTCCTTCTTAGATTAGGGCCAGTTGGCTATTCTTCCCAATGTTGAATTAACATTAACAGGTCAGATCAGCATGTCTCTCTTTTCAGTGGAGGATGGTTGTTTAAGGTGCAGGTAATACTACTTATACACAAAAATTATTATTGCCACAGAAAGCTATGACATTACGACTTACTGCAAAGAGGTGCATTTTATAAAGGCATTTCTCTCCATTTTATCTGACTAATTTAAATATGTTTTTGAAGACAACCCCTCATCATATTTGCAGCTGAAATCTCTTGGAAGACATCATTCTGTGTTCTACTAACCCAGGCTCAGAATTTTCCAACTCTCCTAGCACGTCAATCTTTTGATCCCAGCCAACAGCACAGTGAGGAAAACAAACACATACTCGCCTTATAAGGCTGTAATGTTACCTTGTCCACAATCCTTAAAGCAGATGTCTGTGATTTAAATTGCTGTCTGATTTTTAGCTCTTGAGACAGAGCATCTTTAGGAGAGAGGATGTTGTCAAGTTTTTAAAAAGCATTTTAATGTTGATATATAAAGTTGGATAATGTTATGCCCATCTCAGAGTAAGAGGCAACAGAGATTGAGATCAGGATTTTTGGAACTGTAATTCAATGTATTGGCTATTGTCCATTTGTCTCTTTCCATTCAATAGTAGGCTCAATATTTGCCTCTGTATATTGTTGTTTACATGTTGATATTTTTGGTAAACATGCAGTCACTTGTCACCTGCAAAAAGCATCCACACGTCTTTTCTCATAGTTACTATGTAAAAAACATAGATTTTAATATGTATTATTGGACTTATAAGTGATAGACTGACAAAGTGTAAGACATGATTGTAATAAAAAGAAAATCAACCAAGATTTTCAAAATCCTTAGCTCTGTTTCCATCACAAATGTGAGAAAATTATTCTGCTAATGTGGAAAAAAAGAACAATTTTGCAATTGTCCTGTTTCCATTAAATAAGAACTTAAATTAAAATCTCATGTAAGTAAGCTTATTCACGCAGTAAGTCAACAAAAATGATGGCAGAACAGATGTAAACAATTACATGAGATATACTCATATTTAAGTAATCAGAGGAGATGTCTGCATCTTATTCAGGTGTTGAAGCAACAGGCTCCTTATGCTTGGCAGCGGTTATGTATATATGCACTATTTTGGGGAAAGTGTAGTAAGTGATTTTATAGAACATTCTTATGAATTCTGCAATGCTGTTAGACTTCTGGAGGAGCCAATTGCATAGTTCCAAAACAAACAAAGCACCTTCCTCATTCTACTTCCTGTCATCTTAGTTGACTATTGACAAAAACAACTATTAACATCTGGCTGTTAATCAGGTGACGCGAAAACACTGTTTCCATTGCAGTTTTGCGAAATACATTTTAAAGCAGATGAAAAACCACCTAAACCCAGCGTAAAAACCTTTTTGCCGGAAAACGACGTTTTGAAATTTTGCATGTTTCCGTTAAGCAAATTTAATTTCGCAATTTCAATTTATGCAATTTTATGGCTAATGGAGATACAGCACTTTACAAACAAATTTCACGAAAGTGTGCATCTGTATTTACAGATGCAAGTCTGACTATTCTTCCACCAGATTTGCACATCTAGATCATACATTTTTTTCACTCTAGGGAAAAGGAAAATGTTGCTACATAAAAATGGTGCTATGCATTAAAAATGTTGACATCAAACTTGCTCTTTGAAACTTCACCTTTGTAAAGACTTCAAGAATGAAAAAAAACTTTAATTTTCAGTAAATATTGTTTTTAGTATGGCAGGCAGGTTTTTACATATAAATTGAGGGTGTCTGATGGTGAACTTGCATTTTTGAAATATGATATAGGAGAATTGCCTGCAAGCATAAAGACACTGGCACATAAGATGTCTGGATGTTTTCACAAACTAATTTTATTCTAAGTTTGCTTTGATGAGTATTCTTGCCTGTGGGGGTCCAGGATAGGAAATTGCTGTTTGGGTGGCATCAGCCCCTTGCATACCTAAAACCTTGGTATGCATGTAGCATTTTTCCCCACTTGAGGAAATAATTCACACATTAGCTTTAAGATTTCTTCACTAAACAAGAAGCATTGAAGACAAAATTTCAAGATAAAGAATAGTTTGTACTGGGTGCTTTAAAACCTACAACCCCCAACATCTGCAGGTGACTCTTAGTGTGACCACTTAGGCACCACAGCAGCTAAAAAGGCAAAGGTCAACGACAGGCTTTTGCTTAATGCATTACCTTCCCCTGGTATCTGTGGCTTAAACAGGGAGGAGGAATGAGAGTGAACACAGATGAGGAGATCAAGGATGAAGAGGAGAGAATGTTTGCTTTTTTTGCAGTAGGGGGAGATGGGCTTGTCATTTGAAAGGGTTTTGAGGGGATGTTTGCTCTTCTCTTAGAGGCTTAAAAGCACTCTATTTTTCTCTATTAACATTTTGAGAGGCTGGATGGAACGAAGAAATTTGATCATTAGGGCACAAACAGCCGCCTCACAGCAAGAAGGTCTCCAGCTATCAGCCTTAGTAGCTATTATGTGTTTTTTAGGTCCCATTGTGGGTTTTTACACCAACATCCTGCTTTCCCATGTGGTTTTTGGATAATTGTTGACTCTAAATTCAAATAAGGAAACAGTATACGATTGTGCGGCTTTATGTTGGCACAATAATGTACTAATGTGACCAGGCCTAGTGTTTTCTCTCTTGGAGTCAACTCAGATCAAAATTCTCATCACTTTACACGCTAGATTCACTTCATTACAGTCTAATCCTTGGTTCAAAGGTTACATTTTATAATGATCTAGAAATTGTAACACTTTTATAAAACCAAACCAAAAAAATCCACACAAAGTTTCCAGTTTTTGTTCCTGATAAAGCATAGTAAAATAGGAAATTGTACATACTGCTTTGGAATAGTCTTTGTTAATTCTGCAAATAGTTGTGTGGAAAGTGATCTGTCACACAATATTTCAAAAACTACTTTAAAGTTTATAGTTGTTATATGACAACATAAAAAGGTTCAAGGGATATGAAATGCATTACAATTAGTTGATATGTCCAGGATAGAGTCTTTTCAAGTCCTCACCCTCTGACACTTACCTTCTTTATGTCTGTGCTCTTTGTCTGACATGTCTACTGACATGTACATTATTTATCATTATAAGGCCCACTGGGCAGTCTATACTGTACACTGAGCATAGTCTGAGCATGGCCCAGAGCAGAGCTTTCATCATCATTGTGAGCTCTACAAAAAATGTCAGCCAGATTTTGGACAAAGGTGTAATTCAAAAACGGAAATCAAATTTACTGTTCCGCTTTACATATTCTGCTACCTTTTTTACAATCCCAAATTCTGGTTAGAGACATAGTAAGGTGGCCACAATGCATCTGCTTACCAGGCAATAGTACAAAAGTCCCAGGAGGATTTGACTTAAAAATTAATGTCCAAATTTAGGTCAAGCAAACCAAAGACAATGCAAGTATGTTACAGAATCTGGAGCAACCATATCTACAACTTCATAGACATAAATATTTCTTAAAAAGCAGTATTTCTTTAAACTAACAAAATGAAGCAGTTAAGTATCTTCAGTAAACTTTGATACTCTGAGAAGTTGAATAGAGAAAAACATAAAATTTAAAGAAAAGGTAGTTATGTGATACCTTCCCTTTCTACATAAAGCCATTAAACGAGCGCAAGGTCCTGATGTGGAAAACATAAAGATGCAAAAAGATGTATGTTTGACCAAAAACTATCTACAAAATCTGTTTTGTTCTCATGTTCTGAGGGTCAAAGTAAGTTCTTACTCCACATGCCAGATGTCTTGTTGACTGACGAATGTCTCTGGTTCTACTCTGAAAAATCGTTCAGTTTTTTTGTATATGCACCCAGTTATGTTAGTAACTGGAATCATCACAACCGCAAACTTCAATGTATTTTAGTAAAAAATTCATGTGGTAAATCAACATTTATACATATTTAAAAAGTGTATAAACCATCCATTGCAGCCTTATTCCAGTTCAATGTCTCTAGCTGACTCTTTACCTAACATCTTAAGACAGGCAGACAGGAAGCAAGGGGATAGGAGTATTTTTTTGTCTTTTTAAAATACATTAAAATACATAAAATACATTAAAATGTGTAGCTCCAACATAAAAAAAATGTGAAAAAGTTCTAGTATACACTGTATTTTGCAGTAGCAATTCACCTGATCAGAATTCTTCACAAACATGCAGCCAACACATTTATTTCTAGAAAATTTACACAATTTGATTAATGCTCATTTGGAGGATGTCAATTGCAATTCAAATTTCAGGAGGGAAAAGAGTAAGGAATTTTCTTGGGGAAGAAGTTTCCTCTTCAATTGTATTCAGTTGACAGGATATGAGTGCCTCCTATAAACCTAAAGACTGGTTGGTGTTTCTGCAGCCTCTTGTTTGATCACAGTCTGCTTCATCTCTCCCATAGCCCCACCAGGTGGCTGCTTGATTGTCCAGTGTGGTCTCATTACATGCTGAGGTTAGTTCAGGGGCTTTTTGACTTTATAAAAGAAAACATGGGTTCATTTCAGGCTTCAAAGAGTTAAATAAAAACCAAAAATTAAAGATGTGCCTTTAATTTAAAAACAGAAAAAACATCTCACAATACACAATACGCTGGCGGTCCTGCATGCTACTAAACACTATACAGACAGGATTTCGGAAATTCCCTGGTAAAAAAAATAAGTATTTGTTGAAGGTTCCATTTCAAGGTGGTGCAAGGCTGTATGAAAACCTAAGCAACATTTATTCAGGGGTCTTGGGCGGTGGGTGTTGGCCCAAAATTTGCTTAAGCGATAGGATGCCTTCTGTTACATTTCTTTTTTTCTTCTTCATGTTTTATTAGACCACGAGTTTTATCAAAAGTTATGATGTTAAGTGTTCACCTGCTAAAAAGTGATGTGACTGCCTTACTGGGGGACTTAAGATTTTCACTTGGCCAATCAAAAAAAGTTTTATTTACACATTCAGAGGTCGACTTAATTGAAAGCCTGCACCACCTAGAATTCTACAATCCAGTACTCTTGGGATCTCTGACCTACTGTCTGAACTAAATATTACTGAAGATGACAGTAATATTACGAGACTAGTGATTTAATTCCGCTTGAAGAGGCACAAAAATTATTTAAAATTATTATATCATAATACGGGAACTTTACTTAACAATACTGATAAGGGAGCGCGGCGGGAAAAATACGTTAGTTTCCCGGCCAAAACGGGAGACTTGACAAAGAATGTGCCCTACGACGTCACTGACAGAACGTAACTGAATGACGACACATCAAAGGCTTTGATCCGTTTTGAGGGACCTTCTCCTTCACTGACTCGTCACAGACAGACGTTCTAAGAGTTCTCCCACTCAGAAGAGTATTATTGTGTTCTACAGACTTTTGAAGAAGAAATGGATATAATCAAAAGGATATTATTTAAGTATCCCGATGTTCCTGACCCTAAGGAGAAGACACTTGAAAGAAAACAACTGCAGCAGTTTGCAGCAAATTTAACGCTTGGGCTGCTGATCGAGTGCGGATCTTTATAAGATTTGGATCAGATAGGCGAGAGGGAAATCGCTCTCATCAACAAAATGAGAGACAAGATGACAGAAGGTGTCACAATCCCAAAGAAATTTGGTACAACATCGAAAAAGCTTAAATGTATCTACAGCAAAGTGCTTGTTGGGCTGAAAAACACACAGTAGCTCAGAACTGGAAAATGTGTTGAAAACAAAGGATGAACATCTTATTGCCGATATGATCAAGTTGTTGCAAGAACAAATAAAAAAGGTATTTAAAGATGATGAGAACAGGCTTCTCAAAAAGCTGTGGAGGGCACAAGTCGCAGGATTTGTCATTTCATGTGTTACCGTAGTCATTGCAGGTTTGATAATAATGCTGTAACACTGTTAGTTAGTTTGAGTTCAACTAACTGGCGAGTTAGTTGAAACAAACGTTCTAAGAGTTATCACACTCAGAAGTGTATGAGTATCCCATTATTCCTGACCCCATGGAGAAGGCACTTGAAAGAAAACATTTCCGCTAAGTTAGTTGAACAACTAAGTTAGTTGAACTCCTCAACGAACTGATCAGTTTGTTTGAGTTAAACAAAACTGACGAGTTAGTTGAGGAGTTCCACGAACTATCTTTAAAATGTCACCACAAGGAAAACTAAATATTTTGACAAAAAGTCTTAAGTCTCATTCAAAACTAACTGCAAGTGGTGGAAATATTTGGGAGATAGTTTTTCACCTTTTACAATTAGACGTAGGTCCTCTGTTTCCTGAGTGGATTGGCATGTTCACTTTGATGTGGACTGGGTCTTTCCTGTTTTGTGTGTGCGCATGTGTGTGGGCAGGCCTCCCATTACACAGCTGTGCGTGGGGCAGAGCTTAGGCTAAGGGGTATGTGCTAACCGCCCTTTCCACTCTGGCAGTGTTTAGATATAATGCGTGACCCAGAGCATGTCATAAACCTGCAGATTGGGGATCAAACACAGCTGTAAAACACCAACCTTGGCAAACTGAGGCAAACACGTCTGATCACAGCTTGCTCATTTGGCCACATCTGCGTGTGTATGTGTGTGTGTTCCATTATGAGTGTGTACATTGTGTGATTGTATCAGGCCTTGGTGTGTTCTGCCAAATGAAGGTAGCTGCATTCAAAAGTAAAACAAACTCAGGAAGCATTATTAACATCTTTGGCACACAGTGCAGTATTAAGTGCACATATGCAAAGCATCACTGGGATGACTAATTCCTCCTTCAAAAGAGACGGATGCAGGAAGATCATGCGCAGTATCCATCAATTCTAATACATGTCAAAACATCTAATGCAGCACATGTGATTGTATCAAGCTGTCAGTTGAGTTTTTAAGGAAATACACAACTCCTGGGAAGCTTGTCTTGCTTTGGTAATGCTGCGTGTTCATTATTAGAAGTTGATTGTGCTAAGTATTAGATTTAATAATGTCTCTAATGTGTCTAATGAAACAGCTCAAGATTCAAATATTTGACAGAGTGAGTTAAATGTTTATTTTTACAAAAAAGCAAACTGCTCCCCAATAATGGCTTGATGAAGTTATCATGGAAACATCTCTGCCTTTGATGACATGTTCTGACTACAGAATTCTCCTTTTGCTCCAAATAAGATTATACATGAAAGCACTGGGTGCCGTTTAGGAGAGGTAAACACATTATTTTATTAAAGAGGTAGTTCAAGGTTTTTGGTGTGATGTTCTCTTAGACAACTATGAACAGCTAAAGTTTTACCTGGAGTGTATAATTCTTTGTGTAAAACCTCATAATTGGAAACCCAAGTCTGAAGCTAATGGCTAGCTTGAGAGGGGCAAAGAACAAAGCAAGTAATTTCCTATCAAAAATTAACTAAAAAACTTCCTTGCGGTTCTAATAAAACTGTTTTAAGAACCCTTAAGCTGTCATCACTTTTCCATGGAGCAGTAATTCACAGAGAAGCCAATGATTATTTATACATGGAATGGATGTAGGAGGTAGAGCAGCACCAGTGATCTTTCTGTGTGAAAAACAGACTGAAAATGGGAACATGTGAAGCATTTCCTGTTAGAGTGACTACCCAATAGAAAAGTAAAGTACTGTAAAAAAATCACATGTTCACTTGAACAACTATAGTACATTAAATATTTTATCAGACAATTACAGCTACAACAGAGTTGAAGAGGTGAAAGTCATCCGTTTTTATATAAAATATGTGAAAAAATTTTTATTGAAGACAATAATACAATTATATGTTTCACTTAAAATAATAACCAATTTCAGCCTTACCTTACCTCCTCAATTTTAACAATAAGAGAAGCAGAAAAAGATTTTAGGGACTGAACTTTTTGACCAAGAGAAATCTTTTAATGAGCCTTCCTCTGATTCAGTTTTGACTGTAATCAGCTTCTATGTCCTGAATTCTGAGATTATGGTATACAGATATTATTTATATTGAAACTTTTATATGGCAGTTTTACATTTAAAAGTGAGTCCTACATAAATGGAAACTAAAGGGCCATCAGAGTGACAGGAATATTAATGTTAATTGCTTATGCTTGACAAAAACAGCAACTTAACATGCTGCTAGTGATTGCATGAAATAGGAATATGATCTGTTGTTCTCCCTTAAATAGCTTACTGATATCTATGATAAAGATTGTAACATTTTGGTTACTTCTAATGATTTAACCAATCTCCTTTAGCAGTTTGATGATTCTTTTTGATCACTTTAGAATACGTGCAAGAAGAGCATTTTGATAGCAGTTGTTTTACATGATTTTGTAAACCTTAATCAAGCTTTTGCAGCGTTAGTGTTAAACAGCCAATGTAAAGTCAAACACATTTAATTAAAAGAAAGTGCGTGCTGCCTTTCTATGGTGTAAACATTTGAATGAGACTCATTCAGAGCAGCATTTCTTATTCGCTACACAGAAGCAATCAAGGTCGGTGTGATTTCTCATAGAATTTGCATTAGTATGCTCCCTGGTGACTGATGTGTTCATTAAGTATAAAGTTTACATTAAGAGAAAGCTCTGTATGAAGTGAGCACATGATTATGAGTGGTTTTAAGTAGAAAAGTCATTAAATGTTAATATAACCTTTTGGTTATTATAATCATCCTTTTCGTTGAGACAAGATAAACCTCTATGCAGTGTTTAAAAGTGCGAGAGCAAAAATATCATGTTACTTTGTTGTAAATAAAGTGTGCTTTGTACACTTGAATTCCCTTTAAATCGTTTTTACTGGGTTTAAATTTAGGATTTGGTGCCACCATGAGGATAAAGTAGGCACTGTATAAATCATCTTTATGGACTTCCTCGCACAGGAGTGAAAGACATCCTTCAAATTAATACATATTCATTTACAATGATGACAACATGTGGCAATTTATGACAAATACAATTTCAAAAATAAAATCATGCCTTACCATTATTAGTTGACTAAATGTCTTAGATAAGTGTCCTGCTGAAAGACCCTGCAATGACACTGACAGAGACTACCAGATGTTTTATTAAAACATATTTTGAAGAGCTCATCTTGCCATGCCCTCCTACAAGAATAACAGGGAATTTACAAAAGAAACAGGCCAAAGGCATGGATTCTACTCCATATTTAACAGTGGTGTTGAGGTGCTTTTTACAATAATGCCTGACTCTCTTTGAATTTTAGTTTCCAGTTGTTAAATTATGTGCTCATAAAGTACATATCACAGAAAAATGTCAGTTACATTAATTTTCTTAAGGTAATAATTGTGCCACTCATTATTTGGTAATACACAGTTATTTCTAAATGTCTGTTTTTGTATTTAACACTAATTAATAGAACTGAAATTAAATGTTTAAATTCAAACATTTTAGAGTATGGCAATGCAATGAATTTTTAGACTCACCTTTCCAAGGAAGGCCAATAAGTGGACATAGTAGCTAAAATAAAAGGATATATTAATAACTTCTCTGCCAATACATTTGGAAACTTCTCGTGACTTGACAAAGTGCACAGTCAGTGGGAAAACCTTCTGCATAAAACTGCTCCTAAATCTATGCCATGTGTTTACATGAGTCAACAGGTGAGTCTGCACGCGATAGCCTGAGAGAGGAAAAACATGCCTATATTCCAGTAAATGGCTGCTTTCTGGCCAAGGTCCAAATTCATGTGGTCGCTGATTAATTGAGATCAAACAATTTCTTTTGTCATTTTCTAAAACCAACATTTATTTGAAGACATGAATCTACCTCCTCTGTGCTTGTTATGGCTGAGTAAGCTGTTTTCTGGTTCTATTGAGTGCTCAACTGGAAATTCATGCACATATTTTGAATGAATTTGAAAAATGTGTTCTATTCTTGCATGAACTCAAAACATAATAATTGACACAGTTTTCAATTATACATTTCTTACATTTAACTTCAAAAATGTAAAATGAAGGGGAAAAAAGCAAAAATATCTGCTCTCTGACTGTAAAATTCCTGTTTTTGTCAAACAATATTTTTTTATCTTTATTTTTCACCTAAACAAATTCATTTTCTACCTCACATGTAACACGTTTGGAGCTAATTTGACTGTGGTACTGCTAGAAGGGCAAATAAATTTTAATAAACTCTACTATAAAAGCAAATCACTATCATATTTAGGAGATTGTTACAGGAACTTGCCAGTTTAATGTAGAAATACAACAGCTGCAGCATGTAATCTGACTGGAAAGATGTGCAAATTTGCAGGAGCTGTACCTAGAGGTAACTAGGATAAATGCCATTATATTATTATGAGATTTATGTTGGTTGTAAAATATGTGTGATTGAAAAAAACAGGAAAGGAAACAGGACTAACCACTTCAAAATAGGGAAGTTACTAAAGAAAAATCAAAACAAAAAGAAAACAGCTGGAAAACTGAAGCACATGTTCCCAAATGACATTTAAAACTACCTTCCAAAAAATCCCACAAGAGTTTCCTTTGGCTCCACACTTAAATCAACTTCCCATTTCTTCATTTATAAAACGCTCACTCTTTCCTTTGCTTTTATTTCCCTCCTCCTTCCTGAGATTTAGAATGACTGCAGAGGTGGTTAGAAACTTCACAGGCCATTGGTTATCATAGAGCCTAGTCAAGTAAAGACTACATAGTTTGTGTAGTCTCTTTTATGCAGTAGAGTTTTGCTCATAATGTTAGTTTCTTTTGTCATATTGTAACAAAGAGGCTGTTCATGCACTGATGAGCTCCAAGCACCAAAGCGAGAATTCAGTCAGTCTGAACTGAAATTTCCAGTTCTAGATTTTGCTAATTAATTACTTAAAGAAGCCAATTCTTTATTTATATGTTTGTTGCCAATATTTGAATGAGCAGTGCACTTCTCATTCAAATACTGGCAGTGCATTGCATTTGAATGAGCAGTGCACTGCTGATGCAACTGCATAGCCAGTTGCGTCAGTGACATAAAAACAGTGACACCTAAAACGTGCACACTTATTTTATGATTCAGGGCTGTTGTCTCATCGGTGGGACACTTGTTGTGAAATATCAATTTTAATTCAATGCCAATTTTACATCCTGAAAACTCAATTTGTCCTTGCTTATCACCTTTTACATTTCAACTAAAACATAATACCTTAACAGTAAAATTCTTTTCATTAATCATTGTTGAATAAAAGAGGTATTTTGCAAAGACAAAATTAGATTTCAGACTTTAGACAAGTGTTCTCTCATATTCTTAGTAAATAGCCATCTGAAAGTGTGATTTATTTGTGTTTTATAGAATTTAAAGAATGGATTACTATTGTAGTACTCGGACAAAAAGAAGACGAATTAAAGCCAAAGTTTCTGAGAATTTAAAGGTTTCAGAAGACTTCAGGGTCAAAAATGGCACATTTTTTTATTTGGATTGTGCTTTTGAAGTGAACAATCAGATTTCCAAAGAAAAGTGTAGCTTTGAGATTAATTTGAGTGAAAACGAAAAAAGTCTGATAAAGAATTTTAAGATGAAAATGAAGAACAATCAGTCGCTGCAAGAAAATGTACTGCCAGTAGCATTGAAATAGGTTTGAACAGCACCTCTGAAGAAACCGATCCCACACGTGAACTTAAAATTAAGCTTACCGTAGCTATTGCAGGCTTGATAATATTGCTGTAACACTGTTAGTTAGTTTGAGTTCAACTAACTGAGGAGTTAGTTGAAACAAACATTCTAAGAGTTCTCATACTCAGAAGCGTATAAGTGTGTTGTACAGACTTTTAAAGAAGAAATAGATAAGTATTTCTTATCCATTATTTGCAAATAAATTCTTTAAAATTCAGACAGTGATTTTCCGACTTTTTTTTCTCATTTTGTCTCTCATAGTTGAGATCTACCTATGATGTCAATTACAGGCCTCTTTCATCTTTTTAGGGGGAGAACTTGCACAATTGGTGACTGACTAAATACTTCTCTCTCCACTGAATGTCACAAAAGCAGTAGTTACATACAGATATACACAGATACAGCTGCCACTGATTTGGTAAAATAAGGCAAGGCATCTTAATTTATATGGAACCTTTCAGTCAGAGACAATTCAAAGTGCTTGTACAAATGAGTTAAAAACAATATACAAGAAAGACACATCAACTAGATTAAAGCTAGACAGACTAAATTTTAACAGGTTTAAAAATGATAAGTAAATAAATAAATAAAGAATAGGCAACAGCAAATAAAAAGGTTTATAATCTTGTTTTAAATTAACCGTAGGTGTGAGCAGTTTTACAGTAAACAAGAAGCTTATTCCAGGTTTGTTTCTGCAAAAAACATGCTGAAACTAAGCTGTTTCAGCATGTTTAATCCTAACTCTTGGAATGATGAGTGGGTCTGATTCAGATGATCTTAAAGGTCTCAGTGGCATATATAATTGTAGAAGGTCAGGAATGTAGCCTAGGCTTTTATTAGTAAGTGCTTTATAAACCGTTAATGAAATTTTCAACTCTATTCTTTCAGCAACAGGAAGTCAGTGCAAGGATCTCAGAACTGTACTGATGTGCTGATCTCTTTTTATTTTAGTATAAGGACTCTCACAGTGGCAATCCGGAGAAAACTGAAGCTGTCTTATTGATTTGCTTTTATTTTATTTTTTTGTAATCCAGTAAACATGTCGTTGCAATAAGTCAAAACCATGGTGAGACATGGTTTTGTCACTTCTTAGTGACAAACTTGTGTCTCATATTCAGTGTACAATATGAATAATTTTATGTCAAACAAATAACTAATATACACATATACGCAGATCCAGCCACCACTGATTTGGTGACAGATGCCACGGCTTGTGTCATATTGAATAGAGAAAATCACATGCCAAAGATAGGTTGGACCAAAAACAGAAATCTCTCACACTGTTTCAAATTTCACGCATTTCATTAATGGCTAGAATTTGCTTTGAAAAATTGCTGGAATTTTGTCCTCTAAGAGGAAGTTACATTTAAGAGCTGACGAGACAGAGATCAGAGTAAGTTTTGTGTTTCAAACAAAAAAGTCTAATGACTTTTAGTTTGACTAAATCTTTTAAACGACTAAAGGAACTCTCATGTTCTCTGGTACTAATAATATTTAAGAAAAAAATGCTTTTTATTCGTGACATCCATTATATTTTAGTTATCAACTATTTGTGAAAACGACGGTTTATGTTGAATTTTGGGATATTGTATTGGAGTACTTCATCCTGTCGTAAATAGACAATCTTTGTCTTGAAGCACGTCGTCAGTTCCGTAAAGCGTTTCCCTTGGCTTTACACAGCAGGGTTATTTACGCAGTCCTACTGTACGCGGATCGCAGAGTTAACCATTGCATCGAAATGTTTTTCCGGTATTCTTAAGCAAGAGTTTTTCTCTGTCTTTCCCCTTAAGGACAGACAGTAAGAACGACATTCAGCTCTGAATCTCGCAGGAAACGGGATGCATTGCAGCTAGCTTGCTATTAGCTTTCGCGTTAGCTTTGCGAAGAGCGCTGTATCAACGAAGGGACCTGGTACACCATCGTAAGTCAAACTCTGAAAATGACATACCGATATTTTAGCCGTTTTTAATATATACAGCTTTGTAATTCTTCTGCACATAAGCTCACATGTTGAACAGATATTTCTTGGAATTTAGATTATTTTTTCTAACCACTTTAGTCAGCTTCTCAGTAACAGCTGCATACGTGATGTTAAATTGAAAACGTGGCTTTTTAAAGAAAATACTTAAATGTCACTTACATTTAAGTATGAGTGACATGCTATCATACATACTATCTATTGATAGGTTTCTATCAAACAGTTGATAGGTCTATCAATCAGTCGTTGCTATTCTTGGTGTTATGAGCTTATTGAGATAGGGTTGATACTTTTCTATGCGAATGAGGGTGAGACCTTTGCACCTGTTCTGCTGCACATGCCAGGTATTAGTAAAGCTTGCCATGCTTCAGTTCCCATCCTAGTTCTCACTCTCTGCCTGACTTATGTTTTAAAGAATTTTGAGTGCGACAGTTCAGCTCACATGTAAATGTATTTTTTTAAAAAATAATGTAGAGTTGCAGATCTGGTTTTAACCCATGTTTACAACGATTCTTTATATTATCTTGAGTCCCATCTTTTCTAATTCACGGATTCATTCAGGCATTCGTTTAAGTCATTTATGCATCTATCCAAACCAATAGACCATAGATTCAAATCGGCAGTTATCTCTCAAAGTTCCGAGTGTGCGTAATGCGTATTGTTTTCATATCTTAGTGAGTCCTTCCCATGAAAAAGCGTACTAAGTAAGGTCAGAGGTAGTGTAAACAAGCGATTACATTCCTTCAGTAGTGTTTTATCTATACTTCCAGGCTACTCCTGTAGTGCCGTTTTTATTGAGTGGTCAAACTTGTAGAAACCTGTTAAACATGTGGCAATTAATTAGAAGCTATATGGACAACACACACACACACACCCACCCCCACCCACACACACAAATAATGCTTTTTCTGATATTTAATGACAAACATGAATATAATCTGGCATCCTGATGTTTGAAAACCCACACACACTGTTAGGATGGTTCGGATTGTCATCTTTGCATTATGAACTAGTTTTCCACTGCTCCTTTGATGACTCAGTCTTCTTAAATGCTTTGTCAAAATATAATTGAAAGCAATTATTGTGTACTAAACTGGACAGACGCCTACTGTTGTAATTGTTGTAATCTAATAGTCTATTTCAAATCATGTAAGTTTTATTTTACAGTAAGTTAAAATAAGTACTTAACAAATCAAGAATTTTCCAAATAAATGTATATTTCTAAAGGTGCACTTGTCATGAAATTGTCACCAGATTTCCTTAATAATCCACCCAGTACATGCATACAAAGGAATCAAGCTGTATGTTAATGAATAACATGTATCCATGCAGTGGAATGATACAGAAAAGTAAAGCATGAAAAAAGGATGTACAGAAAATAGTTTCCTTTAACAGTTATTCTTCTTCCCTCAGCAAAAGCTTCCACATTGAAGTGTGTTGTTGTTTTTGTGTCATGAAAATAGTGTCATTCTTTCACCGATAAAATATCAGACCGACCCGTAACCAGTCAGAACTGATAAAGCAGAAGATCTGCAAAATTCTGGGTCTTGCACATCATTGTATTGAAAAATGTGCAGCACATTAAGTTGTAGTGAATAATCTTAGTAATAGTACACAAGTTATTTAGAAATATCTTGTAACAGTTTTTATTGCCATTTGCTTGGATTTCTCATATGGTTTCTCTTCAGTCTTGATGTTTTCCAGATCAACTAAAAAGTACTAAAAATGGATACACTGTTTACTGGGTATCCAACAGTATTTTTTGCTGAGTATATGGTCATGCTTTCATGTGTTATATATAGATCCAAATGAGTTTGATCTCTTAAGATCACTTGAGAATGTTGACATGAACATTTCCCTTTTTTGTCAAGGCTGTTTTTCTGGGGGGAGTAAGTGCTGGTAACCCGGCATGATTGAGTTGTAGAGTAAGAGTGGCCACTTCACTTCAGCAGCTCACTGCCTCTTTGTCTGTGTGCATATAGAGGTTGTGGGGGGCTTTCATAGCTGTGTTGTTTTTATTCTGAGCAGCAGCCTTGCTCTTTGAGATCCACCTCTGCTGTTAGTGGTAATTAAATTCCTTCATTGATTTCGCTGTTTTAACTAAGTTCTGTGGTCTGTCCTCTTCCAGGCTGCGGTTAGGCCTTTCAATTGTTCACCCTCCCTTTCCTCTTTTTGTCTTGCAGACAGAGTGCATTATGACGGACAATGTTATGAGTAAAGCAGCCACAATGGAGATTCCTATTAACAGTAATGGCGACACGGGGGCATTAGCAGAAGACGACAGCCTTGAACAGGTGGGTGACACTTTCCTGACAATGTTCCATGTGACATTTTGAAATGGCACTGCAGAGCCAACAAAACACAGTTTGTAACCTCTTACTCAAAATACAGCAAACCCAACACAGTTTGTATGTGCAGTACTACCCAGTTATTTCTTGTATGTTGTTTTATATGGTATAAATGAATTGCTCTGATGGAATATCCTGATGCAATATCATGGAATGTTGTTTTTAGTTTTTCAGCATGAGTTATAGAGGGGAGTGGTATAGATTTTGACATTTCCAGATATGAAGATTTCGTTGCTGCGGTTCTTGCGTATAGTTCATGTGTAGAGCAACTAAAACACATTCAATGTTCAACTGAGGAAGACAACAAACACTGAGCACACATAACAACTTTAGTTAGCGTTCTAAGCATTCTGTCAACATTTGAAAAGTCACTTTAACTTATTTTAATTTAAGATTAGCTCTCATTGCGTCATTGTTTATTGAACTTAGTTTTTTCATTAGTTGTAGTTTTTAAGGATTTTATTGTCCTATCAGTGGTTCAGAATTATGGATTTGGGTTGTGTTCCCAGCTGTCACATGATTAGCTGAGTGGGATTGTTCTGTTCATGCCATTTGCCCTACAATAAACTTCTCTGTGAAAATATGGACCAAAACATCTCCTCTTAGAAGCTGTAAGTTACTTTGCTGTCATCTAGTTATGTTTTCTCCCCCACACCTTTTTATTTGTTTACTCATTTCAGATTTATTATCGTTTTAGATCCTGAGCATATATTGTTGACTTGTATTTCTAACTTTTGTTTTTCTGTCCAAATAGCATTGTGTTGTACTGGATAGCTTGCTTGTCAACAGGAAAGGGAGATCAGGTATTGGAAATCAGGCTCTGTAGTCCAGCTGTCTCCTTGGAAACCCCTTGCTCTTTCAAACAACTCTTGTAAGCTTGTGTATAGGATTACACTTTGGTCTCTGGTGTGTTTAAGGAGCCATTTCTGTTACAAAAAGCTTCTCTTCTGTTCTGATCTTTTTTTTTAATATGTTTTTAGAAGATTAGGAGAGGCTTCATTTATTTTGACATCTTTCTTTAAAGATGTACACTATATGCCTCTCTTTAAGCGGCACAAAACACCCTGCACTCCTTTTACTTTTGTTGTTGAATGATTTTCTTACATTCTAATATATTGACCCACTGCACAGCCTATCATATTAGTACAGCTGGAACAAAAACCTTCGTAGGGAAAGACGTCACTTTGGATGTCTCAGCTTGGGCTGGAAAAAAGTTGTTGATTTTCCGACATCCCTAGGAACGCCTTGTTGGGCAAACAGAACAAAGATCCGGGAGGAAGCTTTTACAGTTACTTATTATTTGCTCACCAAATTGTATGCCTGTGCTCAAGTCGTAAAGGGGTTCCTGCATCTTGGCATTGTCCAATAGTAAGTCAAATATTCAACGAGTTTGGGTTGCCAGCTCATTCTCACGTGTTTATTTAAGAGAACTGTTCTGTCTGTTGAGCAGCTGTCATAGCAACCATGCAATTTGAAACTAGCAGGGCTTTGTCCTTGGGTGACAGCTCTCTAGAATCAAATTGGTAACTGTCATACTCCGCTTAGTGTGAAGCTGAAGCAGCCCGTGCCGGTCATGCACAAAAACATTAAGATTGGCAGAATAGAGAGAAGCAATTGGTTTCAGATGGTGCATGTGTCAGAACATGGGTGGTGACTGTCAGCCTGATGAAGGAGGGGCTGACTGCCAAGGAGCTCCGTGGTCAAGCACTGAGGAAATAAATGGAGGGACTGAGGGTCTACATGGAAAGCAGCCTTTTATTGGTCAGTTCTTTTGCTTGAACAATACGTTAGCTAATAGATGAGTCACTCAAGAGTTTCTCCTCTTTATGCTCTGTCATTTTTATTTATTTCGAGCAAACACTGCACTGCAAATGTGCAGCCATGACTGTCAGTTTTCACCCACGTTGAGCAGATGCCTCAACATTGGGTAGTGCTGCAAAATAAAATACAAAGTTCTTATTTTGCTTCTTAAAATAGTTGCTTTCTGCTTTAGAGAAATCAAATGTTTTCAAAAGTATTTATCAGGTACTGCAACTGTGTTATTTCTGTTATCTGTTCAAATAACAGCAAAGACTTGATTACTGACTTTATAAAGCACCAACCTTCTGAAACAGATTTTAGGCTCTTATGGTTAATATTGGTAAAATAAATATTTTTTGGAGAAATGGAAAACATGACTTGATAAAACATACATTAGTATAATAGAAAAGTGATTTCTCCAAAAGTTCCTGGAATTATAGTGCTGTCTCTATCTCTGCTATACTGAAAAAACTGAAAAACTCTAAATAAAACCCAACTGAAAATAATAACTCTCATCATTTACTCCATTACAAGACGGATAATAGTGCATTATCTTGTTCTTTTTCTTTCTTTTTTAAGTGCACCATATCCTGAGATAATTGACATTCTTCAAAAAGATTATTTCAAAAATATTCACATTTGAAGGAGACTGTTAATCTTTTTATGGCATAATTCACCCGTTGAAGCTTAGTTGAAGGTTTCTGTAATTAAATAAATATTATTGCTTTTTTGGGTAGAATCTCTGGATAAAAAAAGCTGTTTAATTAAAAGCCAGGTTCATTGGATTTCCCTTGCATTTTAAAACATAGACATTTTTATGACAGAGGTCATAGCCATCAACATGATTAGTATGGTTAGGATTAGGGCTTCAAATTGTATTGTTATTGCATTACCAATGTGAGCAAGATTAGTATAGCAAAGAAATGTTTGCAGTTGATCATTTTATCTCAAGTGTCAAATGTATTCATAAATAATATGGTATGTTGGATAAAGACTTACTTATTCCACACCTGTGATAGATAATAGTGTCTTATCACACAGAGAGTACTGGAGACATTATGACAGAGATCGAGGCATAAGGTTGATGTAAATTCAACTTAACTGACATAATCATGTGCAACTGTATATTTTCATATTATTGTGCGTCCCTAGTTTGGACTGGCTATGAATTCTCACACAATGCTGCGGTGCTGTGGATGAAGCCCGCATCTCAGGAGGATGTGAGGAGAAAATCAGTTACTGACCACAGTTGTGGCTGTTAAGTTAATCACTCTAAATGTTTTTATTTTGTTTTGTTTGAATGTTTGTCATTTGTTGTGCATCAAGAAGTTCTATTCCCACATTTGTGTTTGTTTTCATTTAATTTGCCGTGATGAAATAATAGTGAAATCAGTCTGATTGCAAATCAGCTCATGCTTTAAAATCAGCGAGCCAAACAATGAGTGAGTGATGTATCGTTCCTCAGTAGTGTGCATCTTGCGTCATCACTCCTGTCTGTGGACGTTACAGTAACCTTTTGTTGTACATGTTGTTTCATCATTTGAATTATGAGTTTTTAATTTTGTCTCTCCTTCTGTTATTTTTTAAAATTGTTGTTGTGTTTGTCGACCCCACCCCCCACCCTTCCATCTCTGTGCAGGCTGCAAAGCTGCAGTGGAGCTTAGATGAGAAGGTAGGGAGCTCCAGAGGCACCAGGGTGAGCAGGCCATTTGTGCATTTGCGTTTGTGGTGTCGATGTTGTTCTGTTCAGTGGTTTCAATGGGTGGTTTTCTCTCTCACTCTGTCATATCAGGCTTTAATGGGAAACCTGTGTGCTGTGTTTCATTCTAATAGTTGCTAGGAGTCTGTTAAATGTTTTGGGGTGTCCGTCCAACTGACTCGTATTAACAAAAAGCTTCTAGTTAACTCAAAGTTATTTAATCTGGATTGTTTAGAATGGACTCATTTGACCTACATTCTGTCTGTGCTTTTTGGTGATGCCTCTGGGCAATTATTATTTTTTTATCTCTTGGAGGTTAGCATCAACAAGCAGAATATAGTATAATTCTTCTAAACATTGTGTTCTACTAAACCTATGTTTTTATGTTTGTTTCACTTCACTTCCATTCTGATGTCATTCCTTTTATTGTGTGAAATGTGTTTTCAGATAAGGAGGAACTTTATATGGTTAGAGCTCTGTCTTCACAAATTGAAAATTATGTTAAATGTACTTGGTATGTTTCACTTCAAATAAGGTAAAATGCCCCTCACCCTTTTATTTTCACTTCCTGTCATTATTCTTAATCATACTTTTTGTATTTGTCTACGAAAAGGAAATGGCTTCTGCAATCCAGAGCTATTTTGTGTATTTTCCTTATCAAAGCAAACTGTATTTGTCTTATCGGAGTCTTATAATGTTTCATCAGCATCTCTCCACTGTGGTACTGAACACGACACTCTGCCCTGCATGTTTTAGATGTTTACCTTGATTAAGATGCCTGATGCAGATGATTGCAGTTCAGTAAAAGCCTGTTAATCAGGCGTCACAAGAGGTGCTGAAGCAGTGAGACTTCTAAAACATATAAGGTGGTGCCTTTGGACAAGGGTTGACAAGTACTGATGTAAATAAAAACCTTTCATTGCATGTAGCTATATTAGAAAATTAGTAAATCATCTTGTTGCTTTTCAGAAACAATGTCAGTCTTAAAATAAAATCATTTAATGAGTTAAATGTATCAAACCAAACAAGAGGGATCCCGTAATTCATCAGAGAGTTCTGTTTGGGATTCAGAGCTTTAAGGACTCTTTTAGGAAAATAAAAACATATTTGTGTATTTACTTCTGCACAGATTACTGAAGTCACTGGTTAGGTCAGACTTGAGGGCCAAACATATAATGCCAACTGGAAAAGTGAAATATGTTAAAATGAACACATATTTGACCAGCACTATTGTGTTTTAAGTTCTTTTTTTGCATTAATTTTACCTTTTGGCTTCTTATGCTAGTATTTGTCCCAGTCGAGGATAGACTTTTAATTTGTATGTCCAGCAATCTAATGTTCACACTGACGTTATAATGTCAATATGTCCATACCCAAGCCCAGTGCTCAACATGTTTGCTTTTATTCTATTCTTGTTGTGATTATCACCTGTGCAGGATCTACAGCAGGTGATGGTATCAGGTCCCAATCTCAACGAGACGAGCATTGTTTCTGGAGGTTATGGAGGAACAGCAGAGGGGATCATTCCCACTGGCTCAATTAAAGGTACTGCTTTTGTCCTTCCTGAGTTGAGCTTCCTTATCTGTCTGAGTCGGTATTCCCTGTGAATTCTGCCATTTCTGGTTTTCCAATTGTCTATTATTAAAATTGAGATATGAGATTAAATCACAATAATAAGAAATTAAAAAATATTAGCAAAATTAAAAACTAACTAATAGGCTTAGTTTTAAGAACGTTACCCTTAAGCTCATTGGTAAAAATACAGTTGATCTCGATCACCACTTGACTCCTGGTGTTCACCAAGAAGACATTTGCTATTGGGCTACAAATATTTACAGACATGCCATTATTTTTTATTTTGGTGTGATATCATTTATTGTTTATTTCTTTTTCTCAGGCCCTGCTGTGTGCTACAATCCTGAGTTTAACAAAAGGATCCCTGTGACAGGATTTGGTAGCCTAGCCTTAATTATTACTAATAATCAAGAGCTTCTTTCCAAAATGTTAACTAAAAGATATGACATTTAGGAGTTTGTAGTGTTATGAACAAATTTCCAGTGCTTTCTTTGAAATGGATCAAATTGAAGGTGTTTTTAATTTAATTTTATTTCTGTATATATTTCCAATCATGAAAAATTACTCATTTTGGAAATATGCTCTCTTTACGGTGTGGATGATCTGTTTTAAACTTTGGGGATGGCCTGTTCTGCACTTCTGTCTTACTGGTGAGGGGGGTTAATAAAGGCATTCTTACTTCCTTTCTTTTTTCTGTCATTAGCGTTTTTCTGCCTTGCATGCTGAGCTTTTAAAGGTAGATGGTACAGGATACTGTAACAGAAAAATACAACAACTAATACACAAGTTCGGATTTTAACCTGTCTTGGCTTTTGTCCATTTCAAAGAAAAGGGTACGTATGAGGAGAGATGCAAACAACCATGTCAATATGTAGATAATTTAACCTACTATTTGTTCTTAACCTGTGTTTCGCAACTTACCACGTCCTTCGAGTTGGAGCTATGAAATGAAACTGAAGTGTTTCCGTTAGGTGACCTTCACAGCTTTTTGTCTCCTCATGAGAGCTTTGTTCAGATATGACTTGTTTGCAACCACAAGGAACACGGCCTACGCTATCATATAAAATGTAAAAATATTGACGAAAGTAATATTGTATTTATTTTTCTGTCATACTCAGTTATTGTTAATTATCCTGTTTTCTATAGCTGTAACTCAGTCTTCCACATATTTGCTGATGTCTGCATTGTTCACCGGCTGTTATGCAATAGATGTTGTCTTTCTTATTTTGTTCTTCTGGCTTCTCCTTGTCCTTCACTTTCTTTTCAAATTTGCCTTCTACACGTACATTTGCTGTCTTCTACATTTGGTGCCATCATTTTTTTCTCCTTTCTGGATTTTATTTTATGTTGCCTTCTTTTAGCCTCGCAGTGTTCAAACCTCCAGACGTTTTTCACATTTCATCACATAATGACCACAAACATAAGTGTATATTGTCAGCTTTTAAAAACATTTTATAATGGAGTTTAATGTTTTTGTTTGAAACTTTTCCATAAATAAAGTCTGAATAGTGTGGCTTGCATTTGTATTTAGCAACTACCAATAACCACCTACCTACCTCACCACCGAGTTCTTATTTTTTCAGTATCACTTTGGTGAAGTCTATCTATCAGCTTTACTTATTTAGAGACTGACTTTAATACAGTTTTTGGCAGCTTTACTCTCCTCTATGAAGAAAAGAGGAGAGTTTTCTTCATAGAGGAGAAGAAAACCCTCTTCTCCTCTATGAAGGAGAGGAGAAGAGACAGCATAATCCTGCCACCACCGTACATCGCCATGGGGATTGTGTGTACAGTCAGATGTGTAGTTTTAGTAGTAGCCACAAATAGCATTTTGAATGTAGGTCAACATGTTTCATATTGCTCGCATCTGACCTCAGATGCGATTATTTAGATAGTTGCAACTATAAATGTTGGGTCTTGTGGAATTTGTCTTTTCATCTGCTTAAAGATCATATATTACTGTTTCGTTTGCTCCTAATTCATTCAGTCAATTAGGCGCTTGTTGTGGGTATCTTTAGTTGTTTTCAAATGCAGCTTGTATTGAGGAGTCGGAGATGTCTGCTTGTGTATATCTTACCTGAGATTGACCTCATCTTCTTGAAAGTTCAATTTATGTTTGTTGTTTACTTTCCATGTCTACTCTTGTTTCAGGTCCCAACATGCAACACAGCACCAGCAGCAGCTCAATGACAGCAGAAGAGGCAACGCGTGGTGTGGCCGTCGAAAAATATGAAGCAGTGAAGAAATGGGGTTTAAACACCTACAAGGTATCTGCAATGCTGTATTCATAAATGAGAGGGATGGCGATGTTGTGCTAATGACAAAATATCAGGTTTTTCAAACCTAGACCGCCTCATTTGTCCTTACAGTCACTGAACGAACTGAATTATGTTGTTCATGTCTTTCTGTGGCTTCTTTTGTTTCAGTGTACGAAGCAAATGATCTCAGAGCGTTTTGGTCGCGGCTCTCGGACTGTGGATCTGGAGCTGGAGGCGCAGATAGAGCTTCTGAGGGACACCAAAAAGAAATATGAAAATGTGCTGCGATTGGCCAAAGCGCTGACCAATCATTTTTACAACATGGTGCAGACACAGCACGCGTTGGGGGACACGTTTGCTGATCTCAGTCAGAAATCTCCAGAGCTACGAGTGAGTCCTCGAAAATGAACATTCTACATGTTGAACTGTTCTTGAATGTTTTAATGTAAACTTGGATTCGTTTAGAAAACAATGAGGAACTCTCCTATCTTTACAGGATGAGTTTGGCTACAATGCAGAGACCCAGAAACTACTGTGTAAGAATGGGGAGACTTTACTTGGTGCCATTAACTTCTTTGTGTCCAGCATTAACACATTAGTCAATAAGACAATGGAGGACACTCTGATGACAATCAGGATGTATGAAAATGCGAGGTAAGCAGATTTAAAAAGGCACATTCAAAACGGGATTCATTGTGTAACTGGAGATACATGATGAAGATGTATTTAAAATGTTTTTCAGTTAATTGAGCTGTAGAAAAATGCTTGTATCAATTTGATAAACTTGAACATTTTTTTACAGATCTTCGTTGAAAAACCAAAAATAAACGCTAGTTTGAGACAGTTGCCAATAAATGTGCTGCGTCAGACAAACTATTAAAACATTATACTTTTTTTTCTCATTAAAATGGCACAATTACTTAAAATGAACTTTTCATTACTGAAAGATACAAATATGGTTTTCATTATGTACATATTGTTAATATTTTTCATCATACATATACATTATCTATGAATTTGCTTGCTAACTTGTCAGTGATGCACTGAACAACATGCAGTTGCTGCCACCCAGTGGGAGGAGAGTAATAAAACCGTTTACATACTATGTATAGTTGTACTGGAAGTAAATGTTTGCTGTACAAGGATGTTTAACTTTGAATATTCGAATATCCTTCTAATATTTAGATTCTCTGAATCTAAATATCCTTATGTTCTCTGTTTCATTTTGTTTGTGTTCAGACTGGAGTTTGATGCCTACCGGTCAGACCTTGAGGAGCTAAGTTTGGGTCCCAGAGACGCAGTGACCATGGCCCGTATAGAGGCTGCACAAGAGCAGTACCAAGTTCATAAGGAAAAGTATGAACGCCTTCGCTCAGATGTTATCATTAAGCTCAAATTTCTGGAGGAAAATAAGGTTAGTCTGTGTTGTAGGTCTAAACCAGTATTGTTTTCTAAATGCTAAAGTTGGCACACTGTGTTTGTTTTTGTGTTCTGAGCAAACCAAACCTAAATCTGCATATGGTTTTTCCTTTCCCTCCATCAGGTGAAGGTAATGCATAAGCAGCTCCTTCTTTTCCATAATGCAATCTCGGCGTACTTTGCTGGCAATCAGCAGCAGCTGGAAGAGACACTGAAGCAGTTTAACATAAAGTTGAGGCCTCCAGGGGCGGACAAGCCTTCCTGGTTAGAAGAGCAGTGAGAGGCTCTGCGGGGAAACCTTGCAGCCTTCGTCTCAACCACGTACACCTGTTACCTTTTAAATCATCCAGCTTGCAGAGGACCACTACAGAACGAAAAAAAAAAACTGAGATAAACTGGTGGATGAAGATGCTGAGATCTTTTTTTTTTTTCATCTTTTTTTGATGGAAGGATGGTTTATTCGTTAACTTAATGCAGCAGAAAACTAAGTGGCCAGTTTAAAAATAGGAGTTTTTTTCTGTGCCTCTCTTTCCAACTTCCTTTATCCACTTTAGCTTCTCCTTGTGATCTGTTCTTTTTTTTTTTTTTTTTTCTTTAAAATTGTTCACATTTTCGGTCCCTCTTATCCGCTCAACGTAAACACCTTCCTTATCTCTGCACCTATTTTGTGGTGTGTGCTTGTTAGACATGTTTATGGCCGTTATTGTCCTTCTTTAAGTGCTCCCAATTCTTGGAGTTTATCGTAAAACTCCACAGTCTTAGTAAAAGAGACTTTTGTAAAGAAGAAAATGGCAAAAATACTGAAACACTACTGTAATTTAACACTACTTTTTAACCTTTTAACCCTCATCACTCCCCGACTGTGCCTCCTTATTTATGAGCAACAGGTAAACCTTGATAAATTGAAATATTGACCAATAGTGAATCTATTTCATTAATTTCATTCAGAAAGTGAATCATTACACAGAGTGAGTGATATATCTCAAGAACCTGTTTATTTTGATGATTATGTCTTGGAGCTAATGAACAGTTTAGTTTAGACCAATAAAATACAAATAAAAATCATTTTTAACAGGAATGTTATGGCCTAAGCAATTAGTGTGAAGATTATTTCCAGCAGGCAGTCAGTTACATCCTCCAAAGGGAGGGTAAGGTACAAAAGGTCATTACTGAAGAGCCTGGTTGGTGAGAGTGCTGTATCGAAAGACATTGATGGAAAGTTGAGTGGAAGGAAAAAGTTACATTGCAAAAGATGCACAAGCAACCTCAGATATAGCCGTTATTTTCCCACTATTATTTCAACTCTATTGTCATAGCAGCTGTTTACCAGGAGGCAAACAGCAGAGATGTTGACTCCATTTTCCAATAAGTCTTGGTACCTGCCAAGCTTTTGCCTACACTGCCAAAAGCTATAATCACCATGGTAACACTGTGCTTCATTAACCATCAAACTGGCCTTACTTTAACCCCTTAGAGAATCTATGGAGTATAGCCTACAGGGAGAAGAGAGATTTTGGTATGGAAAATGCTTTTATTTGGTTTTATGTAATAAGAGTTTAATGAAATATCTTTGTGGGTTTAGGGCATAATCATCAAATAAATAAGTTATATCATTTTGTGTTCTGAATCTACAATATATGTTTGACTTTAAATTGAATTGCTAAAATAGCTTTTCAATGATCCAATATTGAGATGAACTAGTTATGTGATAAATAAAATATATTCAAGAAAAAAGTTAAAGCTGCTTATAAATACACATCATGTCAATTTCTAGTACACTACAAACAAATATCTAGAGATTTAAAATCAATGTAAAATTCAAATTAAGAATTGCTTCAACTTTCAAAAATGTTTGTAGAGTATTACTAAAAATTATCATATTCTCCATCAAAGACTCAATAGAAAAATTGTTCAACTTCCAGATATGCAACAATCATTTAAGGAGCACTGCCACAGCCTTCCTAAGTACTTATCTTGGGTTTTGAATAGATTGAGATGTTATGTGGAGGCTGACCTAGTTTGCCTTGTTTACGTGGGTATTGTTTCCTTTTTTTTTGGTTTTCACACTGGAATATGCCCGTGTCTTTTTACTATCTGTTTGATTGTAGAAACTTGATTGGAGTCACTTCACTAGTTAACTCTTACTGAATAGTATCACATAGAAAGTTATTACATCCTTTTTTCTATTCTATTGATACTTTGAATTGTCTGTGTCATATTTGTGTGAAACTAACAACTATGCGTCTTTTGACAAAAACGATCGCATCTTCTGATTCTGCTGAATTAAGAGTTGATCAAGATAGCTATCAAATGTTACTAATTAGATCATTTTAGTATCACATTCAGGCATTTAGCAGTCAGAAAATATGAAAAGTGAAGATTTCAGAAGAAAACAATCACTGATGGAAGCATTAGCATAAGAGTTGAATTTTTACATTTCACTATTTATTGTATCACTATTTCAACAGTGTTGCTTTGTTGAAATTGTCACTTTTTATTAAAACTAAGTTTTTTCATGACACTTAAGATGGCAATACAGTAAGATGAAATGACTAAATCTCTAACTGAACCACCCAAAAACATGAATTTCATTTGTATAAAATTATCAAAGTCAAAAATAATATGGGCTAGAATACTGATTGTATGCTCATGAGAGCCTCTTTATCATATCACATCACAGTAAATGTGTCATTCCTTCAGCTACTTGTTCTATATTTGCATGGCAGATTACAATCCTGAAGTGTAGATATTTACGCTTTCACTAATGGTCAGCTCTTGTCTTCCATGTTTGTCATCTAGCATGGACTGGCATAGTGTCATTTGTTACGTTCAAGCTGGCAGAAGCATAATCAAAAGTGAGCTGATTAGTCATGTGGCACTAAGTGACAATGATGGAGGAGTCCAGGGTTTATTCAAAAGGCGAGGGCGTTTTTATATCAGTTTACTGTCAAGCTCCTGGTTTGCTTGACTACCATGAAGCAATATATAAAATGTGATCCTTTTTCCAAACTTTGGGGTTCCTTATCAGACATTAAAAGGAATTGCAATACATTTTTTTTGTTCCATAGTTGTGGAAATGGCTGAATTAAAAATAACTCTTGAACCTTCTCGCAAAGATTGAAGTGTTGCCACATGAAAGCCAAGATTTCTAAAAATACATAAATATATATATATATTTTATTTGTGTATAAGCAGATGTTTTGTAGACTGAGCTGATGTACTGTACTGAAATTCAGGTATTTATGATGATAAATGAAGTTGTCATGGATACTCTGCCTTCATTCCTCAATTGCACCTCAAAAGTCCAACTCCAACCCGAAGGAGCAAAATTGAAAGTTCAAACTTTCAAAATGTCTGTATTTTCTTTGGCTTTTGTCATTGTAGTATTTATGTTGTAATGCTTTGTGCTATATGGAGACAAGGAACCATCTGGAATTGGTCAAATAAAACATTGAGGAAGTAATTTCAAACTTGGTCTCATTGGTGAATAGTGTTTGACTTGCCACAAAAATCAAAGCCATCCTGCAATGCAGAAAAAAAACAAGTCATAACTAAAAGAAGAGAAACTGCCAAGTTTTGTGTTTGACCGTTATGTCTCATCATGTACAGTTTTGAGTTAGAAACGTACATACACTAATCATTGGCACAGAGGCAAATCAATGTAGACTTTTGTGCTTTTCAACTGTTTTCCCAATGTAGCATCATCATGTCTAATGAATAACATAATGTCATTTTTAGTCTCCCGACTCCACAAAGGGACAAGGGAGTATAGAAAATGGATGGATGGATGGTAATTTTTAGTGAATTCCTAAAAGGACTTAACAATGCTACACCATTCATCTGTTTCAAAGTATTCTAACACATAATTTTGAGTTTTGTTCTGTAAAAATCCAAAATTTCTGCAGATAAAAATTTTGAGCTCATAAAAATTCCAAGAAACAAAAGTTTGGAATATATTACTCTGTGACGATGGTAAATACTGGTAATATGACTTTCACTTTCTGATTGGCAGGAAATATTGCACTTTTAACAAAATATATATATATTTTTAGATGTAATTATGGCTTTATGTTAGATTTTACTTTCCTTAAAAGTTGTGTTTGTGGCAAGAAGACAACCAATTTAAACAAAGTCCATAAATTTCCAGTATGAAAGAAATTAGGTATTTGGGGAAAACCTTCTGAAACCAGTTTGGATGTGTTTCAACCATCTGACCCAAACTGTCACACTCAGATTAAAGGACGTTGAGGGTTTACCCATGAACCACCGAGTTGGAGTGACCCTTACTTTGTAGGGCTGGATGTGGTTGGTAGCACCGTTTCCTTGCAGCAAGAAGATCCTGGAATCCCAGCTTTTCTACATGGAGTGTGTATGTTCATGGTTGTTTGTTTATGTTGCCCTGTGAGGGAGGGACCTGTGACCTTTCCAGGAAAAGAAGCTGCCATAAGGACACATTTTAAATACTTAATACACTTTCAGTTTAATAACCGGAGCCAAGAATCAATGTAGTCCACTTGCTTTAACACTTACCTACTTAGCTAAGAGGCAATAACCATTGACTGTTGCTGTTTTTAACTTCTCCTTCCCTCTAGGTACCACATCATGCGCCGGCGACAGAAAAAGGAGCGGACCCATCCGCCTCTTATCGTGAGGGCGGTCCTGTATTTGGGAACTGACTTGAATTTGATTACAGACTCACTCTGCACCTGTGACTGTTGTTTCTGGGATATTCAGCGAGGAAACGACGCCAAATTGCACACATTTCATACAGATAGTCAGGCTTCTAAGAACCGTTGTAAGTACATGATATTATTTTTAAAAATTCAGATATGTTTTAGGCTAGATTACAGCGAGTCCTGTTAACTTTGTTAAAATTGTTAATTGTTGTATTTAAACATTTCACGTCGCTTGTCACAACTTCATTTTTCTACTAGAATAACATGTAATACCTTTTTTTCAATTAATGGACCCTGGTGAAAACTGTAGAAAAATTATTTTGCTAATCTGTTTCAAAACAAAGTGCAGATTAATGTACTGTTCATTTTTAAAATAATCAGATGTATTACATTTTGAACAGCGTTTCCTTAAGAATAGATTGTTTCATTTACACTTTCATGATGACATTTACATCAACCAAAGCCTATTTAAAGAGTAACCAACTAAATACTTCAAACACACAGCTCTGTCAGCAGATTTGTTTTTGCCATGTTTCCTTTAATTGTATTTTATGGATGGGAATTGAATCTTCTGCATGGTTATTATAATACATAAAGTTGGATCAGTTCATTGAATTAAGATATTTTAATGTAACACAGCAGCATTTTCCCACAGTTTCACTATCTAAGTAAGTATTTGACTATTTGCTTGTCAAAAAAGCAAATAGTGCTTTTTTGACAAGCACTATTTGTCAAAAAATAGTGCTTTTTTAAAAATAAAGCTGTATTATTTATGTGTATTCTCAGTTCTGATTGGGGAGTAGGCGCAAACTGCCATTCGCCTTTGGATCTGAGGGGAAAGACAGATGGAGGGGATGCTGAGTTTAAAATCTACTTCGCCCAGTTGTTCATCCAGAGACCCCTCTCCTCCATCTGTGCCAGATGCTCAAGAAGAGTTGTATGTCCAACCATCTCCTGTGGCTAATGATACAGAAACACCACCCCCACCTCCTCTACCACCTCCCCCACCTCCTCCTCCAGCACCTCCACCTTCTGCATCCTTTGGCTCTTGTGATATCCAGAGACGTTCCATGAAAAAGCTGAACTGGGACACGTTACCTAACCATCATGTGTTGGGTAAGCTGAACGTGTGGACTTCCAAACGGACTCAGAGGGACCTGGTATTGGATATACGAGCCATGGAAGAGTTATTTAGTCATGATGACAAAAGCGCATCGCTACGGGCTTCAAAAGTCTTCAGTTTAAGTAAAAGTGATGGGATGAACTTGTGTGGACAGGAGTCTCAGGTAACTAATAAATATGTACAAATAAGAAACTGGTGTTCCATAAAGGCTCTACTTTTTTTTTTTCTTTATGAGCTTGCAAATAACCTAAATAGGAGAAGTAGTAAAGATGCCAGGAGGAAGAACCTTTTTTTTTTCTTTTTTTTAAGTTCCACACAACTATCTGTGCGGAACTGTTTTAAGTAAAACAGTCTGGATGTTTCTTTTTTTTTTTCAGCTTCTGCAAATGTTGGTATTTTCTGGATTGTAGAGATATCTACAATCTTTTTAGCCTTGTTTGATTTTATCCTGTGTTTTGTTTTCAGGTCACAATATTGGATTCCAAGCGGAGCATGAATATTGGGATCTTCCTAAGACATTTTAAAAGGTAATGCTGTCTTTAATATTGTAATAGCCAGATACATATGGTGGAAATTATGCTGTGAAAAAATTTACTGAAACATATGAGGTAAACAAGAGTTATAATAACAAAAATAAGTTAAATGACTTCTTCAGCTGTGCTTTGAGTCGTTCAGACTTTTAGTCATGGGTATCTGGATGCGTGAGTCACTTCCACTGTGCTAATGATTACCCAACCATAAGGCTTTATCTCAGCTGAACTCATGCAAATGCATGAAAATCCCTTTCTAAAGCGTCACTTTAGACCATTTAGCAAAAACATTTTACTGTTTAATACATTACTTTGTTTCAACCACTATCATAGTAACAAGTTAAAAAATATGTGATCAGAAATATAAATGTAAGTAGATAGTTACTGAAAATGTTGTAGTTTAAATTGTGTGAAATGCAGTTTTCCAGTGCTACATTCAAGGTTAAGAGGAGTTACTTGTCCATTTGCCAGTTTGGTTTAGTCACTTGCATTATGGCAGCAATTAAGGGTCGCACATAAAATGACTGAGCCGTCATTTCTTCTGGTTTTAATGTGACTGCATAGTTTTAGTGAATGGAACTGTTTAAAATGCTTTGGAGATTAAAAGGCGCTTGGGGGTGGCCATCTGACTCTACTGACTTATAGCTGAATGTCGGTAATGACATGCAGGCAAACTTGGTTTCAGTAGATAATAAAACAAACCCATTTAAAAGCATCACTGATAATAAAGAGCAAACTATTCGTTTAGCAGCATAATTGTATAGAGAAAACACAATAAACCTCACTGCTCTAAACTTAATCGTCTAAAACTGAAGATGCTAAGCCTAATTTTACATGAAGGAGTGTCTGCCTCATTGGGAAGAAACTGGGAGACAGTTCCAGTAGAGGGCAGCATAATAACTAAAAGTTCTAACTAATTTATTCTGAATTTAACAGTGAGCTGAAGAAAATAAACTAAAACTGAAGAATACATTTTCCAAATATTTCAGTTTAGAGTTGTCTTCACAATATCAATGTTTGTAATATTATAGATGTGTAACACTATTTGAAAGCAATATTTGGAAAGTTTTAATATTTCAATGTGCTATGCCTTCATGCTTTTCATAGCAATTATGTACTTGGCCAATATAATGATCACAAACTGCTCTACCCCACATCAGATGTATATTTTTAGTTTCTGAGGTTAATTTAGCTCACAGAAAATCATGATTAGAAGTGGGAAGATATGTTAATTATTGTATGGTCAACTCAATATTCATAATTCATATTCTTGATTCTCGTGCATACCTTTCGTACTAGAGAATATAACCTCTCCTTTTAACTTGCATCCAAACTCTTGTTGCAGCTTTTTTTTTAGAGACCTGATGATTCTTTACCAATCTTTCTGTGTTGTCCTGATTGTAAAAAAATTTCAATAATCCAGAATAGAAGTGGGGAAATATATGGGACGGTTTTTCTCCATTACTCTGCGAAAGACTTTTAGAAAATATTTTTTTTGGCCTTGACTGTACACTCAAATAAGGAATTAGAACTTTGATTTTACACATTCGCAGTGTACAGATATTAAGTATAAATACATAACCTTGTATGTTCAGTTCTCAATTTGTATACCGAAGTGACTCTCATAGTGATGTGATGATGTCAGCTTCAATCTATTAGTCTAACTGAAACTGTGTCAACTGCTGTGCACCTAGTGGGCATTTTTATGTGCTCTATACTTTATAGATGAAATAATCTGGTTTTGTGTAAAGAATGTTTATCCATTTTCTTTAAAGAGTTTAGAAATTAGTCATACTTAAAGCAATTAATCTCCTATTAGTGGATTTAAGATGATTCTAATCTTTAAATCAACATCTCTCATAAATATGAACCATAATGTGAAATTCTTAACTTCTCATTGTTTAAGTTTATTGAATGCCATGTTGAGATTGCTCTTTACCATATTGTTTAGTGGGTGTGTTTTGCCGGTACTACAAAGGAAGAACTTTCTAAAGAGCCATAAGCCATACGTGTACTGATAAGACAATAAATACTTGGATTTATTTGTGCTCTAACTTGGGTTGTGTGCATGTCTCCCTCTGTAGGCCTGTGAGTGAAATAGTGGGGGACATTCGTCAGGGGAACTGGCAGAGGTTTGGAAATGGAAAACTAAAAGAGCTTTGTAAGCTTCTACCAGAAGAAAGTGAGGTAACAGGAACTCCATTCTTGTTGGTTTTTCATGCATACATTGAGTCAAAACAAAAATACAGCAGAACTCTGGTTCTGTGGAATAGTTTGTGGGTAAATTTTTTTTGAGTACATCCAAAATTACCCTATCTACTGATGAAGTTAGTAGAGTATTTTCTTTTTTAATTTTATGAAATCTCCTGTTTGTGTTGCAGTTGTTTTTATTTTGTACCCAGGCTACAAAGATAACATGCTAAACACAATGACAAAAAAAACCCAAGACATTATTAAACCTTTAGTTACTTAGTTACTTGCATTATGAAACTACCATAAAAGAAAAATAATTACAAACATGAAATCGGTTTTCTTTGAAGTCCATTCGGTGATTCGACCGAATGGATGTCGGGAATTACATGGATGCTGTTAGTATTTTTTCTGTAGAATCATTTTTCATACCTGATAACTATGTAAATGTCTAGATACAAAGGTATCCAAGACTTTGTTCCTCAAGGATTATCTGTACTCTTTTTTTTTAATGGTAGGTCATCATTTTGTCAACATGTAGGTAAAGCAGCTGCAGTCATACAGAGGTCAACTCTCTGTGTTACCTGAGGCAGACCAGTTCATGGTCCAGCTCATTAAAGTCCGTGGGTGAGTCTGTTTTAAAATATTTAACTGAATGTTGCTGTAAAACATCAAGTTATCAAAATTACAAAAAAATGGATCAATCTTTTGGTCTTTGTGTCATCAACTATTCAGCTATGGAGAACGTCTAAAAGTGATGCTTCTGAGGGAGGAGTTCTTTCCCCTCATGGAGGAAGTGAAGAATGCCATTGCGGTTATGACCAAAGCAGCTAACGGTAATATTTCACATGCTTCCAGCTGCAGACAATCCTACATGCTCCTACTTTATCTTTTTCCTCTCCTACAATAGAACTGTTGGACTGCGATGACCTCCATTCGGTGATTCGACTAGTATTGAAAGCCGGGAATTACATGAACGCTGTCAGTATTTTTCCTGTAAAATAATTTTTTATTACATTGCATTAACTAATTTTATGTTTCTGTGAAACAACTCAACTGAGTAATCAATTAAAAACTTTCTCTTTCAGGGTGGTTACAGTGCAAATGCCGTAGGATTCAGGGTGGCTTCCCTGCTCAACTTGGCAGACACCAAAGCCAACAAGCCTGGCATGAACCTCATGCACTATGTTGCCAAGGTAAAGTGTAGAATTGGGATAGAAATGATTTATGAAGGTACAATAAATTATACTGCACTCCAAAACAAATTAATGAAACTGCAAGAGGTTAAACTCAAAATTTTTTGTCAATGAAGTTACTTGGTTTAGCTTGTGACAAACTTGCTCTCCATGAAGATCACATTTAAAGAGTTGTGTAAGAAAATGGTGCTTACACAAGCGAAACCAGATGTATCAAACTCAGTATGTGCAAATTGAAACATAGTTCCTTTGTCTGCCCTGGTAACAGTGGAATTGAGCATACACAGCATAATATCAAACCCCTTGACACGCCTCTGATTAAATATGCGTATAAGTAGGTTTCTCTTTTCTGCATGATCTGTTATGTCAAGCAGGAGACCTTCCTGAGAGTTAGAGGCCCATAAAAACACAGATGAAGCAAGTACTTATATTTTATGTGAAATGCAGACTCCTCTGCTAGTAGTACTTGTACAGTAAAATTGTAAATAAATCTAGACGTGTGCTTCGTGAAAACAATGAAGCTATTCAGTTATTATGGGTTTTATTTTTATTTTATTTTTATTTTTTTTAGCAAAGGTACTGTAATCACAGAAGAACTATCGGAGGGGTGCGGGCTGTTAAACTCGTTCAACATTGCACCTGAAAATATAAGACAAAATAATGCACTTAAAGCTCTGACCTGTAAATATGTCTCTAAGAAGACAGCAGTAACTGTCTTCCAGAAGCACATGTACAATGGTAAGACAGTGGCAACTGTCTTCTTAGAGCAAGACAGTTACTACTCCCTTTTGGACTGCAGTTATCTTAGAAAATTATTTCTCTTGGAATGCTAAAATGGTGAGCCAGTCAATATATCTTGATACCAATATCTACTCTCAGGCTTTAACTACCTGATCTGTTCTGATCGTACCTCCTACCCTCCTAGGCTAACGCATGTGAATGTTTATTTTATTTTGTTAACATTCATTCAGGAATGAAAAAGGGTTTCTGTCATATTTGGAGATGTAAACATTGATGCACAAGCTCCAGTCCTGTTCATTTGCTTTCAAAGACCTTTTCTTTGCCATCCACAGCAAGCAGAGGAGATTGATGCAGAGTTGCTGACCTTTCCCAGCCAACTTGGCCACATTGGGAAGGCATCAAGGTTACCCTTTAAATGTGTTTTCCCAAGTTTTTCTCCTACTTTTTTCTGTCTGACACTTAATCTGGTTGTGAACAAGTTTGTATCTGAATTTTACAAAGAATTTGTAAAGATGATGTCATCAAGGACTTGAAGGAGGAAATCCAGAAGATAGAAGAAGTTAAACTATTCAGCAGCATACACCCTGGCCTCTTACAACAAATAGATCAATTTCTAAAGGTAAAAGCAATAAGTCTCTTTTTGCAATTTTTCACCTTTAAAAAGAGCTAAGATCTATTTAACATGTATCTTATAACTTCTTGACAGAGGGCAGATTCTGTGCTTGAAGACGTTGACCTGTCCCTGAATGAGCTGAAGGCTTTATGCGATGCTGTCGCAGGGTACTTCTGTGAAGACCCAGCTACCTTCAAACTTGAAGAGTGTTGTTCCATCTTTTTCTCATTCTGTAAAAGGTTTGACAAAGCTGTACAGGTGAGAAGACCAAAGATTTATCAATATCCAGCATTTTTATTATGAGATCAAAATGTAATCCTTCAGTGGCCTGAACTTTTCATAACGTTTTAGGATTTTTATTTAGGTTTTGCTTTCTGGAGGTTTGGTTCATTATGAAATATTTTCTCTTTACATGCCCTGCAGGAGAACAGAGAGCGAGAAGCTGTTGAACATAGACACAAGCGCTCAGAAAGCATGCAACTAGCTGCTAAACGACGCTCTGTGGCATCATGTTCAGCACTTGACCCTACAGATGACTCATGCTTAGAGTCAGCGCTGCACAACCTTCTCTCCAAACCCCCGTCTGGTTTAAGCAGATGTAGGAAGAATTACCAACCCCAGGCTAAGGGCTTGCATTCTGAATCCTGTTCTCAAACTTCACAAAAAGAAATGCCAAATCCTTGTGAAACTATAGAGAGCCCAGAGAAGAAACAAACCAAGCTACTTAAAGAGGTGGAATTGGCAAAATTGGAGAAGGAAGAAGCCGAAAAGATGCGTGAGATAACCCGAAAGGTGCTTTGCTACCAAAACGTCAAAGTCAGCCGTAATGATGAGAAGGTATCGGGGAGTCCTCGGCATTCGAAAGGAGAGCAGGATGAGGCTAGTACTCCACGTACCCCTTCACCTACAAGTAGGGACTACTTCTTTACCAGTAATGGTAATGTGGGATCTCCATGGACTATTCTGAGCCCCATAAGTTGCTCTCCAAGAAGCAATACCCTGCGAGCCAAAGCCCGCAGAGGATCATCAACATCTTCTGGAAATGATCCTGATGATGGAGTCTGGGAGAATGATGAAACCAACTTGAAAAATTATAGTAGTCAGGAAAGTCTGACTTCTCCACCTGGAGAATCTGCCTCCCTTCCTGAGTGCATCCATCAGAGAGCATTGTCACAGGGACCACTGCTAAGGTCGGCCTCCGTGGATGAAACCCTGCGCTCGCCTAGAATGGGTTTCCGACTGAGATACTTGTTCCAGAGGAGCATATCTCAAAGGTCCTTCTCCTCTGAATCAAGAACTGGAGACATAAAGGAAAGAAGTGACAGAAAGGTGGAAAATTATGCTGAGGGTTCATCTGGGTTAAAGTCTTTGTTTAAACTTATTGGAAGCAGAAGTAAACTTTGCGATTTGGATGAGAAAACATGAAATAATTCACTTAATCTAAAGTTTTAAAGATGGAAACTAGGCTTTGTCAGTTTCTCTGTGTTTTATATGGCTAAAGTTGTGCTGAACATTTGTCTTTTTATGTCATGCTTTTACCCTTTTGTGGACATAAGGCAAATAGGGACTTGCTTTGAGCTCTGAGGGTGTTCTTTTTTTTTTACTGTTTTTCTTTTGGGGAAGAGCGGAGACGAAACAAATTCTGAAATACATGCAGGTGTTTGTTTTTTATTGTACATTAATAAAAGGATATTACCCTATTCTCCGAGTATACGTAAATGAATGTGCACTTCATTTCAGGTTCATATCTCTGGATTTGCAATTCGCAACTCTTCCCCTTTGTGTTTTTACCCTTGATAAACCTATCCAAAGGCCTTGCAACTTATTAGTTCGGTAGGATACATATCACTTGTGCTATGTTTTGTTTGAGGATTACATAATCAGAAATGTGTGTGTATATGCATGTGTGTGTTTTTTTTTTATTTTTTTATTTTTTCTTTGAAAATCCATACTTACTGGCATCCCTGCAGTTGATGACTTGTACAACCAACCCTCTTTTGCCAACAGGATAGTGCATTGTGTCCGCTAATACCCCAGTATTAGGATGAAAGAGACTGGTGTTCAATTATTCCTCTCACTGTCAAGAGTGAAAGGAATAATTCAATTCTGATGTAGGTCCTCTCATGTAATCTTTTGACCTTAGCCTTTTCAAGAGGATTTAGGTCTGAGATGGGCATTAAAATTGATTTTTATTTTCATTTTCTATGAACTATTGTTTTTGATTTTATAAATATATATTTATATATATATATATATATTTATATATATATATATAAATCACACAGAGGTGTTTTGAATTTTTAATTTTCTGGCTGAGGCTAAGGTCTTTTATAATGTGCTGGTGCTTGAGCATTCATGCTACCAATATCAGGATTTTCTGAATCCAGAGCATCACAGATCCTCCACTATGCTTGACTATGGGAGGAAGAGTTTGCTTTCCACATATTCATACTCTTCTCACAACACCCTATGTTGGTTGCTGTAAAGCTAAATGTTAGCAGTTTAACAGAACATACAGTTTAGTTTGATTAAAACAATTTACCAATGATGGGTGGGTGTCTAACCAGCCTGTTTTAAATGCACTTGTAGTAAAAAAATCTAAAGTAATCACATTTAAAGCAAAGCTAACCACCCAGCCTTCATAACATGTTTGTAAAGCTACATGCTTTTGTAGAGCCCATTAAATGTTAGTGTCTCTGAATACTAAGATTTTGTAAAACTACCAAAACTGGAGCATAAAAGGCATTCATTTGTGTTACCGAGGCAACTATCACAAATACAATCACGAATTTTAACTTGTAGTGTAAGAATGGGTTTTCTGCCCATACAATGCACATTTATTCCACCCACCGCTGAGTTCCCAGGAAGGACATTTACAGTTGCTTGGTATTTTTGACTAATTTGGTTAAAAAGAGGGAGGTTTTGGAACAATAAAAATATGGTGTAGATTCACCTGTACAGACATGGAAGGTTCTTTTTGAAAACAACACAAGCTCTGTAGAAAGCCACTGAAAACTCAAAGCATTCCCGTTTACAAAAGCAGAGATAGCAGAAGGAGAAACTGGCCTGTTGTATGTAAAATGAGATCCTCAAATACAATCAGGCCATTGTAGTGGAAAACAAGTGCAGCTAAGGACCTTCTCATGTGAGTCTGCTCCTTAGGACAGGGGGTAACCTTATGTCTCAGCCAAGTTTCACTCTTTGCAGAGCTCTGCTAATGAATTGTGCATTCAGAGTCTAGTGTTCTTGGTGAAAGATGAGACTGGCATGAACGGAGGGGAGAGAGAAACTTGGACTGAGTTAGAAAGGCAATCATGCTGAACTGAAGCTTTTAAGCTGAGCAGGAGCATGTGAGACGAAAGGCGGGCAAACGGAGACACACAAGAAAACTACGACTGAAGAGAGAAGGTGACAAAGGAGTGGTAAAGCCTTAAAATATAACCTTCTTGCTTGTTTTTAACGATTGGCTTCGAGATTATAAGGTAATGTGGATGACGTTTGCAAGACAGCTTGGATTTCATAAATAGCGACTAATAAATACTTAGTAATACTGTTTTTTAAAGTGCTCCTGCAACTGAATGTCATAGTCTTGGTAACAACCCAAAACCACTACGTAGTGTCTGTGCTAGCCGCTGTGTAACTTAACCCACCATTAACGCTTTGGGCATGTAACTATTTACGAGGGTGCAGTTAGATTTAAAGTTGACAAAATACATAAGAAATGTAGTTAATATGCCCTGACTTTTTTATAGATCTTACGCCTCCAGAAAGACACCAAGGAATGTAGATTTTTTTCTCTTCTTTTATAGAAATCAGCAAAAGTTAGCCATTTGTAAATTACAATTATATTTTAATTTACAATGACACTATTAAAAAAACCTTAATGCTATTATCAGAGGCCTACATTAAGCAATGTCAGCATAAACATTTTTCCAATTGCATTGTATTGTCATCCATTTGGTTTTGCAAGAAACGAACTGTCACAACAATAATGAAAAACAAAGGTATTTAAAGAGGAGGTCAAGTTTATTTCTAAACCAGTTCATCTGTTTGACACTTTTTTTTTCATCGCAAATTTTAAAGTCAGTTATTGTAAACATTTGTAACACTTGTAACACTTTGTAAAGAATCATATGCTTCTTTTTAATTCAGTCACTGAAACATTTCTGTTAGTTTTCTATAACACTAAGACAAAATTGTGAATGTAGATAATTAAAGAATATAAATTTGACCCCGACGTGATTTGAACACGCAACCTTCTGATCTGGAGTCAGACGCGCTACCGTTGCGCCACGAGGTCTCGCGCCCTGATTGTTCACCTTTTGTTATAAATACTAAATACAGCTTGGTCAGTATGCGTGTGTTCGATGGTACAATGTAATTTTTGTTTAATCTCTTAATATTTTGATCACTGTTATCTTTAGTTACAGCCTGACTTTCGCTCTTGCGTTTCATGCACCAGTGCGCATCTGGTTGCTTTCAGGTTATCAAGGATCAAGTCCGATCACGATGTTTTTATTCGTAAAATAATATTTTAAACACATATTCCTCCCTATTTGTCAAAACATAAATGGCGCTTTTATTTAGGTTAGTCTGCATCAGTCTCTTGTTTTTCAGAACCTAACTTTGCAGTTTTGAAAGGTACTAACTTGTGCAAGTCGAAACACTATATGAAAACAACATCGCAGTTTTGAAAGGTACTAACTTGTGCAATTTGAAACACTATATTTTAACTACATCTTCTACGTTCTTTAGTGATGCAGTTTGTATTGTTATTCCTTTTAGGGACAGAAGATTGCATGGATAATCTGCTCTCCATCAGCAAACCAGTGATCAGCAAAATGGACAGGTAAAAACAAATTACGGTGTTTACAGATTACACTGTCTGCTGGTTGGTTGTAGCAAGTACACCTATTTCTCTGTTCTTCAAAGTAAACTTCAACTTCAAATCAACTTAAGATGCAGCAGACATAGAAGTGTTCACTTCTGAACTGCAACATTTTCATATGACGCTTCAGAGAAGATTCAAAAGAATACTGATAGCCAGTTAACTTTCAAGTCTTCACTGCCTCTGACGGTTTTGCTCTCTATTTTGCTCAAACTATATTTCCATAAACTAAACTGGTTCACCGAAGAAAGAAAAGTATCTCCACAGAGTAATGTTACATTTATATTTTACCATGGTGGTTTTACCATCAGTGTGACTCATGGTGTTTGTTTTCTACCACAGAAAATGTTTTGCTGGTTGGTCAAAAAGTTATATTTTGGTTTCATTTAACCAAAGCGCTTTCATTCACATTTTTACTGTATTCTCTACATGGCCTATGGTGGACTGTAAACAGGACTTCCTCTGCACTTCTTTGAACAGTTCTTTTTAACTTGTCAAACTTTGATAAAGGACAGATTTGTGGATTTTATTTTACTTTAACATTTGTGAGCATATCAAATTACAGTGAATCCACATCAGAAATGGAAATATTTACATATGGCATAATAAATATATGTTGGTAGTCCTGCAAGAAATTCTACAGATTAAAATTTTGTTTTGTTAATTAGATGTCCATACAATGTGCTAATTATAATAACAACAATAATAGATATAAATAAAACAATTTACGTAATCAATAATAAATAAAGCCATATTATTTTAAGCAAATAAATTAGAATACATTTTAACCCATCTGCTGGACACATGAGTTTAACGTTCATAAGAGGACGAAGAATCAGTCAGGGGACATCAAAATATAAACAGTAACAAAATGTGATCTTTAAAAATATGCTGTTTTTGTTTTGACGATTACCTAGCTATTGTTGTCAGAATGTATTTTTTTGAACATCATTTTTTGAACATCATTTTTATTCCACTTTACAAATATGTGTTTTGTTGTGCTGATTTATCACATGAAATTTCAGTAAAACACCTTGATGTTACCTGATAAACAACACCTGATAAAACGTGAGAAAGTTCAAGGGCTACCATGTTCATGATCCTCAGGCTGCTGTATCAGAGTTTAAGCCTATATAAATAAGCTTAACGTGCATATAGGAAACAATTTAAATCATCTAGAAAATGAAAGATTTAAACACGATGCGTTTGAGGGATGTCAGAGCAGGTCACACTTAGTGCCTTCAGAAAAGAATGAGTCATGTTGTGTTTGTACGTGATTTCCCCCCAAATACGTTCTTACCTGTTGTCTTTATTCACTTTTAAAGTCAACTGAAATTAATATCAGAAATGAGATATTGATCGTGTGCCCTAGTGTCAACATGATGTCTGTATTAGCATGCATTCAGATGCAAGCCATTTACTCTCCAATGAGCTGTAATTACATTCAGGAAGTATGGCAACTGATTTACCTTTAATTTATGTATCCTGACATATTTAGAGCAATATTTAAATCTCCAGTTGTGCAAGATGATGCTCTGTGATTAAACATTCTGTAATAATTTAACAAAAAGGCCTCTTCACCTCCACCATAAGCAGTTTGTCAGCGGTCTGAGTCATAGGCCGGTCCACAGCCGGAGCATTTTTTCCTCCGCCTATCCACAAAGTCAAAAGGACAAGTGTTTATGAATTGCAGGTTAGGGATGAGAGGTAACCTGGCCCACATCAGGGTAGAAAGGGAGGGCGTCCATCTGCGTTTTTCTGCTGCAATGGATGCAGTCTCCATGGCAACATTGTGCTCCCGCAGCAAAATCCCGAGAAAGATGGTCCGCTCCCCCGCCCCCATGCTTATGCACACGAGCGTCTCGCACACACTCTGAGGAGGCAGGATGCTGCACATGTCTTAGCTGTCCATGCACACAGACTTCCTATACAGCTCATTAATGCTGCTTTGCTGACAATTCCTTATATGAGGTTTTAAAACTAAACAAACATAAAAAGGGAGCAACTCCCCCTTATATCTTGGTTTTCTCTTATTTTCTGTCGGCGCTTCAGTTCAGCCTTTAGAGCTGCACTCTATTTGTCAATCCTTCTAGCAATCTGTTATTAGAGTCTCAAGCAGGGTCTGATGATTTATCTCCCATGTTTCTCCCATCAGTCTCCCTGCACCTCCAATCTGTGCGTGAGAGAAACACATCTTGGGCTGAAGCCTTCGGCTGAGGGTAGCAAATGAATCAACCCCCACTTTCTGTTTGATGCTTTGGGTGTTTCTCATTTCCTCTGCTATCCTAATCTAAAATATAGAGAAAACAGACAAAATGTGGAGTGTGATCAAGAATTAGAAAAAAAAATCTCTTTGTTGCTATCTCCTGTTTGCTCAGATCATCTTGCTCACTATTGGACCATCAAGCTCCCTCCCATTTTCACACCAGCCACTCGGCTCGTTCAAACTCTCTGCATCTTTTTTTCGTCCTCTCTCTCTCCTTCTCAGTCTCTTTCTGCTCCTGACAGTGCACACACACATGCAATAAAACAGGATCCCAAATCGCCTTCTCGTCAAGCCACTCTCTCTCACACACACACCCTCTTCCTACCTATATCTGTGTGGGGTGTATTTCTTTGGCTTTGGCAATGCCAGGTTTAGCAAACGGATATCACTCCCGCTGGAGGAGAACAAACTGAAACTTCGTCTTCATTTCTAAAGGACACACTGTAAGTGAATCTTTCTCATCCATTCATGTCACCCCCAATTCAGTGTTCGCTTCAATTTTACCTTATACCATGGCATTTTTTTATTTGATGAAAGGGAAAAGTCTTTCCTCCTTTCATGGCTCCCTTTTGCCACATCATTCTTTTTTCCCCTTTACAAAGCACTGCCTAATCCACACACCCTATGTTGTCTGTATGCAGAGTAACACTGAGGCCCATTTGGTGCCCCTTGACAGCTCTGCATTGTGCAGTGACATATGAATATGTTACCTCACTACGCTGGCTGTGTAGACAAGTGCAGAAATGAGTTGTGGTTATTAGTCAAGTCCACGTCTGAATTTTGTCTGAATTATGTGGGCATTGTTGACTTCAGAAAACTTTCTGATTTCTGAAATGACGCCTTAAAAATGACTTTGCATTAGAGTTTGAAATTTAAATATTTTATGCCTCTTCTAAAGTCAGGTGACAATCTACCTTGCTGTAGCTTTCATATTTCAAACACACATACAGTACTTGGCAAAAGCATTTACACCAGTTTAACTTTTTGTTCCAATCACAAACTAATGTATTATGGCTGGGATTATATGTAACAGATCAACGCAAAGTGGAACATAATTGTGAATTAAAAGGAAAAAAAATACAAACGTCTTCGTAAATTTAAATTTGAACAGTGTGACATCAGTATGTATGCAGACCTGTTTATTTGAATACCACTACGTAAAATCCTCTGTAACCAATCTTCACAAGCTTCATAGAGTCAAATTGTTTGTCATTTTCTCAATCTAAATCCAGCTGGTGTTTAAACAGGATGCCTCAGAGCTTTGCTAGAGAACATTAAAAAGACAAACACAGGTGACAGGTCAGGGTTGTGAAAAACTGTAAAGCAGTTTTCTGTCATAGACAAATATCCCAAGCATTGAACTTGTCACCATGTTCAGTCCATATAAACTGATTGGGTGGGTAAGAAGAATGTTAACTAAAGTAATTAACAAGTTTAGCTTAGGTGTTTTATGGAAGAGATGCAACATTAAAACCATTGGTAAATACATCTCATTAGCACTTTGCCTTAAACCATGTAGGCAACACTGCAAACATGGGGGAAAAGGTGATCTGCTCCAGTGAGATCCTAATGTGACTGTGTTAACTTTGTCTGTATTTAAAAGCCTCCATATGACAAAGTCTCCATTGTGAAACAAGGTGGTGGCAGCTGAGAATATGGATTGAGCTAGTTAATATGAGGAGGTTGTATAAATGTCAGCTACACTACCCACTCACTTCACAAGCTTCACAAAACAGTAGAATTTATGTTTATAGCTTAACAACATCCTGAAAAGTTTCCCTTCAAACAAATAGAAGTGCTTTCTTAACTGGTATATAAAATACAGCTGGTGCAGAACCCTAGATGGGCTTGAAGCAGCTGCTATGAATAGAATATTACACTGATATTTAATCAGCAGATGACTACAGCAGAACACTTTTAAAGATGCATGAGCAGATAGGTTGGGAAGACAAACGAGGACGTTTGTATGAACATTAAAATTGTGACCCAGGGGAACCTCAAGTTGATCTAGGCTGAGCAAAGACTGGAATGCATAGCTGGCATGGGAGGAATGTCCCAGGAGCTGCATGAGAGCGGTGGGAGTCAGGCGACCGGAGATGTAAACCTAGTGGTGAAACGTGATGAACGGTTGCCAGCGCCGCTGTAATGACGGGATTTTCTGCTCTGTTTGTGCTGCAGCTATATTTACCTCTCTGCTTAGTTAACACTGTGTTGATGCTGTCAATGTCAGGCAGCTGCTGCTTTGTTTAAAAAAATCACTGGTTCCCTCATGCACTGACTAAAACTACTGTCATTTTGCATTCAAATGACTTTCCTTCTTTATAGAGACTGTGACTGAAAAAGAGGTATCCTTGGTAATTTTGACCAACATGTCCTGTGTGTGACGATGCTTCAGTTTAATTACATGACCGATGGCTCAGGTGCTACCTCTCTACTTCCTCTAAATGAAACCTAAACATTTGAAAATATTTGACATTCAGCACCACATGAAACAAGTACTGAACCAAACTAATTAAATTCAATTTAGTGACATATGACAAAGAGCATGGCTTTAGCTCAGCTGGGAAATCAGGGCTCTTGTTGGGGTTCGCAGCAGAGATTGCTTTAAGAGCTTAAATTATTTTTTTGTAATTTTTTTCAGTAAATCTTTTATCTCAATCGTTCCCAAAAGCACCCTTATGCCTTAAAACTTAAAATACAATCCACACAGGCAAAGAGATAAATGTGAAAATTTAATTTCTAAATTATTTATGTGTATATTTTATCTTCAATTCATATGAATGTTTTTGCCTGTTTTGTTTACAAAATATATGAAATAGCTGTCCATCACAGCAAGTCAGAATTATTTGAATCAGTTAAACTTTTAAAGTAGCCACAGTCTGTGAACTGAAGATTAATGTGATTCATTTTAACCTCCTTGCATCAGCTTTTGCATCAGTGCTTGCATAAGCATCAATTTTATGGTTGTTGTTTCTATTTTATTTCAAATGTGTGTTTCATATTAATGGTGTGTTTTAAGTTAATCTTTTTTAGCTTGTATTCTCTGTTTATGTTTACCAGTTATATTTATTATCTCTGTCTGGACTTTTGTTGTATTGTACAGCAGTTTGTCCTTCCAGGGTTTTTAAAGGCTTTATGAAGTAAACTGGATTGTAAGAGGCACGGTGTGTCACAAGATGCAGAAAAAAACTCTGTAGGATATACTTTTGCAATGCTAGTGTATTAAACAATTAATTAGCAGTTACTAAATGTCTCATTCTGATTATGCTCTATAAAATTGGGATGTTGTGTTCAGTCATTTTTATGAAACTTTTTTGTGATTTTACAGGCTTCTTACAAAAAAGCTTGTTCATAGTTTTAAAGAAACCTAATATTGTTTGCTTGTTTTTGTGTTTTAAGTTCTGTTTCCCAGAAGTAACAGCATGCAGCAATAGCTACATACACCTGTATGTCCGCTGTTATAAACCATGTGGATACAGGCACTTCCTGTGAAATGTTTAGACACAGCTCAGCTCAGGTCACACAAGCTGATCATTTTAGCTGCACTTATGTCACTTGGTCCCCCACTGTTTGTTGGCAGGAAACAAAAAGGCGCATCACTCGTGCCAGAGGACTGCACATGAAGAAAGTTACACATTAGTCACCAGTCTGGCGTCACTGCTTTTCTGCATTGTCATTGTGGTGACAGTTTGGTGTAAGAGGCAGATGATGATGCTCAACAGCACAGCTGAGTAGCTTAGGTGTCTGTACACACTTGCAACTCTGAGCAATAAAGGTCTATATAGTACCGTAGACTCAATTATCATTGATTAGATCTTTGAATGAGTGAGTTCAGATGGATCAGACAGGTGAATTGCAAGAACATTCCTTAAATCTTTTACTGTTACTCATACTGTGCAGTGCTTTACTAAAGTTTTTATATACCTTGAACCTTTTCACAATTTATCACAATACAGATACAAACTTAATCTTGCTTGATTGAGATTTTCTTTTGGGAACTGACAAAAAAGAAAAAAATTTTGAAAATTTGAAAGAAAAGCACATGAAAGATTTTTCTTAAAAATCATAAAGAGGGGTATTATGCTAAATTTACTTTTATGAGTTTTAAGTCATGTTATAAAATGATTGCTTCATCAAATACCAACCCAGTGTGTTGCTTTGATTTATTCATCAATGTTTGAGAAATCCTTGAATCTCCCATGGCAACCATTTGGGGGTGCCTAAATACTTGCTCATACAGTGTCTGGCATATTTACCCAAAGCTTTGCTGTGGAGCTCCAGTCCCCAGCTGACTTTTCATCCTATAGATCACCCTTCTCATGTGCCTCCGCCACTCAGCTCCTACAGACTAGTGGCAGCAGCAATTAGCAAATACCTTAGACCCCAAAACACCTTGTCATACAAACTAATTCTCAGTCAAACACTTCTAAGAATGTTAATAATGTTGTGCTAAATAGGGCGTATCAGAAAGGGTAGGAAGTTCCTAAAGAGACAAAGGCCTATTTCAAGGCATTTGAATCTAAAGTCAACTTTCTCGTAAGATGCTATTGATATAGACAGATTTTTTATAACAACTGAAGTTGGCTGGAGACTGGAGCTCCACCTTTGTAATCGTAAATATCTGTTATTCATTCTCAAGGTCTGACCTTTATTGCAGAGTGGCACAGAGAAAACATATTTCTCTGTGCCACTCTGCAATAACAATAATATGCAATAACTCACATTGTTGTGTTTGAAAACTTATTTTTTGTATTTTTATCTCATTTGAACAGAGCACCTTTTTGGCAGTCTGCATTCTGTCACAAAAAGGTGCTCTGTTCAAATGAGATAAAAATACAAAAAATAAGTTTTCAAACACAACAATGTGAGTGAGAAGAAATTATACTTTTAAATATTGTTGACTCAGTCAGCCACAGTTTTCTGATTTGGATTGTAAAAAAGTGGGATGACTGGCTTATTTTCTTCCACTTCACAAGCATGTATTAATGTTATGTTTATCTCACAAAATCTCAGCATTGCTGTATGTTGCAGCAACCTGAGAAAATATTTAAACATTTACAGAGTATGATTTCCTGTCCAGTTAACCACATGTTCCTGTTCTGAGAGTTTCTGTGCATGGTTCTGGTTGAATAACAAAATGTACATTCACTGACATTTTTCACTGTGTGTGATGTTTATCTGTGTGAGCAAAAAGCCCATGGCAAAGTTCTTTTGTTTTCACAATGCATTTGGTGTACTTTTCTTCTGTGCTTGCAGCTCTTACATAAACCCTTCCTTTGACCTTTTTTCCCTCCCTGAAATCACCCATATTATGACAAATCTCTAAGCTGTCCACCTTTCCCTTTAACAGGCTAAGTCTGATACATTTTCACCTCTATGAAACCGTACTGTGGTCTGGTCCCAGTTTGACCAAGCTATCTGTTTGTCTTGCTGTTGTTCAGCTCAAGGCTTTTATTCCTTTAGTTATTTAAAGAAAGAAATTATTTCAGCATCAGCTCCTCTACCCTGTGGCACAAGCACTTATTTCCTTGAAATAATTCTCCGTGCAGGGAAAGAAAGGTACGGTCAGATAATAAAAAGAAACACGAGGGGACAAAAATCCATGCTTCATGTTCTACTTTTGAATGTTTCATAGGATCTCCATCCATGTCAGCTTGGTATATAAGCTTACATAACTGGCTGTTCCGATTCTGATGTTCTGTGTGCTAGAATAGTGTGTGTCAGTGTAAAGAGATTTTGACATTACATTCAACTGAAGGGAGACACAAAATTGTTTAGCTATTTTGCTTGAAGTTTGGGCATAAAGCAGGAGGCAGTGACAGACACGGTGTGTGTGCAGAATCTGGACAATACACTCTGAGAAGTGAATGATCTGTGTCTGAATGTCCATCCGAGCTGCATGTATCTGTTCCTCATAGCTCAGATGCTGAAATCTGATGATGCTTTCATTCCAACGTGCTCTGCTTCCAAGAGATGAAGATAAAGTGATTTAAATACCACAGCAGGCACATAATTACATTGGTTGCTTATGTGTGTACAGTGCCTTGCAAAAATATTTACATCCATTGAACATTTGCAGGCTCAGCTCTGACCAGCTTTCTTGCCCCAGACAAATAGAGGAAACTCCATAGCATGATGCTGCCGGTACTATGCTTCAACATGGGAATGGTTTGTGGCTGTTCAGGATAAATTTAGGTCTGATCTTACAAGAGCACCTTTTTAAAAGTCTCTATTGTTCCCTGGTTAGTGACAATTGTCAAAAGCGATATTTTATGGATTAACTTTAACAAGGACTTTCTTGTTGTTCTTCAACAAAGGATTAGTTAAAGTGTGCACACAAAACTTGGCAATGAAAGTGTGTACACTTTTGAGAGCCACTGAATAAGAACTTTTTTAGCTTTTGTGTTAAAATTCTGCTAAAGTGCTATATTTTAATGTGTTCCTACATAATAATTGAATGTTTGGCTCTACATAATCTTGATCAGGAATGTCATTCACAGAAGCCATGTGAGGTCTTGTTGTTTAATGCCACCAGCGGCAGGTCCATTAAAGCCTTCCTAGGCTTAAGACTGTGATGACATCACATTTAAACCCCCGCTCTTTGTGACTAACAATGCAAAGAGTTTTGAGTGCTCAGATGAAAGAAAAAGGAGGAGCACTTTTTTGTAAGCAGGCACTCAGGTGAGTACATTTTGCTTTTGTCAACCTATTTGGTGTGAAGCCTTATTTCTCACACAACTTTCTCTCCCCACACCTGTTTTTCCTGAGGGCAGCTTTAATATTAACACAGCTGGGTAACCCTTAGTTTAAAGAAAAATTCAGATTTTTCTTTCTAACCTCTGATAAAGTGGTTTGCAGAGTATAAATGCATTTTAAAACTCTGTGTGCTGCGAGGAGCACGTGGCTGTCAATGTTGTAAAGGGGATGAGAACTGATAGCTCTATATATAGACATATATGTATGTGGAAGCTGACGACTAGACTGTGCAGCAGATCAGAAGGCTGTCAGGCATCCTAATGAGACTTTTATTGACTTAGTTGAACAAATTCAGCCAATATTAAAAGCAAGAATTGGGTTTAAACTTATTTAAGATTTTTTTCCAATTCAGGCATGGTTTAATTTATTATCACACACTTAAATATTTACATACAACCCCACTCATATTGGGTGAATTTCCCAAAGAAAATTGGTTGGGATGTTCAGGAACAATCTAGAAGATGGAACTGTTTGGACATAATGGTACAAGTATGTACCATACAACATTTTACATTTCAAAAATGTTTTGAATGTTGAATGTTTTTCTGCAGACTCACTTTTTATTTTCAGGCTATCCATACTCCATTAGTGAAAGGTGGTGGATTCAGTCTTTTATCCAGTTTTTTTTCTCTTTAGATCCTGACCTGCGTCTCCTTGAGCTCCTCATCATCTCGCCTAAGCTCCTCACTGTTATACATTTTTCATTTGTTTCATCCTTAGTTTCTTGTATCCCACTTATTCACCTCATCCCTCTCTTATCAGACCCTCAAATCCTCCTACATCCTTTTACCCACTTCTCTGTACTGTAAGTTCTCCTCATTTATACAGGATATTGCAAAAGAATTTATACCTTTCAAACCTTTCCATATTATTTCAGTTTACTGGAATTAAATATGATAGACCAACACAATATAGTGCAAACTGGAAGTAAATCAAAATAGTTTTCCAATTTCTTTTAGCAAAAAAAACAAAAAACAGAAAGAACAGTGTGTCTTGTTTTTAAGTTATGTTCTCCAATAAACCTCTGAGGCTTTCACAGAGTGGCTGTATTTGTGTTAAATATTTTTGCAAGGCAATATCTTTTTACATTCCATTCTTCCCAACTTATTAAGCTATTTGCTGACTGAGAATTAAAACACATTTTGGATCTTGGAGTCTCGCCAATCACCAATCAAAACACACTCCAGATGAATCTCAACATCAGATTTTACTTTATTATCACCCATTCCACCACTTTGGTGAAACCCACATCGATAGTTTATTTATTTTTAATCATTATAACAAATCAAGGCTGGAGTGCTGTTTGTGGGATATTGTTTATTTCTGATGTTATGCCTAAAATGACTCTGTGGAAAGATACAATTATTTCAAATTGTTCAAACAAGGGAAAAACTGTCTGCTGAAATCAATTTTGAAATACCAGTTACCAGATCAAGTTTTACTAATCCATTTTAGAAGACCATAAAATATTTGAAACAGTGTCACATTGTGAATGCCTCAACAGCAAATTCCTTGCTGTTTGGGCTATCTCTGAGTGCTCTCTTCATGCTCTTATCCCCTGACTTCCTGCTACGCCCACCGCAGCAGTCTGCAGGCCCCTGAGTTTGAATGATGAGAGATTTTTTAAAAAAGGTGTGGGAGGAACCAGAGGAAGCGATGCGGGGGAGGAGGAATGACTGAACTCAATCCGCACAGATTAATGGCAGATTGATGGGGTGAGAACTTTCACCTTCTGGCCCAGATTATGCTCCGACCACATCATAAGGACACAGTGCTTCCACAGAGAGCGCAAAATTCAGTTATAGGAAGAACATTAGCGCCTTGTAAAAGTGTGCAATTTAATTTCATTATAAGTGCAGCTGTTCTGCGAAGGCCTCAGATGTTTACTAGAGGACATATGTCAACAAACATCATCAAGGGACACAGCAGACAGGCTGGGATGAAAGTTGTGGAAAAATTAGCCCAAAACACATCTTGTGTTTGTTTCTTCAGCATGGTCAAAGATGATGGATGGAGCTAAATGTACAGTAATAATAGAAGAAACATATAGACAAAAAGAAAAAAAAAACTTAAGTGGTTTAGAATTAAATCTAGATGCAATTGAAAATTTGGGACAAATGTGAAAATTCATCCTAACAGATGCTTTCCATCCTGTCGGACTGAACTTGATGTGCAAAGCTGATAGATATAAACAGCTAAGCAGCTGCAGAGAAAAATGACTGTATACAATAGTGCAGCTAGTTCAACACCTGAACCAGACAAAAGGTTCATATCAGGCCCCTGAAAATGGCTATTTTGTCATTATCAGACAAAAGGTCACATAATGCAAAGACACATCTAAAACATGCAGGAAATTGTCCCAGGTGGAGTTGGAAACAGCAGTAATGACTCAGGGAAGACTATGTTTGCAGAATTTGACAAGTTGTGAAAAAAGTTGTAGGGATGTGAAAACTTTTCCAAATAATTGTGCAATGAAAATCCACTTTCAATTATTCTGTCGAGGATTTTTTCTTGGTTGCTTGTTGGGCTGAGGCTGTAGTCCAAATATGTTGTAAAAATTGGAAAGGAGACATTAGTATTTAAATACCATTGGCTCTCCTTTATTTCCTAGCTTGTGTTGGCTCTTGTGCTTTCTTATTTGGTTGGTAAAGAAACGATGCTTTGCTTAAAAAAAACAAAGGAAAGATTAGTTAGTAACAAGAATTAATCATCTTTCAACAGACCTATCCAATAATTGTATTTTAAAACATTAAAACTACACATTTTATCTCGAATCAGCAGGTTAGCATGCCTATATTATTGGACATGTTTCTCTTTTTGTCTCCACTCTCGCTCCCTTTCACGAGCACAAATTGTTGCCCTATGATGCAATCTGTCATCCCCGCTAGCCCAAGTTCCCCAGCCAATCAGAGCGCGGCAGTAGGAGGGTATCCAGTCGACTCATGCTCGTAAACAGCTCTGACAGTGGGAGGGCCTTTTTAAAACCCCAGCCCCACCCTCTGTTGTCATCTCCGTTCAGCCTGTTTCAGTGCGGATGATTTTACATGGAAATAGGAAAAGGAAGGGGAAGACAGGGACGAGACAGGAGATGAAAGTGAGCAGTAACGTGTGAGTCAGGGCGTGCGGTTGTTCCTTAGGGAAACTCTCACGGACCAGCTATGAAACCATCTACGCGGCTGCTGTCCTCTTTGCTGACAGTAGGTAGTGACTCTGTCAACTCTGACTCTTTTTAGCCTTATATTCATGTTGTCTGCATGTCTGACTGTATAGTTTTCAGATTGGTGTTTGCACAGGCCGTCAGCACACATTTACTGGTGTTGTACAGGTGCATCATAGTGACCAGTAGCAGAAGAAAATATTCGTTGTATTGACAAAGACTGCCCCTTCCTTATACTCAGCTGTTAAAATGTAAGGTTAACACCGCACTGCTTCTGTCTATATTTATATAGATGAACCATAAGGAGGAGTACGCATAAACTGTGAGACTTTTACTGTAGCATAAACTCAACAGCAGAGGTTTTAGCTCTGAGAGAGAAAATGAGCAGCTTTTGTGTTCTACAAAGTCGACAGTGAAAGGAAGCATTGTGTGCCTGGGTGTTAGCTTTTCGTTACAACAAAACAAATGCTGGACACATGCATTGCAATACACACCCATGAACAGTTTAGTTACACACAGACATAATCTAATCCTAAGAGTTTTTGGGGGAATTACTCAAACCTGAGGTCATCCACAACATTGCTGCTGCTTCACAGTAAGCATCATTGAGGGAAATTAAAACACTCATCATTTTTATGGCATCAACTGACAGCTTCCTGGAAGATGCTTCCTTCCATGAACACATTTTTTTAAAACTTCCTGCAGCCCTGCCTTTGTGGGCTTGGCATCTAGCTTCCCCTGCTGTGTTAGACTGCAGAGGCTAAATTCAAATCTGCACGCCTTAAATCACTTCAGAGTCTTGACAGTCGACCAGTCACGGTTGCTTAAGAGCATCAAATCAAAAAACTCTGCCTCACTTTGGAGTTTAATTGTGCATGGATAAGTGCTTGGAGATCTCAGCAATTTTCTGAATGCATTTAACACATATCTATGATTGTGCTCACCTCTTCTCTGATATGGAGAAGATGTGTTGCATGTGATTTATTTGCTCCCATTACATCAGTTTTGAAAATGTATTCATGTAATAAGAACAAAATTTGTTTTGAAATGCTTCTTCATGCTTGAGTCAAACATTTCAAGTGAAAGCTTAAATTAAAGTGACACTTTTTATTTCCTCCCTGTGCCAGTAAATTCAAACACATCAAATGAAAATGTATTCAGTCTACATTGTATTTTCCTAAATTTATACATGAGATATTGAACTCTATTTACTCTATTTATTTAGTGCTTTATGTATTGATTTATGGCAGTCTAAATCTTCTTGGAGTTTATTTGAATAAACTCAGCATAACCTTTTCCTTTTGAGTTTTCTTGTACTGTTTTCATCACAAAGTTTGCCATTTGATGTCTGAACTTTGACTGTACCCTAAGACGTTTGCTACGCCAGTTGTTGCTACTCTAGCTGTAAGTTTAGGGTTGTCCTGCTGGACTCCTTTAACTCCATCACTGTAAGGACCGCATGTCATTGGATCTTCTCTGCAAGTACTGGAAAGATACAGTTAGGCTGTTAATCACCAAGATTGTATGTTTGCTCATAGGGCATGAGTACAGATTGGATATCAGGGATTGAGGGCTGCATTAGATTCAGGTTCAACAGATGTGCAGAGAAGAACAGAGTTGGGTGGGGGCTGATAAATCTAACTCAATCTTCGAGCCTGAACTTAGATGTGCTTTTTACTGTAACAGTTGAAATCTTGCTGCAAATGTTCAATATGCTTGTTTCAGACACAAACTGCTCTGCTTAGTCTTTGAGCAAGGAAACGAGTGCATGCCTGATACATAAATAATATATATGCTGACCTACTGAGAAAATGTGACCAAACCACATGGATGCAACCAGTTAGCAACACTGAGATGCAATCTAACATGTGCAGGCTAAAGCTCTAAAAGGGCACAGCCAAAAGAAATGTCCAGAACAAAAATAAATCTGGCATGGTGCTTAATTGTTTTATTGGATGCTTCTTTTATAGGCCAGGTGTTTTACAAAAACATTTTATCAGCTGCTGGCGGCACACTTTTTAAGTATGAAGCTTGCACAAATGAATATGGAAGTGGGCCATGTGTAGACAGGAGTGGTTTGTGTTGCTAGGCAGAATATCCAGGTCTGCAGCTGTATTTCTAGATGAGATTATGTAAAGCTGGTGGCTCTGTTGCTCTGCTGACCCACAAAGATTTAGCAACCATTAAATTTCTGTGTCTTTAGCATTTAAAATCTCTTTCAGCGTGGGGATTTCAGAATAATTCAGGGCAAATATTTTCTTTCATTAAGTGTTTGAATCAAACTATGTCCAAAGGGATAGTTCAATGTATAACCACAGTCATGTGGGAAACATACATGTCTAAATTAACTATAATAATGCATATCCTTTGAGATTATTAGGCAATTTCTGAATATAGTTTAGATCTTCAGTTATTTTCTGTAAAATCAGGAGTTCATTGGTTAAACAAGGAGCATTTACATGATATATCCATATGTGGTAATGGCGCTTCATTTTAAAGAAGCTTGATCAGAAAACATTTCTTTTGGGTGTTTTACAATACTGATTAACTTTGAAAACCTATAAAAAGGCTGATTGTAATTTATACATTTTTCAAGCTTTCAAAATGCCTCTAATATACCCATATCTGTGTTTGAAGTACCCAAACCCAAGTGATGTTGTCAGATCATATGCATCTTACAAAAAAAAGCAAATAAATGCTAAAATTTAAGTATTTATTAAATACTTAAATTTAATAAATAAATGTAAGTGTTTAAAGCCAATATAGTTTTACTATATTGGCTGTCATTCTGGTTTGCTGTTGTCCCATAAAAATATATATTTCCATTGTTTGGCCAATTCTTTTTTTGTGTGTATTTGACAAAAACGATTAGATTTTAGCTGCAGTTATAGGCACCATCATTGCATGTTTTCCCTCACTGTGAGACAAGTTAGAATGTGGCTGCATTTTTACAACATGTTGCTATCCCCGTTGGCACTTCTGAGCATGACTCAGTTGTTGAATTGTGTCACATGCGCCAAACAAGTTTGTTTTGCATTTTAATATGCTCTAATAAGCATATTTTTTCTAAGTGTATACTTGTTCTAAATAGTTGAACTATCATCAATTTTATACACATATAAGAATCCCTAATTCATTAGTTAATGTGGTTATTTTGTGTCTTTTTTTCATGCTTTTTGTAAATTGTGGATACAATTTTTTCTTTGGTATTACTGGCTTTCTTACATACTCAGTGCACATTGAGACTCTTATCTCACTTTGTAACTTTTTATTGGCTTTAACATATACATTTCAGCATAAAAAATAATCTTGTAATTATAAATCTGTCTCTACTTCAGTTTCTGATACGACGTGAGTGAATCCCTAAATTTCATACCTAACAGGAAAGCAGAGTCTAGAATCTGAGCAGCTTGTTTGATCTATTTTATATTTTTCTATCCCTGCAGGTTGACTGCTGTCATTCTCTGTGGCTTTAAATGTCCACTGTTATGGCCAAGCGTGAGACTGGAAGCGCCAGCCCTGTGGTGCGTCAGATAGACAAGCAGTTTCTGGTTTGCAGCATCTGTTTGGATCACTACCACAACCCCAAGGTCCTGCCTTGTCTACACACTTTTTGCGAAAGGTAACCATTTGAATTTGTAAACGTACAATCTAGCCTGAAATGTCAGTCTCTAATAATTGTTGCATTTAAAAAAAAAAGAAGAAAAGGAAATAAAAAAAGGATGCAACACAGTTGTGGAACTGTAGCTTCTTTTGTGGTTGTGGTTCCTGCATCATATCCTATTAACTGTGAAATTCTTATTAGCACCACATATAATTCAAATCCCTAAACACAAAACAACAGCTTAACATTGTTGACTCCTCAGAGAGGCCTTCTCTAGTAACGAACAGTGTCAGTTACCTTTTGTTTTTAAAGGAAAAATGTCTAAAATGTCTCATTAAGATGGAATGCATTAATTTTGTCTCTCTTCATAATAAAACATCATTAAAATTTTTACGGGAACTGATGTGTAATATCTCTGTTAATGTTATATCATGTTACATACTTGTTAACTTTCTCCCTGTAGCTGTCTCCAGAATTACATTCCTCCAGAGTCTCTGACACTCTCGTGTCCTGTGTGTCGACAAACATCCATCCTGCCTGAGAAAGGAGTGGGAGCTCTACAGAACAACTTCTTCATCACTAACCTCATGGAGGTCTGGACCTGCATTACATTTTATATCACAGAATCTGTCTATACCACAGATGAGGCATTACACAATACATATATACTGCAAAAATGCTAATCAGATACAAGCACACCTGTTATTTATACATTGAAAATAAAAGATTAGAACAAATGAATAAAACCTGCATATGTATTGCCTGTGTGAGCTTTTTTTTCGAGCTGCATTTAATTGGAAAGACATTGTGAGAGGGAGGGAGGACATTCTTCCAGACTGAGGTCATTCTGAAGACTTAATCTCTGAAAGGTTTTTTTTAAGAACACAGCTTTTGAGAATTTAATTAACAGTGATGGGAAGTTTAAAAAGTAGATGTTTATGTCATGGATTAAAAACACTTTAAGATGATTTAAACTGACTGTAAATACCATTGTGTAATTTCATAACAATGGATTTAAAAAAAAAGAGGTATTCACAGACATGATTATAAAAAATAACTTATAATGAGGATGGTAATGTGTTGTGTTAGGTCCTGCAGCGTGAGCCGGAGTGTTCACGGCCCGAGGCCTGCAGTGTGTTAGAGACGGTCAGCGCTGCAGTAGCAGGGAAGCCTCTTTGCTGTCCAAACCACGAAGGAAAGGTGGGGAATCCTTCTTTACTCACTAAAATGTCCTAAAATTGTCTTATTTGGTGCTTTAGATAAAGTGAAAGGAATGCAAAATATTGATATCTTGCAATGCTTATTAAGAAATTATAATTAAGTTTGGCTCCACCTGCAGGTAATGGAGTTCTACTGCGAGTCTTGTGAGACAGCAATGTGTTTGGACTGCACAGAGGGCGAGCACCGGGATCATATGACTGTTCCTCTGCGGGATGTAGTGGAGCAGCATAAAGCTGTGCTAAAAACACAGCTTGATGCCATTCACAGCAGGTCAGGACTTGATCTTTCATGGGTATTTTAGCTTTGCCCTTTCATGCAGTGATTTAAATTCTCACATTTCTTACTGAGCATTATCCTAGAAAGGAAGTTTTAAAATGTAACTTTAAAATTTGATGTATATATTTTTAAGGTCAGCTGAAAATATCTTGATGAAAACCTTTCATTTGGTTGTTCTGTAGACTCCCTCAGCTGACAGCAGCTGTTGAGCTGGTGAGTGAGATCTCGCGGCAGCTAAATGAAAGAACAAGTGAGGCAGTAGCAGAGATCAACAGTACGTTTGAAGAGCTGGAGCGGGTGCTGCATCACCGCAAGACAGCCCTCATCACAGACTTGGAGAACATCTGCAGCTCTAAGCAAAAGGTTCATTCCATGTACTTTCACACATAAAGTTATTGCTTTTTTTTTATGTTCTGGCTGTCCAGTCTTGTCAACCCATTTTCCACTTTTTAAATGCAGGTTCTCCATGCCCAGCTTTCCTCTCTTCTCCAGGGGAAGGAACACATCCAGAGCAGCTGCAGCTTCACAGAGCAGGCTCTCAGCCACGGGAATGCAACTGAGGTGGACTCATAAAATATAATTTTCTGGCTACTCATAAGCCAACTAGTCATGGAATCAACTATAGTAGAGAATGTTACACTTTTTAAAGGAAAAAAATGGTTAATGTTTTGTAAGTGTAGGTGCTACTGGTTCAGAAGCAGATGAGTGAGCGGGTCACAGCTCTGGCCAGACACGACTTTCCAGAGAAGCCACATCAGAATGCACATCTTGACTGTCAGGTACTATCCGCTGTTTGCTATGATTCAAACTCATCAATTTTAATCACCAGTAGCACCAACCGCTGTAACACTTATGCGTTGATTAAAGCAGCAGTTGTGTCGTCCAGGTTGAAACTGAAGGTTTGCGGCGCTCCATCCAGAACCTAGGCGTTCTCCTTACAACATCAGCTGTGGCACACACCTCTGTTGCCACAGGAGAGGGACTGAGACATGCAGCCACTGGGCAGCACCAAACCATTACTGTGACAACAAAAGACAAAGTACTGATTTTTTTATTCTGAGGTTTTAGTGCACCATTATCATTTGGAATGGTACTTTCCTCTCTTACATTGTTTTATAGAGCCTTTTAAAGGTCTTTTACAGTGAAGTTTTATTATATTTTGTTATATTACAGCCACAGATTCAATATATTAAAACTTTTAGTTACACTTTACATTTATATTTGCACTAAAATTGCCTTAGTTCTGTAGTAATTGTTGTCATTATTTATAGGATGGAGAGTTGGTGAGGACAGGCAATGCTGTTTTAAAGGCTGAGATATTGTCAGCTGACGGTAAGAGAGCTGCAGAGGTAGAAATAACGGACAACAAGAATGGAACGTATGAAGTGGGGTACACGTTGCGCTCAGAGGGAGAGTATTCATTCTGCCTGCTGCTGTACGGTCAGCCCATACGTGGCAGCCCATTCCGCCTGCGGGTGGTCAAACCGTCAGACGTGCCTCAGTCTCCGGATGATGTGAAAAGGAGGGTGAAGTCCCCGAGCGGAACAGGGGGCCACATCCGTCAGAAAGCAGTGCGACGGCCTTCCAGCATGTACAGCACCACCAAGAAAAAGGAGAACCCCATTGAGGATGAGCTCATCTACAGAGTTGGTAAGTCAAACTTCAAGGAGATATTTCAAAATGTCTACTGTTATGTATGTTAGCAATTTATGAGTTTTTCCTTATTGTATAACTGTTACTTAGTAAATTCTTGAAGCTGGTAGACAAAAATGTTTTCAACAACAACCAGAATTTTCATACTTTTCTCGGTCAAAGTAGATGCAACACAAAACTGGTTACATGCACTGTTTACATCCAAACTAATATAATATAACCCACAAAAACACACAACTACGTCAGTGTGCTGCATTACCTACCTCAAACAAGAGTTAAAAGTTTTAATTGCATAATGATATAATTCAAAACCGCTAATTGCCTGGTAGGCTTGGAAGCACTCAATAATCTTTGCTCAGCATTTGCAAAAACATGCTAGTATGCGCTGTCAAGGACAACAAATCATACACAGTGAGTGTATTAATAATAAACCTAAATCTCCCATCAGGTTCTCGGGGAAGGGAAAAGGGCGAGTTCACAAATCTGCAAGGAATCTCAGCCTCCAGCAACGGTAGAGTGGTGGTGGCTGACAGCAACAACCAGTGCATACAGGTGAGCCAGGCACTGCGGACAATGCATGTAGAAGCAACAGTGTAGGACCACTGTCGACTTAGAGGTTACCACTGATGTTATGTGCTAAATATGAGTTCTGCAAATGCCTACAGGTATTTTCCAATGATGGGCAGTTTAAAATGCGCTTCGGGGTCAGAGGTCGTTCCCCAGGACAGCTGCAGAGACCGACAGGAGTCACTGTAGACATGAACGGAGACATCGTGGTGGCAGATTATGACAACAGATGGGTTAGCATCTTCTCCTCAGATGGCAAGTTCAAGGTACACATCATACACTGTCTTATCTTTGATCTTGGTTTATGTCTTGCGCCAACTCTCTGTCTTCTCTCTATCGGTGAGAGGATTGACTTTGGCTTCAGCAGGTGTTCTGTTTGCCCAGGAAGGTCCCTCTGTGGAGGCTGCTGGTTCTGGGGTACAATCTGGATGTCTTAGCAATTCCTCTCCTCAAATACAAAACCAAATTGTAACCAAATGAAGAAAAAGAACTTGATAAGATGGATTTTCTCTACCTCAAATACATGAAGGCAAAACAAAACAGAAATTTTGCGAATTTAAAAATTAGATAGTAAACAAAAAATAAAAAGTCAGCAAGAATAAAAACCAAATTGAATCTAACCAAGTTTATTCAGCACTGATTCTTGCAAATGGGTCTGTTCATTGATGGTTCTATGCATTTGCTTTGGTCAACCTATAAATTTCCCTTAATCCAACTCTCTTCGTCTCCAAACTAGAGCATTACTGAACAGAGTGGCACAGAACAAAACAAAGCCCTGCACAAAATACCCCTACAAATCCAACCGACAGGATTTTAGTTTGTTTGGTAATCCTTTTTGTCTTCTACCACAGAATAAGATTGGTGCAGGCCGTCTCATGGGTCCCAAAGGAGTGGCCATGGATAAAAATGGACACATCATCACTGTGGATAACAAAGCTTGCTGTGTCTTCATCTTTCAGTCCAATGGAAAGCTGGTCACTAAGTTTGGAGGCAGAGGGACATCTGATAGACAGTTTGCAGGTGAGGAGGGACGCTAAGTCTTCAGCAGAGCTTTTTTGAACCCTGATGGATAGGATTGCAGATAATCTGTCGCAGAGAGTTTTAGATTTTCTATAAATTGAAAACAGTTTTCAACCTCATATTTGTTCTATAAAGAGTTTCATGGGGTGTTTCTCATTCATCTAGTCACACAAATATCCAGTGGTTCCATAAGTCAGTGCCATAACACTTCTTTTTGTCTTTGTAAAGAAATGCATTTAATTTAATAAAAACATTGTACTATATCTGCTATGAACTGGCAACTTGTCCATGGCGTACCTTGCTTCTCACCTGATGACCACTGGAGAGGTTCTTATGCTCCTGCAAGAATAATTGTGTTCTGGTGATGGATGGGTTATACTATATGGTTAAAAGCGGCAGGGAGTAGGATTAGGTAAGATGCAGAATTTACTTTTTTAAGCTTTTATATCATGTTATAATGTCATCCCCTCATCACACACATAGCTGAAGTGCTGCTTTGGACCATTTATACATTTTGAGAGATCCTTGAATCTCCCATGGCACCCATTTGGGTGTGCCCTATTGGTGACACTTCGTCTATTTACCCAAAACGGCAGCAACAATTTGGAAAATTGCTGCTTATCTCTGCTGAGCTTATCATATAAACTACAGCGCTCCCAAGATCAGTTGTAAACTGGCATCAGCCAACAGCGTGGAGAAGCATTGTTGGGAGGATGTGCTGAAGGTGTCAGAGTGTCAGAAAAGGTAGAAAGAAGGTTCTCAAAGAAATAGGGGCCAATTTGATGGCACCACATACAACTATGATGCGAAGTCATTTTTTTAAGTTTTTTATTTACCTTTCCATGTGCCACAAAGCATGGTGAAGTAAATTAATGCTGCCAATATGGTGTATGCATCCACTATGCTGGTTGATGCATATTACATACACCAATTAGTTTATTGGAAACTTTTGCCACCTTTTAGCGATCCATGTTATGCCCAATTTTGCTAATTTGCTCAGTACATATACATATGTATTTTTCAACTGTTTGCTATAGTTGAAATAAGAATTTCATTCATTTTAAAAAATAGAAAATATTTCTGTTTTTTATGTATAAAAGAAATGCATCAATGGCATATAGATGATTATACATGAAATGGACTATTGATGCCTCCAAATTTTAATCAGTTCTTGATTATCTGTAGAATTTTGGCACTTTGGGGATTCCCATTTTATGAGACATCAGTGAATTCAGTGTTTACTTCTAGTTGTTACTACACATGGCAAGGCTGCGGATCAAACCAAATCTATTTTAATTGGAAGAAAATTACTCTGTCCAATTCTGTATTTTAATCCACAATCGAGAAGCTAAATAATGACACCATATTTTTGTTTTTCAGTTATTGGAATATGAAATGTTAAAGTTATTTGTGACTTTAACATCTTGCTGACATTGCTTGGTTAGTAGCAGGAACAGAAGGCGGCTCTACAGATTACCCTTATGTGTTTTCTTTCTCGCCTATCTTTATTTCTGATGACGTGCTTGTTCTTTCTTTCTTTCTGTTCTTCCTTCTGTTCTTGATTCAGAAAAACTTGGCCCAAACTTTAATAAATCTGGCTCAGTTTTCAGTAAGTACTAAGTGTGGCCTTGCTGCGACCTTAATCCCACGGTGTCCTCTGTCTAACCCAATTCCCTGGTCACGTGTCTGACTTCCAGAGAAGACAGATTGTTGATAAAGATGGATGAAGATATACTTGTGCAGAGATTGCTTGAAATTCAGCTAAAATTTTATAAATAACAGAATCAACATGTTGTCATGTACATTGTGTGTTTTTTTTTTTTTTTGTGTACCTATAAAAAAAATAAATTGCTAAAATACAGTCCTATGAAAAAGTATTTGGCCATGTGTGTATAGTGGAATTGAGCTAATTATTCATTTAATTATTTGATTGATCATATAAAAATGGGGACATTTATACTGGGTTGTAAATAATCTGTAAATAATTGAAATTGCCATTTAAAATTTATTCATATAATTTATTAATATAATTTTTCAGATTTTTAAATTTGATCTGAAACAATTAAGACATAAAAACAAAACCAGAAGAAATCTGTAATGGGCCGAATACTTTTTTCACAGAACCGTGCAGATGTTTTCAGTGGTCTCTGTTAATCAACAATCCTTCTGTGTTTTATGAAAAAACAAATGTTTGATTCTGAAAAATGCCTATATGGATGATCAGAGAACTCAAAAATAAATGCAGCTAACCCAATTTTTTTAAACCATCAGTACAATCACACATCTGTTAGCATGCACTAACAATGCAAAATATAATTCAAACTGAATTGTAAAGTTTTGCTCCTTACTACTATTTTAGAAAGGTTTCTAAATTTAGAACACAACATAAAGACTGCCAGAAAAGTGTTTTACATAAATATGAACAGCAACAACCTGATCAAACATGTTTGATCAGCCTAATAACTGTGACAGGATTTGTGCAAATAAAATTAATCTGTTTTTCCAAAACTTTTATGATTCTGTGTCTCTGTTCAGGTCCGCACTTTGTGGCAGTGAACAACAAGAATGAAATAATAGTGACAGATTTTCACAATCACTCTGTTAAGGTAAAAGAAATATGATCCCTGTAAGTTTTTATATTCAGAGAGTGGATCTGGTGGTATGATTTCATTACTACTTGTTGCAGGTATACAGCGCAGATGGGGAGTTTCTGTTTAAATTTGGCTCTCATGGAGAAGGCAATGGCCAGTTCAACGCACCCACTGGTGTGGCTGTAGATGCCAATGGAAACATCATTGTAGCCGACTGGGGTAACAGCAGAATACAGGTAATGCTCATTTTTGTTTTCATCATCTTTAATAATGAGCTACCATAATAATGACCTTAAATTCCAACTTTTTGATATAATACCACACCTTAAAAAAGGTATTTATACTCTGCAAGTTTTTTTTATATTTTGCCACGTTACAATGGTTGCAAGTTTTTGCCCCAAGATTTCTTCTGTTTTGGCTTTTTGTAACACTTAAGTGTTTAAGATAATGAAAGAATGATAATTTGAGTTAAAGCTATCAAAATCGTTCATTATATTTGTGGTATCTCCTCAACATGACAACTGATTACATATTCGTCACTTCCCAAATCTCGTGACCACAAATAAGAATATAAAAGCATTCTCATTGTTAGACTAGTAAATCAAACATTGAGCTTTTTGGCTCTCTCTTCACCACATCAGATTGGGTCAGTGCTCGAATCTCTGTAGACACACCAATCCACCTATCGATCTCCTGTCATTTGTTAACAAGACCCTGAGACACTTAAACTCCTCATTTGGAGCAGGACCTCGTCCTCGACACAGAGAAATCATTCTACCCTTTTCTGGGTCTAGACCATGATCTCATATTTGGAGGTACCAATCTTCCTCCCAGCTGCTTTACACTCAGCAGCAGTGATAATTTGAATATCACTGCTGCTGTTATATTCAAATTAGTTTCACAGTCTGAAACAAAGATAAAAACACAAACAGAAAAAATGTGTAAAATAAAAAACTAATTTTCCAAAATGCATTTTCAGAACACTTTTTAATAGTTATTCCATTATTGGCAAAAGATTAAAAGGAAACATTTTGTTTTTGTTGTCCAGGTCTTTGATAGCACAGGGTCCTTCCTGTCCTACATTAACACCTCAGCAGACCCGCTCTATGGGCCCCAGGGCCTCGCTCTCACCTCAGATGGACATGTGGCAGTTGCCGACTCCGGTAATCACTGCTTCAAAGTTTACAGATATCTGCAGTAGACAAAGCAAAGGCATCAACCAATCCTGCTTGAATAAATTATTTCACATTACTAGCTGACATGAAGTTGCAATGTTCCGACAGCCTGTTTGGACAGATTAATTCCTTGTTCATTTCTTTTCAGTGAAGGGTAAAGAAATTGCAAAAATATTAATATTAGAAGGAGAGAAATAAGTTTGATTTCTGTCAGTACATCCACCTGGTCCCAGCCTGCCAGACATGGCATTTTGTGATAAATCTATTTTCTGGATTAGATTCATGACTTTTCCAGCAACCAGCAAAGCAAACAAGCATGTACTATTTCCAACCATGTTTTCAGAGGAAGGTAGGTCTGTAGTTCAGTACAGTTTGTAGTGAAGCTCTTTAAAAATGTTACAAGCAGTCAAAATCTTACCTGCTGTAGTTAACTTTCATTTGTTCTTCTTTTAGTGTTAGTCTCAGAGGCTGAGGCTAACATCAGTCTAAAGGGTCCAAAACCAATGAGCATCAATATTCTCTTTATTCCTTCATGTCAAATCTCCATGTCCTTGTGGTATTATGAATTACTGTGCTGATGATTTTGGAGGCTTGCAACATTGCCTTAATATAACACAAATGTTATTCTATCCATGTCCTGTTTAACAAATGTCAAAATCATATTCAATGGGCAATATACAGAAAACATTTAAATGACATTCAGAGTTTGATAGAAACTCTGAATGGTTTAGCATATATATTTTGGCCTTTGTCCATTTGTACCATAGGAAAATCACTGATGGGGAACCACCTCCATTGTCCATTGCCTGAGTAAATAATTTTCCTACTTTCATTTCAATAAAATTCAAAAATGCAAATGCAACTATGATCTAAAACTTTATAAAGCAGTGTATGTATAAATTAGTATGATATTTCCGTTTCAGCCTCTGTAAACAACAAATCAACAAAACGAAGAACATAATTGTTTTCTGCTGCAGGGAAGATATTTAGTGCTCAAAACCTTTTAACAGAACATTTCAAAATCCCAAGAGGTCTCATTTTGTCACTGTGCACCAAAAACCCTGCTGCTCCTGCCTTCCATTTTCTTTTATCTGTATACAAAACAGAACATTTTGGAATGTGTAGTTGCAGGTCAATTCATCATTCTGTACTTTTTCATTCTGACAAAATCCATCAGTCATTAGTTGACCTTTATGCAAGTTGTAGTTTGTTCAAAGAAGCACAACATCCCAACCAGCTCCACTTCTACAGGTAATTTCTTTTTCTGGTCTTGCTGTTGTAATAACCAAGACAGATTTTTAAAAATTGACCCAATGGCTTTTTGCACTTTTGTCTGATAATATCAATAATTTACTGTAATTGTAAATATGCATATGTAGGTGTACATATGGATTTATTGTCCATGTTATATTGCTACAGTATATATCCTACTTATTCCGGCATTTAAATGAAACTGAGATCATGCCAAGCAGTAGTAGCCAGCTGAAAGACTGAAATATTAGTAGAACAAAGTTGTAAACATTTACTGTATTTTATTTTTCCAGATTATTTAATTTATTTTTGATTTTCTTTTCTTTATGATTTGTTGTACACATTATTTTTCTAACTGTTGCGTTGGACACTTTACTCTCCGCCAAACATTGTCTTATATGTTATAAGTTGTAGCATCTGAAATCCGATTTCTCCTCTAACTTCCTTGAAGTGCTTATATTGTTTAACATTGATGTTACCCTCTGCCAAAATGTGCTGTTGTAATTTGCTTTTGAACATTGCACAAAGTACAAATATTGTAAGAGTTCTATCATTTTACAAGAATAATATATGCCTTCATTTATCATGATCAGAGGTGTATTGTACATTACAGTCATTTTATTATTATTATTATTATTATTATTATTATTATTGATAACCAGCACTTTTATCATGGACAGTTTACAGTATTTGTTTTTATGTGTGGCTCCAAAAGGAACCTATTTTTTATGTGTGGTTTATAAAAACTGTTTTAACTCTTTATTCTCATGCTTTTCATTTGTTGGAAAACTTTGTGTACTGACAAATTATTTTTCTCCGTAAATCACACACTGTTGTTGTTTTTCATTTTCCATGTCTTTAATTGTCACTAACTAGTTTGTGTGAAATAAGTAAAGCACATTTAAATAAAATGCTACATCTACCAAATATGTGTGTGGCTGTATGCTAGAGGAGATCAGACAGAAGGCAATTACAAGATGTATGTAATCCTGGAAAATCGTTGCAACAATAAACCAGAACAGTGAGAAATGCTGTGTAAACTGTGTGTTTTATTTCAACAGACTTCTGTTATTTCACAAATATGCCTTGAACGATTCTTTTAGTTAATAAATGACAATTATGATGACTGATTTTGGCAGATTAAACATAGTCCAGAAGAAAATTTAGTCTGATACTATTTAAAAATAAGCTGCAAATGATCAACTGCTGTATTTTCAAATTAGCAATCTACTTCATTTAAAAGCTGGATTACATCAGAATCAATGTCTTATAAATTACTCAATAAGGGGTTTATAAACCTGAAGATCAATGACTTTAAATGACAAGGACTCTATGGCAGACATTTCATACCTAAATGGGACCTTCTTAAACAAATATTTTAGTGACAAAACAGTGTACTGTATGATAAAAATTGTTTTATCGTAATGTTTCTTTGTTAGATTTAGTCATTTCTACTGCGTTAAGCCCACATTTCAATAGAGAAACAGCAAAGTCGCTTCTGAGTCATTACCTGGGCAGGAGGAGATGAAGCAGTTTTCTCACCTCCTCCTTAAATGTTCTGCATTAGTGAATCAGCAGCACCAGATTGGTCTGTTGTGGTTAAGAAAAAGAAAGTGAATACTGGACAAGAAAAGCACAGAACAAACACCCATCCGTTTTCTAACATCCTTGTCCCTTAGTGCGGTGGGGAGGGTTGCTGGTGCCTATCTCCAGCCAACGTTCCTGGCGAGAGGCGGGATCACCCTGGACAGGTCGCCAGTCTGTCGCTGAGCAACACAGAGACATGATGGACTCTGGGCTGAAGAAGGGATAGACAGGCTCCTCGAAGCAGGTGTGATTGTGCAGCCCCAGAACAATCACAAAGGTGAAAATATAGCCTCTCGTTATGGTTGTCACACAGGAGCAAATAAATGTTGCAATAGCATCCAGAGTAAGGGAAAATGTTTAAGAATAGTATTTTGAAGGTGGTTTAAGTCTCAACTTCATCTTAAAAAAGAAAATGTGAAGCTAGAGCTAATTAGAACATAATCCTACACAGTCACAAGTGAGAACAGGCATATTGCCAAGTCCATTTAAAAAGATTGAATCACTTTTTTAACATAATGAGCTGATATACACGAACTGAAATTATAGTGATGGCATATGAGGATGAAGTGGACTGTTTCTTTAAGAAGAAACATCAAAAAATTATAGAAATTTTTTTTTGCTTTTGTTTTATTGAGACGAAATAGAATGAATATTCATACAGAGTGCAGGAGCCTTAGCAAGATTCTGGAGTCAAACTTTGTGACACAATTGAAAATAATCCTAAAATTAAGTCAATGTAACTGCATGAATAAACCCATAGAGGTACAGTTATGGATAAAACACAGCGAGAGAGAAAAGGAGATGCAACAAAAAGCTCCAATAATCAAAGAGCACTGTCTTCAGGTCCAACTTGTCTAATAAAAAAAAAAAATAATAATAAAAAAATTAGAAAACTTGAAAATTTGCCATTTTAATGGCTATTTGGGACCACAAGAAAAAATAAAGACAAAATTGGCAAAAATAAAAAGAATAAAAGACAGAAATGCATAACAGCACAAGTTTCAACTTTTAAGAAACCACAACTAAAAAAAAAAAATCACAAGATACATGGTCTTTAAATACATGTATCAGTCATATGTAACAGCAGTAATCAATTTAAAATAAAACATAAAAGCAAGACACAATGCCAACATTCAGCACTCCATAACTATTTCAGTCAAATCCAATTCCTTGCTTTATCTTTTATTAATGCAATGTATAAAGCTAAATATGCACCCACTAAGTGGCTAAATATGTGAAAATACAGCTTAATTTTGAGCTGCTATATTCAAAGAAAATTATCACTTTGACTTGTAGCTCCTCATTCGCTCAGCTGTATAAAACATTTCATATTTGTTAAGGTATCTCCTCATGGCTACCTGTATTCAGTACTGTAAGGTTGTGCGAAAAAAAGGGACTTGGAAGTAAAAAGTAGGTCTGGCAACAGTTTGAAGCTGCGTGTATATAACATAAACTAAGCAAATATACAGGTAGTTAAAATGTTTTCCTAAAACCATTTCCATAAAACCTGTCTAACACGTTCGATCTAGAAACAAGACTTTCAAGCTAATTCCCCAGACAAGCTGGCCAAACTGAGAACAGAAACCAAAAGCAAATGTAACAAAGTTTGGCAGAGCAGGAGCTAACAGGGCATAAATTAGTATGCTTTAATCACCAGGAACACCTGATGCATCTGCAATCCCACAAACACAGTGATATATGTAAACAGCAAAGCACCTCTCCAAATCCACCACCGTAATAACCGGGTGTGAGCCTACAGTTTGTGTCTAAGTTGGGGGAGTGGGAGTCCAAGATAAGAATTTTCACCCGGGAAGCAACATCACATCATCACTACTGCATGTCTAAAGAAGTTGTCTTTCTAACAGGCTAACCTGACAGCACAAGTTGGACTCTTAACACCTACTCATCACACCTCTGTTAATAGTAATGGCAGATCTGCAGCCTGCTGCCTACATCATTCTTCCCTGGGCTGAAAAAGGGATAGACGGGCTCCTCGAAGCAGGTGTCGAACACGTAGAGTCTCTTCATTGTAACAGCATCATAGAAACTAAGACGGCCATTGTCATAGTCCAGGTAGACACCGACACGCGGCGAGTTCCAGTAGTCAGCAAGGGGAATGCGGCCATCTTCCACATTGGCGTAGAGTCGGTCCTGCAGACAGAGGCTCCAGTATCCTGCGGACGGAGTGAGACTGACAAAGCCCTTTCTGTTGCTGCACTCAGTCGTCACCCCCAGGTACCACACTCCTTTGTCCCTGACGTCCACTTCCCAGTAATGCTGGCCGCTGGCGTATTGGGCTGTGGCGAGGACTCCACAGAACCGGTTGAAGCGGCCCGGAAGATCCGGCTCCTGGCTGCGAACCCGTCCCTCCTCCACTTTGGTGTCAAAGTCTGAGATAAGGAGGTTCGCGTGAGCGGTGTCAGGGTCTAAGGTCAGGTTCTGAGGCACTGTGCAGGCAGAAATATGGACAGTTTAGTTCACCTTACTTTAGTCATAATTAATTATTATTGTGGCAGCATTTCTGTTGCCTAAACCTACTGGTGTGCAGAACATGCATCATCTTCTTCCACATGATGAGTTGGAAAGGCCCTGAGAAGTCTGTAAATTCAGTCATACAACTGACCGGCTCAAGGGATGTGAACGACTTGCGATGCATTGCTCTGGAGAGGAAACAAATACGTTAACCTCTTACACTCTTTTTTTTAAATTTAATAATGGTCTTCAATTGTAGGTTACTTACTCATTAAATGTTCCAGAAAGGCTCTGTTGGAGTAAAATAAGATTTTACCTTAATTGTCATGTTGAATGTTAATACTAATTTACTGCATGTTAAACAAAGTAACAGTATTCATTAAAGATTTTGGTTCAACAGGTGTAATTGTCCACATGACATTTTTAATGTCTTTTCAGCACACATTGCGATGATGCCTTCATGTTCAACTGACCTCAAAGTTTGTCTTCCCACCAATGTGACGATGAATATCTGCTATGAGTTTGTCCACATCTGCTGCTTCACTCTCAACAAACTCCAGGTTGTCGTCAATGACGGCTAGAGAGGCTGCTTCCTCAGCATCCAAGCTCTCCAGAAGAGAATCTCTCTCATCCAACAAAAACTGGACCAAGGCCCCTACATCTGCTTCAATCTTCTCCTTGAGTCGTTGCTTCTTCAGCTAGAAGACAGAAAAGCTTTAATATTCTTGGAAAAATAGTGAATATAAGATCATTTGAAGAAATCATACACTGTACAACTGATACATTCAAGTAATAAATCAATGCAATGTTAGACATAAACCAAATACAGCATTCCAGAAAAATACCATCATCCACTCTGGTGGATGATGCAGGAACCTTCTAGATTGTAGCCACAGCTGCCTTGGGACAATCTGAAAAGGCCTATAAATGCAAGAGACCTCTTACAAAAAAAAACAGTCACCTGAAAGGATTGGGACAAAATGTCCTTGTTGCAAGGGACTGGCAGTTATTTCAAGTAACTGGGGTAAGACTACCTGTCTGATGGTGAGATGTCCTAATTTCTCCCACAGACAACATACTTGTTCTCTGCAGAGACCAGTGGTGTCATGTGTGTAATATGGCTGTAATTCTGACAAAAATCTGAGACATCAATATGGGAGAATTTATGTTGAAATAAATGAACACTAAATGGAGACGCCAAGTTGTCTATATGTCTGTATTCTTACAAAACTTGTTCCCAGTACAGAGCTTAATTTAGTTCACCGTTATAAAAAATATATAAAATACTAAGTTTAAAGTAATACTTAATACACGGCAAAATGTTTTTTTCCCACAACCAACAGAAATAAATTGAACTTTGCATACCCGGATATCATTTTTAGTCCTTTCATCTGTTGTCTTAATTTTGGCACACTGCGACTTCTGCCAGTTGAGCTCCATAAGTCTCACTTTCAACTCCATCTGAAATAAATGAGCATCATAATGTATGTAGACAATAAAAAAAAAAAAAAAACATAATACGCAAGAGAAAAAAAACATTTCAATGCAACAAGTGGGATGTATAGTAAATTCTCCAAATTTACATTTAGATTTGTAGTTTTAGAGACTGAGCCTACCTTCATATCATTCACAACTTCTGGCACTGGAGCCACCTGATGGTGTCTGAAAAACATAACCCAATTATTTACAATTTGATCTGGACCTTTCCAAATAAAAACACAGATCTTGGTGTTATTGTCCCCTGACTCAATGCATGTCATTTAAGTCAAACAAACATTGCCATTGTCATTTTTCTTTTTAAAATATTCTAATCCTCTTACAAAATTACACCCTTTACAGATTTGCCAAATTAAATAAGACAAATTACTTAACATTTGAAAAGTATTTTTTTTTTTTTGTTGAGCAAATTTACAAAAATTAGTGCAGCCACTTTGCTTTTCTCCTGTGTGGAAGCATAAAATACTGTTATAGATTACTCTAATCTATAAAACTTTGTTTTGGCCTTATGTCACAAACAAGGAATGTGGTATGACAAAAAGTCCTTGAATCCTTGAATCAACTCACATTTTTCATAATGTGGACAAAATGTGGAACAATCTAAGCAGTGCAATTAGAAAGGGGAATATTCAGAAAGTAATATAATAATATGTAGAATGGCAATAATTTCCATCAAGAAAATTATCTTGATAGATGAGAGCAATGCAAAACACTATAAGTAACAAGAAAATAACTGCATTTCACCCTGAAAACATCATTCCTATAGCAAGATACGATGGCGGCAGTCACATTCTGTGGAAAGGCTCTTCTTCAAACAGTGACCAAGAAACCAGCAAGTCAATATAAGCTGGATGGAGCAAAATTCATGGCAATCCTGCAAGAGAACTGGCTGTGTTGAATTAAAATTAGTTCTGACCACTCCCTGATATTCCTGACCTCATAAGCATCAAAACTGATCAGGGTGCCAATACTTTTATGAGGGTGCAAATACTCTTTTTAATACTTATCATTTTGCTTAGGTTTAACATAGGAAGCTTACCTCTTAAGGCTGCACATAGTTTCTTAAGCTTAAGATCATATATATACTTATACCCAAAAGCTTTCTTTTAGTTTTATATTAAACAACAAAATCAAGGTGTTAATACTTTTATTGAAGCCTTAATCAACTTATCAACTAATCAACTCATACTTATTCAACAGTTACCATGTGTGCAAAAAACAAACTAATTGTTAGCAGAACTAATAAGCAGTTTGTGTATATGCAACTGTTTCAACAGGAAAAGGCTTAGCTGCCTGCCTCGTGCCAAGGCCAGAAACAGGATGTTGCTTAGACTTACATGTCTCAGTTAAAGGTTAGTTTTAGCACCTATGAATAGAGAACACAGACATCAGCTACAAAATTTGCTGTTCTTAGGAAAATATCTTAGGAAAATACACAGTGTTTAACCTTTAGATACATCTTTTGACCTCACACCTTTCAATTTCTTAGAAGAACTTGATTGTTAGGAAGTTCTCAGAATGCTGATGTGAATGCTAATGTTCCACTCACACCTGTGTGTGATAAAAAAAAAAGAGCTGTATAAAGAGGGGATGTTTTCCTTATCCAAGTTAGAGTTGACTTTGATGTTGTCGAGTGCCCTCCATTTGCAAATGTTTGAATAAAGTGTTTGTTCCTTGAAGTTTTGACTCTTAGCAGCCTTAATCCGGAGAACAATTGAAAGTTTTCTCCAACAGCTGCAAACACTTGAACCAGGGGCGAGGGTTATCACATATCAATGTGACAGATTGGCCCGGTCAAAGTCCACAACTAAATGCAATTAAAAAGTCAATTCTAGAAGAAAATTATGTTACAGATTCTCTACATCCAAACTGACTGGCAAACTATTTTGCTAGATGTACAAGGGCAGCAAAACAAGACCCCCAAAATGTTTAGCTTTATAAAGCATTGGCTCAAGGAGGGTGTCTGTTTATCAGAACTCTAAATTTGAAAAACATTTCTCATTTTACTTTGTTAAAGCCCTGGAATTTGAGATCTTGATTGAGACCTGATCACAGTACATCAGAATAAGGAATAAAGAGAAAAGGTTGTTTGCCTCTTAATCTATATTTTAAGGCAGTTATTGGTACAATAAATCAATCAAAATGTTCAGTCACAAACAGAGAGTCACCCACCTGTCTGCAGCACCATTCCTCTGCTTAGTTCACTTTAAGGTTCAGACCGATACAAGCACAGAGACCAAGGCACAACTAGTTTGTATCTACTTCTAAACTCCTCCCTGTAAGGAGTTTGTGTGTATGTGCCCTTCTTATCTTTGTGTGGCTCCAAGGCCTTAGTGGTGTGTAAGCTGCAACACTGTTCATGCAGAGCTAAGCAGTACAATGAAGCATGCAAGGTCATTTAATCTAGGCTGCAATCTAAGTTATGCAGAAAATAATACATGATCAAATCTCCAAGAAACTTCTAGATATTAGAAGCGTTACGCAATTTGACAATAACTAGTATACACATGTAATGGTTTATCACAGTAATAATGGAAAACAGTTATGTCTATAAAAATGTTGATTTTGAATGTGGTATAGTCAAGAGTTTCACATGATTAGCCCATTTAAGTACATATTGTGTTGAAGAAACAAACAGTTGAAGTGTTTAAATTTAGCTAAAGGAAGGCCACAACCAACCTGTGAGCTCTTGATTCTCTGCAGACAACACAAATGGGCCTCTTATCAGTTTGGCAGTAGAGTTTCAGCTCTTCACCATGTTGTTGACACTTTCCATCCGATTTCACAGACTTGGGAGGAGCAGCAGGAGAACTCAGATGCTCCAGGTCGTCCAACTTTGAAACTAGATTCTGCACCAGGTAGTTTTTAGTGAAGCTCCTCTTATTGAATACCTGAGAAAACAGAAATCAACAGATACATTGTTAGGTAACTAAACTTCCGTTAGCTAAAGCGAGCTGTCATAGCAACTGTATCCAAAGACAGTGCCGAGTAGAGCTAATCCGTGCGAGTACACATTTCTAAAATAAACCCGCTGTTTCGTTAAACCTTTTACGTTATTTTCATTAACAAAACAAAATAATTGTTAAAATCCTCTTAAAGCTTCAGGTTTTCCTGAAAAATAACTTTGGTAATAATGTTGAAACTGTTCGTTATTAATTTTCTGCGTAAAAAAACAACCTTCAGTGGCTGTAAAAAAAACAAACAAAAAAAAGACAAGGGAAAAAAGCAGTTAGCGTGTATCAACTTACAGTCCGGCATTGAGGACACTGATACCCGTAGTCTCCGCCATTTTCATCCCAGTGCATGCAGATACAAAAGCGACAGAAATTATGCCCGCATTTCAGTATGACTGGGTCTTTGAAAAAGTCCAAACAAATAGCGCATGTGAGCTCTTTCTTCAATTCGTCTCCAGTTGCTCCAGCGGTCGCCATGTTTACGAGCCAACAGCGGCAGTTTATCAACACACCGCTGCTCCTGCAGGAAGTGAGGGAAGGGGAGAAAAGGAGGTGAGCGGGGACTTTATGTTGCGTCAGTCTCCATTCTAACCAATCAGACTTTACGCTTTCTGGCGTGGCGGAAATGGGCTTCCATATATAAGACACATTTCAAATCGAACTATTTTATTTCTTCCGTCGATCAATTTATAGTTTTGGCCTGTAAAAAAATTCTTACATAAGTGTTTAATACTGGCCACTTATGCCGATAGCTTTCCATTCAATATATAATTACAACATAGGCTCGTTTGTATTTAAAAAATAAATAAACAGAAGCATAATCTCTCCTATGTTGTTTTGGAAACATAACCTTTAATTCGAAAACATTTTCTTGCTGGAAGGAGAAGGAAAATAAATTCCAAGTAAGAAATTTATTTAATCTCAAAAGTGTACCCATGCCAAACAGTCAGTCTTCCTGGTTTAAAAAAATTAGACTATGACAAATCTTTATATATTCATCCTGTATTTCACTGAAGAAAAAACAAACATCTTTTGGTGATATAAAATAACAAAACAACAATAACTTTGTTACATGAATGTGCACATTTTCAGACCTAAGACTATTTTTAAGCATTTTTTTGACTGTGCACACGTTTAACAACTGGCCTTCTTGGGTCGGCCTACACAAGCCTTTTACAGTAAATCTGACGGACTGTATCTAAACCTTAACCTCACAATTTTCTTAAAAAATGCGGATTCCCATAGCTAATGCCCTAATTTGCAAAGAAGTTTCAAAAGGATAAATGAAATCTAATTTTACAAACGTGTTAATCAGGAAAAGTGTAGAAAAAACATCTAAGGCTTATTTTGTCTAAGACCAGTTCAAATAACATTAAGATCAAATGCTATCACTAAGTGTAGCATTTGCTGTTTCTGAATGAATGTCTACTTTTTTCATGACCTTGGTTATAATCATTGAACGGTCACATGTCATACTCTTAAACTGTTTAGTGACTATGTAATATTTATATTTTAGTGCTATGATTATGGTTTTTTACAATGATGCTGTAATAGTTTTAACAGAGCTGTGACGCTTGTTCTGCAATGCTTTAATTACTCCCAACATAAATATTGAGAAAATCAATATTTATTTAAGGTGCCATAATTCATATTTGTATTTTATACACATAACATGAAACTTGATACAAAGACAGATTAAAAATGTAGTAGAAAATGTTGTTTTTAGCCTCATTTCATTTTTGATGGAGCTGATGATACTTTACCATTTACTGATTAATCTGCTGAATTTTGTATTTCTGCAAGATGTGTTTTTTCCATTAAATAAGTTTCCAGATAATGTTTAGATCTTTCTGCACCTCTGATAGTGTAAGAGACCTGAACACATATTAAGTAAAATGCTTGATCTGGAAATTGTCTTAAAGGACTGATATGTGTGGAATGTAGTTTGTACCCATGTTTGTCCTGCACCCATGAGTAACAGACAAAGAAGAATTAGATGTTTCTCCTGCTCTCTTTCCTGCCATAAACCATCCCCTCCAAGAGGTGAGGGACAGTTCATGAGGTGGGGGTACGGATTGTCTTCGTGGTCCATCTGGCAGTAGAGATAAGATCAGACTTTGGGTGGATCTTTGCCTTGCTGTGACTATATAACAATGTGATGTGTGTTGTTCAGGGCTCTTCTCCTGACTGTGCTCAGTGAGACGTTCTTTATTCGAATGAAAAAGAATAAAGAAATTCGAATAAAGAAACTTGATGAATCTTTCTCTGCTTATTGAAACAGATTCTCAATCCTTAATAAAAATTCCATAACACCAGCAAGGAGCAGTAAATAATATTTATTATTAATTACATTTACATAAAAATCAATTCATAAAAAGACGACACCAAGATTGATTGTGCTGAAATTCTGGTGTCTACGGAGATGACTGGCTGTGGAGTGAAAGTTACATTGCATAGCTTGTAGTGACATGTGAGTGAAGTGATGCAAGAAAGTGCATTTGAAGTTAGAGACAGTGACATTTTCTTATTCATCAGGGTACAAAAAAAAATCACAGTTGGATCTCAGCAGGCTCTTAAATCTTAACATTTCCCATTGATTCACACATTATCACCACATCAGCTTACCCTGATAAATATCAGCCATATTTATACAGTGATGACTCACAGCATCATGAGACAAACATTCAAGCACACACTGATTTGAACATGTTCAAAGCAGAATCAGACACTGATTTAACAATACACATAAACGGTACATTTCAGAAGTGATCTTAATAAAATCATGGACGTATGTGAAATGGCAAAAGCTATACTTTGTCCCATAGTGATCTGTAAGTAGCTTGTTTGTGTGCATTACTTGTCCCAAAACAACAAATCTACACAGCACTGCCAAGAAATAAAGCTGAGAAATACACAATGTGGGAGGAAGAGAGGTCAGATCTTCAGGTGTGAGTATATCTTTTCATAATCACAGCACCAGACTAATCAGTAGTGTAACAAAGAGGCTGAAAGTGGCTTGGTGGAGGTTCTCTTCAGTCAAAACTACAACACTGTGCCTATTCAAAGCAAAAGGAAAAACTCCTGAGATGAGCATCTTTTTACAAGCATACCTTAACCTGTGTTTAAAAAGAAAACAAATTTACATTAACATTTAATAAATATGACAATATTTTATCAGAAACATAGTGGTTCACCAATACTCAAAATTGTTCATACAAGTAAGCACATAACTGAGTAAAAAAGAAATAAAAGCATAGTTGGAAAAATATATTACAATGTCACAAGGTATATAAAAAATTAATACATACAATGATTAAATTAACTAATAATTGAGAAAAAGTCCTGTCAGATGTTTTCTACTGAAATTAGATATCCACGGTTAAGATAAGTTATAATAAAAAAGTGACTGTAATTTTGTCTATTATTTTCCACTGTAAATTGGAAAATCCTGACAAATCTTTCCAGAAAACACTTTACAGGATGCTTGCTAATCTTCTTAAAAAACAAGTACAATAATAGAAGATGCCTTTTATTTTCAAAAGTATGCTAAAATAACAAAATGGGTACTGCATCCTTTCACCTTTCTAATATATCCCCAGTATCCTTAATTATCTTTTGCAGCCTGCAGAAAATGTAACTGTGAAATGGTAAGTACTGGAGCCTCCACTGTTTGATGACAGCAGGGGTGTTTTCATTGTCACACTTTCCTACTGTTTAAAACTGTCTCTACAAGCTGCCAAAAAAAGTACAAGAGTAATCAGAGTTTTCTCCTGTCTAGAGCACAGATTACATAGTGATATGTGCTCAAGAACATGCAGGCTCTTTCACACTGCTAGTGTTTTACTTTTCAATCAGTAACACAAAAGACAATTTTGGCTGTTTGGAAATATTTTGGTCACAAAGACAAAGACCTTTACGGTTTAGAATTGAGAGGCTCTTACCCTTATTAAGGTAACAAACTACATCTTGGAAGTCAAAAGTAACATTTATGCTAACTTTGATTTCAGCTGTGAGTTTCTTATGCTGAAAATCTTTGGTTGTGAGGTTGAATGAATAATCTGTGGTCATACTGTGAAACAGGCTTATTGCCAATCACTCTCTCAACTAAAGATGATCTGCGACAAATATCAAGCAGAAAAATCATCCAGCATTGCTGCTGTTAAGACAGAAATCACCTTCTTGTCTTCTTTTGACTAGCCCTAAATTCTTCCAAACCTTTCTCTTCTACCTCAAACCTCTTCCCTCTCTTTTATATTAATCTGTTACTTTTAAGATTGTTTTAAATGTTTCTTTCTTACACTGTGACATATTTCTGAATTTGCATACTGTGTGTTGTAGTTGCAAGCTAGCTACCTGAGCAGATATTCCAAGTAATTAACAAGCATCAGATACAATATAAATAAAAAAAATTGGAGAATATAAATGGGAAGAATATTCAACTTTGAAAGATTAGAAAAATGACTTGAAGAAATTACTGATTACTGATTGTTTAAAACACTGAGAATTTAATAATTAGTTCAATAATTTAGAGCTTGTTTTCTGATGTCGGCAGAGAATAAAAAAAAAAGAAAAAACAGGATGACAGCAATATTCATCATAAAAGGATTGCTTATTATTTTTTAAACCTAAAATCTAATCTGTTCTCAGTGGTGCTGTTAATAATTTACAGAAACCAATGCTTCTTCTCTAGTGATCCATTGTTGCCAAAACAGAGCAAATATACAGATTGCTCATTGGTTGCTGTCTCATTTTGATTCAGCTTTCATCTTGATTCATCACCTGTTGTTAACCTATGAAAAATAATCCATTAATTGCAGGAATAAAAATGTTCACTCTATGGTAGCCACAATTTAAGATTAATATATCTTTACGTGCAGCTCTAAACAGCACTTTAATTCATTTTCAGACATGTCAGCTTCACATGGACATGTTCATAAACATATGATTATCAAAGCAGGCAAAATCATTTTAGCTAAACTGCTGTCCAGTTGTCTGAAAAATACAACTCACTGCAAATGATAAACTCCTGTTGCTAATGTATTGCAAATACAATCAATCTTACTGCCACACCACAAGGAATAATGCAAATAGAAAACATTATTATTATTATAACTGTATTATAGGGACAATTGTTGCTTTTTATTTTAAATAAAGTACTTGAATCATGGTATGACATTTCTGTTTAAAACTTTTGTGTTGATATTGCAATACTGTGATTCTTTCATGATTTTATTGAAGGCTTTCATACTGAATGCTACCTTCCTCTGACACTGTATTTTTCACTTAGTCTGCATCATCCCTACAAAAACTGGGGCCGACTGTCCTGAAGGATTAGTTTCTTCAGGCACTTTTAGACACAATAAAATCTTTACCTAGGACCAAAAATACTATGGTATTAACAGCAGAAGCTGGAATGCCAAATAAAAACATGGCATAATAGTGTTGCACTGAACACTCAAGTGAATTCAGTACAGTGGTAACATTAACAGGCACGCGCTAAGATCATTTGCTCAACTGAATGTTTTTGGTGTTGTAAAAATAACTCAGAAAAAGAAACGGAATATATAAAAACTCCTCCCATGTATTCTGTGTGTCCGTCTGTCCAGTCCATGCATTCATGGCTCAGACCTCAGAGCTGTTGTGGCAGTCTTGCATCCTCACCACCAGCATGGGTTCGGTGCTGACAGAACCTTTCACCACCTCCTGCACTCCCTCGCTCCATACCTCCTTCCCATCCTTTTGTCTGGATTTCAGTACCAGTGGAATGGTAACAATAATGAGGACTGTCAACAGCAGCCCCACAAGTACCCCCACAATGCTCACTAGACTTTCCTCTTGGTCGTCAGTGTTCAACTCACTAAGTTCTCGGCCACCAGGGAACAACTCGTCTGATCCCCTCGACCTCCTCTTGGTGCGGTCTAAAGCAATATGCATAATGTTGGTCCCTCGGCTGTTATCTATTCCAATATCTTCTGCAATTGCTGGGATTTTGTCGTGAGCAGATCTTTTTCTGCGAGGGCTTTCTGTGCTTAATGATGTCAGAGTGGAAACAAAAGAGTGGTACTCTAGGCTGCGCCTCCCAATGCCCCTGTTGGTGTTCTCTTTGGAGCGAACAGTGTAAATGGTGTGTATATACCATTCACGCCCTGCAGCAACCTGAGGATGAGAATAGTTATGAACACTAAGAAAAATGGTCTCAGTAGTTCTTCTGCTCTATATTCTACTGCATAAAGCACATATGTAAAAGCATTTTGTTTACTATCAAAATAGTCACATTCACAGTCCATATTTTCCAGGAAACAGACACATACAGTTTTTATCAGTGATACCAGCTAATACAACATATTAAAGACAGCTTAGTCAGTTTTTAAAACAGGGGTCTCAAACTCCAGTCCTTATGTGTTGGTAACCTACAACTTTTAGATGTCTTTCTAGTCTAACGCACTTGATTAAAATGGCTTAATTGCCTCCTCAGCATGCAGCTATGTGCTATAGAACCTTGCTAATGACCTGATCATTTTATTCAGGTGTACTGAAGTAGACACAAAAATGCAAAGTTGAAGAACATTGATCTTCGACCCCTGATTCAAACATTAGTAAATCCACTCTTCTGTCTCAAGCATTTACAGCATGAAATCTCCTCTGGTCCTTATAAAAATGATTAATGACTTAAATGGCAGAAAGGCTGAAAAGCTTTTGAATAATCTTACAACATCTTACATGATGGTTCTGAAAGAGAAATTGGAAATGAATGACATCTGTATCAGTAGATCAATGCTTTGCAAAAAAATCTAAGATCAGAAATCAGCAATGGAAGTCTGAAGAGTGTATCCCTATCACATAGCATACCTGGAACATGGCTGTAGAGTCCAGTCTAAACCCATCAGATCCTGACTTTCTGACAAGAGACACAGCTGATGGATCGTCTACTGCCAACACTGCATTAAAGCTGACATCTCCAAACACATGTGCCTGAGTCTCTGGCTGGGCTTTGTCCTGGCAAGTCAAACAATATTGATTTTTAGATTAAAAAAAGGTAGAGAAAAATAATTTCTCAAAGAGTCACACTTTTAAGTTTTAAGACTTTTTTTTTTACTCACAAGAATCTTGAATCTGTACAGCAAGGATGGAGAGTCAGCGAGACAACCAAATTCAAACCTGGTTGGATTATATTTGGGCACGTAGCCATCAGCACCAGTGCAGAGAAACACCTTCTCTATGCTGCAGAAGAAAGACTCTCCCAAATTCTGCACTGGGTCCACCATGACACGGCCATATATTGTGTCACCTAAAAGTAGCAAAGAAGGTGTCAATTCTATATGCTAACATTGTGAATCGTAACGTTGATATTTTGTTCTATTTTCGTCCCTTTTTAAACCTTTTAGCCTATTGTGCTTTAGCAATGCTTATTAAGTGGAGATTAAATATTTATTAAATGTAACATATAAATAAATAATTAAATAAACATGCTGTAATATTTTTCTTTAGAGTTTAAGTCAGTATCTACCACTAAAATCAAAGAGGCATGCAGCTTTGCCAAATGAATACAGGAAATGGAAAATCTCACCTTCAGAAAAAGTGACGTCACTCTCCTGCTCAAAACCCATAGAGCCATCTGAAAGCCAGAGGCTCTTCTTGGACAGCAAGAACATCTGAGTATTCAGACTAAATTCCACTGGAACTGGGTCGCTCACCTACAAAGAGTTGAAGCTATGTCAGTGAGTGAAGACAAAAAGTGACAGAAAAACAAATAAAATTTTTCATGAGTGGATTTTCCTTCAAAGGATTAAACTTACTTGCTGAAATCTAATGTCGAGGTCAAAAGTAAGATATTCTCTGGGATTGCAAACAGGTGGAATAGTGTATTCCATGTTCTGAGATGTTGTACATGGGATCAAATTCACTCTGTATGTTCCAGAATAATCTCTGATCTGCATAGGGAAAATACAAAAGAAAAGAGCTTGTCAGAAATGTGTTTGTTTAAAAAGAGGAAATATTACATAAGACCGGTTCAAAACAAGTTTTTATAGAGTTTTTCTTAAAATAGGCAGACATACTTCCTTTTTGAATTGAATTTCAAAAATAAACTTTTCAATTCTATAATTTTCTTTGGGATGTAGCTGTGCTGTATATCAATATTTAATATCCTATTAACAGCACTCAGAACAATTATTACTCCTTTGTTAAATACAATCTATTACATGTTGAAGAAATACAATAATACTTAAGATTAGCACAAAATGAGTCTCATACTGTCATAATCATGGGATGAAAAAAGCTGCATGCCCTCTTACAGCAAAATCAGAGAAGAAGGTCCACTGCTGGACTGGCTGGCTGTACGTGGGCTCAGTTCTCACTAAGGTGAGGTTAAAGGTCAGGCCTGGGTGGTCCTCACTCATCACCATGGATGACATGGATGTTGCTAGAGACATTTTAAGAAGTTTAAAAGTGATATCAGCATCGTCAATATTAATTTTTGTTTTAGGAATCAGCAAATCTCATTGTAAAATCATGTCAGTCAGTATTACCGGTTCTTTTGATTCTGCCTGAAGAATGAGACTCAACAAACAGACCCCTGAAATGAGCTTTGGTGCGGAAATTCACCACCAAACGTCCCTGCTCATTGATACGCATGCTGGTAGGGTACAACGATCCTATGAAAAAAGCCCCAATATAAATACACAAGAAAATTCTTTTTTTTTAAGAAACATTACTCTTTTTGATATAGGAACTTACCCTTGAGCTCTGCCTGTGGGGGGCTGCCAATGCCCTCCTGCCACAGAATTGCTGTGTCATACACAAAAGTGAGACGCAACTCTGACTGGAGGTCAAAGTGCTGCCAGACACCGGTGCCCAGGGGTGAGTGGAACACATAAGACACGTAGAGAGGCACACGCAGGGTTACGTAAGATTGGACCAAGTTCAGCACCTGCAGAAAATTTCACATGGAAATTAGTTGTTTCTGTTTAGTTTAAAAATATCTGAATCCAGACATCTGATTTTTTTATGCTTTTGTTATTTAGATAAGTCTCTCATAGAGTGAAGTTCATATTGTGTGTATATATATATATATATAAAGTACAGTACTTGGTATTTACTTAAAGCAGTTTAGTAAAACATTTAACAATCTTTCAGATTAAGAAATGATTGTAGGTTGAAAACCTATAATAAGAACAGAAAAGATGTAACAGATGAACTCAGTGCTCTCCTCCTCAAGGTCCTTGAAGTCTTCCACTCCTACTCAGTGTTCAGGATGCAGAAATGTCTCCTTGTGTTGTACACAAACAACCAGTGATGTAGGCTGATACTGACATCTCTTTTACCTTTCAAAGCAAGTGTTTCAACAATTAAAAGCTTTCTGCTGATCACAAAGAACACTGTATACATATTAACATAAAAATGTTTAAGTAAGTCACTGCAAGTGCGGTGCCCAAAATGCTACCACTAGATGTCACTATACACCAGTATTTTGGTTTTATTTAATCTGCCTTTAAAGATTTGAATTACAGAACTTCACTCAAATTAGATTAGAAGTTCATCTTTAAAACATACTGAACTTACACATTATATTTAACTGGCGTGGAGTGAACATGATTTGGATATTCTTATTCTATATTCTACCAAGCTGGAGGAGAAAATGCCATGCTCTAGTAGATTTACAGCTCTGCCATACTCTTCCTATTTTCACATGATGGACTGAACATTGCTCCGAGAGATGCCCAACAATTGGGATATTGTTTTATAACATAGCTTTGAATACCTCTGTAACATCATCACTGACCTGTCTGATGAATTCCCATGAATGTGACACTTTTCAGATTTCATGTTATGTTATTTTTTAATTTAAATATTTATTGCACATAGTATCAACTAATCTGTGCTCTTTGATTTATCTATCCACCTGGAACCAGAAGGCAATGATCAATTTTTTTTTTCCAGGACAGCAATTACAACTGGAACACAGGTCTTGTCGATCACATGCCTTGCATTTAACTACTGTGTTGCCAGCTAAAGTTAATTTTACCTCCTCTCCATCTCCTTGTGCATTGCATACACACTCACATTTATACCAAACTCCACACATTCACCAGTCTAATCAGCAAAAAAGAAGCTGAAAGGTCAAATGCTGGAGGAGAACAAAAGAGCAGCAGGACCTGAGCACGGGTCATTTTCAAAGACGCTCTATAAGAACCACTACGAAATTGCAGATTAAACACCACAATACCTGTAGACAGAATACAAACAGAAATCTTAATTTTCTAAGGATCTGGTCACAATAAATACTTTTGACAGAGCTATCTAAAAATTGTTTGAAAGATAGATTCATGTAAATCTTCAATTATAATGGCTTTCAATTGATGATGTTAACAGTTTTGTGTCAATCTAAGCAGCGTTCAGCATTAAGCAAATCAATAGCTGTCTAGACTCTAGACAAACTTTGAGTGTTTTGTGCGCTTGTGTGTGCTTTCTCACTGAACGATGTCCACCACTAACAGGTCAGTTAGCAAACAAACGCACAAACCTCCACTGAATGAAACATTTAAGGGAGGAAAAGAGATATGATACTGCTCTGTCTGTGTCGCCTCATCAATCAGATGTCAATGTGTAAACAGACTGAGCATACACAAGAGAGCACAAACGGGCCACAATCCACATAAAGGCAGCAATCGGCCAAATGTACACACAATCACTAGATTGAATTTTAAAAGCTGATTTGGACAAAGGTTACACACACCTGTCCATCTGTGCCTATTGTACCTCCACAGTCTGTAAGCAGCTCAGACATGTGGTAGTAGCTGCTGAACTCCCACAGACAAGCTTCCAGGTTCAGGTTCCTGTAGAAGCGCAGTGTGCTGTTCCCCCGCAGAGGGCCGCTGAACTGGTAGGGCGCAGACTCCCCCATGCTCTCTGGGCTGCGTGTCGAAGCAGTGATGAAGCTGTGACCTGTGGTGACCTCATTGAAGTCAAGCAAATTTGAACAGCGGTGGTTTCCGACTCGGGTTCCATCTGGACTAAGAGTCAGGTCAAAGTTCATGAGGGGCCGAGTGGAGATTACTGGAAGCATACCTGCAAAATTGAATGGGAAAAGATTCCAGGCATGGACAGGTATCTTTGAGAGATACCAAGCTTTGCAAAACTTTATTTTAGTGGGATGTTATATGAAATACCAACATAAAGAAGTGCATAATTGTAAAGTGAATGCAAAATTACACATTGCTCTCAAACTCATTTCTAAATACAGTCTAAAAAGTGTGACCTACATTTGGATTTTGTCCCACTTGGCAACACTTTGTACAATCACTTTTTGCACTCGTTACAACTGTAAGTTCTTTTATAACATGTCTCTAACAGCTTTTTTAGACAGTAAAATATTTAACATTTGTTCCTGCCCAGCCTGTTTGTTGAGGTGGACAGCAATGTTTTGGTGTGTTCACAGTTGTGCCAGACCTTTTCTATTTTCAGGGGATGTAATGAATAGTGCTCTGAAATATGTCCAGCTTTGTAGATAATCAGAGTCAGATAAAGGAAAATGCAAATCAAGCCACTCCCAGAAATAATTGAATTCTAAGACCTAAAATTGTTACCTTCAGTTGTTATAAGATTAAAGTGGACTTAATAAAAAAGCCTACCCTACTCCAATATTTTACACAAATTTGTACTATTATTATTATTACTTAAGTCTATCACATAAGTAATCATGAATTATACTGACTATATTGCTAAGGGGCAAAATGTGAAAAGATTTGATGGGTTCTGTTTAACAGAAGAGCATAAAAAGGATAAATAATTGGAAAATAAACTAGAATAAGCTTAATAAGTGATGAATAAAGAAGAAAAAATAAAACAATTAATATCAAAGAGTAGCCTTGATGCTAGTCTTTTTTTTTGCTAGGATTCGATCAATATTCTGGCTGCCATTCTGCTGCTGATCCCCAGTGGTGAATATTACTCACACTACATTACACATGACTTCATCGGTGGAAGCAGACCTGCCTCCAGCTCCAAACTTACCATCTATGTGAGCCATGGTGATGGTCACTTTGATGAGGTTAGGGTGTTTTGGGTCGTCTGCTCCAGTGTAGCGCAGCTTTGCAGAGAAAGGTTCAGCGCCCACAGTTCCCATCTTACGAGGCTGACACATCCCTTTTTACGACAGAAAATAAAAGCAGAGTCAAAAGCACAAACTGCAAATCAAAGTAAGAATGGCTTGTCAATGTGCAATGTGTGAGTCTCCTTTGGAAGAGAAAAAACAGATTTGGAGATTTTTACACAAATGATTGTTACCAAGTCAGGTAGTGATTTCCATATTTGCAAGAATACACGACGACCACCCAGTGTGAGCAGGTCTGGACTTGTTGCTTTCAGGATGTGTAGGTGGAAAACAGCATAAATGATTGCGTAGCAACAGCAAAACCAAGCATTCTTTTCTCTTTTTGAGAAATGACTGAACCATTCTCAGAAAATGGCTTTTAGAAGCACTAAATTATGGCATACTTGAACTGTTATAATGAGGGGAAAAGAGTGCACATATTATCAAAATGTTCTATTTTTGATAACATGTGCAAGATTGGGAAAACTGACTTTCACAATCTTAAAGTCAACTTTTAAACTAACACCAAAGTAGATTAAATGAAACCAATTTAGGAAGGAGACAGAAATATTATTTTTCATTACCTAATGACATTACATAAAATGCTACAAGTCCTTGAGTGGTTGAATGTGGGCATTTAAATAAAGGTATTCAAAGTAAATGAGTAAACACAATTTTAAAAAGGTCTATGAAGAAAAATTCTGATTTCTGAAATGCAAAGTTTTCCAAACTACCTTAATTACATCTTTGTTTATGAGCTTCTCTTTGTCAAAATAGGTGTGTTGCACACAATGGCCCCAAAAGCCTGGCTTCTCAAAGAAGAGAAGGTTTTATATTACTCAACAGAAAGCTCCGTTGTATTATTTAAAAATCCCATTTCCTGAAAATTCATAATTCCTAAAGAACAAAGCTCTTTCTTTGTGCAGTCATTGTTTGCCTCTCACCTTCCTCCTGGCTGATGGTGACAATGGGGCTGCTGAGCTCCAAACCTTCCTCCCCATTGGAATTAACAGCTCGAGCAGTGCACCGCACCCTCGAACCTGCCTGGAAGTAGACCGAGTCCAGCGTGATCATCTTGGAGGAGGTAAAGAAAGTGTCAAAGTCCACCTCCCTCATGGGGCTGGTGACGCCATCGGGACCTGCTGGGGCACTGATGAGCCAGCGGTAACGGGTCAAGGTGTTGTTGATGTGCTCGCTGAGACAGATAGGACCCGTCTTGTCATAGTCTGGGTATTTCGTGTTGCATGCCTGCAAGATGGTGCACAGGAGGTGTGGGGGGATATAAAAGACAGCACAGACGATAAAATCCAGATGTTTCAATATGTCATGTTCTTATAATGGAGTGTTTATAATTAGCTTTTGGATATTTAGTAGAGTAGAGATAATGGATGAAGGGGTGAGCTTTAAAGAGATTCTGCAGATTTGCTTTTAAACCTGTTGACACTAAGCCCCTCTCAACACTTTTTGATTTTTTTTTTGACAAGACTACTTCATTTTGTCTCCTTGGGGAGCCTCACACACAGCTGACCACACTGCAGCAAAACAAGCACATCCACTCTCCTGCACTCACTTGCTCACACACAAACACACTCACGATCCACACACAGCAGCCACCTGAGGATCAAATGACTTAACACATCACGAGAATCCACTTAAGAGTCTCACCGAGACAGTTTTTTGAGAGTGGAAGTGATCTCCCGTGTGTGAAAGAGGGAGGGCTGCAGCCCAGCTAAACCGCGCAGTGTGCCTTTATAATGACAGACAGGCAAAAACCTGGAGGACAATTTAATTATTAGCTTCCTGGGTGGGTGTGGGGGGTGGACGGTAGTGGAGTGGAGGTGTTCTGATATGGTTTGACTGCCTTCATTAAAGAAAAATGATCAAATTTGGTTGATTGTTCTGGTTGGCAGTGCTACTTTTTTTTTTGTTGTAAATTTCTTAAAAATACTTCCAGTTAGATGTGCTGCTTGACTCACTGTGACACAGATGACTGGGTAGCCAGCTGGTGGGTGGAAGTTGTCCGCTGTCCTGACGACACCATCGTAATGAAACAGTGACATGACATGGGGTGAGGAGGGAAAGGTGACATCAGCCATGCTGTTGGACTCCTCAATGTAAACTATAGCTTTCGTCACCTGTTCAAGAAAGAGTTTGAGAGTGATGACAGCTGCCAATCTTTAAATTCTTTATTCAGTTTCTTCTTCAACTACACTCTTTTCTGTTTCTGTCTCAGGCTCTTTTAGTGTGCTTGCTGCTTTTCCTTTTCTTAAACGATCTATTATTTATTGTGAAATATTTTCATTACAGCAAAGTGCTTCTGTTGTCTGTTCAGCACATTTCTAAAAAACAGATCCCTCGTCTCTCAGGGACTGACTGACCTGAATAAATATGGCTCCATACATCTTTTCACGGTTACAGTTTGTAAAGCTCTCTAAATTAAGTGTGATAATTATATTGTGGTAAAAGGAGTGAAAGCGTGACTGACCTGAGTTTCAGCCACCATGTTTTCATCAGGCTTTAGATGGACTGTAAAAGCCTCCCTCATTTCTCTGACTCCATCAGACAATACCTCCACCTCTACGATATGCTGTTTCTCCCCCTGTTTAAACTCAATATCTGGGCACAGACACAAATAGCTTTAAATGCAGATAATGAATTGCACAAAACCAGGACAAACACATCATTAGCAAAAGTGTTTGTGTAATGTATTCATCTTTGTCATATTTATGTGGCAACAAAAGCAGATGCCATCAAGCCCAGGGATCTCTTTTATTATGCTTAATGTACAGATCCACTCAGGAAACAAAAAGGCAACACACTTTAAGCTAGATGTTTTAATGCCAGACAGTATGTATGTTGGTATTTCTGGCAAAGTTGTTTGAAAATCCTTAAAAGAAACTAATCATTTGATTAGCTAAACATTTCTTAAAAGATCCCACAATGAGAGGAATCTTTGAGCATGGATACCCTAAGCATCCCCGACTCAGTGGGTTGCTGGTCTGAATCCCACTCTGTTTCTGCACAGTTTCAAAGATGTTTCATCTCTCTGAAGAAACAGACTTTTGGATAAAAAATTTTATGCTGTGACATAATATTGCAAAAAACAAAACACTTTCCATATATGAAAGCAATGCGGAATGCAAGAATTGACTACAAAATGGGTAGATTTTTAAAAGGCTGAATGTCTTCATCCACACAAGTTAAATGTGAGACTTTCTGAAAGAGTTGAATGGAATCATCCAACTAGCAGAGTATGAACAGATGACTGAAATTCAATTAAAAATTACATGACCCTTCACCAGAGTCTGCAGACATTTCACTTGCCTTTATGAAAGAAATTAACATCCGTAGCCAATTTAGCTGGTACTTATTTTTTCTTAGTGGCTTCTTTTACAGATACAGGAAATAATTTTAATCTCTTACTAATTCAAAATGAAAATTTATCAAAAGTTTGTCTTAAAAGTGATGTTTTTGTAAAGCAGATTTTTTAAGTTTTGAGTACTTTTTATTTTCCTTGTAATACTAATAAATACTGGAAGGAAAAACAGATACTAAGTTGCAAATAATGATGGTTTTAGCATTCTTACGAAGAACATCTGTTTTTACATATTTTGGTGAACATCAATTGTGTTTTGCACATTTGGGAAAATATTGCTTTTCCTTTAGTAATTTTTATAATTTTTAGGCAAATTTTTTGCATTCCTGCTGACCTTCTATAACAACGTTTAAGATATTTATAAAGTTCACCTTGAGACACGGGGTAATAATCCACTCCTGAGACGGCTGACCCATCTTTGGTATGAACTCGAACCACTGACACTTTTGATGTGTCGCCAACTCGTACCACAGGGATCTTCACAGTTGCCACAGTCCCAGTTTCCTTCGGTTCATTAATGATGAACTTGGTTTCTGCAAACCGGATGATTGGTTCTGGAAAATAAAAAAGATGGCAAGCACAGCAAAAATAAAATCTTAAAACTTTCAGATTATAGAAAACTTCGTATTCAGTGCCACGGCTTAAAATATTTGACCAATAATTTGTTCTCTGTCTCACTTACTGTCAGCTGTGTCCTTTATTTTAAGCAGAGCCTCATTAAGAGATCCAAGTGATGCACCAAACTGAGAGCTGCTCTTTGGTGTTCCCAAGACCAGCCTTAGTTCTTCAACCTCCTCGTACAATGCATCATCAACCAGTGACAGGATACACGGCTTCTCCACCTCACCTAATGTAAGGGGAAAGATTGTTGACACAAAACAATTAAAGCCTTAAGTTAAAAGCAGAGATTAAACAAATTTGACTGCTCTCCAAAGCAGAGGTTCCCGGAAAATTTAAAAACTGACTCAGAGGAATAGCAGAATTTTTAAAGAGGTCTTTGGAGAACTAAACTTGGAGTTATTCTTTTTAAGCCGCTAAATCCTGAACTCTTACTCCTGCACAGAAATACATAAAGTTGAATGTTTCTGTTAAATTGTCCAAAAAAGTATATTTTAAGCAAAGTTTCCTTTATGGTTTTCATAGACGTCATATGTACACAAACACAAACACAGAGTATGCATGTGAGCAGGATATAAAGCAATAACATTCTTTTAAATGTAGATATTAACTCAACATAAAATTACAATTTAAGATATACAAAAGATAAAAACATAAATGTTTGATAAACTGAACCTGGTGAAAAAGTGATGATAGAGGCATCTGTGTTGGGACGCTCCTCGAAGTCAGTGGCAACTTGTGCAGAGCCCTGACGGGAATAACAGCGAACAGAGGATTTGTGCCAGATGTCTCCACTGCGGTACACTGTTGCTGTTATCTGACCATCACTCTCCTCTCCACTGTAAACCGGTTCACGGAAATGGACCTTCGGCACTGGCGATCAAATGAAATGAACAGTGATAAAATTTCCATAGTATCAAGGATGACCTCTTTCATCATTTTAATAACAATGCAATGAATGAAAACAATTAGTAGATATTGACTGCATTCACAGAGGGCATGAAGCACCAAACTATATTCTTTTTTAGTCAAAGAGACAATGTAATATACAAAACCAGAGACATCAAGATATTTTTCTGAAGGGCCTGACAGAGAATTATTCAATAAATATAGAAAGGCAAGGCAAAGTATCATGACTCATGAGGCAAGGACTGTGACCTTATGTAGTCTATGCTTATCATACAGTGTTTATTTCATATTCAAAGCTATAAGCAGAACCAAATATGTAAAGCTTAATTGTTATTACTTACAGTCAGACTGTGAGTCATTGATGAAGACTGTAGCTTTTCCAGGTTCTCCTAGAATACCATTCACTGGCATTCTTAGGACTAACTCAAAGCTCTCAGCCCCCTCCAGCTCTGGCTGACCCATATCATCCAAAATTGTGACCTTAAATGTCTGCATGCTGACACCTGGGGCAAAGTCCAAGTTATGACTTATGCCCACATAGTCAATACCAGCTGCAAATAAGACAGAGAGAGGAAAAAGTGGGATTTTGTTGAGAACACACACAGAATAAAGACTCATGAGGATTAGTGACACATTTACTTATTTTAAAAATATTTAAAACCAATATTTGATTATGGAAACCTGCCTTCAGCAGAGGCCCGCTCCACCTTCCTAGAACGGACTGTCACAGTCCCAGTTTTGGACAGATCGGTTCCTGTCCTCCACACTTTGACCTCCACATAGCCATCACTTTCATCCACATGATACTGGACCTCTCCAAAGTAAAACACAGGCGCTGCAGAACGATGACAAAAAAAGTATGTTGGCTGGCAAATAAATGTGCTGTCAACATAAAACATCTATTTATGCTTAAATGTGTTTGAGAAGTTGCAAGAGTTGATCAAACGCATTGACAAATCCTGACTTCAAGGAAAAAGTGTCCCATTGTAATGAGTTCAATATCCCTCATTAAGTTGTCAGGTTGTTGGTGTCAGCTGGTCTCAGTATTTCACAAACTACTGATCTATTTTATGCACAAGAGTCTCTTGTGATAATATCAAGTGAGCAGCAGTTGTGTAAATGAGAGTTGATATTAGGAGTCGTAGGGAAGAGACTGGTTTGAAAAGGCAGAAAAGTAACAGAAGCTCAAATAATTTATTAGATAAAATATCATCCATGAAAGCACATACAACTAAACATGTGATGAGCATAAAATTGCATTCTCAGACGCGTTTTTAGATTTTATGTACCTGTTTCTCCTGTTTGATCAATCTATTTACTTCTATTTTATTTGGGTAATGATGTTTCTCATTCTACATTCCTCCATTTTCTGCCCTAGCTGGTCTCCCATCTTCTGAGTTTTCTTGTCCTCTTTCTGTATGTGTGTACATATAGTTAAGTAATCTTTGCCTGTACATTGTGTTGGCTTTGTCTGGAGTTTAAAAGGCTTCTTTCTGCTAGCCTGTAGTGTATGACACGGTTTCAGTTTTCAGAATTTCTAACTTATCTGCAGATTATACACCATTCATCCTGTGACACCTTTTGCCTCAAAGATTTCTGGATTATTCCACCTTGTTGGACAATTTATCTGTGCGCTGACCCATTTATCCATTAAAGGAAATGAACAGAGTTCTTGTGTAGTTTGTACATTTGAGTCTTTGTCTTTGACTTGTCAGCATAATAAAACCATGAAGAAGATGGCAGCAGGGGAAGAACACACTGAGTGTCCTTCCTGTCAGCTAGGAATGGGAAACTGAGGCTAAAATGTGTACAAGCTCGCCAAAATCTTGGTACAAGCTGTTGGTTGGTTCTATGAACAGAGGTTCACAGAACCAACAACCGTTGTTTAGTTCTATGAGTCTTGATTTCAGCTGGATCCATGATAAAAGCATGGATCCATTTTACTTTGCAGCAAAAATTCCCGCTGGTGACAACAGTGTAAGGATGTAATGACGAGGCAGCACTACGAGAATCAGGTTAACAGCTATCCTCAATGTATTTAATACAATGCGGGCTGCTCAGTAGCCTGAATTACTCATTCAGAAACTCCAAAAGACAAAAGTGGAGGATTCAACAACTGTCTGGATCAATAACTATAAATTTACGACTGAATTATTCCTGTTTCTTTATTGATATTAGCGCCATGCAATTACTTTCTGCTCTATTGATTTGAATAAGACTTTCGACAACTACCAGAGCCTCAAGGCTCTGCATTTTTATATTGGAAGTTTATAAACTATTTCAGTCTTACAGGACTATTTAGGTAACTACAATTATGTTTTAGTTAACATAATGCACATAACTCGATTTAGTTACTTAAAAATGTTTTAAATATATTCAATACAATGTATTTGTATGTCATAACAAAAACCTCAAACACTGTCAAGCTTCCACAAAGATAAAATAATACAGTTTGCACAAAGTATGAAATGTAACTATCAAATATAGATGTGCAAATGTACATGCACACTGTTCTTGCTGCAGCACAGGCTTGAAAAACAATTACAGAGCTGCTGCTTTACTTCAGCAGCAGCTCCTGATGTGACCATATTTAGAATCACACAACGTTAATAAACAGCAGTTGCATAAACTTGCATTCCAATTGTTTGTGTCACACATATCAGGTAGTAAAGAACGAGGCCTTCATCTTGTTATTAATGCTTCTTTTGCCATTTCAGGAACAAACGCTTACAATGTACGCAAGAGAAAGAGCATTTCAGGACAACGGTCAGCTTCATGCACTTAAAATATAATGCAATCAAACCTAGTAACAATTTTCGTTGAAAAGCAAAAAGCAAAAAAAAAAAATTAAAACCTCAGCTTATAATACAGCTACTGGGGTAACACTGTTTACTGGTGTACTAACAACATGGAGCATTTCCAGGTTCACTTACTGTGGGAACTATCTATTGACCAATAAAACAGAGACAACCTGAAATAGTCATAAAAACAAATGTTCATCGATGTGTACCATGTGGAAGGTCCTGTCACCAGTTTACAGTTTACCTACTGCTTTATCTTCAGTCATTTTACAAAAGAGCTTTCTGGTGCTGATTTCCTGACTTTGACATCTTACTATTTACTTGAAATTCCACATAATTATTCCATGCCTGAGTTTAAGACCAACATTTTAGTGTTTCTTTGTTGTTGCCACATGGTTTAACATGGACTTGTCAGCAGGCACATGTATTATTTGTAAAGGCACAGTCCAGGGACAGGGTCAAAAACCCAACAGCGCATTGGTCTGACGTCAAACTGCAGGGAGGCCTGACCTTGCAACCTTTCCTGTCCTCTCATTCAACTTCTTGGTTAATTGTCATTTGCCCTATCACACAGAAACAGTGCCTCTGTTCATCGCCTTTATTCGTTCACACAAAAGCCAACCTTGGAAGGCAAAATGTTATGCTCTTATGTTTTCAGACAACCTGATAATATTTAACCTATTAACTCCTTGGTAGGAGTTTTCATCTCTTTACTACAAGAGCGCACAACTCATCAATCAATCTGCCAGTACTTTACAAAATAAAAGGTTTATAGAATTTCAGCAGCAACACACCCCAATTCCTTTTCAAGCTTTTGCAAATAACAACGAAGCACACTGAGGGTAAAATAGTCCCACTGGGAGAAGGCTGCGCTTCTTCTCCTGACAAAAGAACTAAGTACTTTTTACAAATGAGGATGAAGTTAACACTGAAAACAAAGTCTCTCTGCATGCATGTCTTTATCTCTGGATGCTGAAGCAGCGAGATGACAAGACAGAGAAAGTGCCAACCCTCTCCCCTCCCTTTCCCAAGAAAGCTCAAAGGCTTGTTTGAACAGGGATTGTTTCCTAAGGCAGTAGAGGCAGTCCAGTGTGTATTAGACAGATGCATCTTTCACAAGTTCTGCTGTCAAATGATACTCATTCCCACTTGCTTCTTCTTATATTCTGGCATGTAATCTAAAAATAGCAACTGTCATATTACTTTTGTGAGAAGATAAAACATCAGCCCCCCCTCCAACATTCACCTCTCTATCTATCTAGCTATCTAGCAAGATAGCTATTGGTTTTATTTTCGTGCTTTACGTGATTTAAAGCAAACAATAACCAAAGCAGTGTATATAAGAAAAGGCTTTAAGAAAATTGTCAACAGTGCGCTTTGACTCTAAGCGTCATGGAAGAAGTGACAGCTCAGGGTAGCACAAAACATCAAGTGCAGCCTGTGCCCTCTCGCTCCCCTCTTTTACCTTTTCCTCCCACACAGTCAACAGATGTAGCGCTGATTTGAAGTTCATTTAGAATTTGTGAATTTTCATGCTAGCAAAGAAAAAGGAAACAGCATAGAATGAGTAGGTGGGAAAAAAACACACAGTTAATGGCATTTGACCAATGAAAAAAGATGGGCCAGCTGCATGCATTTTCTTGATTTTCTACCAGTATTAATTGATGAACTGTGTGTTTTTGCTTAACATATGACATCAATTCTGGCTAACATTTCTTTGTGCACAGAGAGGATCACTGTGCATTCTTGCAAACATGGCCTTCATGTCTGCCATCACACATATCCCAACTTTACACCACTTGATGAGTGATGGATGAGAGCCACATCCATTCTCCCTACTGGGGCCACGCCTCTGCTTTAGCACTTCGGTGTGTGACTGAAGGCTGGGGAAGGTGTGAAAACAAATTGCGATAATTACTATTTTGTGGGTGTCTGAAGGCATTTGTGTCACCACTGCGACTTTAAATGTACTTTATAAAGGATTTTCAGCTGTACTTTTAAGCATCTTCCGGTTTTGGGAATAAAGCTAAGAAATAAGATCCTACATGTCTGTGTTTGCGTACCAGTTTGAAAAAATATCCTCTTTCAAATAATAAACATCTTCATCTTAGTGGTTGAAGATTAAAAAAGACACAGGATATCACAAGCCTTGTACAATGTAAAAGGTTTTCAAAGATGTTATATATCTATACAAAATGTGCAGTGCCTTGCAAAAGTCTTCATACCTCTTGACATTTTTCACCTTTTTCACATCTTTTGCAGCTGCTAACAGGTTTTGTTCCAGCATTACCCTCTATTATCTTGATCTATCTTCCCTTCAACACTGACCAGCTTCCTGCCCTTGGAGCAGAATAATATCTGCACAGCAGAATGCTACCATCACTACCTTTCATTCAAGGCTTTGTGTGTTCAAAATAATTTGGAAGGTTGTCTGTCTGTAACACACAGGATTTCACATATAGACCAAACAGCTTAATTATAGTGGCATCTGACAAGATTGCTTTCTTGCACATGTGTTCCTACATTGCTGGGGGCAAACAAGCAATGCAGGAACTATTGCCAAGCAATGCTGGGAAATAGGATTTTTCTGGCTTTCTTTCAACAATTGCAAACTCTGAATGAAACTTTTAATGGTTTTGTTTAACAATGGCTTCCTCTCTGCTCCTTCTACATAAGATTAGATTTGTGGAGTGCAGAGCTAATATTTGTCTTGTCGACATATTCTCCCACCTGAGACATGTATTAAATTTGCTCTGCCTTTTCTGCTAAGAAAAGTGGCCAAGCATCAAAATGCTGCCAAAAGCATTTTTTAATGGTACAAAATGCATCTTGCTAAGCGAGATGCCAAATATCGCTGGCCTTCTATGTATTATGTCTGTATTTATGGTTTTGACCAATTGTGGATCAGAGAAGCTCTACAATCAAATGCAAATGTAAACACCAAAACATCCAAATTTAGGATGACCTTCATATCCTTGATGACTGCATGCAAACATTCCATTAGCACTGAATAAATAAAATAGGCTAAAACTTGACAGACCCACTATGACTATATGCAATCAAAACAAAACAAGCTCAACATCTTTGCACCTGTAACAAGGTGATAACAACACTCACTTCCAGACTTAAGAGTGTAGCCATGCAGGACGCAGCAGACAAGAACTACAGAGTTTAATCTGAGACAGTACTAAATCGACCAGACATTCTAGAGCCTTTTTTTAGCTGATGTGGTGGAAAGTGAGTGTGAGAGAGAGGTGAGGCAGGCAGTGGATAAGAAATAGATGGAAGGAGAATGAAATAGTTGACTTTGACCAGGGGAAGAAAAAAATGAGTCTAAGAGCAGCGACAGTCACTTGAGAATTTTCTCAGTTTTTGTGGTTTTCACACCATTTACTTTTGATGCAGCGATTAAGGTCTAAAAATAACTTATTGTGGGCAGACAGAGTCACGTAAACAGGCATGCAGACATTAATAAACAGATGCTGTTGTACCATTTGTTTTAACATTTTCCTTGGAAAAATCAAGGATATTAGTGAGAAACATGCTGCCATTGGTCTGCCTGGGTAGAGGTTTTAGAGAGCTGTCAGGTGCCGTATTATCCTCCGGGAGACAGAAATTGACATATCATCTCTCTCAGGAGTTGGGCTTTTGCAAACACATTTGCATTTCTTTGAACTATGCACCAAGGCTGCCTTAATACCGACAGTTTACTAACATTCTGAATTTGTCAGTTTTTTTGTTAAATTGTCCCTGATGCTTGAACAGAAAAACAGTTGAATTCCTTTAAAGGCATTCTTAGTTGTAATACTTTTGTTTTTTAATCAGTTTGCCTGATTAACTCTCCCTGACATAATATTATTACGCAAACAGCTTGATAAGCCTATTAAGCAGGAAGCCTGGGATTCTTCTTAAGGGGAAACTGTCAAAAGTTTTGAAAGCAATACTTAATTTTTCTGATAATGACTTAGACTCCAAACTAAAACCTACCAGGCTGGGTGGATGAAAGTATTGGTAAACCAAACGGCTAGCAGACTAAAATACATGTAAAGAAATAAAAAAGTTGCAAAGGAAATTTCACACTGCCTTACATGTAATATAGTACACAAAATCACTAATATATGGCAATTATATTTCTTCTTGTTAATATAGTACTATAGTTGTTAATATAGAGAGTTTTGAATGAACCATAATTTAATTTCGCAGAGACAGTCTAAAAGGAAGGATGGTGGAAAGGTGATGATGGGCTTGATAGAGAGGTAGAGAAGTGAAAAATAAATACCAAATTTTCTGAAAATGAGATCAAGAGGGAGAAGATAGATGATAAACAGCAAAGGACCAAGAACAAAAACCTTAGGTATACATGAAGTAACTAGTGAAAACTGTAACTTCTTGAGTTGGACATGAAATTGACAGATTTAAATAAATCCAAAGCAGTACCAGATGACATAATAATGGCATTTATGGGGAAATAGGATCAAATATTCAGATATTTTACCAGTGTATTGAAATTTGTATAGTCTGTCAAATAGTTTAATTAAGTGAAACTGAAGTAAGGACTGAAACACTCCTTTGGGTTATTTGGAATTCTACTTGGAAATCCTTCTTCACAGAATTAAGAAACATTACAACTTGGAGGCAGTTCTCCATAATGCTTGGTAGCTCATCAAATCTGTAATCACATGGAGATTTGTGACTGCAATAATTTTCACTTATGTAACTTATTTTTCAATATTATGTGGTTTAACAGATTCTGTGATTTAATGTTTTATTTTCAGTTTATACCATCAACTGACAGGTTGCAGAAGGAAATTAGCCCCCGTGGTTAAAATTGGAACATTTGCATAATGGATTGAACTACTTACGCTGATGAAAATGAATTTTTTAAATAGGTGCACACTCTTTAAAATATCATGTTAAAGATAAAATAAGAACATGTTAGATAGACAGTGATTTTAAAAGGGCTTTTTACATAAAACATGTAGCTAGAAAAATAAATAGAATATCACGATCAAAGGCATTTTGGTGCTTAGAATGCTCTTGTGTTCACAACTATGTTGTAATTACTTATGGATAAATAGAAAATAAATCATTTAAAGTTTCAAGGTGTATGGTAATGAAAATTAATTTGAACACTGTCTCCTAATCCTTGCCTCTTGATAATATCCTCTGTTTTTGACTGCCTACTACTGCTGAGACATCTGTAATTTAGTTTGGTGGAAACACGAAAGTATGCAATGCCTTTTGTGGATCTATCAGGAAGCCTAATTTGATCCGGCTCAGGTTAGGTTTTACTTTCCATTGCCACAGACGTACTCAAAATGTGAACCAGCTAAGCAAGGCTGTTAAAAACTGAAGGAAGTAATTAAATCTGCAATACTCCACATTTTATAGTAAATTAATCGTTGAACCTGCTTCACACTATCGGGTGTTGTGCAATGCATAAACAATAAGCAAAATAAAACATCTGACAGAAACAAGCTGCAATGGAAATTATTTAGTTTTAAGCTATATGGTTTCCCTCATTAAATGTTCATTGCAAGAAGAGTTTGACTATGGCAGCAGTCCCTATTTAAAACTGAGTACATATTGGTCAAAAACAATAGCTTCTTTGTTTCAACTGCTGGTGTCTTTTGTTTGTTCCATTTCAGCTAAATCCAAGACTTAAGGGATTATTGGGGTTCTGTTCTTCTTTGCATTTTTGACAGCATCCCAAGCATTTTGGGAACAAGGAAGTAAATAAAGGCTTTAGATGGAGCTCTTCTCCTCCCTCTGCCAAAAAGGTCCCTTACATATGAACATCTTCTCTTTCTTGCACAGTTCTTTTACATCATGTGACAGCCAAATGAATGCACTTGTTTTCTCACTACATAAAAAGATGAGTAACGAGGACAGTTTCTACTGGAGACAGCGAAAATAGAAACCAGTCTTGTGTTTATTCACCATGAGCACAAAAGCCAATGAAAACAAGGAATTATGTTGAATGCCATATGTGGGCCAGTCACAGCATCTTCTGTGTTTATTAAAGAGCTGTCTTAAGAACTGATTTGAAGCTTGAAGTGAAGTGAAGCTGGAAATAAAACCTGTGGTGATGTAAACACACACTGCAATCAAACACAACATTTTAACAGAATGATTTAAACATAAAAGAAAAAATATAAAAGCAAATAAAACTCAAAGAGTTTTTCATTAACCATGATTAGTATAAACATATTTTCTAATACAGTTCCTTTTTACCTTTTCCTTTTATTTTTAAATTGTAACTACAGACGTTGCCTTCCCAATTATGTGAGTTGGAAGAGACTCACATAATTGTGTCAAAGATGGATGGGTAATAGACAGACAGGTGGACACATGGATGGAAGCTCAGACAAACAGATATCGAATAAAGTTCAGAGATAAAATGTTTTCCCTATATTTATCTAACCCAGTGATTGAAAAACTATTACATTTTATGCTTCTTTGCCTGGTCTTGGTCTTTCTGCACAATTCCACTCGATTCAAATCTCGGTTTCTCTTATAGATTTGAATTTCTCCAGGAAAATTTAAACCAGGCCAATCAGCGAAAAGAAGGAGAAGTTGTGAGATATGAAGTGGATTTTCTAAGCTGTTTTAGAATTGTAGTCTGCCTGTAATTTTAGCAATGGGAGCAGAAGAAGTCAACAAAGCTGTCCGGTCTGTGTTGGTTACGCTTTCAAATAATGAACTAACATTAAAAGCTCTTCTCTCTTCGCAGTGGAGGTACTTTCAAGGAGGCTGACGCTAAGTAGACAATTTCTGGTAAGCTTCATAGCATCAAACTGGTGGATTACAAATATCACAGACAAACGTTAGCGAATGGGTAAAATTTAAAACTTCAAGCGAGTCCAGGAACCAATTGCTTTTAAAAGCTAATGTTCCAGACCATCAAATCTGGAACAAAGCCTAGAGCAAGGCTCTGGTTTTTGACAAATTAATGCTTTTCTGGACTACATATGAATCCTTGTAAACCTACCAGTATGTCTGTAAAGCTCATTTAATGAAGAGGATGTTTTAAATTGTAGAATAATATAAGAAACTTATGATTATAAAGAGAAAGAATTGTAAAACTATTGCCACTAAAAAGGGACAAAAACAATTTGTTTGTGATTTACTTTTTGCCATTAATTTTGAAAGCAGTGTCACTGCTGCACACAAGTTGTTGATGACTGAGTCTATCGTTCTATCTTTTTTCTCTTCTGAGAAATACTCTTTATAATTAAGAAAGCTTATAATTTCAAGGCTATATTTGTAAGACAAAAACAGAAAAACATTTACTAGTAAAACTTCAGGCAGTGACATTCTTCTATCCGTGAATGCTGAGCAGATCTGAGACTGCCCCAAAAACAGAACACAGACTATAGTTAATTAAAAAATCCCCACCTCTATAACTTTTTAATATTTTGTCACTATGTGGGATTTTATTTGACAGACCAAAACAAAGTAGCACACAGTTGTTAAGTGGAACTGATGTAACTAATGGAGCAGCTATAATCTAAATGTTAACAAATCAAACTGTGGCTTACCGTCATCTATGTCTTTTAGGATGCTGACTTTAGTGGTAGGGTAATGCATTCCTAGCCGACCTCCAACAGGCAGGGTCAGAGTCACATTGAAGCTCTCCACTTCCTCATACAGAGAGTCATCGATGATCACCACGCGACACATCTTTTCCCGCTCTCCTTTGTCGAATCGAAGGATGCTGCCGTGTCCCTCGGGACGTGAAATGTAGTCTGAGTAGGACAGAACGGTGGTGGGGATCGTTCCTGTGGCAGAACCTTTGGAAGACCCAGGAAAGAAAGAGTACAAGGAGATGTTTAAAAAATTTGTGGAGAAAATTGAAGATGAGCGACACTAGTGGAAAATTCAATATCACTGAAACGGCATAATTACAGCTCATAGCTTATGGGACCCAGCCTGAGACTCAACCATGCTGCAAACCTTCATGCATTAGAGCTAATGCATAAAAGTAAAACGTGGTTTGGACTACGGCTCTTACTATGAAGTATTCCCGACATTTAAGTTGCCATTTCTTCAGCGGTATTTAAAGTCTTACTTATATGACCATAAACGGTATACAATAAAGACTATTGTTAGAGCAACTAAAAATTTGTAGAGCAATCTCTAAAGCTGTACTCCTGTTGGCAGGAGGAAGAAAAACTGACATCTTTTCCACACTGTGTAATTTTTACTGCTACTCTCCATCCAGGCAACATTTCTATATCCTTCATTTATTTATTAGCTTTGTATTCTTTTTCTTTTGTTTTTTTCTTAAAAGATACTTGGCCCAGTGATTCTATGTTTAGTTGTCTCCGATTGTTGCCCTCTGAACTGCACAGCTCATACTGTGCTTGAGTCTGATGGAGATTTTTTTCATGTTGAAAGACAGTTATTCATCTTCACTTGCTCAGGATAAGGGAGAGTTGCAAAGTCAACCACTTAATTGCAGCTGACTGATTTTAAAGGGATACTTTTTATTGGCTTTAACTGATGAGCTGAATTAGACATCACTATGTCATAATTTGGATTAAATTGAATGTTCACGTCTTCATATTAAAATATTGGCATATTGTGATCTGAAAATTTCACATTTACATTTTGTTAGCTTTAATTGATTAAAAATGATTTTAAATCATTACTCTTGATCTGCATCACTTGATTTTCGTAGCCTCAACAAGGTGGGAAATACAAAGAAAAAGGAGCAGATTCGCACCCTGCTGTGTGGAGCAGACCACCATGAGTTCCTCACTTATGTCTCCACTGCGGTGTACGGGGATGAAAAGCTCCCCAACATCTTCCTCTACTGAATGAATTGGTTCAGGAAAGAACACGGTCGACTCTGAAAAAAAAAAGCAAAAAAGAGAAGAAAAGGGTGAAGTTAATGATATGTGTAACGATAGGCTGTAATCCACAGAACATCAGGTATTGAGGAAGTTATGCAGGCTAGTCGCTCTATGACTATGTATTCTGTGCGGCAGCTGGTAGAATTTTACTTTTATCTACTTAGGTGGTCGTCCTGCAGTAAGGTTATGCATATGAAAAAAAATCAATCTCCATCACAGTTTTCTGGTTTGATGCAACTACAGGGGTTCTTCAAAGACACCCCTACTGAGGTTTTTTTTATACCTTCCCGCATGTGGCAGACAAATACAATTGCAGGCCTCCCAAGATCATCATGCAGAGCTTCATCAGCTGGAAGTTTCACTCATCGACTCCCGTGTACACGGATGGGTCAGCCACTCGCTTATTTTTCTTCTCTACTTCTTAATAATTTCTTGCCTCTGGTTTGTGACTGAGAGAAAAACTTAGATTCATTGAAAGCATCATCTATCAAAGCAAAATCCTCATAGTATGGCGACAGAATGGTTGGAGTTACTTCCCGCACAGCAATCTGGGGCAAATAAAAATAATAAAGTGAACTAACTTTCAGCTTGTCTCAGATTTTCTGGTGCTGTCTATTTTCGTAGAGAAAATGAGCGGTTGAATGAAGGGTGACTCAAAAGACTGCTTGTGGATTGCTTTTGCAGCATGAACACCAATTAAAGGGCCGGAGAGTAGACAATCCAAAGAAATAGATTTATCTTTGAAACAACATATGGCGTAAGAGGAGATAAACACCTGAGAAGACTCTTTGAGATGAAGCCATCAATATAAGACAATCTTACACACAGTGGGAGGTCAAACATTTCTCCTCTCTTGTGATAACACTTGCTAAATCGTTCTCCCTCCTCTCAATCTTCCAGCGTTTCTCCTTTCTGCTACAGCCTATAATCTGTCACTCCCCAGGGGAAGTTGGGGGGCTGGAGGTTTGGGGAGAGGGGGTGCTGCAAGAGCAGGATACCTGGCTCCTCCGCCTTACCTATTCCTTTCACACACTCAAACGCACCATGAATTTCCACTCCCACTCCATGCATATACTACAAACTTCGTCTCACCTCATAGTACTTTCACGTCTCATTCCACCATTTCCTCCTGCACAGCCCCTTAATCCAGTCAAGATTTAGAAAAGGCAAACTTTTCATCCAAGTGGGTCAAGTTCACCTTCTTGAGAAAAACGCACTGTCATTTTAAAACATTCATGGGGAATGTGAAAAAGTCACACGCTTGTAAAGACAGTGCTGAATTTAGAAGTGCTTGCACCTAATCTTGTTTTTATCTAGCAGAAAAGAAAGCAAAACAGGAACTCTGTTTGGCTTTTATAACTCTGTATAGCACTTCTCAAATATTGATAAATCATAAATTTTCTATGGATGCAGGGATGTGCTCTGTGTAGTTTTTTTCTAGATGTTTGTCTGTACTTTGAGCACCTTGTATAAAAAATATGCCACATATGCAACAATAAAACCAGCAGTTGACAAAGAACACATAGGTTCCATCTTTTTAAGCGCAAGCAAACCTCTGCAGGTCAATAAAGTCGTTGACCTTGTATCTTCATAGACATACAAATATGAGACAGGAAACCATACTTCACATCAACGTAGTAGCATTGGTGCAAAATGCACAGTAAAAGCACCACTGCGGAAGAAAAAGCAAGCAAGATGTATTACCTACTGTGGCGAGAAGCAGTTTCTTGCAGCATACAGTCAAACAGCAGGCTGCCACCTTCAGCTTTAGTCAGCACTGTGCATGGATTATATATGGAAGTTTGCAGGAGGAGACTCAGCTATAGCAAAGGAAACGGGCTGCAGCATAAGCCCAGTTCTGTTGGTATTAATCAAAAAGTGAGGAGGATGAAAAGAACGTATGCAAAGAACGTATGCACTCTAAAAGTTGAGAGAACTATAAAATGTTTACAAAGCTATTCACAACGCCTAAAAAGACAATGCTCTAACACATGAGTTTCCAATTCATCTGTGAATGAGTTTTTTGAAGCAAAACTCATTCAGTAAAAATATGATTTCCAGCATGATATTATCTTTCCATGTATGTTCTTGGATTCCGCTCTTCTGTAACTAACCAAAAGTGACCAAAAATGTATTTTTTTGTCTGCTTGCAAGACTTTACATGAAGCAGAAAACTAAGACTGAACATTATCTTGAATACAATGTGGAGACAATGAAACGTTGGCAGTATCATGCTATGCTATTTCACTAGCAGGGTCATGGGAGCTGGTCACAGTTGATGGGAAGGTAGATAAAGATAAACAAAGAGTATTAATAAGTGGAAGAGGACCAGTTGGAGGTCTCAAAAGACTTGAGACTGAATAGGGAGCTTATGTTCTATCAGGGTATTAACCTACACATACAGTCAATAAGTGAATAGAAAATCTATTCACGTTTTGTGGCAAGACTTGAAAACTGATCAGACGTTCTCCATCCAATCTCAGTGACCTTGTGCTACTGTTCAAAGCTGGTAGAAATAACTCCAGAAGACTTGCCATTGCACATAAAAAGTGGTATACCTACTCCTGACTCAGGTGAGATGAAAACAAATCAATTTCTGCACATTTATAGGATTTTATTTGGAAAAACATACACATTTTCCCTCTGTTCTTCTTCCACAATGCACCACTTTTGGTCATTCTTATTTTATCAAATGAAATATGTAAAACTAAAAAATACTGTAAAACAATATTTAGCAGCTCTAAAAAAATTGCACATTTTCAGTGCCCTTATGAGAAGAAACTGCGTTTGCCTAAATCTTGGAATAGTTCTAAAGCTTATCATCTCCCTCCTCGTAGATAGTAACCAGACTGAAATGTTCTCAAGGGAGGGATTCTTCAGGCTAACCGAAGGTCCACACAAACACTGGTTTCATCATTAAAGACCACACTGTTAATGCCACAGGCAAAGCCAAATCTTCTCTGGGCCCATTAGATTACAGAGGGACACATCTCTGTCACATAAGACTGTCCCTGGAGACAGCAGAAAACAAACCAGCTCCTAACCCCTCCTCACACATATCATAATTAACCCACAGGGGAGGAGGATAGGAGGCAGGAAAATGAAGCGGGGAGAGCCTGAAACCTAGAGAATATGTCGACAAATGAGCAAGAGAGTTATGAGCAACTGTTGTGTGTTTTTAATTATGTAGAGGCTGAGCTGGAGAAAGGGATAATGCATACAAATACCAAAAAGCAAAAGTGACAAAAGAGTAAATCTAACATTGATTGAGCAGAGCTGCGCAACTTAATATTCCATTAACGTTTCAATATTGAGAAGAGAGGGAGAAAAAAAAACTAGGACAGAGAAAATTGCAATAAAACCCCAAATAAGAAGGTGAGCTCCATGTGTGTGGATGAGTGGAATGTCTGATTTTATTGCTACTTTTGTAACTCTTGTTTTTTTAGGAAATTAATCACCATGTTCATTTTGGGGAGTAAGAACTAGAAACACCATTCCAAACAAAAGAAATGCATCATCCCTAAAATGCTTCTCATCTGGCTAACATGTCACAAATGAATTTCCATGCTGCAGCTGAGAGATTTCACAACACTCCATATCAGCAGGAGACAGAGTTTATACTGGCATTTTCTCTCATTTACTTTTCTTCATTTAATCATATATGCATGCTGCACAAGTAAATATATTATTATTAAAAGTGTAATTGAGTGTCGGAGAGCATTTTGAACTATTTTCACAGTAAAAGTTGAATCTCTTATTTTTTTGGTCAGGACAAAGTTAGAAAACATCAGAATTTTGATATATGACAGATAAAATTGAAATCCATATTAGCCTAATCAGCATTTGAGCAGAAAATCTTCTGTCATTCAACACATATATGAAAGGATAAAGCTCAAACATAATCCGCAGTCAGTCCTGTGAAAAAGCCTTGTGCAGTTTCACACACATAAAATCTGAAACTGGCTTAGAAGCAAAAGCTGAAAGATGGGAGTAAATTACAGATGTGTGAAAAAAGTAGTAGTAGTATTTGCAGCCCGACTTGGAGAGCTTCTGTTTTACGTTTTAAATTTTTGTTACATATAAATGTTTTGGGTCTTTACGCAAGTTCAGAAACCTTTGTAAAATGTTTTAAAATTAGTTTAAGCAAAAAAGATAGCCAAACAAATGAAAGAAATATTAACACATCTAAAACAATACCACTGAACAGATGAGAAACAATCTATGACATTTAACAGTCTGAGAAGGGTTACAAAGGATTTTCCTAAGGCTTCAGGACTTCAGCGAACCCCAGTTATCCACAAATTTGAGAAAACACAGGAGAGTGGTGAACACTGAGTGGCTGGCTGGCAAAGAGCATTCCAAGAGCGCATCAATGACTCATCCCAGGAGGCTACAAAAGAAACTAGAATGACATCTAAGGCAAGAAAGAGAGCAGACAAGAATGGCATCCATGGGAGAGTTGCGGGGTGGAAGCTGCTGCTGACCAGAAACATCTCCCATCTTGCTTTTGCAAAAAATACTTTTGAAACAAGATTCCAGGATGAAAGTGGAACTTTTTAGAAGGTGCTTTTCCCATCAAATCTGGTGTAAAACTAACAACATTTTTAAAAAAGACCAACACAAATAGTGATCATTAGCAACACTGACCATCATCCGGGTCTAGGATCTCCACTGTTGCTGAGATGGGAAACTCCATCACTCCCATCACTGGTTCTGACAGCAGAATCTGGAAGGTCTCTGCTTGCTCGTACTTATCGTCAGTCAGAATCTGAACACGCCACGTCGCTCTCGTCTGTCCTGGATTGAACTGGACCTGCCTTTGAGACTTCCCCTTGAAGTCCTCATCTTTTCTTGCACTACCGTCTTGTGTACCAATGCCTGTGAGGAACAAAGAAGACAAAAAGCACAAAAAGAATTAGTCATGCAAAATGAATTTAACCAATATACAAGAGGTGAGGGAAAATAAAGACACAAGCGATGGAGGAATGACAGACACAAGAAAGAAACAGATGAAAAACAGATTAAAAATTCACACCCTTTAACAGAGAGGTGAGGAAATGAGTGCTGTGTTTTTTCTCTTCGCTGATCACTTAGAGCAGAATGTGTGAATTAAATTTGTGATAAGGCCCACTCTTTGTTACGAGAGATTAGTCACAATGCAATGGTTTGATACACATGAACACGTTTTTCAGCTCTGTGTCACATCATTTTCAACTACATCTAAACTGAATAAACCCTTTAATGTAACTCTATTTCACTGTGATATATCTAATAGCACCATTAAAATGGGGAGCTAACCAACTGGTAACACTGGCTTTCAGATTAAAGACAACAGGGAACTCTGGTGGCACTTGTGAAATAATGCGTTACGTCTGGAAGTGAGTTGTTCATGTTTCTTTGTTTACAGTCATAAAGCCCTTGGCGAACAAACAGAAGTGTTACTACGCCAGGCAGACACTCATGCCTGTGAGTCCAGGACAAAAGGATTTGTTATCTCTTAGACGTTCTGATGCCTGTACAAACAACAAAGGGGGTGACAAACATATGCAGATGGGATTGGATACATATTGAACATGAGCACACTGAGATAAGCTGAAAATAAATGTTGCAACAGAACAACAAAACACAGTCACACTCATTCAAATTCAATTTTTAATTTTAGCGTCATTGCATTGTATACTAAAAAGCATAAAACAGAATGATAATGTTTTTCTGGCATTTATTACATACCAATCCAGACCAGAACAAAAAAAGTGCAATTATGTAAAGGGCATGATAAACAGCAGTTCAACATTTTAACAGCTTGAGTCAGAACGGTAAATCTGGTGGTCCTGGTTTTGATGTACCATTTGCATGTTTACAGAAGCTGAAAGAGTTCCTGGAGAGGGTTTGGAGAGTCACAGCAGAAGGAAGTCTGACAAAAAGACCCATGTGCTGAAACAAATCTAGGTCAAGGTGTAAAACCAAGGGCTGTTGTATTGTATGTAAGTCAGTGATTAGTTCATAATATGCAAGTTCTGGAGGATAAAATGTTCTTGGAGCCTGTGTCAACAAATAGGTTGCTAAAATCTCCCTCTTTATAATCTCAAGCAGTGACATTTGATCTATATTACCACACAATAATAAAGTAAATAGACAGTTCTGGCCATGCACAACACTGATCATGATGAGTGTCATTGATTGATTATTTCAAAAAATATTTTTCAGCTTTGTAATTAATTAACAGCTTTTTCCAAACCAGAAATGGATTCAAAAGCTTGAATGAAGCTTGAATGTATCATGGATTTTCTCTGATCCACAGAGACTCAAGCATACGTATGCCATTTATTAATATTTGAACAAATCCTCCTCTGCAAAAGGCATAAACTACTGTTTATGCTTTCTGTAGTCATTAACACATGCCAGTGTTTCCGTTTGATAAGTAATAATTCTTGTTATCATAAATGGAAGTCTTAATTTACAATGGGTGACTTCCTGAAACTGACCAAACATTCAATAATTGGCCTCAGTGACCATCATTACATGGAGAATTAGTTTTTAAAACATGGATTGTTTACAGCCTTATATTAAGACTAGTTAATATTCTTACCACTAACCCATAAGATATACAAGTACAGCATTATTTTCTACTTTCACCATTCATTCTAATAATAAGTTTATCCACATAAAATAATAAAAAAAACATGGAATAAAAAGTGCCTTTAGAGAAAGAAAGTGTTGATCATATAGTCTGTGGAGTCTCACAGCTCCACACTTATTCTGCTCTCTGGAGATAAAAAGACACAGTTTGTGGGTCATATTGAGGTTCCCTCTGTGTAGGAGGATATTTACCCTCCAAACTTTTGATCACATTGACTGTTACTCTTGGATTTAAAGACCCTGATGTTTGTGTCTCAGAACAGAAGTTTCAAGATACAAATAAATCCCCCAAATACTTGTCAAACTCCAAGCTTACCTTATTTTTGTCTATTGAGACATTTAAATATGTGATCTATAAATGCTTATGGGGTGAGATTAATCACTTCATCAAAGCTCATTTACACATGGAAGAAAACTGGAAAAAGCCAATTTAATGCCCAAAAGTTTCCCCTATTTCTTTCTTTCTGTGAAATGTAATTTTCTCTTCATCCAGCATATTTGGCAACAACTATGAGGCTGGAATAAATCCAACAAGAGAGGATATACAGTAACCAGGCAAAAGTAAACTTCTTATCAGGTCCCCATTTATTTCTCACAAAAATGACAGAATATAATTATTTGCTTATCCTAATGATAAATGGGATTCTGATCTTAATTTAATTTTGTGTCCCAATGGTATGTCACCTATTATAAATAAACAAAACACAACACTAAAGGAATGAGGGAAAGTAAAGTAGAAGAGAAGAGTAATATACTGAACATGCTAAAAATTGACTTCTTGTAAAAGTAGGTGACATGATATCAAACATGTTAAACAAAGGTCATCACTCTCAAGAATAAATTCAAATTTGATCTAAGAAGAATTACAACTAAAGTAACTCATGTTTTATGGACCACCATTAACACATTCAAACTAGTCACATGTCCAACATAAACTGTTATATGTTCATGCAACACTTAAAATAATAATTTGCGTTATTAGAAGCATTTGTAATCTGGTATTCCATACATTTATTAGCTTTTTTACTATTTTCTAACCACATTTTCTGTATTATTTTACATCTGTCTACATAAAATATGCTGAAAGGTAGTTTTACTTCTGTATTTTTTTTTTCTTACATAAAAAATCAAACTATTATTATCATTCATAGAGTTTTAATCATAGTTGTTTTCTGTCACAGTCCTTGGGTCTTCATTCAACTCAGTTTGTGTTAATTGGTCTCTTACTTTCATTTTCCTTCCTCTTTCCACAGCTGTACCACATTTCCTCTAGTTAGTTTATCTGGTTTCTTTGTCATTTTCCACATTTTACCTTTGTATTGAAGCTCACGGTTTTTGTTTGTTCCTTGCCGGATTCTTCTATTACTCTATACTTCTATACTCTAAACTTCATGAACTGCTCTTCCTGCTATTCCATTTCAAGTTTTACTCATTATTTATTATTAAAGAAACCCTGTTTCGCCACAGTCCTGGGTTCTCCATAAACTGCAAAATCACACTTTCTAGGCAGTACCAATGCTTATTTTCCATTGTAGTCTAATCTTGATTTGCAATGAGGCGCTTTACTACAAAAGCTAATTTAGTCATATTATCTTTACATGCAATGACACAAAAAATATTGTACTTTTAATAAATAATGACATGCTGTAATCTGTTATGTGCAATTGTGTGCACTTACAGAAAATAGAAAATTTCAGAATTTATAAAGACCAAATCAATAAATTACAGTGTCCTGTAAAAGTTAAAAGGGCTTCAGTTTTTTGGGGGTTTTTTACAAATCGAAAAAGTGTGACTTGCATTTGTATTCAGGATGCTGAATCAATACATAGCAGGAGAACATTTCGATGCAATTAAAGTTGCAATTGTTCTTGAGTTTGCCACTGCCAAATTTGCTCATCTAAAGACAAAGACTTTCACATTTGGTGTAAAACTATCTCAGCATTTCAGAAAAAGAACATCATGCCAACAGTCAAACATTAAGATGGTAGTGTCATGTTTGTTTTTTTGATCATGTGAAACATTTAAGTGTGACAAAAGGGAAAAAAACCCCAGAAAAACTAAAATGATTTTTTCACAATACTATTAAACAGGGACAGCAGCGCTGAAATAGAGCTTATGCTTAGAAAGTGTGGACTGGCACTACATTTTAAGTAGTATTTTGTCTTCAAAGACCAACAGTGGATTTTTAAGGCTCTATGTGAGGATTTGTCAGCAGAATATGGCGACCTGCTACTGGATGCAGAAATCCAGAGGCTCAGAAGGAGAAGAGTTTTGAAGCGCTTTTTGTCGCTTTTGGTTGAAATCAAAGAGGTCATGCAGTCCAAAGGGGAAGATGCCTCACAGCTCAAGGACACAGACTAGATGCTTGACCTTGCATCTTAAACAGACATCACTGGGAAACTAAAATGTTTGAAGTGCGAGCTGCAGGGTGAGAGCAAGAGTCGCTGATGGTAAGCAAATATTACGTTTTGTTAAAAATGCTACAGCAGAGGTTCTGGTGTAAAAATAAGAAACATAGACTGGTCAGACAGAACATTATGATTACCTGCCTTAAAGTGTGTTGGTCCTCCATTAGTTGCCAAAACAGTCTTTACCAAGCAAGGAATGGACTCATTTAGACCACTGATGTTTTGGTGTGGTTTCTGGCATTACAATATTCACATCAGTTTCTTTAAGTCCTGCAAGTGTTTTTTTTTTTTTTTTTCCAACAAATCTTGAACTAGTGAAAAGAGGCCAGTGCCATAGGGGGAATACAGGTCTTCAAAAGGATGTACATGGTATGAAACAATGGGTGGAGAGGTGATATGTATTAAAGACACAACCACATGTACGGCCAGAAACAAGGTTTCAAAGCAGAACATTGTTCAACATTCTGCTGCTGGCTTGCCTCCTTCCCATACATTATTACATATATTATTCATTAGCTTAGGACACCTTCGTCTATTATTCAGTGGTCTTGGCATGAAGCTCTTGATCCCCATTGTTGGAGTGTTGGACTGGGGTCAGCATGGGGAAACCCGTCTGGTCTGAGGCTATGCAGCCCAATTTGCAACAAACAGTGCTGCACCGTATATTCTGACACCTTCATCTCAGAAACAGCGTTAACATCTTCAGCAATGTCAGCTACTGTAGCTCATCTCTTGGATCACACCATATGGAACAGCCTTCTCTTTGCATGTCTCACAAGCAATAGATTTCCATGTTTCTTCCTCAGATGCTCATCATAACATCCCACAAGAGTTTCAAAAAAGTATTTATTTAGCATTTTGTCAAAGTTACTCAAATCATCAAGCTTCCCTTTGAGGAGCCTAGTGCTCCACTCAAAAAGAGGCCTTGGATATCAAAAGAAATCAGACTTATTTACTTCATATTGGTTTAGTGGTATGCCTGACCTGTATATTAGCTTGTGTATTATTGTAATATTAAGAGAATAAAAGTGCAGTGGAAGAATCACCTCAACCAGTCTGCAAACGAATTCAGCTTGGCGAAGAGGAGCGGTTGTGTCTGAATAAGAGCTTCTCAGGAGCAAATAGTCTTCAATGCCCAGAGATGAGGAGATGAGAGATTGAAGAAGACAGTACATCAATATGAGAAGAGATAAGTCGAGTGACAGCAAAGCAGAAGTCAGGAGGTGAGAAAACGGGGATATTTGTAGGAAAGGTCTGGAAACACAAATTCATAAAGACATAATGTGACACGTGCAGCGTTGCTGAATGTGGACTGATTTAATTGATTGTTGAAAGAAGTGTGAGAAAAAGGTGAGCTTAAAAACAGCAGCAGGAGAATCCAGACTGATCGACATGTTCTTGTCCAGGGCTATCCTACCTGAGCTTTTGCTTTGCAGGGGCAACTTTAAACCTTGATCTTATCCTCGTGTTCCTTCTCTGCTGATCCTCACTACCTGTACACCTGCTGGGATGGACTCTGTAAAAAGCCCTGCTTTTATGTTGGAACCACACAAGCTTTCATCAGCAAACCATTGCAATAGCAGCAGGCTTCTCGCAACATTCTTCCCTGCTTTTTATTTTATCCCTGACATATTCCTCGTTGAATCTGGAGCGATCAATCTTTCCCTCCGCACACCCGAATCACTGCAATCATTGTGTGAGCTTTTCATTCTTGCCTTGACTGCTTTATCTGTTTAAGAGTGTTGATCTTCGATCTTCGTAAATATTTTTCACTACGCTTTACCAGCACACAAAAATTCAAAGTTTTCAACAGAATTTCAGTGTTTCTTTTAAGACTTTGTAAGAGATGTCCACAAATAAATGTATGGTACACAGGAAACATGGTGCTCTAGTCAGATGAGAAAACAAATAAGCCTTCATTTTTAGCCTACTTGCATCACAAAAAACCCCCCACTATATATTACCCAGAAAAATCCATAGTGATGATGAGAGATGGTGGTAACATCATGCTTCATGTCTATCATAGTAGGTGAATTTAGCAAACATCCATCATAGAAACAAATATAGATATATAGCGATAGCTCCAATTGAATCATTTAAACAGCCAGGTGCTGCACAAGACTTGAACATTTTTGTTCATAGATGATGAATTGTAAAGGGCATAATGATTTACAAATGATAATTGATAATGTGACTGTGGAGAGAGTGACCAAAATTCGGTTTTTGGGAGTATTGATTCATAATAAGATGTGTTGGCAACCTCATATTAAATATGCTCAATCTAAAATAGCTAGAAGTATTGCAGTTCTCTCTAATGCTAGACAATGTCTAAACTCCTCTGCCCTTCATATTCTTTAAAAAATAAATTATCTGAAATAAACTATCATTATCATTTCGAAACAGGCAGACTTAGATTGAGAAAAAAATTGCAAAGAAAATTGGGCAGATTCAGCCTCTGCAACTGCAAATCTGGTGATGACAGAAGGGTTGTAATTGCTGTAAAAGTTGGTGACAGAATGTAGTGACACGTGCTGTGGGGTTTGGTGAGGTGGGATTAAAAATGATAAATTTTTTATTGATAATTTGGAAAACCATTCAATTACCTCCCACTTTGCTACACATAAAATCTATCACATAATATTCCAGATAGATATTTGTGGTCATAACATGATAGGATGTGTAAAAGTTGAAGGTGTCAGAAAGTTTTCCAGGTCACTGCGAACACTATTTGCTTGTTAATGTGAAAGCCTTTAAATAGTACATACAGTACAATTCACTTAGCAGCTAAACCTCATAGGTATTGCCTTATGACAAATCAAGTGTCCTGTAAAAATATTTCTGTGAAAATATTCTATCGACATCACATACTCAATGACTGAACATTCAAATTCCTGCCTGTGACTTGGAACTGTGGTTTTGTTTTTGAATCCCTATTCTCTATTTTCTAAATCAAAGCAACAAAGGCAATGGAAGAATTGAGCCATTATTGTCAAGTAGAGTCAGGGGGTATTTGTCAGGTGGGTAATAATTGCTATCGTCAAGCTCGGTCAAGTTTTCTGTACACACTTCACAGTAGCTTGCGGCATTGAAGATGAAGTTTCAATAAATAAAGCAACAAGCTTAATATATAAAAAATCAAAAGCAATGGTTATATATATAAATACACAAACACGCAGAGACGCACACACACACACAAACACCTATATGAGAACCTTAAGATTAATTCAACATACTTCATTATACACCTCTTTCAAAAATCAGTGGCATTTTTAAATATTCCTGAGTATAATGTAGTGTTTTAATTTGCATTTCAGTGTTATTTCTATTAAATATCAGTAACCTTTTTCTTTCCTCTTTTTTTTTTATCTGAGCTACAGTGTTTCCTACTTTCACAAATGAAAAGACTTTGGGCTATGAAGTAAAATGTAATAATTTTCTAAAGCCAGGACAAGAATTACTTCAGTTTAATTTTCACCTCAGCCATCGACTTATGCCTCTGCTGAATTTCTGGGAGCTACATCAGCCTAGATGAAAGTGGTTTCAATTTGAAGTGTTTCAGCAGTTCGTCAGAAAGCCATGTTACCTAGATGCTGCTTTTAAAACACTGTCTTGAAATAGGATGAGTGTGTGTGAGTGTACCATCTATGGGTGTTCAGAGATGCCCATGTGTTTTAACTGTGCAAAGACCGAGAATAAGAACATGGTTTCTCATTTGTACTAAAGGGACAGACTTCAAACTGTCCCAAGTTGTGTGAATTCTCACAAGTATATTAATACAAGTTGATACAAGTTGGTACAACCTGACACACTGGTAAATTTAAAAGGGACTCCAGGATTTATAAAGACCAGAATGGCGATGAGAGGTGGCAGAGAAAAAGTTGCTTACAACTGCTAAGTTGTAAGCAAACCAGCTGAAGCATGATAAAGTCAAGGCTAAGGGAGGTACTCAGAGACAGCATCGTCATCATCCCTTAAACCTTCGAACCTGCACAAACACTCTGACATAAGCACAAAATCATACTGTGCTGTTCCTGTTAACACCAAATCACCAACCTCTGCCACTCAGAAAGCTTAGTATTAGACAGGCATTGTAGCAGTAGTAGTTGGGTACAACTGATATAGATATATATAGACAGAGAGAAAGACATACATACATGTGTGTGTGTATATATATATATATATATATATATATATATATATACATATACTGTATATATTTGGCAGGCATGTTCTGCAGGGTAACCTCTAGAATATTTCAGATTGATGAAAAATATACTGTTATTTTTTAGGTATGCTCTTATTATAGGTTGGCTTTCATGTGATACTCCTCTGTTTTATGGGTTCTTCTCCGTGACCTATTTTCCAACACTAGGTGAAATATTTAAAACCAAAAATATATCCTGGGAAAAGGAATTATGTTTTTGAAATCAACTGAAACATTCACTGTGAATCTTGGAGGCCTAAACATTGATCCGTGGTGGTGTGATTCAGAACACAATTTTTTGAGTTACACCTTTAACTCCAAAAATGCAATGTTTTATTTGTCTGTATGTGATATGTCTAATCTACAATCTCTTTAGTATTTAAAATCTATACTGAAATCTTATCTGTAAATGAAAGAGACATAAGTTGCAAATTGTATATATGATGCATATATTGATAAATTAGACATAAGGTTAAAGTTAAACTTATTATGTTATATTTATTTGAAAGAAAATTATAATAACATCTAGGAACATGATCTTTTTTCTTTTTCAAGAAAAATGAATAAAATATTGCCAAGGAGTTAGAAAAGTCTAAAATTACCTTGGCGACATTTTAATTACTGAAACATCCAAATGAAAATTATGTAAATTTAGCCTAATTAAACCTTCATCAGTCAAAGCAAATCACAGTGTTTGTACTAAACTAATAGGAACTGTCTAATGAAAGTCTTGTGCATTTTCCGCATAAACAGTTGAATTACCAAAAATGATACGTGAAAATTGTTAATCTCATTTCAAAATTTAATTTGCTGTGGAAATTCACAGGGTGTGTTTAAGAGAAAAGGCAAGTTTAATTAGTCGGAAAATGTAACAGCAACTTACTAACATGTATGCATTTAGTAAAAAAAATAGGCCACAAGTTTTCACGTAGAAAAAAATCTCTAATACCCGTCATTTCTGAGGCTTCTACTTTCTATGGAGAAGCTCCACAGTCTTATTGCAGTCACAAAGAGGAAAACTCAAGTAAATACATAAAGCACCAGCCTAATCTACTGGCACCTCTGTTAAAGCCTAACAAAAATAAAGCAGCTTTTGTTGCAGTAAAATAATTTTAAACAAAATATATTCCCATGTTAAGGAATACTTGTTTTCCTTACGCAAATTAACCATTTTGATGGTTGGCCCCTATGCTATCAATACTTTCTGTGTTCTTTGCTCTTCTTGATGAAGCATGTTTGTTCTGTAAGGTTCGCTAACGAACCTGTCAAGCCTTAGAACAACTCTATGTATATATACACTGATATTACATTAGATACAGATGGATTTTATTTACTAATTAGTTGATCTCTGAAGATATTTGGTTGCACTAGATTGTATTAAAGGATTCTATAGGACTAAATGCAAATGAACTCCATGCTTTTAGGTTTTAATTTGATAAAAAAAGAAAAAAAACATGTATCGTTGTTGTCGTATAATGATACTAGTAATTATAAAGTGACAAAATATGAAAAATTTCAATAGTTAAGGCAAATAGGTACAAATTAATAGCTTGTTTTTTATTTGTTATGCATGTTATAATTTTGTTTTGCAATTTGAACATCTGTGACATTGACGAAGCGGAAGATTAAAAGCTTGAAAAACAGACTGAAATGTATTTAGTAAAATTTTAACAATAATGTTGGATTGTCTATTTGATTATAAGTTTTAATAATTATCTTCTATCACTTGCAATTCACAAAAGCAAGATTTTTAGTTTGATAACAGCACTTGGGGAAAAGTCAGGGAGGTGTTTGTGTTATTCATGCAGGAGCAATAAATATCTCCCCAAGAGGTTACAGCAATTCATCTGACAGTTATTGTGACACTGCTGCCTAGAGCCTAGTCTGATATTATACACCCTGCATCAATCATTGTTTATTGTGGCTAAATCTAGACACAATAAATCTCAGTTCAGAGAGATGAAGGTTGACATAAAGCAAAGGAGGCATAAAGGCAAACAGACTGACCAATGAATGACGTCTCTCCCAGATATCCTCTTCGTTGGAGCACCACCACCAAGAACTTGTCTTCCTCATCCACCACATAATACTCTTTCTCCAGAGAAATCCAGGCCCAGTCCAAGTGGAATTGCTGTCCTTTAAGCTTGTTTCCACCTAGAAAACAAATAATAAAAAATAAAAAAGATTAACCTAAGTGAAGCTTTTATAATAAGTGAATAGACATAGACCAGGTTAAAGTGACTACTGTCAAATTAAGACTAACAAAAAAAGGTGCATAGCCACTAACATGTAAACACACAGTGGTGATTCTTTTTCAAATGGTTAAATATAACAAACTTCTAAGTTATTTTCTATTCCATTTAAGAAAGTAGTACATTTTCAATTTGTAGTTAATTTGTATCAACTCAATATTTGGGTTAAAAAATAGCACAGCAGTTCCTTGTGTGTTACCGACTCAGTATTGATCTTCATTCTCTTCGGAAATATTACTGACATGTACATTGCTCCAGTCATTTTTATTTTGCCAGTTTCATAGTGAAAATCTGCAATAAACATCATGTTCTAACTATCAATGAAATTATGAGAACAGAATATGGGACCCATGGGGGATAACTATAATGGAATTAGAATGAAGAGAAAGTGCTCTAATTAGTTTTGGTTTGCAGTTTACACATTCATTAAAAGAAAACATATGATCCTATACTATTGAGTCCTGTTGAGCATTGTTTTGTTTTCCTTTTATAATCATCTGAGAGATTCAAGCATGCCAACAAACCAGTGTATCTAAGAAAACAGTTGCAGAGTAAAAGGTGTTTTTTTCTGCTAGGCTAGTAGAGGAACTCAATACCTGCCACTTCAAAAGAGTAGGCAGGAAAGATGGCGCTTTGTGCATCTAATGTAACCACCTACACTAAGGGGTTTGTTACTGAATGGAAATCAAAAGAAAGCACTAATAAAGGGAATATAAGAAGTGGAGGCAGGATGATGTTTTTAATGCTTTTGTGTAAAGGCAAACAATGCCTATTCTTGCAGGTACTGAAAGAGACTATTTTTAAGCACCCTAACAGTTCATTAAAACATAATTTCTCCTGAAAAATGCAACAACCTAATTTATATCAATATGTCTTTAAAATAAAATGGAGAAAACAAATAAAACTGGTGAAACAACTGTTTTCTTTATCTTAGAAGGACAAAATAAAATAAAATGGCAATTTTCTTGCAACTTTGTTATGTTGGAAAGTAAGCATTTAAACTGATTTAGCATCAAAAGTTCTTTCAAGGTTTGTATGAGCTAGACAGCCTGTTAACAGAAAAGAAATATTCAACTGGAAAGCTTGGTATTGTTGTGTGCACCTCACTGAACATCAACCAGAACAGTTAAATGCAAGAGCTACCTAAGAAACTTAGAGAGAAGATTATAATAGGTATATTTGTTTTAAAGAGAGACTGCGAGACGGCCTCATTTTCATGAGGCCACATCTGCCAGTTTACTAAAAAGTACAAGGTTGGTGGAGATGTAGCAAAGCTTTGGGGAAGTCGATGCGACAGAAAATGCCCAACCCCAGGTGGTCAGACTAATTGTGTAAATAGTAGAAATAAAGCCATGGAAACTATTCAAACTGAACTCCAACATCAAAAGAAAGTTACTTTGCACCAAAAAGAGATCCAAGAACATTCCACTAATGACAGAAAAAACACAAAAATGGCAAGAAGAAATTTGTTGAAGTTCCGTTTTGGTTCTTCTTTACTGTATCAGGCACAAGAAACAGTTAATTGGAATCACTAAATCTGAAGTCTATGAAGACTTCCCAGAATAAAATACACAGCTTAATGTCTCTGATCCTCTTTTTGGCAATACTTCATTGTTTGTCAGTTGAGTTTGCAGTGACATATCATAAACCTTACTGATATTTTTCAACCATAGTTTTTCCATCCACTCAAATTTCCATTAATATGTTTGGATCCAGCACTCTGAATAACCAATTTCCTTAGCAATGACCTTCAATAGTTTACATAATTAAGCTTCACATTTTCTACTGAATTAGAAAAATAAATGAACTTTTTAATGATGTTTTAATTTACTATGATGAACTTGTATAGAGTACAGAGAAGGACAGAGATTGTAGTGGTGTGGCAACATATTACAGGAAGGGCAAATTTTATTTGTACATATTTTTGGTAGTCTAATTCTATATAATATTCAACAAAATCTGTAATTAAAAGAAAAGTCTGAAAAAACACCAAAGGATAAAATAAAACATATCTCAGCTTGTGTTTATGGGAATATACAAATCAATACACAATGTGATAGTATTAAACATTATAGAGATATTTCCTTTAGCTACAGGATCAATTTCACATCTATTTGTTTTACAAGCTATTTCTCTAAATTAAAGACTTTATGCCAACCTAGTAGATTGCACTGCATCTTCATCATAAGAGGTCATAAAGTGATGCCGGGCAGAACTGTTGTTCAGTAATCCCAGTGCAAACAGGGCGGTGCTGCTCTGTCACATCCATAATTAAGAGCAAAGATGATTTCATCCATCTCCACAGTCAACACCCGTTCGCTTTTTTTTTTTAACAGAATAAGGCTCTAACATGGTTTGCTGACATGGTGCTAAAACACACTGAAGAGGTGAAAAGTTCAGCACTTTCCAGCCTGGCAGACACATCCACAACATGCTGAGGTGAGGAGACTGCTAATATAATCAGAGGTCATGTATCCCCCTCTCGAAAGGCCTTCAGGCCAACGTTAAGCTTCACGTATCGGCTGCACATTCAGAAATGCACACGTTTACATTGCTCCAATTCCAACCCCACTGCAGACTGCAACCTTGGCTTTCATCCATGAAACTGAATGCCCTGTAAACTGACACACAAATCTTAGTTCATGTCTATATTGAAGTTTGTTCGTGTGTGTATGCTCCTTTTTCGTGACCTCTCAGTGGGGGAGAGAGGCTGTGCACAAACAATAGGAATCTGAAGCAGCAAGCTACAGAACGCTTCATTCCTCCAGCCATTTAGAGGGATGAAAGACCTCTCACGTGTGCTGACAATACACAGAAGATGTCTTTGAAATAGTTCTCAATACAGGGAAAAAACACTCTCCACATTCCTTTTAGAGGTTTTACTGAGAAAAATTCAGCACACAGTTTGTTTTCTTTGCCTTTTCTTCTCAGGCCAATTTGAGATTATTGCTTCTGTATGACAAATTCCAAGGATCACGGGACCCCTGAGAAACCCTAAAAGAAAATATCTGATGTCTGACTGCCACTGTCTCTGCGATGTCTTGGGATGTACTTTACCCAGTTAATTCTGAGAGCTGTAATGTCAGATGAGATTACCCTCGAACTAAAAAGCCTTAATATTAAAAGGCATGAAACCCTCCTGCACAGGAGCGTGAAAAGGTTTCATGCTGAGATGGAGCTAGAAGACTTAAACTCACCTCCCTTTCAAGTGCCTAAAAGATGTTTTTTTTATTTTCTCTTTTAAAATATGGTTCACTGTCTATGTTCTCATTTAATTAAGTTTCGCCGCAGTGGACAGTTATACAGAATTAAATTACAAAGCTAAAAAATCTAGAGAAAACACCACATTTGATACCAGAGAGAAAGTACATTTGTTCCATGTGGTGAACCATATATCTAATTAGAAATGAATATGGGTCCTTTACTGCTCTAGAGGCAATTTCAACATGTTTTTTTATTTATATCAGAAAAAGAAAATTAAATCTTGCAAATTTGCTTTGTTGTTGGCCTTGATAGACACACTATGTAATGAAATAAACATCAGAAAAACATTCAAATTTGAAACATCAAATCAGCACTATTTTTATATAAATTCCAAGGCCACTCTATTTTCAATCTTCTGTCACTCAAGATGCACAAGTCCATCGAGGGAAATACTGTTATTACATATTCACAGTGACATTAATTGCCACATATGCTCCAAATAAGTCATGACTACTTTGGTTTGCAACATGGACAAGCTTATATTTTACCATTTCTGGTAATTGTGAGTAATAATAAGGTAGTTATGTAAAGTTGACAGTCAAAATATGGAAACAGAAAAATATCATTGTGAAAAACCCGCATGTTTCGGAAACACGGTGCCTTGCCATACTTTCGCAAGGACCTGTAGGCTGACCAGAGTTGATTGAAGGATTGAAGTAAACACAGATCAAATCTGAAGAAAATCTGCCAAAAGCTACAAAAAGGCAGGGACGGATGTTCATCTTCCAAAGATGAACAAAGAAAATGTTCATACAGCAGAACTACATTTGAATGGTTTAGATCAAACGCATTAGGAGGACTCAATTAACGCTCACACCTAAATCCTATTAATTTTGTCTGTCTGGCAAAATTAGTAAAATTATTGTTTACACTCTCCTTCCAGTCTCACTGAGCTTTAGTGGATTGAATTTTAAATGTAAATCAAGATGCCAGACATTTCATTTAGGAAAAAAAAAATAAATCACATTTTTTCCTCTTACTTTAGAATTATGCACTACTTGTTAAATCATGCAAAATTTAACAAAGTTAAATGTACCACATTGTCATGCCTTTGTTAAATTTACCAACATTTAACAAAGTTAAATTCGTTAAAGTTTAACTTTGTTAAACTGAAGTAAACTTCCATCCATCCATCCATTTTCCTGCACCCTTTTTCCCTTACTGGGGTCGGGAGGGTTGCTGGTGCCTATCTCCAGCTGTCATTTCGGGCGAGAGGTGGGGTCCACCCTGGACAGGTCGCCAGTCTGTCGCAGGGCAACACAGAGACACACAGGACAAACAAACATGCACACACACAATCACACCTAGGGACAATTTAGAGAAGCCAATTAACCTGACAGTCATGTTTTTGGACTGTGGGAGGAAGCTGGAGTACCCGGAGGGAACCCACGCATGCCCAGGGAGAACATGCAAACTCCATGCAGAAAGACCGGGGCCGGGAATCGAACCCAGAACCTTCTTGCTGCAAGGCAGCAGCTCTACCAGCTGCGCCACTGGGCAGCCCCTTGAAGTAAACGTCAGTAAACTTAATTGAAGTTTACTGCAGTGAAGTTTATTACAGTAAACTTCACTGCAATAAACTGCAGTGAAGTTTATGGTTTAATTATGCTATGAAGTGAGTTCCACTTCATAGCATAATTATACAGTGATCATTCATAAGGTATGAATGCTCACTGTATAACTTTAGACAACAAAAGAATGCTTCAGCATTTGCTACTACATATCCCAAATAGCATTACACAATTCATATTTTATATTTAATTGGCTCAGTTAATGTCAGGAAGAGAAAACAATCTTATCTTTCAGTCATACAATATTAGATGCAGATAGCTGCATTCTGACATTTTCCATTCAACCTGAACAAAGTAGAATTTTTATTTAAAAAAGAATAAGATGTCCTTCCGAAAGAAAAGTTGTTGAACGTTTTAATCCTTTCCATGGTTGAATCCAAGCAAAATCACAAATGTTTTGCCCTTGCACTTTGTGTAAATGTGCTTCTGTTTATGTTGGAACTGTAATACAAACTGGACACCTCGGAGGTAAAGATAAAGTGGCCTGTTTGTCCGTCTGTCTGTCTGCCAATTTTTGTACTGTCATATAGTGCATTGTGGTAACATTACTTTGAGGGTATCATTTGGCAATTTCTGCATTTAACAGACAGACACATATCTCCCTTATGCAAAAGTTGTGTTCTCTTATCTCTGCCATTTTAAAGATGTGCCTCTGACTGTGTCACATCTTATTTACAACCCCTGGAAACAGAAAGTCATGAATTTGAAATCCCAAGGCAATCTGGTCATCTTATATGCTAAAGTTACCTTTATTGGTAAGTGACAAGTGGGATTTTGAATTTGGATTAGTTTTATTTTTTCCCAACTGAACATGGAACCAAATTCAAAATATATATTTTTCCTTTTCAGTGTGAGCTTCTGCAGTAAAAGATGGGTTTGTTTCACAGAAGGGCTACAAGAAGGGAGATGTATATGTGTGAAGAATATTGAAGTTCTAAATTTAAATGGACATCAGATGTTAGATGAGTCTGACTTGGTAAGAAAAATGGGAACTAAAATGTAAAAACCAAAGCTGGCTTACAATGTTCCCTCTGCATGGTGAAGCAACAGACACAGGCAATTACAAAATTTCTGTGGAGTCAATCCTACTATTTCTCTAACATTATGAGTTCAGTGGCTTACAAATATCACTTTCTGACAATTGTTGCATTTGCTGTCAGAAAAATACAAATAGGTACAGCAATGTTCAGCTCAAATTCTTTTAAAAGGCTTCTTTCAAGTATCTTCAGAAAATACAGCATGTATGTAACACTCATAGAGGGGGAGCCGTCACTTCCACATAAAAGGGTGTATAAAGTCTGTTGTCAGCTGTGTGCGTTCATAAGCTTGCGCTCTTCTGACGTCTCCTTGCTTTTTGCTGGATTGCTTTAAGCTGTTCCTGTCAGTGACTGAACGAAGAACTACAGGCTCCATATTGACAACACATTTACATTTCAGACACAATGTCGATATCAAATTATTAAATGCAACTAAGTCAAAAGTTCCTCAAAAATGTACTAAACATTAATGATGATGGAGTTACTTTTTTACTTTTTCTTTATTTATGTTAGTGCGGTTGCATTGGAAAGTGCTCCCTATATAAATTGAAAACATCGCGCAGCACACTGGTGCTATTCTTGTACAGTACATCTGTGCTGCAGGTGTTGGTGTGGTGCATCTGTTCCAGAAACATCGGCAAGCAAAGAAAGTTACCACCAACACTAACTGTTTTTTCACTATGAAAACCTTCTGAGAAGCATGTGAAGTTTTTGTTACTCACTCTGCTAAGACATCAATATTTTAATATCAAAAAAGGCACAAGATAGAGAAAGAGTCTATCTAAATCCAGATAGACTCTAGCTCAAATCTCATTTCCTGCTTGACTCCAGACTGGTAATTCCATCACTGTTTGAATAGAGAAACACAAATACAAAGACAAACTATAGAAATTTAGGATGGTTTGGCAAACTTGCCTTGAGGTATTGGGAGTTATTTGTGCACTCACCAGATTTATGTACATTGATATAATCAAGACAAAATAATCATATTATGCATTTCTTATAGTTTAATTGCTTGGCAATTTATAAGAATCTGAGAACTCTTGACGTTCTCAACTTCTAATATGCTTAGACATATTTAATCATTTATACTGCGTTTGATCATTCCCTCCACAACTTTAATCACTGCTCATAACTTCAAACCAAACAAAATATATGAGTGAAAACTATATTTTTTACTATTTATCCCACTATGTGCTCTTTTGGGCATAAAGGAAGTGAATCCCACTTGCATTCCACCCAAAGCATGCACCAATTCAATTGCAGGAGATAAAAGTGGTGTCTGACAGAATAATGCATTGCTTCAAACCTGTATCCAATTGCCATTGGGCATGACTTTACTGCTGAGACACCTAAAGCCATCTTGGACACAAAAAAACATAAGAAAGTGACATCTGAGGCAGAGAATCTTTCACTCCTTTGAAGTTCCTGTGATACACTTAATAACCATGGGGTTTTTCCACTGATGTCTACAAAGACAGCCGTTTATGACCCTAGGCGTAGCTCAGAGGGGGAATCCAAGGGGAGGAAGAAGCAGTGACTTCCTTCAGGTACTTGCATATCTGTATGCACATTTATCGTTTGTCTATGCAGAAGATACGGCATGCCCATTATGCACGCCCTCATAGTGTCGGATGAATGACGACACCTATAAAAATCGTGTGCTCTCCAACAGGAGTGCTCATCACAGAGTCATCACTCCAGCGTCTCCCACTGGCTTCACTTTATTATTTAAAAGAGGGTTGAGTTTAATGTAGCCAGTTACTGGCACTGCTGAGACCAAAACGTGACCCAAGATGATAAAATACAAACTGAAAGCTTTGGTTTTCCCTTTTCACTTCTTTTCTGCTGTCACTGTTCTCAGATATCTTACCAGATTAGCTGGTATATATATATATAAATATATATATATATATATATACCTGCAAACAATGACGTGTCTCCAAAAAAACTCAAAACCGCTGAGTACTTCTATACTGTATTGTGAATAGACTGATGCAAAAGTAGCATTATCTTACATTACAATGCTTAAGAGTTTGAAGTATGAATTACTGGCCAATTAGGATTCATTATAAATTACCAAAAAGGAGACCAGAAATAACTAGATGATAGATTAAAGGGCAAAACAGCAAAGAAGAGGGATTATATGTGAATCCTTTCAAATGATCACAAATAGTAGGAAGAAGATGTAAGTCAGATAGGATTTACTGCAATGAAATAACGATGATCAGTTTGTAGTTCTGCTCAGGTGTCAAGGGAGTCCAGATTGTTTTATTAGTGACCTTTAGCACATTTGTTTTGTTGGCTGTTTTATCTCTTATAATTTTCTTCACATGACTCCATAGAATCTCTTTGGATATTTTCCTTCCAGTCAACTTTCAGCTTAGACCCAACACTAACTAACACAGCTCCTCTAACCTCCTTTTCTTTAACAACTCCTTTTCTTTGTGATTATGATTATGTAGACATCTGCTAACATTTCTGTATTATTTAAATTTCTTTAATAGCTTTTTGCAACATTCTAATTTTCCTAGGTATTGCATTTTGATTTTAATTTGTTGTAATGTAATATAATCAGCAATAAATGTTTGAAATATATCTATCATCTTGTGTGTCATGATTGCATTTAATATATGACTATCAATCTTTGAATTAAATTACTCAAATAAATGAGCTTTTCAATGATATTGTGATGTATTGAGATAATACATAGTTTTTTTTAGCAAGACAGTTTTTTTTAGCTTTAAAGATTAATAGAGTCTAGATCCATTGTTCATCATAGGGTGTGTTAATTAGACAGAAAAATATATGAATGCAAAATGTTTTGGCAATAATTTCCAGCATCAGTGTAGAAAAATCAAACATGGGTTGTCAGGCACCAGAAAATCCCAGTCGTACATGGGTAAAGTGATAAAAAATCCCTCCATAACTCTGAAAGTCTGACGCTCTCATCTCAAGGTCGTAATGAAATGCAAATAATTATGAGTAACATAGCAGAATGTGCCATAATCCTACAAGAGAGAGAGCCAACCACTTTTTGAGAGACAGACACAGACAAACATGAATTTAATATCCAATAGCTGGTGACTGAAACAGAGTCAATACTTATCATAAGTCATAAAAGAACCCACAGCGTAGTGGGAAATTTAACTGAACAAGATTGGAACATTAAATAACAGTACTGCATGTCACTGAACTGGTGGCTATAGGAGGCAAAAATAGCACTGAAAAAACAAACATACAACAAACACAGATGGTGAGCATTTTAAAATGAATAAATCACAATGAACAAACATCTAAGACTGAAAATGTAAAAAAAAGAAGAAGGGATGAGGGTGGTGGTGAAGAGAATAAAGAGAGGAGAGCTTAGAGGAGAGAATGACAGTAAACTCCTGAATTCAGACAGATAAAGAGAATTTGCTTCTATAGCCAGAGGATGTGCTCCTCTGTACTGAATCCTGATGTATTACCTTTTGGTCCTACACAGATCAGTGTTCAGTGGTTTAACAACAAAAAGAGACTAACTGCAGAAAAGGTCAGCATATTAACCTGGCCCATTTGTAACCATGGTGACAGCTCATTTAAATATTTGTTTTTGGCAGGTTTTATTGATGCTAGCCATTACAAGCAAAACACAAACTTTATCCAACATTTTTTATTTTTTTTACTGTCAGTAACATTACTTATTTTCAACTTTTGGAAATAAATGTACTTAACACACATTTACATTGCAAGTAAAAAAATTGCATACTCAATAAGCGCCTGGCTGACATTATTTTGGGGAGTTTTAATAATTTATTAAAACATTTTCTCCATGTTAAATATCCAGTTAAAACTTTCAAAACGTGGTTGATGGTTACAAAAATGTTGCTTCATAAAGTGGTATGGAACATTTAGAAAAAAAGAGTATTATGTGTGATTGGGGAAAATCATTTTGTTTAATTTAATGGCAGATGTGTGTGATATTATAATTCCACATGGGAAGAGAATGTTTCCAATTCATCAGTTGAAATTAACAAGACATTCATGCCGTTGATGAGTTTATAAACTTCTGCCCGGCACTCTAGATGCTTATTTTTTTCCAACCCCAGCCATTTGGTATGTATATCATCTTCTTACATGAGTTAAAAAAAAAGTATCCTGCATGTCTTAATATGAAATCTCTTGCAATATAAAAACTATTTATATTAATGTGAGTTAGCAACCCAATTGGTATAATTTACTGAGGTACAAAAAACACTTCTCAATTCACCTGAAGAGCTTCCCTTTCAGAACTAAATTAGCTTTTTCAATTTACATTTTTATTCAGACAAATTATTGCAAAAGATCTCCAACATCTGAGCCCACAGCAAAGAAATAGGTATTTTTGTTCTTCTCAGAGTCAGAAAGTTAGTCAGCTTTTAGAAATATCAACTTTTTTCTAACCTGTGAAAGAAAATCTGTATGCACATAGATAATTTGTCACTCTTATTTAACAGAAAGGGGGGCTAATAAAGGGGCAGACATCTTATCTTGACTCTCGCACTGCTTTTAAGAAGGAGGGAAAAAGGCCCTTTGAAGACATGAGAAAATATTCACAGTGATAACACAGATCTACACTCCATCTATCAAGCACAAACAAAACAGATAAGAAAAAAATGTCCTTGCAGAAGACATGGTGATAATTAGTCCTCTAACACTTGCAAAGTCGTACACAAAACATTTTGCTACTATTAAGGCTGAATAAAGAATTCATGTAATGTGAACGGTGTGCAGTGCAACGTGGATGAAATGCAGATGTAGAGGAGGCAATTAGAGTTTTAGGTGGATATGTAAATCTAGATGAAGTGCTGGTACTTATGGGAGCAGAGGGTGTTGCTGCTGGGATGAAAGGATTCTGCTGGAACAATCAATCTTGTTTGCAGTCAGCGGTGTGGGTTTAAAGAAAAAAAATGTACCTGATCTTCTGTTGTATATAGTCAGAGGTTTTAGTGGAATTTTGTTTTCTTAGACATGGAAAGAATTACGGACAAAATACTGTGTACAGTATTATTTAGTGTTTAACTGTGTTAGACTGTTTAAAGTAAGCCAAGCATCTGTAGCTTATAGTTATAAGTCATTCAAAAGAGTTACATGAGATATATTCATATTTTAGCCTTGGCACTAGCGCCCATCATCTACCAGCCATCAGAGGAGCCGTTATTCTGGGGTTGGAGTTACAAATCCCTTACACTTGAGAGCGGCTACGTATGTGACATTTTTGCAGATGAGCTATGAATTCAACACTTTTGAAGGACATACACCTTTGAATAAACTGTGTGATCCTGTGAGCTGCACATTGTCCGAAAAAAACAAAAACTATCATCCTGCTACCACTTCTACGTTGCTGGTCTGGCGACTTGTTCCTGGTTTTGCCACGTCACATTTATTGATCTACTTATTCATTCTAACTTTTCGGAGCCATGTCTAAAAGCATGTACAGAAACATACTGGGCAGAGTTTGCATTTAAAAATATTGATAAAATCCACCAACCTTTCAATGTCATTTTTTTATAAATATGTTTAATTCAACCTATTTATGTATAGCCGATTTACAACAAATATGGTCCCAAGGCAAGATAAAAAAATCCAAACACCCACTGCCAAATAAATGCTACAACTGATTTGTGTTTGCATTCCCTCACATTACAGTGAGTGAACTTCACAAGATCTCAAACTGAAGCGTGTGAAAAATCCATCAGAATTAGCAACAGACATCCTAGCTGCTCTTAACCTGATGGAGAACATTCTTCCTGCCACTCCTCGTCTGTAATAGGGCCACATAATTACCAGCGGCTCCCTCAGAGCCTTGCCCAGTTCATACGCCTAGGGCTCTCATTACCCACAATGCTGCCTGGGCTCTTAAATATCAAACATCTCTTTGTGCTCGAGGCACTGACCGCCCCTCAGCCTGCGGCAGCCCCTCCGTGCTCACACTGTGTGTGCAAGTGTGGGATTGCCTGCGTAAGCGTGAAAACGCACAAGTGTGGATCAGTGATTAAACTAATCTTGTTCATAACAGGAAGCCTCGCTTAGTTGTAGATTTATGTTTTGCATCATCTTTACTTCCTCCAAAATTATGGGTTTTGTCTCACAAAGTCATATAAGAAAATGTTAACAACGTATCTAAAAGTTTTGTCTTCCCCTCTGCAAATTTTAAATGCATAACAAATTTGCTTGAACTCTTGAGACGATTACAGAGGACAAAGACGACACAGTAAGGAGAGAAAATAATGGCCTTGACTATTTCATTTTATAAGCCTTCCAGATTTAACCAAAATATTGCCCCAGGAGAGGAAAAGCAAACAATGTAAGCATTTACTTGCATGGTCAATAACGCTTCTTCTTGTAGCTGCATTAAAAAAAAATACATTATTCTTTTATACACTAACACTTGCCTTTAGGCAAATGTCTGAAAAATAATGGTGGAGGAAAGCTTCTATTCAAATAAAAAAAAATGTCCACAATCAAAGAAAGAACATGTATAACTTTCAACTTTTGTAAGTATCATCTAGAGTTTTTAAAACTGGTGGCAAACGTATCTAGCATCTAAGCCAGATTCACTTTTCTATGTGTTACTAAAGAATGCAACTCTGATGAGCCAACAAATTAAAAGAAATTACATATGAACCCAGTATTGACCTTTAATTATGTGCCCAGTGATACATGATGGTGTGTGGCTAAAAGGTTCTGCACTAATTGTCCTATGAGTGTGTTTGTGAAGTTTCTTACACAGCATAAGCGGTGCCTTCCAACTCTGCATATGACCACATAATGTAATGCAAGCATATCTGGAATTCACTAAAACATGTGTAACTTTATGTTCTGCCAACTTAACTTTTTTTTCACACACTAACACTAAACTAAATGGTACACACCTGCAAATGTATGCTTAGATTTTTATCAAGCTGAGGAACTTGGACAAACATGTATGTGTTGTCTCATTAAAGAACCTTCAGCTGTTACATATCAATATCAAAATTGTTTTTACAACATGAGCTTGTCTATATTTTCTCTTATTACAAGTACAAATGTTAGTGTATTGAGTTCTACATGACAAACAGAATATTGTGAACTACTAAGAAGTGAAAGGAAAGTGACATATATTTTTAGTAAAAATTTGAAATGTGTCAAGTGCTATACTATCTAACCATCTTTATTCTGATATCACACATAGATGTCACAATCAATAAATTCCCACTGTTTGAAATGTAACTTGAGTATAAATCCAACTGTTCTCTAGTTGAGGTCCAAACTAACCTGAAGACAGGTTAGTTTGGAGAGCCTTATTAAGAGAAGCAGCCAAAAGGTCCTTGGTAATTTGGAGAACATGCAGAGATTCACAGCTAAGGTGGGAGTTTGAGTTCACAGGACAAGTACTGTCCTCTTAGTAGTCCATCTGCTGGCCTTCACGGAAAAGTGGCAAGAAGAAAGCCTTTTTTGAAAGAAAATTAATTTTGTGAGTGGGTGAGTAACAAGAGTGTAGGAAAAGGAGCAGAAAGGCACCTAATCAGTGCTGTGCCTCTGTAATTTACCACATCATTTACATGCACACAAACAGCTGTTAAATACAAAAAAATCCAGACTAAAATATGTTTACTGCCATTGCTTTAGCACCCCCTCCCACTCACTATGAGGTGAATATAGTTCATACTCAGTTTTTGTGCCACTTTTTTTTTGCTAGTAATCAGACAGGAAATGGTGAGAGGGAGAAGGGTGATAGACATGCAGCAGAATCCCTATGTCAAGAATCGAACCCCGGACAGATCTATCGCTCTATATCTACAACACTTGCCTCTCAGATGTTGTTCCTTAGCAGTGAAATAGAAGCTAGTCAGAGTTAGCATAAATTTGGTTTGAGGTAAATGCAGGAAACAAAGCATGCATGTTAGAGGCTACACAGGACTTGAGACTGTGCAGCCTCTCAGCAGGACAATGAATGAGTATGAAGATTAGAATACAATAGAACAAAATAAAAATACCCTTTATTCTGCCACAGTTGGATAATTCAGGTAGCAGCATTTTTTCAAATGTATATTTGAAAAAGTGATATACAAATTAACAAGGTTTTTAATTGTGAAACTACGAGAAAGATTGGTTTCCCCTGTTTGGTTTTATGCAAATCCTATAGAGAATTTGCTCAAAATAATTAAATAGATAGTATTTTTTATTCAGCCCAAATGAGTTTTGTACTTATTTGTCAGAGCGAATGTTCAGCATCGCAGCTTTGACTGACAGATCATTTTATCTGTAAATCCAAATCTAATCCAAACAAAAAAAAAAAAAAGCTAAATTATGCTTCATTGATTTGTTTAGAATACCTTCTGGGAATAATTTACAAAAACTAGTTTTCTTGAGAAGGGATAAAAATACTTAGCAGCTGACTTACCAATTGATCACCATAATTAGTTACAATGAAAAACTCTCAGACTGAGAAAGTCTGACGTTTATTTATGTATTTTTTTACTTTTCAAACTATTGTTGTGCCTTTTTCCTTATGTAAAAAACAGTATTATTGTTACTAATATCATTGCTGATACTCAACAGCTGCACAAATGATGCCTCTCACAAGTATTTTACTTAAAAAGTAGCAAAAATCACCTCGAAGTCATACAAAAATCATTTTCCATGGCCTTTCTGAACTCCTCCCACGCTCATGTTTTTCCCTTCAGAGACCAGCCGAGCCGCAAACCGCTTAGACTGCCGGTACCCATCAGATGCTTCCAGGGTCCTACTGACCAAAAAGACCCACAAGAACTCCTTCTTCAGCCTGACAACATCCCTCAGCACCGGAGTTGAATTCTTTTGTTAATAAACTCATATAATGGAAAGAAGATATCTGTGTTTATTCTGCATATGTGTAGAATCATGGTGATCAGATGATGCTAGTGCTGGACTTATGCTTTCAGCTATTGCAATAATTTATAGTTATTCATAACCAAAACTAAACTCCTATTTCTGCACAACATCAGTTATGAATCATTTCCCTCCTGGGGTCATCAGAGGTGTTTTCATTCTGTGTTTCTGGGATGAGGACTAAACAAGGCAAAGCAGCATTTCATTTTTATGCTCGTCAACTCTCGGAACAACTGTTGAAAAAATAAAAAATGAATAAAAATACACAGAAACTGTTGGGGTCATAGCCGAAAACGTTACTGTTAAATGCCGTGAAACTGATTTATCATTTCTATCTTGTCTCTGCTTTTTCTTTGCTTAAAGTTTGATCCTTTTTGTGCAGTTTCGTTCAGATCTTAGGTGTTTGATTTTTCCATCTCTGTAATGCTGTTTTTCCTTTAAAGCTTTTTAAGATACGCTTTGTAGCAAATAAATGTTATTTGCTTTTCTACCTTAATCCTTAAATGATGTGTTCGTTTTTGGTTGATTTGTTTGATTTTCATAAATACTTACCATGGGAAGAAAAATCCCTATAGTCTTTTTAGTTAATTTAAGTCATCTCTTTCTTTCGATTAATTTTTGATAAATTCACAAACCAATTGGATATTACACATCTTAAAGTAGCTGATAGCAGGAAAATGGTAAAATCTCTTACCGTTATCCTCAACAGAGAAGTGAAAGACATCCAAAGTAGCATTTTCTTCGCCCCTCAGTACATAGTAGATGTTCAGGTCATCGATATCAGCTGCAAAAGAAAGTTGAATTTATTTCTTAAAAACTCCTTTATCTTGAAGAGCTCATGTGACAGTGAAATATCTTTAAAAGTAAGAACAGATAAACTTTGAGCTGATATATGACAAGAGCTGAGATAAACTATAAAGCAAAAAAACATTTGACAAGAATATAAAAGAATGCAAATGAGGGCCAGTTTAATCTAAATGGTTTCATGGTCGAATCAATGTGAGGTGAGGCATGATGAAATTTTAAAACTGTCTGATAGCTAAGGTCTAAATTACAAAACTAGGAGATTTGTCCTTGACAGAAATGAAAAAAAAAACATTTTTAAAAGAGAATTTGCATTTTGTGATTAAAAAAACATCCATGTTATGTTTCATGCTGACTGCAGAAATAGCCTCAAACAAGCTTTTGAAGTTGTATTGCAGCCTTTTGGGTTGTTCAAACACTTCCTCCGTTCAAATAACTGTTCAGAGACGCAAGCTGTCCTGCTTTAGTATCGGCTATACTAGCAGCAGGTCTCTAGTATCACACTGATTCAATTACTTATCAGTGCTCAGCATGAACAATTTCCAACCAGAGGAATCATTTTTGAAAGTCATGCATCCATAATCTGGAGCGATAAGGGCTGCAAACCTGATATCCAAAGCGGCTCAAGCTAAACCAAAGACAAGAAAAAAGGGTTTAAATTCAAGAGCCTTAAACCTGTTCATGTCAACAACAAAAAATCAGGGGATGGTGGATCTTTTAATGACAGACAAGGTAAGAATGTTAAGAGTAGGATTGCACAGGGCACCACACATCTGTTTCCTGAACTTTGCTGAATTACAGGGCTGTGCTAGCACCTCCCTCCCCACCATTCCCTACAAAACATCTATTATAGCACAGAGAAATCATCAATGCTGCTAAAGAGCTTTCTCCCTCAAAGCTTCTTCCTAAATAATAGATGTCAGAGGAAGAAGGTTCATAACATAAAAGCCTTGACTTAAAGCCCTTGACTTTTGAATGGGATGTTTTACCACTTAAACTGTAGGTGGACTCTTGCCTGCTTTTTCCTTTCCATTGTTTTTATTATTTTATGTATACAGAACCTTGAGTAAGTATTTGTCTCTTGCATATCTTTTTTGATTTTACTTTTTAGTCAGACTTTAAGGCTTCAGATTATCAAACAAATTAGAAAAAAACTAGCCTAAACAACCTGGCCTTAATCAAAAATATAATGATCCTCTTGATTAATCACATTCTATTGTTCAGTTTGGCTAGCCACACCCAGGCAGACAGATGATAGAACCAAAAAAAATCACTTAAATAGATCATGAATGACAACAAAAAGTAAGCATGTTCAAAGTAACACATTATGCCCCAATCTAAAGCAATTTAACAATAGAAGACAAGATGATTGGAATCCTCAATTGAAATGTGCATGTTGTATTCACTCATTTGTCTGGAGTTTAAATTTTCTTCATGGTTTGAAACGTTACAGTGTGATAAAAAAGCAAGAAGTCAAAGAAATATGTATGGGGATAAATACTTTTAACAGAACTGTAAGTGATTAATCTGAAAGATTTGGCCTGCAGGAAGAGAATCCTCCTTGCAGGACAGACCTGAACCTAAGGACCTTACAAATCTAAAGTTAACAGTGTGAACAGAGGGCACACTCTTCATTCATTATTTAAAAAGATCGTCTCTTGGGAAGTGCCCTGGAAAAAGGACAAGTAAATAAAGAGCAAAGGATTGTCTCTTTCACCTGACTGCTTCTTTTGATGAGCCTGTTTGGTCTCTCTGACTCAATCTCTCACGACCCTTCCCTCATTCTTTATTTCTCTCATGTCACTTACATCCCCTCACCCCGCTTCCCTAGCCGCCTCCTCTGCACTCTCCTTCCCCTCTTCAATGCTGTGCTGCTTCTTTTTCTTTTTTCACTCTTGTCTTATCTGTGCCCTTTTTTGTTTAGAAGACCGCAGCCGCACACTGTTTGTAAGAAGTGTCCATCTCTTCCAGGCTTAAAGAGCTCTTTCTTGCTCTGTGTTCTCAGCTCATTTCTTTGCTTATAGCAAGCAGGTGAATTTTTGTACATGTTGGCTTAATTGCCATGCCATGATGATTGCATTGCTTCAAACAGCAATCAGTAGCATTGTTGTCTCTGTGCATGTGTCAATACTTATCCATATTCAAATCTGCAGAGTTCCTTGGCAATGTCAGAACCTTTTCAGGAATTAATACAGAACTTTACTCTGGATTCATAGCAAATATTTTTACAGTCAGTCTTCAGATAGGAAAGGAGGAAGGAAAGCAGGAGGGACGTTTAAAATTAATATATAAATCTAATATTTTCCCACACACTTGTTTCTTCTTCCCAATTTATCCAAACACGGAAAATGCAAAAATCATATTTTTCACTTTAACATTGTTCTGCAGTCTGTGTAAAAAGTCACACACTAACCAATGTGGTGGTGGTCAATATATTCTCTATAATTTCATAGGACACATAGCATTTCAATACTTCAAACTGACTGGACCCAGTGAAACTACCAGAATTTACTGCATCTCAAATACCATCCTGTCACTTTGAGCTCTGCACTGACCTTTTCACACCATTCTCTACCTCTGTCCTGCTTCATTTAACAGACCTCCAAAGAGAACATCAGATGTGAACATCACCCCGGGAGACGCAGAAAAAAAATTAATTATTCATCTGTTACGTCTACAAAAACATCAGCCTGTAACTTTGGTCTGCTAATTACGATTTGATGAGCAAGGCACATCTAAATCATACCCATAAATTAACTATTGAGATTCCCAAGCTGGCACTTGTCACACGTATGAATAATTATAACCCCATAAATTAAAATATTTGGGAAGAAGAGTGTGAAAAATTAATCAAAACTTACTGATTTACAGGAAATTTGAATGTCACACTTTTATCTTCAACAGCAAATCACAAGTTAGGAGGTTATAATTATTTGATCACAAAAACATGATGAAAAGCAAATTCTCTGAGCAAAAAAATATGAAGGCACAGTTTTCAAACATTTTGTTTACAAATAATGAATGACAAATCACTAGCAGTAACAATTAGACATCTACCTACTGCTTGCCACTGCCAGTTAGCTGGCAGAAAACAAACTAAAATAACTTTGTCTCAATTATAGAAAAGACAAATTTGACTATTTTGGAAAATCTCTAAAAAACAAGGACAGACATGGAGTTATACAAACATCGAGCATTATTATACAAAGAGTAGAGAAGCAAAAATGAATGATATTTCGCACATTAAGAACTTAATGTGCTGTGTTTTCTCAAAACTATTGCCATCAAAAGACAGTAAATAAAAGATACTTGGTTTTCTGTTCTAACTAAAAGCAATGAGTTCACTTAATACATTTACTGTGATACTGTGAAACTTTGTATTTTTCCTAACCCTTTCACGCTATGAAAATGTCATGCCAGCCATGACATTTATTACTATATTACTATATCAATATACTAACAATATATTGATATTATTAATATCAATATATTGTTATTATATTGCTAGTAACAATATCAATACATCTATAATGGCAATAAACATTCAGACAGTTCTGTTAGAGCAAGCTGTTGTTAATAAGCCACATGACTTTAAGCACCAGTTTTGTTTTTACTGATATCCCAAAAATATACATTTTGAAAAATTGGTTGAAACAGGCAGCCACAATGACTTATAAATTCAGCCAGAAATAGTTTAGAAATTAACAAAGTTTTAAAAACTAAGGGTAATTATATTTGTAGGCTTTCTATATGTTTTCATGCAACATCTGTATAAAATTCAACAAAAGAATGTCAATAATTGTTGAAGGAATAATTTTTTATCTTTTGTCATTAAATTACAAACTAAATGTGTTATTTTTTTAAGTTTCCTCAGAAACTTAAGAAAAGGAAACTATCAAAAAGTCAGATGTTCATCCTTTTTCCAGATCCTAAAACGAGAAGTACTTATAAAACATGATAAGTTATCCTTCTTCAAAGACTTGTTTAGGTTTTGCAGCTCTGAACAAACAATGGCAAAAATTATTGGAAAGATTGCTGAATCCATGTTTGGTGTATGGATAAACTTACATAACAGATTCAGTTTAAATTTAAATAAATCTTTGTGCAACACTAACGTGATCAAACAAATTTATGTTATACTATTATTGATAACTGGCACTGAAAGACTGCTTCTGTACTTTTCTGGTAAAACACTGAGTAGAGAAACTTGTTATTGTACTATTAAGAGTTATTGTCAGAGCTTACCTTGACTAAAGGCATCAATGGAGTTGTTTCCGTGTCCCAGGTTGACGATGTAGCCGTGTTTGGGCTGGGTAGTGATGTGGAACACCACCGAGGTCGGGATGCTGTCCCTGTCCTCCACTTTTAACACTTTAGGGCCGATGGGGAACCCCAAATGACCTGTGGCCAATATCTTCAAAGTGGCTGCACCTTTATTTGCCACAATCTGAGGGATGCCATTGTCTACTGCCATAATTGTAATCTTCATAGTCTGAGGACGTCTTGTCTCAAAAATTGTGTTGGGGAAAACATAGAAGTCTGTGTGTGTGCCGTCAGTGACAGTGAAGGAGAATGAGTCTTCTAGTGTTTCAGTTCCATCGTGTTTGTAGCTGATGAGGTTTTCGTTGAGGTCTTGTTTAGTAAAGCTTGCAACAGGTGTGGACCGGTTGAACAGCACCTTGCCATGAACAGGCAACTGGATTATCGTAAATTTAATCAGCTTTTCAGCAGTGTCCTGATCTTCAGCAGTTAGCTCGAACGGTGTGATTAATTTCAGTTGACCTTCCGTGACAATTAGACCATTTATAGTCACAACGGGTTTCTTGTTATCTACATCCACAATAGATATTCTAAATGTTCTGAAAATGGGATTGTACCCATCTGTGACTTCAAACTCAAAACTGTCCATTTTTACTTCATCATCTGAGGTGTGAATGTAAAAAATCTTGCTGCCTGCTAACTGAAGTTGGGTAAAAGATCCAATGGGTATCCCAGGAGTGTCTGTGCACTCAAGGTGCCCCCTGACTGGGGCCCGTGTGACAGTAAAAACTAATTTCTCATCAGGACTGTTGAGATCAGAGGTGCTTAGAAGATCTGTGGACAAAGTCACCCTGCCACCTTCTCTTAGAGACACACCTTTACTGATCACATCTGGGAATACGATGTCAATGCTGCCCACAGTGATATAGAAGTAACGATCTATGAGTGAATTTATTCCATCAGTCACATCAAATTTGATTAAGTCTCTGAAGCCTTGTCCATTTTGTGTGTACAATATGAGTCCTACATCAATTTCAGATTGTGTGAAATTCATGCCAAGTGTGATGTTCTCAAGAAACCCGGATGGCGTTTTTCTCTGCAGGAGACCCTGGCCAGGCCCAAATCGGATTATATATGTTAGCGTGCTGTCCTCAGAATCTAAATCTGTTGCTTTGAGGACTTTATTATTAATCTCCTTCGTCTCTCCAACTTCCACCTCCAGGCCATCATTGATAGTCATCCTGGGGGTCTCATCATCAACAGGGATGATCATAATAACGGCTGTTTTCTGCACAGAATATTTTCCATCTGTCACAATGATATCAAAGCTGTCCTCCGTTGTCTCTGAGTCATCGTGCTCATAAATAATACTCGACGCCTCTCTAATCTCTTCTAAGGTGAAGTTAGACACCAAAACAGAGCCAGTGGATAGCTGATTTAAAATGGCACCGTGTTTGGGAGGTTTGGAGATGATGAACATCAGCTCCTCAGGTGGAAAATCAGCATCTGCTCCATTCAGAATCGGAGGGTCGATGATAATGTTCATCCCCTCCATCACAACTATCTCCCTCAAATAAATCTCTGGCTTTTCATCATTTGTTGGGATGATTATGATTGGAAAGACATGGCTCTCTGAGAGATTGATGCCATCAGAGCACCTAAATGTGAACCGATCCGCCACTGGCTCTACCCCTTTGTGAATGCTCTGCACATAGAAGATATTTCCCTCCCTTATGTCTCTTAGAGTAAATGCACTGATAGCTGTTCCTGACCTAGACTTCTCTGAGCCTGGAGCAGGGGATATATTTTCTACATAGCCTGCAATGGGCTGCACAATGACAGTGCAAAGGATGTCATCTGTTGGAGTGTCATTATCATCAGCGTTCAAGTGCTGAGAACCAATACCATATTTCTCTCCTTCAATAACGCTGAACTGGAGCCCAACTCCAATCTCAGGGTCCTGATTGTCAACAGGCAGGACAGTGACTTGTACATGGACTCCACTGACTGTATTGCCCCCTACTGTCCAATCATCAGACATGTCAGTGAGGGTCAAATTAAATCCATCTTGCTGAGAGAAGAGGCCTATCTCTCCACCAGTGTGTGCATATACAACGTCCCCATTAATTATGTCAGCTTGTGTAAACCTTGCAGCAGGCACTCCTTTAACTAATATTTCCCCATAGACTGGGGGATCTTCCACAATAAATGTCAGCTGGAAATCATCAGTATCATCATCATGGCCTTGAATCACATTTGTTGTGATTTCTGCCACACCATTTTCCAGCACGTCCATGTGAGACCCGATTGTTCCTGAGGGCAGGCTAATGGAGGGAGTTTCATCATCAATGGGCTTTACAATAACTTTAACTGTCACAGTCACAACATGTACTAAATCACTGATATCAAGCTGAAAATCATCGCTCACTGTCTCCTCCCCACTGTGAATATATGACATTTTCCCCTCTGAAATATCATCAAGTTTGAAAATCTTGTTTTTCTCCAGGTTAGTGAATGCAGCTTTAATCTGGCCATGTTTAGGTGGTCGACTCAGAGCAAACGTTATCTTTTCGCTTTCTGTATCAAGGTCTTGGGCATCCAGCTCTGCCGTGGTTAAAATGTGCATTCCGCCTTCAAACACGGTAAAACCGGTGTTTGTGATTTGCGGTGGGTTGTTATTGACTGGCTGCAGAAAGATTGTGAACATCCCGTCTACACTGTTCCCTGCTGTGTCTTCGACGGTGTAACTGAACTGTACTACATGGGGCGTGATTCCCAGTTCCACGTTTGGGGGTGCATAGGATATCTTATGATGGTTTATTTGAGCTTGTGTAAACTCTGTCACTTCAGAGTCAGGATGATCTGTCAACACTAATGATCCAAATATAATGGGGTTATTTTCATCTGTATCAGTTGGGGCCTGTTTGAGTGTATATTTGAGGTCACGATCGTCTGAGTCCATGTCAGTGTAACGGAGGACCTCTTTAGTGAATTGAGTGAGTTGATACTCCTCAACAGTCATCTGCAGGGTAGTGCCAGGGTACAGTTCAGGGGATACATCATCAATCGGTAAAACACGGATTACAAATATACTCTCTCCAGATAAATTAGGTGGGTCATTGTCATCCTGAACAGTGAACATAAACTGATCCATGATTGTTTCTATGCTGTGGGGACCTGTGTGCCTGTAAAACAACTTTCCATCTGTGATGTCTTTCTGAAGCCATTCTGTCACCTCCTTCTCATACATTTCATCCTTAGCATTAAATTTCCAAGAGGAGGGGTCCTCCGGGGCATCTGACTGTCGCAGTATCACTATGCCGATTGTTGAAAAAGGGGGAATAATGGTAAATTTAATTGTTGAGTCTTCAGAGTCAATATCAGCAGCACTGAGTACGAGAGGCGATATTGGAATCGTTTGGTGTTTGAAAAGCACTAGACCCATGTTTGCATTGATAATTGGTGACTCATCATCAGTGGGGACAATAGTTATGGGAAAGAGGAATTCAACTTCATTTTTCCCATCTGTCATCTTGAAGACAATATTGTCACTGTATGTGTCGCTGCCATCATGCTGATAGATAACAGCCCCTGTTGTAAGGTCAGCAGGTGTGAAAAATTTTCTCTGGGAGCCCAGCACCATGAGCCCCCCGTGCCGTAGGCCGTCCACCACTGTGACTGTGACAGAGTCTAGGTTGTCCTCGTCGCTGATCTCCAAGTTGTGTGTGCTGATCAGAGGCCGTGACTGGCCCTCATACAGCAGCTGACCCGTGTTACGCGTCACGACAGGGGCCAGAGTGTTCATCGGCTTCACAACAATCATAAAAGCAAATGGGTCAGAGACAGCCCCCTCCGTGTCGATCACCTCAAACTCTAGCTGGAAAATCCTTTCTGTGTCCGAGTCCAGAGAAGGAGGAACATAAGCTATTTTCAAATCCTGCAGGTCTTTCTGGTAGAAGGAGGTGATTGGAAGGTTTCTGTCATCTGTGCTGACTATGTAGCCCTCCTCATAAGATAAGGGAGAACTGATGTTAAAAATAAGCTCTTCTGGGTCTGACTCTGTGTCCTCTGCAGCCAGCATGTCAGGGGTGAGGGCTGTCATCACAAACTGGCTCACCTCCATCATCATCATGGTTACAAAGCTGGGTTTGGGGGGAGTGTTCTCCTCTCCATCTCTGATGCGAACCATAAGATGAAAATACTCCTGCTTCACCAGGTTCCCTTCTTTATCGTGGAGTTCTACAACCATAGGAACATAATCCCTGTTTGGAGATTTGCGATTGAACGTGTGCTTGTAGCGTATTTCCGCTTGTATGAATTCATCACAGTCCATCACTGTGGAAAGTTTACCTCCATCAATGAGTTTTCCATATCTGGGTAGCGTGCTGGCGCCGGATGAGGTTGCCACTTCGCATTTGTAATTCACTCTATCATAAGTAAACTCTAATATCTTTATATTGATAGGATTACTAATCCCTTTAAGATGACCAACAGTGAGTGGCACGTTTTTGGTGAGTAACTCCAGCTGCGTAAAAACTACTTCCACCTCCATCATGAACGGGATAATAACAGTTTCGGTTTGAGCATCATACCTGAGCTGCAGCCTCACTCTGTCCCTGGCCGGACTCCTGGAGCCATAGTGAGAATATGTCACGTCGCTCGGACCAAAATCACATGGAAACTTTTTGGGAGAGAGGTGCCCCGGTCTCTGTGTGAGTGGGTCGTTGTCCAGCACGGTGATGCTGCACCGGTCTCCCGGCTGCGTCTGAACCACCAGGTCGTTGATGGGGTCGATGAAGACCGATCTTCCGAAAGGCACGCGTATTCCGTTGTTGGCCACCAGGATTGCGTCCTCCGACAGCTCGGACCGGAGCGCGTAAAATAACCCAGAGCTGTTGGGTTGCGCTAAAACAAAACCTGTTACTGAAAAGCACAGGATAAGTCCGCGGAGCAGCATCTTCGCGTCCGAAAACAGTGACGCTGTCGATGTGCAGCCGTGCAGTGCCCACCCAGGCTGATTCACTCGAAAAGAATCAGACCCCAAGAAATGATTGGAGTGAGATGGATGTGACTCCCGCACATTTATCCGTCCGAAGCATCCACATACTCAGCTTGCACAACGCACAAGAGTTTTAACTTCATGCTCCAGAGAAGCACTGGCTGAGCTGCTCCCGCCCATCCCCGCACATATTGGAGGATTTCTGAAGGCTTGTGCGCTCACCAGCATCGCCAATGGGCAAGACACTTGACAGTCACCAAAAGAGGCTGGATTAGGAAGATGAGCTGAATTACTCCCAACGCATATAATTGACTTGGCACAACACCCATTATTGGCTTTCTCCAGGTACAAGCACTTTGCGAAGTGATAAGATAAAATATGACGTATCTAAATGAAGGGGTTTTCAGTTGTATTTGGCAAAACACAGACACTTAAGTACAATGATCAATTAGACTTTTACTTTAAATCAATGATGTATGTCCCCTCTTATCATAACGGATTGAATTCTACAGTGTAAAAACAGTTTTAACAAATTTATTAAGTTAACACGCTCAATGTGTGTAGGAAAATGTTTTCATCTTAACTCAGACGTTTTGAGTGAACTCTTTTTGTCTTTCTTCATTTATTTCTTTATAACTTTCTTTTTCCTATCTTTATATGGATATAGAAACAACTGGTTGTGCTATAATAAACCAAGTGTTCTAGGTTTTGCCAGGTTTCTTTATTTTTTATCATGTCATTGTCTACTGTGAAAGAAAAAATTAAATTTCTGACTAGTGTTCTGTTTGCGAACATGAGGACAGCTGATCTGAGAGAAAATATTGTGCTTGAGCTATAAGCCTCAGACCAACGCCATTTAGCAAGGCTATGATTATCAGTAAATGTATTTTACTTGAAGGGGTGGTGCTGTGTATTTTCTACCCTCATCGAACCGTTTTATAGAAACATGAAGTAATTATTTTACCTTCAGTTGTTAAAGAATGTTATGTATATTACCCCCCTCCTTTAACTGTCACCCCGAAACATTTAAATCAACGGCTCTATGAAGACACCCATATTCTAATAGTTAAGGGATGAGTTAATAAACTTGGCTGACTTGTGGCAACTAATGTCCTCAGATGATTTAAGTCACGTGTGTCAAGGTCCACAGGCCAAATCTGGCTCATCATAACTTATTCCTGAGGGCACAGCTGGTAGAATTAGTCAGTCTATATTTGAATAATCAAATAGAAGAGCAGCTAGAAAAGCAGCAGCTGCACAATTAATCAATATTTCACAAACAACAGGAAAATAGCATGTTTTAAACTTTCACAAACTTTATGGCATATAAACTCAGACTGATCAATGCCAAATATTTGTAATTAGAAGGAATATAATTTTACATCATTGTCAGTGCACGTAAACAATTTTTGGGGTTACAAATAATTCCCTCTTTCACAACAGATACATATGCTTGGTCTTCTTTGGCTAGAAAATTATCACCAACAAGAACGTCACCTCGCTCTTTCATGAAGTCATATAGTTTGTCCTCCATGTCGAAGTGAAGCAATAAGCAATAGTTTGTGAATAAGTAGTTTTCATTGTTCTCCATACAACACATATAAACACTTTACTAACAAAAACATCTCCATATAAACTATGTTCAGATCACTACACACTACCAAATAAATTCATAAAACACTATAGACATAAAGTTAGACATAAACTTTATGTCTAACTTTATCAGACATAAAGTTTGATTTAAAAGTTAAATAGTGGCAGAGGCTCATATTCGATTCTCCCAAAATCTCCTTTTTGTAGTGTTGCAAGAAATCTTCTCACATTCTTACGTGCTGAAGGGTTTGGTAGTCTGTGCATTTCAGGCTTTACCCAAGGTAATAGTAATCAGAAGAGTCTCTTAAATATTCTGCTGCTAGAAAATAGGAGCAGTCCAGATATGACTTTTTTATGGAGATTAGAACATATAACCCATTATTGCTTTTAAACATACCATTTGGTCATTATTTTGTCTATAAGCACATACACAGATGAAACTGGATAGAGTGTCACTTCAGCTGTGCATCCAATGACAAGAAGATGGATGATTCAATAAATGCCAATAGTTTTGAATGCTGCAACATAAATTACATGAGAAAAATATTAGTGTATAGTTATTTGAAATACTTTGATATGAACCATTACCTAATTACAGTGTCATCATTCAGTCTGTTTTCAGTTTATTAAGCCTAATATGCCTTCATATGCCTCTCTTCATTTGTTCATCTGTGATTCTCTGTAGAAACTTACAGTGTGAATGTTATCTATTTATTCCCTTACTTAATTAGCCATTTGTCCTGAAGTGATCAGTATTGACCTCTAAATATTGCTGACCTTCCCTCAAGGAGGATACAAGTGCAGTTATAACCTCACCAGGGTAACAATCGTTTACTTGTTTTGGTTATTTCTAATGAAAAAAAATCCTAAATTCTCTAAACCGTTGCTATAAACGACAAAGTGGGCATGTAGAACAGATAATTAGCTTTCACAAACAGACTGTTGGTCAAGAAAGAAGAAGATCTTTTGCCTAACCTCCTTTCTGGTACTATATGATAACTTGAGTCTTTTCTCACATTTGTAAACCTTTGTATGGAAGGAAGAGTCAACATCACACACCAACAAAACATTGTTTCCATTCAGAAAAATTTTGATTACTACCAAAACAAGGTTTTGTCCACAAAGTATGTAGTACATTTCTGTAAGTAGTGCAATCTTTCACTGCAGTTTTTATTTTGTACGTATAATTTAATATCTGAACCAATTTGGTCCTTTGGATGTGTGGATTGTTTGAGTTGTTGCCAACATCTGGTGTGTGTGCATTTTATGTCAAAAGCAAAACTACAAATATATTGACAGAAAGAAAACATTGATGGGTTCAGCACACATTTTACCCAGCTGGTTATGTAAATTGGTATGTCAGAAGACTCAATCTTCATTAGTTATCCATGAGAGGAGAAGCCTCATTTTGTTGATGAATGGCTATTTATAACCTTTCACTCCTGAACTTTTATGAGTCAATTTTCTGCAGTTTTTCATCTGACAGATTTCCAACATGAACATTTGAAAATGTCCAACCTCCAAGTAAGACAGCCTTAATGTTAGATGTAACCCTTAGCAATGTTTGTAGCCACAGTCAATTTTCCATTCTCCTTCTCTATGCGTGGTGATTAGAGGGCTTTCAGAGGCCTGTTATTTTGAAACACAAAGACCAGCCTTATTTTTTTTCAGCTGTTTATGCCTGAAATCCACAAACACATTCTTCTTGTGATTTGACAAGAGAACAATATCTACGCATGTATGACATTGATGCAAATCCATAAAGTAGATTGCATTGAATATCAAAACATGAGGACAGTCACAGCAGGATAAGTTAGACAAAATTAGAGACTCCTGTACATTTGCAAATTTGCGTTGCAATATTTGTTTAGAGCTTTATTATTTTCCAAAGAAAACTAAGTCAAAATAATACACAGATTTTTTATTGATGAGCACTTGTTTGTGTAATTGCCATCATTCTGATCCTCTGGTCAGACAAGACGCTTCTTCTGTTCCCATGTGACCAATTAGCACTCAAACTCTGGTTAATCCCTGCAGCTCTCTATCACCTAACAGGTACAATAGAAGTTTTGGAAAGCTCAGCCGCATATTTATGGCACATTCTCACAGCGCAGGATATAAGGTTCCCTCTGCGCAGCAGCTGCTATGCCGTGATAAGGCCCCACGTGGAGACTTTGAGGTCTGACACTACACAGTTCAGTGAAAAATTCAAAACTGCCAACTAATGACATTGTAAGGGTCAGGTGTACAATAAAATGGTTGCATTTGCATAAAACCTTAGTATGTATGCCATGAGTTACTATAAAATTTTCTATGCTCAAGCATTTAAAATAGAAGTTTTTTTGTGATAATTTGAGGAGCAGAGAGAGACGACAAAGCAACAGAAACACACCAAAATATTTTCACTTAATTGGATTTTATATTCTGGTTACTATGGTTAACTTAAAAGAGGATTGTTATAAACTATTTAACGAATCAGTGAACTGCATCACATGATAAGTAAGGATTATGACTACGTCTTTACAATATGTGTATCAATTACACACACCATTTTCATGATGAAACATGGTGTTGGCAGAATCATGATGTAAAATTACTTTTCTTTTAGTATTTTAGTATTTAGTGTTCAGCAGGAGTTAACGGAAATTTTAATCGGGGCTGTAAAAGGGCCAATCCTGGAAGACAAGCTTTTACAGGCTGCAAACAACTGAAGAAATCACAGCCAAATCTTCAAATTGGATGATTTAACTGAAATTATGTTCATGTGTTAAAAATGGCCCACAGAGACGTCAGATCTCTATTCAAATGAATATCTGTCACTGGAAAAATGATGCTTATAGACCCTTCTCCTCCATCCAATCTGACTGAGAACGTAAAACAAGTACAGTCTCTTGATTTACAAAAAAGACATCCTGCATAATGCTTGCAGCTGAACAAGACAGCCTTACGCAGCAAAGTTTGCCACAATTTTCAGGTTGTTACTTGTAAAATAAGTTGAAAGTCATGTCTCATTTTCTTCCTACTTCACAAACGGCACTTTGTATGATAAGGGTTCGCCAAAGAAAATACTTTTTGTACTTCAGCAGGAAAATTTAAATGCTATAAAATAACATCCGGGAAACAAAAAACATTCTCTGACATTTTATCTTAAAAGCCCCACATTGAGACATTTTATTTAGAACTAAAACCCTTCTCTACATCACCAGGTACATAAACTAATATAACATATTCATTTGATTTAGACTATAAAATCTACTGAAAGCATCAAATTAAACATGCAAAAGCAAAAAAAAAATAGCACCAGCATGGCAGCATCTTATCTGGCTTGAATTACTGTGTGGAGATATGGAGTAACACAAAAGCACATTATGATGTACATTAGAAAAGGGCAATAATAATTGAGCATACAAATTCAACGTTTTTCATGTAAAATGTGGTGAAATAATTTGATCCAGTCAAATTCAGAAATGTTCAAATAACGTACTTAGCAAAAAATAAATAAATAAATAAATAAATAAATAAATAAATCAATAACATAAAATAAAACAAAAACAATCTGATACTTGTAACTGTATAAAGAAAAGTAATATTCAAGAAAGAACAGGGGTCTATCAGTTGAATGGAGAGGCACGTTTTAGAGAAACACAAAGGAATATGTGCACAGGAAACTATCAAGTCTCCAATAGCAAGAAAAATTAAAAAAATTGTACCAATAAAAGCCAGTTTGAAAAGTAATACATTGTAAAACACTGTATAAATAATACACAGACTTAGGTATTAAGAGGAGATTTTGGTTGTGTGCTAGTGGGTGTTATGCTGGCTGTGCTGTGTATTAAATATGATGAACTGCGTATACCATATATTTTATGCATAAATATAGGGAATAAGAAAAGCCTCATACTCTATAGACATATACAGTAACTGGTCTCCATTTTGTAGAGGTCAGGTATGATTTTGACCCATTCTTCCTCACAAACTGTCTTCAAACCTTGAATGTCCTGGAAGGCCTCTTCACTGGAAAAAGTGAAGAGGCCTTCACTTCTTCCAGAGGTATGTAATTGGATTCAAGTGAGATGATTTGCTCTGAGAGCAACATAGATTCCTTGCTTTTATTTTAGAGTGGCTATTTTACTGAAACATCTTCTCAATTTATTTTGAGATCCTCATTATGAATGCCCTGATATAATTTATCTTTCCTTTAATTCTATAAACACTGCCATTGAAAAAAAAGAAAAAAAAACAGCCCTTGATATTCTCACTTGTAAACTTCACTGCTTTTGTTTAGGGGTGAATGTGAATGGCAGAGCAATTTCTCTTTCAAGACATGTCTCTATGGATGTGCATCCAAAGAGCTCCAATAGTCCATCTGACTGGACTATTTTCTTACAGTATTGTATTAGCCTGTTCAAATGTTTTGCATCTTTTCCATGTTTTCTCTTCAGCAGTGGAGTCTTGTGAAGTGACTCCACTCAATGTTTTTCAAGTAAACTGTGCTGAAATAGTTTGATCTAGTCAAATCCAAAAATTTGACAGGCTGTGATTGTTCAGTATATTACTTATTTTTATTTGAAGCCACTGCAACTGTTAATCACATGATTCAGAGAAATCTTAGTGAAGAACCACTAACGTTCTAAAGTAGATAATCTTAGTGAAGAAAGATGTGTTAATGAACCTTTCCTTCCCCAGCTTCTCATGCATTTGTCATGTCACATCTGTTCCACATTCTGTTCATTTGAATCATTGGTTTCCACTTCAACATCTTAGCTCCCTTTTAGTCAGTCTTTGCTAGATTCAATTGTTCCTTGTTTCTCCATATTACTGTCTGGAAGTGTTTTATTTGAAATGAGTTTAAAATAATGAATCCTTGCTCGTTTAGTTTTATATTTGGCTGTTTTTACTTATCTCTGCTCTTGTAAAGTCAAGTACTGAATCTGTTTTGTGTTTGTGCGTCTTCTAAAAACAGCTGCACTCCTCGTCATTCCTCGCAAACTTCTCTATCTTTGTTGTCACACAGAACTTGTCTTTTCTGGAAGAAAACACATGAAAGCAACAACTTGACATGCACAGCCATGGGTTCTATTTCCATATAGCCTGAATTGACATGTTCCTGGGTCAGTTGAAAATGTAATAGGAATCATCAGTCTAACACTTCCTTCTAATTCCAGTTTTCACCTATACACACTTTACACAAAACTTCACATCTGGTCTGTCTTTTTTTCTCAGGTTACAGTTGTGGAAATTCATACATTTGGAGCATGCATGTTTGTAGGGGAACTCTTTGGTCTGAACTAAAATTTCAGCATAGCCAGTACTCTGTAATCATCAACACAATGACCATGTAAGTTTACACAAAGTACCTTTCTGGGTAATGTTTACCATTGGGTGAAACTGCTAGTTTCTTTCCGTATCTCACAGACTCCAAAATAGTAAAAGGTAACAATTAGTCTGTGGATCTTTGCCTTTCATTCACAGAAACAAATACATGATTACCAATCTGAGGAGGATTGGGTAAATACCAGTTTAAACTGTGAGAACTTTGTGAGAAAAACTGTTCACACCTAAATTACCTAAAAAATGAGAGAACATGCAGAATTTTAATCACCACCTTTTACTGTTATGGATGGTCTTTCTTCATTCTGCAAAGTGTGCTGCTTCCTATAATGTCTTTCAGCCTAATTCCTGAAATGTAATGATATGCAAGAAACTTTTCTTTCCTCCTTTGTTTTGTCTGGTTTGTTTTTGTTGTGTTTTTGTTTAATAGGACTCACAAAGGTGATCAGCCTAATGAGGAGAGAGCCTGCATCAATCAGACGAAGCACTCAGCCCTGCAGGCAGTGGCAGGTTGCAACCCTTAATGTCAGATCTTCCTCTCTATTGTCTATCTGTGCTTCTGCAGCATTTCCATATCTTTTTTGTCATATCATCAAAACAGGAGACAAAAGCAATTAAAAACAGAACCCATATTAAAAACATTTTCATAAACTATTTTTAAGTGCAAATAGACATATAAAACATATAATCAGATCTTTGAGCTTACGAAAAATGTTGGCATTACACAATTCACATTACTTATGATTTTCAATAAAATAAAGTTTGAATTAAATGGCTTGTTGACATAAATGTGGCTTTGCTTCACATTGAAATGACCAGGTGAAGAATTAATATGATTATGTTTTTTATTTTCTACTGCTCTCTGGTGGTGAAGAAGTGGTGGAGCATTTGAAGGGAGATATTTAAGACAGATCTGGATTATTTGTCCATTATTAAAATACATTGTGGCTCTAAGCTGTTTTCATCATCCTTTCTATGTTTTACTTTAAACAGTGTCCCATGCCTTTCTTTCAACAATGGCTTTCTTCACTCTTCTATAATGCCAGATTGTAGAAGTACTAAGAGTGGCCATATTGACAGATTGTTTCACCTGAGCTGCAGATCCTGGCAGTTCCACCAGAGTTACCAAAGTTGAAATAACAGCAAATAATGTAAATTGAAGAGCAGTTGAAGAAGAAGGTTAAAAAAATGGTCAGTTTGTCCTATGGCAGCATAACTATAAAGATAAGCCAGTCTAAGTTTTATGGTAATACTTTGAAGTGTTTTCATATGATGAAATGAGAAAAAAGCTTAAGCAGTGTAACAACAAACCCTACATTCACTGCATAAACTCTTCTGTAGGCACATTGCTCATCCAGTCTTAACACATCGTGATAAAATTAGCTTAGAACAAAGTTTGGTTAAATTGTAGATTTGATGGATCTGCATGCAATGCACAGAGAGAAAATGCAGTGAAGCCTAAAAAATTCATGTGCCTTGCATATTTTGACTTATATATTTTGAAGACGACACCCTCAAGAGAAATCAACAAGCCTTCCCCAAACTTATTTACCCAGCAGGATTATTCGGGCTGTCCTTGACTGTTTTGGTGGGTTAATGTTGCACTCAGCAGGTTGATGCTTCTTCTGTGATGATAGAAAAACAATCCCATGAGACAACAATCCCGACACTAACTTTAAGAAGCTGCCAAAAGACTCGCCACATAGAACCCTGTTGGGGTAGTTTGTGTAAAATGATGAACAGAGGATTTATTAAGTGTCAGTGTCACAGTGAGTGCTTCATCTCTAGTGGAGTATTTGTGGAGTTCTAAATGACATCTCCACACTACAAGGTCACACTCTCACAGCATGCTGTCACCAAGCCTAAACAAGCTGCTGCTGTGAAAATTAAATCAGATGAAACTTTGCTCTTTCTGATTTTTATTTTTTTTACCATACACATCAGATGTGCTGGAAGCTGTTGAACTTAAAATGCACCCTCCTCATGATTTAAAAATATCCCCACAAACCTTAATTCACATGGGCTCAGAGTTGGCGCAAAAAGATGCAAAAACAGGAAAGAACTGGATGGGTTTTCCTGCAGGGCTGATTTAACAGATTGAGCTAAAACATTTAACTTGAAGAGGAAAGACAGAAAAAAATACAGCATGTGCTTTTGATATTGAATGACGAAAAAAAGGGGGATCAGGACTCAGGCAGCCAGAACTGGACTGCTGAATTTGTCCCTGAGAGAAAATCAGTCAGAAACAGCTTTTAAGTTCTGCTATCAGCCAGCTCTGAGAGCAGGTTAGGCATCCTTCATGGTCTGAGAGCTGGAACAGCCTAAACATGGTGCTCTCTCACAGAATGCATTAGATTAGACTCCATATAGTACATTAATGTACAGATATGTAAGCCAAATTTTATTTTATCTTTGAAAGCCCATCCCCACATTTTTTGAATGCATCTTCTAATGTATCTTGAATTATTCTGTTCTGTCCAGATTTTGTGGCTCTAAAGAGAACAGAAAAGTTGGCAAAGAGAAAGAGTTTAATTTTCTCTTATACAAATATGTATAAGAGATGAAGCATTGACAAAAAAAAATCAAACATGTTTAAAGCAATTAATCACATATCTAGCACCTTTGATTATGTACAATTAGCATGAAAGTCTTTTTTTTTCGGCTTTTAATTATTTAAGTGATTGTTACAGAGAAATCACACAGTTTTATTCATCCATCATCAGGTTTCTGGCACAATACTGACCAAATTTCTTGGCAGAATTAATAGACTTCATTTAAATTGGTTCCTTGTTTGCTGTGGACCTGACATGTAAAAAACCCTGAAAGGCCTTCCAGAAATGGCCTTTCTGGAAGGCCATTCCAGAAACTTACTGCATTATAAAATATGTTTAATGTGGGTTTGGCATCGTTCTTCTTGTTTTGATAGTGTTTCTATCTATCATAAATTGATAGTGTTTCTATCAAAACACTCGGTTTTGTTATTTGTTTTCTGTTTTGACGTAAAGTTAAAGGCTTTTTGTTTTGCCAGAAGTCCTACGTCTTCATAAGTTTATTCTATACAGGGTTCTAGAGTTTGAAGACCAAACATGGACTCCGCTACATATTCTAGTTTCTGCAGTCATAAACTCAATCCTTGTCTCCTCTGTTAATAAATCTTTTCACCAGAAGGCACTCAGCTTGTCCATTTGGGAAGCTGCCATTTTTGATCAAGCTATAACATGTACGTTTTGGATTAGGCACTTTTTTCCCTATCCTCTGTTAAACTCAGATGGTAAGAGTGTCTCCTGTGATGCAAGAGTAACAAAGAGATCATCTCAGAATCAGCTTTCTTCAACTTCTATTAATACTCACTGTGTTAATTGAGCTTCCTGAGGTGAGAATAAAATAAACCACCCCAAAGCTGAAAAGAAAAAAAATACAAGCTGCAGACAACCACGGCCTCTAAAGAGGAGTTAATAAACTTTCATTGTTTTGTTAAAATAAATTTCTAGAGCCTTCACAGATCCTTCGCAGTGCATTCCTATTGTTTCTATACTGGAGTTACGACAGAAGAGGGCAGAATAAGGTCAATAGGAATATTAAAAGCTCTGATGATATCAATGTTTTTTTATTACAAGATGAGTGATAAGATCTGCCTGTCTGCCTGCAAAACCTTCACTCATTTATTATTTTACAATATTACATCATTTCTGTGAGAGTGAACATTAAATGAATCATTAGTGCTGTCAGAAGTAGTCTGTTTCCACAAACTGATTGTTCTTTTTCTGACTCGCTGACTTGTGGCTAAAGCAGAGATTTTATCCTAGAGGTCAAGAAATATCTTCACATCTCATTTTAAATTGGCTTCCTATGTTGAGAGGCCAAAGTGCACACTCAAGAGTGCATGCTGACATTTATAAAGCAGTGGGGACAAAAACGAACAAAGAAAAGAGCACAAAAAGATCTGTGGGAAGAGCCATTTGTTAGAAAGTGGACTTTATTTTCTAAATCACTGCAATCAATCCATCCTGCCCTGATCCACATGTCAGTTCCTGTCCTGTTTGGTATTTTCAGATTCCATCTTTTTTGTCAATCCATACAATCATGCCAGTGTATGCATTAGACGAAAATAAAAGCCTATTTTGCAAATATCTGGATAAACAAGGAGTCTGTAACAAGAAGTCAATTTTAGGCTCCTAAACAGCAGCTCTGAAATAGATAACATCTGCTCCACCCGAGACACACTGTGGCTTTTTGCCATTTCATAAGTAGATTTCTGATGAATTTGCCCTGCAGTGACTTTGATTAAAATAAATTAGAAAATCCATTTGCAATGGCCCTCCTGCTCCTCCCTCCCATCTGGGTGTGCATCCTAATGGCTAAAGCGAAAGGCAACATTGAGTTTTCTGCACTATTCTCTGCAGCTTGTTCTTAACTTGGTGTGTCTGTCCTATTTTCCTGGGCTAAAGAATAGCATATTATGGAAAAACAGTATTTAGACGCGTGCCTGTGACGGACAGGGGAGCCGCCCTGGGAAATCTGGGTGATTAAGAGCAGAATAAATCAGGTGTAGAAAATGAGGGTTTCATGCAGAGATGATCAACAGCTTTGTTGATAGTGCAGCAATTTGAAAGCTTTATTCTGTTTTTTTATTACTACATACATTTGTATGCATTTAATGTCTTCATGCATTTAATGAAACATTTTATGGATAGTGATACCGTTTCATGGTGTCTGCATACTAATCACAGCTTTTTAAATGCAAATCCTATTTCCTCAGCACCTCCTGAGCAAATCATTATAAATCCAACTTAACTTTGCATATTAAAATAATCCTGGTGGGCTGTCAGTAATTATCTCCATTTAATGTGTGAAGATGCAGAATGCATATTCTTTAAATTCAACAACCAGCCTAAACACAGTCTGATGGTGAAAACTGAGGAGAAAGAGGGCAGCAGAGAGCCATGTGTTTGCAAAGTTCAATTTGATAGTTTTATTTGCTCATAAGATGTTTCCACCGGGTACACAGCACAAGTTCAGAACACATCAATAATGCAAGTTGTTTTGAATATTAGGGATAGGAGCTTTACAGAAAGAAATAATGTGAGCAGGCTGATTATCTTCATCAGCAAAGTAACAAGATTCATTAAAATAATCTGATTACATTTATTTAAAAAAAAAAACTAAAAAATAAATCACCTGTTATGCTGCCATATTTACAATGTAGGTTAAACTAAACAATAAAGAAAGATGTTCTGTTTATGTATTTATTGATTGTTGGACGTGTGAAATAATACAAAAGTTACTCTAAATCTGCCTTGCTCAGCATTTCAGGTAATTTCTCTAGTCGTTACTCCAAGCCTCAACTCCTGCTTGATAGCATCTCAACTCTTGTGTGTGACCCGTAACTTTGAAAATGCATATTCTCATGTGAGTCACTGTCAGTTGTGTGGGCTCAAAAAATAAATATGAAACATGCTGCGGTGTTTCCTGGGTCGTAAGTGTATTTCTGTGGTGTGAGTCATTATGCCATCGACAGGGAAATGCTGCATAAGTCAGTCTCCTTGTCCTCCCACTCTGTCTCTGGGAATGATGCGAAGCTCCGAGCCGTGCTTTAGAAACACGTTCCCTGCAACAGAGGACAGAGAGCTGTGAGGATCACAGTTCATGTTGGGGATGAAAAGGGTCTTTTTACAGTCACTGAAGCTAACAGGAACAAACCCACTCACCAGCAGGAAGCATTTTTTAAGCTCTCTCTCTCTCTCTCTTGGGATGCGATTTATTACCGAAATATTAAAAACTAAATCCAAACTACCTGCGAATTATGGGTTTGTATACAAACATATATACAAGTTGGCTTTAGACGTTTTAGATGGATTCAAGTTTCAACATAACACACAGGGCCTGGAAAAAGTATTAAATTATAAAATAGAGCTTATTTTTGTGAAGTGGAAACATTTTTTTGAATAAAAAATACAAAAGCATTAATTCTCCATTCAGTCAGTGGTTTTTAGGAGACAACGTTCACTGCAATTCTTCTGGGGTCTGCACATTTAAAGAACAAGATTTTAGTTCATTATTGCATGCAAAATAGCTCAAGCCCAGACAGATTTTATTGGAGGGGAAGAACTCTTGACAGAAATTTGCAACTGGATTTAGGTCTGAATGATCAATGAATTATTGCTACACATAGATATTCTTCAGCCTAAACCATTTCATTACAACTCCACATGTATGTTTAGTTGCTATCCTACTTGAAGATAAACCTCCAGTCAAAGCTCAGGCTTTTTTTTTCTGAATTACCCCAACATCTTTGGGCTTCATGACAAACAAGCAGCTCCCTGCATGATGCTGCCACCACAATGTTTCACTTCATTTCAGATTGCCTTTTATAGCATTGACTTACAACAAATGTCATGTTAACACACATAAAATTTAATTCACACACAAAAGTAGGCAGTCAATTTAATCCAATCACAAAAACAGATTCAAAGTCAGCTACATAAAATCCAACTGGATCCTCGTTATGAGACAATCCAGTGAGTTCAGTTTAATATTCAAATAGGTGAAGAGGTTTATTGTCAACAAAAACTGTGTGAACACTGGATCTTTAACAGCTGCTCCTCATACTGGGCAACAGGAAAGAGGAGAACTTCCTCGGGAAGAATCTTGAAGCTGAACCTGACTCAGAGTGAGCAGCTATCTGGCAGCAACAACTGGGGCTTTGAAACAGACCACACACACAAAGCACAGGACAGTAGCTCAGGAGTACTTTCCATGTTGAGGAAAGTTTAGTTAGTGGCAACAGCAGCTAATTTGAGTACCTCATCTAGGAGAAAAGCACCACTAAACAAATAAACCAAGAGTTATCTGAGTCACTGCAACATTTAAACATAGTAATTTAAATGTTGGTCTCATCTGACCAGTGCCCCTTCTGCACTGGTCAGTTTTCTGGATTCTCCACATGTAGGAAGCTTTCTTCTTCTCTGTCTTTTATAAAGGTCAGGTTGACAGGATCTCCCATCTGCCTTATGGATCCCTGTAGCGGTCATCTTGAGCCTCCTGCATAAACTTTTCCACAACATCACCCCAACCTGTCTGATGTGTTCCTCGGCCTCTACGACTCTGTTTGTTCACTAATGTTCATTTAAAAGGACACCCCGTTCTTCTAAAAGAACATCAGTGAGCAAAAGGCAAAAATGTTCCCTTAAAAGAACATGCTGTTCTTTTAAAAGAACATTCGTGAACAAACACTGACGCCTTCACAGAACAGCTGGATTTATACTGAAACTGACCGACACACATGGAGTCTATTTACTTATGAAGTTCTGAAGGCATTTGTTTGAACTGGGTATTATCAAGAGATATCACATTAAAGCTGGATAAATATAAACGCCTCACTTCAAAATTAGATCTGTATTAATTTTTTTAAAAATCCCTGTGCATAAATTTCCCTTTACTAAACTTCCCTGAAGTACACTCTGTTGGTCTTCACAGAAAATCCAATTAAAATGCATTGAAGTTGATTGTAAATTGATGAAATATGAACAAGTTTGGGTGATTTCACCAAGCACTGCACACCACAAATTGAAACATTGATTTCTATTTTTTTTTTCCTTGCAAAACGATAATACAAATGGCATAATTAACATCCTCGTTGAAACAGTGAAAATGCAGAGATTTAGCATGGTCAGAATACCCGCATGGTCCAGCCCTAATGTTCTGAGGCCTCTTGTTACGCCTCAGAGAAGCAGCCTAGTGCAGCTATGCCAGGCTGATATGAGAGAAGTGTGAGAAACCCGAGACTAAAATTACATTCGATCAATTTCAGCTGTGTACTCAGTTGTGCGAACGTGAAGAAAAGCGGCTGCAGTGGGTGAAAAAAAGTCAATGTGACAAAGGTGTCTGAACTGAGGCTATTCTTGGCCGCACACAAAGCAGAGTAGTGTAGATAAAAAAGCTGTTGTGAAAGCCCAACACAACATACCTCTATTTTTTTTGTTCCTATCAGAACAGATTCCACTTTGCTTCAGGTTGAAGCAAGCATTATCTCACCCTGCATTATGCAGAAAACCCAGTCATCTGTGACTACTGTTTGATGAGGTTGATGACTTGAAAAAAGAGAAAGTTGAACGTCCGGGAAACACCAAGGAGGCTGAGACATAGAGCACACAATTCAGTTGGGGATAACAATAATATAAGAAGCTGGAGGGACTTTAACCCAAACTGACTGTTACCTCCACTCCTCTTGCAGTGAGGCATCAATGTGAGTTACATTTATATTCTGAGTCGGTGTGCCTGCTCTTTATACTCATGAGTCACTGTACATAACCTCCTACTTTTTAGAGCAAGAACTGCATGTAACGCTCACGTAAAGGTCTTATCTTTTAAGCATGCATAATTTAAAAGGCTCAAGCTTATTTTCCTGAATTCTGAGATAATATGCATCACTTTTATTAGAGTTTTTAAATGGTTTGGGATGTGAAATTAACTATTTGCTGCTGTTTCAAAAGAGGAGTCTAAAGCAACCTCTTTAGGATGAACCATACTTTCAGCGGAAGACATACTGACTGGAGTAAGCCACTATCTGTAAAGCTGTAGGATGAACGACTGAGGTCTCCCATTGTATTGATGGATCTCTGGGGGGAATATGTCACCTTCAGAGCAGCAAGGTAGCATCCATATGACTAATTTTTGACTTGTGTCTTTATGAACTCTGATTTTTAGATTTGACTTTCAACATTTTTGCCTTTAGAAATATTCTATGACAGAGTTTGGTGCAAAGTACTGAGATGTAAGCAAAGATCAGACAGTGTCTGAATGAACACATTCTGACTGTGTGTGTACTCAATGATCCTGAAAGGCAAACGACGATGCATGTTTTGTGTGACTCGTAGGCAGGAACTTGTCAACAACACTTTTGTGACGTGAGAGTATTTTAAAGTGGATTCGCACAGTACTTATCAGCAGCAAGTATAACTACAGCCCACAGCATTAGAAGGTTCTCCTCTACTTATAGACAAAAAGAATAAAAGAAATATATGGTAAAACGTCATTCTGGCGTTCCACTGTATGCGCCCTCCAAACTGCCCTCAAAAAGGACAAAAACAAATATTTATGTAAATATATGAAATATATTTACATAATATATATGTAAATATTTACCACCATTTCAAATGATGTACTTCTTAATATTGATCATAACATGCCATTGCAATGTAATATATTAAAGTTTGTGGTTACAACATGAGAAAGAGTCATTTTAACGGTTAGGTATGATGTGTATAGCTTTTCCAGGAACTGTTAAAGAACTCAAATCTAAATGCAACACTTGTCAACTTGGATTGCTTCCATTTCAGTTTCAAATTACTCAGATCAGTAAGAATACTACAAAAAAAATCAATCTTGCTTGGAGCATCCTTTGTGATGCATCTCAATACTGAAATCACATTTTTTATTTCTTTATGATTTTACTAAAGCAAATTTTATTTATTTCCCCAGGTTTTCAGTGTAAAATACAGCACTTTAAACTAAAATACAAGCCCTTTATTTTTAGTTAAAAACATGAGAACAGAAATTTGGTTAATTTGTTTTTTTTTTCCTACCCAACAGAATAAAATCCTAAAAGCAGCAGCTGTGAGAATCTCTCTGTAATTAAACTTTCTATAAAACTAGCTTGGAGGGACATCAGACTAATTGGCAATGAAACCTCAAGGAAACTTTTGATAAGTATTTTATTTGTTTCTTTTTGTGACCACACCAAGTGCTTCCCAATTATTTTATTCTTTCAACTCTTAATGAAAGTCTTTGTGAAAAACAAACCTCAAAAAACTTCCACACCGTCATTAGGAATTGGAAAAACAAATAGTAAAGGAAACCCCAAGAACTGATCGAGTTTCCAAAAACAACAATTATGGCTAAAAAGAAAAGCTCAAATGTCCAAATAGTATTTTTTAATGGCACAAAAATAAATATCTAAATGTGCTTTTTGTTTTAATGAGTAGATAAAACAAAAGTGGAAAAACGACATCATTGCTCACCTGCAGTCTGGGCAGGATTGATTCCTATTCCATCTGGAAAGAAACATAATGTGAGCAATGACAGTGGTCATGCAAATAAGCTGCAACAGAATGACAAAGTGACTCAGTAACAGGCAATTCTATCTTGACTAATAAAGACCAAAACTTCCATTCTGATCAAAGTAAATCTGATGTTTGATACGTCAGTCATATTGAAGCCATTTAAATGCAAATTTCATCTTATTACTATTTGGAAAGACAAAATAGCTAGAAATGCACCAATTTCATATTGTCATTTAGATTTCTGATGAGCAAATCCTAATTATGGCCACATCCAATTGTTCTCTACAAAATATCCCGACAAACATTTCCCACCCAATTTTAATTTCAATTAAATATGAAAGATGACCTTTCCTACAGATGCATTTTCTGTTTTAAATTTAAATATTGCTCGCTAACAAGGAATAATCTAAACCCTGATTGTAGGGTTTAAAAATCTACAAACAGGGTGATCCTATTCAGTAGGATTTGTAAGACTTTCAAAAAGTTTAGATCAAATAGATATGGATCACCAGAGATTTTCACAAATGGAAAAAAGAATCAATAGGTTAAGCTTTCTGACCTAATTTTCTAATTATTCCTAATACTGTTGAAATATATTGATCAATTATATGAATATAATCTGATAGATTTTAGATAGATATAATAGATTTTTTATAGACAATTTTTAATGCACACATATATAATATATATATAACTGTACTTTAGAGTTTTTAATTTATCTAATAGTTAAGTATTAGAAACTGAGAAAAACACCTAAATGTTACATAACCATTTGCACAGTTAAATAGTTCAGCAAATTATATTGTTTAAATTTTATTCAAACAAAACTAATATTCCATCTTATCTAGTGTTAGCAGTTTACTTTATGGGGAGTATATTAACAGTTCAGAACTGCGTATTGAACAGGCTCAGATGCATGTAAAATAGTGTGAAAGACTTTTCTCCCTTTGAACTTACCATTTGTTATAATTGCACTGGTTGCTGATGGCACTTTGAACTGTAAAAAGGGGAAAATGATTCATGTGATCACATCAATCTCATTCTCAGCAGTGAAATTCTCAACACAACTTTCTTTCAATATGTCAGCTGCAGAAAATTTGAAACATGCACAGAAATAGATTACTTGACCTAAAGACTTAATGCAAACAAAAATCTAATTTGGGGAAAAAAAGAACAACTTCTGCGCACTGAAACTCTCAGTCAGGAACACTTTGGAAAAAGACATGCTGTAGCAATGTCCCGACAAGCAAAGTTTGTGAAACATGCAAAAAGAGAATGTGTTTTCAGAAATTTCTTCACAAAATCTAGTACTTGTCAAAGACAAAAATCGCGCTAACACACTTGGTGTGAGAAGCAGAGGGGAAAAAAGAAGCCAGGCTTGATTTCTGGGAGAAAAGCCCGCCAGCCTGGTCACAACGAAGGCCATACTTCAGTGCTCAGCGGAAAGAAGATGAGAGCTGCTGGGATTTGCAGAGCGGCGGTGGGAAAGAGCAGTCTGGCACCAGAAAGATAAGGTTGGCCAACAACTGTCCACCGCGCAACTGCCAGGTAGTAAAAAGGAGAGCAAAAGTGAAATACAGGTAATGTCAAGCTCAGCTATTTAGTGTTTGTTTGAGTTTGCTAAAGTCACCATAAACATCAAATCTACAACCATTTTTGTGATTTTCATATCTGTCCAAATCAATATTTCAGAAAGGGTTTTACCAAGAGACACAACATCTTAATGAGCACAACTGAAATTGAGAGATGAATTCTGGGAAAAGCCTTTGACAGAATAATAGTGATGAAAACAATTTAATTTAAAGCAAATTTAATCGATCCCGTCCCTGCCCATCTCTGGGGCTGTGTGTGTTGCTGTGTAAAGAAAACATCCGGAGCAAAAACAAAACTCCATCAGTATGCTGGTTGATAACTGAACTAAATTAATACCCTGCCAGCACTCTGGAAAAACAGCACATCAGTACCAACACTTGTAGCTTAATCTCTCTCTGGGCCGTAGGACTCTTGTCAGTTTATACAAACACAACATGGAAGAATATCAGTGATTTCTTTTTTGCAAGATCTGGATCGCTTAAAGCTGACTCAAGATAAACAGATGCATCATTCAGTCAACTGCTAAGTACTTAATGGTTCACCTTTTCTAAACAGTTTCCAACAACATCAACCTCATTAAATGTTTATTTGACTATTTGATTTTAGGTATACAGAATGTCAATGTCTATGTCAACTAGATTTTTCCCCCCTGCTGTCTGTTCTTCCAAAAAACAGCAAAATGACAATACTCTCCTTATACCAAGTGGTGCCAAGTGAAGTAATCGAGAGAAACTTTCCTGCAACTTTTAGATGCAGGAAATCAGATGTGAAACATCTGAATCAAATAAAGTCAATCATTAGCATGTCATCCGGCTCTACAGAGGCCTAGGAATGAGTCATTTTTTGATTGAGATGAGAGACGCAATAATAAGTTAAATGTTAGTAGCTGTAGGACTGGCCTGGGTAACCATGGTTTTAGACCCTAATTCTAGTCATGTTAAATCATCCCAGGTATGTCATTTTGGACACGGTTGCTGTCACCCAAATGCGAGAAGGAAAGGCAGGTGTCCAGGTGTTGTGCATTACTGTTAAAACTCAAACATTTTAAGATTATTTTATTATAGTGCATCGTTCGTTAAAGATAAAAAGATGTAAGAGAATTTTTTTAAAGTTCAGAACCCTGGTGAGTAAATATTTCAGACAAAATGCAAGTTTACCTCTTCAGCTGCAAACTTTAAAACCGCTGTGAAAGGTGTGCTTTCTGGGACACTTAATCTGAAAGAAATAAAACAAAGGAAAGAACAAAACAGAACAAAACAGAACTTTGACGTTTTTATTCAACACTAAACAGCTGTCAGATAACTCCTGATGATACAGCAGAAAAAACACACAGACATTTTAAAGTTTGTTAAATTGAGGTAGCCAAATGAGATAATATAAAGAGAGCAGATGTCAAATTGGACAAAATCAATTAGCAGTCAGTGCAGCAGCAAGAAGCAGAGAGCAGAGTGAAGCACCTACTGAGGCAGAACTTTGAGGAAAATATGGACAAACCAGTTAATAAAGGCTAATGATGCTTAAACAGAGAATAACCTTTGAAAATCCCATGCTTAGTTCTTCTTTAGACTTAATTTGCCATTTCATTTTCATATTCTCTTTATCTATGCAAATATCCACAGTCAGACCTCATCTGGCTGTTAAATAGCTTCCTTTCAAGATTGAGAATGCTCTGCATCACAATTGTCTTACCACTTACAGCTTACTGTTCTCCACTTGGAGCCATTTTCAAAAGTTAAGCAGAGGTTAATGTGTAAAAGCTGGTTGAGGAATTATTTAGTCTGACTTAATGCTCTTCCTACATTGACCTAACATAAACAAGCAAGCATGCTTGGGATGGATGGATGCTGCAAGAAATGTTGCAACAGAAAAAACTGCCTCATGATTTCTGCGGCAGGGTGTGGGAAACACAGTTTGGGGTTTAGTTGCATTAGGGAGTTAATTATTGGTAAAGTTTGCATCATGCCAAACAAAGTTTGCAGATTACACAAGTTATCCTGAACCGATGTACAAATCCAAAACATGAGCATTTTTAAACGTCCGAGTAGAAGAGAAACTGAAAACTGATGTGGAGTTACATTTCTGGTGTCAAGCAATTGACAGAAACCTTAAAACGTTCAAGAGGAGTGATGCTAATGTTTTTAGCATCACTGTAACCAACCATTTCCTGTAAACAAAACAATATACATTACACAAACTTGTGTGGGGAACAAAAAACTTATTATACAATTTTCAAGTGACTGGTGCCCACTTGCACTTTAATTTTCCTCCCTGGTCGTATTTTATTAAAGATGAAATATATTTAGCCACAACATCTAAGCACATTTGTGTCTAGTTTATAGCAGGATCAACATAAGTTTCAGTAAGTTAAACCAAACACTTAGGACCTTTAAAAAACTATTTTAATTTAAAACGTGATGTTTGAAACGTGACCCTACATCAGGGTCTTATTGCCCACATCTATCATGGGGTTTGTAGTTTCTTGTTCAAGCTAAAAATTAAAGACCAAACAAGCCTCACTGTCATGCTTTCAAATTAAGACAAAACTTGTACAAAATTTAACCATATCGAAGACTCAAAGCTTAAATTTAGGATTATTAAATATAAAACCGTAAAATACCAAGTTAGAAGATATGAATATAGAATTGTCTGTAGAACCGTTTTGACAAACCTTCAGAAAACTACTCGCACTATTAGTCAAGTCAAAGGATTACAAAAATATCCAACGCTTGGAAGCAAACTAACAGAAGCGACTCCTGATGTAACTTTCGTATAAGTGTTTCCTCTTTTGATGGCTGTACTCAACAGCTATCGCGCTGTTTCGTAAACTAGCTTATTGACAAGATAGTATTACTTTCACAGTAGAATGTAACGCCAAATTATGTAGAGCAAAGAGGGTGCGGGAAAAACTACAGCTGTGAGTGCTGAGCTGTCAGAGAACTCACACTTTGAATGGCAGCCGGGGGTCCGACGTCAGGGTGATTTTAAACGTTACTTTGGACCTAACAAGGAGAATGAGAAGAGCGCTAGTAAATATACGGACCGGACATTGACAACAACCTCTGTTCTTTAGAAATATCGAACAAGAAAAAGATAACACTCACATCTTTTAGATGAGGCGGCTCCGTTGCAGTCTATTTATCCAGACCCGGAAGTCAGAAGGACCGGTACGTACACGTCATCAATGTGACACTGATACATCTACATCGTTGTTTTCTGGAGCCACCAAGGTAAAAATATGTTTCTGGCATTATAATATTTTACTACAAAGCACTTAAAATGTAATCAAATTGAAAGTTTTTTTTCTCCTACCTTAACTTGCAGGCATTTACAGCAGACTACTAACTTTTACCGTAAAGACAACAACAGTGCGCAGACTATTATTTTGTGCACCTTTTTCTTTGCTGAACTTCATGTATTTTTTTCGCGATCTAATGTTATTTTGTGTTGCTGAAGAAAAAAATTGCAGATCAGAATGTCAGACTGCAAGTCAAATGTAAAAATACCATTGGAGCTATTGCGCACCTTCACATCATCTTGAAACATTTATGATAATTTTTCACCCTTCAGCATTAATTTAAACACCACTTCTACAATCCAACTGAAAATGTAATATTAATCCCAGATATTTTTTTTCTATTTTTACCTGTTTGATCATGAAATATTTTATTTTGTATTTCACACAATCCCAAAAGATTTTTCAATGGGAAAAAAATAAATACCGGTACACTTAATCTTCCTCTACCATATAGAGAAAAGCATCACGTTCTATCTTTAAGTTTGAGAACATCTGCAAGGACAAACTAAAGAGTTTGGGATCTAAGATGGTTCCTTGTGGAACCCATTTCAACAGTGATAAAATAAAACTGGAATGTTCAAAGAGCTGGTCAGTGAGCTGGTGAATGCCTTGTGTAAAACATCAACAAAATTGAAAAAAACAAACTTACTTTTTAAAAGTGTGTAAAAGCCCTTCTAAATAGATGTCTGAAGTAGTAGATAGGAAGAGGGACTGAAGAACTGCAAGCCTTGTAATGACAGCTTACTAAGATAATAGGAGAAGACTCTTGGTGATGACTCAGATAAAGCACAACTACTCAGGCACAACCTTTGGGATTTCAGCATTGAGGCATTGCCAGAAAAAAATGAAAAAAGAGTAAACCGAATAAAAAGATGTTGACTGGAAAAAGAACAAAATTGACAATGTTTGCTGTAACACATGGAAGTATGTAGTTGGACATTTTTATAGTACTAAAGAGTATACACACTGCAAAGAGTAGCAACAGTGTGCAGAGAGATAAACTATTATAGACAGTGACATATTTAAACAAGAAAAGGACAGAAATAGACCCAGTGGTAATAAAGCAGTCACACTGAAGCTACTGGTTTGATCTTACTCCTTTTGATTGTGAAGAAAACCACATCATAAGTCCATTCTGCACAAAAATACACTTTTTTCCACCATGCAATGTCCTAATCTACAATTCTGGCAGAAGAATTGCTTGCTTTTAAGGTTGTGACAATTTGTTCATCATCTGGTTTAGGACAGACTGAGGATGTGTTCAAACCAGAGAGACAGAGCTTCGAGTACATTGTTCAGCAAGCACAGAAAAAGCTCATTAACATATCCAAAGCAAGTCCTCTGGGGAGAGCGACAAAATGTCGACGCCAGTTATACTTCCAACATAATGTTGTCATCACTGTTAATAGTTCTGCCGGAGAATATCCAATATTGGCACAGTATGCAATGCATACAATCTATACTGTACCATATAGAACAGAGTCTTTTACATGCAGTATATGTAAAAAGCATTGGTGTGTTTGCATTACATCCTCCTGAGCTAGGTTAGCTAACTTTTTATCAAACATAGACAGGAGTACTGTGATATTACCTATTAGTGTGTACACTTGTATTCAAATTCTTTGTGATGTTGTAAGAGAGGCTGTCAGTGGAGGCAGTACAATGCACTGGAAGCTGTGTTCTGCACTTTGAACACATCCTCAGTCATCCTCAAAGAAGATGAGAGAAACTGTCAAAAATGTTAAATCAGTTGTTTCCTCATTACTGCAGCCCAAGTTGAAGACACTGCAAGAAAATATTTCAGTGCAGATCTTAATACTTGCCATTTCATGGAAAAACAAAAATAAAAACTACTTTCAAGAAAAAATATGCCGTTTTTTCACAGTTAAATAATGAATTCTGAATAAAATAGACTTATTACATCTTTGATCGAGAATCTTTTGGAGACCGGGATTTTTGTCGAAAAACAGGAGATGTTCTGTTGAAACCTTACATGGAATGGAAAAATATCCATTGTGTATTAGTTGTCATCTGTTTTTTCAGATGTCGCTTTCTGTATTATTTTGGTAGTCTATCTTCCTTTGTGCATTGTGTTCCATTAACTTCCTGTTCTCTGCTTCTTTGTCTTGTTGGTCCTGTGTCTGGACTCAGTCACCCTCTTTTTTGTCATGCTCTGTTGATTTGTTTTCCCAGTGTGTTTCAAATCAGCACCTACTGGCCTTGTTAATCAATAGTTTCAACCCATTTGTCTCCTTAGCTCCATGCTCTGACTATAGTATTCCACATCTAGGAATACATTCTAACTCATTTCAGTTTAATCATCAGTTTCTTAAAGAAATTAACAACCCAATTATGTTTGTTGTGCTTCAGTTGTGCTTTGTCAAATTCTTCTTGTTTCTCCTGTCATTGTTCCTGTTCTTGCATTACCCTTTTTTCTCCCTCTGATATTCCCTATACATTCTTCATGCATGTTGGATTTATTTGCATTCTAAGTTGCTCATCTTTGAACTTTATTAAAGACAGCCTGTTGACATCCTGATAGCTGCATTTGGTTCCTCAGCACAAAACATGACAGGAGAATGTTAAGTGATTCTGTTTAGAGCTACAGTCTGATAACAAAATCAATTAAGTCATCTGCTCAGAGTTCTTACTTTCCAATTAATTTGAAAATATTTGTGTCAACTTGTAAAGCTATCCTAATCTTAAACTTAATGACCAGAGCAGTACATTGCAAGAATGTTCTTATCTTAGATGTCTATAATTAAACTACAACAAAATTTTCCAGATGGCTTCTTTGCATATTTAATGTATTTATGGCTTTATAGACTTTCACTTTGAAATATAGAACCCAAACAGCCATCTGCTCTTGACAGAGAGGTGCTTCAAGATTTATACTTTAATAACAAGCTTCTGACCTTTTCAGACCCTGCTATTTTTGAAAGAACGCTGGAGTTATGATTGGATTTAAAGCTTTGCCTCCTCTTATCAAAAACACAGCCACTGGAGCACAAGGTTATTCTTGAGATGGTAACTCATATCAGGGTATACTGACATATATTGTAGAAGACATCTGTGACATACTTATATCTAAATAAGTATGTAATCTTGCATTTATTCTGACCCATTTTCTAGCTACTTCAGTGGCCTGTGGTTAAAATTAAACATTTGGCATCTTTTCATTGTGGTGTAATTTGCCAGTATGCAAATAAAATAAAATTTGATTTAACTGATGGATTACGTAAGAGAGTGGCTCATCATTGGCAGAGGATACAGTCCTGGGCGTGTTTGTCCTGGGTGAACGATTCTTGGACCACTTGCTGCATGTCTTCCCCTTTCTCTGTACCCTGTGTCCTGTCGGTTTACTGTTCAACAAAGGCCACTATGCACAAAACATTTAAAACATGAGAAGTTCGCATTCATTTAACTCCAGACAGTTAGAAAAAAATGTGTTTCTATCTTTTTATTCAGTGCATGTAAACTTCTGGTTTCAACTTTTGTGTCTTTAGGTATCTGAGAATTTTAACCAAGCTTTAACTATAGTTATGGAAGTCCACAACTCTTTTCTTGACAACTTGACTGTTATTTTGATTTTAAACAGCATGTTTCACATTAATTGAAATGCTGTGAATTAACCTAAACCCGACAGTCATCACATCACCATGTTTCCTAGATTGTTTACAAGCATTTTTATTCTGGCTTATGCAACCTTTAACCAGTAGGTATCATATTTATGTAATCCTAACTTTCCTAAAACAGTGATGTGTGTGATTTAATCACTTTGTACATAACTGCTTCTTTATAGTGTGTAATGGTATATTGCTTTTGTTAATGTATAATATTTTAAAGGTGTTATTGAAATGCTTGCACTGATAATTAGCCACAAGGAGTTTTCACCCAAACAACACAGGTGCATGAGCCCTTAATTCATTATGAAACATAAGCATGAATAATCACAAGTGAAAAGCTCCACACATGCACCTCAGGCATTGACCCCCCTCTGTCACTCTTCTAATGTTTACTTACTTTGCATAATCCCCCGCATACTGAGTTCTAATTAAGTTTGAGCACAGTAATAAGTCACTCGGGCTGTGTTAACACACAGAGGGCAGAAAAAGCACAAAGCCAAAGCAGCTTTCTAAACTAAGTTCAGATGTTTCTCCAGGGAGCATTATACAGTGACATAGTGGATGTTCCTTCTGACTGAATGACTCTGCCCACAGTGTTCCATCTGATGCTCTGAAGTTAAGATTATTGATAGATCTCTAAAACCTATTTATTGCAAGTGAATTTCCCAGACAAGTCTCAGGAGACAACATATTACCCTGCCAAGGTGCACAACCCAAAATGGATCACTTATGCATGTAAGTGGAAATTTGAATCATTGTAATTTATTCCCTTCCTTTCACAAAAACACCATTACCAAAACCTAATGATGCACAAGAAAATAATTACGTTTTGCTCATGCTCTACGAGTTTGGACCTTTCAAAGAACCTGCTCTTTGATTTATTATTGATAGACAAACGTCGTTTTAAATGTATAATGAACTGTATTTCTATCAATGGTTGACAATTCCTCTCTGTAATAAATATACATCTCAAAACTCAGCATGACCTCCACTGTTGATGGGCTGCACATAACTGTAATTTCCCTTCAACAGCGTATCATTCCTACTGACAGGCTGGTGCTCAAACAGCAACTGACTAAAAGGGGTGTCAAAGCGATGTTAGCGTGGAAGTAAAGCAAAGAGCAACAGCTAAGTGCAGACAAACATCCATTTTAATTACATGCTTCGTTCAAAAATAATCAGATATTGCTAGGAGAAGCTGCAGAATGCATTGATACCGAAAAGTACAGAAGAGAGATAATGCATGGTGTGAAGGTTAGCTTTCACAAATAGCATTTAAACTCATAATCTATTGGCAGGTAAATAAAAAGTTTACAAGCAGTGAACTAGGTAGAAAATCTGGATAACATTTTTTTTAAATAAAGAGTTTATGCTATTAATGAAAATAAATTGTTCGAGCAAGCAATTGGAACAAAAAGCTAACTATAAACATAATTCTGTGTTGTGTTTATTTTTTCACATTTGTTTAATTAGATTTGAGAAAAAAAGTAAATCACTCCAGTTATTCTGGATCTTCCCTGGGATTTACCAGTATTATATGACATGATGCTTCCAAAGGATGAATCACAGGAGGCATCTTGAATAGGTGCCTGAATGACCTCAATGGACTCCTTCAGATGGGGAGAATCAGCGGCTCTACTTTGAGCTCACCTTGGATGACGCAGCTCCTCACCCTAGTTCTAAGGCTGAGTCCACTAACCCTATGGAGGAAGCTCTTGCTTTGCATCATTGAAAAACTTTCCCTGCCTGCAAGCTGCTACTGAAGTCCATATTTAGCACCAGACTCTCTTTCTTTATCTCGGTTTATCTTCAGAATTTATCTCCCAGTTTGTCATTTACTGTCTTTCTTTCTCCCTCATCCTTCTTTGCAGAACAGCATCAACTGTTTTGCTATGCTCACAGTCAGGGCAGCCTCTTAGAAAAATCAGTGGCTGCATAGCAGCAATCAGGGGGCCTTAACTGGCGCTCCCATCCTTTTCACATTCTGCAAAGGTTACCAAAGACAACAACAATTTGCAGAATCAATACAAATTATATTGTAATATGAAGCAGTTGCAATTCATAAATTGATCATTAATATTTCCAACCTCCTAAACTCCAAACTCCTTCTGGTCAAGATGTTTATGAATCTGCCATCACTCAGGCTTCTTTTCTTAAAAGCTTATACACAGAAGATAGATGTATTTTTGTATATATGTGTGCTAACATGATCCGTCTGTTTGTGCCTTAGCTGCCTTCAAAACATGAGGCCTGAAGCATTAATTAGCGTCTCTATGATTACAGCTCAGTCCTCTTCTGCTGTCATTACACTCGCTTATCCAGACATAGCCAGAACCTCTATATTTAGAGGAGGAACATCATCGCTTCTGCCAAAACTCAGCAGCACAATTAGTCTGGGATGTGCATTAGTGGCACCTCTAAGAGTGTTTGTTCGTATTTTGAAGCTATGGCTGTAAAATGTTTCTCTAGTGTAGGAAGGTGCACATAAGCCCCTGGACTATGCGATCTCTGCCGCCCACACTGCCCCATTTTCTAACTCAGTTTGTATTAGAAGGATGCAATCCGCTAGAATTGCAAAGTTTGCAAATTAAGTGGTTTCTGTCCTTTCTTTACTATTGCTCCAGATTTTACTGGGTAGTGGTATTTATAAAATCTTAACAGCTTTGTAAGTTATATTAGTTACGCTGCAAGTGTTTTTCTATGGGATTAATCAGTCAGATCTGTGACTCTCCCTCAACCTCATAGAGAAAAAAATGGAAGAAGAAGTGAATTATTGTTACACGTTCATTTTCTAAATTTCAGAAAAGTAATTGTTACAGATGCACAAATATGAAAATTTGGACTGATGTTGATATCCGATACTAATACTGCTGTTATGGCAGTATTTGCCAATATATTATTTTATCAAATGTTTCATACTATTAATTGTCAATATGATTGATAGATTACTTAATTACTAAAATAACAATCCACACCAGCTGTACTTTAGAGTATGGTAATCCCCTTTGGTTTAGCAAGAGGAGCTTGTGTTTTTAACTTTTACTCTGATGTTATTAATTTTTAAAATCTTTTTATCCATAAAATCATGCTGTACTGTTTTTGTTTGTATTTTTTCAGTAATAGTCTGGTAAAAGTCTGGAAGAAATATTAGGAAAATGCTACAATCAATGCAAGCATACTCTGATCATTCCATAAGTACATTCTAAAATCTATAAAACTCATTCAGCTTTTGATAAGGAAGGCTTGTGAATAGAAATGTGATGTTGCTTCAAGCTGCTCAGCCTGTTTTGGTCTTTCTACCAAACCTTTGGCCGGCAGTGTTAGTAGTTCACAGATTTGTGGGCTGGAGCTTTGCCACCAATATTGAGTCACTTAACGATTTATGATAGTTTGGCCTATGATATTATAATAATTTTTTGGGACTTCTTCTTATTATCATTATTAGTTCTTTACATTGAATAAAAGTGTGAACTTCACTATTATCAGAAGCAGATAAAATAATGGGTTTTTTTTTTCTCATCAGATTTTAGTTTATGTAAATAAAGTTCAATTTGTTGGTTTCAACCTCCATAACAGAGGAGTATGGTTCTTTGAGAAACTGAAATGTCTAGTTCTGTAGTAAACCCAGTTCTTGTTGAATTGTTGTGTTGACAGACAATTAATATCATAAAATAGGACATGTGACCAAAACAACTCATGTGGCATTACTAGGAACATGTTTGAATCGTCATGTAAGAACAACCCAAATATTGAGGCAAATATAGAGAACAGGCAGAGATTCTGGTCCCCTGTTGCTCCATTACTAACCATTATGCACATCTATGTGATTGTTTCAGCTAAAATGTAAAAGGTCTCTTCCAACCTTGCTTTTAACTAAAGAAATTTCTTTGCATGAGAGATGAAACACTTGAAGAAACAAGAAAACAAATCCAGTTGTGTTCTACTTAAGTAATTAGGATTAGGATGAAGGGGCATTACAACTGTTTATGGTACATAAAGGAAAACGCTGGCTCACTTAATGCCACATTCATAAAATAATGTTTGAATTTTTAAAAGTAAAAACTATTACACTGGCACCTCATAAATAGTGAACTTAAACATAGACAAATAAACTTGACTCAAATGTTTGCTTTGCCAAAAATGGGCATATGTTGTTTTTGTTTCACTGTATGCTGTATTCACAAGACCTAAAAGGTTGAGACACAGTTTATCCAAAAAAGAGGGTGAATCAGTTAAGATTAATCTGCGCCAAAATCGATCTTTGTTCACTATATTTATATTGCTTACTAGACTTTTATTGATTTTATTCATTGGTCTGCCTAAAAGTTATTTCCTCTTTTATGAAACATAAGATAGTTTGCTGTTTCAGTTACTTGATTATGACTCGTCATAGTTTTTTTCCAGTTTTTTTTTCAGATGCAGTGTTTCTAGATATGGGACTGAATCAGAAGAAAACGCACTGATGGAATTAGTCTCACCTGGCTTACAGGAAATATTGCATTATCCACAATTTCTAAAATGAACCAACTACAGCGTCCATCCCTGAAGTAACTGAAGGCAAAAAGACCTGATGGTGTCTCACACTTCACAAGAGCCTCGACACCTAGAAATAGACAAAATTATGTTCTTTGTGTAGTAATCCATTATCTTCAATTACTCTGAAATCTTAACCATTACCGCCATTCTCTTGAGTCTGGTACGTTTGTGTGTGTGTATGTGTGTGTTGAGTTGAATGATGGAGTGTATGTGGAGGGGAGATGTTGGCCTTTTGTAAAATTGTTAAAGATCTTGCGTTGCATTAAACATAGAATATTGACAATCGCCCACTGAGGACTTTGACTTCCCCCAAAGGACAACTCTGTGAATTGCCGCTATATTCATGTCTAATTTTTATACATTAAAAAATTCAGCAGTTGGAAAAAGAAGGGTTTCTCATATTTAAAGAAAGGAAACAGATCAATCTCACCACTGACATACCTCTCAGTAGCCAAACAAGAAGAGAGTGGTATACACTGGCCTCTAAAAATAAGAAAATGCATTCATAATCTTCAGACTTTTCCTGTAAGATATTTCATTTATATGCACATAGCTTTAAGTGAATCATTCTCTTGATGAAAAGAGAATCACTGAATCCTCAGCTGAGCATTAATAAAAAAAGAACAACAAGCAGTTTTTCTTTTCCACTTGACTTATAAAGTGAATTTTAATTTTACAGTTAAAAGGAAATTTAAAAAGACTGAATGAAGCATTATTTTCTCCCTTGTGACTTCATTTTGTCAGGTATATTCTGTTTCACTTATTTCCTGAAGAAACCAGGCATGAACATGACAATTCTCGAGAAAAAATTAATCAGCATATTATTCAAAACTGCATTTTTACATAGATACAAGTTGCTTTTAATAGAAAAAAAATGTCATTTGAAAACTTCTTTTTGTATTTACCAAGATTGTATTGGTGTGATATAATTCATTTGATGACCAACAACATGAGCAAAAACTGAAGAAACCTTTAACAGCCCAAATACGTTTCCGACCACTGTGGCTGTGTTGTTTTGCAGGAAAATGATCAATGAGGTTATAAATGGTTTAAATTGTTTAGTCACTCCTCTGAGACATTATGAAAAATCCAAACATACATCAGTAAATGTCAAGATAATAAATCGTTTTTTAGTATTTGAAGATGAGTCCTTAATCATGTTGTACAACAGACAAATGTTCTGGACTCGCAGAAAATTTATGGCACATTCTCACTGTCAGCCAGAGTTCATTGCAGTTGGGTGATGATGGACTGGCAAGTCCGTTTAATGGCCAAGCATCTGTGTTTTGCTCTATGAGATCTGGCACTACCTCCCCTACACCTCCTGCCATGTAAACAGCAGCCTGTCTTTGCAGATGGTCAACATTCTGCCTCTCAGAATGTCTCCTACACGTACCCAAACAAAAACATATAGGCACGTGGTTTTCTCCTACACGTCATCTTGGAATTTATTTAGCCATTACTTGTAATTAATGTCATGATTGCAGCTTGGGTTATCTTACTGGAGGCTATAGGTTTGTTACAGCACCAACTACAGTTAAAAGAAATCATATTATTAAGAAAATGTATTGTTTTTGTAACAAAACTTTGTCAAATCGTTTTTAATTGTGAGACTAATCATGAAATAAAGACTTCACGTGTTTTCATTTATTTAGATTCAATTCTTTCTATTGTTTTTTAAACTGACTTTTTTAAGTCTACAGGATTTTTTAATCTTTCTTTTTTTGGCCAGATATAATTCTACGTTGCATCCTGAGTCTCTCCTGGCTCTCCTTAGCCTCTTCCTGATCCTCTCAGCCTGGCTCTCCTTTTGCAGAAGCTCAGCCTGCTCTGATCAGGCACTGAGCGGTAATCTCTGTCACGATTCTCTGTGCTTACCTCTGCTTCTAGCCCCTCTTTTAACCAGTCACCAAAAAATAAAAAAAGACTCCTTTTTCACCCATCAGTCTGTAATTGTCTCAACATGTCTATACAAATTTCTAAGAATTAAAATATTCCAATTAGTAGCTGTGTACTTCTGGAAGCAGCTGATTAAAGCTCTGAAAATAAAAATAGAAGGAAGCTAAAATAAGATATAAAGAATGTGATTTTTTTTTTTCATAATATAGGAATATAGCTTTATATCAAGGTATGAAGCCTTGTAACATGATATGAGGCTGTATACCTTATATCACAAGGCTCAAAAAGGCTCTAAAAGCTTATTTTTCTCACATTAACCTTCAGGCCCCTAAATCAGACTACATTAAGATAAACGAAAATACTTTATTTGTGTAATATCTGAATAAGATAATTACGTTCTTTTTTCTTAAGTTTATGTATGTGAGGGATGTACTCCCTCATTAACAAGTGCTGTATTTTTGTACTTTCTGGACTCTAATTAACTTAATTAATAAACATATATTTTTGTTTGCATTTGGGGAATTTATTTAGCTTTTGTTCTCATCAGTCTCTCCTTTTCTTTGAGGTCACCTGGTCATGTGTTGCCATGGAAGCGCGTCCAGTGCTGACAAGGACCTGGTTTTTCAATCAGCCTCACTGAGAAAATCCACACTGACTGAGAGGGAGGGGAGATGTTTTGGATTGTGTTTGAGTTCAGATAGATTTTTTTAATTGTAATAGTTAATTGTAAATATGGATTTTGTTTTTCTGGAAAATGTAATTAAGTGTATCTATTTTTATGTAGAAAGTGTAAATGTTGTTTCCATCCCTCTTAATTAGAAGTGCTACAGGCTCTTTAAAAGCTCTGTGGTTTGACTCTTTCTGTTGTCGGTGGTTGAGGGAAGTGGAAATAATGGAATAATTTTTTTTTGGTTGTTTTTTTTTTAATCCAAAGTTTACATATAATTCCATTGTATATAGCATAATTACCATTGTCATATTACCACAGAACACCTGAGACTAGATTTTGGTATTCTTCCACAATCCTCTCAAATAGTCAATGCTGACTTTAATTGAGTCAGATTTGTGGCTTGCCTTGTTCACATATTTTTTTTTTTTTCACTCTGTCCTAATTTTCTAAGTCACTAAAATAAAATAAAAATGTGATCATTATGTTACTTTGCAACTTATCCGTTTGTATAGTTTATCTGCACTTAAGCGCTACATTTCTGTCTGATGTATTAGGATGTGGTTTCCATACTTCCACACAGTTTTCTTGGAAAATGATGTCATCTATTTTACTGAGTGCACCAGTCCCTCCTGCAGTAAACAACTTCTCTACATGATTCTCCCACTGGTAAATTTCATGGTTGGAAGAGCCTGCACATGTTGCTCTTTTTGCTTCAAATGAAATTATAGTCATTATAGCAAAACACTTACAATTTGGTTTAATCAGACCACAAGAGATGACTATAGAATTCAAGAGTGACTTTGGATTTTCTGAAGTGAGATTGCAAGAAGTTGTAATCATTAACAGTCTGACTATTTTTGAGGAAAAAAAAATATGTTTCTGAAAAGTAAATGCTTACTTTACAGAAATATATTTGTGAAGTTCTGGAACCTAATAAGCAACAATAGTTCTGAGGTGATTTAGAAAAACAAAGCAAGAACCTGTGTGTGTAGACAGGTCAGCAGAGCCACTTAAAGAAAAGAGCTGGAGTTCCTTCCAATACAAACGTAACTCAGACAACAGTCAAAAAACTGTTAACATTTACATAATTTGCTCTAAAAAATCTGTCCTTGAGTGTTATACCTGCTCTTCATAAATTATGATAGTTTGTTTTTGCTATTTGATAAATGCAGCACAAAATTACCCCGCAAGGAATTTTTATTGACAATAAAAGGAATCCGTCTGCCTATGTATTTCTTTCTAAAAAATTGCTTTTAGACCACAGACTAAAATATTGTAGTGAAACACAATCTCCCAGACTATAATAGAGTCTAATGAGATGCATTAATAAGGAAAACAAAATGGAAAGCAGTTGATGCTGCAAAGATGGTGGGGATGAACCTGCTATTATTTACACCGGTGTGAGGACACAGTGTACCCTTGGCTTCCTTCAGTAATAAGAGGATGGATGGATGACTGACCTGAGAAACTGCAGGCGCTATTTTGAAGTGATGGAGAACTGTCTAAGGATGTGCTTGTCTTCCTCTTGCACACTCTTTAACTTAAACACATACAGAGGGAGAGAGAGAAACAGAGAGAGACAGAAGTAGCCATACATTTAGTCCTTGGAGGAAATTGCAACATTTCAGAGACAGGCTTGTCTACATTTTGCATGGCGTATGGTGAGTGGCGGCTGTTTGAGTTGACATAATTGCATTTTAAATGCACACTCAGAGTTGACAGCCTTGCAGTGAGTGATTTTCACTTGCAATGCCTACAAGCTCACCAAGACTCAAACAGCATCAAGCTCCGTGTCATTTTCCTGGCAGTATCATATAATCCACGTCTAACCCCATTCTCCACGATAGGTAAATAAAGTTTGCTGATGATAATAGTGTTTGCTTGCCATTGTAATTGTATAGCAACAGAGGTGTTATTGTAGAATTATACTGCATTAATAGGTGCCAGATGAAACTGAAACAAGTTACACCACATTGTACATATTTAATAAAATGACAAAAAGGAAGACTAACACCTGTGACAGAGAGCAGCAACAGTGTGATTCTTAGAGGCAGGCTTTCACTGCAGTCCACAACTGCATCCTTTTTTCAGTAACATAAATGAATATTTTCTTAGTTTGAGCAACTGCTTGCCTATCAGAATAGCAACTTAGTATACATACTTGTTAGTCTACTTCCCTATCAAATGGTGAAATGCAGAAATGCAAGAGATTTGAAAACAATTGTAAATTTCTTTATTAATAAAAAGTTTTTTAGTAATTGTCTTGAACCTAAATAACAGCTACCAAAAAATGTTTAACTTGATTAATCACATAATTTAAAATAGAAAAGTGGCTGTGTTTTATTTTTATAGAACTATCCATAATTCAGCTCTTTGGACCACCCCATGTGTTTTATTGACTGCTTATGCATTACTCCAATGATGTTGCCCTAATGGACACAAACTATTTGCTTTAGTGGTGTTATGCAAACAACCTGTGCTGAACTTGTCGAATCAATATTTAACTGGATTGTTTACCTTATCATGCTGAACAGCAGGCGCTGTTTTAATCTCAATGAGAAATTGTATCCATCTGATTTTAGATGTGAGGCTGCAACAATGTATCGCAAAGCTGTGCCTGTAGTTAGGAAAACCATCTGTGTGCCTCCGTAGCATCTGGTTGTCAATTGCTAGGTTAAGACCGAAGTGTCTTACATTCTTTTAGGCTTCAAAGCAGTCGCCAACTAGCTGCTCTTGCTGTTGTTTTGTTAATTTTTCTTTATTCTCATCATGTTGTTCCATCAATTCCATGTTTTTTTATAGTCTAACAAACAAATTTTGGTCCACATATTTCTTGTGAAAACTGCTATCGCTAGAACTTTGTTTTACATTTTGTCACTTTTTAATGACTGAAATAAATACATTTTCATCAAATCCATGATTACTGTACCATAATTACATTTACTGTGCCTCTAGGTTAAGTATTAGGTTAAGTTATGTCTTAGGCCAAAATTTTCACATTAATATTTGATAATTATCTTTGAATCTAGGTTTTTATAAACAATCCAATCTTAATATTTTTAAAGATAGAATTAAAATATATATTATCTTTGTAGCAGAGAAAAAACTGCTAAAAGCTGCTTTATATTATTTTGAAAATTGGTCGAATGTAATATTTACCCTATTATTTTTATGAATTGGAAGTCTGACTGATAATTCTTGAGGATGAACCTTGCCCACAGCAAATTAATCAGTCAACAGCTTGGTTCAAACCAGACGCAGGTTAGGCTCTGTCTGAGCTGATGGGGTGACAGTAGGGGAGAAAGTGAAGTACACAGTAGGTGCATAGTGTATGTGATTCTCAATGAAGAGCTGCACAGCACTCTATGGGTCGTATACAAGAAAAGAGTATGGATTATCTTGAGCATTAATCTGCTAGTCAACAATCCCTTAACGACCAGAGTGACCGAGTTGTGATATAAGCCTTTGGAGAGCTGCACTTCCTGGGCTGACATCAGAGACCTGAAACATCAATGACTTGAAATTTTTAATATTTGCAAAAATATGTGGAAAATTTCCCCCCTCACTTCACAATCATTTTCTATTTTTGTTGGTCTATCACATAAAATCCCAGTAAAATAAATATTTGGATTTGTAGCATGACAAAGTATGAGAAAGCTTAATAGATATGATTATTTATTGAAGGCACTGTGTATAGCTGTTTCTGTGACAACATCTTTAGGGGTGCCCTGAGGCATACCTTGTCTTGTCAACAATGTTTTGTTAGTATTGTAGCCGTGGCTGAGATCATGATTCTTCCTTTTTCCAATACACAAAAAAACTATGATGGTATAAACATAATAATCACTCTGGTATAATCTGCTTACATTTTGTGTCTTGTGCCCGCTGGGAAGATTTGTAGCTACTTGAGAGGAAACAGAGCCTGATGAAATGTGTTGGTTCGATGTGCATAAAACTTGGAGTGGGGTTTAACTTAAAGTGTAATGCAGTGTAATGTAGAAGGGAGAAATAATTTTTAGCCAAAGTAATTTATTCCCCTTAATCCTTTAATAAGACAGACCTCCCAATGAGTTTTTATCTTCAAATATAAGCCATCATAGATCCAATGTTCAAAGCTCCAGTTGACCCGTATAGAATAACCAGATATGGTTGATAAAACTAGGCTTGATGTAGACATAATCTACTTCACTAAGCAACCACACCACTGTGCTCTGTGTAGTTGTTGGCAACAAGAGCCTCACACAAAGGGACGGATAACAGAATTAGGTCCTCATAGAGATTAAACAGCAGCCAGCCATCAGCATTATCCATTTTGCCTCATATCCATGGAGACAGGTTTTGGTTCATTGTCAAGGGATAAATTATGTGTCCTGATTTTTAGAAGCTATCCTGGGTGATAAAAGAACAAGAAGAGGCAGTGAGAAGATGAGGATATCATTTTTCAAACTTCTAACTGTAGCGTAGGTTTAAGAGGCTTATTCTAAAATAGAACCAATGCTATTTTAAAGATGGACCTCTGCAGCTTTTTCAAAGTCGCACAATATTCTGAGTGAATGTAGAATTCACATTCATTCAGAATACTACCAGGACAATATTTGGTTACATACAAAGCGATACAGCAAATATTTGACTTTTTTTCCACAAACAAAAGGCTACAACTTGTAGCTTTGACTTTTTTATGTAAAGGTCAAACTAAACAAAGCTAGAAAATATCCTTTTGTTAGTCAACATCCACATCAATGACTCACACAGTTTTCATCTCACACCATAATATACTGACATTGTAAAGACCTAAAGAGAAGGTTAAGGTTTGGTTTGGTGGTAATGCTTTGCACAATGAATAGAGAGTTAAAACTCTTGTCAATCAAGATAACAAGATACACCACACCAGATATTAAACTGTCAAGGTTTTGTTTCACATTGGATTGTGGGAACACCACACTTATTCACACTGGCAAAGTATTGACTCACCACTCACATAAGCAGTTACAGCGGGTGAGTGGATGTGTGGTTTTACAGCAGAGAACCTCTGCTCTGCTTCCCCACCTCCAAAAGGCACTTTGCTCTGTAATAATATGGGAAGTGATGATTATTTTTTGTTCTCAAAGTTTTGAATATGAGTTATTTAACCTGACAAGATATTTTAGGTAAAGTATGAATGCATGATACATTTTAATACATTTTATATTTATTTTTTGCCATTTGATTCTTTATAAAATTAATTTTAGAAAGCTGGTGATAGCAGTAGCACCCCTCAGGTTCCTACAAGGATAAGTGTGCTGGATAATGGAAGGATGGATGAATGGATGGATGAACTGGTTTTATTTTGGTTGCAATTTGACAAAATGTGTGTTTAGCTCAGTTTAACATTTAAAAGGTTTACTAAATATATGAAGAATCATTTAGAATGCATAACCTAAAGTTATAATATGTAACAATCTTCCCATTTACAGTACCACTGAACAGACAGTCCTTCATGCTCCATTTATTTCACAAGAGTAGATCTCTAAGGTGTAAATGTGTATCGATGTCAACCCAGTTTTACTTCTGTTTAATCTTGACTTATAGGAAAGCAGAGCATAATGACAATATTCCATTTTCTTCAGGGCAACTTGCACCTGATTTTCACTGTCATATGTTTAAGTAGTTTCCTCTAACAAAAACATATACATTTTATCCAGTGTATGCCATTACAGGATAAATTATAAACATGAATAAAAGATTTTATGACCTAAAGATACAAAAATTATACAAATCTACCTTTTTTTTCATTTATATCCAAGACTGTGAAGTTCAAGCAGAATAATAAAAGAGGAGAACCCACAGATAGGTGCATGCTCACTTTCACTTATCATCTTTATGTCTATCATTTCACCTCATGCTGGTGTCATAAGGCTGCATTACGTTCATTCTTTGAAATTGCCTATTCATATTTTGATGGGAGCGCTTATGTGTCGATCTCCATCCGTTTTCAACTCTGAGACAATCACCCCTAAAATGAGAGGTGAAATTCGGTTCATGTGAGTCTCCACTCACGAGCAGAGACCTTTTCAGTTTTGTGAATATTGGCCATCAATTTGGGTAATAAGGGTGTCAAAACCTGTCTTCCATGAGCAGACTGTGAGGCGGGCACATTGGCAGGAAAAACAGCCATGAAAAATTGAGCAGTGTTTCTTGATGGTGTAAATTCTTGATGAGGTCAAGTGGTCATGCAAAGCAGAAGGACTGACTGCCGGGTGCTTAAATTGCCTCTCTACCTTGGGACCCCACTACATCCCATTAGAAAAAACACGACCAAGTCTTCTACATTGAAAATCCCAACCTATTTATTTCCTTTTAAGGTGCTATGATTTGAAGAGTACCTTTTTTCCCCAACTCTTTCAATCACTGGTTGGCTTATAGAAGAAAAAGGCTTACCTATATTATCAGCCACATAACTGAATACATTTCCAGGATGCTGGCATCAGTGCTGAAATATCACAACCTGAATATTTTCAAGCAGAAGACAGAACAAAAAAAACATCTAACAATCTTGACTTTAAACTAATCAAGGGGAGATTCTGTCCTCTAACTCTGCAACCAATTTCTTGAACTTGATATATGATATGATATATGTGCAGAATCTGTTGGCTCCTTTAAATTACAACTGAAAATGTGACAGCCATCTGTCCAGAAAATATTTTTTGTTTCTGCTTTGTCTGTCTATATAGTATAAACCACATAAAATGGGAGATCAAACAAATACTGTAGTAAAAGTTCATAGTGGCTCAAATAAGTCGTTCAGACTCTCCGCCTGTGGACAAAAACAAGTTTCTTAGCATTTTGATTACCCCAGAACAAGCCATAATGGAACCACTTTAAAGGAAAACCCTCAAGAAAGATAAATGAAGTGGTTCAAGGTTGATTTGCTCAGTAAATGTTAGCTAATACACAAGAATAAACACGCACATGATGGATGACACAATGGTCAGGGTTTCAAGATAAATGATTGTGGGAATTTATAACAGTCTAAGTCATTTACCGAAAACAAGGTCAGGATACAGCAGAGCCATGTAAATCACCAGTTAGGCAATTCAACCAGAACTGAATCTTGTAAAAATATCTTCCCTATTTGGTGAGCCTGCAAACTGCCAGCAATTATATTCTTCTTGTTTGAAGACTATAAATATCATTCTTCAAACTAACTTGACTTAATTATGTCTAACTTATTTTCCCTTGCTTTTAAACATAGTTTTTTTTTTCATTAAAACAGCATTGCACATTTAGAAACCCTGAGTTTTATTCAGCCATGACCTAAACTTGGTAACACATATAGAATTTTACAGGATTTTGAAGAAAAAAACTGACAGCAATATTGAAAACATTAAACTCTGAAGATACTGCAGCCCATTCAACCCCAAAACGTATAGAAATACTAATCAATTTAATCAAATTTTGTTTGACATTTGGAAATCAATTCCTTATTAGCTTGACACTTCTGTTGAATCATGGGCATTGACTGTTTGCAGCACAAGGTCTTGTTGCACTTACTTTAATGACTGGAGTGAGAAAAAAAACTATTTTAAAGATGCCACTTGGGCTCAAGGTCTTGTTAATTATTATTTGTCCATATGAACAAAATGTCAGTATTTTATCATTCTTGTCCTGCATTCTGAAGAACAATTTGTATAATTAAATCATTCTAACAACTCCGGTGACAATTGTAGCTGAACTGTAAAAGCAGTAAGGTTAAAACATCCATTCCCTCACATAGAAATTTGGATTATAAGGCATTTACGATGTCCCTAAATAACAGTTGTTACAGTTTCACATTTTCTTTTGAGCCCTCTTGTTCCATCCCTCTTTCCCTCAGGCCATTTATTACAATGTTAGCACAGAGAGGGGCTCTGTCACTAACTTAGCTTGAGCTGCCAGAGACAATAATCAAATCACTGATGCATCAAGTGCATCCAGTTTCCCACTTACTAATATTTTTGTAAACGAAAAACAAAAAAAAAAAATTTTACTCCTAAAAATACACTTTCGTTCGAATTGGGTGATTTTTCTTCCTAACATTGTTGTCCAATGTGACCCCACTCAGCTGATCCGTGTACACCTGCATATGAAAACATAGAAACAGTATTAGATTAACCTATTCCCACTGCTGAGGGTGATAAGATCCACACTGATAAATTTATATGAAGGGCCAAACCTCAGCTCTGTTTGTATAATTCAAGTGCCATATTTTAAAATTTTGTGAGAAATAATTTCTTATAGCCATATTTATTTGTTCTGGTGTCAAGATTAATGCTGATCTTCTTTCCTTTTCTTTTCAGTGGCAGATTTATTATTTTTTATGCTGTTTACTTATCCTTTTTTCCCTCCATTTCTGTCTTGTCCTTATATTTCATAGCCAACAACAATAGAGTGTTGCTTTCTGTAGGTTTTGTCTTAGTGAAGGTCTACAGAGGAAAGTTCCTCCTCTCTGTTGCCTGCTGCTTTGCGCAAACCCCTGATAAATAATCAAACAAAACAATCTGAAACATTTTCGACAAGGAAAAATATGCTACTTGTGGAATGATGAAAGTGGAGCTACATATCCAAGACATTTTGATCACAACTGAAAGAATTAAAGATGATTTCTCAACGAGGCAGCAAGAAATTTTATGGTTTACAGATTTGCCTCAAAGCAAGAAGGTTTTACCTTTAAATCACTTTGCAAATTAAAGTTGAAAGCTGGTTGTAGAGAAAAAGAAAGTGTGGCTTAGTGATACAGTTATCATTTTACACAGGTAAAATATGATTATATTAATATTTTGAATGAATACGCAGTTCCGGGTTTGATATAGTGATATGAGTATAAAGCAGAAAGCTGTATATAAACACACAGCTTCATAAATACAAAGGAAAAAAAAACAATAACCAAGCTTTAATGTTTATTTTGAGCTCATCTTTGCTTGCTACTTCAGAAATCTATCCAGATTAGAAGATCCTGGGTTTCCATAGAAGAATAACATCAGACAGAGATATTCACTATAATTAAACAGATAAAAAAAGCTCATAACACAGCAAAAGATTTGGGGGTTTTCGTTGATAAGGACGAACAACGGATTTCTTTTGTTTTCATACTGTGTTTAACAAGACACATTTACAACTCACAAGCATTGTCCTTTTGATACAAAACACACAAATTACCACACATGACAGACGACAATAAAATTATAGAGGGGATATTTCTATCTCAGAAACCAGTCATTTCCATAGCGATTAAGCCGCTCTGAGAAGCCTTGCGAGGTTTTCTCCTCCCAGTGCACTAGATTACACATTTTGAAGTTTTCGCTATTGTTTTGTTTGCATACATGAATCTACAAGCGTTCTTCACAGTTTCCATGAAGATGGAAACAACAAAGTGGATGGTTCCTACAATACATCCAGATTTTAAATTAAAATATGAGTAAAGGGAGATTTAATCTCAGTCAGTAACATCCACTGATTTTAACATGAAGGAATTAGATAATTATTAGAAAAATGTGATCACACAGTTGTAGTTGTGCCTCACCTTTTCAATTTTCAAATGGCAGCCTGAACAACACAGCTCCATCAGATGTTCAAAACTTTGAACATTGTTTCAAAACCTAACACTAAACTTTTAACTATCTCCTTTACCTGTCTGGTGATTTACACTTATGTTCCCTAACATATGTTTGAGACTTCAACAGAACGAATCTAGCAGGGTGGCTGCAAAGATATCCTGTAATATTTTCAAACTCAGGTTTCAGTTAAGCTTTTAGATAATAAGGCAGGATAAGCTGTCAAAACCTTTGCTGTGCAAATGCATTTTTAAAGAAAAACATTTTTCACATTTTCCTTCATAGTTTAGTCTATTTATATGTAAGCACAATTTTGTGATTTCAGTATTTTAAAAATGATTTTATTTGGCTATAGGAGAAATTTTGACTGTCACTATTTTGGCCCAAATGATTGGTGAGTCATGTCTTGGTCTTGGGTAACCTTACAATCACAATGTTTTTAAATGTGAAATTAAATCACAGTTTCATAATTACAACCACACATGACAAATTATAGTTAAAGCCTATTGGGCATCTGACCATGGAGGACTGACTTCAGGGAGGCTGTGTAAGAACCACTAATCCCATAGTGTAGTGCATTACTCACTTTGAGCTTCAACAGGAAGACAAGGCATTCTGGGAAGGAAACTCTGGCCTGGGGAGATTATAACAATGGACTGAAACAACACCTATTCTCTTCCTCCCCAATCTCTGTCTCGCAGGCAGACAGAAGGATCGCTCCGTATCCCAGGAACTCTGGATTCAAAATGTACAGAAGACTTATTGCATTTCAAGAATTCTGCTAAAGAAAACTCAAAACCATAGGTTAAATCTAATTGTACAACAATCATATCTTTTTGGATAATTTTCCTAAAATTTCTTATAATATTGATGAGAAAATTAGCAATATTTACATAGTTTTAGGATTGTTAGCTTTTACTGTCATACTGAGTTGTAAAAGGTCAGATTATAAAATTCCATGTATTTAAATAACTGTGTCGTTTCCAAACACTTACAAGCAGCTAGAGGATTCTCAGTTAAAAAAAAACAATCTCAGTTGCATCAACACTTTGCAAATCCAAAACATTAATCGTATTTTATTCATATCTGTGGTGGGGGTAGAGGCCAGCCTCCAAGTTATCACAAACAACAAGGTAAACAATGTTTGCCACATGGTGACAAAGTCACTAAAAAATATGGAGTGATCTTTAAAGATCACTTCCAAAAAAAAAAAGACAAGAATTACATAAACTATGTCAGTTTTTATTAATCTTGTACATAAGGGAATCAATAGTTTGGAGGGCAGGAGTCACATAATTTATCAGTGTGTCGCTCAGAATTAGTGCTTTTAAAGTCATGTTTGAGCATTTCCAACTCCTGTCACTAATGCAATGAACTAGACAGTTCATAACTGTCATTATCTTCTCAGAAATATATGTGTATTAATAATTAACAAAATTGTTAGCTATTGTTGCTGTAGGTCAATCCTTGTTGACCTACAGCAGGGGGTAATTTCAATATCCATGTGTTTCAATATAAAAAAGTACAAAGTGAAATTAGTTTTCACCTTGTTTGTGCTTTTTTTTTTTACAAAGACTTTAATTCTGCAGGAAAATTCATGAAATATAAATTTCTTATGGAATCAGTGTTTCACTCATAATAGTTTAATATGCTTTGATGGGAAGTTACTGAAACCATCAGGGATTTGTGTGTTTCACATCCATCCATGAATACTGCACTATTATCTTATTCAGTAGGTCATGTGTCATGACTTAATTAAATTGGTAAAATTTTCTGTGACTTAAGAGTAAAGCGAGAGGATCCATAGAGCCAATCACATGTGACACCTTGTGAATACCAAGAATCTTTTAGACCGCAGAGTGTGTCCTTGATGCAGACATGCATCATCTGTGTGACACTTGACAAGTCTAAGCAATGTAAAATTGCTCCTCCTGCCACAATATTTAATCTCTGTTCTCGTGTAAATCTGTTTGTCAGTCATGTCAAGTCAGCATAAAGAGGAAATCTTGAAATCATTTTGGAATGCCTGAAAAATGCCCAATAAAATAGATTACATCTAAAATGAGATTAAAAGAGATTTTATATTTTAAAAGAATAGATGAACTTTTTATTAAAATGATTTGTGGTATTGTCTGCATAAAAGAAAGAGTAAGGAGGGGAAACCAGGAGGTCATGTGTGGATCTTTGGATTTTTGAGGTGCAAACAGAATTACAGAGCCTTTAAAAAAGAATTGAGGATCCAGTTTCCAGAGGCTGAGTGTGTTGAAGTGATCTTATTCAGATAAGGAGAAGGCTCCAAATGACAGCTAAAGAGACTGAGCACAATATCCTCCCACGTTTGCTCCTGGGAAATTGTTCTATTTACGGTTCTGTCACTCCAACACTGATTTAAATCGCTCCGTGAGAAACTATTATTAAACTGCTTGTAGTTAAGATTTGGCCCCAGCAGTTACAGCACACTTAAAGCAATTGCACATCAATAAACATCAGAAGAATATCATAAAACTAACAGAGATTGCTCATTGATCTCTATTAAGTAGCCACTGCAGCTTACAGTACATCAGTCATGTTATAACTTTAAAAGGCTTACTTTGTGATTGGCAGTATTGCAACATGAATCCCTGAAATAGTGTGTTTTGTGGTGCATTAATTACTTTTCAGAATGTGAAATTAGGGTAATACTGTCAAGTGGGGAGAAAATGGGGAATGCTTAAAATAGAATGTGGTCTAAAGATGGAAAAATGAGTGGAATGAGGACAGTCCCTAAAAACAACGGTTATACTTTTAGCTGAAGAAGGTGACAAGTGGGACACAGCTTTCTGGTGTCTATCAGACACATCACATATAAAAATGTGGGGAACAACAAATATAAATCACATCAGAACAAGTTGTTGTCCTCTATGTCAATCATTTTGTGCTTTGTTGTCTTTGTTTGGATGCCTGAATAGCCCCAGGCCATGATTCTGTAAGTCTTTTCTCAGAAAAGGGAGTCTTTCAAAATCCCTCATGGCTGGATAGTAGAGCTCAGACAGTAGGCAACACCTGGTTCTCCATTAGCTCCCTTAGGACACAAATCCTCACACATTAATTCTCTGAAGTGAGAAGATCTGTCAGAAAATCAGACACATACTGATTCTTGAGGCATACATATGGGCTCTGCCTTGCAGTCACAGAAGTGCAAAGAGACACGCTAAGCTGCATCTGAAGGGACAACGGTAGTCTTAGCAACAGAGTCGCATTAGTTTGTTCCTCCTTCATTTTTATATTTTGCTTTTAAAATCATGTGACTGCAAAACTCCACAATATCAACTTTTGCAGTTTCTTATACAAGGTGTATTTAGATATCTGTTTGGAAAATAGTTATATATATTCAATGTATTACAAATGTCTATATGCCCTTGAACTTTTTAACATTTCACCACATCACAGCTAACATCAACCTACCAAAAAACACATTGTAATTTTTGGGTTAGACATTAGTGAATGGACTTCAAGATAGATCTTGTAACAATGAATTATGGTTTCAGATTTTAATCAGTGCACAGCATATTAACTAATGACAGAAAATAAATCACCTAGTTCAAAGCATTTAGTTTTTTTAATCTATTAAGTAATAAGATTTTACTAAGCTAACAAGATTCAAGAGTGCTTGGCAAAAAAAAACCCTGTTCTTAAATAATCAGCTTAATGAACTCTCCTTCAGTAATTTCTTTGAGTGTGGCAGTTCATTGGTTCTTTCTTGTGAAGATGACAGAGACAACATAAGGAAGCCCAGTAAATTAGGTCTAAAGGGTTTTGATTCCAGCAGAGGCTAATATGTGTCTCCATATCAGTCAGTGTTCAAAGGGTCTCCTGCAAAATGTACTGTTCTCTCAGTAAAATGAATTGTCTATAGATAGAGAACTGATAAAATTTAAATCAAAAACCGTCAGAAAAAAATCCCTGAATATTAGGACCCAAGATATTTTTTCTTACAGATCACGGGTGTTCAGCTCAGGTCCTCAAGGGCTGGTGTCATGCCAGTTGTAGATGAGCCTCTGCTCCAACACAGCTGATTCAGATGGTGCAACTATCCCCTCAGCATGTCAAAGTTCTGCAGAGGTTTGCTAATGAGACATTATTTGACTCAGGTGTGGTGAACTAGGGAGATAACTACATCATGCAGGACTGACTTCTAGCACCTTTGTTATAAATAACTAGGAAGGCTTACTGTCTCTTTGTAATGAAATGTACAGTTTAGCAATCCTACAATGCTATAAAATGCAGAGTGCTGCATTTAAATGCCTGTTCTAGAGCTTGAAATTCAATAGGAAAATGATGGTCAAAGAGACAGAGAATTTCAGTGATGCTTATGTAATGGTTTGGATGATTTCTTTGCTCCTGTGGTCCTCCAGCCTGCAAGGTTGGTTTGAGTGACCGCTGCTGCTACAGATACCCTGATATAAAAGGAGCTCCCACAAAAGATCAGCACATAAGCAAAGATTGGAGAAACTGGAGAAACAAATTTGGTTTGGTTATTCTTCCAGTGCTCAACATGTCTGAAAATAAGCAACAGCGGAAACAGAATAGCTGACAGTTTTAAAAAAAGGAAATTAGAACACTATTAATAATAAAACAGCTATGAATTTTAAAATGATGATAAATATTACAGAATAACTCCCACTATACAAGCTTGTGAGCTGGATTTATTGGTGATTTGAAGCCAGCCACTAACTCACACTGCCTTTTTTTTGTCTGTATAATGTACTTTTGGGTTTACTTGGTTTTGGTGGGCTACAATGTGGCAAATTGAAATCACGCATGTGTTGAAGTAAACTGAGATAATTTCATCATTTGTTGTAAGTTATTACCATGTATATTTAAACTGAAACATCCTGTCCAACCTTTCATGCATAGACAGTGTAATGAATTAATCTGTTTAAGTGACAGTCATTTTTTTAAGAACTTTGAATTGAATGGGGCTGATTTCTACATGAATAACTTCAAATGAGTGCTGCTCATCTTGAGGTCATTTCACAGCGCTTTATTCAGGAGTGTATAGATAGCTTACACGGCCATTATAGAATCCATGATGGACGTGGATGAAAAACCACTCAATCACTTGAGCGGCTCTTTGAAGGGAACAAATATGAAACTTCTGGCTTCCTTCAAAGAACCTTCAACACCAAATATACTTGTTCCTTAGACACTTTAATATGTAAATGCACCCTGTCTGTCTGCGACTGCACTAGCCTCAGGCCTTCAAGCCTTTAAAACTGCCAATGCTATAAGGGATAGAACTGTGATGAAAAATAAAAATAAACTTTGATAAACTAGAAGATATAGACACACTATTATTACAATATACATGGAGAAAGTTGCAACTATAACCACTTACATTATAAAGGGATCTTGTATCTAACCAATGTTGCCAACAAGTGAATTTGTTTAAGTATTGCTTGAGAATATTATGGTGCTTCAGTAAAGGGAGCTCAGTTTACAGCAGCTTTGGCTGACAGTGGTGGGAGTAAAATCGTAATGAGTTCATACCATTCACTTTCAGAAGGTCTAAATTCTTCCATAATTACTTTTGAGAAAATCCCATAAAGAGGAAATGTAAGTGGTCACAATAAAATAAGAACACCAGAGTGGGGAAAAAACACACAAAAAACACAATACAAGCTAACTAGGAATATAACTACTAAAATACAAATGTATATACAAAATCTATACATATATATATATATAAAATGCATGTGTCTGTGTGTGTGGGTGTGGGTGGGTGTCCGTGGGTGTGCATGCATACATACATGCATATAAATAAATATGCACTCATGTTTACCTATATATACTGGACATAAATACACAGACACACATATGTTATTTCACTCAGTAAACCATTGCACATCAATAGAAATCTACTGTATGTATTGCAAATGTTAGCCTTTGATTGTGAGTGGTCATTTGGAAGGACTTTGTTGTAGAGATTGATAGCAGTTGGACGGAAATATCTTCTAAATCTCTCCTTACTGCATCCAGCAACTGAAGGGAGCTGCTCAGCACCTTCAGACTTCCCAGCATGGCGCGACAGAAGTGGGTCCAGTGACGAGCTCACCAAGTGGCGAATATCTGCTTTGGTCTGGAATGTTCTTCTTATTAGAACCAGACCTTTAATAGATATCACAGTATGATACAAATTTTAGCTGAACTGGAGAGAGGACATAGAAACACAGTCAGTTCTTTGGATATAATGTCCACCTAATTAATTGCAAGGATTTCTTTGGGAAGCAGTGATGCCTGATGGAAAAATCTGTGCTCCAATTATTATACCTGCTTTCTCTTTCATGGTGTTGGGCTCCTCAGGGGATCAGACTGCTACTCTTCTCTGCATCAACTCTTCCTCAGGAGTGAGGACAAACCCGACTTTGCTAAAATTGTTCTACCTAAGCTCTGATTATGGAGCCCTTGGGGCAGCCGCTAAAGCTATCTCTCAGACCGACATTTTTGCTTTTTTTTTGTCTTCATTGGATACAGCTGAAGGACCTCAACATACCTCAAAGCTTCAGGCTGAAGTAAAATAGACTTCAGCTGACATGAAAAGAGAGTAACAACAACAGCAGCAAAAACAGACTGATTAGGCACAATTTAAAATTGTAGACAATAGGAGCTCTTGACATTGTTAATTAAATTTAACCCTTATTTTCAAAACACCACAAAGCAGTTTTTCCAGTGACCATGCATGGAGAATCAGTTATAGACTGGATGAATGCACAAAGCAGTACTTTATTATTTTTGCTATAGTCTGTCTTTGCAGTTGCTACAAATGTATTCCAGTTCCTTCTAAAAAAATTAGAAAAATTATGCTCTCTTCCACAAAAAAGGGATTAGTAATTATTTGCTTTTGATTAAAATAATGTGCGTATAACATTTTAGGACTATATGTTCAATTTAATTCAGTTTTAGAGGTAATAAATACATTTTTAGCAAAACTCAATGTTGAACTTCTTGTTTACAGCCTCTGAAGTAGTTTATAAGAAGACCAAAATGCATAAAGCGCTATCTTTGAAAAAATGTAATTTCAGATTTTCAAAATCTGGCATTTAATTGGTTGGAGTGCCGCAGGAGGGGTTTACAAAATTAGGCATATTGATTAATTGTAATTAATCACAACGCCAGTGTGTGATTACATTTTTAATCGCTTGACAGCACTACTCCTTATTCAATCAGACTACATGTGAGTAAGTAAAAGAGCAAAAATATATCATGTGGGACGTATTTGATAAAAGCAGTTAAATTCAATCTTATTAAACAGCCAACAGCCACTACATCCGACCTTACTTTTATGTAATATTCTAGTATGTAAGAGTCTTGGGAAAATGAATGACCACTCAAGCTGTTGGAAGGCACTTCAAAAAAGCCCTTTCTTAATGGCACTATCTTGTCGTTCTAACGATATGCACTCTGGTGCCCTTTAGGGTGTTAAGGTATGCCAAAACATTTCTTCAGGGTAAAGGCTGTTCTTTTATTATTCATCATGCTTACGTTAATGTACTGCCAAAAACTGGTAAAAACAGTTGGGAACCGGTTGTTTGTGGTTGTTTTTCTGTTTTCCTCCTCTTTGTCGTCTAGAGGGTGCTATGGGGCTCGGACTGAACAATGCACCTGCCAAGTAAGATTGTCCGTTCTTCTGCAATTGAAAATTTCTACGATGTCTGAACTCACCTTAACTTCTCCCTGTGTCCAAGTTTCCCGGAGGTCCTGGCTGCAGCTGTTTCAAAGGACCAGATACTCATTGTTATTACTGATTTGAAAAGTAATAAACTTAATTTACTGATCTTTGCTTCTCCATTGAGTGTTCTGCATGTGTGCCTTGGGAACATTCTAGACAAAATGAGTACCGTATATACTTGTTTTGTTTTAGACAATGCTTTTATCTGAGGCCTGATTATGGTGATATTAAAAACCAGCAAGGAAGCAACCAAATATGAGAATTTCTTTTGTACTTTGCAGTAGTCTCTAATAAAATATTTTCAAGTCATGACATCAACAATCAGGCTGCCTCAGTATTGCTTCATTGTCCTTATTATTCACCCAGAAAAAAGCTTTAATTGCAAAGAAGGAGAGCCCAAACCAAAAAAAAAAGCTGCAATTTTTAGCTTTGGCCTTGATGAATCATGAAGTGGAGGTAAAGGTGGATTTGCTTGCATCAGTACTGCATGAACATCCTTTAGTGCAGGATGTACTCAGTCTGGACGTGTGTACCCTAAGTCAATCTGCTAATTCTTCTCAATGTCGGAAAGATGATAGCTGTGCTGAGTGAACCATGTCAGAGGCTGCTATCTTTGATTTGTTAACTAGAGCTGTTTACGTAGCCTTAGTGCTGCTAATTCTAAAGAAAGTACAGTGTTTTAATTCTACACAAACAAGGACTTTTTGAAGATTAAACAATAGAACATAGCAGAACCTGTAAAGGCTTTTGACGTCAGGAAGACTTGCCAAAGCCTTCTTTGTCATGCTAAGACTGTGGCTCAGTGGTGAGAGTAGTCATCTCAAAGTCAATTCCAGCAAACTCTTGTCACATGTCGATATGACTGGACAAAGCATTTAACCCCAACTTGCGTGTATGTAAGTGTGTTTAGTGAGTTTGATTGGATGGATGTGTCTCCAGTGTAAAGCACTTTGACTGTTAAGCATGACTGGAAAATCGCTATATAAACTCAGTTTAACATTTACTTGATTCTTCACTGACCTGCTTTCAGTCTCCGTGGCAACCAAAATTTGTTCTGGGTAATGGGTAGTGATAGTTTCTACTGCTACATTAATACTTAGTGTTTAAACTTGGATATGGACTGCAGGATCAGGATACGGATTTCACAGCAGATCCGTCATTTCCAGTAACGCGACTCAGAATTTACAGGTTTGAGTCCCGGCTCATTCAGTTTTGAACGTGTCTTACCCCTGTCACGCAAAATGCTTTCCTGTCTGATCAATGTCAAATAAAGGTCACTCGAGTCAGAAAAATCACTTAGGTATATATTTTTTTTTTAAATCTGGAGTAGTTTCTTAAACTTGTCGTGTCTACTAGCTTTGCACGACTGAAATCTTTGCTCTTCCATCAGCAGAATACGACATCTTTAAACATCATGTATTTTCAGGTTATGTACCCCAGCAGGCGATTAGATAATTACTGTCAGGTATATCAGCTGCATAGGATCCACCACTGCCACCAGCAGCGACCACTGTTCAAGGTAAAAGCCATACCACATCAGTAAACTACTCCACATGACCCAGATGTGGAGTAGTTTACTCCAGTGTTACTAGCTTAATGAGATTGCTGATTATAGTACTTAATTGCAGTGTTACATAATTTTTGTGAATAAACTCTTGGGGAAGAGTATTTATTCCATAATTGTGTAGTATCTTGCTGTTTTAGAAAAACCAATGCTGAACTTATCCCTTCACCTATTGACATTTACCTACGTCTAATCAGGTAGGTCATAAACAAAAATGAGACTTAACCATCAAGCTATTATTTTTCTGACAATTAGATTGTGGTGCCCAAACTTGGTAATTTGGATCTAAATGACTAGTTTCATTAGTAATATGTACAGTGATTCATAGACAAACCAAAACCCATTGCTGTAGAACTCAGAAATGTCTCTTTATTAATTAGGTGACATCTAAAGGTAGTTTGTTGAACTGGATTTAGTGTTAATAAACAACGTCAAATATAAATGCACAAACTACTTTTCAAATGTTCATTTGTAAAAAAAAATCGCAGACAATTCTAAATAAAGTACCTTGAATATTGTATTTTTAATATGACAAAATACAAAAACAAACCTTTTAACAACTTCAGAACTTTCTTCTTTCAATTCTTACAATAGATGTACAATTTTTTATTTTATCACTTCACTTTTCTGTTCTTTAATGTAAAATAATGTGTCTTGGAAATTAAATTCAGAGTTGATAATTAGCATTGGCAGGGCGTCTTGCCATTGTGAAGCTGCACGAAAACATATTTCTCTCCTACAGTGCACGCCTCAGTCAATTTTCTTCCTTTTTTTATATAATCTTTACTCAGTGTGTGTAGTGGGAAGCCACAAAAAGAGATAACAGATCAATTTTAATTACCCCGTAGTCTCTACAAGAGCGGAAGAGTAATGGGAATTTTAACTGCGATGCGAGCACACAACAACTACAGGGAACCCCCAGATGCTCAGATACAAAATATAGCACAACTCCCACGGTTGTGCCCAGGAGAACAGAGGGGTTTTGAAAATCTGCGAGTTACATAACCATGGCATTGACACAAAATTTTAAAAACTACACATAGTGTGGTGTAACTTCATGAAAAGGTGGTCAAATCATCTCAGATGCTAGGGACAAGATGAGTTTGTCAAATCATTTCTACTGAGATGAAAGAGAAAAGGCTGTATACCTTGGTTGGAGAGATTATTCCTTTGTCAAGCTTTTGACAAAAGCGGGTTTAACCTGTGGCTGTATGAGAGTGTGCGAGAGAGATAGGAGAAAGAAGGGACAGAATGGTGGGGGGGGGGCACAGAGAGACACAGATGGACTGGGGAAATGCTGCAAAAGAAGACGTCACTGCCAGCTGGATGCTGGTTTAGAATCGCAGGCATGTTAGGTTTCACAGAGGACAGGGTGCTTGTTTGCGTTGTAGCTGCAGAAACCCATCCGTCCCACGTTCTCTGGTGCCTCATCATGTCTTAATGTGAACGGCACAATCTGTTGAATCTCACGTAAACGTTATCTCTGTTGTTTGTAATGAAGAAGCTTAAAAACATGTATTTTTCTTAAAAACATAAACACTCAAACTGTGACACAGCAGCAGCAAACTGACCTCCAGCAATGCAGTCTTACCACTACCAAACATATGAGGATCAGCATGCACAACAAGCTAAGCCCCTGTGTCATATTAACAACAAAATAAAACCAAGTCTGACAATTAAACAGACATCTCATAAATAAATAGAAAAACCCAAATCTACTGTGTCCAAATCCTTCTTCGACTGAAGCCATACTGCATTTTCCCCTTAAGGAGGAATTTAATCAACCAGAGCAAGAAACATTACCTTCATTAGAACAAAATGTTTGTGTTGCCATGCGGCACCTTTGAGAAAGTAAATAAATCAGTATAAGTGAGGCAAAGCAGAATCCTTTAGTGCTTTTTCTGTCAGTATCCACACAACATGTTAGATGTTGTAAATGTCTGCGCCAATCAGTCCCCTTTCAAATGTCCTTTTATGGTGGGGAAATTAGCTTCAGAGTTATTTTTAGAAGCCTTAGTATTTTCTGTTTTCTGACCTGTCAGCCACAGATGTTCTGTAATGCTAGAAGTCTTATCTAAACTTGCTCCATTTTCAGCCAAAGCTTCCACAGGCAGAGGAAAGAAAAGTCACTTCAACACAAAGAAAAGCTGTGATTTCTGACATCATTAAATGGTTGATACTATGTAAAATTGACTTTTTTACTAATGTTATTACTTCATCAAAAATATACCTGGTGTTTTGCTTGATTCCCTCATGCATGTGTGAGGAATCCTTTAATCTCCCATGGCAGCCATTCAGGAGTAGCTAAATGCTTGCTCCCACAAACCACAGCCAGAGCTGCAGTTGAGCTTTCTCCTCACATATCATTCCCCTCCACCACCAGATAACACCAGGATCAATTAGAAATCACCTGGTGGAACTGTGCATCTGCTCAGCTCATCATATGAACTACTTCTCAGTCCAATGCTCCTAAGAACTGTTCGAAACAGAATGATGAAAAGCCTTATCCTGCTGAAGAGCTGGAGCTTCTTAAAGAGACCAAATTTTAAGTGTCAAATTACAAAGTCAAATATCTTTTAAGTCATGTTTGATATATGCAGAATTCCTATAACAGTAGAAGGTAACAAATATAATGACAGAGAATCTTAATAATTTACACTAAAAACATGACAATTTTTGATATTTTGCTTTGCTGGGCGATAGATCTCATTATTAGTCATCTGCAATTGTGCTGCACAAGGTGGCAGCTTGTTGGAGCAGCTCTGTTATGTTCTTTATGATTTATTATTTATAAAACTCTTCTCCGTCCTTTTTTGGGATGAAACAATGATTTTTTAAAAATAGTTTTCCTTCTTTTGGATGTTGATTAGCTGGCAGGATTTTTGCTGTTGCTTTTTAAATTTTGGACAGTTGGTTGTAATGCATTAGCATATCATAAATGATCAACATCTCAAAAGAACACAAACAGTCTTGAGAATGCAGTATCAGGTGTTTCACTAACGCGTAACAGCAGAATCATTTTCTTGACTCAGCGTCACTCTGCCAGGCTTTCTAGTCATATCAAGAGGAAGAGTGAAAGCTAAGAACAGATGGGTAAATCTAGGACATGATGCACTGAAACAACATTTCTGCAGGCCAGATGTAGGATGGTTAGCTTTAGGTTTTTGTCCATGTTATATACTGAGTTTACTAGTGTAATGTCAGCAACAGCATGAATTTCACCATTAGCTATTGCCGACTCTGCATGCGACATCATCAGCTCAGTTGTTGCTAAGCTGCAGGCATAAAATCATTTACGACAATATATAGAGATTCTAACGATGCCTCACTTTTTTTCCAGTATTTTAGTTTGTTCATTTCTCTAATTGAAAACAAAAGTCGTATTTGAATTATCCAAATATCATAGCTTCATATAGCTTGACTGTAAGACTTCCTCTGGTCAAATCTGATCATATTTCTTTGTTTCTCTGCTCAGTGCATAAAGCCCCTTGTTGACAGGAAATCTATGATAAAAGAACTATGAGAAGATGGTTAGAGCAGAAAAAGAGCTATGTGGGATTGTTTTGAAACTGTAGCCTGGGATGCACTCTGCCAGCCCCATGGGGAAGACATTATTGCCATGACTATGTCTGACTGACTTCATAAAATTCAGTGTGGATACCACCATTCCCACCAGAACAGCAGCATGCTTTCCCAATAAGAAGCTCTGGATAGCCAGTGCACTGAAGGAGCTGCTCAACAAAATATAGACATTAGGAAGGAATACATGGAATTATTTAGAAACACACAAAAGCAACCAAAAATCAAGCTTAGAGGCATCAAGGAGGTGTAATGGAAACATCTGAAGAGCAAGCTTCAAAAAACAAGTGCCAAGTACCATGCTAGGTTGTTGTGTGCCATGTTCAGCATGTTATTAGCCTCATCAGATTCTGGAGATCAATATCATTTTAAGATGATACATACTCTAAACAATTATATTTCGTCTGCTGCCACTGAAGTGTTTGCTTTGTTTCATAACACTCTATCATGTTGTTTATAATTCCCCATTAATCCGTAAAGTTCATAGTGGTTAAAAGTTTATATAAGTGGATCGCAGGTTGTAATAAACATGTAGAACACAGGATGACATACTAGCATCCACAACGAACTTTTGAACTCCAGTTGTAAGAAGGAAGAAATACCTAGAAGGAACGAAATCTAAATGCTGCTACATAAAGGCACCATTCAAGACTCAAACGTAGACCCTCCTTGAGTTTAAGCAACAGTGCACCCAATGATGTTTAGTTTTCTGATACAACTGAAATAACAACAATAAATTCAAATAGCATGGACAATTAAATTTGTATTTGAAAATTCATAAAATATAGCAACAATCTTCAGTCTGTATTTTCTTGCATGCATGTTGATTTTAGCTCATTTTGGCTTGCCCAAACTACTTCACAGAATATTGGCAGATACAAGTGATCAAATGCAAAGTTTAAAGCTAATAACAGCCTATTGGCATGATTGTTACACTGAAGGAATTTTAGTCTCACAAAATAGGGAACCCCTTAAGAAAAACAATTATTGACCTGTTAAAGAGACAATGTTAGATTCAAGCCAACACTTTGGGTTTAAAATCTACCAGAGATAATTCAGAAACCACAACTGTGAAAATATTTTTGGAGGTCAGTATGTACTTTCTCCACAATAAATATGACTTTAAGATAGCAGATGATGTGTAAAGGGAAAGAACAAAAGAAATCTAGAAGAATAATCCCATATGTCCAGTCAATTATCTGTTATCTCCATACAAACAGAAACAATCAAAGGCTTTCTGTATCCAAAAATGTGTCCTCTGTGAGATTTCTTTGGGATTGGACCTTGAGTACAAGTGAACACTGCCAACATGCAGTCCCTCTTCAGTATACACAGGGAGAAGGAATGGATCTGGCCAGCAGACTCTGTAAACATGTCTGGAGACATTCAACAGCGTCAAACACCATTAGGAAGAATTTACGAGATCAACAGGTCTTTGTGTTGGAAAGCAGAGCAAGAGAGCAGCATTTTAACTGGGTGTTTGAAGTATGAGAAAAAGCTGATAAGCAATTCATCATATGTAACTTTGCTCCAACTTGAATGTGTAAAGTAGTTTATTGATGAATAAGTCAATTGGAATGGGAGCTGACCCTGTAGAGTCTCATCCTTATGACATGAGAGTGAATTCGGCTGACATCCACTCTCATCCATAACACTTCTTGTAAGTGTGAGCAAGAAGCAAAGGCATGGCCTGAATTTGTCTATTTTCTTTTTCTTTTTTTTTTTTTTTTTTACCAAAAAAGAAAAACAAAAGGTAGTGAGACTATAAAAATACCTTCAAGCACCCATGGCTTAAGATAGCTTATGTATTCTAGTTGAAATATTTTCTAAAAGTACTCTTTAATTAATAGCTCCTTATTTATTATTGGGGTACTCATTAGAAGGTTGATCTCAAACATTTAGAGTGTCATTGAGAATTTAAATTCAAAAGTGAAACTGATAGATTTATTACACAGTGTTAATTCTGGCGTATAATATCAGAAATATTGGACAGCTGATGGAAAAACACCAACCCTTTTTTGTTATAAAAATATAATATTACATAAAAAAATAAAAAAGGAATTTTTAATAAAGATAACTTATTTTATGCCCTGCATAATAATTAGGAACACCACTTGTAGTTTTTCCAACCAACCATCTTTGACATCCTCCACTATAAGTTTTAGATTATAAAAGCTCATTGCTAAAGAAGCCAACTCTTAAACTGGCCAGTCATACTCGAAAGTTGAGTTAGAGGAAAAAATAGTTGAAAAGTAGGAAAAATGATACTCATGAAAGGATGGGGAAACATTAATGTTGATTTGCTTTTATTCATTTTCCCCTTCTAAGCAATGCCAGTCTCTTGTTTTATTAATAAAAAACAACTTATTGGTGATCATAATTCATCCCTAACCCTTGGGCCTTACTATACTCTATTGTCTATATTTTTATTAGCTGTTTCGCATGTGTGCTTTTGTTGATCTTTTGTTTAATTTTCTGATAAACTGAATTTTGGGTTTTCACGAAAATTAAAAGAAATACAGAGAGATAATGCTACATGATATCATTTTAAAATTGTATTACTGAAATAAACGTGCTTTTTTAACATAATACAATTTATCAATATGCATAACATCGTGCTTTCCAAATGTGAGCGAGCTACAAGTATACTTCCTGCACAATTTGTTTTGTCTGTCAATAATCTATAATCTAACCTGTCGTTTTCAAACAATTTCAATATCATTATAAAGCTTGAATTATATGTCAAATATCCACTGTGTGTGAATGAAGGATAGATCGGACTCTGCTCGTTTGGGTGTTTTTTTTTTCCTCTCTCTCTTGCAGTGCCACACTGTTCAATGCGTCTCCAAGTGCGCACGACCCGTCTGCAGCAGCGCTCGCTCTGCAGACCGCCTGCCAGGCATCTGGAAACTCTGCGTTCATTTCTGGAACCACCGCTTTCCGCTCAGTCACCCCCAACAGGTGGATTAAGTCGACCGGACATACACATTGGTGGAAATTAACCCCAGGGGGTAAAGTGGAGGTGTTGCAGAACTAGATCTATTCTACCCTGAAAATTCGTGAACTCGTGGCTTTTTTTTTCTTTCTTCCTTTTTCTTTCTTTTTTCCTTTTTACCGGGATTTTTTTCTTCTTGTTGTTTTGTGAGGTGAGATGAATGCGGTGTTTTGACGCGCATTAAGACCGAATGGAAATCAAAACGCACGGGATCAGGATGTATTCAGAAGTGCGACGAAGTGACAAAAAAACAAGAGTGGAGGATGCAGACTGAAGCAGATAAACAGAATAAAGACAAACTGGCGTCTGAGGGCACTGACATATCATTAAGGAAGCGCTTCTCATAAACCCGTAGCACATCTGCTCTGAATTTCAGAAGTTGAGATTGACATTTTTATGCTGCTCTCCAAAGAAAGAACCTGGATCTTCGTGGACGATGTCCCAATGTTCAACAGCCCAAAGGTTTGTTGTTCAGTTTGTAAATTCAAAATAGCTAACGGCGGCTTTCAGCTTTCAGCTGAACAGCTGAACAGAAAAGCAACATAAACAACAAATAAATAAATAAATAAATAAATAAATAAATAAATAAATAAATAAATAAATAAACGTGGCATCCAGTTAAAAATAGACAGAAAATATATATATATTTAAGACATTTATTGAAAATTTTTTATACTGGTCACACCAGTTGTTGGAAAATTACAATTTAATAATAGTCTTAATCTCACCACAAGTTTCAAAGTGGCTCATTTAAATGAATTGCAAATCCTCTCAGCTTTTGCTGCTTGAGCTCTGCAACTTTTACATTATGTTATGATGCCACTGAATACAGCCATACACTTACAACTGTAAGAGTTTGATTGAGTATGTGTGGGAATTTTATGATCTGCCAATGCATCTGCATTTCAAACTGTAATAAACTGCTCACTACATGGTGTAAAGGTTTATAGGGCTATAAAAACTAAAACTAGTCTCAGTATATGTTCATTATATATTAAAAGTATATTAAGAACATGTTTTTATTTTTATTTTTTTTTTACTGGACTTCATAAATATGAAAATAAGCAGAGCTGAAAAAACATTGCCCATGGATGTCTAGTGTTTCTAGAGATAAGTGTATTTTGTTATTTAAAGTGACTGTGTGCTAATTTCTGTGAAACAAGTACAGGAACTTTCGCTGATCTAGTTCTGTGAATGAAATAGATCAGTCATCAGCTGATATTATTTTTGCAACCTAAATTTCTAATTTTTTAAGTAGACACCTTATGACACCATCATCCAGGAAACCTACTCAAAGGATCATTTTTATCTTGAAAAATAATTTGTAACAATGAATTGATGGTGGAGGAGTAATTTAAAATAAGTACAGATAAATAAAAAAATATAGACTATTTTTCAGCATAACTGACTCTTATTGTAAGTAGTATACAAACGCTGGTATACTGCATGTTTTAGTTCTCTCACTTGTCCAACACACATGAATCAAATGATGGCTCATTAGCAGGACTCTGCAGAATGTTGACATGCTGATGATGTCGTTGGACCAGTTGGACCAGCTGGGTTGGTGCAGAGACTCATCTAAAACTGGCAGGACACCAGCCCTTGAGGACTGGAGCTGGACACCCATGACATAAACAGAGTTATTTTTCACCCATTTATGTTTCTTGATTAGAAATTATCTCAAGCTCAAAAATGGAATTTAATAACATCAACTCAAGTTCGCTCGTGACATTGGTTGAGACACTAAACCTTTTTTCTTTTTACTATAATGCCTCTAAGCTAGTGGTGAAACCATCGCCTCAGAACTGGTTGAGTTACCCTGAAACATCTACAGGGTAAGTCAGAAGATGCCTAACAGAGAACAGAGCAACACTGAACATAAAATGTTCAGTAAGACACCATGAGCAAATTGCTACTTAGCACATAAAATGGAATGGAAGTGACAATAAGATATATGCCATAGGCTATAATTTAATTAAATAGCTTTACTATGAATAATATAGTCATAAATTACACATGCCCTTCTCTCTGTGCTATTTATAATACAGACACAAATATTTTGGAGTATGAAAGTAAATCTGGAATTCTGTAAAAAAAAAAAAAAAACATAAAAAAATGTGTCCTGATGCCTGCCTTATTTTTTTTCCTGGAACAGATCTTGTTTCTTAGGAACCTATAATCTCCCCTTAACCCTGCATTGCTGTCCCTGCTGCAGGCCTTTGATCTAATGTCTCCTCTCTTTCTCCTCCTTCTATTGTGGCAGTAAAGATTTATTTTAAATATGTTTAAAGCAAAAGTGAATACGTCTGGAATAACAAGACAACAAAGCTGGCCCAAGGCAAAGAAAACTAAGCAGCTGTTTAAGGCCCAAAACCTTCAGCCCCGACCCACCAGGGAAATACCTGGCTGTCCCATGTGTCAGTCTGCCGCTGGACACAAATCAATTAATGTGCTCATCACTCCATCACTCCAATTTAAATGTATACTATCTACATTTTTATACCAAACTTCTATTTAGTTATTTATTTACAAAGAAGCACGTCACATGCCTGTGTGTCAGCTTAGCTAGCCAACAAACTAATGCTAATTAAGGTGAAGGTGACTGTCAGCTGAGAATCTAGGTAGAGCCCTGCAGGGATCTTGTATTATCCTCACCTTTCTTTTCCCTTGGATATCATTAAGCCTCAAGGTCGAAACTGGTCACTGACAGTTTTCCCTCGATTTTTTAGAGAAAAGTTGTTCCAGCTTTAAAACTGAATTAATAAACAAAATGTTTACCTCATCAGCTTTAGTAAAATACTGCTGTTAATTTTGGAAGTATAATGAGATGTTTTCTTGCTGACGTTTAGCTCATAACTTGGTACATTTTGAGATTACGACTAAGATCCTAGCACTGAAAATTTTTTATTTTTTTCATCACATTGCTTTTTGCTATAAACCGAATAATCACCTAATAAGCATTCAACTGCTCCAGTTAAAGCACAATTTTTAGGACCTGAAGCTTTAGTCAAAATGTGCATATATTTACACATATGCTATTATAAGCTGTTATTCTTTCTCCTTTCATGGACAAATTTGCTGCTCATTAATGTAATGATAATGAGTCGTCCGGAGACCTTGAGGAAATAAGATAGAGCGGCTTATTAGGCATTGGTGAACTTATATTTCACTAAAAGTAATATGAAACTAATACATCCTGGCTAACATTCATCCTTTTTTAATTATTTTTATACACCTTGTCTGACTCATGTGCCTGTTTTTAAATGGGTTGCTTAGATACAAGACTTCAGAAAAAGGAAACCATTTTTGGAGTTGAGATTCTCAAATTACCAGCGACACAGTATTTAATTTACCTGTAATCCATTGTGACCCACAATGCTTAAGATTATCTTTTGTTTAGTTTATGGCAATTTTTATAAGTCATTAGTTATTAAAAGTGTTCCCTTGTGTTATTTTAGCTTGTATTGAAACTGATGCTTAAAACTGGACTGGTATTTTAAACATGTATTATAAAAGTTCTAAATCTGGTTGAAAAAATCTAAATCATTCATTACAGAAATATGTTATGATGAAATTCATTTTGTAAATTCTGCTCCACCTCAATCATTCAGCATAACCTTTGATGTATGCACCTTTTTTTTCTCCTTCTTTCCATACAAATGAAAGTGAGCACTAACAGCTTCATTCTCTTACTAACACTTTTTTCTCTGTTTCTTGCAGTGTGAAGTCCCTCAGCCTGGCAGCAGCTGTAGCAGTGTTAGTCGGGTGCCAATAAGCTGAATCCTTGGGAGATGTCACAGCTATATTACCGGAGGACTGACAGCTCTTCATACCGGGACCGCATCCCGTTACGAATTGTGCGGGCTGAGTCGGAGCTGTCGCCTTTAGAAAAAGCCTACCTCGGAGCAGTGGAGAAGGGAGACTACGCCAGTGTCAAACAATCCCTGGAGGTTTGTAGAAGTAATTATTAGTACATCCACTTATCAATGGAAAAAAGGATATCTACACGTGGCAGTCAGTTGGAGCCATTTGATTTAAAATTTTATTAATTTAATTTATTTAACAGCAAAATTATTTTATAGTAAATACATTAATGCAACCATACAATAAAACAAAACTAAATAAATAAAAAATGTTTAATGGAGAGCTTATTTTGTCAAGGTTTTACTTATCTATTTATTTGAAGATTTATTTATTTGAGGAATTATTCATATACTTCTTCATTTCATAATGATGTTTTAGTTTATGAAATTTTGTAAAGTTGCTTTATGCATTACAGGGAATTTTATTTCTCAAGTATTTTTATTCTAGGCACTTTTTTATTTAGTGTTCATATATTCAAATGACAAAGTAAGTTTTCCATTCAAAAATATTTTTTATACTTATTTTTTATTTCATGGGAAAATGTATTTATTTGATAGAGCATTTATTAAAAAATGTGTTAACAACAGTGTTTAATGTTGAATTAACAGTTCACCATAAAATGGATTGTAATTTGAGTTATTTGTAAGATGATGGAATTATAATTGACCATCATAAAAGATGCTATTGGGTAACCACTTTAGCACTTGTTAGACCTGTTGCAGAAGAGAGACACTACATTTCTGTTTTCTTTCATATTTTTATGATTTAGTGTACTGCAGTCTATAGTAAAATTGATTTCCACATAACATGGTGTAGTGCATGGGTGCCCAGGTCCAGTCCTCGAGTCCTGCCCTCCTGCTAGTTTCAGATAAATCCCTTCTCCAGCACACCTGGATCAAATTAACTTCTCGTTAGCAGGTTTCTGCAGAGTTGAATGAATCCTGTTCAGGGAATTCAGTTGTCTGGTTTTAGTGTGTAGGAGCAAAGATGCATCGAAAGGTAGCAGGGTCAAAGCTCTCAAGGACTGGACTTGAATTAGAAGTTTAAAAAATTGTCAAATTTAAGCTTTAATAAATTCTCTCATAACTGCTGATTGCACTCTGTAGCAGCCATTGATATTTTTACAGTTATACTGATTATATCTGCTTTTAAAGTGTCCCTCTTTCCCCTTTGAATTTGTGAAGTAATTTTCTACAAAAAAGAAAAAAAAAGATGATTCAATTCCCAGTTCTTTTCTGGTTAGTTCAAGCCAATCCTTTTCCTTAGGTGGTAAAAAGGAGGAAAAAATTGAATGGCTGAGAAGAACCCATTTGAAACCAACAAACTTTTTATCTCATGACTCCATATTTTTCTATTCAGGAGGCAGAGATCTACTTTAAGATCAACATCAACTGCATTGACCCTCTTGGCCGCACAGCTCTGCTCATTGCCATTGAGAATGAGAATTTGGAAATCATTGAGCTTTTGCTGAGCTTCAGTGTCTACATTGGCGATGCCCTGCTTCACGCTATCCGTAAGGAAGTGGTGGGAGCCGTGGAGCTGCTGCTGAATCATAAGAAGCCAAGTGGAGGCATGCAGGTAAGGAGGAGAACCAGTGGAAAATGTGATAGTTTCCATCCTTTGCAAACCTTCTGTAGCCTGAGTAGAGATTTTGCAGAAAACACTCAACATAGTTGTTTGAATCAAAGGCTGTCATTTAGAAGCACACAGTATTTTTATTTTGATTCAACAAGCAACAAAACTGATCAAAAACAAATACACAGCCTTTTACTTATGGGTTTAGACGCTGCATTAGTACTTGCAGCTTAAAATATTTGATAATTAGATGATAAACATTACAGGGAAAAGCCCTGCCTTAACTTTTTCAAGTAAACAACATTAATTGTGTTCTTGCTTGATCACCTGGCAGCCTCTTCAGCTGTTGGCATTACAATATTTCTGTCTGCTATTTTTCATACATCATCAAAAGCTATCCCAATTCCCATCAAAACTCGAAAAACATAACCCAGAATTCCTTCTGGTTGGAAATATCACATTAAGAGCTCTTCAAGCTTTGTTCAATAAGACGTTCTACAATTATACCATAATTTACACCATACATTTAAACATCTTAACTGTAAATAATTAACAGACATTTCAAATGTAGATTTAGAAACTAATTACCTATAATATTATAATCTCTTTCTGTTATATTTTTATTTATATATCTAACAGAGTAAATACAATATTTAATGACATTTGCCAAACTAATTTCAGAAACACACTGAAAGGGCAAATGGAGTAGACCAGCTGCAGTTTCTAACCTTCTGAGCTTCCTCCTCATAGAGCACCCTTTCCCTGCCATGACCTCGTTCAACTCCTTCAGACTAGCCATAAGGAATTAGCAAACGTCTGGTGGTAATGCAAGTCTCCTGAGGTCATATGAGCTACTCCTCAGTGCAACACTGGTAAAAAAGTTGTTATAGGGTTAGAAAGCATGACAAAAAGGGCAACAATCTGTAAATAAGATTCAGTTATTCACTTCACCCTATTTTCTCCACCTTGAATATGCTGAATATGTCATATTCAAGTTGTCTGATCTCGAAGATCGATTCCGTAAATTATTCTTAATAAAACCAATTTATTGTGGAAAATTCTATTATATTTTTGTTTATATACAATATAAATAAGTTATAAGCAGATTTTTTTATTCAAAAAGATATGGCAAAATAAACTGCAGTATTTATTCACGTATTTTTATTCCTGTAGTTGGTGGGTGTTCCGGAAAGAATTAGTGGCATTTCAATGTATTTCACAGGGGAAAATTGATTTAACACACCAGTAATTTGAGTTATGAGCTCTGTCATGGAGAGAATTAATTTTGTAAGTCAAGGCTCCATATATATATCTACATAAATATGCTTCAAAAATGTGTGTGTGTAAAAATAAAATATTCACAAAACCTTCCCAAACAAAATGCTGAGTTTCTTCTGATAAAGAGTCAACATGCTCAAATAAAGAAGTTATTTTGTGTCCAATTAAGGGAAAACTGCTTTGTCAGCCTTAAAAATACTTCAGCTTTCTATGTCATTCAACATAACCGACCTCAGCAACAACTAAAGCTGACAAAACCATCTTCTTCATAAACTCTGTTTTGCAGTAGAAATAAGTCTTACACACTGAGATATGATGGTATTCCCTTGAATAAAATTTGATGGGTAATTTGCGCAAATGTGCTGTTCTCCCTCTTTTATTGTGAACATTTTGACAATACTGTCCATCTTAAATGCAGTGCCTCTTGTTGCAAATTGGTGCTGGCAGACAGAAGCTGAATTCTTCTTATCAGAAGAGTGGTATGAGTCCTTCACTCTTCCATTTACAAGCTTCATGTCCTGTCTGTTATGCTTCTTACTATTGATGCACCACATCAGACAGGAGAAAACTTATTTCATCAGTCAGCTGATGAGAGATTTCACTGCTGCTCTTGAGTTTGATGCAACAATGCACCTAATTGTTATCGCATAAGGTGGACTTAAAATGAATAAAAAATGTAAAGTTACTACATATTTGCAAAAAATAAAAGCAGAAGCATGATTATTCATTCTCTTTACAGAAGTGGATCTGGAGAGTCTGAACCCCTCAGCATTAACATCAATCAGCTGACACATTACTTCTATAACTTAATTCCTTTCTAAGATAGCATTTCTTTGTGTCACATGAGTGAGCTGTGAAAATAGATCACTCTAGCACAACCAAATCCCCCCAAGAGCGGCCCATTGATTAGATTAAAAAGCTGTCTGGGAAAATGCATAGTGTTTGTTACTAGGAGTATTTGTTTTATGCTTCGCTGAAGATGTGGATATTTATCCTTCCATTCTGCGGGGGGTCTGGATGATTGGCTTTTAATAATCTCACAAATATTCCTGCTTTTATTTATATTCCATTGAGGACTCTGTGAATTTCGAGAATTTTGATGGGTATTTTTCACTTTTCTACAACCTTTCCTCTTCAGTTCTTTTTTTCACAGTTGTAGCTCACAATAGTTAAATCAATTTCCATGACCAAAATAAAAACAGATGAAATCCATATATGGTATTCACCATCTGATGTATATGACAACAAAGGTTTTTGTCTAATATTACTTTTAAAAATAATATTTGATCAGCATATGCTTATCAAATCAATGGACAAACATATTCTGACCTTCTAATTTTTTTTAATACTTTTCATATTTACTAATTTTATGGCTCCAAAATATGTTGATATTCACCCTTTAAAGACTTCCATAATTATCATGTGAGCAGAGATAATTATCTGCTAGTGGCACACGTGAACATATTGTTTCAGAATCACAAGGCAGCTTGTGGGGTTTTTCGCTTCTTTAGACAGATTTGTTTAATTCAAACTCCATTACATCAAGAAAGAGAAAACTGTAAAGTGAGCATAGTCATGCTTTCATGATTTACAGCCTTCAGCTTTGTTTTTCACATTGCAATGCAAAACCTGAACTGCTCAGTGTCCCATTTTCTTTCAGCATTACCTAAATGTTTGTGATGTTCTGGGATGACTGTGAAAACCAGCAGGGAGGCTCGAAATAGAGCTCAGTGAAAACTAAAAGTGGCACAGATACTGAACTCTTGCAGATGCTATTGTTGCATGTTTTATCAATATGCTGATGGTGGCTGCTTCATTTTAACGAGACCAACAGATATGCATGGGTTCTGGTTTCATCTCCTTTCTCCACAATTATCATAACTTCACATCTTGCAGTTTGCGCTCCTCCTGGTCCGTGCTTGGGCACATGCCAGGGCTGTTTGATGTTCATGATTTGAAGTCCGTCCTCCTCCCACGTGGAAAACAGAGTCTATGCTGTGGCTTATTAGATCATCCTCCTCTGCGAAATGCAGAGACTCTCAAAAATGGCCCTGTGCCACCTGACAAAGTGAAGGCTATTGGGGTAAACCATACCAGTAATTAGTGTCTCCACGATAAAGTGGCTTCTAAACGTCATTATTTTTTTTTATTTAAATGGTCTTAAATGTTTTCTTTGGATGTTGCTGAGGGATTTCCACTTTGTTTCGGACATCTGTTTGTGTTCTATGTCTTACCTTTTCACTTTACCTGTCTGGCTCTCAGTATAATCTCTGTATGGAGAAGATGAAATAGTCAGCCATTTACTCCATGCTTCTTTGTCACAAAAAATAAAGGAAGCAACCAACCTGTCTTACCAACTTCCTGGTAGGAGGCAGCGAGCAAGAGAAGGATTCAGGAGTACATGTATTATTCCCTCCTCTCCCTCCCTGGACGTATGAGTTTTACTGAAGAACATGAAATACAAACTTCTGTGTTTAGTCAAATATAGATGTAGCAGAAAAACATCAGTGAGTGACAGCAGCAATGTGGTCCTTCTTTAGACTCTTATGTGCCAGTGAGGAGAGTTTTATTAAAACCATGTCAGAAAAAGAAACTATCATTCTGGGTGGATGTACTCACTCATTACTAGTGAGGAGAAATTTCATGTACAGAGTGGGTGGGGTGTTGGATGGTGTCTACCTTGTCCTTGTTTCTTCTGTTGTAAATGTCTTTGACACAGAGAGACATTAATAACAGGAAAGACTAGTAAAGACTTTTATATTTCTGATAAATTCACAATGGCTGTCACATCAATAATCAATCCAACTGAAATACTTTTTTACCTCGTTAAAATAGACCAGTCTGATGTCACAGATTGTTAGACTACTAACAATCTTTCATCTCATCAAATTTGAATCACAGCCTTGAAACTAACCAAGAATTGAGAGAATAGAAATGTACCCAGATGTCAGAAACTTGACATTTGTACTTGAAACATCCCTTTTGATTGGTCTAACATGAAATTCTAATTATTGGAGACACTGAATTTTAAGCTTTCTTTACCTGCAACCCATAATCATTAAAATGCAAAAACTAATTTTATTAAAATTTTTTGAGCGGTTCACTCAGAAGTCAGTTTGCAAAAGTCTCCACAACAAAAACTCCTGTGGGATTTTTGTCTTCAGAAGTTTTCTGAGTGAAAAAAATCCATCAGGAAGTGGCAGAAAAAACAGGAAATGAGCCCAAATGCTTCCTTAATTAGATCCCTTGTCCAGGGAAACACTGGAGCACAGCTCTCTATCCTGCTGCTCTGTATCCTTATGATGCACTGCAATTGCGCTCTGTAACTTGAAGGCTAAATATATATTATTTCTCCATCAATGGGTTATGTGCAGTTTTAGGAATGGTGTACATTTTCAGCTTACTAACTTTGTCTGGCAGTGGTGCCTAGAGTACAGCATTTTAATGCAGGAAAAAGTGAAAGTGAAAGCAAAGCTTATTTGGTGTGCAATAAACTTTTTTTATGGATACTGCAACTTTTTTAGCTTAAGCAAGAAAAAATACTTTTGTAGTTATTCGACAAATTCAATCTTGAAAAACTTCAAAAGCCAGCACCCTTGATGAAATGTGAGCGCATTAGTGCACTTCATAGGAAATTTGTGCATCTGCGAAGACGCTATTAGTGCTCAATAATATCCGCAGGTAAGAACTACTGAACAGTGACATTTACCACCATCCTACATGATAACATCAGACCATTTTCTGCATATATTAAAGAAGCGGGTCTTTATAATAAAAGAAACCAGTACAGTCTGGATCAGTCAAAATCTGCTGCTTTGAAGTGCAAAAATACTTCAAGGGAGCCCCCAATCTGTTGAACAGCTGAAATCTTTTTACCAAACAAGAAAGGGTAAAACATTTTTCCATTTTAAACTAGCAAAGCTGGATTTCTAACTATTAAATTCATGCAGAACAACAGAAGTTGTGACGCACAATATTCACCTGCCACAACCTTTTTCTAAAGAAAATGTATCTCAGATATGGTTTTAATTCAAATTATGCTTTCTTGAAGCTGAGATTTTTCATTTTTACACCTCAAATTCCATTTTTCTCAGTTTTCCTATTGCTTTTCAGAGCAGCAGAGAAAAACTGATATCTTCCAAACTGCTTTCAAATTCATCCTGGTAATGTTTCCTCACTGGAACTCTGACCTCTTCTTTTCCATCTGTCATGAGTCTGCCTCGAGTTAAAATCCATACCCATCACACATTTCTCTGAATAACTTCCCTTTCTTTTCCACCAGTGAATCAGATAATAGACTTTTAAAAGTAGTCAAAAGGGGCCAACTCACTTACCCACTTGTTCCCCTGAATGACATGAAAATAGCTCAAAGTACTCTGCTGAAGTGTGTGACAATAGGGATAGGTTGGAGGAGTTTTTTCTCTGAGAATGTTTTCCTCTGAAATATGTGAAATTCAGATATTCCTACTTAATTGGGGACTGCATTCCTAATAGACAATTTAATATAAAGGGACATTTTTCTCATCTTATTGGTCAAAGATATTCCCTGAGAAAGTATTTTCTCACATGATAAGTTCAATTTGGGGTTTTGTATTGTGCTTCAATTATTCAGAAAACCACACACATTTTATCATCAAAGGGAACCTAAGTAAATAACAAAAATGTTTCGTCAAATGGTCATTCCATTGAGTAATAAAACATTCAAACTATCCTTGTTTAAATTAGGATAGTTGCTAAAAAGTAACTGTCTCATTTATGAAATGTTTAAGCCTGTTGATAGAACCTGACAGACAAAAATAAGTGCCATCTAGGATCTCAAAAACCAAGGTAAAGAAATTCAAGAACATTTAAAGTCATAGACATCTGCCAGCCTCGAAAGAGTAACAAAGCCATTTGTCACAAATTGAGAAAACATGGAGGAGTGGTGAACCTTCCTGCAAGTTGCTATCCCACTAAAAAATACTCAAAGAGTACACTGATGACCTATCCAGGAGGTCACAAAACAACTCAGATCAGATTAACTGTAATATGCTTCACAGTCTATGGGCTCGTGTTGTGCTTGAAAAGTTTCTGTTGACATGTGAGTGAGACTGAGGGATTTTTTACCTCCTCTCTCCTGAAAGGTTCCCCCTATCTTATTGGACAAGCAGTTTTCTGACTTCACCCCTGACATCACTCCCATCATTCTTGCTGCACACACCAATAACTATGAAATTATCAAGCTTCTGGTGCAGAAAGGTGTGTCTATGCCACAGCCACATGAGGTAAGTGAAATAAGTATCTTTGAATCATGTTGGAAATTATATATTTTATTGTATTGTTAAGGTGGAATTTCTTGCAAAATGTGCAGATGAATTAAAAGGCCAGTATCCCGCTGCAATGTCTAAATATTACATTACAGTGCTTAGCAGATTTAATGAATTCACTGCTTGCTTTGCTACATGGGGACATGATCCATGACTAAACACAGGGAAGCCTCATTAAAATGTGGCCACGATTTGTTTGATCTTGCAGGTGCGCTGCAACTGTGTGGAGTGTGTGTCTAGTTCAGATGTGGACAGCCTGCGGCACTCCCGGTCTCGCCTCAACATCTACAAAGCGCTGTCGAGTCCCTCTCTAATTGCGCTGTCCAGCGAGGATCCCTTTCTCACTGCATTCAGGCTCAGCTGGGAGCTGCAGGAGCTCAGCAAGGTGAGGAGAGGAGAGAGATAGCTGTTTGCTGAGCTGAGACACACGTTACTAAAATTAGACTTTACAGACCTGAAATATTGGCAGCATGCTCATTAATTAACCATGTGTCCTTTCCAGATCACATTATCTGACAAACAATTGCCTGTGAATTTCATCTTTGGAAGGCACTGGGATAAATGTACTGTTACTGACGTAAAAGCAAAAAAAATTTTTAAAAGCCATGCTGTGTTGGTTTATCACATGAAGTCCCAATATAATGCTGTGATGCTTTATATTGGGACTTGTGAAAATGTGAAAAAGGGTTCATCATCTTGTTAGAGCTGACAGATTTAAGTTAAGAGGCACATCATAATAAAAACAAGTCAAAGTGGTGAGGATAGGCAGGTGCATTAGAAAAAATGCAGTGACAGAAGCAGGGTTAATTAATGCATTTAAAAATTTACATTTATTAACAAAGAATATGAAAAGAAAATTTTCTGGAACAAAGCTCATCTGTAGTTTTAAAGAACTGACCTTTTTGCAAGACTTACCAGTGCCTAAAGAGGAAATTTAAATCTAAAATATAACTGATTGTATTGTGATTATAGGAAACCAGTTTTCCATTCCAAAGCACAGAGAATTAAAGGTTAACTTGCAATCAATCCTTTCAAGTTCACAAAATTCCTTTTTAATTTGTCTTTTTATTTACTTGTATTAGCTTTTATTTTGGATCATATTGGTATTTTGTATTTATTCTATATCTGACTTTTTTAGGTAGAGAATGAGTTCAAATCTGAGTATGAGGAGCTGTCTCAGCAATGTAAGCAGTTTGCTAAAGACCTCCTGGACCAAACTAGGAGCTCCAGAGAGCTGGAAATGATCCTGAACTACAGAGACGATACCAACTTACTGGAAGAGGAGGGCAATAACGACCTTGCAAGACTCAAACTAGCAATCAAGTACCATCAAAAAGAGGTATGCTGAAACATAAAACTGTTAACAGTAAAAACGGAGACTTTTGTTTTTGGTTGATGTGGGTGATTTATTTTATAGTACAGATCAAAACAAGCTTCAAGGCACAAAGTGACAACAGAAGTGATTGCTTGTTTAGGACAGATGCTGATTTTGGCACCACTGTAATATCCACAATTTATAGGAATAAATTAGGACATCCACACATTTAGTTGCACTTGAAATGGCTAAAATTGCAGATGGTCATAAAAAAATCAGGTGGAACATCTTTAATCATCATTTTGTAGTTTGTTTCCTCTTTTTAAATCTTACAGATGTAGCTTATTGTGCTCCTGACAGTTGACCTATGGTGCACACCGTGATAAGATCTAAGAGCTTTCTGGGACCTTCAACAAAATGATTGTTGCAGTTGATGAGTCTAGTTGACAGTGTGTTGAAAGGGTGTACATAAAAGTACACTCAAACATCCATCCATCCATTTTCTGTACACCCTTATCCCTTAGTGGGTTCAGGAAGGGTGCTGGTGCATATCTCCAGCCAACATTTCGAGCGAGAGGTGGAGTAAATCCTGGACAGGTCGCCAGTCTGTCGCAGGGCAACACTCAAACATCTCAGGTTTAAAATAGAAGCAGAAACTGTCCTCAGACTGATGTCAGAGTCTGGTTGATGACTACAAATGTCTCATTTCAGCTAAAGAGGTTGGACTAGTCACTTCAGTGTGTAGCTCCCCAACTTTTTCTTCATAGATAATGGTTTTTATAGTTTTTTCTTTAACTAATACACCAAGTTTTACTTTGTAAGAATCCAATTAAATCACTATCTTTTCTAGGGATATATAGTTGACTAAACATTGAAATACAAAGAAGAAAATAATTTAATGAGTTGAAGAGTTGACATACTTTTTTACCTGACTGTATGTCAAACCACAACTGTCTTTCATGTTCAATTTAACAATAACACAAGTCTAAAACTACATCAATTCTGAAAGTGTAAAACCATTTAAACTTAATGCACAGTAAATGATAGAGTGGTGCCTTAAAAAAACTGTGTTTAACAAAAAAGTGGAGAGTAAAGGTTGTTTATTCTCTAAATTTGTACTTTACATGCCAATTACATTGAAAGTGAAAGATTTCTTTGCATGGTACCTTACTATTAATGCATGAGTTCTGATTGTTCACAACATAAAGGAGGATGGATGTGGGAAGCAGAATTCTTGATGCACTTACAAAGTTAGGGGAAGGCTGAAGGCAATAAAATGTGCTAAATGGATATTCTAGTGCTGAAAAGTTCAGCTGAATATAAAGGTGAAGCAAAAATGATGAAGAAGCAAGAACATTACTCCCAGGGGCAATTCAAATTTCACTTTGCTTTTCTTTCCTGGGAGCTCTGTCTGGCTGTCAGACCAGATGCACTTTTTCCAGGAGTCTTAATTTACGACTGTTTCTTCCACATTATATTGCATAATTAACATGTGTGCATTTATTCACAGAAGCACACACACACTTTAGGAGGAGTGCAGTTACTGACAAAAATAAATTAATTGGCACATGTGCAGGTGGTCATTATGGAAGACAATGCCTTGTCATCCTAATGGATCTCTTGACAAATATCTCTGTTTAAGGCAATAAAGCTCTTCTGCAAATTGCAAGGAGACTCTTTCCCTGGTACCTGGCACAAATGTGTCAGGTGGGTATTAAATATGTGCCAGTATGCTCTTCTATAACCTTAATTTCAAATATGATCGACTTTACTTTCTCATAAAATACATTCCGGACCTCACAGTCTCACTTTCTGATTTTTGACAGTAACATATATTATATCCCAATAGGAGTTTTTAAATATGTTGATTTAAAACATTTTCCTTCAATAAGATCACATATATTGTTAATGTTGACAGTGTGTTTACTTACAGCATGTTGTGGAATTACTATTTTTGCACCAGGATTTTTTACTGTCTGTGTTGATGCAACTTACTTTTAGTTGAGGTTACAAGACATTTCAGTACAGTTCCAGTTTGTGTGCAAACAGAAAATATTTTCTTTTGTTTCACATTAAAAAAGCATCTTTCCTTTGTATTCTCCTGTTGAAGAAGGCAGTTTGTGGAGCATGAAAAGTTTTGATCTCAGACATATATCCCAGATTAGAAATATTGAATGAAATACAAAATGGCCTGAAGGCAACATTTTGTGCAGCTGTTTCCTGAGAACATTATCATCTGTGTGCATAACCTCCTCTAACCCCCAAACACTCTTTGACACAATGAAGAAAGGTCCTCCTACGGATTTTTGTTGTTCCTTGAACACCTCATGTACCCAGCAAATAGGGGATTTAGACCTCTGACACATCAAGGGCGGACACTTAGTCAAGCTTAAACAAACTCATTTATTCCTGCAGAGAGCATTTTCCTTCCCTTTTTGATATTTTGTCTTATCTTTCACCAATTTTCCAGACAAATATAGAAACACTTATAATTGGCATGACAGCCTGAATTTGTTTATTTTATATTGCAGATGCTTTGTAAGTGTGGTAGTGAATCATGACTGACCCTCCACAAATTGAACATCTGTGCCAATTAACCCTTTTTCTGTGTACACAGAATGTAGTTCTTTTGTATTTATTATCACATTTCTGTTTACTTTTTTGTTTATTTTACTGCTGGTGTGCAGTAAAATACTCCAGGGGTTTAGAAAGGCCTTTCATAATGATCTGCAGACAAATCTCCACAGGAGTGACTAAGCTCACACAACACTCTGTGCTTTCCTTCAGCAGGAGGTCAAATCAGATAAATATTATCAGTCAAGAGAAAAAATTAAGGTGCTGATTGCATCCAGTCCACAAAATGCTTAAGGGTTTTTCTCTGGTCTGGTTATGTTAACACTAGCAAAAAAAAAAAAAAAGGCTGGTGAGCATTCAGAAAATCTAAGTAGGAATAAAATTAGTTTTCTATTTAATGCCTAAAATAACCAGAGGCACTGAGAAGAATGCTATCAGTTTTATATGTTGTAGTTTAATGTTGCCCTCTTGTGATTTTTTATAAAAACTGCAATTAAGTTGCAGCATTTTAAAAGCTCCTTTAGACATCAATTATGGAACAATTAAAGCTAAGTTAGTGTTAGGGTTTTGATGCAGAACCTCTCCTCATAGCAAATCAGTGATCTCAGTAAAGATCTAAAATACAAGTGAAATGACTTTCAGAACATATTTTTAAATTTCAGTTATTTCATGATTAATATTGATCTCATTAGTTCTGATAAATTAATTGGACTTTTTCCAGCATCAAAATCATTTTTGACCAAGATTGTGTGAATGAAGGGATTTGCATTTTAAATTCAAAAGTGCATTTAGAGTGTATGGACGTAAACTATAAATATAAAACTTTAAGGGGATATAAAATAAGGATAAATGCACAATATGTATATATATGTTCTCGGACCTTTTTTACTGCATGCATTACAAATCAAATAACTTCTAATACATTATAAACAAATATACAATATACCTATTCATGATTATCCTTGAAAATCATGGATAATCTTGAACACACTTGGGCTAAGATTTAGTTTCAGTAATGTGTGTAGATTTTCTTATCTTCAAAGTGTTACAACAACAACATATTAGAAAATTGTAACATTTCAATATACATTTTAATTTGTTTACCTTGTAAGACTGCCAAGGGCAGGCAAGACAAGCTATTGAGAAATGTTCATGCAGCGTGAAGAAACTCACAGATGCACACACTTCACAATTTTCACTGAGTGTTGAAAAGTCCTTATTATGAAATTAGACTGAACAAATAATTGTTTATGCTACAGAGTGTGCACTTAATAATTATAAAATTTTATCTTAGAAATGTATAATTAATTTAGCCTGAAGAGTTTTACAAAACAAATCTTGTTGAGTCTCGGTGAGCAAAAGCCTTAGTGGAGAGAAAAGAAGAGAGAAATGTTAAAATTCACACTAATTTCAGCTTTGCAGAGTGTGGACTCTGTGAGTTCCCACCAATGAATTTGTACTGAAGTGTCTTTTTGGGTTCGAACGAGGAAATGTTCCTAAAAGGCAAATTCTAAAAGGTTTCCAGATGCATGCATTTCAAGGAATTGTTTTACTCATTTTCACAGTGACCAAAATATTCTTGATCTAGTAGTATATTTATCTATTTTCCATGCACATAGTCATTTCATACTCAAAATAGTTGAATTTACATAGTACTACCCCTTTAAGAGATGACATGCAACTCCATAAAGCATGAAGAAACTAAAGCATGTACATTATGATTTTAACAAAAATATCTTTCATAATCAGAACTTATTTATACTAAATTATGCTTGTTGGTTTCCAAAATGAATACACTTGGCTTTCATCTACATCTCTATGGTAGATCTTTGAAAATAAAAACAATGTTTTTCTTCAATGTTTTTCTTTAACAGTGAAGTAAGAAGGCTTAGACAGACTATGTCTGGAGAGCTGTAGGTAAACTTGTTCTCACTAAGTAGAAAGCATCTGCCCTTGCACAGCAAAAGCACTTTTTTGTGAGCACTTACAGACAGGCGACAGTCAAGAGGCGCTTTGTGAAGAGGCGGTTTTCCAACTGGACTTGAGTTGTGCGAAACAGCCACCTCAGGCAAATATGGCACTCTACTGCAGCAAGCTTTTCTAAGTGACTGTGACAGGCAAAAGAAAGGTTGCTATCACATTGATGTTTGTCTTGTTTACACTTTCTCTCACTGGAGACAGAAGATTTTAAATGGAAAAGTAGTTCTCTCTATTCAAAATGTCCTCCCTTCATTGTATGATTACTATTTACTGAATCATTCCAGGTTGATATATTTGGATCAAATCATTGATTATACCAATCTACATAAAATCTACCTTGAAACACTCTTGTCAGAAATTGATACACCTAAGTCTGAAATGATAACTGTAGCCTGCAACTTACACAGGAATTGCATTTAAGTCCAATTCTGACATCAATGTTTGCCTGACTAGAACTTGTTCTCTGAAGACTCTCGGCTCAATTCAGACTTGAGCTCTTGTAAACAATCCATCTTATGTAAGTGGAGCTAAAAGTGAACAGGTAAGTGCAGATCAGTTGAGTAAATTGTTGAAGTGGATGCAAATAACTGATTACTATGGTAATTTTATGTGGGTCATTTATGGCTGCTCTTTAATGTTTCATGGCACTACTTCAGGGTAAAAGGAGTTGATAGCTGATTCATACCTTCTCTTTTTTTTACTTTCACTGAGCAAGCAGTTGCAGTCAAACAGAATTGCAGAGATTTTTCTACTCAGGGTTGTGTTACATTTATTAGCCAATCAGGGGTGTTAATGGTTCATGATGGCCACACATCAGCTATCAAACTTAGTTCTTTATTAAATTACTAATCTTTTTTTAAGAACAAAATACCTTATAGCAAAAATATTTTCCCTTTTGCAATACGTTTAGCAAAACATTTGTCACTCTTAAAACAGAGTGACAAATATAAATCTTTATATATGCCTTCTATTTTTACCTTAAACATAGTTTTCATATTACATTTTTAGTTAAAAAAAATCACTGATCATTTATTTTTAAAATAATTCATAGCATTTAAAGGTTAATGATAGATGATTTTGATATACAACGTGCAGCTGTGCAGTGCCACAGGCAGAATGCATGATTTGCATTCAGTGTGGGAATATTCTGGTGATTAGAGACTTGAGACTTGACTTGGAAATGACTTATGAAAATGTCTAATAGCATCTGAAAATCATCCATATCATTATAAATTCAGATGCCTTTATGCCACTAACACATATAGTGTTTAATTCAGAAGGAATACAGCTGTTTTTAAAGATAGAGTACACAATTTTATTTAATAACTTTCTGACCTAAAGATCTCCATTACAAGAGTCAGCTGCTGGGTGAAAGTTAATGTGTGATAAAAGAAACCAGCTGGTCTTTCCTCTGTTTTTTTTTTTACATTTCTTTTCATCTTAAAATTTGTCTTACTGTAGACTGCATATAGTCTCATTTGTTCATAAAATTTGTAATTTCGAACACTATTTCTCCCTTTCAATGTCATGGTTTGCACCAGTATTGTTGCTGAAGCAGAGGAACATAAGCCTCATGCCCCAACACAGATAAGGGGGTCTGTGGTTCCCATGGAAACAAAGCTGCAGAATTAATGAATTAGAAACCACCAGGGTTTGTCAACACTTTGATATAAATACCCAGCATAATATTTTACAATATTGTATGCATCTATGTGAATGCTTGCATATATGTATTTTAGCCCATGTTGGACATATGCAGTAGAAATGACAGTCTACCTTTTGTTTCTGATTCATAGTAAGATTTAAATCCATATCAGGAAAACATTTAATTTCAAATATTTTACTTTGTAGTCATGTGTTTAAAGCACTGCTGCACAACTCGCAAGGAAGCAAAAGAAAATGAGATATTTTTAGCTTTTGAAAAAAATAAATAAATATCGTATGTTCCTGTGGATAAGTACATACACTTCTGTGAACAGAGATTATATTTACAGAAAGTAGAGATTACAGCTTCATTTATCTGAATAGTGCAACATTTTTTAATTTGAATGTGGATGACCAGCACTCCACTGTTTTCACTTCACTCACACTTCCCACTCCTTCATTTGTTGCTCAAGTTTGCTACAGTTGCTAATTTTGGCACACGAATACCAGTTCATTATATTATGGGAATTCAGAAAAAAGAGCCTTCTCTCATTACAGGCTTACATGCTGCAGTCTTCCGTTGGCATAATGTATGAAAAATTCCTCTGAGATATTTTTCATGTCTGTTTTAATTCTTATAACCCTCCCGTCTTTTCTCATTTTTGTTAGTTTGTGGCTCAGCCAAACTGTCAGCAGCTCCTGGCCTCGAGGTGGTATGATGAGTTTCCTGGGTGGAGGCGGCGCCACTGGGCAGGAAAATTCATCACCTGTGTCTTTATTGGCCTCCTCTACCCTGTTTTTGCCCTTTGTTATCTCATCGCACCCAAGAGTCGCTATGGCCTCTTCATCCGCAAGCCCTTCATCAAGTTTATCTGCCACACTGCATCGTACCTGACCTTTCTGTTCCTGCTGCTGCTTGCCTCCCAGCATATTGTCAACACAGAACAAGACAGGCAGGACCGACAGGGACCTCCACCGACCACTGTAGAGTGGATGATACTACCATGGGTGCTGGGTGAGTATTGCTTAGAAAGATCACCTTGTGCATAAGCACTGTGACACTGAAACAACCAACTGACAACCAACCTGATGTTGGTTGTTGACTCAGTGCCCTTTGAACTAATTTTTATGACTTTACAAAAACAAATTTCAGTGACTTTGATTGTGGAAGCAGCTATCTAATTATGGTTCCAGGTCTTCTGGGTCCTTATTTTGGCCTATTCTTCCTCACAAAATAGCTCAGCCACTGACAGATTGGATGGAGATCATTTCTGACCATCATTTTTCTGTTCTGGCCACAGATTCCCAATGCTTTTTTTCAGCGTGAAAACACTACGGAGTGCCTGTTATCCCCCACAAAAAAGCATTTTACATATTGGCCATAAAGTTACATTTTAATCTTTGGACTTTGACATGTTGAGGGAGATAGATAGCCCATTTGAATTGGCTGTGTTGGAGCAGAGATATGTCTAAAACGGGCAAGAAACTGACCCTCGAGGACTGGAGTTGGACACTCAGGATTTAAAGAAATAAGAGTAAATGGGGTTGAATACAAATGGACATCATACTTTGCAAGTTCTTTTTTTTAAAAGAACTTTCTCTTTAACCAAATTTATATTCATTCAACACGGAAAACTGCAACCTTCAAGATTCAGGATGTAATGTGGTAAGATGGTAAAAACAAAAGGGATATGAATACTTTTGTGAAGCAAAGTGTCTAATCAATAAATCTTCTACTTTCATTTCCTTACATAACTCTCAGTCTGTCTGTCAGTCAGATATTTTATCAATTTTATGTATTTTCCTAGGATTTATTTGGGCAGAGATTAAGCAAATGTGGGATGGTGGTTTCCAGGACTACGTCCACGACTGGTGGAACCTGATGGACTTTGTCATGAACTCTCTTTACCTGGCCACTATATCCCTCAAGATTGTAGCCTACACCAAGGTAATGATTTGTATATGAACTGCAGTATAACTGTCAGCGTGTGTTAACTTTTATGCTTCACTTCATATTCCATCCTTTCTTCTTCCCTATTCAGTACAGTGGTACTAAACCCAGGAACCAGTGGGAAATGTGGCACCCCACTTTAGTAGCTGAGGCAGTGTTTGCCATTGCAAACATATTCAGTTCCCTGCGCCTCATCTCCCTCTTCACCGCTAATTCCCATCTGGGGCCTCTGCAGATCTCACTCGGCCGAATGCTGCTGGATATTCTGAAGTTCCTTTTTATTTACTGTCTGGTAAACTCAACAAATGCTTCCAAATGAACAGGAGGTTTACAGTAGATGTGCACAGTGGGATAGGATATTTGACATTTGCTCTTTCTTCAGGTTCTCCTGGCCTTCGCAAATGGGCTTAACCAGCTGTACTTTTACTATGAGACAAAGGCTTCAGAAGAGAAAGGAAAATGCAAAGGGATCCGCTGCGTAGAGCAGAACAATGCTTTCTCCACGTGAGTTAATGCATGTGTGATGCTGTGAAAAAAAGTGTTATAGAAAATGACTTTTTCTTATGTAAACTGTTACTGAGATGAAAATATGTGGAAGGTTTTCTATTGCTAAGAGAAAATACTCCTGCTTAAGTTCTTAAATTATTATTTAAAAATGACTATGCATTATGTACTACCTGTTACAGCATGTTATGGACCCAAAGTTCAAAGTGGACAAATACCAACAAAAAGTTATTTGACTGAGCATGTTCATGTTAGTGATCAAAGTCCAGCCCTAAATCCATATGAAAAGCACTGATGGGTCTTCAAAATTGATAATCCATCTATTCTCCTTGAACAACAAGATATTTTGCAAAGAAATTGAGCATTTCCAAATCTCTTACAGGTTGTTTGAGACCCTACAATCACTTTTCTGGTCTATCTTTGGACTAATCAGCCTCTATGTAACCAACGTGGATCCAGACCACCAATTTACTGAATTTGTTGGTGCCACCATGTTTGGGACATACAACATAATTTCCCTGGTGGTGCTCCTCAACATGCTGATAGCCATGATGAATAACTCTTACCAGCACATTGCTGTGAGTACATGACATAATACATGTAGAAGAAAAATATCACAATACTCACCCTAGTATATGTTTTTTAAATATACTTAAATCTGGTTATAGGACCATGCAGACATTGAGTGGAAATTCGCAAGAACAAAGTTGTGGATGAGTTACTTTGAGGAGGGCGCCACGGTTCCACCCCCTTTCAACATAATTCCGAGCCCCAAAACATTCTGGTACCTCATGTGTTGGATCAAGAGACAAGTGTGTAAGAGGACTCAGTCCAAGAGAACCGAGAGCTTTGGAACTCTTGGAGTAAGTTGATACTTCTTCTGGAAAATTAATGTAAATAACAAAAAACATTTACAAATAAACAATGAAAAAACAAGATGTTGAAGAGAAAGCAATCAGATGCCTTTCACTTCTTGCATTGCATTTCCTCCTTTGCAAATAAAAATAGGTTTAGTGTTATAATATTTTGCTGCATCCCCATTTTAACGCAGTCACAGTGAGGTATCTTGTAAAGTTAAAGAAGTACTCATTTAAAACTGTAATGTTATGAGGACTATCCAGATGAGATTTATTTCATTTTTTTACTTTTTCTTATTCAAAGTGAATGTTTCTGTTGTCCATGTAGAGACGTGCGGCAGAAAACGTGAGGATAAACCATCAATATCAGGTAAAAACAATCAAGCTGAAACCATGACTTGCAGGGTTGTTTGTGTGCATTCAGGAAACTTGTTCTGCCCCTTAACATCCTTTCTGCACATCCGATTTCAATCTCAGCACACACTGTCACATTCAGCAGGACTGGCAATTACAGCCAGCAGGTTATTTATCATCATTCTCTGCCAAGGATTTCCTATTTGCCCACATCCGCAGGGGGTCATGACAGCATCTGCATAGAAAATGTTGCTATGGATGGATTTTACTTTCTGTGTAGAACTTTTCTTCTCCTGGATTTTGATGAAACATTTTCCTCTTGTTTTAGGAGGTATTGAGGAACCTGGTAAAACGTTATGTGGCTGCAATGATCAGAGATGCTAAGACAGAGGAGGGCCTGACTGAAGATAACTTCAAGGTAAGATCCGGTCCCACTGATTATAAATAACCATAAGCAGTTATTTTCAGTATTTCTATCTATAGCAGATCAAATGTTTTCCATCCCTGCTAGAGTCAAATCTACTTAGATAAATTGCCTGTCAGACTGAGAGCGGTAATTTATGGCATATTTTGCAGACAATTGTTTACCTGACACACAGCAGTACTATTTTGGTTCTCGCTGACAAATCTAATGTTGCTCCGTTACATCATTTGTTTTTGTTATGACCTAATTAGCAATAAAGATATAGCAACATCTGTGACTATCTCTTGGTCTATCTGCAAGAGATGGCCACATATGTACTAACATACTGTATATGCACAAATATTTACAGGAAGCAATAGGTGCTTAGACCAGACTGAGTTAGAACAAAATAAGCTATTTTTATGAAGGGTGGACAGATTTCTCTGAAATATTTTTTTAAAGTTTTTTAAAGCAATTATTTGTAAAGTTATGATTGCCAATAGTTGCCTTACCTATTGTGGAAAGATGTTGCTGTGAGATTGTTGGAGAAGTAAATACATCATTAGAGGAAAGGGAATTAAGAAGCTAATGAGACATTCACAGTATCAATCTGCCTCATCAGTGACTGTAATATAAGGAGGATAATTATAAAAACAGTCACTGGTCCTGGTAAGCAAGGGAATGTACCAATGTGGTTGTGTGACAGCATTGCATATGCAAGACGATGTTTGTTTATAAGAAAGTAGATTGTATTTTGATTAAATACCAACTAAAACAAATAAATATCTTCTATAGGTGGCAAACTGTATGTCATATGATTAGTATTTTTTTAAATGTCTGGCTTATTTTTATAAACAAAAAAAAGATAATTGGTATCTAGATATCTTTTTAAGTTTTTTATAAAATAATACTTCTCAACACAGCTTTCTATAACCACTGTAACAAATAATTAAAGATATGCATTACTTATTTCAGAGTGACTTTTTCTTTGCTCTCTCAGGAGCTGAAACAAGATATTTCCAGCTTCCGTTATGAGGTGATGGGCATGATGAAGACAGGAAAGCCTGCTCAACAGGGCGCGATGGCCAGTTGCAGTTCAGTAGAATCCAGTCTTGCTTATCCAAATTCCTCACTCAAAATTTCCCCTGGCCTTCCGGCCATCCAGGCAAAGAGCAAGCTCAACCGATTCAAGATCACTGCATCCATCCTCAAACAAACCAGCTCTCTTGCTTCACCCAGGCCTCCTGAAGCATCCAACGGTCTTCCTAATGGACTCTTAGCTTCAGATGAGGGTTGCAGTGAACCATCAAGCCAGCGGAAAAACTGCTCCAAAGATATTAGTGACGTTAGTTTGTTTCAAAAACGCCACCGGAGTGGTAAAGAAGTTCCATCAGGGTCAGGTGAGGTTCTGAGAGAGATGTACTCTCTGTCAGAGGAGGCAGGAGAGTCAGGGAGTTCAGACACAGAAGAGGAGACAAAGGAGGTTACAGCAAAGGCTGAAGAACTGCTGGTGAATAAATCGGACAAAGATTTCCCAGAGAATAAAGAAGAGCTAAACTTTAACAGAAGCCTTGAATGTGAAGATAAACAACCTGAAGAAGAGGAAAAAAATCTAGCTCCACAAGAAAGGAACCATGATATATAAAGATGCATGAAGTGCCTTGCAAAAATATTCCTGTCCTATAAATTATTTCATGTTGCAGTCACAAAGTGATACCCACCAATTGTGAAGTGATGAGCATTTGTATTTAGGTTCCTTTTTCTCTAATATCTCTAAATAAGGTTGAGTGGAAAAGCTGTCTTCAAAAATCAGCACACTACAAAGTATGGTGATATTCAGAGAAATAGCTAAGAGGAGCTGAAAAGATCCACAGACTAGGTGGGAGAATAATTCGACAGGATAGGCATTTGCCATGCACTTTACAAATCTGGCCTTTATGGATTTGTAACAGGAATAAAACCATTGTTGAGAGAAAGTAATAAAAACTCCTATTTAATGTTTTGTAAGGTTTTCATGCAGGGAACCCAGTAAACATGTTCAAGTTTCTTTGGCCAGATTAAATCAAAACTGAACATACATCAATGGTTTTATCATGAGATGGAATAGATGTTTGTGATTGCAACATAAAATGTAATTAAATATCAGGGAGTATGAATATTTTTGTAAAACACTTATCAAAACTACATGCCACATTGTTGTGAAGACAAAAGGACTGACAATCAGGACAGGTTTTGGGACAGGAATGTTTGCCATGACTTTACAGCTTAAGTTCTCCAGTTGTTGTTAAACTGATGATTAGTTTGATTGTTGGAGATTTGGAACAGCTTTTAGATTAAGTGATTTAGATCAGCAGAGGAAATGCAGCAAAGGTGACCGAGGATTAACAAGTCCGATATGATCGTTTCATCTTATCTCTTCCTCAAAGATGATCGAAAAATAATTATCCCCAAAACAACTATTCCCTTTTAATCCTTCTTTATTTTCCTTACCCTTATCAGAAATGTGTATTTTGTTCAAACTGTCCTGTTAGCCCTCTCCTTAAACAATCTCTCTACCTCTTTTCCTTTGATCTCTACACCACTTTACCTCCCTGCATCCTTATCTCACTAGAGCAATAGATGTGCTGTTTTCAACCTGACTTTCTGCCTTACACTGTCTGTTTCTGCACTTTACACAATTTAAAACGATATTCAGTCTTTCATAGATGTGTCAAGCTCTCATCATGCACAGATTCTGTCAGTGTGTTTCTATGCAAAAACCTTGGATTGTTATTCATGTCATTCTGACGGGGAATATTCTCTTATGTAGAACATAAAAAATGTGAACACAGCCTATGAGCTATTTCAGACTACACACTTTCCATGTTTCATCTCTTTAACAGAGAAGTAACTTGTTGTTTTTGATAGGATATCTTTCTAAGATGTGCCATTAGTTTAAATGAATGGAAACCATTTAAATTAAAATAAATTCAAAATGAAATGAACATGAAAATACTCTGATTTTGTGATTTTTCTGATGTTTTTATGTATGTGTTTGCAGCTTTTCTGTTTGAGAAATCTAACTTTTGTTTTCCTTTAAATTATCTTTATTGTCCAATAACTGCTATTTAAATCATCTTACACTTTAAAACTGCTTTCACGTGATTAGCTTTAGGATCAATGAAGACAGAAATGACTTTGAGCAAAGTCTCTAAAATTGGATTTTAGCACCCTGTGCTTATCCTATGCAATATCTGTGCTTATTAAAGCAAGAAACAATCCAGCACAGTTAATTTTGTTGATAAAATAAACATCACAGAAGGTAATTAGAACTTTAAATACACATAATTAGGTGAATACAAAATCTAAAGAAAATACACATTCCCCCACCTCTCCAGCAGGAACTGTTGGTTCAGTCCAATCATCCTCTTTATCTATTTAAGTGCTCTAATCCATAGGCTCCATTTAGTTTTTTTGTCTCGCAAGTTCTTAGGCTTGTAGCAGGTAAGAAACTGGTAAATGAAAAAGGAGTTGGTCATAATTAGGGCTGTAACGATTCCTCGAATGATTCGAGTACCTTGATTATTAAAATTCCTCAAGGAAAATTGAACTGCCTCGAAGCTTCGTTAAATTATGTTTTAGCGCAGGGTGTTTCACCCAGGTCATTATTTGTGGTGGGTGCTGTCACTTCCGCCTATGAGTTGTTGCTAAGTGCTAGTAGCATGACGTAGAATTTTTCATCACGTTATGGGGGACCAATAAACATTAAGTTGTCTGGCGCGATGCTAAGAGTACCTTTTGTGCTGTCGGAACCTGTTTCAGAGCGAACGGTAGGAAAAGAGAGAGAGAGATCCGGTTGCTCGATTAATCGTAAAAATAACTCTATAAAGTACTTGATTACTGAAATATTTTTTTACAACAGCCCTGGTCATGATCATAAACCGAAGACGATAAAATGAATGTGTGAAGTATATGTGCACTTACAAGTAGAACAAGTTGCTTTTAAACTAATCAACAACATTTAATTGCAAACAGAAGTGTATTTGTGTTTGGAGGAATTGATAAATTAAGGTGCATGAGAGTTATCAATGTTTTTAATGGAGTTTGACAATCACAGAAACATACACAATCTTTAATAACCATATGTAATCTGATAAAAAAATGCAGTTTTTGTGTATATATAGAAAAAAGAACAAGCAATCTTTACCAGTACAACATTTGCAACATAAAATGTGTCTGTACAATTTTCAAAGGCACTTTTTGGTGTTTCAGAGGGGCTGTATTGACAAGTCTTTCCCACTAGGGGGAGGTATATAATATAAGATCTGCTGTCAGTTTCCCTTTATGGCAGTTTCACAACCAGCTGAATCGAATTAGGACTGAAGTTAAATAAAATATGAATTATTCATTTCTAAAAAGGAAACATTGAGTCCTTACAAGTACTGATGACTGAAAGCATGAGGAGAAGTTAAATATATCTTTGTTGTAATTGAAGAAAATAAATTAATGGTTAATTTGAACTTAATTTTATAATTGTTTTAATTACTACTTGAATAAACAATAAATTATAATTAGCTTATATTTCTCTCTTTAGTTGAGAGTTCTTTAGTTAATTCTCAACTAAAGAATTGAGCAGATCAAACAGCCTTTTTTTTTTTTTTATCTTTCCTGCTCCTGAAATGTCTTACGATAGTGTATAATACTATTTTACCTGTAGTATTATACACTTCTACTGCAGGTAAGGTAACAATTACTGACAATGTTGCAGATCCTCACTCAACAAAAATCCAACCTAAACCACTTGATCTCATGAATGTGCCTAAACTGCATGGCAACAGAAGCTATTTAGGCTCTAAGAAGCAACATGCCAGAAGAGGAGTATTTGCCAAAACTTTATAGAAAACTTCCTTTTCCAGACACTATACTTGAACCTGGCATTAAATGACCTCTAAACAACAGCAAAGCATTGTCTTAGGTTCCCAGAAGCTCATCAGCTAAATGTAGTCAGGATTCAGATGTACAGATACTACAAATATTAAATTATCTAAACTGTCTCCTTCACGCAACAAAGAAAATGATTCCAAAAGTTTCTATTATTTTATCTCTACCAAAGTATGTTTTGTTGTCATTTAAATAGAAAAAATATCATAGAAGAGTTTGCTTGAATTTGTCTGCATCTCTTTGCATTGAAGCTGCTCTGTCCAGAAGTCAAGACTCTCCACAGAGGCTGATTCAGGATGCATTTTTGTCTTTCCTCTTTTGAAAGTTGTATCCGATTTGGCTTCAACACAGGAGAGCAAGACAGCTACAGAAAAAAAACTGGGACTGTTTAAGAGTTGAGGTAATGAGCATGACAGCAAGAAAAAGGAAGGCAGAAGAGGTTTAGGAAAAATAAGGAGATCATGGCAGGAAAAGTTGGTTCAAATAATAAATTTACTTCAGAAAAGACAAACAAAGTGAGATCAAAGTGGGCTATAACATATAAATTAAAGAAGTCTTTAATGCAAAGTGTCAACAAAAAACAGACTTTCTCTGGGATAAAAGTGATTTGAAAAGATGTCATAAGCCAGTTGGCTTGAGAACAGATATAGTACAAAATTAAATTTTGTGCATCTGTGTATTTTAAGCTTTTATAAATAAAAAAGAAACATGTTGACCACTGAAATCCTTTAACCAAAGCTCTTAATTGCACATTCCTTAAATTACTGTTAATTTTAAACATTATTTACAACATACATTTTTTGTATTCATTTGGTGTCCTTGGTGCTATGGGATGAGATGGTGGTTGAGCAAGTTCATATAAAATGTGTGAAACAGCATGAGGAAGGAGGAGACAATGAGCTTGTACTGAAGTCTGATCTGGAGGAAGGGTTTGGATTGAGAGGAAGGATGTGTGAGGGAAGAACGTCATGGTATGGAAAGGACAGTAGCAGAGTAAATAGAGAGTGGGTGTGTTGGAGAGTCAGGGATGTTGGTATAAAAGCTCCCCCTCTCACTTATGTGGTCCCATATCTTGTGGGTGGGTTTTTTAAAAAGGGTTGCAAGAGTGTGTATTCAAAGGACAAAAAGGAGAGTGTTTTTGGTGACCTTGAGGCGCAGAGGACTGATAACTCCTCAAGATGGATCAGCTACCAGTGGTGACCTTAGTTCTGGTGGCTCTCTTCTTTCTAGGAAGTGTGGATTCCTCAGCTTATGACAAAATAGTCACCCACAGTCGCATACGGGCAAGGAAAGAAGGGTAAGAAGAGAGGAAGTAAATGGAAGGCTAGATCAGGAAAATTATTTGTTTGTAGATAGTCTTGACTGCTAAACAGAGTGATCAAACATTAGCCTTATTGGTGACAAATTGGTAGATATGTGTGTTTGTGAAAGGAAATGGCTTTCACAAACAGCTAAGAGTTACACTCAATATAAGTTAATTTTGTGCTCAAGTTAGTTTCATATTTTCATTCAGTATTTCAGCACTTTGTTTAATTTAAATTTGAGAATGAATGTACCCTTATTTCAAAGGACATAATTGATGAAAAAAAATCTAAATAAACACAAAGTTGAACAAGTGGACATTTCCTTCACTAGCAGACACAAATATGAACTTGTTAAAATATGTATGATTAACATTTGCTGTTTTTTTGTTGTTTTTTGCTTATCTTCCACAATTATAGTGATTGATACAAAGCGACATCTATCGTCATTAAAATTAAACTTACAACAATGGCTTAGAAATCTTCTCAGTGATTTAAGTTTCTTTTGCTGCTTTTTTAAGTAGTAACATTTTTCCAATTTTTCTGAGCAAAAACAAAGTTCTTGTTCAGAAAATTACAAAGAAAAAGTTTATTTTTCTTAGAAGTAAAATAAACTTTTCACAAATCACTGACATTTCTGCTACCATTTTTGCTTATTTGTGCAAAAATGTGCACAAATGAGGCAGGGTAGAGTAGACACTAATCTACCCTGTTCCCACCTACATATGACAGTATTACTCCTCCTGTGATTTTCACTTTTTTTTTTTTTGCTTTCTTGCCCTTCCTCCCCACAAAATCTTTTCTCTGACAGGCCCAATATGTGTGCACTGCAGCAAGTTGAGGGAACCAAGAAAAAGTACTTCAGCACGTGTAGGAACTGGTACAAAAAATCCATCTGTGGCAAGAAGGCGTAAGTCTTCCCTATATTGTTGATTTGTTCAAATATGCTTTGGGTTTTAGTGTTGCACATTCACCTAGATTGAAAACTACTCCCTGCTTCACCAAATCCACTGAATAAAGAAAACTGTCAGATTGCAATGAATATTAGCTGTAAATATTTCTTTGCATGAAAATGAATCATCCTCGGCACCTTCAGGTGGATGAGGGCAGCTGAGTTTGAGTTCTCTAACTTTCTGCCTCTGTGGTTAACCAATCCAGCCACTTTGCTCCCTACAAAAAGAGGCAGAATCTTACATACTGTAAAACAACCGCACTCTTTGTCTTTTCATACACCTTCATCTCTAGTTTGGACTTGTAATATAGTGATTTTCTATATTGAACTTCTTCAGCATTACCCAGCTGTGGATAAAATCCAGGAGATGCATCTGGTTTAATAAGATTTTAGCCTTTGTAAGCATGTTGAACTTTTTGGGTTTTCATAGAAATGTTGTCTGTTCTCGTAATGATTTATTTTCAAGCCAAAATCTGGAGGAGTCATGATGAATTTACAGCAACATTTTTTTTTCTTGGGAAACGCCTCATTGAATGAGTGTGATATTAGGAAACAGCCAATGGAGTGTAAGGCCCAGCTGGAGCTTGTCAAGCAGAGAGTGAGAAAAATGTGGTGCAGTCTTTCAGACTGTCATTAACATCCAGTCAAACACATTAATGCAAAGAAACCAACATATTAGACAGAAATTAGAATATCCTGTCTTGTGTCTTGTTAGGGAAATTTCAGTCTATCAGGACCTGAAATACAGGACATTCATATACACAAAAATAGCAATAATAAAAAAGAAAACGGAGACTGAAGAGTGAGGTCAAATGTGAAATATTAGAATAAAACCACACGATCATAAAAAATAGCAAGCTTAGCTTCGTAGAGATGTTTATCTGAGCAAAGCGAATGTACTAGCAGGGATTAGCAGGTTTACAGTTACAACCTTTGACTTTATATACTTGCACAATTCTCAAATATGTTGTCAGAAATCAATATTACTCAATTTTCCAAGAGTTATTAGTAGACACTAATACTGAGAATATACTGCAAGACAAATTCCAAAACAGACATTTTGATTAGACACAGTAGAACTTACAGTTGTAGTGTAATCAGACCGAGTTAATCTATCAGATAGTGGATCCTAAAAAACAAAAAAAATCTATAAATCTATAATTTAGATTGAATATCTGCCATTCTGATGTAGTGACGAACTTTTGATTTGGCCACAAGGTCCTTCTGCTCAGGACATCAATGGCTGGAGCAGAAGATGGGGGGCGGACAATCCAATCCAGACATGTTATCTGTCAATTACGCATTGACTGAATATTCCCTAACTCCACTTTGGCATATATATATATATATATATATATATACACATATATATATATATATGTGTATATATATATATATATATATATACATATGTATATATGTATGTGTGGGGGTGTGTGTGCACGTGTGTTTTACTTTTAAATCTTAAATGTTTAGACTGGTCAGACCTCTACTGAATTATTCTACACATAAGTGAAGATAAATCGGATTTGACACTTTCATCATCTTGTAGTGATAGAAGAGAGCAACAAACAAAATAGAGACTGGTGTGTTTTGGGAGTGTTTAGAATGACAGAAGGAAAGGCTTTATATCAGGTGTCCTCCAGTCCAGACCTCGAGCGCCAGTGAATTAAATGGTTGAATTGCCTCTCAGTATGCAGTCAAGTTCTCCAGAGTTCTGCTAATGACTTGATTATTTGACTCAGCTGTTGAAGGAGACTCATTTAAAAGTTGCAACAACTGGTCCTCGAGGCCTGGATTTGATGACTCTAGCTCTTTCTTATGTAACAAGAACCCCGCTGCTTTTGAACTTTTACTCCCCAAAGGGAGCATGTGTTCCTCTTGTCATTTGGCTTGCATATTGGAGCTTGGATCTTAGAATAAAGTCACACCTGGCATGAATGTGTTCTGGTTGCATGTCAGAAAATGAGTAGACCTTTCTGTTTGTTGTGATGGCAACTAGTGATACAAGTCAATAAGAGCATATTACTCCAGATTTTATGCGTTCAGACACTAATGGAACTGGTCCATTAACAGACATTTTGTTGTCTGATTTAAAAGGAATGTAATTGTTCAAACCTGTTAATAATTTGCTAATTCCTGCAACTTTTCTGGGTATCCACTCTTGGATTTCTTAGTCAGAATGCCATGATTCCTGTTGTATTTTCAACTGGAAACTTGTAAAGTCCAATTTGTATGTAAAGAAAAACTAATATAGGCCTGAACTCCAAGAAAAGGAGTTGAAACCACTTCTCTATGTATTTTAAGTACAACCTAAATATGAAAGAAGCACTGATTGAGGCCTTTAGAGTATAAGAGTTGTGAGGATAGTAAACAGGTTGGAGATGTAAGATATAAATGAAGATAAAATACAGGCAGTTTATTATGCATATGATTGGTTGACAGAGACGAACTGCAACAATTTTTATTAGATAAAATTATTTAGGTATGTGCCCTCATCTGTGCACCAATGCTCATCTGGAGGCCACATTGTTCTGATTGCTTTCAGTGAGCTGCTTTGTTCGGTCTCTGGTCTTTACTGCACGTATTATCCTGTCAGAGTAAAAGCCAAGAAGTGACTTCATACCACCTCTGACTGCCAACAGTTGCGCAACGAGTATTTATGTATTCAAAATTCTAATATAAAATAATATGAACATTTTGGCAATGTCCACAACAAAAGGCAGCAGATTAAATGTGATTTGCATGACTCAGCCATTTGAAATTATGAGGACAACGATGTTTCTTACTAGTGTATGCTAAAGAATAATGCATCAAAATGCAGTATTAGTCAGTTCTGGGTTAAAACTGAAAAAATAGTATTTGGAATTAGCCCTCCGTCTGTTACTATATCTGAGGAAATGTTTTAACCTAGCCTATTTCAAGCACTGATCCTAGCCAAGGATCAGTGTTGTGGATCCCATTGCCTAACATTTTCTTTATTTGCATCTCAGAGGAGACGTGTAAACTTATTGACCCCAAATTCATTATTCACTAGTTTATCCAGCAGGCAACACGCCCATTTTTTTTCATCACATCCTTTCAGTAATGTGCAACTTGAGTTCCCTAAAACTATTCCAGTTTTTGGGAAAAACTATTGCATTTTCTTCCAGTTTCTTTTAGTTTCAAGTTGCTAATTTTGGACTAAAGAAATCTTTTACATGTCTCAACTGGTCCATAACTAAATCATGATTAGTCACAACAGAAACTCTGAAATAAGAGCTTATCTTTTCTTCAACAGAGCGAAAACACACAGACAACTTTAAGGATGGGGATTGGAGAGGGTATTACATAAAATAGACTTCTTTTTTTAGCTCTATATCATCTTTTTTTTTACCATTTAAGTATCAGTCAAACTCTTCGTGTCAAGCCTCAATATTTCTGTTACATTTCAGTTTGATTTCATGTTCTTGAAGAGACATTTAAATACAACATTCTACATAGTAAACCTGTGTAATAGTTTGGGTTCTACTGTTCTGGTTTTATTTCTGCCATTTTCAGTTTAAATGTAATAATTTATCTATCTCTGTATCTACAAGCAGTTTGTTTGTACTGAGAGAACAGTATATTTTGAAGACCGACTAATGCAGAGACACATCAGCATCAGCTGGTAGTAAAACCCCTTAGATTTAACTTACTGAGCTTTCTTGTGCCATATCTTAAAAAATGGACCCACACTCTTTAATTATGTTAGAGTAAAATCTTATTTCTAAATAGACTAGAAAAACTAAAACTATGTGTTCAAGGTGGAATTGTACTATGCCTGTGGCTGTTTAGCAATATTTCCTGTGTTGCAGTGATGCTGTATCTGCTTTTTTTCTTTTGCGTCCAACAATGGCAGCAAAGACAGCAGTAGAGAAGCACTGTCATTCAGCATAGTTGGATAAAGAGTCTTGTCTACAAGCAATGTATTAACTCATATATTGGAAACCAGATCTGCCACAAATGTGTGAGCATTCCATTGGATGTTGGCCTATAGAAAAAGACAGAAAGTACCCGTTTTTATAGATTTCATAACTAGTCACTTATAGATTTCTTAATTGTGTTTATGCAGCTTTATACATTTTTGTGATGAGAGTTTACAGGAACCTCTCATCATTCCCAGATCTATCACAGTTGAGAAAAAATACATATCATTCAATCTGTTTGCACAAATTGCAAGCTAATCAAAAAGGGATGAAATAGAGTAGGTCAAATTTGTGTGCTGTAAATTGTAAAGACATTTACATTTACAGAGAATGATCAAAGCTAGTTAAGCGATTGTTAGCTGAAAACCTACATTTTGTTTTGGGTTGTAATTTAAGCATGGAGCCTGGAAATTCCAGGTTCTGACTCAGATGACAATCCAAAAAGATTCCCGGTTGGCTTCGAACATTTACAAGTTACATGATAATGTTACCCAAAAGATTTGAGACTTATTTTTGACTCCAAAGACAATGATTTGGTCCAATATCTTGTCTAATGTGATGAGGCCAGACACTTTCTATTTCCATCTCTGACAATTTTATTCTCTCCCTGGCTCGGTTCCCATGTGTTCGACTTAAAAAAAAATAAATAAATAAAAAGACAGGCAGGAAAGGTATGAGTACGAATATTCCACGAATTGTTGCCCAACCAGTTGGAAGCAGGTTATGATAGGTATTTGCTTACTCCTCATGATTTTCTATTTTTTTTCTCTAACTGAACTGGGATAACCTGGTTCAGCTCAACCAGCATGGTTCATTTCTGCTATATCTATAAATTCATTCCAAAGTAATGAAAAGTGGCAAATACTTGAAGGACCTGGGGCAGAAAATTCACCCAACTTTAATTAAAAGATAATGTTCTGACTATACATTCCTATTCATATACATATGCACATGGCTGTATATTTTATTTGAACTGTGATTTGAAAGCTCATTGGAAGGAAATACATTTTAATCTTTCAGTACGTTTTAGACTCATCAATTGTTTGATGAGATTGCTAAAGTTTTGATTGATATATTTTAATGTAGCCCATCAATTCTGCTACAACCAGTCATGAGAACAATTTTCACTGAACATAAATCTGTCTGCTTTCCTTGTTAACATGATAAATGTTTGTCATGTAAGTCTTCTGCCCTAGTGGAATGTTAGCGCAAAACTCTCAAGTCTAGTAAAGTTTCTCTGACGTCGATGCTAACTCTTACAGACTTATTTTCTTCACCACATGGCAGCTGCAGTTCTTTTTTGTTTTGCTCAGATTTTCATGTCTTTTGATCTGTACTGCTCTGTTGCACTGACTTTAATTATGTTTGTTTGTTTTATTGTTATATGATATTCGTTGGATGTCATTACCTGACTACTGATATAAATATTCATTAGAGTTTCCAAATGCCTTCTGAGTTATCTGTTGCAAATTGTTCACACTTTGTCTTTGGGAAATGTTTATTGTGCTTTGCTTATGTTTTCTCCTACACTTATTTTTAAGATGTCCCCCATACACCATGTTGTCCTCATTGAAAAACATTAAACTTAGTGAAAGTGCTGATTTGTGTAGCCTTGCTATGCTTTTTTTTTATTCACCATTCATGATCCAAACAGTTGTCATTGTTTCATGGCTCCAGATGTTGTTTTCTTTTTTCTCTTTCTCAGCTGCCAAATCTTCTCACTCGAGAGGAGTGTTTTTTTTTATTCTCTCAACTTGCATTACATTCATATTTGATCTCCCTCTGTTTTATTTATTTTCATTCCGCTGCCAAAGAAAATTGAAACAATACTACACACAGCAACTGCAGGTACTTGAGTAATAATGAGGGCTTTTATTCTACATCTGCTTCTAATTTAATGATTAACAGTGAACAGAAACTTTCATGTTTGTATTTATTTTTCCCTTTTTCCAGGGAGATCTTATACGAGTGTTGCCCTGGCTACATGAAGCTGGATGGAATGAAAGGATGCCCTGCAGGTTGGATCTATTGTGGTTTACACTTATTACTCTCTGTGGTTAAGTCAAAAAATGCTAACTCTTTCTAATTTTCTCTATCCTACAGTGGTTCCAATTGACAATGTATATAATACTTTGGGGGTCGTAAAGGCTATAACCACACAACGATACTCTGATATATCAAAACTAAGACAGGAAATCGAAGGCACAGGCACCGTCACTGTGTTTGCACCCAGCAATGATGCTTGGGACGAACTGAACCCTGTGAGTGATCTGGAGGTGTAAAATAGTCTTGTAACAAATATTCTCATTCCTTAAACTTTTCACACTTTCTCATATTTAAATTGCAAACTTTTGCATTCAATTCATTGAGCTTTATGTATTAGATCAAAATTGTTAATTGGGTGGAAAATGAAATTGTTTTTGTAAAATTGATGAAAAATTTAAATCTGAAAAGTGTGACACAGCCTGTTATTCAGCTCATTTTAATCTGGTATCACCAAAAGTAATATTGAGGGAAACCAACTACTTTTTGAAACCACAAAACGTGTAAATAAACCTCAATACACAGTTAATACTACTGTCTGCAAAGTCTTTAGAGATTTGTTAATGAACTTTAAGAACCAAAAAACATCATAAAGACCAAGTAACACTAAATAATTGAGGGATAAAGCAGGGTTAGGTTATAAAACAGCATCCCAAGTACTTTACAGAACATGAAACCCCCTATTGGAGTGACACACCCACAAACCTAAGACATGACTGTCCACATTAACTGGGATGCTTTGGAAGGTGATTATGAATCAGAGAAGCAGCCAATAGGCTGGTGGTTATGCTGTATTAGCTGGAGAATATGACATTAAAAAAATATAATTTGCAGTTTGCCACAGGCAATGTGGGGAACAAACATGTGGAAGAAGATGCTCTGGATACATTAGAACAAAATGATCCTTTTTGACCTTGATACCCATCATTACGTTTGGGCACCAACCCTTTTTAGATCATACTGAATGCACCACATGCTTTGTGAAACCATGACAGCATCATTTTGTCACTACCAAAGAACCTGAGCTGACAAGTCACCGCCATTTTACACTTTTGCTCTATACGTGGTCTATGTCATAAAATCCCAATGAAATACAACATTGTTTTGTGTTTATGTGCAACAGTTTAATAAGAATTCTTTTTCAAATGACTGTACATATTTGCATTAACAAAGCCATTTACTTTACTATCTTCATCATTGTGACTTCCATAGACTGCACGAGCTGCTTTAGAGGACAATGTGAATATTGAGCTTTTCAACGCGCTTCACTATCACATGGTAAACCACCGCCTGTTGACCAAAGACATGAAGAATGGAATGACTGTCACTTCAATGTACAATGATCAGGGGAATCTTCATCAACCACTATCCAAATGGGGTCGGTCTATGAAACATTCACAGGTGCAGAGTCATGTACTCATAGTGACTGGACTGAAAATTGTATCTCTCTCTTTAGGTTGTGACTGTGAACTGTGCCAGGATTATCCATGGCAACCAGATGGCAACTAATGGCGTGGTGCATGTCATTGATCGGGTGATCAGATCTGTTACTGGTACAATCAAGGACTACCTGGAGAACGAAGAAGATCTCTCCTCTTTCAATGTAATCAAACTTGCAATGGTTTCAACAGTTGAATTAAGTCTTGTACTCTCTGGATTTACATTTAACACAACATTTCTTTTTTTTTTCCTAGAATGCAGTATTTATTGCTGGTGTTATGGATAAGATGGGCCAGCCTGGTCAGTTTACTTTGTTTGCTCCAACGAATGAGGCTTTCGAAAAGCTGACGCCAGGATTCATGGAGAGTATCTTTGAAAACGAGCCAGTCATTAAAGGTACAAACATGATACAATAAAAATTTAATTGCTTATTGTCTTATTATCATTTCAGCTGAGTTAAAAATTTTATAACTCTTTCAATGCTCCAGCTGCTTATAAATTACCACTCTACATACATTGCATGGACAGGCCCAAGACACTATTGTAATGCTTTTTAAAACAATGCATTCACCCTATTTAATATCTATCTTTTCTAACTTGGTTAATATTTTTCAAAGGAGTTTGTCTTAAAACACCTCAAAAAGTTTATAAATTAAATTATTTGCTTTGTTAAAGAACAAGATATGCATTAATTTACTTACATGTCGTAACTCAAACTTAATGCTAAACACAGAGTTTACTTCTATTATGATTATGAATACATGTTATGAAACATTTAATAGTTTACTTTAAATTGAGTCAATCCTAAGAATTGGATATTTTAACATAAGTTTCAAAACATTTTGTTCAGTTAGATTCATGAAAACATGTTTCATGCATAACTGTTGGAAAAACAAAAAATCAAGCTACAAAAAAATATTGCTCTTTGTGTTGATAAATGTAGCCACTACAATCATAATACCATGGAATATTAGGACATCCATCATCAAAGACACTGTGTGCATACACATGCTAGTGTTGGCAAGAAAATATTTAATACATGGTTAATCTTGCTGGCTAGATGACGCCCATCAAGTTTCACAGCTGGGCATCCCATAAACTCGGCTTCTGTTCCATACCACAAGGCTTAGGTCATCGTCCACAGCACACTTGTACACACAAAGACGTGTGTAAAGTCAAACTGATACAGTGACTATTGGCTAATAATTTTGATTTGGGCTCAAAAAGTACGAGGAAGTGTGTACCAGCTGCCTTCGAACCTCAGGAGACAAGCCAATTATACAAAAGTTATTTTCTGTAATTGTTAAGACATATTTCTGAGAAGAGAACTCGCATTTTTAGTTGAAAGAATTAACATTCGAGCATCACAGATGTCACATTATCACATTAACAGCTACACCTCATTACTTAGTTAAAATCAAGTTCAAGCGCAATATCAGACAAAATACCACATGGATTATCTAACCACAATACACATTAATAAGCATGAAGTTATTTTATGAGCAGCTTCCTATGATATAATAAGCATTCATGTGAGAAGATGTTTAATTATGCATCCTGGCGGTGAAAAAATTACGATGTCTGAAAGCACCAAAAACATTGAAGCAAAAATCAGAAGCAACGTAACAGTGACCCTGCTGTGATAAATCATGTGTTAATGATTGTTTGGGTGTGTATGTATCCCACAGATAGGGAACACATGCTACTACAGTAGAAAAACGCAATCCAGAGAAAACACTATTTTCTAATGGCGCTGACCTCTGTTGGCAAAGAAAATGTGACCTGTCACAAAACAAAAATGATTCAGGATTGGAATGAGGAGCATAAATATGTGTTAATTTGACCTAATCATTACTCAACACAAAGACAGAAGAAGCAACAACCAAAATATCATATGCGCCACAGGTATTAAATGATGTCTATCAGCCTTACAGTTCATCAATTGACTTTTTTGCTGCCAAACCAGCCTTGATCAGTGAAGGCCTGGACTCTACTTGACCTCTGAGGGTGGGCTGTGGGTACAGCTCACAGATGTTTGATTGAATTGATATCTGGATCATTTTGATCATAACTTTATTTAATTACCATAATATAACCTAATCAGCACCTTCTATATTATTTCAGCCCTGGCGAACTACCACCTGCTGAACAGTGTCCAGTGTGCAGAAGCAATCATGGCAGGATCAGTGTATGAGACTGAAGAGGGCAGCACCATAGAGATTGGCTGCGACGGTGACAGTCTGACTGTAAACGGCATTAAAATGGTGCTGAAGAAGGACATCGTAGCCTCTAATGGAGTAATTCACCTCATAGACCAGGTGCTCATCCCTGATTCAGGTAAGTCACTTCTCCATAACTATTTGATGTCATTTTACTACACAACAGCGACTTACAAAAAGAACCCTTGAATATTTTATCTTATCACATTATAATCACAAGTTGGGATTGTATGTGATAGACTAACAAAAGGTAGTGCATAACTCTGAAGTACAAGGAAAACATTCTGAATTGTTGCAACATATATTTGACTTCAGAGTTGTCCCAACTGGTTCTATCCTCCATTTTGCATCTCTGCCAAGAGAAGAATCTCAACTTTATGTGGCAATCATCATAATGATGATTACTATCACCATTGTAATAATGATGATAATGATTGAACAGTGAACAGTGTGTTCAAGGAGCTGTTAAGTATCCAGATTTAAGAAAACATTAAGCGGTCATTTGACCAGAGCAACTTTCTCCATATGTCTTTTGTTTTGTTTTTTTCACATGAAGAGTCCCACAACTGGCTTGTTGCAAACTTGGGAATTCCAAAATATTTCAACAGTGGATTTCTTCTTGTTTTTTATCCATTTAGGGAGTGCACTGTCAAATTAAAATAGTTTTGATGTAAAGAAAGTCAAGAGATTTTAATACTTTTGCAAGTATGTGTTTGAGTTTCCCATGTTTGTATGCCCTTAATTAGCCAAGGAAGTGAGGGAACTGGTTGGAAAATCACAGAGCACTTTCGGCGACTTGGTGTCTGAAATGGGTTTAACTTCTTCCCTGAGTTCGGACACACAGTACACACTCCTCGCTCCCCTAAATGCCGTCTTCACAGGTCAGTTGAAATAAATTATTTTGAAAAACATAAAGCAAGCTTTTCCGTGGGATAGATTTACATTTCATGTCATTCACATCTTGCATACAGAAAAGAAAGTGGAAACGATCTTCTGCAATATTTGCTTTTTCTGGCTTTATTTTAAAACTAACCTTATTGTGTGCTTTTCAGAGGAAGTGATGGCAATAGATGAGGAGTACCTGAAACTCATTCTGGAAAACCACATGTTGAAGTTAAAAATCTCACTGAGTGCACTGTTCAGCGGACAGCTGCTGGAAACACTTTCTGGCAAACTGCTTAGAGTCTTCATCTATCGCACTGTGAGAGCTATGTCTGTGTGTCTGTTTGTGAGAACTGATGTCAACATATAATTATATATAAACATATTTGAAAGTCATTGGCAAGCAGTAGCTTCCACCTTTGGAATCTGAAGTCAGTGGACAAGCTGTTTGTCAATTTTGTGGTTGTATTTCAGCTGTAATCTAAAGCTGCTAACTAGTTAAATACGTTCCTGCTCGCTCGCTTTGAAAGCTACAATCATATGGGATTCATTTCTTCACAGAAACATTGTATTGTTTAGTTTGATTGATTGTGATCAAAGAGGATTGTGTGACAGAACTAACTCCCCTTTAAAGAAATAGCTTCCAGATTCAAACAGTGATTGTTAGATGAGTGATTGAACTCTCTGGACGTCTTTCTTTTTAAAGGCTGTGTGCATAGAAAGTGCATGCATGGTGCGAGGCAGTAAAGAGGGAATGAATGGGGCCCTTCATGTGATGACGTCGTTGATCAAACCAGCCGACCAAACGGCTTTTGAACTCCTGGATGCTGATGGGAATTTTAAGTGAGAATTTTTTTTTCATATATTTATTTTACATTTAAAATGAAGCTATAACAAAATGTTCCTGCTTTTCTAATGTGTGTCAGATTAAAAGATCCCTTTATGGTGCTTCTAGTTGCAGGCTCTTAGCAGCTTACATGTTCTTCATTTGCCTTCACTGATTGTAAATTTTAAAATGGTAACATAATTTTTGTTGAATGCTCATGATCCTTAATTCCTGTGTTTTTTATTAACATTTTAAATGTTTTTTTCTTTCTTTCTTTTCTCTTACTGACAAATAATGTTATTGGCAGGATTTTCTTGTCACTAATGGAAACAGCTGGTCTGGGAGATTTACTGAGGCAGAATGGCTCTTACACAATCTTTGCACCAACTGACGACGCATTTGAAGCCCTTGGTGCAGATGACTTAGATTTGCTTAAGAGTTAGTATCCATCAAAACCCCACCACGATTTTAGTAGCTCACATATGAATTTGAGTAATCAAATCAAAATCGTCTGTGTTGTCATTGGCAGGTGATGTAAATGCTTTGAGAAACATTCTTCTCTACCACTTCAGTGAGGGCATCATCGTCAATGGAGGACTAGAAGCAAAAGTGACTAATCTGCTGAAAAGTCTGCAAGGCAAACCCCTCCAACTCAAATCTGTAAGAGCTTTTCCATTTCTTCTACATCCTCAATGCAAAAAGCAGAAATTGACTGAATACATCCATCTGACATCAATTAAGTGGTCATTTGGAAACCAAGATCATTCTGTTTCTTTTTTGTTTTTTGGAACATGCCCAAAAGTCTCCAGCAGTAGCCATCCTAATTAGAAGCTCAATTTACCAAAGTTGACTCCTTTCGAATAGCAGATCCAAATGAAGCTCTTGACCAAACACAGCCACCTTGTATAGGAAGCTAATTTCAGTGTCTTGTATCAGGAATTTTGTTTTTCTATTCATGATCTACAGGCTACCTCAAGTGACTACAGGCAAGAGTTCAGACTTCCCTGTCTGAACTCAGACAAATAAGTAAATCTACAGCTTGCTTTTGGGCTCAGTAATTGTTTTTATTTTTTTTCCATCACAACAAACTGAAGCAGAAGACAATTTTTTCCAGATAACATCCTACTCAGTCTACCATTCTCTGGTTCCAGCATTCCACAGCAAGATGTTTCATCTCCTCCAATGTCATCAGAGACTGAGTTCTGATCTGGAAGGAATTTTATTTTTTTCTTTTCCTGTTGATCTCATTCTTAGCGCCCATTTTGTTTTCTATACTTGACCACATATTTTCAGAACTTAAAAACTGTATATGTAAAATCCTAAAACAAGTTCAAAATCTGCTTTCAAGTTAATTTAGTGGTACAGATAAAATGTAAATGTCAACAAAAAAATTTAAACGTACTTCCAACTTCAGGTAAATTGCATGCATAAGCACATGTTGGATGAAATATGTTGCAGGTGTTAAAGATAAAGCAAAGGTTGAGTGCTTTTTAACACTCAACCTTTGCTTTATCTTACTTTCTCTCTTATGAAGAAACTACCTTTACTGTTCATAAACATGCTTTTATTATTGTGTAATTAAATTTTATGGCCACACACACTGGGGATTTGAGTCTTGGACTAAACTTTTTTCCAAATTGAAACTCACATCAAAGAGGCTTATATCAAACTGCTTGAAGGCTAAACAATATGCTGTGGAGAACAGCCAGGAGTAATAAAGCGTGATATCTTAAACATCAATGCGAATTCTTTACCTTCACTCCTCATGTCTACCTCCCATGGAGCCTCTACCTGCTACAGCTTGTTTATATTTTGAGTCAGCTACAATGAAGTGTTGCAATGTTTTGTTTTTGGAATACATTTCTCTTTCAAAATTATAGAAAAGACATATTCTCAAGGTTTTATTTATTTATTTTTTTTCTCTTTCCCCCAAAGGAAAATAATTCTATCCGTGTCAACTCAGTGGAGATTCCCAAGAGTGATCTGATGGCTACAAATGGTGTGGTCCATGTGGTGAAAAATGTTCTCTACCCAGTAGGTAAGAAATGGGATGCAACACACCATCAAGTGTGTCCGAGTGGCATAATATACATATTGCAAAATCAAGAAGATATGTTGCATATCATGTACAGACCTTCCTGTGGGCCGTCAGGACCTGCTGTTGGTGCTGCGAAAGCTGATTAAGTATATTGAAATAAAGGTATTGGAACCACGAAAAAAAAGAAAAACAATCATGATTAAAAGAGAAAACCACTCTGTTTAGTATCTTATCAATCTGTTTGTGCTTTATGTTCTTTAGTTTGTTTCTGGATTTACTTATCCTGAGATCCCACTCACCTTCATTAGTAGGTGTTCCTTCTTTTTCCTTTAATCCTGTAAGATGAGTAAAAATAGAAGATAAAACTGATTTTACTACTTTACAGAAAGGATCATCACAACAACTCGTTACATTGAAGGTAAGACTAACAGTACTGTTAAAAGATATAGACCAGCTTTGGAGCTGGTCTACAGCTGTGTCTACAGCTGTGGAATTCCTGACAAGTTCTGTTGGTATAAATATTGTTTAAAGAATAATAACTACCTTAGAAATCCATCATGAAGCAAGATGAAGTCACTAGTACAGTAGAACTATTGTCTAATAGTTCTAATGTACTCTTTTTTTTCTCCCTCTCATTATCATTTAAATCTACTTGTGTCTGTTGGTATTTCTAAGTAGTCACAAATGAAGTAGTAAGGGTTTAAAGTCAGAGACCATAAAGGCCATGTGGAAGTAGCTTTCTCATTTAAACTGAGCCAATACAAATTGCATGGAGTGTCAAAATTATTATGAATATCTTGCTTTGAATATTATGAAGAAAAAAAAGTTTTAATAAGTAATTAGGCTTCAATTCAAACACAGATATCTTAAACTCCAAAGGTTTGCATTTGAAGAATTTGAAAGTTGATGCAGAGGAAAAAGAATGCAGCTGACTTGATAAGACCTTGGCGCCTGCTCACTACTGTATTCAACTGAATTGCACTTATTTTTGCCAACATATTTCATCATGCTAAAAAGTATTTTGATTCAGTTTTTGACTAACTATTCCAGTGTTTAGATTACAAACATCATTCTGTTAGACTGAATTAGATTTAAGGTGTTCTGCTTCTCAAAAAGCTGATCAGATAAAATTGAAATAAAATAACTGCTATGTTTGTTTAAATCCTTAAATAAATCTGAGAAGCTGCAAAAAACAACAACAAAAAAAAATAGACCAATGCAAATGTTTTCTATCTTGATGTTCACAGTCACTCTACAAGTCAATATTTATTTGAGTGTTACATTTCAGCAATAAGGCAGTTCAAAGCCCCGACTAATCTTGAACTATTTTGGAAAGACAATTTGATAAAAAGTTCTGTCTCTTCTGGAAATATTTTAGACATATCTTAAAAACCTTGCAGCTGCTCTAATACAGATTCAGCCAAGCTGCATATGTGCTTGCAAAACTTCTGCCATAATGTGAAGAGGTGATGATGGATCCAAATGCAGAACAGAAGGCGAGTAGATTGAGGACTTTTAAGGGAGAAATAATTCAATAAAAAAACTCAGTAAACAGCAAAAACGAGAACTAAAGTAGGCACCGGATGACATGAAGAGGAGGATTCAGGGAAAACTGAATGAAGGGGAGCTGTTTAAATACGGAGCGTTTGAATGCTGCAGCAATGGTGCTACTTAGAAAACAAGGCAGGGAATTGAGAGAGAAATGGTAAGGGCATATGGAAGCTATGAGGAGTAAAACTAACAGGAGAGCAGGAAATAAAGCTAACCCTAGCCTAAAATAAATAAACATTAGTATTTATGTTTATAAACATCAGTAACATGTGTAATCTAACTGAAATAACTTAAAACGGATTTTAAGTAATGGAGAAAAGGTCTGATCTAATCAAAACAAAGAATTACTAAGGCAAACAGTGAAATTATCAAAACTTTAAACACAGTAAAAATAAATGACCCAAAATCCTGACAACTCTCCTTTATTCTATGTAAAAAGTTTCAGAAAGACATGCATCCTTTTCCTTCTACCACAGAATTAGGCTCCGCAATAACTGAGGTCTGTGGTTGTATTATAACAAAAAGTGAAAAAAAATATATATATGGTGGTGATAAACACTTTCACCAGCCATTTTAGTATTTTGTTGCCATTATCACGTTGAGTGTTGCAAAAGTATTATATGCACAAAGGTAAACAGCCAAAGTTTGAAGAATAAATTACCTTCTCACTTTATGACCTAATTTCAAAGAGCAGATATTACTCTGGCTTTGATTCTAAATGTGGGCCGTGTACCAAAAGGCCCCAGGCCACAGATTAGAAGGCAGTTGTAATTCATTTTATGGCCCTTATAAATATTGTCAGATAAAACAAAGTCATAGGTTTGAGATAGGTTTCTGGCAGATGTTCTGTTTTTGTCATGTTACTTTCAAATCTTCGTAAAAAGAAAATTAAAAGCATGCTTTCTGGAAAATACTGAAATGTATGTTATAAAACTAATGCAAATGGGTTTCTAAAATGCAAATAGCTGACTTTTATGTCTGTATGATTGGATCTGGAGTAGTAAAAGATTTAACAATCTTTTTATTGCCAAATCTGTTTTTGTCATCTTGGTCCCAGTGTACATTCTGCCAGGCCAACCCCTTTTTGACCTCTAGGTGTAGTCTTGGAGAGGAAGGTGTCTGACTGGGGAACCTAGAGTTAAGGAGATATAGACAGATTTGGGCCTCATTTGTATTAGTGTGGGCATTGCTCTACTCTTGTGTTGATGAAAGAGCTGGGCCAAAAGGGTAAGCTTTAAATTTACATATACTTGACCAACTCTCACCTGTGGTCCCATGATTTGGATTATGACAGAAAGATCTAGATTACCAACATAGGCGGCTGGAACAAGCTTCCTCTGTATGTTGGATGTGTGGATCCACAATCTTTGGTTGTTGGTTAATTTAAAGCAATTATTGTTAACTTTTTTGAGACAGTTACTCAAGACTTTGCCAAAACTAGTCATAACTTGTAGAAAAATAGTAACCATATTTCAGACTCAAAATGCTTTTATTTAACAGATAAAACTTTATCCACCTCAAAAAGCAGAATATAAAAAATATAAACAGTTTTAAAGCTACATTTTACAGTTAGAAATGGGTTTGCAACATTTCTGAACTTAACTTTTTGACATGTTTATTTTTAGTACCAGAAACAAGAACGGTGATCATTGAAGAAAAACAACCTTCAATTAAAACAGTTACCACAGTCATTGAAGGGAAACCAACCGTCAAACAAGTGACAAGAGTGATAAAACCAGCTGGCTCAAGGGTGGTTAGTGAGGTGGATCAGACCAAAACAGTAACCAGGGTCATCGGCCGAAAGCCTGCCATCAGCAAGGTCACAAGAATTATCGGAGGTAAGTTAAGAAAAAATTTGCATTTGTAAAATGTATTTATCCTTTTTGTTGTGGGTCCAAAACAACCAAGGAAGTATGAAAAGCAACAAACTCATCACTTCTGATGTGTTTTAATGCAGGTGGAGAAGACAGAACTAGTGGGAGGAGGACAGAAACAAGTAGGTGGCTCTAAAATGTTGAATCCTTTCCAGAGGCCATTAAGCCTCGATCTAAGACTTTTTGATGTCCCTTTCAATGAAAACATTCTCTATCTTGTTAAACTTTGAAATGTTGTGGTGTGACCTTAGACAGGCCTTTCATTGTCTTTTTAGTGTGACTAAATTAAAAATATTTATGTAAAGAAGAGATGTGAAAGCATCATTGACAGTTACTGCAGTAGTTCAATGGAAGGTGTTGCCACAAACCTTAGAAAGACCAACTCTCAAGCTTTTAGATAATTTATGTTAGCATGGCGAAAAAAAACTGAAGATGTATATAGAGCTGTGTCTACTGTTTCATGGCACTGCATGTCTGACAATAATAATAAGAAATAGCACCATGCTTTGCAAAATGCAAAGAGCATATCGGCTTAAACACATGGTCCATCGGTTGAGCAAGGTGGCAGATGATGAATGGTCATGGGGCCATGTTTATGCCGCCATGGCCCCTGGACAGCTAGCAGTTCTTAGTTTGTTTATGACTTTGTCTGTATGACAAAAATAAATATAAGATCATCTCTTTGAAAGTTGATACCTGATCTGAAATGGTTTAAATATTAGTATTAGATTCCAATACTAATACTACTAGCTGCATATCTAAAACAGAATGGCTAAAAAGCCTGTCAAAATTCAGTCCTTAACTTGACTGAAATGCAGTGAACAGATTTCAGCCTGAAAGAATTAAAGGAACAATGTGAAGCAAATTCAGTCAATAGAGATTCAAAACTGTTAAATGACACCCAACCTTCTTCTCCCATCCTCATCTTAAAGGTGAAACCACAATCACCACGGTGAACGAGCCTCAGATCATTGCGGGTAAGAAGTCTGCATATTAATGCATAAAAATGATCGAGTTTAAGAAAACTCGACAAAGTCAATTTGAACGCATGTCCAGTGACCATCTTTAAAGAGGTTTGTTTGCACATTCAGTTCCAGATTTTTCTAAGATAACCAGCTTCGGTGATAATCCAGCTCTGCTGAAGGAAGAATCTGGGAAAATCACCAGAATCATTCAAGGTGAAAGCCCTTACCTGCAAATCTGTAAAGATTTAGCAATGTATCAGCATGACTCAAAAAGTTTTCTTTTACAGAGGGTGGGGGGTTTTCTGCAGCCAGGAAGCCACCAAGTAAGAGAGTGGATTGAAATATAAAACCTTAACCTGCAATTCTTTTCTTCTATAGCCTAATTTAACTGTTTCCCATTTATCCTCCATCACAAACCCAATATAATTAGTGCTGCTTTATCTTTCACAGCTGGAGTAAGAAGAAGAGCAAGGCTGGTCAAACGTCATTACAAACCAAAGGAGTGATGTGAAACAGAACAAATGCATAATCAGTGCTCCTGGTTGAGTTCTGGTTTAACTGTGGACTAATTCAGATTAATCGAGTGAATCAAGCAATTTATTTGTCTTAACATCATCTAAGCCAATCTCTGTGTGGTAGAAATGATGTGTTTTAATTTTGTAATGAAATTAAAATACTTTTTATATGAATGTTACATCTTAAAGCCAAAATTTTATAGTGGAATAAATGGGGGTGAAAGATAAGACATTTTACAAATTATCCTTTAAAGTTTTTAGGTTGTGAAAACATTCCTTAGGAAGATTTTTGGGGGGGGGGGTTGTAATGAGCTTTTGTATAAAATTATGCTTCTAATATCATGACAAACAGTGTTCTAATATTACTATGCTGTTATTCAACTGGTAGTGAAAAATAAATTGGATATTTTTGTTTTGGAAAATTAAACTTTCTCTTTGTACAGAATATAAGTTTCTACCATGTTTGCATCTAACATTAGCAATGTTGAAAAAAAACCACAAAAATAATACATTTGTAAATACATATGAAATAGACTTTGTTTCATTTGTTTTTCATATTGCAATTATCTGATTTCTATTTCTTGGGTTACCCACACCTTGATTATGTAGACTATGTCAAATAATGCCACTATTTGCACAGTTTTAAAATTTGTTTAAGAAAATGTTTTATTGTCTGGTGTATGTCTCCAACCCAGACAACATTATGCCTGAAGAATTACAGCATTAGCTTTATTACCTAAAAGATTTATAATCATATAAATCCTGGAGCAAAATACATGACATACCTCCAGTTACACAGAAATGTGGTGACAATTTAGTTCCACAATTCTGTGTAACTGGAGGTACGTCCAATCACAATCCCAGATTCTTCTTAGCAACTATCCCAATCACACCATAAACATGTAACCATAATGAAGAAATGTCACACAACCTAGCCAAAACATACTTATGCCAAAATCAATCTCATAGTTGTAATCGAAAGGACGTGTTAAAATTGTTCTGTAAGTGGAGAGAGGGGCCATTATGTCATTCTATTTTATAGCTTCCGAGAGCAAAACTACCCATTGCATTTTTATAAGAATTTCACTATTCACTGCAGTGACAAGTGCCGTCTTAATGAGAGAGGATTATGACAGGTATCTCTGTAACAAAGTTACATATACTTCTAAGGAAATAGCTACACATCTAATATACATGATGAACAAGTGGTCATACTTAGGGCAATTTCCATTTGAAGAAATGTATTGTTTTTTTATTTTTATTTTTTTACTACAACAAAGTACATGAGTGTGCAGTATGCATTGTGGTACCCCAGTTCTCAGAGACATTGCAAGCTGTCTCCCAGAATCTGATCCAAAGATTTCATATGTTCTTTTTCTCCAAGTTTGATTCCAGACCACTACGCTGTTTGTTCTTCAACTCTAAATTAAAACCAGCCAGCCATAGAGGCAAATCAAAAATTTATGGTGCTTGAGGGGAGTCTCTGCTGAGTCACGAGCAAAGTCTCATCCAGATTTACTTTGTGATTGATGAACTGTGACTGAAAAGGATTTCCAAATAACCCCAAATGCACGACTTGTGTAAATCAAAGACAGGAGGATTAATTTAATGTTGTTTAATGTATTTGGTCAAAAGAGATCAAGAAACACACCCCATCATGTTTGATGCAAATAAACTATTATCTGCTCTTATATATACATAAAAAGACCATGAGAACAATTATTTACAAGTCTGCTTAAATCCACTGATTAAAGATTTCTAATTACTTTTAATTTTCCTAATTACTTATGAATAACTATACACTAATGTATATGAGCTTTTGGAAATACTGTTCTATTCTTAGTAGTGTTAAAAACATGAAAAACAAAAAAACATGTGCAATGTTATGAAAATGAGCAAATGGAAACATTTGTTAATTTTTAACCGGTCTTTATTCGAAAGTTATTTAAACATATACTTTTTTTCCCCAAAATAAAACTGAGTTTAAAGGTTTGAATTTCACTTAAGAAGATTGGCCAAAAGTTTATACAACCAATGGTTCCCAAGCAGTCAATATAGTCACCTCAAAAGAGAGCAGTTAAAGTTACAGTGGATCCCACCGTGTGTGTGAGAGCAAAACTTGTCTGGGAAAATTTCCCATTACTCAACTATGTTGACGTTTTTCTACTCTGAACAGACAGCAACATCTGCCTACACAAAATCTATAGAGCAGGCTTTATTGTGCAGATGAGTGAAACCATTTGTGCCTCTGGCAAGTATTTGTTCATAGAGAGAAGGGAATGTGATCTATGTCTGTAGAGAGAATGATATCATGCCTTGGAGAAGCCCTTTGGGAACTTCAAGTCTGATGGTGTTTGTGTGAAGCTTCTCATTAGTGTATAATCTAAAAAAGATTCTGAATTTTAATTTCTGGAGATAATTAAAGGGAAGAGTCTTCATCAGAACATACACAGTGGAGGTGAAGTAATAAAGTTTGGCTTTGGTAATTAGTAATTAGCAATACATTTGGTTAAACAGAAAGCTCAATGCATGTCAAAATATACTGGGTATTCCCTACTGGACAGAGTAAAGACCTCTTAAAGACTTCTAAAAACTTGCACTGACACAATTGGTCCAAGAAGGTGTTTTAGTTTCACAAGATGAGATTGTCTGACAAAGATATACTTTTCATGCTTAGAAAATAAATGCATGTAACAGCTATTAAATCTAATCTGAAATAGATCAAACCATACACTCTTGATTCTACTATTGCATGATTTATTGAAAAAAAGATTAACGGCAAACTTGGATTTACTAAAAGTTTTAGTAAATCCAAGTTTGTTCCATGATCCCTGTATACAGAATATGTAAACTATTCTCATTTAAAAGGAGTGAGCTTTATTTATTTTTTGTTTCCATTATTGTAATCTGAAGTCAGCATAAACATAGGTAAACTTAAAACAGTCACATGTTCAGGTTTTCTGAATTAAATAAAATTTGAAATGTTCCATTAAAATTTTAATGTTTCATAATATGACAAAGTTAAAGCATTCATAACTTTGTCATATTGTTTTCTGATTGCAACCAGAAATTTAGAGATATTATTTGATGATTAAAAAAAGGCAGTGGATTACTGTGAAAGAACATAGAGTTTAAAACTTAAAAGCCTAGTAAAGTACACTCAAGGATGTAGCTTTAATGTAATAAAATATGATGAAGTTAAACAGGCATAAATACTATCAAGAGGTTGTACATGTTTTTTGGGGGTATTGTTTCATTTCCCTTATATCATTTCCTATTGTTTGGTGATTATATCACTTTAATATTCACACAGTAAGAAGTGGGTGCAGCTTCTTTTTTTTTTTTTTTTTTTTTTTTTTAGAGCTTTCAAAAAAAATCTTTCAACACAGAAGCATGATCTCATTAGGCTACATTGACAGAAAAGATTTTCCAAGTCATCTGGAAACAAGGCAGAGACAGGAAAAGAGCCAGAGCTGAGAAGAGGCTGAGTGAGGCAGATTAGGACAAACCCGATAAGGACTGTGTGTTTCCTCTTGCACTCACTCCAATTTGTTCTGTGTAAACTTAGGCTAATCCTGCTGCAGAAGTTAAAGTCTTTTCTTTATATGGAGAACTTTTCTTCAAACTACAATATATATATTGTAGTTTGAATACAATATATATATTGTAGTTTGAAGAAAAGACTTTATGAGAATGATAATTTATTATTTTATTATTCAAAAAAGCAGAAGAGATGTTAACATTTTAAACTGACCTACATCCTACATCAAAGCCATAATCAGAACCTGAAAAGCATAGCTTGCAATACTATTTAGTCATCATTACTGACATTGAAATTCAATGCAACCAACTGCTTTCAGAAATTACCTAATAAGTAAAAAGACAACTGCGTAATTTATTTTTGTTAAACACACCTACACCAAGCTGTAAATAAAGGCCTCAAAGAAGAGAACAATAGTGAACAAACAGCACTCACAAATCAAGGCACATTTCCTGATTTCAGTCACAGAAATGTATATAAGTACTGAACTACACAGAAAGTTGTTAAGGAAAACCAACCAAAATAATTATACATACCCTTTAAAGTAGACTGTAATTTTGAACCTGCATTCTATTTTTGTTAAACCTAAAGAAATTGCCTAGACTAGTTGAGAAGCTGTTAAAAATCAACGGATAGCAATTTAGAATTTAATTCCCCTGAATGGTCTAGTTGCATTTTCACATCAGTCAAATTTTCAAACAAATCATAAATGCACCCTGTGACAGACTGGCGACCTGTCCAGGGTGTACCCTGCCTCTCGCCCGGAACGTTAGCTGGAGATATGCACCAGCACCTCCTGACCCCACTAAGAGACAAGGGTGTACAGAAAATGGATGGATGGATGGATGGCAAACCCATTTTAAATAATTTTTTACATGTGCAAAAATTAGGTGAAGACTTTCTATCAGGTATTCTATGTACTTCAGATAACATCAGCAAAAGTATCATAGTTGCAATCAAACATCAACTTTTACAATTCATGACAAACAGTGACAAGCAGAACATTATCACTAGTTTATTCCTACTAGATCATAATTTCTTGACAGATTTTGTTTTATTTAGAAAATGCTCTTTATGTTGGCACTGTGAGGCACTTTAAAAGAGATAAAGCATTTGTCCAAATAAGGCAATTTTGCACAAATGTAAAGTTAACTTTCTATTCAAGGTTTACTCAAATTAACTCTGTTTGGTTTTTGTCCTTTTCTTTGTACAGCAAAGAAATTTTGCAATGGCAAAAACAGAAAAGAGGGGCACAGTTACTGATGTCACCAAGAAAATTAGAACATCTAAACAATAGTATGAGTACCAAGGCATCCCATAAGCCTCTGTGCGCAGGTGAGGGGCTCCTTTGTGGCGCATTACATACTCTATCCAGAAAGTAGCCTGATCCATGGGTGGCATTGGCTGATCTCTGTGCAAGCTTGAAAGTCTTTGCATGTTTTCCCGGTAGCTAACTTTGTGGAGCAGTTCTTTAATAGTCTTCTCAAACGTGTGACCATTAACCTCATGAAGTTGAATAATCTTTGCTGCTCCTCGTTCCTGCAAACGTAGAAGGTTGTCATATTGGTCAAAGAACAAGGGTATGCCAAGCACAGGGACTCCGTAATAAATGGCTTCTTGGACTCCATTTGTTCCTCCGTGAGCGACAAAGACTTTGATCTGCGGGTGTCCAAGGAGGTCCTTTTGTGGCATCCAGTCCACTATTAGAGTGTTGTTGCCCAAAGTAGAGGGACGCTCCCCTTTGTGCCTCCAAATCACCTGATAAAAAATAATGTATATGTTCAGTGAAGACCAAAATTTGCACAATACACATATAGCATGGCTAATTTTGTAATCACCATGATAATTATACAGAAATATTAAACCTATTTATATTGTTTGGTGAAACGTAAATCAAAGTTAGCGAATTAATTTCTTTTCAAAACAGCAAAGTAATTTCAAATATCCTTTTTTTTTTTTTTTTTTTTTTTTTTTGCAACACAACATATTCTGTAGCCATGCCTGGAATACCCAGGAAGGGAGCACCATGTGGATGATGGTACTTAGTGTTTTCTGGGTTTGCAATGTCAAATTGTTGTACATAGAACATTTTCATGATAAATAGATAAAGAGAACAGACCAATGAATTCTTCACAGTTATTGATTGTGAGCATGAACTTCATCTTGGAAGACAGAGCTTTCTTTAAGAATAGTTTTTACTGTAAGTATTTTTCTGGCAGGACAAAATGTCTACTGATAGCTATTGATCCTCTCCAATCCGCAACTGCTGTTGGGACAAAACATTTTCTCGATGTTTGAGCCAAACAAACATGAGAGTGCTCAAATGCCACTGTGTTCTTAGTGTGTATCAGGATTTTAACTTTCTCCTTATCAACCACTTGCAAATAATTAGTTGTAAGTGACATTTTATGGCTAAACTGTTCTGTGTGTTGCAGAAAGGAATCTATATGTACATGGAGATATAGAGTCCAATAGGAGTTTCCTCTGTTGAAAACTGAAGGATTAGATCTTCACATGTACAACATAGATGGGAATTATGCAGAGGCCATTGCATAATTTAAAAAAATATTAAGTTAGTTTTTAAACCTGTTTTGGTGACAGTTGTTCGATAGGGCATGCTAACAATTGCCTGTGCAAAACAGTGCAGCAATTCTTATCAGAACTGGAGAAAAATTATGTTAATGGAGAAGCAATATAGAATTTGTATTTTTTGACAAAGTGGTCATTCATCATTGTGGTGAAATACAACAGAAAGCTTTTAAATTATTAAGTAGGAGCTAGTTTGCCAGGTCTCCAAAACAATGCTCTCATATAGTTTTTCTCCTGATTTCCTCCTCCTAACTGCTATAAATCTCTGCATGAAGCTTCATACTCAAACTTGATCAGAACAATTTATTATTAAGTAGCTGGTGTCTGTTTTTACAGATATTTTCCATGGCCTGATGCTAAAGCAACTCAAAACCTAAATTTGAAAGTGATTATTTTTTACCTTTTGGGGCATCTTGGCAAAAACACTGGCAATTTCATCCGCCGCCTCTTTGGGTAAAGCATTGACCAAAGTTCCCAGAGTCATGATGATGACTCCATGCTCCCCAGCACTCTGAACAAACTCCTCCAGGTCCGCTGGTAGAGGCTGTGCAGGTTTACACTGGAACCCTCCAATGTAGACAACATTTGGCATTGTTGGCCGAGGAAAATCAAAGACAAAATCTGACCTGAACAGCCAAATGTCAGCACCTTGAAGCAGTGAGATAATGTCACACCCACCCTCTATGTATTTATTGCACAAATTAGCATAAATAGGTCCCACAAGAAACATTTCCTGGAACTGTATGATACTATAGAAAAAAAAGTTCTTCACCCTCTGGATAAAATCCATTTTGTCAGTTAAGCCAGATCCTGGCACTGGGATGTATGAGAGGGGTGAAGGTGCCAAAATAAAGTGACCTTCTCCACTGGTAACCCAGCGAACATTAAGGACTAAAGGCAGTTTAAGATATTTAGCTAACACAGGCCCTGGACCCATGGCTGGATCAGTAAGAACCAAATCATATTGGGAATCTTTTAGGTTTTTGACCAAAGTCGGATTCTGAAAAATCTGAATTGTAGCATCACACCACAGCAAATGGGCTTGAGTAATCATAGAAAGGAAATCCTTGGTGAGCTTCAAGAAAGTCAAAAGTGAAGCCCCTTCTCGTTGTGCCTAGAGAAAATTGTGAAACAGAAAAAGTGGTTAAAAGCATAACTTCATGAAACACATTTAAGAACAAAAAGTCTAGATTTGCCAATTCAAATGCAAGGTTCATGTGAAATAAATATTGCGATAATAAAACAAAGGACCTAACCATTAAAACATTTCAACCATTAAGGTGGCACACCTTAACTGTTGAAGCCTTAAGGTGTGCTTGAAGCAGGGGAACATCTAAATCATGCAGTGTGCCTTGAGGAAACATTGCCCTAGCATTTTAACAGGACAAACCTTTACATGCAGTATATACATAAACACATACCCTCATATGCTCCTGTAGATATATGTCAAAAAAGTTCTCTAAACCGTCATTCATTTCAATTGTGATGGATGTGTAGAGGGGGGATTTTTCTGGAATGTACCAGCTGGTAGAAGACCTGATCACACTGATGTTGTGTCCTCTGGAATGAAGTTCTTCCAGTAGTATATTCATATTAATCCAGTGACTGCCATCCACTGGGAACACCAATATGTTTCCCCCATCGCAGTGTGATGTCGACAAGATTAGGTGTAAGGACAGTATGATTATACCACAGAAACGAGTCATAGCCATGGATCCTACAATGTCACAGACAGAAGTAAATGTATTTCATTAGTATAGATACAAATCAAGTCTGGACAAAAGATTACAGCCAAGATTCATTTAAAATGACTAGAACAATAAAAGTTATAATATATTCGGTTTCCAATTTCAAATAGTTTCTTAATTTACTTACCTAACGTTGGTAAAGACTACGTCCGTCCTAAGTACCCACACTGACAGCTTGTTCAAGATAAACCAGTAGGAATTTGAGTTCAAACTCCAGCTTCAGAGACGATCTGTTCTTTCGCTAGTAAATAAGGCACATGCAGCACATGCATAAGTTGAGCAAGAATAGTGGTTTCATCATAGTGAAGCAATGACCTCTTTATGAGCGTATTAGAGTGGGTTATGTAAGATTAAGCTGCAGAAGCAGAAGTGCACAGGCATGTCTGAAGAAAGAAACAATCATTTCATAGTAGAACCAAGAAGTTATTTTAAACCAGACTTCAAATAGTGAGATTAATTATTGATTAAATTGAATATACTGAAGATTTCATACATGTTAGAGAAACATGTATGAAATGGCAGTCATTGGAACACGATATATTCAGTCCACTTCAACAAACTTGGTTTCAAAAGAAGCAAAATACAAATCTACTGCACCCCTCGAAGCTCTCCGTGTTTTCTTGGGTCTGAGGGACTGCAATAAGGAGGATTATTGATCAGGTAACGGATGATCTAAATTAACACGGAGAATGCTGAGCTGAGGAACTTAAAAGAGAAGCAGACTAGACAGACGACAAGAATAAAAGCTGACAGGAAATGAAACCTGACATCTAGAGGATAACAGAACCTGCTCAGCAAGAACATAGCAGGACTGGTGCATAGGGAAAATGACGATCAAGGCCAGAACAGATGACAAAGGAGAATAGAATAACAATGAATAAAGACAAGACCGGGCGTGAGAACAAGGTAACTGACTCAAAAATAATCGAATTTAAGTAAAAGATGACAAACTAAACACAAATGTAAAATAACCTAGAGAAACAAAACATGACACAAGGACAACGACGAACCCAAATCCACAGACAAATAAGTTTAATGCAAATCAGCTTTATTTATATTTTCTGTTCTTTCTTTTGCAAAAGAGAAATCTAAAACCAGAAAAAACAGAGAAGAGGACCACAGCTACAGCAGTCAGCAAAAAGAGTATTACATCTAAGCAATGGTATGAGTACCACGGCATCCTGTAAGCCTCTGTGCGCAGGTGAGGAGCCCCTTTGTGGCGAATCACATACTCTATCCAGAAAGTGGCCTGATCCATGGGTAGCATTGGCTGATCTTGGTGTAAACGTGACAGTCTCTGAATATTTTCCTTGTAGCTGTCTTTATGGAGCACTTCCTTAACAGCTCTCTCAAAGCTGTGACCATTAACCTCATGAAGCTGAATAATCTTTGCTGCTCCTCGTTCCTGCAAACGCAGAAGGTTGTCATACTGGTCAAAGAACAAGGGTATGCCAAGCACAGGGACTCCATAGTAAATGGCTTCTTGGACTCCATTTGTTCCTCCATGAGCTATCAAGGCTTTTATTTGTGGGTGGCCAAGTAGATCTTTCTGTGGCATCCAATCCATCATTAGAGTGTTGTTGCCCAGAGTAGAGGGACGCTTTCCTCTGTGCTTCCAAACCACCTGATTGAAAATAGACAAATCAAAACATATGTATTTTTACTATTTGCATTTTAACTTGAACAGCAGTTGTTTTCTAAAATCCCCCTGTTGTTGTGCTTTGGCTGTGCTCATTGGTTTCTTTAGTTAAAAGAGTAGTGCTGATTGTTGTCATCTTAATGCTATTTTTTCTAAGCCAAATTATTCCTTTCCTCAGTTTAATCAATAGCCTCTAGGAGATCATATTTTTATTTTGACCACAATTCTCCCTTTACTGAACAAATTATTTCACCACATTTAAATCTGGCAGGTTCATTGGACTGTAAATGTTGTTGTTTTTAAGAATACTGTTTGGACTGTTGAAACAAATTTATATTAATGTACTACAAAATAATATCTATTTTGTAAACTTCAAGAAATATTCTAGTTTTATTCAGTGTGATTATTACTTCAGCAGGAGGGTTTTATGTTCAGGAGCAGATCGCAGATTCTTGCTGGGTCTCCTGTTGTTTCGAAACCTGTCAGTTCAGAAAGACCTGAAAATTGGAGTACCAGTGACAACTCCCACAGGCCATATTCAGCTACCAACTAGGAACTGAGCAGCCACAAAGGTAAATCATAGTTCTACCCATCTGGTTTAGATTTGAATCATTAGTGCGAAAAGGGTTTTATCTACAATAGCTGTTGCTGATCAGAAACATAGATCAGCAACCAATCATCTATTAGATTAGGAGACTTTGTGCCATCATAAATTAGTGCTACTCCATTTGAACTCTGAAGTTGCTCTTTGAGATTTTTGTGTAGAATCACTACATTGAAAATGGATCAAGGGGTAGAGACATTGTTTTGAATTGTTGTGATTTTCATTGTGACATTTGGTCATCACGTCTTCTGTACAATGTGCCCCTGGGTAACCCCAACGATGTATGGATGTCTATGTAACTGTGGCAGTAGTGTTGTTAACGCTGGATGATCAAATTGAACAAGAATAACCAATAAAACCTCAACAATAATTCAGTCCTTTTCATTAATCATTTAGATCACAATTGAGACTGTCTTGTTCTTTCAGCTCAAAACACTTCATGGCTCTTTGATGACCAAATAAGACGAATCATATTTAGAACTAAGATTTCTGAATGAAAGAGGAATATTATGGTGTGATAATTAGAAATGTTGCATAGAGAAAGTAAATTTACCTTTTGGGGCATTTCAGCAAAGACAGTGGCAATATCTTCCACAACCTCTTCTGGTAAAGCATTAACCAAAGTTCCCAGAGTCATGATGATGACTCCATGCTCCCCAGCACTGTGAACAAACTCCTCCAGGTCCGCTGGAAGAGGCTGTGTAGGTTTACACTGGAACCCTCCAATGTAGACAACATTTGGCATTGTTGGCCGAGGAAAATCAAAGACAAAATCTGACCTGAACAGCCAAATATCCGCATCTTGAAGCAGTGAGACGATGTCACATCCACCCTCTATGTATTTATCACACATGGCATCATAAATAGGTCCTACCACAAATTTCTGCTGGAATAATATGATACTATAGAAAAAAATGTTTTGGATTCTCTGGATGAAATTCATTTTGTCTGTTAGGCCAGTTCCTGGGATTACAGGGATATAAGAGAGCGGTGAGGGAGCTAACACAAAGTGACCTTCTCCACTGGTAATCCAACGAACATTGAGGACTAATGGCAGTTTAAGATATTTAGCTAACACAACACCTGTTCCTATTCCTGGATCAGTAAGAACCAGATCGTACTGGGATTCTCTTAAGCTTTTTATCAACTCTGGATTTTCCATGATTCTTGATGCAGCATCACACCACAAGGCGTGGGCATGAGCAATGAAGGACAAAAAGTTCTTTGTGAGCTTAAAAAATGTAAGCAGTGAAGGTCCTTCTCGGTGCACCTAAAAAAAATATGATGTTCAGATGAAAACCCACACAGTAAAACACATGTATTTTTCTTTTTCACGTACCCTCATTTGGTCTTGTATGAACTCCCCAAAGAAATCTTTTACATCTTTGTCCATTTCAATTGTGATGGATGTGTAGAGGGGGGATTTTTCTGGGATATACCAGCTGGTGGAACCCCTGATCACACTGATGTTGTGACCCTTGGCATGAAGTTCTTCTAACAGGATCTTCATATTGATCCAGTGGCTGCCATCCAGAGGATACACCAAAATATTCCCTGCATCGCAGTCTGATATGAAGAAAATCTGAAACAGGCTGAAGACTACTAAGAATCCACCCGCTCCTAAAATGCATAAGAAACATACCACTGTGAGTTTTCAGGAAATTTATTGCCAGAAATTCAGATACTTACCAACTTATAACAAATTTAATACAAATTGGCAATGGGTTATGTCACATCTTATTGAAAATGCATAATTTCACACCACAAAAATTAAGTGAGTAAAACCTCTAACACAAGACAATGATCATAGTGACATTTACTCACCCATATTGAAGTAAGTTAATATTAGCCCAACTTGCATGCAGACTGACTGTCCATTTTCTGTAAGAGACCTTTGAGTACAAACACCAACAAAAGAGATAAAAAAAACGTCACCAGGTAAATGAGTTACAAGTAGTACGTACACACACACTACAAGAAGCTGCTTTAAATTCCTTAAAATTAAATGAATATACTACACAAAGGCCAATTTATTATAATTGGAAATCAAACCAAGATTTAGTTTAACTTAACCTAGAAATTAATACTTTTATGATGTATTTTTGCTTTCATCATTAGAAACATTTAGGAATTTAAGGGCAAAAACAAGGTTGTTTTGACAACATTTCCTAAAATTTACATTTACAGCTTCCATTGTTGGATTTGTGCCTAAAATTAGTTTTATTTTTTATGCGTTCTGCATTACAAATCTATGAATTTAATCAGACAAGTAGAAGGAGTAAGTGTCAAAATCAGCACTTTCACATCCACATCTGCAAAAAAACTATGGTTACAAACACAATACCCCACCAGTAGGGGGGGTGTACATGTTTGTGTATGTGTGTGAGGGAGTAGGGATTTTGGGGAGACATGTCAGAAAATAATTGAGAAACACTGCTTTAAACTAACAGGTTGGGAAACAGAGTATTTGTTTCTAGTGATTAAGAGAGAAATCACTAGAATACCTTCGGTAATTCCAGTGGAGCTTCAGAGGTCAACAGCTTGGGTTGCATATGTGTCAGTAATACAACCACTTCACAAATTTGGCCATATCCACATGTCAGAATGACCAAATCAAAGTCAGGACCTAAATTCTTTCAAAATATTTTGTAAAACCTGAATATTTATCTTGTCATTTATTATCTATGACAAGATTTTAACTATTTCACCTAAAAGAATAGGCAAAATAGCCTAGATATAACATCTAATGGATGTACACATCTACTAGATGCATCCTTCAAAACATGTACAATTGTAATTGTAATCCACAAAATAGTAAATATGGAGCAATGAATAGAAATACTCACCATGCTTTTAAAATATTTATTTAAAAAGAAATCACAAACTCTTAATTTAAAACATTCATAACGGTGGTTTGCAATACATACAACTTTAAGAGATAGGAATTATTCCAGAAAGCACTCTAGAAGATATATTTAAACCATAATTACGCTTTGAACATGTAAAGGATTTAATTTAATCAATATTTTAACTAAATTTTGTTTCATTTTTTGAGACCATCCCTTCTCCAGAACAGAAATCGAAAAGCAGCAAAAGCAGAGAAGAGGACCAAAGCTACAACAGTCAGCAAAAAGAGTATTACATCTAAGCAATGGTATGAGTACCACGGCATCCTGTAAGCCTCTGTGCGCAGGTGAGGAGCCCCTTTGTGGCGAATCACATACTCTATCCAGAAAGTGGCCTGATCCATGGGTAGCATTGGCTGATCTTGGTGTAAACGTGACAGTCTCTGAATATTTTCCTTGTAGCTGTCTTTATGGAGCACTTCCTTAACAGCTCTCTCAAAGCTGTGACCATTAACCTCATGAAGCTGAATAATCTTTGCTGCTCCTCGTTCCTGCAAACGCAGAAGGTTGTCATACTGGTCAAAGAACAAGGGTATGCCAAGCACAGGGACTCCATAGTAAATGGCTTCCTGGACTCCATTTGTTCCTCCATGAGCTATCAAGGCTTTTATTTGTGGGTGGCCAAGTAGATCTTTCTGTGGCATCCAATCCATCATTAGAGTGTTGTTGCCCAAAGTAGAGGGACGCTTTCCTCTGTGCTTCCAAATCACCTGATTCAAAATGAGGAACAAATGAATGTAAGATATTTGCATAATTTCAGAATCAGAAAGAATGGCAATGTCTTTGAACCAAAATGAAGCAGGTGCTTCTCTCTAATGGTACTGCATAGTTCACTGAGTTTGTTATAAATTGTTCAGAATTTCTCCCTGTCCTCAATTGTATCAGTGAATATTTGAACTGCGTGCTCATCTTTTAACAGGTGCCAAAAAGTATCACCATCATCCCGTTTTAGCAGATTCACTGGTATATGCATATTGTGATATTGTGGGGGAAGATTATTGAAAAAGTAAACTGTGCCAAATAGACCAAATTCTATGCCGTATATGGTATAAATAGTTTTGTCACAGTCCCAAATGTTACAAAAAAGAATTCAAGAAAATATTTTACCTTTTGGGGCATCTCAGCAAAGACAGTGGCAATATCTTTCACAACCTCTTCTGGTAAGGCGTTGACCAAAGTTCCCAGAGTCATGATAATGACTCCATGCTCCCCAGCACTCTGAACAAACTCCTCCAGGTCCGCTGGTAGAGGCTGTGCAGGTTTACACTGGAACCCTCCAATGTAGACAACATTTGGCATTGTTGGCCGAGGAAAATCAAAGACAAAATCTGACCTGAACAGCCAAATATCCGCATCTTGAAGCAGTGAGACGATATCACATCCACCCTCTATGTATTTATCACACATGGCATCATAAATAGGTCCTACCACAAATTTATGCTGGAATAATATGATACTATAGAAAAAAATGTTTCATTTTGTCTGTTAGACCAGGTCCTGGGATTACAGGGATATAAGAGAGCGGTGATGGAGCTAACACAAAGTGACCTTCTCCACTGGTAATCCAACGAACATTGAGGACTAATGGCAGTTTAAGATATTTAGCTAACACAACACCTGTTCCTATTCCTGGATCAGTAAGAACCAGATCGTACTGGGATTCTCTTAAGCTTTTTATTAACTTTGGATTTTCCATGATTCTTGATGCAGCATCACACCAAAGGTTATGGCCCACAGAAACAAAAGACATAAACTTCTTTGTGAGCTTGAAGAAAGTTAACAATGAGGACCCTTCTTGGTGCACCTGAAATAAAAATGAATGAAACTTTAATAACTTTCTGTACAGTTAGTACAAAACTGCTCATTGGATCCAACACATTCATTTATAATCACATACCCGCAGTTGGTATTGTATAAACTCAGCAAAGAAGTCCTTCACGTCTCTATCCATTTCAACTGTGATGGATGTGTAGAGGGGGGATTTTTCTGAGATATACCAGCTGGTGGAACCCCTGATCACACTGATGTTGTGACCCTTGGCATGAAGTTCTTCTAACAGGATCTTCATATTGATCCAGTGGCTGCCATCTAGAGGATACACCAAAATATTCCCTGCATCGCAGTCTGATATGAAGAAAATCTGAAACAGGCTGAAGACTACTAAGAATCCACCCGCTCCTAAAATGCATAAGAAACATACCACTGTGAGTTTTCAGGAAATGTATAACCAGGAACTCAGATATTTACCAACTTATAATTGGTAAATATCTGAGAATTTAATACAAATTGAATAAGTGTGGCAATGGGTTATATCATATCTTATTGAAAATGCATAATTTCACACCACAAAAATTAAGTGAGTAAAACCTCTAACACAAGACATTGATCATAGTGACATTTACTCACCCATATTGAAGTAAGTTAACATTAGCCTGACTTGCATGCAGACTGACTGTCCATTTTCTGTAAGAGACCTTTGAGTACAAACACCAATAAAAGAGATAAAAATCGTCACCAGGTAAATGAGTTACAAGTAGTACACACACACTACAAGAAGCTGCTTTAGTTTTACACCCTAGAATATAATATTTAATACTTTACAATATGTTTTTGCATTCATAATTGGAAACAGTTTGGGATATAAGTGGGGAAACAAGGATTTTTGGATGGTAGACAATTGGAATATGTAAACTTACAGCATACATTGTTGGATGCATGTTTAAAATTGGTTTTATTATTAAACATTGTCCATTACAAGTCTATAATTTTTATCAAACAAATAAAAGTAAGTGTCAAAAAGAGCACCTCTCATCTCTACACTTAATAAAAAACAAAAAATTCTCTCTGTGGTCACAGACTAAGTACCCTGTTGCGTGTGTGTTTGTGTGTGTGTATTAGAGACGGGAGGTGGGGGGGGAGGCACATATGTCATAGAGCTGTTCAGCCTGTTGCAGCAGGATCCTGCAAATCACAGATGATGTCCTACAAAATAAATACACAACTCAAAGTGGAAATGATGAAGCTTCCCTCTCCTGTGCCAACTTCTTTCAATATGTGAAAGAAAGTTTATTTAGGAAATGTCAAGTTCTTCATTATATCTGGAGGAGCTTAAAAAATGTGCTGCTCAGCTTGCATCTTTGTCAGTAGGGCTACCTCCCTACAAATCTGACCATATCAACTTGTTAGAATGACCTAGTCAAAGTCCGGACCACAAATATATAAAAAATATATTGTAAAACCTGAATATTTATCTTTACAGATATAATTTATCATCTATGACAACAGTTAAACCATGTTACCTAAAAGAATGGGCAAAATAGTGGAGATATAACACATCTTTAGGAAGTACACATCTAGTAGAGGTATCCTACAAAACATGTACAATTGTAATTTCACACTACAAAATAGTGACTCTGGAGCAATGAATAGAAATACTCACCACATTTTTCAAATATTTATTTAAAAAGAAATCATAAACTCTCAATTTAATATATTCAAATTGGCAGTTTGTAAAACATGCAACTGTAAGAGATAGGAATTTCTCCACAGAACACTGTAGAAGATACATTTAAATCATGATTACACTTTACAAAGGGAAATAATTAAATTCAATCATTATTTTAAGTCAGTTTTGCTTCAGTTTTTGATTCTATCCCCTTCTGCAGAACAGAAATCTAAAGACAGCAAAAACAGAGAAGAGGACCACAGCTACAGCAGTCAGCAAAAAGAGTATTACATCTAAGCAATGGTATGAGTACCACGGCATCCTGTAAGCCTCTGTGCGCAGGTGAGGAGCCCCTTTGTGGCGAATCACATACTCTATCCAGAAAGTGGCCTGATCCATGGGTAGCATTGGCTGATCTTGGTGTAAACGTGACAGTCTCTGAATATTCTGCCTGTAGCTGTCTTTATACAGCACTTCTCTAATACCTTTCTCAAAGCTGTGACCATTAATTTCATGAAGCTGAATAATCGTTGCTGCTCCTCGTTCCTGCAAACGTAGAAGGTTGTCATCATGGTCAAAGAACAAGGGTATGCCAAGCACAGGGACTCCATAGTAAATGGCTTCCTGGACTCCATTTGTTCCTCCATGAGCTATCAAGGCTTTTATTTGTGGGTGGCCAAGTAGATCTTTCTGTGGCATCCAATCCATCATTAGAGTGTTGTTGCCCAGAGTAGAGGGACGCTTTCCTCTGTGCTTCCAAATCACCTGATTGAAAATAGACAAATCAAAACATATGTATGTTTACTATTTGCATTTTAACTTGAACAGCAGTTTTCTAAAATCATCCTGATGTTGTGCTTTGGCTGTCTTCAATGGTTTCTTCAATGTGAAGAACATTGTTGATTTTTCTCATCTTAATGCTAATTTTTTCTAAATCAAACTATACCTTTCCTCAGCTTAATCAATAGCCCCTTTGAGATCATGATTAAAGTATCGTTGCCCAGATTAGAGGGATGCTTTCCTCTATGCCTTCAAATCAAAATATATAAACAATAAAAAGTGATTTTAAGGTATTTGTATCATTTGTGGATTAACCAAAAAATTGGTCATCAGAAAGAATGACCATGTTTTTGATTCATAATGAAGCAGGTGCTTCACTATTGTGGTGTCCTGTAGTTTACTGAGTTTGTTAGAAGTTATTCAGAAGTATTCCCTGACTTCACTTTTACCAGACTTCCTGTTCAAATTGATTCTTTTTGTTCAGTTAATTCTAAAACTTGCATGAAATTCAAACTAGACATTGGTAGCAATCGAACTATTCCAAACTTACAAAAATCAGGATGAATTCACCCATAAATCACATGGAAAAATGTTGAAGTATACTGGAAATAACAATTGAAGACCCTCTATAATTCATTAAATAATAAATGATTCCATTAAATTGTTTCCTTGTATGGAGAAACAAGTTGCATGTAAGGGTTTGATTTAGACCCAGCCTTCTGGATCTTCTCATCCTGTCATTTGTTTTCTATGCCCTGTGATCTTCATTCTATTCTATTGGTATATTAATTTACTAATAGAAAATTGGTAAAGTTTTTATTTACCAATAGAAATCACTCAGCTATGGAGTCAATCACTTGAAGACTATGATCATTCTTTTCCTTGCTGTATATATTTTGCAGCATTCTTAGGCTATTGAAAAACATTTACCGATATACCAAAGTTTTGTCATAATCTGAACGGTTTCAAAGAAGAATTCAAGAGAATATTTTACCTTTTGGGGCATTTTAGCAAAGACACTGGCAATTTCGTTTACAACCTCTTCTGGTAAGGCGTTGACCAAAGTTCCCAGAGTCATGATGATGACTCCATGCCCGCCAGCACTCTGAACAAACTCCTCCAGGTCCGCTGGAAGAGGCTGTGCAGGTTTACACTGGAAGCCTCCAATGTAGACAACATTTGGCATTGTTGGCCGAGGAAAATCAAAGACAAAATCTGACCTGAACAGCCAAATATCCGCATCTTGAAGCAGTGAGACGATGTCACATCCACCCTCTATGTATTTATCACACATGGCTTCATATTGACCCCCTAAAATGAATCTCTCCTGGAACCATATCAGGCTATAGAAAAAGATATTCTTAATTCTCTGGATGAAATCCATTTTGTCTGTTAATCCAGATCCCGGAATCACTGGGATATAAGAGAGCGGTGAGGGAGCTAACACAAAGTGACCTTCTCCACTGGTAATCCAGCGAGCAACGAGGACTAATGGCAGTTTAAGATATTTAGCTAACACAACACCATGTCCTATTCCTGGATTAGTAAGAACCAGATCGTACTGGGATTCTCTTAAGCTTTTTATCAACTCTGGATTTTCCATGATTCTTGATGCAGCATCACACCACAAGGCGTGGGCATGAGCAGTGAAGGACAATAAGTTCTTTGTGAGCTTAAAAAATGTAAGCAGTGAAGGCCCTTCTCGGTGCACCTAAAAAAAAAAGAGAAAAATAAATATCTCCTTGATGTACAGATGAAAAACCACACAGTAAAACACATGCATTTTTCTATTTCACATACCTTCATTTGGTCTTGTATGAATTCCCCAAAGAAACCTTTTACATCTTTGTCCATTTCAACTGTGATGGATGTGTAGAGGGGGGATTTTTCTGGGATATACCAGCTGGTGGAACCCCTGATCACACTGATGTTGTGACCCTTAGCATGAAGTTCTTCTAACAGGATCTTCATATTGATCCAGTGGCTGCCATCCAGAGGATACACCAGAATGTTTCCCGCATCACAGTTTGGAGTAAGGAAAATTAGAAACGAGCTGAAGAATACAAATATTCCAGCCACATTGTGCAAAGGTGTGACTCCTAAAATGGATAAGAGAAAAACCTACTTCATAAAACACTACATCTCTTTAAATTTACAAATATTCATACAGTAAAGAAAATATAAAGTGTTATCATCACCAATATTATAATAGTCCTAATGACTGTCACTTACCCATGTCAAAAGTTATCAGAAGACCGTCTTGCCAGCAGACTGACAGTCATTCAGAAGAGCTTTGAGTTCAAATTCTGGTAAAAGAGAGAAGCCCCTTACCAAGTAAATGAGTTACTCGTTACTCAACCTAACACCTCACACATGAAGTTAGGTCAGAGATTTCTGAATAAATTACTTTTGTTACTTTAAGACTTGTAAACATTCATATACCATAATGTCTGGACTATTGAGGGCACCTGAATACAAGCCACTAACTTTAAAAAGAAGAAAAAAAAAGTCTATATATATAGGCTATGTTTATAAGCGACAGGTGTCCATGGTCTAACATAATATATTTATGCAAAAAGATTTTTTTTTTACTTTTAATGAAATACCAAATATATACCATAAATGTTGTTTTTTTATGAAAAGTGCCTGAGAAACGGCTGCCTTAAAAAAAGGAAATATCAATGATTAATATCTTCTTCCCCTTTCTCCTGCACTCAAAAACTACTAAAATTGACTTTTTCATTGTCAGAATTGAAAAGTTAAATGTTTTTAGGATAAAATGTTTTTGACATCATTGTATATTTTCACATATAGATTTTAAATTGATGTTTGACAAAAAAAAAGGCACTGCAGTGTCAAAAAGAGCCCATCTTGTTTGTCTCCTTTTCATCTTCACAATGGAAGGAAACAAGTTCACACTTGCCCAAAAGGTTCTCCTGCTATGCAGTCTATGTCCACAGGCTCTGTGTGTGACTGGTGTTGTCATGTCACTTTTAGCAAGATCATGCAGCTGTTGAATGAAGTCCTGAAATAAACAAAGTCAGTTTACCTTTATCTTCTGTGCTAACTGGTTTCATTAAGAAATGGACCGATTTTATAGGAAGGACATTAAATTCCAGTGTTTTTAATTTCCCTTAAGATGTAGACTTTTATTGTCACATACATCCAAACTTGTATGTGTTTAACATAACAGGCATAATGCTTAATATATTGCAACAATTCAATCCCAATTAAGTCACTGATCTGGTGAGAGATTGGTTGCCAAGCTCAAATGACTTCTAGCCAAAGAGTAAATGAAGAAGAATCAGAGGAACACCTCATTATTTAGCTTTTGCCATGTCTGAAGAACTGTTCTGCTTCCCAGACTTTGTTAGCCCTTAACCTAATTTAACCTGTCCTGATATATTTACTCAAGACCAAGTATTTCATGAAAGTACCGCTGCAGCTCATTCAACCTGAGTCTTATATTTTGGGTCATGTACATAGAACTTTTGTTACATAGTCTTTTGACAGGAATATGTATCTTTGCACCCTTGTAGTTCTTGAGGCATAAAATTGACAAACTCAGTAAAACACAAAGGATAAATCAAAATCAAATGTCTTAAAACGTAAAATAAATATGTACACATGCCAAAAGCTGCTCCAAACTTACAAGAAAGGTTTTATAGAATCTTACTTCCCTGGTTAGTTTATATTGTGAGGTTAAAATATTTATTTCTTAAGTAGCAGAACATTAATTGCTAGACAGCAAAGAAATGAAGGATCATGTTCTATATTTGAATGTTTTTGCATATTTAGTAGCATAATGAGACGAAAGCATTCCAGCTTGTTTCACAACCACGATGACCTCTATTCAGTTCATGGTGTTTTTCCTTAGCAATGACGGCCATCGACATTATAAACAGATGGTAGACCTTTAAAAGTTCCAAGTTTCTTTTGACAAGGTAAAGACCATACATATTTTTTTTACCCCTCATTTCTCTAAGATTTAAGGATTTTTTCAAGACAACTTCAGCACACTTTAACTGAGGGTCACATTGAACAAACAAAAGCCCCGTCTTTCAGCTTTAAATAATTAACTCTTTTTCAACAAACTGGTAAAAATTTGACTCCCAAGGGTCATGTTTTTGTCTATGACCCTTTTCCCCATCTTTGCTTCCCAACCAGTGGAAATGGGAAAAAAAACAACATATTTTTATTATATATTTGGGTTCCATCATCAGATGGATGACATCTGATGACAATTTCAAATGTCATCCATCTGAAATTGTCATCCAGATTTCAAATGGATGACAACCCCTCCCCAGGACTTCTTTGTAGCTTCTCTGGCAGTGAAGAAAGAGGTTTTAACATGATGCAAACTACATTTTGTTTCAGAAAACGGTTTAAACCAACTTGTTTTTATTGTTCCTTTGCAACAATTGCAACGAGAGAAGGAACAGACCTGATTCAGTGTAGGTTTTGGACCAAATATTGACATCATTTTTGGATCAGATATCAGGCTGAGGTCAAGTACATAATTTTATGAATGACATATAAACAGATGTTTCATATATATCAATGGATGTATGTGACAGATAACCTAAAGTGAGAATATACATATGGAACTTGTTACAGAAACCTGCTTAGTACACCGTCTGCCTGCTATAGAATCGACACAGCCTTCTATAAAGATAATTTAGTGCTGAATGAAAGAAAATACAAGACAATATTTTTTGTTAGTGCAAATAAAAAAATCAAGAATGGTGAAACATATGTTGAATTCTTACTTATAACTGAAAAAATTACTTCATTAATCTTCCCCTGATTTTTACAAAAAAGCTAAAAGCAGCTTCAGCAGCAACAAGCAGACTAACAGAATTACAGAAAGATGACTTCAAAGTTGACAACCTTAACCTGTGGTAAACAATAAAAGATTTGGAAACACTGGTGATCTTTCTGATGACTGACACCAGGAAGCAATATTTACAATACAGAGAACTACACAGAGAGATTACTTTACTTTAAAAATAGTGTCAAAAGATCACCATCATGATGTTGACCTTAACTTGGCAAATATAGATTATTAATAATTTGACAGAGCCAAGGTAAAGATTAGGGTGATGGCAAGGTGTCCCTCCAACCTAAAAAATTTGACGCTCATCAGCAAAATAATCAAAATACCAATGGAAACATGCATGGAGCTGGTCAATAAGCATGAGAAAAGTTAGAAACCTGCAAAGAATAACAGGAAAGTTGAGCTCACGTAAATCCCTGACTGCCTCAAAAAGTGATCCATACAGGTTAATGGTTTACTTTGTTAGATCCTTAGAAAACAATGTAGTGATCTTTTGCTCCCTGGAGTTTTGTCTTTAATCTTGTATCTTATTTAGTTTTGAGTTTATATTTGAATACATGTAAATTACTTCTGTTTTCATTAAACTAATAAGCTTTGTATCTTATGTGCATAGACATAAAAGTGGGGAAAAAAAGTTTACATGATGCTTATAAAAGCCTCAAATTGCACCCACTGAAGCAAAATAAAGTGATAAACAATGTTACTGTATTAAGGAAGTCTTCTGTTTTAATGGTAAAATTTTAAAGCAGTGCTGTTCACTAAACAGCACTGTTTGACACGTTAAACAGCATGATACATTATTATATGGCTATTACACTTGAAAACGTGTGTGTTTGCCTGATTGCATCCACAGACTATCTTCAAATTCTGGAAAGTTAGAATGTTGAGTTCTTCAACAGAAAATCTGATTGAGGAATTTAAACAGGACAGCAAATCCTCTGCATGTCCCCACAGTGAAATCCTACTTACTCTAAGCTGAAACTCCATCCCCAGGCCACAGAGAAACCTTTGTTATCCCACCCCCACTGCAGCCTGTGCTTTATCAGAACCTGGCAACATGTCAAAGCATTTTTACATTTTAGATGTGAATGAAATTTAAACATTTGTTTTGCATTCAGTTTGAATCTCAGATTCCATCTCTGGATATAATAACACCAGTTTCTAATCAGACTCCATATGTTACACTTTACATGGGGGGGAAAATATATGTATGTGCTCTTTGTCAAACATTTTTCATGCAGTAGCAAGAAGATCTCACACAACTATGAAACTGACTATTCAATCCACATTGTAATTTTACCTTCCTTTTTACATGTATCATCTTTACAGAGGGTTACACAGCTCAGCGTTAAACTTCTGATCATTCAGTGATCATACACTTGGAGAAGGATGAATCAGAGTTTTACAGAGGAAATGACTTGCTTAAAAGGCAGAGATTGACATATCTGACTCTTTCATAGACACAAAGCAGACTGAGGAGTGGCCCCAGTTATCTTGTCAAAGCTGAGATAAGCCACATTTACTTAAGCTGAACAAGAAAAATGCATCAACGTTGCTAATACAGTAGATGGTTTCCTGAAGGCAAAGACAGCAAGCTGCAAGAATCAACAAAAAGAAGAGATTCAGAAGCAATCATTAAAGTATGAAGTAAAGCTGATATGACACTATATTTATAATAACATCTCGTATGCCTGTGTATCCAGAGATCTGGTTTGCATGGGTCTTGATGCGGATAAAGAAGTGAAGTGTACTTAGTAGAACATTAGTTTTTGTTATATTTAAAGTATATGTGTTGCTTTTGATGTCTCACATGTTTTACAAAGCCTGCATGTTGGGCTGAAGGGTGTAAACTTCATATTTTTCAAGAATTAAAGTTCAAACCTCTATCCATACTCTATGAGTTTTGAAATTTTTCAGCAGGCCCAAAAAATAGTGTGCAGTGCAATGTCAAATGCACAAGAAGATGTTGCTGGAGCAATATTAACTTACAACTGGATATCTGAAAAGCAAGGCAGAAACACAACAGCTTATTAGGGATATAAGATTCAAGAAAACCAGTGGATTAAAAATCTGCATCAATTTGGCATGTATAGCCATGGAAAAAACTGTACTGCTAGCTTGGCATACAACAGTGGTTAATATTAGAACATCTGATGAGCAGTATTTTGCACTTTTGGAAGTGGACCAAACTACACAGACATTACACAGTTCTAACAGCTGCTTGCTTGGCCAGTTTCACAACAAGCTGTCCATTATAATTTCAAACTTTACTTACTTTTCATAGTCAACACTGTATGGGACACCAGGAGGGCCTCATAAGATCTCTATTGTCCACTAACTTGTCTGAGCTATGCTCCACTTTTTTGTTGTTTATTTTGCTTATATATAACAATACTTACACATGTTCAAAGGAATTTGTATGTTAGAAAATGGATGTGTGTCTTAATGCTTTTTGTGGTGTTGATTTGTGCAAAACCAAAACAAAATAAAATGGAGAGGGTGCCTGCTCAGAAAACTGACTGTCAGGCTGACTGGCACGGCTCATTAGGAGCTCCAAAGCAGCAGAAAAACCACAAGAATAAGCTGGCTTTGACTAAAAGAAGTGGTTACAGCATGAATGAATGTTATATTTTTAAAGAAATACAGCTTTTTTTAAAGTGAGGTGGTAATTTAGGAGTAAGAGCAAACTATTTCAGTAATGTTGGGGTTTTGTCAGTTTGCTGGTCAATTATATTCAACTATGTATTGTCAAGAAGGAAAGAAATGAGGTACATTCATGACAGGTTGCCTGTTCATCACAGAGCCTAATAATATTGAAAGATAAATCAATTGACACATGTTTTGGAAATTTTTTGTATCTACCTGAAGAAAATCCAGGCAAGCGTAGGAAGAACACACAAAGTCAGCAGAGAAAGGCCTCAGGTAAGACTTGAACCAGCCACCATCCAGCTGTCAGTCTGCATTGTTAACTGTCAAAGGCCCAGTGCATTCATGCATGTTCCTGAACTACTTTCCACTGTGCAGATAAAATAATCAGACATCATCCCACAAACCCCACATAAAGCAAGTCTATGTCTTCTGCGTTTCTCTGTTTTCCCTGTCTCTTCCCCATGACAGTTTTCTTGAATGAGCTACATTTTAGAGACTTTGAGTTAATCCAGGTCTGGTTTTCACTTGCACTAAAAGTGAATGACTGACAGCCCTTGTACACTTTCTCTGGGCTTGCTATGAAACATCCCAGGCTGAACATACAGTGCTTTAGGAGCAAAATAAACATACCCCTCCATCAGCACCATCACCTCACAGCAGGTAAAACAACATGAACAGATGTTCCACTGTTGTTCTGCACCTTTATATTATACAGTCTCATTTACAGGAAACTCATTTGAAAGCATTTACAGACATTTCCATTAAGAATAAGATGTGGCCCTAGTGATGTCAGCAGTGCCACTTTTCACTGCCTGTTGTACTAAACCACAAAAGAACTGATTCCAACCAGTTTTCATGCTACAATTTATTCTACAGTTTCATCCAAAATCACAGGCTCCCTTGTCTTTTTGTTTTGCACAGCAACATTACAAATGGACCCAGTTTGTTCCTTAACACAGTTTCCTCACCTGCTCCATTACTGTGCCTTGAAACTGTCAGTGCTACAGCGAGCTGTCATCTGGCCACAGGCCAAAACGATGTATATTTTACCTCTGCAGGTGTTGCATAGTCATATAAGTGAAACTCTGACATAATGTCAATGTTTATTTTTCTTGGGTAGTCGGGTAGTTGGTGGATGCCAACAATTTTTTTTTTACTTAGATATTTTCACTGCTCCTGAAAATGAAAAATGACTTGTTTGAATCTTCATCTTTGCAATTTGTGTGATGTCTTGTATTAAGATAGTCACGTTCTTGAGTGAAACATTTTTTCCCTCCCACCAAAAATGATAGAACTGGCTGCCCATCATCGCCGATCACAGTGCAACATTTTTCCTGGAAAGGGGATAAATGAAGAAACAACAAAATCAAATCTCAAAATATGCGGTTTGTTCAGAATCCACTGGAGCAAACTGAAAATATTCCAAAGTCATATTTTAATATCCCAAGTTCCCACCTTTTTTTGTGGTTGGGCTTGGATATTTTGGATGAAATTATAATTTATTACGAAAGGGAGACATGACCCTAAAGGCCTGTGTTAACTGGACCTGGTCAGACTTCATTTGTTTGGCTTCCGCATTGTAAACACTCCATCACTATGAGTGATGCTGCAGATAGCAGAACCACAAGTCAACATCTGCAGAAACCAACAGCAAGCCATATGGTTTGATTTGTTACACTCCCACCCTTGCAGATTTACTGATTTACTGGCTTTTTAGCAAACACCTCTTCCTCTGTCTGAGTTAAACCTGGCTCTCTGCGGAATATCTACTGTAACAATGACTTTTTAATGACTCACAGCTTTGACCTTATAAAATTAAATTGATCTCATAATGTAAAATGATATTTCCTCATGTAAACACAATTCCTTTTGTGATACAATAGAGTCACAAACACTCACTCAAACTTTATTGTCTCAAATTGGATTTAAATTTATGATTTACAACTTTAAAGGCCAAAAGTGCAAGAGGAAAAAATGCTAATCCTAACAAATAAGTCAGTAAACACATTAAATCGTCATTAATGGAGCAACTGCATTTCATCACTCAGAATAAGATACAAAACTCACTCACATACACAATGGCTGTTAATGTTCAACCTGAGTTTAATACTATTTCTTTAAATAAATCTTAAAATAAAAATCTAGACTCTCTCAACCCTCCAAAATATGGAATACTTAAAATAAACTTACCTTTAAAAGAATAGTATTTTCTGAAGAATCTTGAGGTAAAATGCACAGAGCTTTACTTAGTAGTGAATATTATTTTTCCCAGGACTTTGAAATTTTAATCAGCTGGTAAAACATTTTAACATTTTAATTTAAATATATTTTCTAAACAAAATTATGGCTTTTCATAATTTAATTATGAAAAAGCATAATAACTGAACATATTTTAGAAGCAGTAAAGAAATTGCTGACATGTTTGGTAAAACTAAATTCTTTTGGACAACTGTTGACACCAAGATGCCACTCTAAGCATGAGTAAATGCCCAGCCATGGTTGTCATGGAAACACTTGGTTTTAACAATTTAATCATTTAATCAAGTTGATCTATTAATCTTTAATGCCTTCATGCCTTGTGTCACACTTTAATGCAACATATTTTATTCGACCTGGTCTACTCTAAACACTAAAATCCGACATATTAATCACTCTGCCACTGTAGGTTGTATAATAACTTCACTACTTTGTGTTATAGTCTCAGCTATTTTTGTGAATGCTTCAAATGTTTGTGAGAGAACATCACTTTAAATCCAGGTTAGTTTATGGATATAAGGTGACAAAATGTGGGATAACTTAATGGGTTTGTTTGCTTTTAAAAAGCACTGTGTGATTTGCTCTAGAAATTGTTGAAGCATTTTTTCTACTTACACATAAAATCTCCTACATCTAGCTTGTAAAACAACGAATCAACTCCTGACCAAACTACACAGATTTCTGCACATGGCAGAAATCCTTTCACCCATGTGACAGAAGCACCACAACTGGTTGTGTGACAGTGATCACACAGTTCATGATCTGCTAAGCTTTGTTACAGTAGATGTAATGTTTATATGACAGGATAGAGGCCTGTTTACAAAGCTAACGAATATTATTACCACAGCATTTTTTTACTGCTCAATGTCAGAGTACTGTGCCAAAAAACCACAAGAACAAATGTAAAACAGAGGTATACAGTAAAATTGTTGCTTTTTTGCTATTAAATGTGTAACATGCTTCTTTACTTTTGCATTCTGTACCCTTGAAAGTTTCATACAGCCATACAATGAGCTTGCTTGCTTTACCCTAAAAAACAGACATCTGCAGGTTGAATTTCCGAGTCTGAGCCAGCTTCTACTCGAACAGAAACCTTGGAGGAGTTTTCTGGCAACAAAAAGATGAAAGCTGGAATGCTAATCGAGTATCTCTGAGTTCATATGACATATTGGAAAACGTAAAATACACTGCTGGGAACATGGACATTTCGCTGAGCATTTGAGTTTTACTGTTCCACATTTGTTACTGGGTGTGTTGAAATCTATGTGAGAAAGTGTGTTTTTCATTTCAGAGTTGTATTTTGTAACTTGACAAGCTCCATCAGCAGTCTCATAATCACCTGCAGTAATTCATGCTTCCACTTCAGAAGGGCTATGTGAGGTATTCAGCTTATTAAATTTCACAATGAGCCAATTCTTATCTGCAAAATGTCACCACAGCAAAGGGCAGAGGAGAAACATTTAAATGTTAAACTGGGAATATGCATAGTGTGATGATAACCATGGCCCTGAATCTGTACTTCTTTTAAAGAAGTACAGAACTCTGAAGATAACTTTTAAAGCAACAGAACTCTGAAGATAAAACTTGTATAAAAATGTTACTATTTTGTTGTATCATCGGTTTTACTCCCAGTCGAAATTCAGACTATGCTCACAATTATTTTTACAGCAAAGAATCATTGTGGCTTTGTGAAACATTTGTTTTGACAGTCACTCTCAACATCTCAAACTTTTAACAAGACAGCGGCCTGAGCCTCCCTGCAGTGATGCCAAAACCCATTTCTGTTTTGTAGAGATTGTTGGGGCAACATCACAGTAATACCTAGGAACAAAGAATGTCAACACTTACACCTATTTGTTCGTGTCGAGTATCTCTTTTGCACTTCATGCATCTCTTTTCATTTTTAAGAATAATGTGTTAAACTCTCTCTTTACATTTCTTAAAGGCAGATTTATAATGAACAAAAGCATATTAATCATTCCTATCCTTAATAAAAGGTAAGGTATTGCATGTGCTTTTCAAACTGAAACCAGATGTTCAATAACATGTATTTTTAAATCAGACCAAACCTTTTCTTGTTTTAGGTCGGTTGGGAATACCAAAAGTATTTTTGTTTGCTATATGCTAAAATGGTGGGCAAGATGATCTTTGTTGATATATTTTTATAGACTCCTACAGGCAGAATTTCTTCTGAACTTTTTGACTTGGGTCAAACTTCTTCTTGATTGTCCTTCATAAACCTTTCATAATACTTTACTGGAAACTTGGCTTATTCCTCCAGACAGAACTGTTGTAACTGAGACAGATTTTTAGGTCATCTTACTCATATATTTTCAGCTCTGACCAAATATCTTTCATGGGATGCCAGGGTTTTGTGGTGGCCACCTAAACATGTTAACTTTATTGTCCTTTATTGTCCTGCAACTAACTTGACTCGTTGCTTAAGGTTATCTATTTTGGAACACCTACTTGTCCAAGCTTCAATATCTTGGCTGTCTTGAGGTGTTGCTTCAATATTTCAACCTGGTGTTCTTTCAGCCAAACATTTTGTTTTTGTAAAATTGTTAGTTTATTAAATAAAAATGAACTACTTAATTAATAAGGAAGTATAGTAAGAACATCCCGATCCTTAAAAATCAAACTGTGTACGATCTTATTGGAGCTCATCTGCGTGTATTACAGATGATATCATTTTAGTCAGCTTTCTCAGTGTCATTTTTCTTTGCCTATTAAATGTACTCTGCAACCATGTGTTTATAATATAGTCAAATCATTGCCTCAAGTTTACTCCTGCTTATGGCAAGGATACCCACTGGGGTTAACATCTGGACTGTGTTGTGGCCACTACTTACATGAAAACGATGTATCATGGGTCCCTCAACAACTCTTTCTCAAGCTGATGCTGATAAATCCCAGCATAATAATCTTGGAATATACTCGCAGCATTGGAGAAGAAAGACATCTTTTGCTGGAATAACCTGTTTATGGAGTCAATTCATACAGAACGTTTATTTCATTACTTTGGCACCAAACATTGTTGAACCTAAGACTGAACAACTAAAACCAAAAACTGAAGATTGTCTTTATCTGCTTCTCACTTCATTCCAATGTGACCCTCATTCTGTAGCAAGATAGTCTAATTTAACTAATTTTACAATTTTCTGGAATTCAGGTTTTAATTTTCTCACCAAATGAAGTCTTTCTTGACGTGACATGTATTTTATAGAATTGCACAACTGATTAGTTGAGATCTTTGTTCCATGAGCATGTGGAAATACTTAGTTTCTCCATTATTAAAAGCCAAAATATGTTTTTGTCTTTCCTTATTAGATTTATATGAACATTAGCGCAATCAGAAATATTAAATGTTTTTATTCTCCTAAACTACTACATTTTTTGTATATTCTACACTCCATTACAAAATCTTATAGTTTCAGCTATGTTTCTATGTTGCATTTTTCCTAATATCTTATTAGACAAAATCTCAATAAGTTACAATAAAACAGAGCATAACCAGTTATCATTAGCTTAGTACTTCAGCAAAACTGTCCCATGTGCAAAATGTTGTCAGCATGAGCAAAACTTGAATTTATTGACAACTGTAGTTGTAGATTTCGAGTCAGATGCACGCCGAAACATCACACTCAATTCAGCAGAAACATCTGTTAGGACAAAAAAAGCTCCTGCATGAAAAAGTTGTAAGTAGAGAATTGGTTTGAAGTCTATGAAGACTTGATCCCTCCCCCCAAAAACCTGATAACATAATTAGATGCATTTATATGCACAGTTAAAATTGTCTTACTACTACTGCAGAAGCTAACACCTGCAGTGTTCTCTATCTCTCATCCTGTGGGTACAGCCAGTTAGCCACAAGAAAAATAAATGGCACTTCTGGATTGGCTGCTTTGCAAATGTCAGCCAATAGCATGTGAAGTGGCATCATAGCAAGGTATTCCAGCTTATCAAGATGCATTTTCTTTAAAATATTTCACATTAATTGGAATAAAGTTCCACAGAAAAACCCACCAATAGGTGAATCCACAAATACATTGCCCTTAAATGGGGTCATCTGCTTTCCCTTAGTTGGCAAACTTTGAAAAGTGGGATATTTATTAATACTTTGGACTTACTACGCTAAGGATTTGAATGACTCCAATATAAGTTAGGTTCATTCAATAAGCAACTTCTATTGTATACCACTGTGAAGCAATTAATTATCCTCAAGTGCTTTTGCTTCACTTTCTACCTTCAGAGAACTTACTAATACCAAAATAATGGCTTACTGTTTCTTTTAAAAAGTGATTACAATAATCATCTTTTGATCACAGTAAAGTTTTAACACTTTAACAAACATTCAAGCAGACATACAGTACATTGACTTTTGAATTGTTCATCAGTATGCTGAGATGCATGTGTTTTCAGGGTGCTAGGAGTGAATATGCATGTTTCAAAAGGTCACTGGGATGAACTCAAACAAGCACAAAAATCAATCAATCACTCTAATACATTTCTCTTCGCCAGTAATTTTTGTGAGTACAGGAACTTGAAAGTAACCTTAAAGTAGTGCTGAATCAAATTAAATCCAATACAGATGTTTGGCTGTGAAAAGCATCACCCAAGGAGAAGAGCACGCCCAAAGCTGTCAGAGGTTGTACTGCAAAGTTGTAGGTAAATGTATATATATATTTGATCAAGCTGTAAAGTAAATTTATTGAAGATATAAACATTTCTGGGTGAAATTCAGGAAAAGTATTTTAAAGAGACAGTCATAAGCATTTAAGAGGAAAATATTTATAAAAATGTTTCCCTTATAGCCAAGGCTCAGTTATATTTATTCAGCCTTAAGTGTTAGGAGCACTTTTCTTTTGAACAAGCATGTGGTATTTTGTCTTCAGACAAAATCTGCACGAATTACCAAAACTGTAAATCAGTTCACAGTGCAATAAAACTCCTTTATATGCTTGATCTCGTAGCAGTCTCATAAATCATCACTTCAAGTAGAGATGGGCGAGACATGAGAGGAGCAGAGTTTGATGAAAGTGAGGTCAAAACAGTGATTTCACTGTGCAGACAGTTGTGAAGTTTGGACAAGGGAAAAGACTGCATTTCCAGCTGCCTCTGGCAACAAAATATCAGGCTCTCGGTGAGATCTGACCCAGTTGTTAAACATGATAGACATGCTCAAACCTAACCCTCCACTTGAAGTTCCCTCAAACAACTATAAGTGTTAAAAGCTTTACCTTTTTAAAAGCCAGTATTTTTAAGCTGGGAGGTCGTTCAAAGTAAGATGTCAGCCTGTTTGAAACAGTCCCATTTTCTCTGTGAGTATTTCATAACATTCTGTGTTTTTTGCCAGAAGTTGCAGCACTGTAAGCAAACACACACACCTATTTACTTTTTTTACATTCTACAAGTGTTTGCAAAAACTACATGTCAGCGATTAGACTGAATACTTTGCATAACTACTGCAGTGGCTACAATTGACAGACCAAGGCAGAAGGGTTAATAGATCAGTTGGTACATTCATGGTTTGAGGCATCAGAAATTCCATGACTAACGAGAATTAGAGAGACCAATCAACTTGACAGACATGTTTTGGAGCTGTCAGAAAAAGCCAGAGCATATGGACAGAACCCATTTATGCACAGGGAGAACATGCAACTTCCATGCAGAAAGACCCTGGGCCAAGATTCAAACCAAGGACCTTCTTGTTGCAACTTTTCCACACATCAAATGTAAACGACAAATTGTACAATGCATACAAAATTTTTACCAAGGGAAATGCTGGACATAGTGATGCACGTGCACCACTGTGTTCATACACCACTGTACACAGAGTATGTACAGTGGTGTATGTGCATACACTTCCTTGCATTTAAAATCCCTTGTAAGTGCTGCAGTTCCTGACCTTAGGATCAGCTCAGTTTTCATGACTTTGTTTTAAGCTTACACATTCTAAAAGCTGATGTCAGCAGGTCTTCAGAGTTTTAAGCACAAATCATAAAATCTGACTAACCAGAACAACAGGCTGCAAAGTTTTAGGGATATTTGGAAATATTAGATCTTGAGGTTTTACAGGGAACCACTTTAAAATGCTTCAAATAAATTGATATTAAGCTGCTTTGGATACGGCTCTCATTTTTCCAGCTTTCTATTAAATCTTTGTTCTGACAAATTTTGGATGCATTTCAGTGTTTCACGGACATTAAGCTGGAAATAGAGCCACGCGTTTAACAATGAGTCTTGTTCATTTGACCAAAAGGACAATAGGCAAAGAAGACATGGAGATATTTCCAGGAATCATTTCTGACAGGAATGGTGTGTGGGTCTATGTGGGACGACACAGCACGAGGTCTTGGCCAAAGGAAACACATGGCAGGCCAGTAAGTGAACACATGTCCTCTGTTTTCCAAGGCTGTGACTAGTTTTCTCCCTCACTGCTCTTTTCACTTTCCACCACAATTGTTTGAGCTGGAAATCTTGTCTGCATGCCTGAGAAACTGCCTCAAACTGATCAGTGGAAACTGTTGTAATTATCTACCTTCCAATTCCTTAGAAAATTATCCATACAATTTTAATGTTGTACACTTTGTCATTCTGCAACAACACACTTTGTTGCACTTCCCTGAGAAAGAATGAGATAGCTCAACACAAAGTGTTGCATATTTGGAAAATGAAAGGAGATGTATTTTTCAAAATGCCTCAGCTTCACTTATCTTACCAACAGTTTTGACCAGCTTTTTGTACCTATTGAAGAAAATGATATTTTTTTTACCATGGAGATGGTTTGCAGGGTGATGCTCTATTGAGCAGTTAGGTGTAACTGTGTGTGTGCATGATTGCTTGTCCTGTCTGTGTTGCCCTGCAATGGCCTGGCAACCTATCCAGAGTATACCTCGCCTCTCGCCTGTTGACCACTATAGATAGGCGTGTGCCTATCTCTAGTGATCAGCCAGGGATACGCTTGTAAGATAACGGATGAATAGATGGAAATAGTTTTTAATCTCTTTGTAACAAAGGGGTTGTGTAACACTGCTTGTTCCTTTTGTTTTCAATGACATGACTCACTTTCTTTTTCTTGCTACCCTTTATCATGAGACAATTGATGACTCATCAACCTAAGGAAAAAACATATTTCTTCCATTGAAGGGATTATTAGGACGTAATGAAAATGTTCATGATTAATTATGCTTATGATTAATTATTATTTTAATTCATCCTGGTGTTTTTGTTGTGCCTGTTTTTATGAGTTTGTTAAATTTTTCAATTATTACCAAAATGCCAGAATGATTAAAAGTATATAAATTATAAGGGCGTCTAAAACGTCTGCTGTTCCAGCATATGGCAGTTCAGCTTTGTCTTTTCTTCAGTTTTCTGCCGTGTGGTTTCATAGTTGGAATCTTTACTAAAACATGACTCAGTCTCCCACACACTCCAAATGCCTTTGGACTGTTCCCATACGACCGAATACGGTGCTTTGCTAATCAGCTGGAGAGAAGCTGCGGGTTTGCATTGGCCTGCTGTACACTCCTGGTAATTCCAGAATTTGGTGGCGCCTGGATTAAGGTTGAAAAAACATTTACCTATTGTTTTATTTTAACAAAATTTAAAAAATCCCCTCCAGGCTGAGCTGCTCTTTGCCTAACTTTAAGCTTCCATCCTGGCTCATGATTAGGAAAGCTTTGTGCCTTCCTTTGACTTAAAAGAAATTTGACTTCCTGATTTGACACCTTGAAATTTGGTGTTTGTTTCTTTAAATGTGAAATTAAGATTGACTATGAATATAAACTCCATGCAGGCCTTAAAGAGAGTCCTTTGTCTCCCTGTTGCTACCGGCCAGCTCACTGTGGTTTTCAGATATTTCCTCCATGGTGTAATCTTATAACAAGACCAAACAGCTCATTGTTTGGAACAAAAGCTGAATCATAAGATTAATCTGCAGTGTCCAAAAAAGAGCTACAATTCCCTGAACACAAAACTGAACTGCACACAATAAGCTGCCAGGCATAAACACTGCAAACTTGGAGTTTCTGCAAACACATTTGTACTCCTGCTGAATGATGGGAAAACAGCCTGAACAATTTATCGCCCTGCTCTTCACAAAAGAAATATAATCTTTTTAGAATCCATGCTTACTTGACCCTCCATATTTGTTCATGTCTTTAAATGTGTTTCAGTGCTCAAGTCTTTGTGACTTTATTTGGTATCAATATTATAAAAATCTGAATTGTGTGGTGTACATATGCATTGTCTTATGGCTAAAAATTTACATTTTGGTCTCATTTGACCAAACAACTTTCTACCACTTCACAATGGAGTTTTCTTCAACAGTGGTTTTCTAATCACCATTTTCCCAAAAAGCTTTGATGGATGAAGACCTCGGGCAACAGTTGTTATATGTGGAGTCTCTCCCTGATGTTCATAGCTCCTTCAGTGTCATCATAGATGTAATGTGGCCTCTCTCACAAGTCTCCTTCTTACAGGGTCACTTAGTTTATGAGGATGATCTGATCTGGGCAGATTCACACAAGTGCCATATCGTTACCATTTCTTGAGGATGGATTCAGCTGAACTTCAGGGGATGCTCAGAGCCTCAGAGATTGTTTTCTCTTCAAATCAGCCTTTTGTCTTATTTGCTTTTCTTCTTTGTTTTCAGGCTGTAATGGTGAGAAATGCTGATTACTTCCTACTGTAAAAGTACAAAGCTAGTAAAAGAAAATCAAGAAAAATTGCAGATGGAACTGAAAAGTGGTATTGCAAAGAAAGGCTTCGAGCTCAATTGAGCAAAACAAAATCTCTTGGCATTTATTGCAGATTATTATCCGTAATATCTGGCATGGTTAACCTTAATTAACAACTGGATCATTTGTTCCAAGAATTTGAATTCAACACTATTAGAATCTGAGGATCATGACATTCCTCTCTCCCCAAGTGTTAACTTGTAAACACTCTCACACAGCTGCAAAACTTGTCTCTCCATCTGAGAGGGAAAAAAAAATTTTTTTTCCCAGAGTCTCACAAACCCCACCTGTTGAGGTAAATAAGGCAAGGGGGACGAAGACATTGAGGGAAAAAGAAAATCCAAGGCTCTTCAACTCTAACATATGTCTAACTGCTCCATACAGACTCAGAGTGTATTAGATTGTGTTGATCTAACTGCATATTAGAAACTAATGTATGTTTTTTCTATTCGGTGCTTTTCTTAGTAGAGTATTTTATGTGATTTCATAAATGAACAGGGAGAAGTACCTCACAATAAAACACAAAATGCACAAAAAAGGTTTAATCTTCACACTTAAAAATAAAAAAGAACAATAGAGGTTATTTGATAAGCTTTAATCTGACAGCTGGAGAAAACATTATTACTTTCTGTCCTGATATAAAAGAGCCAACAATTTCTGCACATCTGAGATTTTCAAGTTAGAGCACACCATAGCTGTGAAAAGGTTTGTTGTGATGCTTGAGCTTTCACACCTTTTATCATCTTGTAAATCAAAAGCCCTCAAAATCTCAACAGCAAGAAACATTTGTGTTCATTTAGCTGCTATCCTAAATTTCCTTTTTATTTCAGTGAAGAATTACTCATTCCCTGATCTTTTTTAATTCAGCCTTTGGATGCAGGGAGGTGTCAAAGGAAAAATTGCATTTTTGAGGTATCCCAACCCAGTTTTAAACATCTGTTATACATAAGCACTGGGACAATCATTTTGAATGGTATTCTTTTAGGCTCTGGAAGCTTTATTTTAATAGATATGAGTTCAACGATTAATACTGTTGACCACATCACCTATATCCCTCATCTAGCATATTGGATTGGGATCAGTGGTCAAGCAGAAGAAAACTTCAGTGTTAATATTTAAGATTTTCTATGTGAGTACAGTTGGTTTTATTCTCAGGCCTCCTTTTCTCTATATCTGCTGCAGTGTGGTCTGTTTGGAGCAAAAAGTGACATCTCTTTCCACTTCCATGTTGAAGACTGTCAAATTTACTTGGCTCTTGTATAAAATAATTAATGTTCAATCCAACTCCTATTCTAATGGACTAATGGCATTAAGGCGTAGAATTTTGCCTTGATGGTTCAGCGTTTTCTTCAATGAAAGTAAACAGATGTTATCTAAGTCAGCCAAACAGTACCTCACATATTCCTCTTGCCAGCCTTGATTACCTGGACCCCTACCATTGCGTTACCAGCATAGGGGTAATTATGTATATTGGTTTTAAATTTAGTAAGCAGATTTGCTCTGTTTAGCAGAAAAGCATATTTCATTCAAGGCATGCAGTAAACATTTAGCAAGTTCTGTCAAAGCAAGACCTAACGAGAATGAAAGATTCCTTTTCTATCACATGTCATCTTGACTACAGCCATGCACTTTATACAGCAATTAGTAAGAGCCTTTTAATTGGTTTTGAAATCCTCATTTTGGCCTGTGAGTGGAAAAAATGGTCTCTTACTTGCTTCAGGCTTATATTTAGTCATAATTCGGACCCTTGGATTAGCTGAACAGCTGTTTTTGATTGTGTCAAATCTAGACTGAAGCTCAAAGGAGATCAAACTTTCTCAGTAATGGTTCCCACATTTTGGAACAAGTTACCTTCAAAATGTAATTTTTATGGACATTTGACTTAAAAAGCCCTTTACAGTTGTTGATCTGCAAAGGGTTCCATATAAATAGCTGTAGCCAACAAAAGCCAGTGCCACTGTAGATCTGGTCCTGGCCCCTGACATTGCTCCTCTTCGGGGAGGTAATCAAAAATCTATTTCTTGTGATGATATGCACTGGTACAGAAACTTTAACTAACTGGTTCCTTGGAACAAAATCATTTTCTGTCTTCACAGTTTTACTTCTGCAATGAATTCAAATAAATGTTAGCTTCAGCTATGAAATATGACCCTGCTTTTTTGTTTGTTTATAAGCTTGTTGTTGTTTTGTTTTACTTTCATTCTTTTCATTTGTGCTCCCTTAAAAACACTGGGCCCACCTTGACATTGATATATTTTCTGAGATATTTGCTCTCATTTCATATCAACAACAACTCCTTGGTTGAGTAAAAATCATATTAAAGCTACATGTGCATTTGGTGGGACTAGCTGTATATCTTTTACATATTTTATCATTTCACTTAGTTTTCAAATGGGTTTTGCTAATAAATTGAATTTCGACTTTGTACAGCTCTAATTCAACCATTTTTTTCTGCCACTAATAAAATTGTTTACAGTGTTAAAGAAGTGAAGTTGTATTAGCTTCAAATGAGAGATCAGAGATCATCTCTCTGAATTACCTGATTGTTAGTCTCATTTACTTTTCATTCATCTGAAGAAACAAAAAGATAAATGAACAACTTTGCAAGAATCCCTTTCATTTGTTACACGTGCAGCCATAACACCCTGTAAAGTCAGAAAAGAAAACAGATAAAAATTAATTGCCTCAGCCTGCTCAACAACTATCTGGCTGCCAAGCATTTTCCTTTACAGGATAAAGAGATTTACACAGCCATGGAGTCAAAGTTGTTGAAATCATCATCACTGTCAAAATGGACTCAATCCCACTTATATAACTGCAGCACTGTGCCAGTCATAGCATGTTTAGCTTTGCTTGTTTGAAATATTATGTTCCACATTTATGAGGTAAGACTTTCTTGATGTATGATCTCTTTATAGGATTGCTTACTTGCATTTTAATGCTTTTTGTGTACATTGATTTTATCAAATAGTGTCCAACTCTCCAGATGTTCAGTATTATATGATAATGTCTGCCAAACAAACAAACAAACAAGTTACTGTCTCCACAGAAGAGAACATGAAGAAAGAATTATTGTGAGAAGATGTCAGTTCAGCACCACAGCAGAGGTTAACAGTGATGTTCTGGGTGCAGAAAGTTGGAACACAGAGAAATGGAGATGGCTTTTTGTTGCACGATACAGTCTGTTTTTAATCTTTTATTTTATTTCACATATGAATAAATAGATGAATTTAACTTTTTACTTCTGTTCAGTAAGTTTTGTTGGTTCATTTTCTGATTTTTCGGTCAGTGAGTCACCCTAACACAATCATTTTCTACCATTGACTCAGCTAAGAAACTGGTTACCCACCTACATCATGCAAACGTGTTTAATATAAACCAGATCTGTGTAAACTGAGAATTGAGCCTTTACTTAAAAAATGTCACCTCTGACCTAGAGCCAGCCATGTTGTGTGTAAGGGATAAAGTAAATGTATGGCAGGGGAAGAGTGTTTGTGCCTTAAGCATTCAACTTTGAAGCTATGAAAGACGCTTATAATGATGAGACTTTAATAACTTTGTACAAGAGTTTTGGTGAATTCTGAAGTTCACAATTCTGTTCTAGCCTGTTTTATAGTTACATTTAATGAAGTAATTACATAAAATGAGGCAAGTAATTGCTGTATATTACTCATGTAAAAATTCTTCCCATTTGATTCAGCTTAAAGAATCTAGTGTCCTGTTCTTCCCTCTACTGGTCAATGAAGGAATTTCAACATGAATTAGTTGTAAACTTGAAGTCTTAAAGCAAAAAGAAATACATATTCTTGACATAAGACAAGAAAGAGAATTCAGTTGGTTTTCAGTCAAAAGCTTTAAGCATATAAAACATATTCTCTTATGAATCTGTTAAGTAATCTGCATATATCTGTAAACAAGTGGTCTGGAGGACACTGGTTTTCAAAGGTCCTCATAACTCTTGAACTTTTTCAAATTGAGCACTGTTCAATTTATGCCATGAAAATTGAATGAGTATTGCACAACTATAAACCTACCAAAACATGGCATCTCAAAGGTGCCTCTAATAGTATCATAATTAATTTGGTAAAGCTGAAGAGATTTCATCTCTAATGGAAGAACCTGTTGATCAGACAACCATTAGTTGTGCAGTCCACAGATCTAGGAAGAGTATCAAAAACAAAACCAGTGTAAAAAGAAGACCATAACAAGTCCTATTTTCAATTTGCTGCCCCCTTTACAAAGGGGGCAGTAAAAATGTGAAGGGAGGTGTTCTAATGAGTTCAGGCTAAAATTTAACAATCAGGTCTACATGCAAAACATTGCATGCATCATGTTGCAGGATTATGTTTCTTCCTCAGGGACAGGAAAACTGATCAACATTGAATACGTGGAAAAACAGCATCATCCTGCAGGGACAGGAAAACTGACCAGAATTGTCAGAAAGAAAAACACGGTAGAATCCTGAAACTACAATAAATTTGAGACAGCAATTGATCTTTTCCTACCAGCAAAAGAACAATCTTAAATATATAGCAAGCGCTAAAGGGAATAGTTTTGCTCAAAGAATAATTATTCATGTTAGAGGGAGACAGATAGTCGGCAGTGGTGTTATCTTCAGTAAGAACTGAACATAAGAACAAGGGCATAGTCAAAGACCAGACCCATAATTTATTGAGATTGGACAAAGACCTGAAAATGCATGGTCATGGGTACTCTAAATTCAATTTGAATTTTCTGAGCTAATATATAACATTAGAAGGTCTGACGCTGTCAATGTGGTGAAAAGTGGTTTCCTCATTAAAATAAAAAACAACACACCCGATCTAAGCAAATTTGAGAACAGTTGAGAATCAAAGTGACTTGCACTTGTCAATATGGGAAGTGTTACAATAGAAACAAATTATTTTATGAAAGCATGGACTTTAGAACACTTAAATGCACTCTAAAAATACTTGGATAGGGATTTATGTAGAATTTTCACGATGGCGGCCATGAAGAAATTTTTCGAAATAGCCACCAGCAACAGATGTTTTCCTTTGTGGGCTGGACATAATTTAATTCAAAGGTCATAATTGATTAATTTCTTTACCATTAAAAATTAATCTGGTGCATATACTTCTTTCGTGTGGAATTTAAGTGGATAATAGTATTTCCGAAACTATGCTAATGTTCCACTGTACTTCAATTGTAAAGGGGGTAATTTATTTTTTATTTATTTATTTTTCATTACATTGAACAATGAGCAAATTCATGTGCCCATTTTGTATTATTTTGTTACTTTCACTCAATAGTGTTATCAATTGGTTTATCACCGATATATCTCACAATTCAAACGCATGTTATAGATCTGTAAAAAGAAAAACTGAATGAATTATTGATCAGGTATTGATCAGTTGTGAGGCATAGGTGCCGGCTAAGGCTCCGCCCACCGCTGCTCAGACCGGAAGTTTAGCTGTTGTTGTCACACTGGAAGAAAATGGCTGCTGCTCCGACTTTTTTTCACAGAAGACACTGATATTTCCATTTCATTTTGTTTCATTGCACTGGGGGCTTTTCTCGACCGCTATGCAACCTCAAAGGCAAGTGCGTTCTGCTCACTGACACCGACCTGTCTTGGCTTTGTTATGTCCCAGACGGTGTAGTGTAGCTTTTAACTTCCAGCTTGTGCTAGCGTTAGCCATGCTAGCCTCAACGGTCAGGCATCACCGAGCTTGTTGCTGTTGAGGCACTCTCTCTGGACTCCATTCACTGTCACTGGAGTTTCATCTGCCACATACATTTTATTCACTCCCAGCTACTTTCGGCGTGTATTTACTTTATTGTATGATTTTATGCAAAATAAAAGATGGAACAACTTAGATTACAGTTTAGCTCGCCAGTAACCGTTGGTGTTTTAATATGTTTCATCTGATTGATTGCCAGCAACACTGTTTTAGCGTAAGGACTGTGTGAAAGACCCGATGGTCACTTTCCGTGCATAGATGTTTATCATCACTTTTCATGGGAGTTTGATGTAACCGACTGCTTGCAATGTGTCTGCTGTTCTGCTGTGCAGGGTGTGAATGGTCACTCTAGGAAGGTGACAGTGTGGGGCAGAAAGGACAGCATCGTAAACTGTCACTCGCCTTGCAGCTGGCAGTGGACCACAATGGTAAATGCAATTTATGAAGTTTCACTTCACCCACATATTGCTTTGTTTTTACTATAACTGTTAATCAGATTGTAACATTTCAGGTAGAAACCTCTCTTAATGCTCTGATGTCAGGCTGTTTATACAAGCAACTGATCTGTTTGTTTTTTTTATTATCCACCTCAAAGCAACAAGTTCTGGAATATGCATTGGATCGAGCCGAGGTAAAATCTTTATTTATTTGTGGAATAATGTATTTTAAAAAAAGTTTTAGGTTAGTATCAGTTCTGCAAAGCTTTCCTATGCTCTGTAATTCAGTTTATTATTTGTGTGTTGTTTAGTACATTGTGGAAAGTGCTCGACAGCGACCAGCCAAAAGAAGAATCTCATCCGGCGGCAGGAAGAGTTTGTATCAGAAGCTCCATGAGCTCTATATTGAAGAATGTGAAAAAGAGCCAGAGTTAAAGGTTTGTGTTTGGCTGCTTTACTCATAAGTTAAATGTTGAATAAATATATAAGTTAGAATATTTATTAGAATATATTTATTTTAATAATATAATTCAAAAAGTAAAACTTATATTACTTGATTGATTAGGCAAACTTGTATATCTTTTAATCTTGATGATTAAGGCTTACAGCTAATGAAATCTCTAATATTAACAGTGCCTAGAAATTTTGAATGATGATTTCAATGATTTTTTAAAAATTCAAAAAGGACATTTCAGCCTCATGATTGGCAGTTTCAGTTTTTTCAATGCTGTGCCTGTTACATTCCACTTGACTTTACATTATTATGCTTGGATTCAGCACTTTATGAATGGTCAGCTAATAATAAGCACTAATGGTCTTTGAATTTTAAAATAATTTTTGTCATCATTGTAATAAATAGCATAAGATATGGTGATAAGATTTAAGGCCGTTAGTAATTTGCATTAAAATAAAACTATTCACAGTGATGTTTCAAATACCAGGCTTTGTAGTAAGAAAAATGGCAAAAGTTAGAGCTGTTTTGCCTAAATGTGTGGAAGTAAATACCAGTGTTTAAATCACCCTAGCATCACTTAACATAAGCAGGCAAAAAAAGATCTATAAGAAGAGTGGAAACATTATGCTTCTGATTGTATCACTTAGCTGTTTTAAAAAAAAATGAAATTATTCAAGGATTGTCCTATAGGATTGCAGTTTTCTGAAATAACTGCAGCCATGCAATCATTATCTGCTTGTGCCAAGCTGAGTGTGTTGATGCTGTTTTTTTTATTCACACTGATACAGTTTTTTCTTCACATTAAAATATTTCAGGCAACATACATTTTTACAGCTTTTTAAAATGCACATATTGTGCCATTCCAAAAGACCCATTACACATATGCCACAAGTTTAGAGCTGCTTGAAAACATCCACCTAATTTTGTAAAATAAAGCAATATCCTGTCCTTTAGGTTGTACAGTATTCTTGAAAATAGTTCAAACATTCCCTGAATAGGTATTTTTCTGTCTCTTTCTGCAGAATCTGAGAAGAAATGTGAATCTACTAGAAAAGCTGGTGTCTCAGGAGTCTGTATCGTGTCTGGTGGTCAACCTGTACCCTGGGAATGAAGGCTATTCGCTAATGCTCAGGGGCAAAAATGGATCTGGTAAAACTAGTTATGTAGAGTTTGGTTTTTTTACCTGTACTTGTATATAATATAGTGTTTCCAACCAGATTGTTTTGTCCTGCTATTTAGACTCTGAAACCATCCGTCTCCCATATGAAGAAAGAGAGCTTCTGGAGTACCTGGATGCGGAGGAATTGCCTCCCATTCTGGTGGATCTGTTGGAGAAATCACAGGTGTGTGAGCAGAGTGTATTCTGCAGTAACAGCTTCAGATTAAAATCCTAAAGGAGGTGGAAAAAGCAGTGATGCACAGTATTTTCTCAATTTCTGACATAATTAGTTTTAGTATTCTATTAAATTTTAACTTTAAAATTTTAAAGTTAAAATTTAACTAATTTAACTGCTGATTTGTGGGTTGTGTCTCAGGTGAACATCTTCCACTGTGGCTGTGTAATAGTCGAGGTCAGAGACTATAGGCAAGCTGGTAATACAAAGATCCCCACCTATCAGAGCAGGCACATTCTTCTGCGGCCAACCATGCAGGTAATTTACTGACTGACATAATATGATGTTAAGTTATTACTGGAATATTTTCTGACTGTTATCCAGAAATCAAAAACAACTATGTTTGTCCTGCAGACTCTAATCTGTGATGTACATGCCATGACCAGTGACCACCACAAGTGGACACAGGTAAATGATAATGCTAAGTGATAGAGTTGTGAAATTTGGTCTCCTGTTATCCCCATCATGCATTTCTGTCTCTTGTATCCTCGGGTTAAAATGTAGCCTCATCGCTACATTCTTAGTTATATAGTCATGCAACAAAATCTGAAGTAGGATTTTGTTTTTTTTTAGTAAAATTTTGAATGTTTTCCTTAAAAACATATTTTCTTTCAGTACCAGAAAAGACCTGGTACTGAAAGCTGTCCATGCTCTACCTTACATTAATGCTGGTCAGCGATTCTTTACCCAAAGCTTCAGTACAGTTATATAAATATACAAAAATATTGTATAAATAGTTTTTAAGTCACTGCTTTTAATCAGAGCCTATGCCACTGTTCTACAATCTTTAATTGCATTAAGATTACGGACATTGATAGTGTCTATTGGTTTTTGTGTCCATTGCTGTTTTATGCTTTTGCATAGATGTATTTCTTATTATTACTCCTTTTCCTTCAGTTTTTAAACTAATTATAATGTAAAAGCTGTTATGTTTGCAAAGATGGTGATATTTACTTTTTTACTCTGCAATGTCAACTGTTCTTGGTAGAAGTTAGCAAGATCACAAAATATGTATGTCTTCCTTTGATTTTATTGTAAATACAAATGCCTGCCTTTTTTCTGAAAATAGTTGAAATCTGATTCAAAATATCTATCAAACCGGAGAAACTTTCTAATCCTTTCAATTTGTTTGTACGTGCAAAAAACTCCCTTTATTAAATTCCAATACTGGCTAGAAAGCTTTCTGTTTTGTTATTTTTATTTGAATTCAGTACATGTAGTGTAGATGTATGTTGTAATTCTAACCACTTCTCATGTTTCTGAATCATTTTTGAAGCCGACTCATTTCTTGGCCTTTTCTCTCGTTACTTCCCTGCTGTAGGATGATAAATTGCAGCTGGAGAGTCAGTTGATTTTGGCCACAGCTGAACCTCTGTGCCTGGACCCTTCCATTTCTGTTACTTGCACAGCCAACCGTCTGCTCTACAACAAACAGAAAATGAACACTCGCTCGATGAAACGGTACGGAGTACACTCGACAGAGTTGGCAGGAGCTTAGCTTGGTTTTAGTCAGACAAGGGGAAAATCTGAAACAGTGGTTGTAAAAATGAAGTCATGGGATTGTGAAAAGAAGACAGTAAAATAATGCAAACATTTGCTTATCTGTTTTGTAGGTGTTTTAAGAGACACTCCCGGGCTGCTCTGAACAGGCAGCAGGAACTGTCCCATCTGCCCGTGCCACCACAGCTACGACTCTACGACTACCTTCAGAAGAGGAAGGAAAGGAAACCTGCTCCTGTCATAGACTTAAAAATCTCAAAGGTTGGAAATGTAAGTTGATGGTTATTCCCATGCATCAGTTTCTCCAAACATATCAGCTTCCTCCTGCAGCTGAGAAGCAGAGGTGCTATGAATTTGGAAATTATATTTATTGAGCACATATGACATGTATGTGTAAGTGTTTCTATAAAACAGGCATGTGCTGTTTTACAGTAAATGCCTGTTTTAAACCATTTTGCCTTTGGTTTAAAACAAAGGCAAAATTATCAGGGTGATATTATGAATTCTTTAGCATCTTATGGAAAACAAAATCTATTTTTTTTTCTTTTTTTTTTTCTCTAAACACTTACTGTTACTTTAAATGGCAGTTGCTTCTTACCTTAACTCTTAAATTTCCAAAAGGCCATTAACATTTCCAATATGTTTCATGACAAATGGAGATGGAAAGGTTGAAAGGATAAAATATAGCAAGCTAGCTGCACTCTAATCAGCCTCACTATTATCTGCTGAAACTCTTGCTCTCCCTTGCAGTCTGAATGAAGCACAAAACTGTCTCAAATAGGGGGCTGCCAATAAATTTACCCTGATTTCCTTAATTTTGAGAAATCTGTCATTAGTAATGGATCTCTTATCCGCTGATCTTATCTACCTCTGCAAAGATATAAAAATCAGCCACTGCCCTCTTTTGTTCTGTCGTGAGAAAGGGCCAATTGACAGACCCGTCCACTAGGTCACAGCCACATGATCTCGGTAAACAATAGTCACCACACTGTTGCTAAATTAAACAACTTTTCAGGTTAAAATTTTGCCAAAAATTGGCATGTCAGGCTTTATAAAGATCAGTGATCAGCCAGAAAACTGCAGTCGGTACACTCCTAGTCCCAACATGCAGTAGAAAATATATTTCTGTCATCTTTATGGTTTAAGCATGGCTAACTTTGACGGGTTTTTTTACTGTACACATAGAGAGCAACTTGGTTTACACTTAAGGCAAAAACTAAATTTTTGAAATTTTGACCAGCCACTCCACTGATGGAACCAGTCATGCTGAAAATCTGTTTACTAGCTAATTTCTCTGTGCAGCTCTTCTTCCAGCCACCTTGTGACACTGTAAATGATTAAGTGGGTATGAAAATAGATAAATAAATGGATGATCTTCAGGTTTGAATACCGTGAGAAGGAATTCATACCAAACAGGCTAATCATTGCTGTTGATCTTCCAATATTTCTCACAGTTTTAAAATGGGTTTGGGTTCCTTATCCAGCTGCGTCATGAATCACCCTTCATAAACCCTTCATGCAAACAAAAGAATGCATCTGCTAAAGTCTATGAGAAATCAATTTGTTACTCGCTTTAATGCTTGTTTCTCCCTGCATCTGTTGGTGTGAGTTTAATGGTTCTCTGTGCTATTTGTTCCTTTGGGCATTTTCACATCTGTTTATTGAAATACTGCAGTACTACTAGTACTAAATTCAGAGATTGTTTAATCTATATTTTTACTCAAATCTGTGAGCCAAAATTAAAGCAGCACTAAAAATATGTTATAGCCAACATTATTATAGCTAGATGACATGATCGGCATGTCATCTAGGAGCAGCAGAAATAATTGCTGCTTTTCTATTTTTAAATATAACATTAAATCTTGGAACACTTTGACATTAGATCATGGTATACATATCAAAGAATCTCATAGCAAGCCAAGCCTAACCCAGAGTTAACATCTCTGTTTATTGTCATCTGTGCCTCTCAACATTCGTAGTGTGTCGACATGTGGAAGCAGAACAACTGCCAGCTAACAGTACCGAAGGAGATTGATGTAAGTAACATGGGATCATTAAAACGCTACTTTAAAACTAAAGGATGATTTGTTCAAATGCGGGCCTAGCCATCCTGATCTTTTTTGTGGTTCTTCTGTAGGTGGAAAAGTACGCCGTGGTTGAGAAATCTTTGCAGTTGGGAGACGCTCAAACCACTGTGATCTGGCCTGCTGAAGTAAGTCTGGCTCATGCATTTAACACTCCCTGAGGATGGAAAGCAATGCTGCCTGTGCGCTGTCAGAAGAAAAAGCTGCAAGTGCTTGTTAAAAATGTTTATGGCCCCATTAAAAACCAAGTTAATTATTTTGACCAGCTATATTGTGCAACATGACCAAACAGTATCTTTAATTTAGTGCGCACAAAGGAAATAATAAAAACAGGAATAGTTTGGAATTGTTTTAAATTTCACTCCTATTTCTACTAATGTCCTTAGAAAAGCCTGAGTGTCTTTTTCTATGGGCTGCATTGTTTCTTAGATGTGAGGTTCCTACAAAGTCTGGATAAGTGTGGAATATTTCTCAATAATCATGGATGCTGAAAAAATATCTTCTATCCATTGTTCCAGCTACACATCTGTCCATTAATTCTTGTATGCTTTCATTTTTATATGTTGTTTTTTTCTTGCTTTTATATTTGAAATTTTGTATTTACAGATAGAAGAAAAGGGAGAAATTTAGACATTAACATTTTCTACTTTCTTGTTTTGGAAGGTTACTGGAATAAAAATGAGATATTATAAGAAATGAAGGCCTAAAATATAGAGACCTCTTAGCATGTTTTTTTTACAGCCAGGAATGGAACACAATGAAGTCATTAAACACATTTCAAGGTCAGATAATGTGTGAAAAATTAAAATGTGGCTTTGCAAAGATACGTTATCAGATTCACATTGGATAACATGTCAAAAAATATGAAAGTCTGTAGTTTTGTGGATGAAATGACATTGGCGGTCTGTCTTAACAGGAAGTTATAGATGATTACACATTTGAATGTGAAGTGGGCGGCCAATCTCAGAGAACCAAGGTGTCCATTTTCCAGTCGATGGGAGACCCGCTGGTTTACGGGAAGATCTACTCTGCTAAAGAAACAAAAGCAGAGGAGGACAGCTCAGATTTAAAGCTTATACATCCGACGTAAGGATGCCAACATCAGAAAAAAATTTTCTGACATAATTGGATTTTAATTAATTTATTTTCATTGTTGGACTTGCAGTTTCCTCATAGGGTCAAAGATTGATGCAGAAAGGTCAGTCTCATCTTTAGTTTGTCGATTGTTCCCTAATCCTGTCATGCAGTTTTTTTTAGTGCTTTTAGCTTATAAATCATTCTGTACATTTTTTATCTGTTTCACAGATTTCTTACCCAGTACAAAGGAGTCTATGAGAAAGATGTGAAGTGTGAGGTCAGGATGTCCCATAACTCAGGCAATGTGGGACAGGGTCCTCCCTCCCCCAGCAAAGATGAGGTAAGAACCTTCTTTTCTTTGAGGGTCTGGAGTTGCTGCTTTATTAAGACCAACTGAATTGGTTTTAGATTCTGTGATGTCTTGGTTAGACCTTTATGATTTGCCATGATTTCATCTGCAGGGTGATGGTATTTCTCCTCTTGTACAGACGTCTGTGTTAGGAAAAGGGGTGAAGCATCGACCCCCTCCCATCAAACTGCCTTCAGGATCAGGCAGCAGCTCCTCAGGTACGTCCAACAACAAGGTTCCTACCAACTCTGGAAAATTCTGGAAATATATTTTACGTATTTTCAAGATCTGGATTAAGTAAGCAGGAAATTTAGAAATATTTGTATTTTTTGTTTTTCCCAGTCTCATTTGCTATATTTTATTTGTCCATTCATCTATCTGTTTCTTCTTCACCTATACATTATTCATCCATCTGTCCATTATTCATCTGTTTATCCAGCCTTTCATTGACACATCTATTATACATTTGTCTAATAACTTTTCAAACTATCCATTTCTCCACACATCTGTCATTATCCACCCTGCCTATTTTTTTGTTTCTTCCTTTCTGTTTTTCTTTCTTTCTGTCTTTCTTTCGCATTGCATGCTGGGGTTTAGTGGTTGGGTGTGTGGTGAGTGGAATAAGAGATAAAATAGTTTTTCTTTCACTAATTTCTGTTTGTTTTTGTGTCTGGATTGGTATTTGGTTTTTGCAGTTTGGTTTGAACAGTAGTGCTTTTTGGTCACTGGTTGTGTTTTTTCTGGGACGCCGTCCCTATTATTGATGGGGATAGAGCGAGAGTGGAACATGGAAATATTGCATATGACTCTTATGACTAAGATGGTTGTTGTTTTTGTCAAGAAGCCCAAGTTGGTTACTCAACTTGCTGAAAGTGAAATTGCAATAAATTATGAGTTTACTAAAATATCCCTTTTTAGCTGTTCCGTCCACCCAGATTTCACTGTTCAGAGTTCCACCCTTTATATTTAACAAAGTGCAAGCGCAGGAGCATACATGATTCAGAAGAATAGTTTGGGCTGTAGGGATTCCAAACTTAGACACGTTCAATCTTTGCATAGACAAGTGTTTATGTACTTGGATTCACCAGCCCTGTCATTAGATGTCTCTTTCCATGGTAAACATGAGGAAGGGATATTATGTGGTTTAAGCAAGCTTAAGGTTTTTGAGGCATTTTGAGTGTGAAGATGTGGGGCATCTATATGTAAGGGAAAATAAGGCAGAAAAACTATTCAAAACCACTTGTTTTCTTCTTTTTTCTCGCTCTCTGTGTCATCTACATGATACACAGTCCCATTGCCAAAGCAATTGACTGACAACAACGCCACTGATGTATCAGGATTCACACCAAAAAACATAAAAACATTTCCCACACAAAGAACAGAACATTCAATTTGTTGCAGTATTATGTTTTCAGGCTTGATAACTATTTTATGATTATTAATAAGTGATTGTCTGAACTCAGAAGTGGTAGTTTAGTAGATTATTTAATTTAAACTTCTTCTCTACTAATGATCTGTCAGAGTTGGTTTGCGTTCGGTTCAGTTTTTGCTTTTTGCAGAGTTGGGGTGGACTCATATTTTTGTACAGTATCTTACCCCTAAAGGCAGATGGGGGATCCTGTATAAGCTACCTGTTGAAAAGCAGGTTGGTGACCTCCAGTGGAAGATTATATATGTATGGTCAATATCTACAAACCAATACAGAACTCACTTTGGCCCAACTGCTAGGTAGGAATTTTTTTTGCAGGCATCAAGCGACACTGGAAGATTTGTTTTTGTCTTGTTGAATGTTAAAAAGCTCGTTTAGGATTTTGCAAGACTGTTTGGAAGCTCCTAGTGAACAATTTTCTACAGCTGTTTTTGTTTGTGGTCTTAAATACGCCGCTAGTAAAAGTAAGATTCTTGTTTTACTTCATTTCCAAAGTTAGCAATTTGGAAAACAAGGAAGAATAAAATGTTTGGACAGGATTGGACCAATGAGGTGTTAAGTTTTAAGGGGTTTGTTGAATCAAGACTAACAAAGCAGCAAAAAGTCTGTATAATTACAGACTTTTGGGATATTAGAAATGTTTTATGTTAACAGGGAGAAGACGACATACTCAATTTGTATTTTTAGAATATTTTTCTTTGTGTTCAGTTTTTTTAAACACATGGATTTAGGTGTGAGTTAGTTTTAATATTTTAGATTTTCTTTTCTGTCATGTGAGTAATTCTATTTTGTGGAATTGTGATGAATAAATATGAGTTAAATGTCTCTCTCTCTCTCTCTCTCTGTCTCTCTCATTCTTTCTTTATTTCTCTCCATCCTTCCTTCATTTGAATACATAATTAACAGGGTTAAATGCTTACTAAATGTAGTTATTTTGCTGTTGTTTTTCAAGTTACTCTTCATTTTAACAAGTATAAGTGTGTCACCAGTGGAAAAAGATAGTTAAACCAGTCTTCGTCACAAAAATAATGAGCAGCATATGATGTCTTAGTTTTTCAGGTTCCAGTACACAAACATGTCAGGGAGGGTTCGCTCTACATTTGTAGGAAAGAGATGAACCTTCTGAAATCACCTACTTAAAACCAAATGTTTACCAGATGTTTTCTAATCCTTAGGATCAAAGCACCATCTGGGATTGTTGGTACCTAACTTAAGCTTTATAAAGGGTTAAACAAAACTTTCTGAGCAATTATGTAAAGAGTGCTGATCTTCTTTCCAGGTAATCCGTATAGTTCGCAAACCACGAGTGGTCTACTAAAGTGTCCTACGCCGCCACCTCCAGCCAAAAGCCAGTCTCTGAACAGGAAGCACTCCCTGGAGCTGGGCCAAGTGGGCCTGATGTCACCTGCCTCCCTCTCTCCGATGGGCTCCACGCAGAGTGAGTACTGCCAGAACTCTTGGGCTCAGTGTGAGCTGTGCTGGAGCGTGCTCCGCCAGCTCGTCTCCCAGCTTCCAAGTTTAACAGATGTGAATTTTTATGACGAATTCTGATGGATTACCCCAGCAAGAGACCAAATCTCAAGAAATTTGGAAAATATGGGAACAAGCTTGAGACCTTTGGGAAATGTTGGAATTTTTTAATACATATCATCTTGTCACTAAATAGTCATAAAAAGACTTCTTATTCATTTTTCTTCCTGGACATATTTTTTCCTCCTCTTCAGGATCGGGAACTCCCAAGCCTTCTACTCCCACACCCACCAACACACCATGCTCAACCCCTCACCCTACTGATGCGCTCTCCACGCCCCTCTCAGTAACCCCTACCCCCTCGGATCCTGCCATGGGCCAGTCACAATCTTCCCTGCTCACACCTTTCGCCCAGTCTCTACCTGTCATGTCCATCCCTCTTCCCACCATGGGGACATCGATCACCACAGGATCCACCTCTTCACAAGTTATGGCAAACACAGGGCTCAACTTCATAAACGTGGTCGGCTCTGTCTGGTAAGAAATAAGTAGCATTGGATGCTACCTTTTCATTTGCTAGTCATTGTGTGTTCTAATATTGATTTGGCATTGTCTCTGTACTGTAGCAGTCCCCAGACTTTAATGAGTGGCTCCAACCCAATGCTGGGTCCAGGTCTTAATCTAAGTGGAATCCTGCCACCTGCAGGGTTGATGTCCACCATGCAGTCCGGTGCCCAGACTGGTAAGCACTCACTGGCACTAGTGCTCTAACTTATTGTAGACACATATAGAGAGCAGTTCCTAATATTAAACATTCAAAAATCAGACAGACTTCTAAACTTAAAATTATCCTTTTTATATATGTATATACTGTATATCTGCTTGTAAAACTGTAATACCAATGCTTCACCAGTGGGTGTCATAACACACCTCATGTCAGCAATAAAGTCAGACTGAATAATTTGTTGCTTCAGCAGTTTCATGCCCATAAACTGAACAACAGTTCAAGCACACAACCAAAATTTTTCCTACAATTCCTTAATGAAAAGAAAATTGTCTAAAAAAATAGTTCCAAAATAATTGTATCTAGGGCTGCATCGATATCAGCTGATGTCTTTCAGTGAAATCTTTGCTTTTTTAATATATAGACGGGAGCTTGCAATGCTACAAAAATATTATTATTAATCAGTTAATGCATTAAACATTCTGATCCTCTCTGTCCAATCTTTTTACATTGCATCCCAAAATGTAGCTACGTAAAGCAGTTACTGCAAATAACACATTTTTTACTATTAATGTATTCTCAAAATGAATAACATTGTAAAACAACCCTGCCTTATCTTATGTTCACATGTAATGTAACATATATGTAACAATCAAGTTAAAGATGTCACAAGGATCTGATAACAGTCAACAGATAAGTTTGTGTTAAGAAAGTAAAAAGCATATTAGTTGTTTATGCCATTGTGTGGTTGTGGTTTGTTACAGGGAGTCCTTTTGGTCTGAACAACAGTGCTGGACTGAGATCGCTGAACCTGCTACAGGTATGCCTCTCTCTCAGTCACTGTAACGAGCATGTTGATGGATTTTTCCTCACCCTTACCTTCATTGCCACGTGATGTGTGAACCAGTTGCACAGATTAAACTTTCTTTTATTCCCTTCCATCTCATTGCATATGCAAAGCAGAGAGTATCATACCTCTTACCAAAGTGACATTTTACACTCTATTGGAAAATATTACTGCTACTGTCTGACTGGAAGTGCCTAGTCTTTGCAGGGGGAAAAGCAATAAATCAGAAGAATCCCTTTTTTGAATCCAGTTTAGTACTGACTATTTTTTTGTAGGAACAGTCCAAGTTGAGCTCCTTTTTAACTCTCCCATCTCCTTCTTCCTCCCCTTTCCATCACATGTACACGATTTCCTTCCCTCCGCCCGTTCTGTCCTCCCGTCCTCCATTCTTCTTTGTCTCCTTGTGTTTTATTCCCCTACTTTTTTGTGTGTGCGTGTCGGTGTGTCCATGTTATTCATCTCCAGATCCCCCCTGGTCCTTACATCCTTAACTCTCTGCAGCAGCAGCAGCTGTCCCAGTTCTCCCCACAGCAGAGTCAGTCAGCTACGTCAAGTCCTCAACAGCAGGGAGAGATGGTGAGACACCAATATTTGAACACGCACTGCCAGCAGTAAAGACTACACAATCAAAGATGTGCAAAATTTGTTGGCTAGAACCTGTGACTTCTACTACAATAAAAACATTTGAAACCAATTTCATCACGGTGTGGCATCGTGGTGATGTGGGGATGCTTTTGACAATTTGGATTGACAGGAAATGCAGAACAGGAACCTGTTAGAAGCTGTTTTACAAAAGAAACCAGCCTAAACAAGCAGTCAGAGCAACAATTAAATGTTTGCAGAAATTTTATTTATGTGACAGAATGACCTAGTCGAAGAAATATAACAATGAACCTGTCCCAAGTCTCCATCCAATCTGACTGAGCTCAGGCTACTTTTCAAAGAATAATGGGTAAAAATGGTTATCTCTAGAATGCTTGTATCACACATAAATATTATCATATTTCACGGGATGTTTCACATACGCAAAAATTGTAGCTGTAGTTGCAAGAAAAAATTATTCCACAAGGTATTGTTGTGGGAGCCTGGAATGCAAATATACACCACACTTTTCAGATTATTATTTAAAATAAGAAAAAACATTCTCATTTTCTTTCCATTTCACAATCCTCTGCCACTTTGCTTACCTGTTCACGCTTAAGAAAGGCATGCCCCACAGCATGATGCTGCCACCACCATGTTTCAGATTGGGGACATTATATTGAAGTTTTTTAAGTCTCTTTCTTCAACTTCACAGTTACGCCTTACATTGTGTCAATCAGATAAAATATCAGGCAATATGTTGAAGGAAAAAGTTTTGTATATACTTTTGAGGCACTGTATTATTATTTCTACTTGCACATCTCCCCTATGTTTGCACATGTTTATGATTGTACAGGTTTATCTTTGTTGTCAGCTGCATGTAATTGTACCTGCTGTCTGTCATTTCAGAGCGACCAAGGATCCGATCAGAGTTTAGGAAACCAGCAGACGGCTGTCATCAATCTCGGGGTTGGAAGTTTCATGTCTCCACAGACAGCAGGTATGAGCCACACTGACTCACCAACACGGCGGCACGCACTTCTTCTACTCTCAATCGCCACGTTAACCTGCTTCCACACAGATGACACATCACACTCACCACTATGAATCAGATGTGATTTGTTGTTTTTGTGATTGTATTTACTGTTCATAATATGTAAATAACCATGATCATTTTGTTGAAGTTAGTTATTGTTCTTCTCTTAGAGGAACGTGTAAAACTGGCAGGAGAGACTCAACTTCCCCCTCTTCTCTGCTACATTCTCTCTTTTTTTTTCATTTCCCCCTGTTATTTATTTATTTATTTTTGCCTCCACCCTTTTCCCCCGTGCCGTTTTGCCCTCCTTCCTCCCAAATCACTCTGTTCCTTCACACCTTAACTCCCCACCCAATTCATGCTGTTTGCCCATAATCCATGCACATGGTAATTTTTAATGGGCCACTGGATTCCCCCCATTCTTCCACCTATTTGCCCTCTCGTTTCATCTGTCTGTGTGGTACTTTAACTGAAACTGCACTCTCCCCGCTCCTCATCCTCACCAACGTTTTCCTCTTTGTGCCTATTCTCTCCTCACACTTCACCCCCATGTCTCTTTCTGACCTTCTCCCTGCCATCATCACCCATTTCCTACTTGGGGTTCCCCATTTTCCCCCTTCCTCCTTCCCCTCCCCTTAGTGCTATCCCAGTTGGGCTGTGGGCTGGACGGGTCTGGGCCCCCGCTGCCTTCTCCAAGGCTTCAGCAGCAGCACCAGCCACAGATTCAAGTAAAAGCAACATTAACATTCATATACACTCAGAGAGGTTTGTAGGAAGTGAACACAGAGACAGGAGCAAGCAGCCAACTGTCTGTGGCTTTATTCACCAGGCAGCTGTTTGTTGTGCTGTTCTGTAAACTTTGAGAAAATGAGGGAACACGTGATTTTTTTGTTAATGTTTCAAATTCTAAAGCAGGTAATTCTTTCTGTTTTTTCAATTGTTTTGCATAGAGTGCATTGAAAAAGTACTCATACTCCTTAGAATTTCTTTAAATTTTGTCATGTTAGAACCACAAAAGCCCAACATAAACTAGTGCGTAATCACAAACGCATATATTGTTTTAAAATTTTGGCACAAATAAAATTATGAAAAGCCTGGCATGCATTTATTTTTAGACTCCTTTCCTCTGACGCCTCTTAATAAAATCCAGTTCAGCCTATAGTTTAAGGAGTTACTTGTGTAGTAAATGGTCTACTGAAATCCAGCTGGTTTTTAAAGACCTTAGAGTTTGGAAAGCATTATCAAACAAAAAGCCTTATGAAAACCAAGACCTGTTCAATCCATCATCTGAAAATAAAATGCGTATGAAACAACTACAACCCTACCAAGACGTGACGATCCACCCGAGTGTCAGGCCAGGAAAGGACAGTGTTAAAAATGCAAGCAGCCAAAAGGACTATTCTGATCCAGAGTTCACATGAGACGGTATGTTGACAGGATCCATCCACTCCACAAATCTGGTGTTTGGAAGAGATGCAAGAAAAACATTGTTGAAAGAAGCCAAAAGTAGTCTGTTTGATGTTTGCCTCAAGTTATGTAGCGAATACAATTCATATGTGGAAGAAAGCGTTCTGGCCAAATAAGACAATTGCAATGTCTTTCTTTTAGTAAAGACAGAGCTGGTTGGAAAATAAAATTAAATGCAGGAAAATCTGTTTGAAAAAGAAAAAATGTTTGAGACCTGGGTAAAGTGGAGCTTATTACCAGACAATGTCAAATCAGTGACTCAATGCAGTCAGCAGCACCGATTCTTTATAGATTTCTTTTTTTTTACGATTGTGACTGAATTGGAATGTAAGAGACTGAATTCGATTCGGTCCGTATGATTGGCTTTACCTGATTGTACATTTATGTATGTAAATTGGTGGTTAAAAAAAATGAACTAAGCTAAAATAACACAGTCTGAACATAAAACCAGAGCTGCAGTGAAATAACAAAGTGCAGACCTTCATCAAACCGAGAATCTGTGGCAAGATTTGAAATTTGCTGTTATAAAGATGCTCTTCACATAATCTCACCGAGCTTTATCTGTTTTACAAAGCAGAGGGAGCAAAAAATCAAATTTTCTGGATGTGCAAAGCTGGTAGAAGCACACACCTAAACCATGGAGCTGTAACTGCAACAAAAGGCGGTTCTACAAAGTGTTGACTCGACGGGAGCATGTGCTTGCCACACTTTTCAGATTTTTTATTTGTGAAAAATTTTAAAAATCAAGGATCATTTTCCTTCCACTTTACTTTAATGCCTACACCTGATGTGTCAAGCTCAATGCCCACAATACAATATAACATGGGGTACAAGATGATACTTAAATTTATTATCAACAGCCTTCCTCTATTGTGCTTACACCAAATATACTACACCACAACAGCTAGTTCCTTGATGGGGTGCATATGAGCGCTGCTTGTTGGAACATCAGAGAAAGAAAACAATGACACTTTACCCAACAATGACTAAGTCAGCCCTGCTCCCTCCCCAAGTGAGGAGCAAGTTCATACCCTCTTTGTTGATATAAGCAGAGAAAACAAAACCTGGAATCATTTTACAATCTATAAAAAATGCATCTGAATTCATCCAGATGGATTTTATAGAACTGCAGAGCGCCAGCACTATCAGAACCAAACAGGTCGTTGAAATTCTGCCGTAACTATCATGTGCCTTACATAAAAGTTTGTTTGAAAAAATGTCCTGCAAAAGTTCACCTAAAACAGAATACCTTTTCAAAGCACTATGTACATTTAGAATTTGATAACATCTAAATGTTAAAAGAACAAGTTGCATATTGAATTTTAGTCCAAAATACGCACAAAACATTAAGCAGTAGATTTTTTTTTGGTGTGTTCTTTCCTGGTAATAGCTTTAGCTGAGATCATTAAAGGTCAGATTTTCATCCAAAGCATTCTCGACTTAATATGTTTAAGATCTTTCTGCTGTGCTGTATGCTTGGGTTTCTCCCAACAACCCACATATGCCAAAGCTTATGGCACTTCCAATGGCAGCAACTAACAGTGTGTCAGACCAGAGGGCAGGCATGGTCTACAACAGCATTTAGCAGGGAGATGTTCAGTATCTGTGCTGGCGCCAAACTGTTGAAAGGTTCCTGTGATCATAGGCTGATAGGCTGCAGGCATGAATGGAAGGGTTTTCCTCACTCTCGGTTGCTGGGCTGCATGTTTGTCTTCACTGGGATCACAGCCAATAATGTGCGTCTCCAGACACAACTGGTGCTGCTTGACTGCATCCTGCCTCACTCCCCAACACTTCCTCTCCCTCCCTTCTGAAAACCATTAACCTCTCTTCTGTATTTCTCCGCACACTCCTCTTGTATGTTGTGCAAACCGGCCTTTAAGTCAGCTTCACTAACCCTCGCTAACGTGGCACAAAGCATATTGGAGACGATTCGGTTTCAAGTGAGGGAGGCTGCTTCGCGTCAGGGCAGTTAAAGTGTTAACCAATGCCAGAGATGATAACATGTAGATTAAGGAGCTCTCACTTTTTGTGATTATTCAGCTTAAAAACAGTGAGACTTTTCTGATTTGTTTGTTTACTTTTTTATTGAACAGTTGCAATTCTTGCAGCACCAAATGCAGCAGCAGCAAATGGCTATGGGAGCAGCGGTTCCTCAGGTGGGAGCGCCACGGCAACATACCGCCAGTCAGCCAAGAAGTAAGAGGAAGAGGAGCACGCCACAGCCCCTCCCAAAGTCATAGCAGACAGAAGTCACACCAAACCCCCAGCCCTACTCACACACACACAAGGACATGAATGATCTATACTGTGCTGTTTGTCTGCCTCACTTTTAAGACAGCAGACAAAAGACTTGTTTATGCTTTTTCTATCTGATAAATTTGTATGTATTGGTTCTCAGAAGTTTTGGAAAACCAAAACGTCCACTGTGGAGGATCAGGTTTTTACAACAGGGACTACTTATCAAGTGAGATGGTCCAGAAGAAGGCGGGTCTGGTAAGCAACGGGCCTCCATGGTTACAATGTCCTGTTAGGAAGACTTGTTTTTTTTGTGAGGACTGAGAGGATCCCGAATGCACATTCTCAGGAGGATTCTGCACGGGGCCGTTTGATCCTCCTGCCTCTGCTTTGTTGACCCCGCGACCCCACAACCCCCACCCCAAAATAAAAACCCCAGTAGATACTGCCCTTTAAGCACAGATTCAAGCTGAGCTTATATTGACACCAAACCCTCCATGTAACCATGACGACTTTGTGAAAATGCAAACCTGATCTTGGGAGTATTGCCTGGGGGCAGCTGTCTACCTCTCAGTCTGTTGGAAGTGTTTCTTCTGTTAGCGGTTCCGGCAAACAGGACTCAAGATCAACATGCAAGACAAGGTGTACTTTTTGTACAGCATATTTTGAAAAAGGTGTCACCTTTTAATAAGTCCAGGAGCCATGAGCATATTCTTTACATGACATCAGCTGAGCGTGCGCGAGGCATTTCTGGACACTGAGAAATAATTTTTTAAGCAGTCTTTGTCATCAGTTTTATTGTTATTAAAAAAAGAATATATATTGACAGTGGAAAATACAGCTTTTAGATATAAAACTTTGTCTTGACTGTTTTTATTGCGTTGTCTTCACATGATCTAGAACCTTGTCGATGAGTTTGTGAATCTCTCTCTGCCGGGCTGTTGCTCGGTTGATGCACTCCTGCAACTTCTCTCCTGACAGTGACGTCCCGCCTGAGCCACAAAAGGTCTTAATTAGCTTTTTTATATTTCATCTTTATAAAACTTTAAGAGATGCATATTTTTTTATGTAAAAATGTTAGACTTTTTTTTCTAGCGTTCCTAGTCTTTTGGATTTGCTTTAAATATAAAAGAATCACTATAAATTGATAAATATTTTTACACCAGGCAGGCTTTGAAACACATAATCTACAACAGGAAATAAAGTGAAGTAGGAAACAAGAAAGCAACAATAGACAGAATGGAACGAATGAGAAGAAAGGAAACCATAGAGAAGCAAAAGGACACAAAATATGATAGAGGTAGAACAAGAACAGAGGTAAAGAAAGAAGGTTGGATACAGTAAAAGTGAAAGGAACAAATAAAAAGGAAAGCAATGACAGAAAAGGGGAAGTAAAAAAGGATTAGAGACACCAAAAATCAGAGAATGGAAAGGGGCTTAACGTCTGAAAACACAAATATTTTTCCAAGCTCACTTGATTTATTCCATTCTAGATCAGACATATTGAGTTCAGGTGTAAAACTTTAGGTGAGCAACAATTATACTTCATTTTGGAAAAAAAAACAGTGATAAAATTTTTGAATTGAGCAGCATTTCTGTTGCCATTCCTGCATGTTTGAAGTATTTGAAAGAGTCACTGCAGGCTGCAGCTCACCTGGTTTATGTACAGAACAGAGACGATCCTCCTCATCTGTGACCACAGTGAGGTGAGCGGTTGACAGACTCTCCTCCTCAGCTGTGGGGTCTACAATCAGGATGGAGCTGAGCAGAGGGAGCCAGGAGGTGCATGTTAGACTTGGGATTTAACGGAATCAAAGATCACATATTTAGAAAAAAATAACATTTTCAAAATCATAAATTTCTATCCTTGCATTCCAGCAGTTTGACATATTTTAAATAAGATACCAAAGAAAGAACTTGAGTGACCAGTTTTTGTTGAAGGTAAAGCTGTTTTAAAACTGCTGTTAAGGTACAACGGAAATATATAGCACCTCTATATTTATATAGTTTCCTATTTTAATTAGTATCAATTTGAATATGTTATTAATTTTCTTATTTTTTTATATAAATACCACAAAATGTTGTTTTCGCTTTAGGCCATCAAGTATATTGGTTATTCTTCTCATATGGGATTATAATTGACAAAAAACAAGTTTCTTTACTGGACAAACTTACTCGTCAAAGACGCAAAAAGAAGCACTGGCGGGATGTTTGTGAATATGAAGTCTTTGTCGCTTTTCCAAATTCACCTCTGGTAAACATGTCTCTTTGTTCACGGTGACTTCTGGGAGCTGTGCTGTAACAAGAGCAGGAAAGATTTAGTCTCAGATGATTCACAACATAAAATAATTTGAAAAAAGCCAGCAGCACTATATGACAGGCATGTATAAAGTTAGTTTTATAGATGATGTGACAGATGGATGAAATAAATTATTTTTTAAAGAGATGGATGAATCATGATCAATTATTTTAGTTCCCTCCAGTGAAGTTGACATAGAATCACATACTGCTCTTCAGGGCAGCCAGCAGGGCGATAATACAGGCGTCCAGAATGTTCCCGTCATAGTCGAGACACATAATGTCACAGTAGAGCACCCAACAAAGCTGCAACAACAACAAAAAATCATTATTAATGATTTATCACATAAAACAATCAGCACAAGCGTGCACATATTTCTCAAACTACCTTTCCTCTGTCGACGCATAAGTCTTCTGCTTTGATCACCTCAGAGCTGCGGCGCACACACATCACCAATTAGTGAAAACACAGACAAGCGTTTAGGCAGTGAACACACACACAGTTGTAAATGTTGGTCACACCTTTCAATAACGTCAGCAATAAACTGGCTGGCAGCCTGGGCCTGTTCTCCAGGTGGACCCGGCCGAAAGCGGGACGAACACAGAGGAGGCAAATCCACGTTGGGCACTGTGAACACAGGAATATGGAAGGGTCATTAAAAGCCTTGTTAGTAGTATTACAAAGGGATTTTCTACATGGGAGTATGTGATACTTGCCAATGTAACCTTTGTCAGGGGCCTCTGCTGTAGGGTTTGCCAGCTCCTGCACAAAAACAAGTTGTGAGATGTTTTAATGAGAAACTGATGGAGAATTTAGGACCAAGATGGCCGGACTTGACATTTAAACTTTATTTAAATTGTGGTCAATTTCTTCACCAAAAATGTGCTCTTTGGTAATAAAAACACAGCTGGATAGTAAAGGATGTATTTCTACTGCAGAGATTCTGAAAATATGTTGTTAAAAGTACAATGAAATAAAAACCTCATTCTTTGTGTGTTTTAGTTGATAATAGAGGTAAAAGGAAAAAAAAGTGTTTCAGTCAGCCTTAGTTAACACCATGGTGGATAAAAAAATGTGATAGATCTTAATATAGATTCAGTAAGATTTGAGATGTGTTCAACTGTAACCATCTAATTCAGAGTTTGGCTCCAAAGAGTGTTGAAAGAGACTGAAATGGATAGCAATGCAAATATTTATTTTTAGTATTTTAACTAACACATTGTTTTACTTTTGTTTGAATTGTTCTATCTATAGTATTCTATCACAATACTATAGATTAAAAATTTTGTTTTTTTTATTATTTATTCCTATTGTCATTAAAAAGTAATTCTGAAGGCATAAACATGACACTAAACAAGGGGGAGGGAGATGGTAGGATTGGACTTGTTCTATGTCAGTATGGCCAGCAATAATTTTAGGCATAAGAGTCTAACCATGCTCTCACCCTCTACACAACAAACATCAAAGTTTTCATTGTCAAATTTTTCTGAAAGTCATGTTGTGTTCTCATTTTAGCTCAGATTTTAATTGAGCCAAAAAGGCTCAATTAAATTAAGAAAACATAAATGCCTGTATATAAAAAATATATATAATTAAAATGTAATTTTTTAAGAAAGAAATGGTAAAACTCGGACGTGTTGTGTTGTTGTGTCTGTACCGCTTTGATTCCGCAGATAATTGTTGTGTTTCCTATCTTCACCAATGCCGAACCATCTGCTGTGGATATGGATCCTGAAATAAAAGGAAATATAGAAAGTGCTCCCAAAAGAATATTCCCTTAGAGATGAATAAAAGTGGGTCAGAACCAGCAGCTCGCCTCACCAATGTTCAGGGTTGTGGTTCTGAATTCGGACAGCTCCCGTCCATCAGGTCGACAGTTTTCTTTCTGGATCGGAAACAATTTCAGATTGAATTTTCAAATGAAATATGTAGAAACGTTTATTGAATAAGAAGATCGATGATAACCATGAACTGAACATGGAACATTTCACAAACCAAAAAGCTTCTGTGATATTCCAGAGGCTCCGCAATCCTATAGGTAAGATAGAGACAGCCTAATGAAGACATCATTACTTCGTACACGCTTTAATAAAATGAAGTGGAGAGGCAATGGAAAACTGACAGAAGTTCATCTTGTTCTATATTTATCTAAGAATCAGACGACGAACACATTTAATGTGCCGCTATTTTTTTATAATTTCATAAGCAACAAGAAACTAAAATAAAAGGCTCGCATTTGTAAATAAAAATGAAAAGTTTGAACAATCTTACTTGAAACCAGCCGCCATGATGTTTTGGTTAACCACGTGGGTTTGTACTACGGTGGCCCGTTAGAGGTGCACTGGTGCGAGTGCAACACTGAATTTCTCCATTGAATGTTTTTATAAGCAATAATTGGGTGCACAAGTTTCCATTCAGTTACTTCTGACTATGACTGAATAGAGGGGAAGATACAATTGAGCACAATTCTCTGACAGAATGTTTAATTTATCTCTTGTTAAAAGTGCAGTCACTCTGAAAAAAATTTATTGCATTGTAAAAAGAGATAAGCTAAAGATTTTTTAGAAGAATTATGGTCAGCAGTAAAGCTGTATTGTCTTAAATTAATTATAAATAATTGCCGTCGTTTCCACATATTCCCAGTAGGTGGCAGTGTTTTATGACTGCTGCCTGTCTCGGAGCGACGCGGTTCCTTCTTGTCTCAAACTGATGATGTGTCGAGAAACAACAGTGACTTCCGTGTCGCGGTTGTGTACAGTTGTGATTGGAAGCAGAGTTCATCTGTCCACGGAACAATGGATATATGACGGGTTATTCATAATTTTCACTGTGAGCGAGTTATTGTAAGCTTGCGTTTTCATATAGGTAGGTTGGAACTGGAGCACCGGCTGCAAGGTTTCAATTCAAACATCACGGAAACAAGCTAGCCTCTCGGCTAGCCACCTGGGCAGGTGGTCTGTTAAAGGCTGTTTTAAGGAAAATGGATATCCTCTGTGATATAGTCCAAGCTCTTTTTGCTTTGGCAGCTCTCGGCTTGATTGTGGTGAGTAATATTTGACGTTGATGCGGTTGGAACATATTAAGAATTTATTGATTAAAATGTGATGCAAGAAGCTGGCTACAGTCTTACAGTTTTTGTGCTTTTAATTGACAATCCTGGGCAAAATGAAGACTTATTTCTACTCTTCAGTTTATAATGTACAATGTGTCCAGGTTGTCATGAGGAGTGAGGTGTAATGACGCTGGTTATAAATGAGTGTTTTAGCCCTGCAAGCATAATTACTGAAGCCTTACAGTTAGTTCGAGTCAGCAAATGTTAGCATCTACACAACACATGATGACACTCTACCACCGTGATTGAATTGGAAGAGAATTACGACTGCTTTAAATTGTGTCTAGTTGAAAATTATTTTTTCTTTATCAACTATAGTTTTTGCCAAGATCGGATTAAGTTTACATCTCAATTTGTTTTCTTTTTTACCTATTTTATATTGAGCACACACAACATACCAGAAGCCATACTCATAAGCTGAGTATAGCAGGATTTACTAAGTATTTAGCCAAATGTTATACAAAGACTATCTAGAAGTCATAAATGTTTCAAACCAACAAATAAGATGAAAATAAACTTATAATGTGTAGTTAAAAAAATTCCAGTCTGTACAATGTAACAATATTTTGTTTGCTTTAATATGAACATAATCCTCAGATATTATGTTGCTGTCCTCAAAACACATGGTAACTTCAAACTTACCATGTGTACAAAATGTGTAATGGGAGGCATGCAGCTAATAAGATGAGATTCACTACCATATTTATCCCGTTATAGGTGCTTGTAGTCGCACATCTGACTGCAGGGATGGTGAACCTGACTCGCCACGAGAATGAGAAATACTTCCTCACAGCCACAGGAGAGCGCAAACCCTTCCCGAGTCTGCATGATCCATTTTCTAGAGAGCTTTCTGTGGTGATACCTGCCTACAACGAGGAGATCCGAAGTGAGTTATCCCTGCTTTTCCGTCAGGGACTGTTTTGCAGTAGCAAAATAAATAAATTGAGAAAGCAGTCTGTAATGTGATTTATAATTTCAATGAAATGTAAATCACTAAACCTAACAACAGGCCTTCACTAACAACTGGGAAGCTCCCAGTAATGCATCAAACTTCATCCGTTAGGTTTCATGTCACAGTCCAGCCATGGAAAACTGAAAAGTCTTGCATCTTTCCTTGATTTCAGTGCCTGTGATGCTTGATGAAGCAATGCAGTACTTGGAGAATAGACAAGTGAGTAAAAAATATAATCGTATGAAAAGTCTTGTTGTACTTACTGATATAGAAAGTGCAAGTTTTATGGCAGCACCGTTATTTTATTCTGTGCTTAGTTTTGATTAAAAATGTTTATGCATCTTGCATGGATCAGTACACCAATTTAATTTTTCGACTGCACATTCTATGTTAGTACAACAATTGTTTATCGTTTCTCATAAGAGAACAGTTTATTTAAAAGATTCAGAGACTATTTGTGGATTATAAAAAGAATCTAAGAGTAGGAGAGCATCTTCTAAAAGCTCTCGTTTCAGGATTTGGGTTTTATTTCCAACAGCTACCGTTAGGTGGCATCATTGGTCTGATTGAACGCATCGTTGTGACAATCCCTCTCAATTATCTCACTGCAGAAACAAAACCCCTCTTTCACCTATGAGGTCATTGTGGTTGATGATGGCAGCAGAGACAAAACCACAGAGGTAATAGTTTAAATCGTATTTTTAATATGCTCCCATGAGTTCTGCTCTACTTTGTTCAGTGATGCAGCTTAAGCTGGGATGTTTTTGTGATGCTCTGCCAGGTTGCGTTACGTTACACCAACAAATACAGTGCAGATAAAGTGAGGGTCCTGACGCTGGTGAAGAACAGGGGGAAAGGAGGAGCAGTGAGAATGGTGAGACTGTGGACCGCAGAATTTTATTTTATTTTTTCAGACGTAATTGACATGTTTTGATTTTGTGTTGCTATTACTAATGCTGGAGTCTCTCTGCTGCTCCTAAAGGGAACTCTGAGCTCCAGAGGGAAACTCATACTGATGGCAGATGCTGATGGAGCCACAAGGTTTTCTGATCTTGAGAAAGTGGAGGCTGGACTGAAAGACCTCAGCACCGGACCAGTTGGGTTTTGATTTAACTTTTTCTGTACAGTCTCTTATAAATGTACAGTACTGTGTTTTTATCAGTTGTCCTCCAGACTTTTTAAAGTTAATGTTTCCTTTTGAAATCTGGCTCTTTTTCATATATTATACAGCATATGCTTAAAAACATATGGCAGTGGACAAGTAAAGTGTGAAATATGTTTTTCAGCCCTAAAATAATTTTCTCAATCAGATTAATAATATGTGAAAATAATGTATTTTGTTCAAAATAGGTCAAACATGAGAAGATGTATAATCTACTGCATGTCCCATTGTCAGCCAACAAATCAGAATCACCTCATTGGTTCTAAAATTATTCATATGTTTCTGGGTATTTCTCCAGAAAATGATTGGTAAAGTAAATACGCAAATTTTCAGCTTAATCTAATCTGCATTGACAATAAACCTCTTTAGTGTGGCTGTTACAGAATTAAGAAAACTGAATGCATTGTATTGTGCGTATCTGTGGGAAAAGTCTAAAACAAAGTCATAAAACAAAGTCAAAGGGTAACATTAAAAACGTTTTTTATGACACATCTGTGGCTCAGAAAAACAAGCAGAAATTACCCTAATTGTTCATTTAAGATCCTAAAAGCAGTTTGAAATGTGAACTCCATAACCTTTGTTTAAAGTCCTATTTTTCAAATACTCCTCCAGTGCACACACTGTGATGTCACCTCTGCTCTTAACATAAAAGTATGACCTCTAATGGCAGGGAGACTAGAATAAATGTTTGAAATGCTGATCTTCTCTCACTGCATATTAAAACTCTTCAGAAGCAACATTTTTACAAAAGCGGATATGAGAAAATGGCCATAATGGGCATTCTGTGGCTGTTCCTTCAGTTCAGACTTAAATGATTTCATAAACAAATAAAAGTAATACTGAGGAAAAATAGTCATGTACCACACCTAAAATGAGTGGAAAGAAAAAGTGAAACAAAGGTTTTAAGACACTCAGAAGCACAGATTATTTACTCCGTTTTTTTTCCTGCAGGAAAACTTTGCCATTTCCTGTGGTTCCAGAGCCCACCTAGAAAAGGACTCTGTAGCTCAGGTAAATTCTTTTGTCTTCTTAAAGAGGGGTGGGGGAAGCAACAAATTGTGTCTATTTTGAGCAATGAATTGCCAATTTTGTATTTCTTCAGCGATCTGTGTTTCGTACATTCCTAATGTATGGCTTCCACTTCCTGGTGTGGTTCTTATGTGTGAGGGGAATCAAAGACACACAATGTGGCTTCAAGCTTTTCACACGGGAAGCTGCTCTCAAGACCTTCTCCTTTCTCCATGTAGAGCGATGGTAAGAAACTGCAAACCCAATAAATCACGCAGTGATCCAACTGTAATGTGTTAGGATGGAAATCTGTACATGGTTAGGGTCATTAACTTTTATTTATAAATGCTTGGTAAGAAAGGAAAGTTTTTTGACAAGTTTTTCAAACTGCTTATTAATTATAAAGGAATTATTTATTTAATTATTTTTTATTTAGAAGTCAATATTCTGTGATGAAGTCCTCCTATCCCTGGAAGCATTTTCACATTTTGTCATCATATTATTACAAACTTCAATGTGTCTTATAGTGATTTTATATAACTAGGTCATTAAAATAAAATATCAGTAGATATAGTATAAAACGAAGTCATCAATAGAACTGTTTAAATTATTCTTCCTCTCTTTTAAAATGTTATTTAGCTGCTGTGAAACCTGGATTCATGCTGCTCTGTATCTGCCTTTGCTCTCAGGGCTTTTGACGTGGAGCTCCTGTACATCGCCCAATGTTTTAAAATCCCCATAGCAGAAGTGGCGGTGAACTGGACAGAAATAGAAGGTTGGTTAGTCATAAAGTATTTGATCTTCACCCTTTACCTCTTGTTTGTCCCCAAACTGATTCGTTTGTAGTTTTTTTAAATACAAGTTAGCTACTTTTTTTTTGTCAGTCATTTTTAATTGCCCGCAAAGCTCCACAGTTTAACTGCTTGGCTTTAAAGAACTTCTGTTGAAAGTGCAGAGTTGATTTTTCCTCTTTCAGGGTCCAAACTGGTCCCATTTTGGAGCTGGCTGCAGATGGGACGGGATCTGATTTTCATTCGCCTGCGCTACATCACCGGAGCCTGGAAACTGCATTCGCCTCATAAGACTGATTAGCTAAAAGAACAAGCCATTGTGTCATAGAGACAACCTGATATAGGACCATGGAGCCTTACAGTGAGCATACGGGAGAGGGGAAGTTCTGTGTCTGTGATTCAACTTAATCATCAGAAAAAGCAAAGCTTAAATCAATTTTCCATCCAAACATTATTGGAAATGAGATAATGACACAGTTGAGGATTCCTGGTGGTTCTGCCTTTTTATGTGGATGCTGGCTTTTTATTGGCCGCTGTTACACACGTGTTCCTGTTGCAAACAGGATATCTGATCGATCCTGTACTGATGTCTCCTGATGTTTATATTGTCCTCAATCAGCTAAGAATGTAAGAGTTGCCTGTAGAAATCATGTGGAGTGTCTGTCAAAAGAACAAATGTGGTTGATAGACTGAATGACTTGAAACATAATTAAACAGAAAATAACAGTACAGAGATTTATTTTATTGTCAGTATTTTTTATGCCCTTTAATGGTCATTCTTTATAAATGCATACATTTTTGTTTTTAGTAATTTTCCAACAAAAATGGATATCAAATTTAGATCTGAAAAATGTATACATTAATTACATTTGCTTTGGCCGTTTCCACTGTCTGGGTTATATCACCTTATAACAACTCATTATCAGTAAACTACAGACATCAGTATCGGACAGTCGCTTTTAAAACTCTTAAGGCCAGAAATTTCTTATTAGAAGGAAAATGGAACCTTTTAACGTTACACATGCGTCCAGGACATGGTCTACAGCTGTCGCCTCTCTTTGCAATAAGCATGTACCAGTACCAGAGACGATGTCAAGAGTATTTCCTTGGCTATGGAGAAAAAGAACTTGAACCTCTTCACATAGTGTGAAAGGAAGTCCATTGTGAAGTTTCTCCTATCAGCAATAATCTGGAAAGTCAAGTAATCTGCTGGTGTTTGGTCGCTGTTTTATGAAGTCATGTCATCTTGACATAAAAATCTGGATGATAGCGGGTTTTTTTTCTTACTTTTGAGTTCTGACAAGGCAGAAATTATCTTTCAAAAAGAAACTGCTCAATCATTTGGTGTGGTTAGCATTAAATTGGCCTCTGGTAATACAGCAAAGAATCTCTGTGTTATCTCTGACCAGGACATGTCAGTTAAATCCCCTATTAAACTGGTTTCTATGATTTCTTTCATCTCTAGGTTATTGACGAAATGATACCTGTAACCCTTTCTTCGCAAGAGTCTCTTGAAACTAATGCTATTACCCCCAAATTTGGGGCCTTTAGGGAAGTAGATAATCAACCTCCATCGTACATCAGAGATCTGATTGTTCAAAATGTTCTCAACAGCACTTCATTCAGACTGCAGGTTTTCTGCGGGTTCCTGGAATTTCTAAAAGTAGAATGGGAGGCAGATATTTTAGTTATCAGGGTCCTCTCCTGTCCAACCAGCTCCCAGTTTTAATTAGTAGAAAGGATAGACACCCTTTCCTCCTTCTATGACGAGGCTCAAAATGTTCTTTTTTGATAAAGCCTAGAGGAGCTGAGGTGATCCTGACATTACCTTGCTATGGCTAAGGCTGCCGGAGGACATTATGACCACTTCTCCTTGCTCTGATATGTTCTCATTCATTCTAATGTTATATCAAATGCTGCCATTTCAACTTTTACCTTTATGTTCTTTTTTTCCTTTTCAAAGTTACCCTTGGTCTGGTGCTCTATTTAACTAAATTGAGATGTACGTTTTTTGTTTAGAATGGCATGCAACTGTGTACCTGTAACCCCAGAGCAACATTTATCTAATCTGACTGATTAAAATTTAAATTTGACTAAATATCTAATTAGGTTCTATGTTTTAGCTATAAGGGTGTCTGAGTATTTTATTTATCTAATTAAAAACATAACAGAACCTTTGAATTCTAGTTGAATATACCCTTTTACATCATCCACAGGTTGACATTTTGTGGAAAAGGTCCAGAGAGAGTAGCTTCTTTTTCCTAAAATGAACTTTAATAGTGCTGTTTTCTTCCTGAAAACAGCAGGCCCCAGAGATGCGCATGTCTCTGGGGCCTCACGAGGCCCCAGGGAGCGCATCCTGTTTGTGTCCTCTCTGTCTGCGCTCTTACAGCCAGACAAGACACAGAGGCGGTGAATCATCATCTGCACAGTTCATGCTTCCTGTCTCCGGAATCAGCTCTTTTGTGAAAGAAAAAAAAACATTTTGGCTGTGGGACGCCTCTGCTTCCCTGTGTTGAGTCTTTGGAAACACCGGTTTTTACTCAGGTCTCTGCGGTCCGCCGCTGATAGGGTTATTGGATGATTTACCTGCCGGTTGGTGGAAGGGGGGATAAAGCATGTTTTTCTGAAAGGGTCTCCTGAGAGGTTTCACTTGGTGCTGGCAGTAACGTTACGTTTCGCAGCAGTTGCTGTAAACTGTGAAAATGTCAAACTTGTAGACTCACTGTCGCCAGCCGAGTCTGCGTCATTAACTGGACTGGTCACGGCACTCCCAATAAAAGTATCGTATCCATCCGCAATAAAAAAGACCTCTACGTGACTTGCAACGATGAGTGATCATGCAAACCTTGATTCAACAACGGAAAACTCACATTTCACAGCGTGGAGGAATTTATGTAGCAATAGCGCTAAAAATGAATCCCAGTTTTATAATTCCTTCACACCACAGGTGCAATGTTTTCGTTTGTCTGTATTATTACTATAACTTAATGTTAAGCGACAGTCTAATAAGCAAATTGTTCCATGATGCTATAATTTCAGTTTGTCAGATAAAGAAATTAACATTTCCACTAATTTCTGTGGAAATAAACACAAATGTGTTAGTTGTAGTTTTAAGAGGTCAGATAACTAATGTTAGAAGTGAACTATAAATAGCTTATAAATAAGACAATATATCGCTGGCTGACCTGGAAAACTTGCTAAAATAGCCTGAACGAGAACAGGTGTTATTGTAGTTCTCCAGGAAGTATAACGTGATGAATGGGGAGACGTGCGCGTTGTCCGTGGCTCAGGTGGCACTGATGCACGGGCGCGCGCACCGAATCTGAAATCCCTGAAATCCTGGGAAAGTTCCAGGACGGTGGGGGGAGGCGGAGGGATCCAGCACACAGGCGCTGCGGTTCCAGCCAGGCTGACGCCGCCGAGGCTGTGTGGCGCTCGGCTGTGGCTGCTGGAGGAGCGGAGTCTCTGAGCTCCACGAAACCTGCGTCAAGACGAGAAAACGTGTTGGCGCAGCACCGGAAGACACTGTCTCCAGTATTTCACAATAAAATTACTGGACTCTGTTAGTCACTTTTTCAGCTTTGAGCATCCTTTAGTGAGCTAGAAACGATTCGTCATTACCGTAATCCTAAAAATAACATTCAGAGAATATATGTTCTCCAAGTTAAATATTGATTAGGGCTAACGTGTTTTTGTACATTTAAACATTTCTCTTTGACAAACATTTCAGATATACTTGAATAAAAAAAACATAACATGTATCCATGCTTATATAATGAATTAATATAAACATTAGGTTATAAAACAAATGTATGTTCATGAATTCATCTAGAGCAGGATTGTCATGCATTGAGGTCCCTGACTGCAGTTTGAAAATTGGGCAAATTTGGCCCTCCAAAGTCCATCAGTGCAGATGGACACCGATTGTAAATGTTTTAGGATCAAATTTCCATATCAAGTATATGTCTATTTAAACAAAAAATGCTAAGTACTCCACAAATGATTCTTCCTTTACAGGCTACATCCAGCAACCTGTTTCTCTCTGCCACTTTTATTTTGAAATAGAACTAACTGGATGCACTTCTGTTTTACTACTTTCTTCATTTTTCAACGTAAACACACGCTCCTAGACACAACCCACTCTGCACACACATGCACACACACTTGCAGATAAACACACCTTCACAACCTCAGCACACCGGCCTGACCCGCTGCAGACGCGGAAACCTCCACACACGGTCAACAATTAGCGGTGCACTTGCTATGACAACACAGGTGAGAAATGAAATAACAACACACTATTTGAGAGGGTTATGTGTGTTTTTGTCATTTTACAGTTTGTTATGAATTTGCATCCGATACAAAGCGCAGAGATTGTTATTGTCTTAGGAGTTGCGTAAGATGTTTACTCTGACAACTTTTATTCTGGTTGCTATTGAAATGCTTTTCTCTTAACATAAAACTTAATTAAAATTTTAAGATGTCAATTTTAGATCATAAGACTGTTTTAACATGTTTTCATTAATTTCTAAAAGCGTTCCTGTGGTGACGACATGTTGTTAAACATTATACATAAGACCTGTAGTAATGTCTACTTTATGTTTTCTTTTATGTTTTTTTATGTCACATACTCCTGCGCATAGTAAAGGTGTGTATGCAGAGGTTAGGGCAGAAACCGGATTCTGCAGCGGCACAGGGACTGGATGCAACGATAGTTAAAGGAAGCTGGCATGTTTACTTTTTTGGGAAGGGGTGCACTGGTGATAAAGCATTAGGTAATTAGCCTATCTGAGGCTGCAGACTGAGTGACGCCAGGCTCCATAAAGCAGCGGCAGCAGCAGAGACGGACTGATGCAGCTTTGCTGTCATTGTAAGAAGAAAAAAAAAGCCCTCCTCAGCTGTCTGCTTGTCTGCCATTCAGGGGCCACAGAACTGGTCACATTTCAACCAACAAGCACAACTATACAGACATGCAGATGCGCAGATCTCACAATGGCTGTGAGATCTGCTCAAATGTGGATCTGTTATTTAGTCACATACATTATGCCATAGTCACCTTTAAAGACGAAGTTCCAAGTCATTCTAAGTCATCTTTTACATTTCCGGTCTTTTTTTTTCTAAAGTTGCATCCAATGTGCAAAAACCCCACAATATGCATAATGTGCAACAAAGCTGCAATCAGCATTGCAAGGATGAAGTGAAAATGCTGAGAGCCTGAACCACACAATGAGAAAAAACAAGCAGGCAAGTTGTAATCTTCTGCTTCTGTCTCCGATAATTCCAGTGTAAATATTTTAGAGGCTGGACATCAAAGTGTCTCTTTTTGTACATCCGCACCTCGCTGTGGGCATTTGTGTAATATTCAGTGGCTATTTAGGCGGACAGAAAGATACAAACACAGGGACTGTGTTTCTGTCTCCCTCCCTGTCTCGCTCTCCCCCTCCTGTTCTGTGATGTGTTCTGGCCAGACAGTAAGGCTCCTGGGCGTCAGTGGCATGATCATAGAAACAGAGGCCAGAAAGGACATTCCTCATTGTTGGTGGATCTAGAAATGAGCCTGGCCATCTTGGCTTTCTCTAACTGAGACAGTTTTGTTAAGCATTTAATGCTCCCCTTCTGAGAAAAATATAGTTTAGCATTTGGAAGACCACTGTGATACAGGCATGCTCTGTGTAACCCTGCTGATTGAGCCTCCTTATTATGGAAATCAACCTACAATGCCCGTATGGACCAATTTAACCTTTCCCATACTAATGAAGTTAAGGGAAAGTGATTTGTGGTTATTTTTTATCTTTTTACAATTAAGTAAAACGTCTGGAAAGTGTGACATCGATTAGCATTCAGCCCCTGTTACTCTGCTACCTCAAAATAAATCAATATCTAAAGCTTTGATAATCTCAGAGAACTGTTCAATCCAACCTCTAAAAGAGTGCTGCACAACTACAAAGTGTTAAAGACCTACTTGTCCAGCTCATTTAAAAGGCCAAAAAAGCAGAACCATGAGGCTTATAATAATTCTGGAGGAGCTGCAGAGATTCACAGCTCAGGTGGGAGAAACTGATAGTAACTGTTAGCCGTGCCCTCTACAAATTTGCCGTTTGTTGTCGAGTGTCAGGACAAAAGCCAGAGTTGAAAGACATAAGAAGTTAGGAACAAACTTTAAAAGCGGATACAGCAAACATGTGGTAGAAAGTGCTCTAGTCAGAGAAACCAAAACTGAACTTTTTGGCCTACATGCAAAACATAACGCTTGGGGGTGGGAGGGAGTTATGGCCTTCTCGGCATCCAGGAATATGAGGTACTTGAACCATATTCATACTACCTTTAGCTCAGTTGATTTGCTCTCTTCATCCTGACCTACTAACTAGTACACTCCCTACTCGGATGTTGAAAATAATGAACATAATGGGGATTTTTCTCCAGGAAATCAAATTACCGTACTTTTGTTATTTTGCTCTTCCTAAAAGATAAACAATCCAAATGAGAAGAACAACATCTTCTTTGTGCTTGTAGTTATAAATGGTAACATTATTGTCACCGGTGATACATACAGTCTGTGCTATCACAAAAACCTGAGCTGCACACAGACAGAATCGTAGCGGAAAATAGCAGACAGGTTCTCATGACAAGATGTACACACAGACAGAAGAGCTGAGTCCAAGGTTTGAATTAGGTCCTATGCACAACCCTCTCTATCAATAAAGGCGATGGCAGCATCAGAAAGGGTGGATGCTTTTCATCTGGATCCAGGAAAGCTAGTCCGGGTTGGATAGAGTCAAACACTGGAGTTATTTATCTGAAGGGAAAAATACTCAAGGTTACAAATGTCAAGTCAAGTCAACTCAGAAGATTCACTTTCCATTTGGACAACAAATCTAACCTTGCAATTAGAAATGGCTTAGATTAAAGTTCATCCATGTGCTGCAAAGGTCCAGTCAAAGACCAGAGCTAAATCCAATTGAGAATTTGTGGCAAAGACTTGGAAACAGATGTTTACATAACAGTCTGTCAAATCCAACTGATCTAGAGATGTTTTTCAAAGAAGAATGAGAAATAAATTCTAGTCTCTAGATGAAGCATACCTAAAAATACGTGCAGCTGCAAGGCAGCGACAGGTGGTTCTACAGTGTCCACTCAGATGTGCTGGATATAAATGTGGACAACATTTTTTCAAAGCATGAATCACTTCCCTTCTACTTCACAAATACATCTCTTTGCCCTCAAAATGTACAAACAGTGCTTTCATTCACCTGAATTAGCAAAACTGTTCCTTAACTCGGTCTCTCCTCTCTCTTGCTAGATGATTGAAACCTGAGCTGGATGTCTGGCTGCGTGAGGAAAAACTATCCCTGCAGGAGGTTCTGAATCCAAAGCTCCCGGATCCCATCTGTGCCAACACAGAGAAGGGATTTACGGTTTACACTGTGCTGGCTGACGTCCAGCTTCTTCCCCCGGAGCTGCTTGGAAGTTACAGCAAAATAATAAAAGAAACGTCTCTGTTTACTCATCACAATACCTCTTTCATCCTCTGTTTTTTTGTCTTGTGTCCTGGCTGTAAGTTATTTGCCTCTTCACTCCTTCACTTCAAGGGAACAATTGCACTGCTAACTGGACCTCATCTCAGCCCATCCTGCCAGCTCTTTATCCATATCAAAATGAACTCTTCGTCATCTATTACATCCTTGTTCTCCTTCACCAGCCCTGCAGTTAAGCGTCTGCTCGGCTGGAAACAAGGAGATGAGGAGGAAAAGTGGGCAGAAAAGGCCGTGGATTCTCTGGTGAAGAAACTGAAGAAGAAAAAGGGAGCAATGGAGGAACTGGAGCGAGCCCTCAGCTGCCCTGGGCAGCCCAGTGAGTAGCACATTGATAAACACAGAAGAGCTTAGCCTATGGTGCTGCCTAAAGCAGCATTCATAGCTGATAAACAGTCACAAGACAATCTCGAGATGAGCTCAGAAAAATGCGACCTTCATAATTTTATCCATGGCTTCATGATGCTTCTACCTGTAAAATCATCAAATCAAAAGAGCTGCGCCTAAGTTAGCTTGGAATATTTGCCAGACTAGTTTCATTTTATGTTATTGTAATCTATTAACTCTTCTTGCATTAGCAAACACTCATGTGTTCGAAGTATATAATATTACAAACTTGATGTTATAATATATAATACATAATGCACTGCTAACTGAGGCAGTTAAAATCCCAGTTAAGGACTTTTCTTTGTATTTCATTGGGGTTTCTCTGTAGATTACCTTCTGCAGAATGATGTACATACATTATTTTATTTTTATGAGAGTATTCTGCCAGGTGTTTTTTGTACCAGTGTTGCATCAGTTGGTATCCGTCTTTCGTTGGTTTTGTAGCAGCTGTGATTACCAATGAGTGACAACCAGCCACCAGGGGAGATGAACACTCCTTTAAAATTGCTGGTCACTGCCTGTCAGATAGTCCTCCTGGTATCATGTTATTTATAAAACAGTTTATAATAGGAGAGCACATGTTTACATGTATTCATTTATATATAGTATTTCTTTATTCTTATGTCATTTTTTCTTTTCTTAATAGGGTGATGCCAGAAAATTACTTGCGGTCCCAATGCTGCTAGAAATTTCTGAAGGTTCCTCTGTATAATCCATTATAGGGAATTATGTTTATAAATGTCCAAGTCATTTGTAGTTCACAGTTTGTTTCATTAGGGGCCATAATTTGTCATGTTTCATAACAGACAAGTGGTTTAGAGCCAGAATCAATGGAAATACAAGAGTAATGTAATGTGATCAAAAAATAATATGTAACTAATGATATACGTATACAATTTGAGCATTTTTCTGATTATGTAGGTTTAGTCATTTAAATAATTAATCACCAAGATAAATAAACTAATATTTATCTTGATACGTAGAAGGATAATAATTTGTTTGTGGGTATGGAATGGATATAAGTTTTGATGAAGTAGGTATGAAATTGGGATATGAATATACAAGCTGTGAAGTTAATAATATTGAAAACAATGGAAAAAAACACAATGAAATGATGTAATTTGACTTTTCTTTTCTAGTGTTTCATCACTGAAAGACACATTAAAGAGTTTCTAAGAACTTTAGAAGTTAGAAGTTGTAATAATTGAGACTTTATTACAAGGTCTAACTTTTATAAATGACCAGACATCTCACCAAAAGTCACAACTCTGAAAATAAAAGTTCAAAATCCAAGCTGGTTGATAAACGACATATTCTGACTCTCTCCTCTCTGGATAGTCATCTCATGACCTTTGATATTTATCAAATCTATTAGTAAAAACTGCAGACCAAATAGCTTAAAGCAGCTCCATCTGCTCTGACTACACCAGTAATATGGTTCCTGATTGTTGAGCTCTAATGATTCAGTTTTAGTCTGCATTTAGCCACATGTGTTCCTGTTTTTATTCCAACCTTCAGGTAAGTGTGTTACAATTCCTCGGTCGCTGGATGGGAGACTGCAGGTGTCCCACAGGAAGGGTCTTCCCCACGTCATCTACTGCAGGGTGTGGCGCTGGCCTGACCTGCAGTCTCACCATGAGCTGAAACCCCTCGAATGCTGCGAGTTCCCTTTTGGCTCCAAACAGAAGGACATCTGCGTCAACCCCTACCACTACAGGCGGGTGGAGACACCAGGTACAAGAAAGAATCTGCCCGAGTGTTTGGTGAAAGACAGGATGCATAAACTGATTGTGTTTATCGGTGGATTTTGAGTTTGTGTTGTCTTCTGTGGGTGTTTTATGAGCTCTCTCTCACTTGTGTCATCAGTGCTTCCACCAGTTCTGGTTCCACGCCACAGTGAGTTCAACCCTCAGCACAGTTTACTGGCCAAGTTCAGGAATGCCTCCCTGAACAACGAGCCACTGATGCCACAGAATGCCACCTACCCGGACTCCTTCCCGCCGCTTCCCATCTCCTCCTTCTCCTCCTCTCCAACTTCCTCCCTCGCCCAGTCGCCCACTTCACAGAGTTACCCCAACTCCCCCAGCAGCTCTGCAGAGCCTGGCAGTCCGTATCACATCACAGGTAGGAACCAAAATATCCTAGCTGTTAAAGATGCTGACCTTGATGAATTTGCATTGATTATTTTTCTCCTTCTGATGTTTGTGTTATTCTAGCTGAGACTCCTCCCCCTCCATACAGCATGATGGAGACAAATACTCAAGAAGATATGAAGCCAAGCAATTCCACAGAAACCCCAAAGCTCACATTCTCTGCTCCCCACAGAGGTAATTTATCATTTTTCTCCATTCTGAAAAATCTATTAAATTGTTTTTTTTAAAGTCCACCATTCCTTCTAAGTTAACCCTGTCTTTAGATATGAGGCCTGTTTGTTACGAAGAGCCTGAGTACTGGTGCTCCATAGCTTACTACGAGCTCAACAACCGGGTGGGGGAGACGTTCCACGCCTCGTCCCGCAGCGTCTTGGTTGACGGCTTTACAGACCCATCCAACAACAAGAACCGATTCTGTCTCGGTCTGCTTTCCAATGTCAACCGCAACTCCACCATCGAGCACACTCGGAGGCACATAGGCAAAGGTGAGTACCTCCAGCTGAGTTACATTAAGCCCACAAACTTCAGTTAATTTTAATGGGATGTTATGTGACAGACCAACACAAAGCAGTGGAGTAGAATGGAGGGGAAATGATACAACAAATAATGCAGTAAATTGTATTCGGTCCTCTATAGTCTGAAAGCAAAATACACAGTCTTTCCTTGTAAATTTGAGCATTTACAAGGTAACGCAAGAATAAGCAAAAAGAAAAAAAAGATAATTAATGTGTAAAAATGAACACACACACACATGCAAATATTTTAAAGAAGTATTTTCACAGATTCTCAAACTGAGGTTGAACATAACCTGTTGGATGTTTATGATCAGAATTATATAGGTCACCTGGATTTAATTTAATATTGGAGATGTATATCTATTGAACAAATATAGATTGATGATGTGAAGGGATTTTGCTCCCTTTTTCTAAAGCCACCTCAACTTTTAACAAGTGGTAATTATTCAGTATTACTGTATGTTAGACTGGAAGGAACTCTGTGTTTCAGGATTTTTTTTGCAGTTTTCTAGAAGTTTTAAAAAAAACATTCCTAATGTTCAGGTAAAACAAAATCTTGATCTGATTTGTCTGAACACTGAAAAACCATATTTTTCAAAAAATGAAGATGCAGTAGCATGAATAAATATTTGTCACAATTCATTAAATTCATGCATGAAACTATGACTCTAAGACTAATTGGCCAATTTATCAGAATAATCATTTCTCCTTTTGCTGTTTCCTTGGTGATGATAATGTTTATGTCAGAATACATAAACGTTATTAATCTTCTAATTTTCTAGTGGCTTATTTATACTGGATTTTCTCAGTAAGCTTGAATGTAACACCTCCTTCCTTCCCTTTTTCTCAGGTTTACATCTGTACTACGTGGGAGGGGAGGTTTATGCAGAGTGTCTGAGTGACAGCAGCATCTTTGTCCAGAGCCGTAACTGTAACTTCCAGCATGGCTTCCACACCACCACCGTGTGCAAGATCCCCAGCGGCTGCAGCCTCAAGATCTTCAACAACCAGCTGTTCGCTCAGCTTCTCGCCCAGTCTGTCAACCATGGCTTTGAGGTCGTCTACGAGCTCACCAAGATGTGCACCATCCGCATGAGCTTCGTCAAGGTACCAGAGTTAATTTTTCATTTTACATCTGCGGGAACAGGCCCAGTAATTCTTCCTGAAAGCTGATTGAAAAGTTAGGGCTTGCACTGTACATTGTTGGTTGTAATTTATTGAGCAGTGAAATGTTTAGACCTTATAGCCGCTGCCAGACATGTCAGATCTTGCCACATGCAAGGTGGGGTAACACTCCCTCCTGTTAGCACCCACACAGCCATCCCACCAGCTGAGATTTATGGCCACTTCCATTCCTCAGGGTTGGGGTGCTGAATACCACCGTCAAGATGTGACCAGCACCCCCTGCTGGATAGAAGTGCACCTGCATGGACCTCTGCAGTGGCTCGACAAGGTGCTTACCCAGATGGGATCCCCGCACAACCCCATCTCTTCTGTATCATAACATAAACGCAGACACACGCTTCTGAGTGGGCGGTCACTGTCTTCACATAGGTAGTCATATGTTCTGTCCGTGGGTTTATCTCATCACATCTCATTATGACTATTGTGAGAGTCATAAGGATGTACTCTAGAGTTCAAATGTTTTTGCATTTGAACTGTTTTTGCATTTAACTTGATGTAAAGACACAACGTAATTTCAGCGTAATGAAACATTTCTGGATTCAGACACTTTAGCTGTACAAAAACTAAATGGGATCTATTTGGAGGTACTCTTATGTTAGTGATTTGTGGTGTATTTCCTTGTTTTGACCAATGTTTGACTGAATGTACTGGTTTTTTTTACATCTCCAATTAAACGTTTTTCTTTATCATTTGTTTTTCCAACACTAAGATTTTTTGAAGCCTTAGTGCCCTTATTAAGAATAAAGCTCAAACCGTACTGTAAATTCATTTTGTAGTTGGTGTCTGAGTATGTTTTTATTTTTATAGACTCAGCAGACATAGATGTCATAATTTTTACATTACACATTTGGCTTGTGTTAACTTATTTAGATCTAAATAATCTTGTGCTAAATTTTAAGATAAAAAGAACATACAAAATGTTACCTTAACCCTCTATAGCATAATTTCTTATTTTTTTGGGGAAAAATAATTCCTGCATTCTTTGGGAGCTTGATTGTCCCTAATTACATATCAATCATAAAATCAGACCCTGACGGATTTGGGTTTGTTGCCTCAGGGTAACATTGTGCTGCAAGGTGTCTAAAACACCAAGGTTTTCTACAGTACTTATGAGAAGTGAAATACAAATCAAACAAAAACTATATTAATAAAAAAAACATTTTTTGACAAAAATTAATCAGACATGGTTCCAACTCACCAAATATAAAATACACTAACTTTCATTAATGAATGGTACATTTGAGCAAATTACTAAAACGAGCATTTGTGTGTTAGTACATGTGTATGTTTGGTGGAGTTAGGGCTGTAAGCTCTTTTTTTTATAATTCTGATTTTTTTTGGTAGAATTTGAACCAAGACAAGAATAACATTTCCACCAGCTCCCATATCTAGTAGGTGGTGGCACGGCACACCCTGTGCACCAAGCTTTATGGAATACCATTTGCAGCAGCCATATGAAGTACCCTGCAGCCCCATATTTTTGGTTTTGGCAGGTATTGCTTCAGTTTTTGCCTCTCTTGGAATAGGAACATTTGTTAATTGATGAGCAGCTTATCACCCTTTGGGACCGAAGTTAGTTTTGAGGATAAACAAACAATGAAATAATGGTTGTACAGTGGATCCTCATATTTTCATTGGGAATGACCCCAACTTGTGAATCATGCACCTCCTGTCCATGAAATGACAGGAGGTGTGCTTTGTGTGCTTTGTCACAGCAAAGCACACAGAATCCATCTCCTGTTGCTGTTAGTGCTGTGATAATTATTTTGTAATCAACTGCATATCAACGCACAAGAATAATATTGTCTGGCCAAAAGGGCCCCAACTGTGCAGTGTTGCATTGAGGCAACAAACAAAAAAACAGTTTTAGCATATAAATAATACAAAAAAAGTCTTGAAATGATCTACAATGCTTCTTTACATACTCACAAGCATGAAAATATTTTTAGTTAGAGTTACCCAAAATTTAAACATGAAGAAAAGTGATGTATAACTTTCATGAAGGAGGCAAGGGGTAGCATGTAACTCTGCTTCATAAAAAGGACTGCTCCTCTTACCAGTAAAATAACTTCAATACCTATTTTATTTGGACAAAAATATGTCTGGTGGTACTTTAAGTCAGGCCCCCCAAAAAATAAAACAAAGGAGCAATGTGAGGTACAGATGTGTGGTTTGTTGCCTGAGCGCAACACCATGCCATAGAGGGTTAAAAATCATCTGTGACACTCTATTGGGTGAAAATATGACCACTGATTGTCACTAGGAAAAACATCAAACTATAAATTCAGCATTTCTTTTAAAGCAATGCTACAGTTGCTTTTGAACATTTCAGGTGAATTACATCAGGTTGATGTTCACAATAATACAACACATAAATACCACAAAAACAGCAAGGAAGAACAAAAACACACAAGATAAATAAGTAATTAGAAGACACAATATAAATACAACAATGCAGGGATGCAATGTCTTAAAAACGTTAGACAGTTACAATTAAATGTCCTGATTAAAACTGCAATACAAAGGACAGTAAAACCAACTAACTAAACTAAAACATAAAGCAAATGGAGAAAATGTTTTGCTTACACATTAAAAATGATTTTCTGTCCAGTTCAAAGTCAGATTTTGAACAGCTTCATCTAATTATGCATAAATTACTTATTTGTATTTTCTTTCACAATCCTTGTGATGTATCATAAACACTATCAAACATACTCTGGTCACTGTCAACAGCCCTGAAAGTGCTGCTGTGATTGGCTACGACTTTGTGCAGCCAGGAGCTGCTGCTGCTGCTGCAGGAACCGGATCACCTCTGGACTCCTGAGCAGAGACTGAAACACAGAGACATTCATGTTAGACTGGTGATGCAAATGTGGAAAGAACTGTACATCAATACAGTAGATGTACATCAATACAGTAGATCAGGAATCTGCCATATGTGGTCTACCATTCGACGAACTGGTGTATGAATGTGTGTGTGTTTGTGAGTATCGATATGTGAATATGGATTAAGTGCAAAGTACTTTATTTATTCAATACACTAGAAAAGAGTTATATAAATTCAGTCCATTTATCAAGTTTCAGAAACAAAAAAATGTATGAATGACGGTGAAGCCAACACTTATTTAAAGCAAAATAACAAATGTTTCAGCAATTTAATCTGTATGTTGGAAAAAAGTAAAATCTAAGTTCCAGACAATTTACCTGACATTTCAGGAAAGCGACATTTAGATTTGAAGAAAGTAATTTAAGTCCCAAGATGCAATGTAACCTCAAAGTTTGAAAAAAATTTAACTTCAAGTTCTGGGAAATAACCCCAAAGTTATTTTTCTTGCGTGTCCGGTCTGGCAGTGTGACGATTAGAACTGGGGCCCAAGAGAAGACTAGATTTACTTTGCACAAGTGCGGCAATAAGGCTTTTGCTGTAATGCGTGATTATATTTGCAAAAACCCTTCATTAGAAATTTCTTTTAATGCCTTTAAAATGTAATGGACACAGAGATGAACAAGAAAGAGACAAAAAGAAAGGGAGAGAGGTGGTGTAAAAAGTTAAAAACAGAGAAGGTGAGAATAAAAGAGAAAAAGAGTGATAGTGAGAATATAAGAAAACACTAGTAGAGGTAGTAGTAGTATGAAACAGAACTGAGTAACCACAGTGACAAACAACAAGTATGACAATAACAATGTCACAGCAAAGCACACAGTAGTAATTAATAGAGATGTTTTTAGTTTAAGTTCTTGAAAGAAACATCTAAATTCTGGGAGGTAACCACTTAGGTAAAGGAACATCCCAGGAACTTTTCAGAAAAAGTAAACCAGATAGTTCCAAAACAAAAATACTCTTATTTTATCTTTCCAATCCTGAAAAGTAATCTCTAGAATTTACTTTCTCAAGAGTTTATGGCAAAATAAAGGTGAGCACGCTTTTAATAGGTACTTGGTCTGGAAGAGTAACTTGTAAATTCCAGAAAGTATTCTGCAAGGTTAGAAAAAAGTTCAGGATGCTTCAGCACATGAGAGCAGAATCCGGTCAACGACTCACCAGTCTTTTCTGGTTGAGGACTTGCTCTATAAGGGAGGGTCTGGCTGGACGGTCCCCCATGGCTCCCAGGCGCTGCTTGTTCACAGACACTGGACGCTCCTCAGAGTTTTCCTGGTCATCCCCACAAAAAGAGCAGCTATGTAAATCGGAATGTAGAAACAAGAGAAAAACACCCGCAATACCTGAAAATATTTACAACTTTTATTTTAAAACGACCCTTTAGGTTTCCTTACATCAAGCTTCCCGCTGGACATAGCCTGGTCGCTCTTCTTCTTCTTATATTTATCCTTATACATCTTGTTGCGATGTTTTTTGCACATCCACGGCTTCCTCTGCTTGGCCACCTGTGTGGTGGTCTCCGTGCAGCCCTCGTAGGTGCACTGTTTGGGGGCGTTGTCGCCCTCCGAGGTCTCCTCTTCATTGAGCTCCTCCGGGCTGGCTGCACCTTCTCTGGGATCAGACGCGTCCAGCACGTCGCTCTCGTCGTCCGGATCGTCCACGCTGAAAGAGGATACGTTGTTCTCCGATTCATGTGGCGTTGTCACGTTTCTGCTGTCCACAGCTCCGCTTTTACTTACGAAATACCGCTGGCCGTCTTTAGTGAGCAGAAGAGTGGAGTCCTTGTCTTTATTTGCAGCGGATGAAGAACTGTCCTTGTTGCTCATAGTTATGGCAGTAAACGCAACGCTAATCGCCAGTTCTCTACAACAACCTCACTTGGATACGTATTCATGTACGAAACAAGCAGCTACAAGTTACTAGTACATATTTTTGTCATAAAACACGCATTACCTTCGTAAAACAAATGTGCATAACCGCCCATAGGCGAAAGCTACACTTCCGCGATGATATTCTTCTTCTCTGGCATTGTGTTTGCGCCTGACAACAGCGACACCCTTTGGCTCAAACGAGAGCTACACATAAGACTGTTGGATATTTCAATTCTCTAAACAGTATGAAAAAACAATTCGTACTTGTTCTACCTCTCTTTGATTTACACTTTCTCGTCTTCTCCTCAGATTAATGTACTTCTTAGTCGTCTACCGCTTGTCATAAATGCTTGGAAAACCGACTTGGAAAAATATTAAGGTGACTTACATCACGCTTATTCAAAAGATCAAATCAAAGCAAATCTGTGTGATGACAGTTATTCAATTGAGCAACAGAAACCTCCCAATACCCTCAAGAGAAAAAAACACACACAAACAATTTAGTTTTTAAATGTGTTTTAATTATTACTTTTGATTATTGACAGACCATTGATGAAGAGAGGTACAGGTTTCAGTATTCAGGAAAGGCTGAATGCAGTAGAGCAGCAGTGAGAGCACTTTGGTTAACCATGTACCGGAGAGTGTGGGTTTCATCAGCACAACATATTCACACTGCAGCACTTAACTGTGTAAATGTCATGATAGGAAGAAATGCAGAAATACAGACAAATGACACAACTGCTTTAAAATCTCTAAAAAAACAAAAACAAAACAAACAAGTGCAGTTCTGCATGTCTCCCTTCACATCTGTAACTGAAAATCAAAATTATTGTTTGATTTTGCACATAGAGCTGGATCTTTGTTAGAACTGATAATGAAGCAAAAATGATGGTTTCTGTTTTTTTTGTTTTTTTTACCACAAATGTATATTTGACTGAGTGGATTTATCTAGGTGAAACATCATCAGGTAAAAATGATACTATTCATTTCAACTGTTGCTTTTTTTCTCCATTTTGACCAGATGACTGAATTCACATTTCTTTTCTTGCTTATTGACTGTCAGACATGATTATTTTTGTTTCATTTTTTAGTTTTTTTTACAATTGTCATATATTTACTACTAGTAAAGAAATATACTGTATTGTGAACTATCAAAATAAATAAAACTGTTATTTACATAACATATAAACAATACTTCAACACTAAACATTTTTTATTATAAGAATAGGCTACTGTATGTCTGTCATGCTTTCATCTAAATAAATGAAGTCATGAATGAGGTTTACAGAGCTTAAACAAGTCCTCCATCTTTTAACTGCTTTGCACAAGTGCTGCTGGTTTTCATCTGTCCTGCCATTGTTTCTGTCATCTTTAACTATAAAAAGATTGCAAGACATTTGTGTAAATAGGCACCCCTTCATACCATCAGTACACATTTGAGAAGCATTTGGACCACAACAATCATACCGCTCTTAAATGTTGGCATAAAGGTGCATCTCAGTAAATCAGAATAAAAGTTCATTTATGTCATTAAATAAATTCAATAGCTGAAAGTATGCTATAAACTGTTTAAATAGTTTATTTCTGTTAATATTAATAATTGATTGACAACTTACACTTAATGAAAAACTCAAATCCTATTGTTTAGACAGCCAAATTATCCCATTAGACAAATAAAAAAATGTTAAAATGGGAATGTTATTTTATGAGAGTCTACACAATTATGTGGAAGTACTGACTTGATAGTTGCCCAGCTGACCAACATTGACAAAAAGAGATAATTGCAGAAGAAGCTGGCTTTCCACAGAGTGCTGTATACACTCTGAATACCGATGGAAAATTGAGTGGAAGAAAAAAGTGTATGGGGAATCTTAAGATGATTTTGAAACAAAGTCCACTCAAGAATTTTCCCTTCCCTCTGCTGAAGATGCTGATGTCTGATATAAGCAGGACCTGGTACTTATCCATGCTGCCTAGATTCCCAGTACCATTTTTACTGATCATGACATCAAGCTTGGTCAGAAAACTTGCCTGACTTAGACATGAAAGAGAATTGATGAGATATTGTCAAAAGGAAGATGAGAAACACTTTTTCCAACAATGCAGGTGAGTTGAAGGCCACAATTACATCAACCTGTGCTTCCTGAACATCTCAGCAGAGAGAGGCTGACCTCCATTACATGCTCCACTGATCTAGTAGTTCATGCAAAAGGAGCCCCTGACCAAGCAGCGAATCCATACATTGTAAATTGCCTACATGGATATTCCCAGTAAGCTGATAAAAAAAATTGTTTATGGGTTTCATGTAACATTAAAATACACATCTGAAGTTTTCATTTGTGTTATAAATCTGGTAAATATGAGTTTCACAGTTTGAATCAAGCTGATGAAATAAATGAACTTTTCAATAATTTTTCTAATTTGATGAGATGCAGCTGAATATTAATGGATTACAGCTGTGGTGTTGGTTGAAAATAAAGATCAATGAAGGGTCAGTGAATGTGAGTGTGTTCAGAAAAAGTGGTTCAGATGTCTGCTACAAGCATTTGGATGCTGCTGTATCTTCTGGTTTAAGATGTTGTGACCATAGCAGGTATAAAGAAGAGAGAAGATGCACCATTATCGTCTTTGTAACATGTAAACCCTGTGTTAGGCGAAGCTCTAGTGGAGCAGAGCTGTAGCACGAGTCTCTGAACATCTTCACAAATTTCTGCTTCTAGTAGCTCTGATTCAGGGGTTGACCAAATCTACCCCAGCCTACTTTAACATATCCCACTTCTATTTCTACATATGTCTCCTTCATTTTTATTCCACTATGCTCTTTAGGGCGACAACTATTTTTTTTCTCTATGAAAAAGACAATGCGTATAAAAAAATGTAGTAAAGAAATCATGATTAAATAAGGTTCAATAAAACATGAACATTGGTCAGTGTTCTCATATTGCCATATTGAGCCGTTCCAGAAGTGAGGAAGCTCCCATGTTTGGCCCGGATCATCACCGAAAGGAAAACAATTCTCGCCCTTTCTTGCTCCTTGAGCTCGACATGTGCTCAGATGAGAGAATGTTCAAAAGAAACAAAAAGAAGTCCATCTTTCTACTTCCACCCCTCCATCAATCTCTCCTCTTGAATTGGATAGATGGATTCAGGGGATTTTAAAAATGCTCTCTTAATTGTCTTTTTTCCGCAGTTATCTGCAATGACCCCACAGTCAGGTGTGGGAGGGTCGTCTCCTTTTCCTCCTCTTCCTTCTCCTCTATACAGGAGGAGCTGGATGAGGATTTCCTCCATGCTTCTCCTCCTCCCCCTCCGTCTAATTGCTAGAAGGGCGAGCTGGGGGAGCAGATGGTGCTGACCGAGCTGATGGAGACATCATCGGAGTCCGACAGGGGGCTTGGATCCGAGGAGGGGTCAGAGCAAGACTCAGGGGTCGGACAGGGAGGGTCTGCGGGCAAGCCGGGGAGGCAACTGGGAGGCTCTGGTCGGAGTGCCCTCGCTGTCATTTCTGCGTTCACAGTCTGGATCATCTGCAAAGGCGACGGCTTCACATTCGGGTGGCGTCCTCGTCTGAGAACCTGCCCCTCCTTATCAAGAGGGGTGGCCTGTCAGAGACAAACACAGTAAAACATCATGATCAGATCCATCATGTGTAATCCTGTAAGGGTGGTAGAGAAGTTTTGCACATGCTGGTCAGGACATGATTTGTGACTAAGTGGGCAGTCACAAGAGGAATTACCAAGTTAAATAGGCTACATAAGGTTTTTGATTTCTCCAAAGCTTTGCCAGGGTTTCCTACCCAGTTCAGTCATGATTTGATATATTTACAGGATCAAATTTTCTAAGTTCTAAGTGCTTTTCCAGATAGCATAAGAATCCTGCACCATTCCTTTAATTTCCATAAAACTTCCTCATAAGATTCATCATTCTGAGCTCAAATATACACCAAAGCAACTAGAAATCCGACACATTGGTTCATCAAAACTGCTAATTTTGTTGTTAATTTATTCATGTGTGTCATCAATTCCTCTTGCCACTGGTGTCTCAAAAAGCCGTGACTCTCAAGGTCGTTCATATGTCAGTGGTTGGGCCAGACAACAAAAGCCAGGGAAGTGAAGCTGCAGAGCAAGGCCAGTTCTTGAAAGAGTGAGCTGGGTTGGAAGCGACACACATCAAAAATGATTAACATATTCATGCACACAAGAGTAAAACCACAGGAATTCAAAGACACAAACAGAGAACAACAGCATTTGTTTGAGAAGGCAGAATTCACAAAAACATTCACTGAAAAAAATTACTGTGTCACTCATTTTTGATGTTTTCCATCAAAGATGTAGCTTTGTTCCAGGAGACACAAATAAATGAACACAACACAGGACAGTGCAAGTTAGGCAGGTGTGAAATGTGTGTTCAGACCGAGGGGAGGATGAAAGGGAAGAAGCAAAAAGCCGAGTACAAACACCAAATCATGCTGAAATAGCAGCACAGCAGCAGCAGCCAACCAGCGGGGTAGCACTCAGCGATGGATGGGACTGGGGCCATCAATTCTACAGACACTATTTTAGCTTTTTTTGATTCTGACCACTTTGTGGCATTTTTCACATTTCCATGGAAACCTGGCATACCTTATCCAGTACATAGCCGGGTGCTGGTAGAAATCCAACGACCCAGATCGCTGCATAGAAAAGCTGTCATCCAGCTGAACACAAAGAGAAACCAACACCAGCACACGTGAGAAAACTTCACTCAGAAAGCTGGAACTGCCTAAAGTGTTGGAGTTATGTGAACAAAATAAGAAAAAAATGGTTCTTTTGTGTAAAACATTTTAATTGCGCAATAGCTGTCAAAGCAGTGGAATAACAGGGTCTGCAGTTGATTACTTACAGAAATGACTGACACCCCCGCGTTGGTGTCGTTGACCTTAAGCCCAGTGTTGAAGTGCTTCTTTATCTTTCCCGCTACAGACAACTGGTGTTCGTTTTCACACAGACCCTCGTTCTGCATTGAGCAAAAGATTAGCAAGTCAGACTTTCTGAAGGAAAGACAGTTTCACAAACTGACAGATGTTGTACTTACAGTAACCCAAGGATGCTCCAGCACCTGCAGGGCAGTGTATCTCTGGTCCACCTCCACCTCCAGCATGGACCGGATCAGATCCTGCAGAAACAAACAGCAGACAGTGAGCTTGTTTCTGTGGTAGCACATCATCATCTTCACAGTCACGAAGAATTCGGGGGATTGCTTACCTTCGCTGTCTCTGACACGTTGTCCCAGTACGGAAGAGGAAATTCAAGCTGCCCCATCAGTATCTGATCAAAAAGGGCTTCTTGATCCTCACTGCTCCTGCAAAAATGTTCATGAACTAGTTCTATGATAGAGCATTTTCACAGCTATCGTAAGACTTTCAGGAGTAGTATAGAGACATCGAGTGGCGGAAATAAGCAATTGCAAAAACAATGACCCTTGAAAAGAAACATTTAATACCTTAAATAGCTCATTTAAGGTTTTGTATAAACACCCTGTTCAAAGAACAAAATATTCAAATGACTCCAATTAAACTTCAACACAATACATTATATCAAGTTTCTGTCAACCAAAGCTACATATTGGAACCCTGATGCAATAAAGAACTTCTATTTGTATGTAACTATAAGCTTACCCTCGAAAAGGTGGGAAACCACACAGTAGGATGTAGGTGATAACTCCAGCTGCCCAGATGTCCACCTTAAGGCCATACCTATTCAAAGATAAAGAAATAATTAGAATGGGAAATACTGCATATCTGATGAGAAGACACGATTTCATTTTTCTCTGCAGCCATCATCACGTCTGATCTGAATTAGTACTCTTACCCTGTCTCTGCGATAATTTCAGGTGCTACATATGTTGGGGTCCCGCAGACCGTGTAGAGGGGTCCATCCAACACCGTCGCTAAACCAAAGTCTCCCAGTTTCAGACTTTTACTGCCATCTGCGTGTTCATAGACCTACAAATTTACATAAAGAACAATCGGTCTGACTAGTGGTTTGGTTTTAGACAACTCCAAGGAGTGGAACACAATGCAGTAGGAAAAATGTTAAAGGCTAATAAGCAGTTAATATATCTTATCTGCCATAAATACTAAAATGTTGTCCTAAAAGGATTAAAAACCAAAGTAGACTTCTATCACCTCAAAATTTAAAAGCTATGTGAAAGCTATTTTAAGAAATGTTTTGCCAAAATAATGACTTTGTATTGAGAACAGAACAGGCAGATGAATACTGACAGAATGACTGACCAATATAAAAACAAAGGTTTGTAAAAATTGCCATAGCAGTTTAACTGGATTTTTCTTAGGTAGTATAAGCTGCCTGCTCCTTACTGGGGTTTTTTTGACCAGTCAGTTGCTCTAGCAGCTCATTGACCTATTTAGACTCTGTGGTAGGAGATATCAAAGTAATCTGTGGGAAAATAAAATACCAGGATGATTTATTTTAATTAAAGCTTTTAACACAAGTCAATTTTCTTCTTAGGCCTTTTAATGAGCCATCATTTGATGCAGGTCTGCTAAACCAGGGAGAGAACTGAAACATGCAGGATGCCGGCCCTCGAGGACTTTGGGCACCCCTGCTGTAACGGTAGAAGCAAAAAGGCTGGAGCTAATATAGTGCCAGCAGCAGTTTAGCTCTGTGCTAAGCACAAAAGTAATGAACAAAAATATTAAGAGTTTTATATATTGCAATCGGATATTAACTGTTGAAAAATCCCGAACTGTCCTAGTATCTGCCTGAAGTTTGAATGAATGTGACACAGGATCACTTGCCACATTTTGGGTGGAAGAACAACAAAATTTGGAGTAGGAAAATGACAAAAATAATTAGAACAGAAGGATGAAGACAGAAATGAGTGATACTACATTTTCAGGGACCAAGCAAAGATGCAGGACACCACAAATCACCAAGTTACTGTACATGTGTCAACTCACCAGCAGGTTTTCTGGTTTGATGTCTCTGTGCACGATGTTGAGGCTGTGGAGGTATTTGATGGCGTTGGCCAGATTGTAGAGCATCCCACTGGCATCCCTCTCCGTGTATCTGTTGGCAGAGGTGATGGCGTCGAATAGATCTCCCCCCTGCAGATGAGTCATGTGAGTTATTAGGACTGGAACCATACTGTTTTGGGGAAACAGTCTGACATTTTCCCATTCAATCTTTTCTGCAGGAAATAGATTTCTTTATTGAACAGTGCATGTTTTATCTGATCAGGAAGTAAAAGGGGTGATGTATGACCCCATTTCTCAGCTTGTTTGAAACTTTTCATTCACATCTGTAATATGCATTTTCTACTAATTACTTCTGTTGATTACTTTAACCGTTTCTCTCAGGTTTCAGATTGTCATATTTTTTGCCTTTCCAGGCTCTTCTCCTCTCTCATGCTCTCTAAGACTGTCTCTCCAAGTGAGCTAAATGGAGCAGAGGACTAAAATAGAACTCTGGTTTTCTGTCATCTAGCACTTTCTCAGACTTTCTGAAGCTTTGGACAAAGTAGCACAAGAAAATGCCACACACAGTATCCGGGTTTGACCTCCCGACTGACAATTGTTTAAATTAGAGCTGGAAAACAACCCTGCTTAATTGCAGTGGGTACAAGACATTACCTCACAGATAAATAAGAAGTAGTGGATAGATGTGAAGTGGGAGAAAATGGATAATTGATTTTAATAATTTTTTTTTTGACAAATAAAAAACCTGAAAAGTCTGGCATGCATTTCTGTGCACCTCTGCTTGTTTAGGGTGTTGTCCTGCTGGAAGATGTACCTCCACTTCAGCGTCAAGTTTTTTGCAGCTTCCCAGGATTTTCTTGCATAAGTTATTGCCAAGGATTCCCACAGGATGGTGCTGCCACCGCCATGTCTAACAATGGGTGTGGTGTTCAGGGTAATGTGCATTGTCACATTACCCTGAACATTACCCAGTTTAATTTGGGAACATCCCTCCTGATGCTGTTTTCTGACTGCTCCCTTAGTTCAAATTAAAGTAACAAACCCAAATCAAAAGCCAACAAAAAATCCAGAAGAAATACATTATTACTATCCTCTTATTTTGTATTAGTTGTCTCTCTCGCTCTCTCAGTCACTGGCAGTGACTATGTTCCACCTCATTCATCCTCAGTCTTCTCTCCATCCTCCTCCCTCTTTTGGACATGGTAACAAGTACGCACATTTCTCCCACAGACTGGCTCACGTCTATATCCTGTAGTACTCCATACAACAGAACGAACAGATGGATCACATTCCTGGCTCCTGAATTATGCACGAACATTTCTCGACTCATAGAGCAGGAGAGAGAATGAAGAATGCGAGCACAAGAGCGCCTGGAGCCAAGGAGAGATTCTCTCCATCTCATGCTGCGTGACTTCGTCATTCGTTGCGCTGCTTGATTGCTACGCCTCTGTCTCTGTCGTCATCTTAGCTGCTCCACTCAAGATATGGATCAGCATTATGTGTAATAGAATATACACTGGAAACTTGGTTTGGTAACATATCCCTAAGCAGAGCAAATGGCCATGAATCTGTTGACAGCTGAACTTTAGGATTTGTTGAAGAGTGGTAGGAAGAAAGCCTTTGTTGGAAAAGAAAAAGGCCAAAAGAGGTGCTGTTTGCAGTTTGCCACAAGTCCTTAATGAATGGAGTTAAATACAGGACAACCCTGGAAGAAAATGTTTTAAAGGCTGGAATATGGAGGTTCACCATCAAGGAGGAAAACCTACAACAACATCTAAATCTAACCTACAGCTAGAGATGCAATGGAATGGTTTACAGCATGTTTCAGTACTAAAATGGCCCTGTCAAAGGCCAAACCAAAATCCAATTTAAGAGATGTGGCGAAGTGAGAAAATTACTAAAGCTCTTCCAGACAAACTGAGATTTGGCTATTTTGAAAAGATGAATTAGAAAAAAAAAGCCATTGTTTTAGATGTGCAGAGTTGGTAGAAATGTACACAAAATGTATGCCACACTTTTCAGATTTTTAGTTGGTTAATTAGGTAAACCATTATTTCACCAGGCAAAACATTATGGATGCTTTATTTGCAACATGAACCTGAAAGCATAAAACCAAAGCAGAGAGGTGGACAACTGCAGTTATAATTGCAAATAATTGGAAATAAAGTTAAAACCATGAATCCTCTCCTTTGCACTTCATAATTTTGCACTACTCTGTGTTGACCTGTCACACAGATATCTTAACCCTCTACGGCATGACTTTTTATTTAGAGGGCTAATTATTTCTACTGAGGTTTGGGGCTTATGTGTCAAAATATAAAAAAGTTTAAAGATACTGTATAGACGTCAGTCAATATGAAATAAACATACCTTGACCAGTTCCATGACCAGGTAAAGCTCATTATAAGTGTCCACTTCCTCAATGAGTAAAACAATATTTGGGTGCTTGACCCTGCGGAGGATGGCCACCTCATTCTGAATCATGTGTTCCTTAGAGCAAACAGAAAAACATTAACATTAACAGGCTAAGCAAAACATGTTTGAAGCTAATCTATATTAGCTTAAATTACAGTCTATGCATGATGCTCTCTATGAAAACTTATTTTCCATTACACAGAGATTACAGTTTCTCTCCTTGACTGAACACAGTTTAAATTCAAAAGTTGCTTTGGGAGTCTCTTTCTTCAGACATTTGTTTACCTTGCCTCTGCATTTGCCCTTGTTGATGATCTTCAGCGCGTACTCCCTTCCCGTGGAGAGCTCTACACATTCGCGCACAACTGCAAAGTTCCCGTCACCAAGCATCCGGCCCACCCTGTAGCGATCCGATATGTAGGACGGCACGACAGGAACTTCGTCCTGGAGAATCTCAGCTGCAGGTGCAGAAAAGGTTCGAATCAGTTTACAGACTACAAATTATGTACCACTTTATAAAAATGGTTTTCAGGGCTCTGAGTGAAAAAAAATCAAATATTAAGATGTCATGTTAATTTAGAACATGTTCATCCTTTTCTCCAGATCAGTAAATTTTTTTCTCTCCAGATATTGAAGCTTCTAACTGCCTAACCTTTTTACACAATATAAAACAGCATCAATATTTTACAGTAAGGCACCAAAGGAGGGAAGAAGAGGTGAGAAACTGTGTTGAGAACAGAATGTACAAATCAGAGAAGCATAAAGAAGGTACAAAAAGAGGCATCAAAGGTCACAAAAACTGACTCATATATGTTTGACATTTGAACGTGTCAAGCTTTTCCTTATTAAATAATAAATGAAACAATTTTGCAACATAAATGTCCCTCACCTTCAGGAACGACTCCATTGCTGTCTTCCGCTGGGCTAGAAACCTCGGCGGAAGACAAAGAGGTGGAGGAACCCAGTGACCCCTGCAAAGAGGGAGAGAAATTTGCATTCACCACAAACTCTGCAGAAAAAGATTCCTCAAGTTAGATGATCTAATATGAATAATCTGCCATTCTCTAAAGATAACAATGTCAGGATTTCCTTTAACATGTAACTTCCTTTGATGGAAGCAGCAGAACTGCAGAGAATATACTTCACAAAAGATTTCAAATAGTATGAGGTGAAAAACAAATTGGCTTCCGAGTTTGTAGGAAAGCATTATTTTAGAATAAGTATTAGCGCCACATTACTTTGTATGTCCCATGAAAAATAAGTGTTATCTTAGTATTTAAATAATTCCTTTTGCTGATTGGTTCTTAATAATCCAATCAGAATGAAGACGCAAAACTTTCAACAATAATATAAATCAAAGTTCAAGGTGGTCTAATAACATTTCTCTTTGAATTGGCAGCATTAGGTTATTTAGAGAATTTCTACTACAAAACAAGTGAAAGGTCCATCACGGAAAACATCAAGTATTGGGAAAAACAAGACGATGATTAATCACCCAGTGCCTCCAAAATGGAGGCAAGGTAGTGAATGTCGCTTTGCTCCCCACTTTTTTAAAGCTGCCCTGGATAACTGCCATTATCTCATCTCAGAGACTATCACTGTGTGTGTGCGCGTGCGCATGTGTGTTTCAGATACACCTCTTTAGTTTTTGCATGACTTCTTTGTTATGACATTTTAAGTATATAATAGACATGCCATCCATTGAAATAAACTATGAAAACATCATTGGTACTAATTTTATGTAAGTAAGTATATATCTTTATTTTTCAAATGAAGAGAAAAAAAGTCAGTTGCAGAAAAATATTTTTGCTCAATAGAAAAAATATCTTCTTGAGGGCAAATGAATACATTATGCTGCTGAGAAGCACAAACCCTTTTCTGTGTCAAAACTTTGCAGATTTTCTTGTGAAAAAAGATGACTGACACTTGTACATTGTGAGGATCTTCACCGTTGTTACAGAAATGAAAAAGGCCATTTTACTGAACTTTAACGACTTTTGTTCAGAACCTATTTACAGAAGTGCTCTGCCCTAATTCTTCGCCTGAGTTGCTGTCAGTGCATTTACTCATCTCTGTTGCTGTGACCTGAAAAACGCCTATCTGAATGTAGCCATGAGTCAGACAAAAGTCTGATTTATATAATGTTTGTGTTTGGTCGGGCACTTATTTCCCGGAACAAGAAAACCCACTTAATGCCCGACGGCCCTGCGGTGCTTTTCGTCTCCTCTTTCTGCTCTTGTATTTTTCCTCCTCCGTATGTCCACTTCTGTTGTTGTGCCCTAATCGTACATCTACGCTCGTCGTCTCATTTCAAACTCCTATCTCTACCACTCTCTCTCTCTTGCTTCCTGCCACAGAGGGAAACAAAATACTGTTGCTATGGAGACTGCTCACAGAGAGAGGAGAGCAGCAGCTTATGAAACTTCCAGCCAGGAGACAGAAAGCCTATATATGGCCATTTCCTGTCTGCGGACTGGGAGGTGAGCTCAACCTTCGATGAAAACGCTGCCTGTCTTTTCTGTGAGGACGCCGGTGAGACAGATGGAGCGACAGACAGAGTGAGAGAGAAAGGATGAGGAGTCTGTTCTGGGTGATGTTAATCATGATTATATCATAAAGCCCAGTGTTCTCCCTGCTGGCTCATTTTGTTATTTCTGACTCCAGAGCTCGGCACTCTTGTTTGAACTGAGTCACTCTGCTAAAAAACACACATTTGGCAAAACCTTTCAAATCATTTTTTTGGACATACTTCTCTTCAAATCTGCAATGGGAACACTCGGAAGCTGAAAACTGGTCAGTGGATAAAAGAGAATTAGGGAGGCTGACTTTAAATGGGAAGCATAATCGCAGAAGCAGATGTGTTGAGGTAGAAATAATGATCTGTTCTGTGGTGGTAAAGAAAGGCTGCCAGCTGTAGAGCTGCAGATTAAAAATGCAGTGCACATTTACATGCACATTTACATAACCAACTTAGAGATATTTCCAGCTTTGTCCTCTGTGCTGCTGTCTGAATCTGATTAGGAGACACATCCCGAAGCCTTCCTGCTCTCTGTCCTCAAAGAATAGAGGCTCTTTTTTTCCCCTGCAGGCTCTCTTGTCACTTTCAGTGCCAGACAATATTATTAGAAGGACTTAACGCTGTTTGTTTTTGGTGGAAAAATGTAATATGATTTAATGGAAACGGAAGAGTTTGTTTTGTCCCTGCATGACTCTCTGGTTTTAAAAAGAGAGATTAGATTACCAGACTTGTCTAGACAAACTGTCTTTTCTGCTCTGCCACTCAAACAAGGTGATGGGATCTTATTGGGATTTTGAACTTCATTTGCAGAGATTTAAGTTAATGCACCCAAGACACTTTTTTTTTAAAAGAGAAGACTTCAGCTGTGCTTTCTAAAGTAGTAAAATTAAAATCAGCTCAGTAAACTGTAAGTAAGGCATTTAAAATTACCTATTGTGCATTAATTAAACTTCAAACAGGAAAGTAGAGATGATTGAATCTTTTCACTTATTTGAATGTTTGAAGGCTTATTTTCACATTTAGTGACTAACAAAAACAGGACCATTTGTTATTCATACATACCAGAAACAAGGAAGCCATGGATTTTATATAAAACATTTTAGAAAGCCTGAACAACAAAAACATAAAGTAGGAATTTAAATGATAAATCTTCATATACTTGCATCTAATCCAAATGAACTGTTATGGAAACCAAAATATAAAGCACATTATTTTTTATTTTCCAAGCCCACTGAATAAGCAATTACAAAGAAATATTCTAATGAGGTTACATATTTCTACCAGTTATGTTACTAAATGGAGGAAGCTGCAATAATTGTATCTCTTTATTTACCAAAAATGCATAGATGAAGAGAAAATTGTCCAAACAGAGTGGATAGCAGCTGCTCTGGGGTTCTAGTTATTAATGCAGAGCTATTCGGCTCAGTTGGGCAGCTTATGAAAAGTTAATTGCAATCATACATAAAAATAAGAAACATAAGGAGCACAAGAAGAAAGGCCACAAAATGAAAATGAAACAACAAATTTAATGACTCAAACAAATGAAAATGAATACATTCAGAAAAAAAGGAAACACAAAACAGGAACAAATGAGCCAAGAAGAGCTGGCCGCCTCACATGACAGTCGTCATATCATGAATGTAATTGATCTAAAAAAATGGTATGGATCTCTTTGCAAAAGAGTTATATTATTGGATTGAATATTACATATTTGAAAAACATTTAAATAATTTATTTTGTTAATAAAACTTAAAAAAAAAACAAATCTACAGGTTTAGAAACTAATGAGACAGTCTCATGTGATGCAGCCAGTCACATTAAGAAAAAAATAGACTACTTAATGACGATAACACAAAAAGTATCAGGAAATACAGTACAATACAAGAAGAAAAAAAATGGATGAATAAGACAATTTTACAAGGTTTAATGGATAATTTCTTCATCTCACAGTTTCTTTCTTTCTCAAACAAACACACAAATAAATTAATGATAAATCACCCAATACAAGAAATGAGTGATATGGATGAGGGACAGAGCATGCAACTCAATGGAAATTGGATATGATTGGCTAAAATACTCGCCTAATGAACACTTGAGGAAGACACCTACGCGGGTGCAGACAATGGATGGATGGATGACTGACGAGTGAAAAGATGGTATATGTGACATTATATGGATGAGAGTCAGCTCATCCAAACAACCCGACTGTCACAGGTTCTGCAACGTGAACGTCTGTTTCCCTCATCTCCAAGATGTCACCATCATATTTTATTTTTTCGCTTAATGATTTATTTTTCACAGAGCCGTGACCTCGCCGGCTTCTTTCATTCATCTACATCCGCCTCGGATCGCAAAGCCTGATGAGGGAACCTGTGTGGCTGAACGTGTCGGCACATTTGAAAGGAAAATATGAAAGAGTAGTAGACTGCTGTTTGAGAAGCGTGAAGCCTTGAAGGGACAATGAGAAGTTTGAGCAGACAGGAGGGAGCGAAGGGAGGAGGTGGGTGACTTTGTGGATGCAAACCACTTTTATAAGCTTCGGCTGCCAGTTTACAAAAATAGGTCACGTTGTGCACAGAATGTGTAAATGAGACAGCAAGTGCATCGTGCTCATCTGCCACCAGAGCACAAATGATGATTTTATGCATAAGTGTCTCTTCTGAAGCCTACATGAATGTCTGCTCGGCTGCCTGGAGGTAACAAAAAGGCCAAAAGGTCTACAGCAAAGTTGCTCCATTTTACCCTAAAGAGTAAAACGGGTATGTAATGCAACATACTGGATTTAGAGATATTAGCAGTGTTGTGGAAAGCTAAGAGATCTAACATTCTTTAGGAATACACATGGAAATTGCTGCACTGCTAGCTATGCTAACCATGGAGATCAATAATATAACTTTTGTTTCACAATATTGGTATTGTGAATATTGACTTTTTACTTCAGTGAAATATCGCCCTATATTACTACTCATAAAGAAAAATCTAAAATCAGCTTCAGAGTTCAGAGCTTTACAAAAATTGCAGATCAGAAATGACAGGTGCAAGCAGAGAGTACAGATGTACGTGATTTGTTGAACCTGGTGCCTGCTTCTATCATTTCTCCTGTGGAAGCTATCTACAGGAGAACGAGGGGATACAATTTCACCCTTTCAAATGAGACCAGGCCTGAGACTCATTCTCACTCACTGTGAGTGAGTGGGAATGGCTGCAGCTGAAACTGTCACAGGGGAGAGAAGGAATCTCTACCACGGAGCACAGGAAAGTAAGGCGCACGGGCGAGAATTATAACATAATATTGCTGAAGAGTGTGAAGCTGCAGAGTGGAGAGGGGAGATAATGGGCTGAAAGAGGCCTCCACTCCTCCTTCCAGTCAAGCTATTGCCGCCACAGTGTAAAGTGTTAGAAATTGCAAAACCCAGAATAATCTCTCTTTATGAAATAGGCTCTCAGCTTGTGATGTTCAGAAGAATTTAACTGCTGTTTTCAGTGAACTGTGCAAAAAAAAAAGTGTGTTTTACTTTAATTTTCTCATTAGGAGTTCAGCCTACAATCACATCTCAGAATAAGCTCTTTGCCTGAGTAATTAGATGGTAATTCAATTATGTAGAAACACAAAATTGAAGGTGAATAACTGCCAACCTTTACCAATTTGAAGTTTGACTCCAGTCTGAAGCAATTCAATTTAATTTTTACTTTGGCGTATGTATTTACAGTTAAGAAAAGATATCCTGTTTATACGAAATTTATATTTTGAGTCTTCTAAATCATAACAGTTCTCCCTGTTTATTCTCGGAGTGTGTTTGGCAATGTGGGTTAATGTAATGTATGCACGTGCCAGCCTGCTTCTTTTATGTTGACCCAGTTCCAGGCAAATGCGCAAGTTCTGCTGTTTGGTTCTCAGTAGCTGCAGCCCAAATCTGATCCACTCCTGCAGCCCTGGCTAACCGCCGTGGTGAATAAAAACAACTGTACCACTGCTAGATCCTTCTTGTTTTATCAAATCGCTTCACAAATGTTGCACCAAACAGAAGCTTCTAGGCCTGTGTTTGTGTTTTCTCAAACACATTCACAGACATCTCTGTAAGTGCTTATCTAAAGGTATATAAATATTTTATGTTAATGGCATTCTATTTAAACAATCCAGCAAAACTTTTCAAATAAGTCATGTTAAATTAATATGCCTTGTGCAAATACAGTTTAATAAATGTTCTGGTTTTGTTTTTAATTATCTGTATTTGAGGTGTAAAGGTGATGCAATCCCGATATGGCAGCCAGTGTTCATCCACAGCACGGAAACTAAAGGATGCTCAACTATCGCTCTTAATATAGAAGGACTGTTTTGTAACATTGAATACTGTGGGCTACAAGCCAAGCAGAAAGCACCATTCACTGACCAGCTGTATTGGCTTATTATGTTGCCAATGTTACTGAAAATATGGCAGAATAGGAGAAATAAAAAAGAGTAACATTGTTTGTCTCGACAAAGTCTAAAAAGTATTTCAATCTGCCTAAACGGAAGGCTACATAAGAAAAGACAAGAAAATATAAAGCAAGTTATCATAGCAGGAGCAATAATGGGTTAATATATATCAAAAAAATCTCCTGAACTTTGGTCAAGACAGAAACTAATCCAAAAACTTAATACTTCCGGAAATATTTGAATCACATTTAAAACATGAAATTGAAGGACCTGCAGTAACCTTCAGCCACACAATTGGGGAAAAACTACATGAGCTTCATTTGTACTGCTGAAATCAGTAGCTCTTATAAAGTAACAAATTGCTATGCAATAAAAAAAACTATTTGACTAATGCTGAAGGAGAAAATAAAAGCTCACCATTATCACTGTTGTACCAAAATGTTCATTTTGACACATTTAAGTTAAAATGTAAGCTCGCAACAACTGGGCTATGAAATCAGGAGGAACAATTTGTCTTTGAATTAAACATTTTCCATTGAGTTGCATGTTCTTTCTCTGCATCCTACCTTCAATCCTATTGCTATCCTATCTCATATCCTCTTTAGAAACTGTTTCCAACAAATGTTTTAATCAGTAAAATAAAACTTTACAAACAGTTGAATTAATGAAGTCCTACTGCTATAAAATGTTTTCTAAGCCCTTTGCAGGGGCGTACACATACAAAATGACACAAGATCCGCCCTTGTCATTTTTAGATCAGATGCTGGACAAACTGCTGACTCATAAATCCAGAGATAACTAGAAGCGAGGGCTGGCGCTGTGCGATGCAGCGCTAACACTTGCAGATAGAATTCTCGGCGAGGAGCAAAGAGCAATGCGTCAGCATATGTGCAAATGCAATGGACGTGTTTTTCCGGCTAGTAACACGTGTCCAAAGGTATATGCCTTCAGAGCTTCTCAGAGCAGTACTGGATGAGATCAAAGCTTCACTCCCCACCCTGACTTTAGATGCTAAAAGGTGTTGGGATGTGCTGGTTTCTTCATGTTCATATGACTCTAAGATGTAGTTGGCCTATGCTCAGTCACAGCTTTGTCTTTTTCCTGAGAACATAAAAGGAGTGTGTTACAGACTTAAAAGTCTCTAAAATGTGTGGGCTGATTGTGGGTGAAAATCTTATGTGATTGTGTGCATGTGTGTGTGTATCTGCTTGTGTAATCTAGTCCTACCTGGCGTCGGCTGAGGCTGCCTGGGCTGGTCGGGGAGGGGGTGAGAGATTTCCCCGAATGAGGAGTGGACTGCTGACTGGCCGGCGTCCCGTTCACTGGATGGGGAGAAAAAAACAAGAGAAAAGTGGAACAAGACATGAGAGAGGAAAGACTGGAAAAGAAAAGCATTTAAAACTGGACTGGTGTTTTTTCAGGACATTTAAAGCAGCCCACACTTCCGCCCTCAGCACATCCATGCACATGAATGAGACAGAGTAGGAGTGAGGAAGCAGAAAAAGGAAACACTAAAATCAATTTTACGCTTCTTTCGCTTATTGTTATGTTTTGGTATCTTTCTTTAGCCATGACTTAAACCCTTTCGCTCAAACTATTTACATTGTTGGCTGGAGGTAAGCGAAGGTTGTCCTCATTTTTAACTGCCAGTTCAGTGCACGTGTGACCTCAGCAGTCTCTTTTTCCAGCTGAAGCACAGCACAAAAAATCCCCGCGGCAGGATCTCGTTAAACAAAAAAATCATATTAATCAACATTTCACCTGAGTTCTGCAGTCAGGCAGAATAAATTTGAGGGCATCATTAAGAATTTCATGTAGAGATGCATCATATCAGTACAAATGAACATGTGCAATTTTGCATTGGCAGAACTTAAAATTTTGTGGGCTACAATGCTTTTTGTGCTAGTATTCTTTACACACACCTTGTGTGGATCTTACAAAGTTGAATCCTAAAGCATAGGAAAATTGCCACGTTGCTAAAAGGGAGTAGTGAGAAAATATGAGTTATTTGAGATCAATGTGATCAATGCAGTTTTTTCCCCGAAGTGCTGGTGCCGCCCCTCGCAGAACGGCATTGTGGGCAGTGAGATACGTACCTGTATCAAACACTGCCACTGCCTGTAATTACAGTTTTTCTTTTCTCGTCTGTGAGAAATCTTTGATGTCAAAAGCATTGAAAATTTCCCTTTTTTAGTTTTCAGCAAAGTAGAGGTTTTACAAACCAAATATATTAATCAGAATCAGGCTAAAGCAAACAAGAATGTTAAAGTTTGAAACTGATTATCAAATGAAGTCCAAATCAATAAACACACTGTGAAATGGCTCCTTAGGTTAGCAGTACCATTAAATTATTTCAAAATAGATGTCAACTTTAGTGGCCATCATTAATGGGTAACATTAGCAACGGTAAGAATAAGATGACGATGCAATAGTAAAGACTGCATGTTAGACGGGACCAAATCTACCAAAGCATCCAACACTACGCTACTTTTAACTAACTACTGTAACTATAAATAAGAGGAATGAGAAGAGTTGGTTGAGTTTTAAACACTAAAATAATATTTCAACTTGCAAACCATATGCTAGTAAAGTTAGCTCTTACAGAGCCAAAAGTATGCATTTAATTCAGGATTATTGACAGTCTTACTACTTAACTGAGGGTCTGTTGGTTTGAAGGTCTGGGCTCCATTTGATAGTCACTAGTTCAAAAATTTAAATACTCAGACTAGTCAACCCTAAACACAATTCTTTAAAGAAAAAATTTGAGAAAACTTTATTGTATTATGATGTGAAAAGCACTACATATAGTGGCGGTCCTGATATTGATAACTCATCAGGCCTGATTCTGCCAGTTTGGATTGTTTGATAGAAAATTCTAGAATTTGCATTTGTTACCATTGTGTATACTAATTTCATTCGATTTATATGTTTTTTTTATGGACCCTCGATTGCATTTAATCACCTTTAGTTCAGAATATAAAGAGCTTAAAGTCTACAGGTAACACAGATTTATTAAAAATAGGTCAGCATTGTTAGAAATACCATGAAAAATAAAGACATTTTAACTCATTCCAACTGGAATCTTTTCTCCTTTTACTGAAAGCATTGCAGTAGGTTTCATGCTTGACCTTTCTCAATTCAGGGAATCACAACACTGTGCACAGAGGAAGGCAGAAGATTTTAGAAATGTCTTCAACATTGATTAGTTTTGGATTTGTCAACCTTTTTCTCTACTTGTGAAAACAAAAAAGGCAACCAAATGTATGGCCTCCGGATCTGAATGTTTCACACCCTAAGTGTTATAAATTGGAGTAGATTTAGTTTTGAAGCAATTTTATACAAAAGCTGATTTATTATGCAGTAAAAGCCTGCTGTTTGAAGAGAAAAAATATGTCTGTTACTGAAGAACTGGGAAATAGCATCAATTTACTTCAGAAAATAAAGTACAGTGAAAAAAATGCACTAAAAGAGATTTATGAATCTTTGTCGTCATCAAGCCCCTCTGCGCTCCGTGCTTTACCTTTAACCACATTTCTAAACCTTATTTTCCCACTAATCTGAAGCCTGAAGGTTGTTATATGGACAGCACATCATTTCACAGTCATTCCCTTGATGCAGCACACAAGCTTTTTGTTAATGCTTTCTTTCACTTGATTCCCTGAGCCTCAGCATGAACTGGACAAGAAAAGCCTCTTCACAGATACATTTTTGTAGTCCAATTTATGCCTAAGAACTTTCTGAATTATTCCACAGTAGAAGGAAATGAACACGGCAATCGGTTGATGGCTTCACAATAAAATGACCCAGACGTTCATCATTTTTTTACACGTGTGAGGATAAATTAAAATGATGAGCTGTCAGTGCCGTTCTTTCATTGATGAAATTCAGCATCAGCGTTAGGCAGTGGAGCCTCCTTTCAATCACAAAACGCTATTAGCCTACAGCGTTAATGTAACCGATTTTTTTAAAAACAAAAAACAACAAAATCAGTACAGTAAAGCTGTTCGTCAAGGTCAAATATCGGGGAATAAAACATCTATTAAACTGTATCATCCGGAATTTAACACATAAGTTTCGGGCTTGAAATGGCAACGGAAACGTCGGCTGAGTTTCCTACCTTCCACTTCCAGCATGGTGAAAAAAGCACAGTGTTAATCCAAAGAGGCGAAAGGAGAGCAGCACCTTTTTTAACGCGTTCCGACCGAGTGTGTGTCTGGTTGTAAACTGGTGTGAATGGGAGACGGAGCTGCGCTATACTACACCGAGAGGCGGAGAGGCTGCTTGCGCAAACTCTGACGCGCACCGGGAGCGGAGGGAGAGATAGAGAGCTGGCAGGAGAGAGAGAAGGAAGGACGGGGGGGAAAAAGAAAAAAAAACATCGAAAATTATCATCTTTTGGTACTGCTCGGTTATAGTTACCAATAAATTTATGCTTTTATTAAATCTGGCAGCAAAACAGAATGACGACCAGGAGGATTGAGCTTAAAGCAATGAATACATACTGGAGGGATTCAGAACAGAGTGTACTAAAAGCTCTGTTTCTTCATAAAGAAATGTTCTATTTATGACCTGAAAACCCACCCAAAGCCTCAGCTGCTTACTCCACACCTCCATTTCACATTCCCGAAGAAACGAAACCAGTCCACAGTATAAAAATGAATTTCTAAAGGTAATATTGGTAATAAAATGATCAACATTGTACATTCTAATAATAACTGCTTTGACAACAAATATTACAAAACGTTTTGATATTTAACTAAAGACGTTACTTTAGCTGCTATTCTCCTTGACTGATGTTGAAGTAGACCACAGTTAAACTGATATATAGTATAATGTAAATTACAAGCATGCTTCAATAAATTACAGTTTAAAATGGTGTTTATTTTAGTAATTCAATTTAAAAATGAAAATCGTATAACTCATATAAATTTATTCTAAGCAGAGTTACAAATTTCAGACTGTTATTCTTGTTAATTTTGATCATTATGGCTTAGAATTAACAAGAAACCAAAGTTCCCTGTATCAGAAAATGGCATTGATTAAGACAAATAAAATGAAAAGTTATGTTACAGTGATGTTATACCTAGAAAATCATTGAGATGACTGTTGACACATTATACAGTGTACAGCAAGGGTAATCCAGAAAATGCCATTACCAAAGAGGTTTCGATCCACATAGTGCTGTATTCAAAAATACTGCATTGCAAAACTTAATGGAAGAAAAACTGTGATCAAAAAAGGTGCATGAGCAACAGTGATGATTGAAGCCTTGTGAGGATTTTGAAGCAGAGTCTGTTCAAGAGTTTGGTGAAGTTTCGAAATGTATGGACTGCAGCAGGAGTTCGGTGCTTCAAGAACCACCACTTGCAGACCAGAATACAGCCTACACCTGTCTCATTCCCTATGTTATGTCACTTCACCAGAAATTTCAGGAGCAATTTATCTGTGCTAAAGAGAAAAATAACAAGAATATTACTCAGCAGCCTAAAACTGTCATTTTCAATAAAAATCAATTTTTCGTTCCTCAAAAATGTCAGGAGCTGAAAAACATTTTCGAAAGTCAGAAACTACATTACTGGGTCAGATTTTGTACATCAGGTGGAAAAGTTATACTTATCTGAATATGATGCAGATTTTACCCTGCAGCTGCAGACTTCAGGTGTAAATATTTGCTGGTCTAAGCTGTCTGCTTGCATGCTGCTTTAAACATTTTCATTAGATATTACAGATGCATTTTGATTTTACAACCTGAGCAGTGATTACAACAAACGAGACACTGGCTTAGTCAACAATCCTTAACAGGCTATTCAAAAATAACAGGTTATGTGATAATTTTTCATGAGGTTGTACATAATGTGCACTCAGACACATTTGAGAGCATTTGTGGGAACAGCTGTTACATAACACATTCTATTATTTAGTACATTAGTGGAAGGGAAGCTGTAACTGCACGACTGATTTTGATAACAATGCTTAAGTATTTATATACAGTAAATTAAGGGAAACACAGCTCATAAAACTCCAACAAAATAAATGCCTGTTTCTTGTTTATGGTGCAGACACACTGGAGTAGTCTTATAAGCCAAGAGCTAAATAAGGAGACTGGATTGTGCAGTAACAATTGCCACTTATGATACTCAAACCTTGGCTCCAACTGTTCTTGAATCTGCCACCTTTTATTAGTTTAATAATTCAGCTATATTTGCAGTTCATTACTGTTACTTTCAGTGCCAGTTAAAGCACAGTTTTGTAAAAGCATGGCATTAAAACTATGTTTAGAGTTAAGAAAAATATGTGGTATATTTCTCAGAGATTGAAATGCAATTGATATAAATTCAGTGCATAAAAGATATTCTTTTAATGAAGTCTTTTATTGCCCATACTTTACTTTCCAAAGTACACTTTCAACAATAGTTTTACTATTGCATGTGCAAAATAAACATAATTTAAGGTGAGATGATGTGATGTGTGTTGATAAATGCTACACATTACAGTGAAAATGTGAAAAAGCCTAAGATGGGCAAAAATGATGGCCTTCCAGTGATAGTGGAATACATAGAAAAAATATGCAACTAAAACTGGGCTATTAGCAGCCTGAAGCAAGCTCCACTATTTTTAGTGTAATTAAGACTTTAACATGTAGTTGAAGTGACAATTATGAGTCAGCTTAAAGGTGTCAGGCAGGAATGTGACTGTACATCCAACTGTTTAAGGCTATAACAGATTACAACACCAATGAGGAAGACTAAGGCTCAGGCTGACGGAAATGAACTTGTTGACCAGACGATGCTTTGGGAAATACTGAGAGTGTAACATATAGCGAAGCACCAAGAGATTGGGATCACCCAGTTATCGCTTTAAAAAAATAAACAATGGAGTAACTTCATCAAACTAAGAACTCCCACCATTTAAGTGACATGCATTTGAACCAACTTTCGCAGCAACTACAACTGCAAGTCTCCATTAGATGTGTACATCAGGAGAATGAAGTGTTTGCTCTTTCCGAGTTGCAAAATGTCTCAAGTTTGGTCAGATTGGATAAACAGCATCTGTGAAAATCATTGCTCAAATCCTGCTTAATCAAATTTAGGTCTAGACTTCCAACACCTACATCAAAACCATTCCACTAAAGTACCGACTGAATGCTTCCAGTCATTGTACTGCTGGTCAACCCAGTCTCAAGCCTTTAGCAGCTTCTATCTGGTTTTCTTGTAACACTGCCCTGTAGCGCTGCTATTAACTCGACTTCTGAAGGTTGCATGAGATTTCATTTAGTTGTGGTACAAGAGTTAAAAAAATTAGAGTGATTGCTATGACTTTGCCAAGAGTTTTGAAAACCATGTAAGATTTTTTTACAATATTTTGTGTAAATAGTAAATAAAGTGTGTGATTCTTTAAGTAGTTACGATGAACCAAATGATTCGCCTAACATCATTCTATTATTCAAGCCACATATTTTCATAAGAAATTAGCGCTGCAAAGACATTTAATACATCAAATCAACTGCAACCAAAAATAACAGCTATAATTACTGAGAACTTTAATGGCAAATAAATCCAACCAGTAATTGTCATTATGTCACAGTTGAATTTTGAGAGAAATGTTTTCTGTCTGGAATAAATTGGCACTGCGACACATAGATTACTGACTTTTAGTGAATGACCTGTATTATTCACACACATTAATGCACATTTATGTTTTCTATGTTCGCCTGCATAAACAGGTTTTATGGAGCACAAAAGTAGCGGATGCTCCAAATATAGCACATTTACAGTTCATAAAGTTTCTCAGACAGGATTGGGTTCTCTGGAGACATACTGGATCTTATTTTTGGGTCACCCCACCCCAGAGGCTTCAATACAAAGAGCGAGATGAGATGCAGAGGTGTCGAAGCGATGCTTGCTGATGACACCATCTGCACTTCTCTGTTGATTTTTAGCAGACGTGAGGCATCGACGGCGGCACAGATGGTGAGATGGGGAGAGGAACTACGTCTGAGTGTAAATTGCTTTCGCACATTATTTTGGGTCGGTGTGTATATGCACTCTCAGCCGGGGTTGTGGCATTATCGCAGAGTGATGAGCGATGGCAGTGTTAAGCCTGCCCACTCATAACCACTGGCAGATAAAGCACAACATGACAGAATAGCAGACACTCTTCCATATTTATTTATTTTCATGTAAATATTAATTTCTCTACCTTTTCCTTATATTAAGATCCGATTATATCATTTTGTAATTATAAAACATGGGCTGGCTATTCAAAATGAAATACCTAACAAACAGACAACACATAAGGTTGCTTTATTTTGCTTTAGTAAGAAGAAGGAAGGAGAATTAAATTCAAATCTACTGTGAGCTGCATACTGAGTAGTTGTTTGATGCTGCTGGGAACTGATAACGCATTCTGTCTCGTTTCTTGGAAGGCTTTTGTTGTTAAACCGAAGCAGAAAGGACATTGTGTTTGCCTAAACCTAGACAAAATATAAAACATTCTGACTCAGAAGCTACATTATCTGACTGCTGTAGACTCCTGTTCAGAAATGATTGTTTCATTTTAAAACGTAAAACTAGAGGAAAAACAACAAGGACATCTACAAAAAAAACAACTAATCAAATAAATGCTTTTTGAGCATGTAGATTTCTTTGTTCTTTTCCCTACTATGCATAACTGCAGTCATACTGGTGCACTTCTAATGTCTGTTCTTTGTTGTTTCTTTGTTTTTTTATCATCAAATATGACATTCAGACTCATAGCATCATTTATTACTTGCAGTAAAATAAAAAATGTTGGTGGTAAGACAACCAAAAAAATCACTATCAATCTAAATCTGATTGGTGGATGAATATTTTGGACTTAGTGTCTTGCAACAAAAATTAGAATATACTCAAAAGTAGGTTTATGTTGGAACCAGTCACTGCTAGAATCAAGAAATACCTTTTGTCACACAAATATATTAATCATGATCAAATAAAGAAAGAAGAATGAAACACAAATAAAACAAATCAAGCTTCATCCAAAAGGAACTCAGATTATGGTCAGTAGACACATTTACATGAATAAGTAATCTGAATAAATATGTCATATAAACACTCCAATCAGAATATTCTGATCCAGCTAGAACGGATTGAAATTGTAATCCGAATGAGAGGTGTGGTTCATACGATTGAGAAAAAACAAACTTTTTTTTTTAATACATCCATTGAACTTTTCTCCAACATAAAGAAAGGGAAATATATTCTTACATTTCGTACCGTACATTTATTTATGTTTTCCCAAGAATGGGAGCAACGCAGGAACTTAGTATTTATTTAAGGGTTACAAACAGATTGTTGTATTGCTGCAACTGGGTAAATAGAAATAACTGTAAAATATTCACTACAAATAGTTTCATTTCATCCACAAAACAAACAAGTTTCAGTTTAACACCTGATTGGATTTATGGAGCTAGTGCGAGTGTGTGAAAAACAGTGTTTGTGCACATGGCAACCTCGACCCCCTTACACACACACACACACGCACACCCACACACACACACACCAATCTAGTCTTCAGTAGTGTCCAGATTTTGGCTGTAAGCTCACTCAGTCATGAGCAGTCAAACACTCAGAAGGACACCAGGTGGTGTTTGATGTTCAGCTAAATGCTTTCTGTGACAGATATAATTCACACTGAACAGCTTTTAACGCTTTTTACTCAGAATTGGTTTGGCAAAGGTTTTAGTTGATTTATTTTATGTCTTATTTGACTTGAATGGATTTAAGTTAGTGCACTATTTCCAGAGCACTCTGCCATAATAGAAGACAAATGATGGCACATAAGGACATGTTCTTTTATATAATTGTTGTTAAATATTTATAGAAATATTTCAAAACGAAATCTTAATTTTCTTTGAATCTGGTTATAGAACAGAGCAAACAGGGTAACTGATGGAGACTCAGCAACTGATCATGTAAACAAGCGTTAGCCAAACACAGACTGGGCTTAATCCCTAAAGGATTATTGACAAATACATTCAGTGTAATTTCAAAATGTTAAATTCTGTTTCAATTTAGTGAGTCATTTCCAAACAGATACATCAGATTTCATATTGCACTAATTCAGATTCCATTTTTAAAAGCATTTTTTCCAAACACAGTGTCTGGTGTCACAAAGTTCTGTCCATATGAGTCTTTCTTGTGATCATGTAGCAGCAGCAGAATTGGCTGCACATGAACAGTGAAAAGCAGCAGATGATGTTGACTCCTTTTCATTTGAGAACAAATTGTACGGTGTATATTTTAAACGGGGGAGAAAAACAGGGGGTGGGGGGTAATAACAAACAAGAGAGGAGCGGAGAGGGTCAAACAACAGATCCATCAGTTGTTTTCCTGCTGTCACTCCTCTCTCTGCCTCTCTCCTGTTACAGTCAGGCAATGTTCTAGGAAATAAATACAACAACAACAACACAATATCTGATCACAACATCTGATGTTAAATAGCAGAGGTGAAGCCGGGGGGGTATGTGGGGTGTTGTTTTTTTACAAAAGCGACGAGACAGGATGGTCTGACTCAGGATTCTAGACGGGAAGGGAACGTCAATTAGCTCTGTCTGCACAGCCGACCATTTCATAGGAAGTCGCTGCCATATATGGGTGCCTATTGTGTCTCCAGCTACATGCTCTAAGTGTGCCGCGTTTCCATAGCAACCAAGAGAAGTACCCCCTCCCACCCCTCCACACAACATGACTTTTGTTTTTTCATTTTTTTCCCCTCTCTCACTCTTTTTCTCTCTCACACACGCACACACACGCATGCAAGTACACTTTGGTTGCAGATGCGATGCTGCGAGTGAGATCAGAGACTGTATGACTCACCCTCATAACCTTTTCCCCAAAGTTCTCAGTCTGACAGCACTCAGAAGCTTCCCTTCACATAAAAACATCTTTCTCTCTACACCTTCTCACTTTGTTTTTCACATCTTCATTCTGCAATTACATTTGTAAGAAATAAAAATAAAAAAACAAGTTTCTGTGCATATTTATGACTTCAAAAAGCAGGTGGAACTAATCATTTCTGTAGGATTTCTGGGGGTTGCATCAGCCTACTGAATCATCCACAAACCGGTAGGTCTCTGTACAGTCAGTAACTTCATAATTGCAGCAGAAATGAAAAAATGTGCTATTTCATAAACAGGCAATACCTCAAGCTGTGCGATCAGACAAAGAACGAAGTGATATTTGCTAATGCTGAAAACTAATCACAAACCCCTCACTCTATTAAGCCGAAATGAATGGCATACTACAACGCTGGTGCATTAGTGAGAACTCCATTAATTTCTATGAATTAATATTCATTTATTGGGATGTTTGTGTAAACTAAAGTAGTTTTCTGGATGTCTTGTCAGGCACAAACTAAGCACAGTGTGTGTGCATACTCTTAATGTTTCATGACATTTCATTAGTATGTCAGGTGAGGAGCAGTTTGTGTGGAGCTGCAGGATTGAGTCACCAGCCCTCTTATCTTCTCTCTCCATCTCATCTCTCTTTTGTTATCTCTCTCATCCCGGCTTGCATTTTCCTCCCTCCCCTCCCCCCCCGGGTGAAATCAGCTGGATCTCGTCTCATTTCAATTTGCATTTTGCATGCACTGAGACATGGCTCGCATGTATGTGAACATTGCCAGACAGTCTGCATAGCACTGATTTCATTACAACGTTTGTTCACTCTGTGCTGCGACGTGGATGGAAGTAATGAGCTGGATAACATAAGAAAAATAAAGGCGAGGGAGTATCGCGACACAAACACACCCCAATTATTTCCACTGGGTCTGTGCTACCACACACATTCCTCATGTACAAATACATAGAGGAAGGTTAGAAGAACTCAGTGAACTACATTGCCTTGTATTTGTACCGCATTAACTTTTTTCACATTGTTGCAATGAAAATCTTGTTTGGATATAATGTGGTAGACCAACACAAAGTAGCATATAATTAAAAGGTTAAAAGAAATTAATCGCAATTCCAGCACAAGGATATGCTTTGATCTAAACCATTTCATTGTTTTGTTTTGTATTTTTCTGCATCTATCCATTGACTATCCACTTTACAAGACTTTCCTATCCCTGCTAAAGAAAGGCATCTGCACAGCATGATGCTGCCACCGCCATGAATCACAGTGGGGCTAATCAGTTCAAAGTGATGTGTAGTGTTTCTTTTCATCACATGGGGGATTTTAGACGTAGACTAGAACGTACGTTGTACTTGGCGTGTGATAATCTGCAATCAGCGTTTACGTTGGCTGACTAGACTCTTAATTAGATTTCTCAATTGTTTTTTCATTAAAACATTTTTCCCTCCACATCGTGCTCGTCTAACATTAAAAATGCTACTAAAACTTGCTGGAGTTTTTGCTTGCAATGTGACAAATTGTGAAAAAGTTTAAGTTACCTTAATGTTTTTGCAAAGTGCTGTACATTACATGACACTGAAGCAAAATTGCTTTAGCGAAAATGAAGAGGAAAAAGAGAACCACTTTACCAGAAGCTGGGGACTTGCTGCGATATGATTGGATGACCGTCCTGGGAGAGCATCGGTTAAGAGAGCCTGACATCTTTCCATAGGTCACCGACTTCATCATGCGGCACTCTGCAAGTGCAAACAGCATAAATATGCATTCAGAGGTAATTTGGTAGGCACAAACAAATATATCTGCTCAAATAGTGTCTAAATAAAAAAAAATAGCATTTAAAAATGTTCTCCAAGTCTGGAGATCTCAGGGCTAGATTTAAGCCTGCATTGTAAACAGAGAAATGATAACCTATGAATCCAGCTGTAATTGGGTTTAGCTTCAGATCCCCAGGAAAAATTTGTCCTGACCTTCTCTGGGCTCGCTTTCCAAACAGAATTATTGCGGCGTTTCAGGAGTGGCAGCTGTGACTCATAGGGAACTGGTACTTTGCAGACACACAGTCCAAATAAATGAGCCGTGTGAACGCCACCGCCCAACCTGCCTGCCTCCTCCTCCAAAACTTTTCTCGTCTCCTGCTCATTAACTGAGCCCCATTAAAGCTCATTAACATTTTAGACAAGTAGGAAAGGGAAGAATACGCAGCCTGCCAGGCGTGTCTGGCCACATCCACCTCATCTGTGTGTGTCTGTGTGGCTGATTGTGTGGCATTTTCTGTAACCCGGTGATTAATGTACAATACTGAGTGTTAACATGATGACTGTGTGCCAGAGTTGAGGCGATAATTATAGCGTTGCTGAGAAGAGGCAACGTCTTCTGCAGCTCCACTTCCAACTGCCTTACTGCTTAGTCTGTCACTCTGTGTTCCTGTCTGTCTGTCTGTTCCTCCATATTGTTCGCTGTCTGCCAGTGGATAAAGAGGTGTTAACTTACACTCCCCTTCCCCTGGCACAGAGAATTCAGGATCGATGTGTGTTTTGGGCAAAAAGAGAATCTTTCAGTAATGTAGAATAATTAAAAAGTGGTTAGGAAGTCAACGTTTAGTTATTTTTTGAAGATGTAAAATAAACAGACATCTTAGATCACATTTTATCTCCGTTTGGGGTATAAAAAAAACAACAAATTCAGACATGAATTGTACCTGGGTGCAGCACTGCTAGGTTAACAAGCTGTTTATCTTAACGTAGCATACCATAGGCCAAGACAAGTTCTACCTAAGAGGAGAACACTTTCCTTTTATTTTTTTTTTTTTACAATTTTTGTTGTGGAAATGGATACTGAATAGAAAAAATGTACTAAGTAGGCTGGCAACATAGAGTCTGTATACTTCCACATTTAATCTGCTGATTCCCTTCACACATTTTCCTGAGTGAGAAAAATTTGTTGTTTGTGTTTTTCACACTATTAAAAGCTTTTGTAACTGAAATTAGCCATAAATATAAATGCATAACATAGAATAAAATGATACTGTAAAAAAGGTCTTGCTTTGATAATTCCATTAAAAAAACTTGTCTAATTCAAAGTCTTATTCAAGGCTTTTGCAAAAAGAATGCAAACATTTTTTTTCTACATTAGATTTAAGTGATCCCTTACAAGGAAAATATGGCAAAAAACAATGAAACTGAAACTTTTTAAAATTTTATATCAGAATACTGATTTAACACTAGGACAGTTTGTCAGATCTGTGTTTTCTGTATACATTTTCTGCAAAGGTTTGTTTAGTTTCCTCCGCTTGCCTATGATATAGTCCGTTTCATTACTTGGTGTGTTAAGAACAACGGCCAGTTCGGAATCCAAAATAAAGGGACTCTGAGCTTTCAAAAGCTAATATCAGCAGATGCTGGTACTGCTCACTTTCTCAGGCATAAGCTTCAGACACATTCCTTAGGATTTTCTCCTTTCCCCCCAGAGACTGAGGTTGCAGAACTACAATTAGAGCAGAAATTCAAGTGCTTTCAAGAAAGTAAATGGCCTCATAAGACCTACAGTCACCATCCTATTTTCATGCTGGTGCTGGAAGCTGATGGATTATAAGGTGGATCAGAAATCAAATTACTGCTCCAAAACCAACCACCTCAAATCAACATTATATCAAATTGTTTTACCCTGAGAAATCATTTTCTTCAAAGACCAGCTAATTAAATTAAAGTTAAACCCTTAATCAAATGTTCTTAGCATTTGATTTCTGGTTGATAAAACTCTTCAGCTCTGTTTCTGTCTCTGTTTACTTAATCAAATCATTAGGGAGCAGTAGGGGGTGGGTGCCTGGGGGGTGGGGGAGTTGATAATAAAACGAACCCTTGATTACAATAATTATTGTCTTAGGTGGTTTTCATAATTATTCTTATTTGAAGTGTAATTATTTTTGATTGCTCATAAAAAAAAAAAAGCTTAATTTGACTTGGGAGAGTTCCAAGACAAAAGCCACAGCTGACAAAATAAGAACACAAAAGTCCAATCTCACACTTACAGAAAACACACGATCCTCAAAAAGTGGAAAAGTTGAACGTTTTGGAAGGTATGTATCATGCTACACCTGGCATAAAGCTAACAACATAGAGTTAGGCTGCCAGACAATAATCCAAATCACACCATGAAGTCCAACTCTGAAAGGGTGAATAAACCTTCAAAATGAAGGTTTTGGAGCGGCTCATTTAAAGTCCAGACTTAAACGAGGAGCTGAGGCATGACATAGGCATTTCATGCTTCAAACCTTCCAATGCCACCTGAATTTAAATAATTCTGCAAAGAAGAGGGAACCAAAATACATGATGGTGGTTTTTGCTGCCAAGAGTGACACAACCAATTTTTAGGAGCAAGTCAGTTTGGATAGCTTTGTTAAACTAATAAATTTAATCATAATTTGAAAACTGCATTTTGTGTTTACTCAGATTGTCTTCTGATGATAAAAAAAGAGGATATCTCCAAAGCTCATAAAGAAGCACAGAAAAATGGATCTCCATATCAAATAATTTTTTTTAATTATAAGACATATTATTGCTCATTCAGACATATATTTTTGTTTTTTTAAGAATGTGTTACATAAAATCTGACTCCATCCAGTATAAAAACAGATTCATACTCTTTATTAAACTTGAACATTAACAGGAGGGCAGATGCATGCTCTACTTGTATGTTCCATCTTTACTACTAATACCAATTGAAAAAGAAAGAATGTTTAATCAGAAAGACACAGTAAGAACTAGATTGACTGTTAAGACCCTCACTTCTGGAGATAATTATCAGTAATTCCAGGTAATACAAATTCAAGATCATAAAACCCTCCTCCTGTCTGCAGGTGGTTGTTTTGTGGGTTTTCTCAAGAGGCAAGAAGGTCACCAAAGGAAGACTGGCTAATGGATTCAGGTAAGTATTATGTTTTGGAAATGAAATGAGAAAAAATGGTGGGCAAAAAAAGAATAATGAGAAGGGGTGGCTGCTGGAGACCCAGGACTTTATTCAGTGAATAAAGGGCTACAAATTAGACAAATGTACAGAATAAAATTTGAACAAAAGCCAGTACAAACTGATTTATGTGGGAACAGAGGAGGGAAAGAATACAGATGAGCACTAAATGGCAACAGAAGGCGAAGCAGACAGCAAATCACAGATGGGTGAAGTGAGGACAGAGAGTATCCTCAGTGGGCCGTGGCGGTAAGATGGAAAGAAAGGGAGCAGGGTTGTAAGAGGTGAGACAAGAACAGGAGACAAGAGGAGGGATAAGAAAAGAAGGATCAGCACACATCGCAGCATGGACTTCATTTCTTTTGTAACCTGAAGCAGAAAGATGGCAGTCCTTCAGGAAATGAAGTGATAGTCAAAGCAGATGGATTTTACATCAGGTTCATTAATCACAGAAGTCACATCCCATGGTAAATGTTTGTATTTAAGGAGGCTGTTTCCTGCCATTTGCTAGTGGCAAGACTTTTCCACAGAGAATGTTGTTGTGTTAGATTGTACTAATCAGTTTATGCTTCTCCGTAATTATAGCTTGTTCTTCATTTAATTAGATCAACAGACCCTGAAAGGATTCAGATAACTGCTTTTTATGTGAGTGAATGTTTGTTTCCCCTCTGGTTCCCATTGTGAATGAGTGATTCTAATGCTGAAAAGAATGCATATAGCGCATGCAGGGAAATTTGTAGCACATCTCCTTCTGGTCTGGCTCTTAAAAGGCAAATGGGACAACTGAAGGAGAAACAAACACATAAATAAAGGATAAATGTGTCAGTACAGCCATTCTGCTTGTATATAAAAAGCTTGCAAAGCTTTTTATAACAAGTTTATATACAAGTATATAAATGTTCACACCCTATCTGTGTTTTATCAGGATTTAATGTGGTAAACCAAAATAAAGCATGAAAAAAAAGTTAGGATTTTTCAAACTGGTGTTCATCTATGACATAAGGTATGGGGAAATGTTTGAAAGGGTCTGCAAATACACAGCTGTGAATGCAAAACAGATCCTGAGCAATGTTAGCAGGTTTCTGAGAATCACAGCTCTTTTCTGGGAGGGCATGAGTGTCTTTTATTGCAAAAATGTATTGCTATCAACAACTATGTGCATGTATTGTTAACCAAGTTGCATAATTCTGAGGTTGTCACTTCAGCAAGAAATAATGAAAACTTTCGTAGAGCACCTTTTCCCTTACCGCTCTCATCCAACATCAAGTCATCGTGGTAGCGGAACTTCTCTGGTCCACAGGCCACAAAAATATCCTCCTCACCAAAGAAGTCCTGCAGACATGCAACCTAGAAGTAAAGACAGACATGTGAGTTGGTATTTTAGCAACACTGTTTAATCCAGAGTGCCATGCAGACTATAGCTGCTTTCTGAAATCAGAGTTGTTCCTGCAAAAAAAGATTCTCTACAAGGTCTGGGAAATTTTTAAATGGCTTTTTAGTGACACAGTCCAAATTTGATTGTTTCAAGCAAAAACTAGACTTTCTATGTTTTGGTGGAAACATCAAATTAAGCAAGCTTCAGGAGACGGACAAAGATTATCCAGAGTGTCTGCTTGAGTTTGTTGTCGGCGCACGCTGCAGTTCTTCACTGTTTATCAGCTATTAGTAACTATAATAAGACCTTGCTAAGTTGCAATTTGCTGATGTGCAGCAGCGTCTAAACCAGACACCCAGAGAAGCAAGTGGGAGGTTTTCTTTCCATAATTCTTGCATCCTATAAACAGGAATAAATAAATCACAAGAAAAAAATTATAATGCGAGTAAACATAATGAACTTCCAGGAGAGAGGATATTAAAATAACAAGATCACTATCTAATAGGAACATAAGTGACTAAATCCACATTTGAGTCAGTCTTAATGACTCACTGTCGCTCTTTGACAGACTCCATACTGTGCAGTTTATACCAGCTGACAGCATCCATTTAAATGCAAACTTACAAATTACAGGAACCTCCTCTGGAAAGAAGAGTTTAGTAATGTGGTATATGACAAATAAATATTATTATACACATTATTTACAAGTTTATGTTTACAATAAACACACCCAGCTGATCATTACTAGATGGATTTTGCGGCTTTTTAATTTCCAAACCCATTCTTATGCTGCGGCTGAAAAGTTAGAATGAGAGGAATCAATCCGAAAAGGGCAGAGTGTGAAACTGATCTAAACTCTGAATGATTTACTCAACTGAGTTAATTACACACTACAGGTCAAACATCACATTTGCGCCCCAAGCCACCAATATTCTAAATTATATCTCATGGATTGGCAACATTACAGTCAGAAACACTCTTTATGAGATGGCAACAGTTCATCTACCATGATAAATTTCTTACCACAAAACCTATTAAGAGCTATTACAACTTAAGCTGCTTGGATGTGTAGCACTGCCTGGAGAAAACACATAAACACAAAACAACTGTTATTGCATTCTCAGAGCAATTAATATCCAAGGATCTATTTAGATTCCCATCTGCCCGCAAACTAGAGCCCACAAAAGAAAGTCGAAGCTTATGTAATGGCATCATCGGCAAAGTACTGAATAAACAGAAGAAAGGAGCCTGTTAAGAGAATGTTTGATGGTATGTGATGAGTGTGAGGATATAGGGAGAATGTTTTATCCCTTAAACAAGGCATGGGTGAGACAAGGAAGGAGTTTTAAATCAAACACTGACACAAACTGTCTGCTGAGCATGCATTATTTCCCAATAACTTTTCAAATCTAGCACCGTGTGTGTATATTTCCGAGTGTGTTCATGCATTCAGCCTCAGACAGAATAAGGATGAGCGTTTCTGCACAAGTAAAGATAAAAGGAAATTACACTCTTGTTTCATAACAGATTGCATATTGCTTTGTTCCCTGATGTCCCCTGACAGTGCTCTGATGATTTCAGGGCTGAGCATCTCCACTTCCCAAAAACATAACAATGAAACAGACGCTGACGCTGCTAATCTTTCCCAGAAGTGATGAAAAATTTTCAGACAGCTATGCTTCAAGTAATATGTTGTATTATTTCAGCATTCTATTCATTTCCTATGAACAATAGCATTTCTTGGACCTAGAGAACAGGAAATAAGGACCACAATAACTAACAGATTAATGGTGTTCAAACAATTTCATTTCTTTGCAGTTTTCTCATTTCTCAGATTTTTTTAAAGCATAGATCCTATTTCTACAAAGCTATTATATAACATGGCTGTACAAAAGGTCTATAAAATGTGGTGACAAAGTGTCTACTATTTGATTCATCATTTTCACAAGTCACAGCAGGCCTGATTAGAGCCAGACATATATATTTTTAAAAAACCATTTAATCACAACTGTCTGACAGCATGGAGAAGGCTAAAAGATCTCAAAAACCTACACATTACACCCAGATTTAAAGAAATTCAAAAGTAGTTAAGAAACAAAGACAGTGACATCTGTCAGCATGGTAATAGTGGTGAGCCTTCCCTACCATTAATTAGCATTTATAAATTATTGTTAATCCACATTAAAAACATATGCACAAGGTCAAAATTCTCATTTTGGAGGGTCCTAGTTAAAGTCAAATTTAATTCTGATTAGATTCCTGCAGTTTGACCTTAAACTGAAAGCTCAATTAAAATGTTCTAGTCCGAATTAATTAAAGTAATTAAAAAAAGAATAGTTTGTCAAATTCCTCCACGGTGATGGCAAAGACTTGAAAATACCTGATAATAGCCGTTTACTATTATCAGGTATTTTAATAGGGTGGCAAAAATACTGTTGAAGTTTAAGGGACATTTACTTTTCACATAAGGCCAGATTAGCTGTGAAAACTGTATTTACTTTGGTTATTTCTGACATTTTCTTTGTACCTATTATTATTATTATTATTATTGAATGGTTTAAAGTTATTTGTGTAAAGAAATGTCAATGCTGATGATCAGCGCAAAAGCACAAACTATGAGCAACTGAGAGGGTGTGAAAAAATATGGTTTCCATGGCAGTAACGTCCTTTGGCCATGGATGCATGCAGGCCATGTGCCACTTTATTGCACAATGTGCAGGCAGAGATAATAGAGTGCCATCATTCATATTTTAGCTACTCTGAGTATTTTAACAAGCAGAACTATGCCATTCATAAAAATCCCCACATGAACGCATCCATGCTTCACATGGCCTGGTTATGCTGAAACACTTATGCAATACCTCTTTTTTTAAACTGTTGTGTTCACAAGAAAGCACAGCCAATGGATGAGAGCAGAGGGAAACATGTCAAATAAAAGTGGAGAGAGAAATCAAATCTCCAAGTCCCCAGAGTTAAACGAAAAGCAAATACAGAGCAAGAAAAATGGAAGAAAAAAAAACACAACAGGGGAGGTCTGTTTCCGACTGCAGTTCTGAGCCCCTCATTGTGCTAGATCACAAAACAAGCAGCTTTGATGTATCTGGTTCTCTGTTCCTACAGAGAAGTAGTGGAGGTACACAACATGTGCCACTTTCAGAAACAAGGACAGGATGAAATAAACAGAACAAAAAACAGGGCAGAGTGGTGTGAAGAGGGGTAATTTCATAACCAATCTTTCCCTGTGCTGTCCACTACACACATGACTGACTGCACAGTTTACACACTATGCATAAATTTAAATGGCTGCAACAAAAAAATGCATAGAAATCCAGAACAAGACAGAACAAGTGAAGCGTGATATTGCAAAATTGTTGTCATCACCTCCAAAAAAGGCCATTTGCAGAAATAATGAATGCTTTTCCGTAGTCGTTTTGATGTTATCAGTGTGCCACCTAGTGTTGAAATCACAAAACTCTAATTCTGTTAGAGAGAACGGGAGTTCTCTCTTCTGCTTCTGCTACTTGTTTTAGTCTATTAAACAGACAAAAAACACAAATAATTTATGTTTTAATAAATGTTTAGTAACTAGTTATTTAGCTTTTTTTAGCAACACTAGTGCTGCAAAAAATATACTTTGCTGAACAATTACAGAAATCATTACCACAGCTGGACAAAGAAATAACACCACATGGTGGCACTGTTTAACTATAAGATATTAAAAGCAACAACAATTTACTAGAAGCTAAAGAGTCCACGGGCTGAATTTCTGGTATTAGGTGACATTTTTTTATCAGGTTATAAATGATTTAAGATTGTCTTGATAAAAGGAAGTGGGAAGAAGGAATGCATTTTAAACAGATTTACTATGAATAACATGCAGACCCATTGACTGAGAAAAAGCTGATGAAAAACAAGATGTTTTAAACTGTCAACTAAGTAAGCACCACTATATCATCTTGTTCAAAGAAAATGTGTGGACATAAAGTACAGCCCTTGATTTTATTCAACTGACCAATATAAACGTATGTATATTAAAGTGGTGGAAAGAAAATGATACATGATATTCAAATATTTCCACCTCCAAAATCTAAAATGTGTGGCATGCATTTTGAGTCCCTTTTTGTAAGTAATCACCTATTGAATGAGTTCAGTCAATGTGTGTGTGTCATACTCATCTTATGAAAGAGTGGCAAGAAGAAGAAAAACATTTGAAAACAAAGCTATAAGAAAAGACCCATTTTTAACTTAAAGCTTATTGTGTGGCAGAAAACTGTAACTGCATGACACTCTGATAATATTATCTGCAATGTAAAACATGATGGTGGCAGCATCATGATGTGGGGACTCGGGAGACTTTTCTTTGGGAGGGACAGGACAGTGGGTCATGTTTCATTTGAAAATGGATGGAGCAAGTCAATCCCGTGTTCTGGATGTAGAAGATTTAAAACTGAAGCAGAGGTTTAGCTTTCAACAGCCATAGTGGTTTGCTTAGTTTGCAGGATACAGTTTCTATTTTGCACTTGTTTTATTGAATTAAACACCACTGCAAGATTCACACGCAACTCATATCAGAGCCACCCAGTGATCCAAATCTCTGAGACAGGCTGTCTTGCTCAGTTGCAGTTCCAGCAAATCAGCAGCTAAGAACAAATGATTAGTGACAGCGCTTTTTGTTCTGCACATTTACATCAGCTATTCTTGTCTTGCGTGTCATATGGCAGGTCTTACTTGAAGAGTCATCTCCCAGCTCCACAGGTTTTATGTTAGCGCTTCTGACAGTCTCACGATAGCAAAACAATAGGAAACTAATTACTGCTGCGTCTTAAATGTAAAGACAACTAACATAAAACAACAAAAAATAAAAATCTTATTGTGAAATTATGTTTCTTCAGACTAAGACTTATCAAACCTGTGACTGTAAACTTGTTTTATAAAAGATTTAATAGTGTCCTTGCAGCCTTTGTTTAATCATGTCTCTTACGTTATACTTAAATATGAAGTGCTGACATTTCCAGAATAAGTTTTTTGATATTTTACTTGGAGAACAAATTGCTGCAAAGCCAGAACTCAACCTCCAATGTTCTTCCACCACAATAAACTTACAGTGTTCACACAGAGGACACCGTGAGGGCAGCGTAATCCAGCCCACAGAAATATCACAGTTTGGAGGGATGAGCTGCTACTGTGTTCTGCCAAAGAAGCTTAGATCAGTGGAGCTCTCCATGGTCCTGGAGTCACAGTCGCAAGCTCGCCATGCTGTTCTGAAACAATAACCAATTCAATCAAATCAATTATCTACCTGTCTATCCATCTATCATTGTTTTTTCATAGTTTTTCATAAAGAGAATTTATATATTTTAAAATCTTTGATTCACAAATTAAATTTTTCCCTTTGTTCAGGCCATTAGTTCTAGTTCAGTTTTTTCTCATTTTGATAGTTTAGTTTCACAGTCTTTGTTCTCCCTTGTTTTGTGTAAAATAAAAAAAATTAACAGGGAAATATTGATTGATATTTTAGGGACAAGATCATCTGTCATCTGAAAAAGGGTACATTGGCTAAAACTCAATTTCACAAAGGTAGGAGGCGAGAACAAAGCACATCTGAAGCCAAATTCACACATCACTGCTGTTAATTAGCAGAGCCCAGACTGAATGGTCACGTTTCATCGGACACCTGCCACGAAATGAGAAATGATGAATTTCGGGAAGCAGTAGAGGTCAGGAAGAGTGAGAAAGACAAACAGGAGCGGTGACATGAGGCCAGTTAACTGTGTTCACCTCAAACCAGCAGATGCCTGCCAGGCTGGCTGCTCTGTTGCATAACACATTATGTAACCACTTCTGTTCACCACATGGTGGGAGGGAAATGAAAAGTTTCTGATGAAGCTGTGAATTTTTTTCTTTATTAACTGTGACAGCATCTCCCCACCCTCCATGTGTTAAAACATCTTTTGGCAGCGCTGATAAAAAAAGTAATAAAAAAAGGAAACTAAAGTCCTACTGCTTTCTCAAGGACACGCAGCCTGAATATGACTTCATCTTATGCTTCAAACAATTATCTTTGCTACCTTCTATACATTTCGGCTGCACGTTCTGTCAGTCTGTTACCAGTTTTCTCCACCAATTATTTCACACTACTTCTTGAAGTTCTATCTGTCTGCTACAAACTGACATATTCATCCATTATTTGAAAAAGAGTAAAACCAGTAAAACCATATTTTAGTTTAAGAAAAGTACAGTATTTGTCACTTTAGTATTGTCTAGGGAAGCACAAAGTATTGCAAATACAGCACAACATAATTACAATATCTGTAATGTAAATACCACAAACATTTGTTTTGGAATGCAATATTTGTTGGATATTTTTTTTCCAAAATTTTAAAAAGCAATGTGATACAAATATTATAATTACATATTGTGATGACATTGTCAGCAACAATAAATCCACTTTTTCCCCTCTTCTGTGTGACCTTCACCATGTTAGGGGTCAGATATGATCATCAATTACAATGAAACTCAACCCAACAGGTTAAATATGTTACTGACACGCAAAGTGAGAATTCCTGACACACATTATAAAAGTCTTTTCCAATATCCATAATATAAACAAATAATATTGCAGTGAGTGACAGGAAATCAAACTTTACATGCAAAGCCTACATCACAATGGCAAAATATTAATTATTGTCTTGTCCACCTACACACAAACATGGTTTAATACAAAAATGGCCCAAAACTTGCTTTTATATCAGGTGAGGGGATTAAGATATGGGATTATTTGAACATTTCATTCAAGAGTATATTTGTGAGGTTAGACACTAATGTAGGACGAAAAGCTCTGAGTTTCAGTTTCTGCTCTAGTTTCTGGAAACTGATTAGACTCTGTTCAGAAATGATCTTTGCCTTAATTAATTTTTTTTTATGAAGAGTGATGCTTTAATGTGGGGAATATTTTTATACACAGATTTAAAGAGAAATGGAATAAACATAAAATTGCTTAGCACCAGGTTTCAAATGTTTGTTTTTTTCCTCAGACTCAATTACTAATAATCAGACAATCAATTTTTGCCGTTTTCTTTTTTATAGAGTAAAACACGTCTGACATTAACTGGTTAGTTAGCTGTAGCCAATTGTGGTGATGCATTGTTACTAATATTATATAGCTATGGTTATTGTATTAATCTTTAATTTTCAAGGGGAGAAAGCTCAGTCTGACATCTCAGAGAAGTCAGACATGTTCTTTATGCAACTAACAGCATAGAGCTAGAAGAAAGCTTTCTACCATACAAATACACTGAGACTCTGTGTGTGTGCATCTGAACTTGCGATGCAACTGAGTTCTCCAGAGTCTGCTGGTGCTACAAATGTCTGCCATCGATCCTAACTTGGCAACAGATCCTCTGACTGTACGACCAGAGCTCCAATCTGCTACAGTGACTCTTCACAGGCAGACAGAGACACACAAAAAGCTCAGTCACTGAGTCAGAGAGAAAGGCAAACATGAAATCAACTTTGCTGAAAAAAAGATGCTCGAGATAACTTGTTTACCAACAAAAGCAGCATTATTCTCCCAAGATTCTTCTTCTTAAAAAAAAAAAAAAGGACAAACCATTTTTCAAACACTGTCAACTTGCACTTAGAGCAGTGCTGGTACATTACATACCTGCTCATACTCACAGAGAAATACCTACACACCCCCTCACACAAATGCACTACGATGAGTGGCTGTGATTCAGCAGATCTGAAAGAGCAGATGCACTTTTCCCACTCACACTAAGCAGAACCGTGACACCATCAACGAGCCTAAAAAACTGAGGATGAAAAGCAGATAAATGCTTCGACATGAGGGTGAGATAATTTTGACATAATTCTGATGTAATATGAAGCTTTGCAGCCCTCCTCTATCCTTATACAGAGTCGGAAAAAAATAAATAGAAAGATAAAATAAAATAAATTATGGAAGGAAGTTCACAAGACTAGATTTTACAAATCAATCTTCATTGCCATACAATAAGTTGTAGTGAAATAAGGAAAGTGAGTTACTGAAGCAGTACTGTAATATGTTTAGCATTTAAAGATGATGCATAGAGATGCCAAAATAAAATTCTTTCCATAGAGGAAAATCTTAACATGAGACTAAAAACTGTCAGAATACAAAGAACCCAGAGGAGGAAAATAAAAGCTGCATGGCCTTGCCAGCAAGGAGAGAATGGTGCCAGCAATGCAGTTTAAGACGAGCTGCACTGCAGATTGTGAACAAGTTGCTCTTCCTCATTTCTCTCCCACATAACACCTGCACTAAAACTGGGTCATTTAATGTGCAGGAAAACACATAGCAGATCTGTATCCTTGGTGATAGGAGTGGACTGTTCCAATCATATAAAGAATTAACATGGTCAGCACAATCAGTGGATTAGTGTCAATATTTAGCATTGTCAATTAACACAAGATGCGAAAAATTGGTTATATTAAAATTACAGTGCGTATTTTAGGAATACTCAAGTAATTATCAAATGATTCAAATTCTACAAATTTATTAAGGCTAATGTAGGAAGATGTTACCATTGGACAAGTTTGACAAACGCTACTCAAATGAACACAAATTGAATTAAGTTGTGATTGGTCAACACTGCTAAAATCTGAACCAGTAGACTTTTTTTCCAAGACATTTTGTTTCTCCACAATATATTCTGCCTTTTTTATGATCAAGTACATTTGTCATAGAAAAAAAATCCATTAATTATTCCCTTAAACTACACGGAATATATAAAACTATAAAGGAACGCAGGCATATTTATTTGATTTGTGTGAATTTGCATTTGGATGTTTTCTTCTTTACTCTAAAAAGAAGAAAAAATGTGCTGGAGACAAAACTATGGCATCACTTTATGCTTCTTTTTGGCAAAATCTAAATGAATGCAGTGAAAGGTGTGTGTTACATATTGAATATGCATGAGGCACACAAATGCTGGAGGAGGCAGCAGGTGGGGTCTGCCATAGTGCCTCTGTGTGTAAACAGAGCTAAGAAGTATTAATACGCCGGCCACGTCCGTGTCCTAAGCCACTTACGGGTCGTCTACTGTCATCATCAGTCTGTGCAGACCACACCATGCCGGTGTGCTACTGTGATAATTCAACAGCGTGTAAACCAGTTTCTTAGCAACTAGATGAAATTTTCAGAAAAAACTAGCAAAACAAAGCTCGAAATAGTTAGATGGTGCTTACACAAAAAGTAGAGGAAGAATCTAAACCAGATGGATTTGGTACTGGAGGTGGAATTTGATCTAGACTCCTGAAGCAAGATTCTCGTATTACACATAGATATCGAAAAGATCTCAGAGGAGTAAGAGCTCACAGCAGAGAGGAGGTGGCACAGGGTATGAGATACTCACAGAGGCTTGTTCCCATTGTGTTACAGTGTTGAACAAAAGTATTCACATCCCTTGAACTTGTTTAAATGTTTTCAGGCAATTACAAATATTAATGTCTGTTGTTGAGGCTCCATGTAGCAAACCAACACAAAATATAGCATATTCTGAAGAACAAAGTAAATAAGAGTAACCCAAAAGCTGTGATGTGTCTTTGCATTCTGCCCTTGCCATGTCAATACGCCCAAACGTACTTAATACTTCTCCACAACATTATCCCTCATCTCTCAGGGGTGTTCTAAGATCTCCATATTTGCTCACTGATTGGTTCTATTTATTAATTTGGTGGCATCTGAAAGTATTCGGTTGAAAATTCCAATTAAAGTCACTTTTGAGATTTTCATTTGAAAAAAATACATCTTTAAGTTTGTGGTTATAACATGAAAATGTTAGAAAAGGTTTAAGGGGGTTTGAATACTTGAAGCACCATATTTCATATCTTATCAAACAAAATGTACAAAATAAAGCAACTCGATTTTACAACATCACAGTAAATATAAAAATTTTATTATTAGGAAACTGTGAATATGGTCATAGCTTCATATCATAGAGCCTTCTTTAGCCATTGTAAATGATTTATTGCTTTTACACTCTACAATCCTGCCAACAAGGCTTAATAAATGCGACTGACAGAATGATTGCACATGAAATAATAACATCAACTTTAAACAACTAGAAAAATATACCTGAAAAGTGAACCACCACATCTAAAAAACAACAGCTAACAATCCCTGTATAACAGAGTGCATGCAAACCTGAGGCCCTCTGTTTCTGGCCTCATTACAGGGTTAATGAAAGTAAGAGGCTCAAGCTCCTTTGCAGTTCTGTTGGGACTCAACGTTACTGGCAGACAGGCCCAGAAACCTACTTTTGTGAAGGCTCACTGACTGACGTGGTTCAGCTCATGAAAGAAGTCCATACATAGAGAAACACATTCTCATAAATATTCTTTGGTTGCACAAACCAAGACACACATTTTATTTAGATTTAAAAGCAAAATCATCCTGATACTTATACCTGACTAACATACATTCACAATTACAAAATTTTCATGAGTTTGCTCTATAGTATTTAGGATTCCCTTGTGTAGACAAATGACTTGCAAATAAGTTCTGGAACAGCTCATTCATCAATTCAAATCCCACATTTAACTTTCCTGTTTTCCAAACTGCGTCAAGCACCAACCAGAGACCAAACATAGAAAGGAAGATAAAAATGAGGAGCTGGATTTGCACTCAGCCCAGCCCTGCCAATTTAGCAGTGAGTGTGTTACCATGCCTTCATGTTCAATCAATACCATGTTTAAAAATAGCACACCACAACAGCCTCATTACCAATCACAGAGGGATGAACGGAGCAACAGTAGTACTTATAGTGTAATCTCCAAGAAAACTGCTCGTTGGTGGGTATTATGCAAATGTGGTGAGTTTAATCCCCAACAGAAGGTTTCTCTAGGAAAACCTGATCCTCAGATTTCATTGGCTGGTACTGGAATCTAATTGAAGTCAGGATCCTGCTGAGCTAACAGTGCAACATTAAACAGACAGAGATGAAATGACATGAAAATAAGAACTTACTAAAAGCGTCACTGAGCATAAAAAGATCCTAGAGCAAAGAGAGTTTCCAAGAGTGTGATTCACTAATTGGTCATTTGCAACCCAATTCTTGCCATACCACACAAAATGTCAAGAAGCCCAACACAATTTGTTTCAAGAATAATGCTGCTGACAGGATGACAGCAGCTCACTGTCATTAAATTCAGTAACTTGGAGCTGCAGCATCACTTAAAAAGAGACAGACAGAGAAATGGGGAGCAGACAAAAATACAGAGAAAAAATTGTGATGCATGAGACAGGTGGCATGAATTCAAACAGGAAAAAATATGAAAGCCAACATGCTGGGGAAGATGATGTGTTCTTCCTTTGCTTATTTTCACAAACATCAACATGTGCCTGAAAGAAAGCGTATTTGACATGATTCAGCTGCAGTGCAGACCCAGTTCTCACTTTAGCAATGCAGTAAGGAAACTGTGCATCGTTCTGAGAGAGTAGGAGCTGGATTGGTGGGTGGACTGTTTTTTCAACACCGATTTATTTTTGTGTTTAGAGACAATGATCTGCACACATTACACATCGCTGCAGCGTGGGAGCGACTCCATTCATGAATTTCTTTCAACATTACCTCCTCTTGACCTCGTCACTCGAGTCGTTCTCTTCACAGCTCTGACTGTAAATTTAGATGTATCCATAAAATTGGAAGTGTGGAATGAAAAATGAAAGAGTACTCATTAAATATGTAGACATTCTGAAGTCTTAATTCCGCTCTTCAAGCAACAGCCAGTGAACTGACTCTTTCTGCAGATAAGATATGCAATAGTCCCCCAATGAAGAATCAAACAAAAGTTTAAAAACTTTGCCTTGTTTCAATTTTCAACCCCATTGTCAGTTCAAACAGCAAACCAATTATGCCTCCAAAATTAAAAAAAGTATAAAAGTGAATAATTCAAATAGAATTTCTCTTGAATACATCTTGTGGACTTCCATTTTTCCTTCAACTTAATTCAGTAACAACTGGTATTCCAGAAGCTGTACCACCTTATCATCCCCACACGTTTGATTATCATCCCCACACATATGACATGTTACACAATTTCCTAAGCAACAGACAGCAGAAAGTGTGGATGTGCTGCCTTCACCATCAGCACCAGAGCACCACAATGTCTGTGTTTAATCAAATCCTAAACACATTCTACAGAAACAACAGCATCAGCTCACCACTCAGCACACTTTTTTCTAAAAATACTCACAACACAACCATCCTGTCCCTATTCAATACAAGGCAATCCAAAGGGCTTTAAAATACACCAAATGAATGGCAGAAATAAAATGACAAAGCATTAGCAAAGCAAAATTGCATAAAATGTTAAAATAGAGATATTGAAGTCATAAAAAACTAATGTCATCAACTGTTTATCAAACACTTAGACCTACAAAAACAACAGCATCAGCTCACCGCTAAGCAAAGCCAGTGCAAAAGTTACAATGGGTGGCTAGGGTACGAAGGAAGCAACTATAAGAAGTATAGCTGGATTCAACCACATCTCCTGCTCTGACCATCAACATTGGAGCACCACAGGGATGTGTGCTTGGTCCATTGTAAAACACTCTTGACACACATGACACCATCAGCCCGACAACCAGCAAAAACTGACCAACCGTTTTGTCAACAAGGTCTCACCAACACAAACTTTTTCCATGCATCACAATTTCACTGGAATAGGACTTCATCCATTTCCTCAAAGAACTTCAAGTTGCACTGCCTTCTCTGTTAAAGACATGTAAAAAAGAATTCCTCCGAGGGACAATAAAGTAAAAGTTCAAAGTTCATTGTCATTTCTAGATGAAATATCTCACTAAGAAATATGTATCAGTAGGAGATACTTAAAGACAAATGTCTACTGAATGCAAAGCACAAGGAATATTAGGGCCAGTGTATTAATCTTATAATACTGCAGGGTTTCTCACCAGTTTGCCCTCCAATGTGTAGATTTTCTTCACCACCCCAGAGTCGAGCTTGATGGCATCAGTGATATCGGTCAGAACCTGCTCATAGGAGTGGGCTGTTTTCTTATTCAGCAAGATCCTCACGGCTTTGCGGGGCTTAACTCCGCTTCGAACCACCGTTACTAGCTTTGGACGGATGAAGTCCTTGCCTTCGCGGCCGTCTGAGGCACAAGCTTTGGCACAGCTGAGAGACGGAGGCCCACGTGATGAAGAGGACGAGGCCTTGACATTCACTGACCAGTTGGGGTTTACATTTTTTGTGTAATCCAGCTTTTTGTAGGCCTCGATGGAGCTGCAGACATAGCTTTCACCTGTTAGAGACAAACATTTGGAAAAAGATGGAAAAGTGAGTTTAATTTTAACAACTCACAGCTCTTCTTATTTCACTAACAGCCATCAGAGAGTAATTATCCTGAAATGATTCTGAGAGAACTAATCTGACTTGAAACAAAGGGTGCATCTGTTTGGACATATGGGCATCAAATGCATGACATGCTTTGGTTTTAACAGAGTTTTTATGGAGCACAGCCCACAAAAAAAACTACTTTACTGTTGGTTTCAATTTCACACGAATTTATGATTTAGGTAAAGCATGAATTTTCAACAAAGAGTGATCCAGCAGTGTAAGCCAGTAAATTTAGTCACTGTCAGAATTTTAGCCAATGCATAAAAAAATAACAAGAAATAGGCCAAATAAGAAGACCTTCTTTATTTTATGTAATACTGTGAAACAGCTGCATTTTTACTCATATTTTTACAAAGTGAAAATCCCATTGAAGCCCATGTCTAATCCAAAGGTGGGACGTCTAAGTCAATGTCCCCATTACGTTAGCCTCATCTAAAGTTTATCAGGAAAGGGAGCTGGGCAAGATCACATTTCTTGGAGGCTGAAGAGTTTACTCCTTAAGAAAGGACAAGAGATGTTTTAGATTATTTAGTGTAAAACTGACTCCCAAACAGATGCAGAGCCTTCCTGAGGCATCCACAAATGCAGCTACAACTTGAGGCCCTAGAGAAAGAGCTGTTGAATTCTCACACATTTTTGAGCTCAGAGGTTTTTTTGTTGTTGTTTTTGTAATTTATTTTCAAGTTTAGGAAGAATTAGGCAACTTTAAGTTCTCTCTATTGTTTTTCAAATAGCAAATTGACAGGAATTATGATTTACTATGATTTTATATAAATTAAAATTACATTTTAGAAAATTATTATTAAATTATTTATTTAAATAAATAAGTGAACTATATCTAAAATTGTTTTATTGTTTGATACATTTAAGTCATTATTAATGATAGCGATTAACAATTTATGTGAATATTTTTAGAGCTAGAGTAAGATGTAATGCACTATCTGCTATGAGTTTCATTAACATAATATTTTCTGTAGAGAATGTAAGCACTAAATGGTCCTTTCTTCCCCATTCAAATTAAATAAAATGCTGTCCACTGAAAATGGCAAGCAAAATCAGAAAAGAAGCATCTCAGAAGTTGAACTTTGACATTCTAGAACACTTTATCCTGAAGAGTGCATGTTAACTGGACACTTTCCAAGCTCAAATAACTGAGATGATTGTTATGTTTAGGGAGCCCTATTAAATCGTACAGGCTCTAAAAGTTCAATAAAAACATATTACCTTCTACCAGGTGATCAATACTAGCGATCTTCTTGCCATCCAGGGTGTAGATAGTCCGGACCCCCTGGGGCAAGTTGACGTTGTCAGACAAAGAGCGGGTCAGGTCAGCCAGCAGTGCGTCAAAGGTCCGAAACCTATCTGAGGAGATGGCGTACACGATCCCGTTGAAGTAGCGGTCCCCGTTGCGGTAGAAGCGAACTTTCTTGGCCCGTTTCTCGGCACTCAGAGTCTTCAGGGTCCTGGTCCGGTACAGGCTGCAGTGGGCGCTGTGCGTGGGGCTAGGCACCCCGTTCATCTTAGCGTTGGACCGGCCGTGCCTCTGACCTTTGTCTCTATCGTCGAAATGCTCCATCTCCATTTCGCTGCCTAAGCTGACGAGTACGGCTGTACTGTCTGGGGGGAGCAAAAAAGGGGAGAGGGAAGAGGACTGTGATGAAAACTTCTCACTGCAGAGGAATCGGGGAAATAAAAACAAACAACAAAGGTTGCGAAATAAAGCCAGAAGAGGCGAACTGAGCAGCCAGCCGGTGTCTGCCACCGGTGCGCTGTCTCGAAATAACCCCCTAATGACGGATTAAGTGCTGTTAAGCAGGGAGTGGACAGGGTGCTTCATGACGTCCATCCCCGTGGGTCTGAGGGTGCGCATGAGTTGGATGAAGAGCGACAGTCACGAATCGATTTAACTTATTAATATTAATACATACTCAGAAGCTGCGCACTCAGCCTCATCCATCTCCTAAATCACATTATCCACAACATCATGCCGATTCAAACTAACAGCATGTTTAAATCACGATTATACAACTTGGAGCAAAGTATGGAAAAGTTATTTAATTTACAGAAATGACCAATCACTTTTGCGCACTGACAGACTTACCAACGCGAGCAATTAACGCTTCTGTCACCGTGACCTCCAGTCTGAACTGATGCACTACTTCCAGGCAGATGCGAAAGAAAACACTGGAGTTCAGTGGGCTTGTCGCAGTTAGGATGGTGGCAGTGTCCTTTTGTTGTCCGGTTGACGGGCTCCGCCAGGCAACACAAAACGTGTGTATAATCAAGAGGCAGTGACTGGTTTGAAAACTGACTGGGTAGCAGCTGCTTACCCTCCCATTCTCTCTTCCAGCCACCCCCTCTCTCTTTCTCTTTTTCTCCTCCCCACTCCCACATCTTCACGTCACTCAGTCGTGATTTCCATTCGGCGCCCGCGCCCCCTCATTTCCATGCGAACCCACACCTCACACTCGTGGAAGGGGATGCAACTGATCGTGTTCCCCTCCCCAGCCCCGAGGACGTTGGGGGAAGTCACATCACTTAATTTCAGTCAAAAACATACTCTGACAAAACTGTGTTCAATTAAAGAAACAAATAGTTTTATAATGAATAAATTACAAAACAGAGTTTTCAACCAAATATCTCATTCATAAAATAAAAATTGTTTTAAAATCCAACGTAACAATTTGTGGCAAAGTAATTAAATAACTTGCGCCATCCTAGACAGCAAGAACTGCCATCAAGAATTTGGCATAACCGGCAATTATTATTATTTATTTTTTATTTATTTATTTTTACATTACTGGCTCTCTCTTCCTGCAGAATTATTTTATTCAAACTAAGCTTGAAGTCTTGACACAGCAGCAATGAGATTTAAGTATGAAGGACTTGCCAAATCTTCAAGTTTTTAAGTGTACTTAGGTTTGAACAACATGTTGTAGCTTGCCGCCTTTCCTTTTAAAAAAGCGTTCATTTTAGCTGTTCAACCACAAGAATTATGAAAGTTTGATTTATTTCACAGACCACAAAAACACATCCGTCCTGAGATGGACTAGAAAAATAACAGTCAACTGAACCAACATCCTCAGTAAAATACTGATCAAAATATTCAATTTGGTTAGTAAAAAAAGTTGTTTGTGTTCCTAGAATTTAGTCTGTTCTTGAACACTTATATCCATTTAAAATGTTTTCTAACAATAGACAGAAAATTGTTGTTAAATGCCCAATATTGTTCTATATTTTATGCATTTACTGTGTAGATATGTGAATCCAGATACTATTGGTTAAATGTGATTCATTTCCCAGCATGTTACTGCTTTAACATCGTCACTAACATTTTTGGAAAAAGCTCAGAGCTGAGCAATGTAGAGGAAATATTTAATATTTTCCTGACATAGCAGGGAAAGTCTCATTGAGTAGGAAAAGATAGAAGCAACTGACCTACATGAAAACCTCCAGAGATTAGCTCATTCACTGGATTCTGACGAACATCCTGATAAACTATGCTGTCACACCCCTGCACTGTATGTGTGCTGCACTAGACCTGTGCAGCACACACAAGGCTAAACGACACATTCAAAAGCTTCTTTAAACAATTAACACCTGAAGTCAGATGTCCTCATTTGTAATTTTTCTTATGAAGGTCGGAAGTCTGTTTTATTAAAAAAAACTGATTATACATCTTTATATTTATGAGACAAATAAATCAATCATATTATTCAAGTGTGATTGAGTATAGCTCCTGCGGATTCTTTGATTGGGACCCTTTCCTCCCCCTCCCCCAAGAAGTGCGTAAATATATTTCTTGGTGTGACCGTGACAGAATATTTGGCCTCAGTATAGTCTTCTCTTTTAGGGACAAACTCACAGGGACACAGTGTGTCACAAACTGAGGCCCGACAAGGTGCTCCTGTCTAAATTAGGGCACACACAGCATGGGGCACACCGACTTAAAATGAAGGCCAGAGACGGAGCACATGAAATGGTTTGCAGTGTTGGGTTTGTGAAATCACTTAGGGTTGCTATTAACAAATATACAGTGTTGAGCTTTTATTTGGGAATTACAAAAAATAAATAAATAAATAAAAACATCCCAAAAATGACAGCTTGCCAGTTCCAATCCCAGTCTGTCCTTAGGCAAAACTCCTCATCCACCTTGACTGCTGATGGTGCCCCAGCTGTGGCTACTATCTAGACACTTGCCATCATCATTGTGTGAATGGACGAATGACTAAAATGTAGTGGGATTTGATAAAACACTCTAGAAGCACAAGCCATTCACCATTTTATCATTTCCACTCCTCAAATTGTCATAAACCTTGAATGGAATAACAAAAAATAGTAAATGTGAAAGTGATCTGTCATAACCCAATATTTAGATCAGACATGTCTGGTTAAAAATAGAAATAAAAAAGTTAGAATAAATAAATGCATTTTTGAAGAACAGAATAAAATTATAATTATGAGTTGATTTAGCCCTTTCCTGTATCACTTTATCACTTCAATGTGAAAACTGAAATGATCCATCACACTTTTTCTCAAACACAAAGTTGTGAAAACGCTTCTGGCAGTTTTACAGAAGACTACTTCATCTCACAGGGATAGTTGTTGTTTTTTTGTCTCCCACACATATAAAGATGGTCAGTGGGTAGGATGGGGGCGACTGCTTGCTCTGTGTTTCTACTACACAGAGTGATTGGTGGATACGGTTCTGCTTACGTAATGTGCGTCGTAGGTGGTGTTTAAAAAAATATATTGTAAAAGAAATGTCCAACTCAGCAGGCTTCTAACACATAGCAGTTCAATTCACCAGTTTCAAACCTTATACTCACATTTCACCCAGTTTACTGCATGAAAGAGAATCTAATTAAATCAGATTCAAAATATATTTGTACATAAAAATAGTACAAAAATATTGCAACATTTTACTTCATGAAATACAAGTGCATTTGATAATATTTCTTATGTAACTGTACTTTTATCAGTCTCATTTTTAATATATTATATTAACTGTCTCAAATATATCGATCAATCAAGTTCATTTGCTTAAGCAAGGAGGCAGTTCAAAGTGATTATTATATCAATAATCACTGAACGTAAATTGTCTTCTTATGGAATAATTTAAAGAGGAATGAAATATATTTGTCTAAAATGTGTTTATTCTGAGAATTTGAATATTGACAATTCTATAAAAACTGAATAGAATTGTCCTTTTGGAAACAATAAAAAAACAAAAGATGTAATTATAGAAATAATGTTAGAATATTTTAATGAATTAAGTAAAGGAACAAAAACATGAACTACTTAAACATTTCAAAGGCAACCAAGAATGAAGGGTCAAAGTATTATTAGCTGAATGGAGATCTAACTGTATCAAACGTCTATAAAATTCAAAACCAGAGTTTCCAGATGTAACATTTCCCTTCAGTTTACCTCACTTAACTCAAGGAAAATGTTAGGAGATAAAAAGAAGAATTTAAAAGAGGAATCCTTAGTTCCATTAATTTTCAGCACCAGAATCACCATAGATTAAACTAATAGGTAGAGCCTTGCTTTACATCAGAAAAAAGTTGTTTATTTCCTCTGAAAACTTGCTTTTGCTCTGGTTGCATCAGCTCGTTCATTGTCTTGAATAGAATATGGCCTTCACTGTAGTTTTTTTCTATCCTGAAAGCTCACTTCAAAAGTCCTGCTTTCTGGATTCAGAACCAAGCTGGTAACAGCACCAACACTAATCCTGTTTAGTGAGCAGGGTTTCATCTATAACACAGGTGCATGAATTAGAAGAAGTTAAAGTAAAAGCTAAGTTTTGGGCACCTCATGACTCATTGGCAGAGCAGGTGATCCATAATAGAGACCGTCATAGTGCTTGACGTGAATGTCCCACGTTGCAAATCGCTGTCATTGAAGTTCCAAAACACCAGCTAACTAGTCAACTGGCTGGAAGCAGTTTGTGCTCAAGGTTACTGAGTTCTAAATTAGCAGAATAAGCTTATTCTTAAGTCACAATAAAATACTTTTGCGAATGTCTTGGTAAAAAAGTGAAATATCTGCATGTGTGTGCAAGAAAAGTCTGATTTATGATGGTTCGTACCTCTATATGAGCATAGTTGAATAAGTATTTCAATCATCATATAATCAGCCTTTGAGAAAATAAATAAAAGCCTAAACAAAAAAAGCTGACAGAAATGTAATATAAATAATAATGTCATAATCACCCCCGATAAAAGAGCCCTGCAAATATCCATGGGAACAGATTTTGGTTAAGGATTATGCTTCCTCCGATCCTTCAGGGTGGGTAACCTGCTTTCCCTTTGGGATTTCTTCTTCGTTCCTCTCTCTATTGTTGAATCACCACCTCCTCCTCCGCCTTCATTCAGACGTTCTCTTAATCCCTCCTCCGTTCCTTTGTTAGAACCAGTTTGCGCTTTCCTACAAATGTCTTTTCCTCTGTGTGTCCAAAACAAAAATAAAAAAGAAACGTCACTTTCATCACAGGAACACGTGTCGGGGTAAATTATCCCTAAAAAGCAAAATTGTAGGAAATAATAAAAAAATAAAATTATGTTCATCCCTTTATTATTTATTCATCCAAATCATTTTGATTGTGAAGTAAATTGCGAAGTAAATTTTAATTATTTTAAAGTAAAACTAGAAAAATGTGAATATTGACTGAAATCAGTTAACACTGAATTTAGAGAAGATACTGTTTTTATTCATATTCATTTGTATCAAAGGTGGTGGGTATTATGTAAAATAAACTCTTTTTTTAGATTTTTTAGATAGATAATCTTATTCCCCCATCAAAAACATACCTAGAGAGATGCTTTGATTCTTTCACGCATGTTTTAGAAATCCTTTAATCTCGTACCCACTGATGTGAGGGTACAACTGATAGTAACATACTTGATTTTGCTATGAAATAGTACTCTTTATGTGGAAAATACATAATATCTCCCCATTAAATAATCCACTGTCACAAAATTACCTGAACTTAAAACTTCCAAGAAGTAAACATTAAGATTTTGTTGATCAGATGTGGGATGTTACAAACCTGATCTGTTTGCTCTCTGCTGCCCCCTGTCGCTGGTTGGCGTACTGTCGTCTCTGTGGCTCACGGACAGAAGACAACTGCAAGCAGTAAACATATAAACATGGTGACTGCATGCAAACTTTTGACCTGCTTTGCAGAAACATCCGAGAAGAGAAATGTTGTTTTTAAATGCTCACCATAGCTATTTCTGTAAGGTATGCCCGCCTCTCATCATTGGTTTTATGGAATGCCTGAGAAAGGAAACCATGCAGTCACTTCATGGGCACAGCCCTTAATATGTATCAGTGGAAATGGGCAACAGATTAGGGATGACTGGTCACAAATGCTGAGTGCTAAGCCTGTATTTAATTGACACCTCCCTGTTATTTTAGTAGAACAATAAACAAAGAACTAAATTTGTTACTAATTTGGATTTTTTGTATCTGAAATCACTACTTTATGGGGAAAAAACCCTAAAGCTTCTTTTCTAACACACAATGACGAAAGTAAACCAACAGACACTCTGATGCCTATAAACCTTTTAAAATCCCTCCCACTGCTCATTGTCTACAGGAACAATGGGGCCCAGACCTTTCCCTCCTGTTCCATTTGGAGATGGCAGTCCTTCAGCTGATTCTGGAGGTCAGTTTTCTCCTCAGTCAGGACCGTTAGGTGTTCTTTAAGCATTTCCTGTGATGAAGAGTTGAAATTACTCTTATGTTATTTTGGTGAAGACTAATTACCCGGTAGAATACAGGAGGATCAAACAATATGCAAATATTTGACAACGATAGTACAAAAATGGATGGGACTCATAAATTATTCAGCCACAATTTGTAATGATAATCCAAATTCATCTCCGTTGTTCAGGCTATACTAATGTCACGCTTACTGTTTGTAGTCACTTCTTGGACACACTAATGAGCATCTGTTAGTTGTGCCTTTAGGCTCATAGGCACCAGGGTGGTTAAGCTTTATTGTGCAACCTTTCAGTATCACATGTAGGGGTGTGTATGTGTGTGTGTTAAAGCATTGTAATTAGACTGCATTACTCTCCCATGGTCGTTAATCCCGTGATTATAGAGCTGTGAGTAAACTCTGGTTTTTGCAGCCTGTATCAACTAGAGGAAGGAGAGCAGCTGACTTCACAACACTTGCTGTTTTATATAAACTCATTTTCTGTCTCTAGCACTCTCTGGTGGTGTGTGTGGTTCTTTGCATACTCTCTGAGGACAAAATGATCATAGGTTTAAGAAAATAATAATAAAATCTATGCAAAAATTTAAGGCCAACAGATGAAACAAAAGCCAACTCACAAGTCCCATGTCTTCGTATAATCGGATAAAAGCCAATCGATCTGGGAAAAAAAGGGCAAGTGTTGTTGTTTTGATCACAATGTAAACTTGTAAGTGTAGGTGGGCAAATAATACCAAAAATTAACTATTAACCCACGCATAAAGTTATTTACTTGAATATAGGGTATGCAGTTACATTTCAATATTGTTGTCACTCATTTAAGAAAGTGAACTCCTTATAAAGGCTTGACCACCCTCTAAAAAGAGGTTGGTCGATGGTCATTGACTGAGCCCAGTCCAGTCTGTTCTGGACCATCTCCAGAACAGACAAGTAGAAACCTTGCAGTGAAATAACAGTAGGGTCGTAATATTAAAAGAAATTGAAGACTCACCAACGGGGTTTCCTTTGATGGTTTCCAGCCTCTGCTGAATGTGTAAAATCTGTCTCTCCAGCTGTCCATTTAGTTCTACTTGTGTCTCAAACCTCGTCTTCCATTCATTACCTGATAACCAACAAAAACAGACAAGTCACGAGAGAAAGCTTACATTTCCACATAACTATCAATGCTTATAGATAATAAAAACTCACTATTGAGTCTGTGTTAATTAAAAAGAGGAAAAAATTAAACAGAAATGTCAAGTTTATGAATGTATGTTCATTTCTACGGACTCAATAGTTGATATATCAATACTGAATACCATGGAGGTGATCAGCCATTGGACCAACACAATCTGATACCATGACCAAATCATCACCGACTATGGAAATCGTCTCTCCACTCTTCAGCAAGATTCTGGGGCAATGATTTACTTTCATCTAGAAAGAGGACTTTGAACCAGAGATAGAAGTAGTTTGACACAAGGGATTTGGTAGGTCTTCATTGACTCCTGCCTTAGTTCACCCGTTGTGAAGCTCCCCCAAATAGTTCAATGGATTTTGCTAAATAATCCTGTCAAGGCTGCTGTTATCTCTGTTCCTGGGATAGCACACATTTTCCTTCTGCTCAACTTTCTAGGAAAATGCTTACCGCATTGTGTAAGCAACCAACTTTTTTTTTTAGAAATGATCGTTTGTGTCTTGTCCTCCTTGTAGTGGATGTCAATGACGATCTGATGTCCATGTTTGTGCAGCATACTGCTCAGAAAATCTTGGCAGGTGATTTGAGTTTGATTAGGGTGCAAGATGATATTTCACAATATCATCAAAATTACAGGAAATAAATGCTTGAAAAATTTTACTCAATGCCCAAATAATCTACTGAGACAAAGTTCTTACCTTCCCCATCAACACTGCGTAGTCTTTCTTGCAGTTCTGCCACAGTAAATCGTAGGTCGCACACAGATCCTATGAGCATCTCTCTGCAACCAACATTAGGTTTAAGACTTTACTTTTTCCGCCTGAAAAGCTTTATTTTCTCAAGGAGGCGGACACTCACTTTAGCTCCCTTTCTTCTTCGATTTCTGTTTGCAGCCGTGCCAAGTCGTACTTACGGTAGTCGTTCCCTTTAGCCATTTTTCCGAAAATTTACTGCAGGCAAGTTTGTAGCTCATGGTATCCATGGAAACCGACATTTCCGGTTTTCTGCAAAAATGCTGTTTCCTTGTGAACATCTGTACGCGCTCCCCCTGTGTTGGGAGCGCGTAACTGCAGCCAGACAGACCGATGTTATACACCTATCTGACCATTTTCACGGTGCTTCTGATCGATTTCTCGCTAAATCGACTTACATAGTCATGTCGGGGTTGTATGTTTAATAACGGCTCTGTAGATCAGAAATAAAATTTAATATACCACTGAATCAACCAAAGTAGTCCAGAAAAAAGGTTTGTCTGACAAAACAGAAAATGAGCCAAATTTCTGTAGCACTTTTTAAAATCATGACCACTCATTGCACTATAGATTCACAAACAGTCATACACAAATCCAAAGATTGGCAGGTAGCTTGAAGTGAAGTGTCTTGCCCAGGGGTACATCGACATGTGACCAGAGGAAGCTGAAATCAAGCCTATCATATACTCTACCCACTCAGCTACAATCTCACCTTTTAATAAATTTAGAGCCCAATTCAAACACTTAAAATCAAGTTTATTGAAATACTTTAATATATTCATTTAAATACACCATTAATTTATACTGTCTGACAACAAAGCATTAGGTCTAGTAGAAATTTATTCTTTCTTATTTCCCTCTTGTTCCTTATTCACATCCTTTTTCTTAGCTGGTGCCTCCTCTTTCATCTCCACCCCCTTCTCAGCCTGTGTGAGATGTTCATCTTTTTGCATCTTATTCTCTTCGGTTTCCTTTACCTCATCGTCAGATTCTTTAACCATTTCCTTGGCCGTCTTCTTGCCAGTAGTCTTCAGGAAGGCTTTGAGGCCCAAATTGTCAATATTATGTGCAGTCAAACCAACGTTCCCCACTGAGCGGAGAGCTGTATCTGTGGCTTGGCCTGCATCATTGCCGTACCTTCATCATAAATAATTTGGAGGTGTTAGAGAAGAAAAGTGCGGTGAAAGAAAATAAATGACAACAGAGTTGCAGGAGCACCAAAACATTGCTTTAAGGAAAAACACACAAACTCTAGCATATTTTTGTATGTTAAAAAGTGTTACATGTAATGACATCACTTAGTCTGGCAACAATCTGTCTAGAGAAGAGGCTTGGTTTATCCGTTCACTAAAGTATGCAGCTGCAAAAATCTTTATTACCAGCTCATGTATGCAATGTTTTAACAAGTATAGATCCATGTTTTTTAGGCATAATGATTATAATACATAAGAACTGTATCTATTCATAACTATTTGAATTGAAGAATAAAAATAGACACAGCTTGTATTAATCAGCATACAGCGGGTATAAAATGCAACCCTAGGGCAAAAAAGACCTCTGACCACACAGTTAAAGAAAAGCATACTTTAAGTGAACGCAAAAGTGAGCAAATTAGTTTGAGAAATATTAATTTAGTTTCTACTCCAGGTTGTGTAAGATTATTTTCTAATCTAGGTTGGGTTAGTAGAAGCACAACAAGACTCGATCAGTTGTTAATTGGACCTTTACTTCCCAGTGAAGTCACATCTTCCCAGACATGTTTAAAAGATTCTCTAAACCTCTAAATCTGAAAAGAAACAACAGTGAAAAAGGGTCAGTCTACAAGAATACCAAGAGGAAAAGGAGAATGGTAGAAAAGTAATGGAAAAACACAATATCTGTCACACTGTCAGTGCAGTGCCTGAAAAGTGCTAATGTTTTCTATACTTTAATGCTAGTTTTAGAAACCTACAAGGCATTGATGTGAATGAAATGAATGAATCTGAGACTCATGTTGTCAGTTTTCTATTCATATCATAGACAGATTATGTCAGATATAACAAACATATCTTGACAAAGACATCCCCAGCATAAATAAGCAATCAAATAGAAAAAAGGAAGATATAAAGATATAGTAACACTTTCAAGAGGTATCAAGTCAAGAAGTCAACTCACTTGTACTTTACTGTTGTGACAGTTTCAGTTGCAACACTTTTGCAGACGTGTTTTGCTCCAGTCTCTAGACTTTCCCAAACTGTGCTTAAACCTAATTTGAAAAGACATTTTAAAAATGTACACCAACCACATCAAACCACCCTATGGGTCCAAATTTACCACCCTCTGTACCCTCATATTCATTAAATTAGAATAAGCGTTCAGATGAGGCCCATTTGTTGGATTAAATGTATCTTTTGAAAATAACAACCTTTAATCAGGTATTATATAAACCCTTCATTAAGGCCCACAATTCTGAATTAAATATGTTTTTTAATGATATGATGTAATGTTCCAATTTAAAATGTCATGTTTTCATTACCCACAAGTAGAAAATCATCATTTTTAGTCATTCAATTAACAGAAATAAATGCTTTCAAACTTCCATAATTAATAATGTGCTTCAGTTAATGATACATTTCTTGGCTTTTTAGTGCTATTCTAATTTATTGAATGGGTTTGTGTATCCTTAAGCTCGTCTTCTAAGACTTAGTAAATACCTTGCATGCTGCTGGCTGCTACAAACTTGGCTCCATCGAAGTTGGAAGCCTGGCCATCCTGACTTTTTTTCATAGACTCTGGGACCAGCTTAGCACCGTGCTTCTTCACATGAGGTGCCACCTTTTCTGCCACATGTTCTGCAATTGTACTTATGCCATTCACTGTAAATGCACAAAGTTATACCAAAGAAATAGATTTAGGTACAAATGTACTGATACTCACAGATCAGGACAGAATAATAGATTTGACCTCATCAGTAACAATCTGGTTGCTCTTACCTAGGAATTTACTGACTCGAACAGCGCCCCCAGTGGCTTGTTTGGTAGCATTCAGACCTTTGGTGACCTGTGGACTGACCTCAGATGGGGTCTCCTCTGGTGTGATGCGGTCCCGGATCTTGGCTGCTCCTTTTTGAATGATATTCCCAGTGGCCTCTGCTCCTTTTGCAAATGACTGACTCAATTTTGTCGCTCCTATAAAGATAAAAAAAATCACTTTATTTATTGTAATTTCAAAACGTTGAGCAAATCATATTGTTTTTCAACACTAAATACTGTTAAGTATAGACTAGACTGATGTCATTGTAAACAGCACCCACTGGTGGAGGAGTATGAGGTAATCCACTGTGTAATCAACTGATGTGTAACTCTGTGCTGATGGCCTTTGAGTTTTTATTCTGAGAGTCTTTTTGCAAAACTCACCAGACAAAATTCCTTGAGCCATCTTCTCGCTCCATCCAGGAAGTAGAAGTGTTATATTTTTCTCCTCTGGTAACATTTGATCTGTTTGCTCATGCAGAGGACCCAGGGGAATTTTATCAGTCAAGTTCATGACCTCTCCTTCAGCTCCTTCTGTTCCCTGTTAGGCAAGTCAAAGTTCTTTTCTTAATGGTGAGCTTTAAGACAATATTGTTTCTTTAAGACACAATATTGTATAGTGATATTGTACAATGTCACTGGCTTTATCAGGTTGTTCATATAAATATACAAACAACTTTCTTCACCTTTAAAATGTCATAATTTTCAGAAATTGTACTATTCAATCTGCGAAAAGAAGACTAAACATACTTACAAAATATTTTACTGATCCCAAAGAGAAACTAAATGTTGTTGTAACTCATTAATTCAAGGTTCTTCTTTATTCAACATAAATTAGCTCAGACTTACCTGGATCCTGAGATCAGCAAGTTGTGTTAGAACATCCTGAAACATCTCACAGTCTGCAGCAGGCAGTTCAGAGGACAGCACTAAACCCACATAGGAGCCGGGTAACTCTGCCAAGTAGTCGGGAAACATGTAGATGCCAGAGTTGGCCAACAGCACCGGGGTGTCTGCTGACAAGGGATACAGACGGTCACATACCTGAAAAACACCAGACAGAACAAAAGAGGACAATCAAAGCTCTATGCAGGGCATCTGAAGAGATTTTATTTTATTCTACTGAAATCATTTTAACATAATACTATTTAAACACACTGTTCAAAATTAGTTTATAAAACAATAATAACTCCTATTATTCATATTATGATTTGAAGTTTAAAATACATATTTATATCCTTATTAGGGTTCATATTTTTTGTTTTCAAACTGTGTAACTATGGACGTCAATCAAGTTTTGAAGTATCTGTTATACTAAATCTAAAGCAGGTAATGCAGGACTTCCATTGAGATCTTTTTCATATTTTATTTCCCACATTTTGTCTACTTTTGCAAGCCATCAAAGTTATTTTATTTTCTGTTTTTTAAATATCACTGAAACAGTCTCAAAGTTAGCTAAGTGCATATATTTTTCAACACCCCCAACATGTGTCATTGTCCATGAAGCAAACTATCCACACTTCTTGTACACTGCCATTGGTGTGCAGATAAGTCAGAACACAACAGAAGCGCAGAGTCATCTGTTAATGGGACCATTGTCTTACTGGGAAACAAAGCAGAGCCAGAATACAGAGCCAGTCTGGTTTGGTGGGAAGCAAAGTCATGGGTTGCAGTGAAATACAAAGCAAAACACAATGCATACTTTGTAGCGACGCCAGAACAGCTATTTATTTTCTACTGAAGGAAATGAATTAGAAGGGAGATTTAAAACCAGATATATCATTTAATAGAAATGGACATCATGGTGATTTGCAATGCAAAAGCCAACTGGTTTTAATTCTACTCCTAAACAACATTTGAACAATCTGATCAAAATAAAAAGAAAACAATGCAAACTTAGAATGGAAGCGATATAACACGGATTTTGGTCCTGTCAACACTTAAAATGTAAATAAATGGAGGATTAAATTCAAATTAATCCAAAAATAAATTTTAAAATGCTTTAAAACATCCTCCCTGTCATCTGTGAGACAAACCATTGTAGTTGGTTTTCCAGCAACGCAACATTATAATGACTCATACGGGGAAAACTTCTAAAAATGAAATGGTTCTGTGTGACGTCACACCCAATTACCTTGAAAACACACACACCCAAGCCTTCTTCCAAACAAAGCTAGGCCCTAAAGAATGCCTCTCTTTACTTACATGTAAGAATCCAGAGGGTTTTCCAGCACTCTGCTGATTATCCGTTGTGGTGATACGGAGGTACCCCGGAGAGGACAGAGAGCTGACCTGACCGTTTGGTTCAACAAAGAACAGCTGCACCCCAGAGGGGATGGAGAGCAGCTCCTTCCCATCTGGTGGTTCTCTTGACCAGAGGCCGCCTCCAGCAGGATCATAAGCCAGGCTGCGGTGCCCATCCATTGGCTTTGGAGAGTATGCTGGAGGCAGGTCTGTTGAGCCATCCATGGCCACAGTTTCCAGATCCGCTTCAGGGAATGTGTGTGTGTTTGGGACAGCAGGGAGAATAGAAGTGATGGGGGCTGGTGATACGCTGTGGGTAGTATCTGGTATGGTGGGGTACAGATGGAGGACAGAACTATTGGTGGGCTGACTGTTAATTACCAAGTCTGGGTAAAGAGGAGTAGAAAATTTGGACAGTAAGCGTGTGTCCCCTGGTGTGGACTTCTCCAGATCAGAAAGGCGGGTGTCGATAGTCCCTAACATTTCCTTCATCTTCTGCTGAAGCTGCCTAGCCTTGTCCCAGACAACTCCTTGATGCCTTTCTCCTCCAGTAGGAACCTCCAGCCCTTGACGGAGATGCAGCCGACACTTCTTGTAATACACCAGAGCTTCTGATTTGTTGTCAGCTTCCTGAGCCGCTGATCCATGATTCATGGATTGTTGGGCCAGCTCATACTGATCCTTAATGACCAGCAGTTCAGCAGGCTCAGCCATGCTGGAAGGCAGAAGGGAGACAGAAACTAAGACAATATGTAACCCAAAAATACCTGCAGTTTTAGGATGCAATTAAGTTGTATTACAGAATTTACAGACATATGAGGATCTTATTATGATAGGATATCAAAAAGTAAAACTCATATTTTATTATTATAATGCTGAGGCATATTTGAAGTGTTTACTCCTGGTAATTTAAATGATTCAGTCTCTTAAAAAAAAATTTATATGACAGAAGACCAACAAAAAAATAAAATTTAAAAACAGAATGTTATGTTAAAGCCTAAAGCCTCATAGTTAAGACTAAGGTTATTGACACCCTGCTCAAGAGGGTAAGCCACTAAAGATCATTGCTAAAAAACTTGTCTGTTTACAAAGATCTGTATTCAATTTTAACAATGGAAAGTGGAGTGGAAGGAAAAACATTTTCAAGCAATAGGAAGACTTCAGCTTTGAGATGACTGTGAAATAAACCTCATTCAAGAGTTTGGGTGAAGATTCACATGACCAGAACTACAGCTGTCTACAGCCAATGTCTAAAAAAACCACCACAAAAATGAGTCCACTACATGGATTACAAGCCGGATACATGTTGAATTTACTCACTACTAAACCAGAAAAAAGACTGCAAACATGAAGACTTACGCTCTGTGGTTTAAAATAATCTTATTAGATCAAATAAACCTGTTTGAATTAATTGATGCAGTAATTCAACTAAAAAGAACCCCTGTTTTGAGGCCACAGGCTACAAGACGCAAACATACTTTTCTTCTCAGCTTACCTGTTGACAAGACTATCCATAAGCAAGTACCTCCAGCTGTCTGACTGTAATATTACAGCAACGAGCGTGAAGAAAGCTACTCAAGCGTTTATTATTGACAGCTAAAAGGTTAGGTTTGAGCGCAGCCAATCAAAGCAGGTTTTTCCAGAACGACAGGTGCGAGTCTACCGGCAGATCTCCATGCCAACAGAAACCTACAGCAAAAGTTAAGTCAAATCCGTACTTCAGTTTTTCAACATGTTTCGGTTCTCACACACAATTAAAAGATGTTGTCAACCCACCTGTGGACACCATCTACTGACAAGCACCATCCGCAGAGAGGAAATACTTTTCGTCAACTTACCCGTACTTAAAAAAAAAAATCTCACAAGCGTTCAGAGAAATCTGGGTGCACTCCTTAGCAGTCAGCCGTGGAATGAGCTGGAAAGAAAGTGGCATCAAGCGGAATGGGAGGAGTTTAAACGGGCGGGGTGGGAAAAGTTCGGAGTTAACCTGTCAGAACGATTATGCAGTATGACATTATGAACCACCCACATTATGAACATAAATAAACCAACCATGCAGAACGCATTTTTACTTGTTATTTCGTAGAAATACATTTTCACTCTAACATACAGGGACTTATGGTGATGATTTTTTTGTAAAAACAATAAAATGTCTAAGGGAGGATGGGAGGGTAGGGAGAGAATGGAGGGGAAATTATAGCAACTGTATTTACACACCAGGTGACAAATGATACACACCCAATGTTTGAGCAGAGTAATAAATATTTATGAGAAACGTAATTGGATTAACATAATTTTTATTGTACATTTTTATACACCATGTTTGCATAATCACATTTTGAAGTGCAAGTATTTTTATTGGATATAATTTTTTTTATTAAAACAATACGAGTATTTGTGTTTTAATAAAGGATTATATGTTCCACTATGGGCTGAGAAAAAAAATTCCCCATGTAATCAAAACATGGTGAGAAACAAACAAAAAAGTCAAATAGTTAAACAGACTTTGACTTCTTATTTATAAAAACAATAATCAAAGAAACTTTACAATATCTTGAAATACCATTCAGTTCTGTAAACAGCTCAATAGGAGTTGAAAACATCAAGCAAGCTGGCAAAGTGTAATTCACAATTAGCCCACTTTACAACATATTTGACTATAAAACAATGACAAACAGAATTAGACAACATAACTACCTTTATTTAGATGTTTCCTGGTGATGTTGCTGGTCATACATCAAACTAGTTCAGTAGGTTTTTAATGGCTGCATATGAAATCTTTGACGTTATTGTGTGAAGAACTAAAACTTATATTAATTCCCAAGATGATTGAATTACATGGTGTCAGAAACATGTCTTATATAAGGGTTGAAATCTTCGTGCTCACCTCATCATAATTTAGAATGTGATAGGTGTTGAAGCCTATAGTGCACTATCACACACTCTAAAATGTCTATAAGTGAAGTGAAAACAAAAGGAATCAGACTGCGAAATGCTTAGTTGTTTTAACTGCTGTAAAATGCATGACCTGATAGCTAGATTTTGAAAAGAGAAACAGTCATACATGCATTAGGCATAGCACATAACAGTTCAAATAAAAATAATTTATATAACACTGAAAGTAAATCCACGTACGCCCTCAAGGAGTTTCAAACGTTAACTGAACTCCTTTAATTGTGTATAAATAACTCTATTGGATTAAGAAAAGTAAAGTAGTCCACATGTGTGTGGTAAAAATGAAGGTGCTCTGCTTTGTTTTCAATGAGCTGTAACTATGCTCTGCTGGGAGGATCAGGAAGGTGAAGTAGTGGAGTCACGGGAGAGGCAGAGCAGTGGGGGGAGAGATCCCTGAAACACGACAATACCTGTGAAGGAGACAAAGACAAAGAATATACATTTAATATAACATACTTTTAAAAATGTCCTTGATTCATGAAGAACTAAGATGGCAAATCTAGTTTTATAAATTCCAGTTGGAAGTTTTTTCTTCTCCTCACTTTGACGTTTTGTATTTGTCCCTGACAGCTTGTTGTGGCCGAGTCTCTGCACTCATATACAGCTTGTGGAGAGAAGTCAGGCAGGGCATGATTTCCTCCATCGTGTACCCAGTAAAGGTTATTAAAGAATCAGGCTGTAAAAAGAAATATTAGTATAATTTTTACAAAAAATGATACTAAGAAATGATTATGGAAAAAAACGTCATCATCTGGACCAACTCACCCAGTAATATTTATGTATAGTGTAGGTAGCTAAGCAGTAGGTTCCGGCTGCCAGTATGGATGGGGTGTATTGCAGGAAGGGATCTGTTTCTAGTAGACTTAACTCTGCTATGTACTACAAGAAAAGGAGAAGATGGAAATACACAGTGTCTTTCAAAGGTATTCATATGTCTTGAACTTTTCATTCTTTCCTTTTATGTGAAAGATCAATACAAAGTACATCATCACTTTGAAGTAGAAGGAAAAGGACAAATGCTTTTTAAAATCCATCTGGAAATATTAAGCATTTGCAAATGTACCAACATATGGATGTCCACCTAAATGGATAGGCCAGTCAAAGCGAGCATTAACAGCCAAGCGGCCAAAACTAGTTATTCTCTTCTGAAGAGTTCAACATTAATCTTGTGTTAATGAAAGAGTATAAAGAAGAATGTGTCTGTTTAAAGAAAGCCAGAAGAAGTCCAGTTTTTAGATTGCTACAACTAATTTATAGGACATGTCAAACATGTGGAAGAAGGTGCTCGGGTCAGACAAAAGTAAAATTTAACCTCACAATTGAGAACGTTTTAGATACGAGAACATTTATGTAGCAGAGCCAGAGTCACGACAGATATCTAATTTAAAATCTGTGGAAAGCCATTCTTGCCACATTTTTGCTACAAAAGGAATTAGATTAACTGAACTTACCATAGCCAGGTTCTCTGTTGTTGAACAGACAGAGTGGATGAACATGAATAGGCGAAGGAACTGATTGGTGGTGGGTGCTGCCATCTTGAAGTCCAGCACCTTTAGCAGAACGCTCTCCATCCGCAGCAGCTGTTTCTTAGCGTAGGTGCAGTCTGTGATGTACACAAACTCGTTCAGTTCGGGAGGAAAGATCTCTTCATATTTTCTACAAAAAAAAATGGCATCACTATTACAACCAACAACTGCCATGTGTGGAGTTACCGGCACGAGCAGGAATGACTTTCTTACGCGGCAATCAGTAATGCAGCTGTTCCCACCAATTGCAGCTTGTTCCTCTTGATAAATGTTGTGTAGGACAGAAAACGGTCCAGGTAGTTTACAGCAAGGTGCAGAGTTTCAGAACCGAGCTTGTATTCCTGGACAACCTCCACCAGCCAGTCCACCAAAATGACCCGCATACCATTGGTGATCTCTGGATGTCTCTCCAAGTAGCTTGGCTTTGGCCTGAACTGCTTCTGGAATTAGTAACCAGCATGACTTAATAGCTCTAGATGATCACTAATAAGAAAGAAAGAAATTGTTAAAAAAAACAACTCACTTCACTCTCCCTTAAGTTCTTGTAAATATCTTCTGCATAGTCAAAGCAGAAAGTCTCTCCAGATGTCAGGAATTCATCTGGTTCAGACAGCATAGAGGCATCCTGGCACGAACCTGGTGAGGAATAATTATTGAAAAAATAGAAGTACCATTTTAAGTACTTTATAAAAGCATTCAAGTTTGTCCTATTTTCTCATACTATAATCAAAAACTGCAATGTATTTTGTTGGAAATTTTAAGTGACAGACCAACATAGAGTAGTGCATACTCATAGCATTGAGGGGAAAGGATATGATGAATAAAAATCTGAATTCTGTGTTCATCCCATTTGTATTCATCCCATTTTAGTCAAGACCTTGCAGAAATGCATTTCACTGCAGTTACAGCGACAAGTAGTCTATAGGCTATTTCTCTTTCAGCTAAGCTCATCCACCCAGTTCATTCTTTAATATGAGCTTAAAAAATATTAAGCTCATATCAATATGAGCTCATATTTGCAACCTTTGCAAAGATCATACCTTTGATATTTTCACAGATCAAAACTTTGATCTTTGCAAAGATTGCAAAGATCACCCTTTGCAAAACACTCAAGATTTTTTAAGTGTTAAGTGTTAAGAGTTAAAGCAGCGCAATACATCTTTTCTCACTGTTATTTATCAAGACAATATAACAATATAAACAATTAAATATGTTACTATTTTTGGTTGTACTGTGAAAAAAAAAACGTGAAAAAAATTGAGCAGGTGTAAAAACCTTTCCAATGCATTTATTTTTCTTTCTGCAGGCAAGACTTACTTGAACTAAACTCCATCAGGAGCCTGACATGTTCATTCTGCAGTGGATTGGCATCAACCTCAAAGTCATAACCATCTGAAACGACTTCCTGACCCGAAGCGGCAAGAACAACTTCACAAGCCTCCTCAACGTACACGTCATAGCTGGAGCTGGATGGGCAGCCGAGAAAGTTGAGCTGCGAGCTGTCTGAAACAGAACTGTGCTTGGAAAACTGGCTTCCCTGTGGAGGAAATCAGTGGTCTGGAACATGAAAGTTCTCTAATTGCAAAGCGTACAGAAGCTACTGTTACCTACCTGGCTTAGGGATCGTCCACACTGCTCATTTTCTGACAAGGATCCGAGAACTGTGCGCTGTATGGTCCTCGGGTAGTGAAAGGATTCTGCTTTGGTTGAAGATGGAATATTTTCCTTGTGAGTGGGACTGCCACGATGGGTGTTTTTACTGAAATTCATCTTTGAAACAGAATAAGAGAAAGTAAAAATACAGTTGTTTTTTACTTTAAGCAGAAAGGGGCAGAATATAGAAAAGATTTCTTTACTGAAAATGCTATTTTTCTCTTACTAAATATAATGTTGTGACATATGAATGACATGTTTTTACATTTACATGAACTGTATTTAATTATGTTGTTTTTGCTAAGTCTGTTTGTGTCTTCTCTAATGCACTTTATAATTGTCTGTTGTTGATGGACCAATGCAATGCCCATCCTTTTTATGAGGATGGAGTCTTCCAGGCTGTGGCATTGCGACTTTCTATTTACAGCATGGAGTCCACTGACTCAAAAATAAAATAAAAATGACCAGAAAAAAGATAAGTACAGTTCAAGACCTGGAGTGGACTGCCAAACTGTATTATATACAAAATGTCAAGAAATTATGATGGCATAAGTGAAAAAAGAGAAAATTATTTTATTAAAATAAAAATAATTTTTAATAATAAAAGTATCAAAAATATGATGCAACCTAATAACAGAAAATATTTTTGACATTTGCAGGCAAACAGCACACCAAGAACAATCAGCTATGTTGCGCAAGCAAGAAGACCTTTGAAACAGTCAGTGACTGCAATGTTTTACTTTACTCTTTAGAGTTAATGTTAAAGGTTCTTCAGCTTCTTGATTTATTTTGCATTGATTTGAGTTGCATTAGTTCAGCTTTACACATTACACACCATCAAAGCAGAAAACGTGATTCAGAGTAACCCTCACAGACTTTGAGGTATTCTTAAAAACAAAAAAGGGTTCTTGTCTGGAGATAAAACATGTTTACAAACATGTTAAACACGGGTTGTCATTCTAAAATGATATGGACAGATACACATTGCCATGGTTACAAGAATTTATCAAACATTAAATCAATCACAAATAAAGTAAAACAAACAGGCAGGAGTGCAGTAAAATGTGGAGTACAAAACTTCTTTGTATCACAATAAAGACATATCAGTATTGGTTGGTTTTCATTTACTAGTCAAGCCGAACTCACCATAACCAACATCGAGCAGATTCCCAGCGGAAAAGGATAATGCACTGTTCTAAATAATAAACCGCGCCAAAGCAATCTTAATCAACACTTTTTGGAAACAATTAAGACAAACAGCGACCTCTAGCCGCGCCGTGACGACCTGGAGCAGATGTTTTACTGTGCAATTTATCTCCGATGGGCTAGGGATTCAGCAATCAGACGTTTTTGTTTTTTTTTTGTGCGAGTTCTGTCCAATAAGATGCCAGAGTGCAAGTACAGACTGCTTACGTCACAGAGTCAGCGAATTTAGCTGTTTGCTGCAGAAACAAAAACAAATTTGTGTGATGCACTTTTTTAGTGCATCACACAATTTTTAGACATCATTAACATAAAGAAGGTACATGTAGAACACATGGACATATAAATCCTAAACCATATGAACTAATTATTTGTAGTGTAAAAGTAGATTTAATCTATTTAAATGGACCACTGGAAGTTAGATTCTTAACTTTAAAAGATTATTGACTAACTTGCTGAAATGCAATCTGTTTACTATATCGGAAATCTCGAGCACCGTGGTTGTGTTTCCCTGTTGCCATCTCTGACAAATAAGTTGGTGCTGTTATCAGAGTACAGCTCAGTCATATTTATAAAAGAAAATTATAGGTCGTTCCAATGATGGAATGAAATTAAGCATTCCAATTAAGCAATTAAGCATCCCATCATTGTCACGGGAAAACGAAACTTGCCCAGAAATATACAGTAAAGAAAGACAAAAACTAAAAAATCCGCTTAAAATTGTAACAGAGAAATGTCTGTGGAAATTGTTAGATTTTTGTGAGTTCCTGCAAGTTCCAAATGTTCCACTGGATGGCAGTCTTTCCCTTTAAGAACGATCAATGCCAATTCTGCAAAAAAATATAATGGATGTTGGCCAAATATTTTAACCAACCACGTTATATTTAGTCCCCATTAAAAGTATTTCTGGCGCTAAACCACTGGTCTCTATGGACTGGAAATGGTGCAAAGCTGTGATATTTTCCCAATTTCAAACCTGAAACTGCAACATGTTTTTTTTTTATTTTTTATCTCTGACATTTAATAGGGTTACATTAATTACAAAGTGTTACATGACAGGAATTGCATGTATGAGAAGCAACATAAACTGTTCTCTCATGCTGCTGCTGCTGCTGCTGGTGCTGCTGAGCAGCTCCAGTGGAGCAGCTGTGGATTAAGGATTCCAATTTGCAATCTTTGGGTCAGAAAGCTGCTTCTTGAACTTTCAGTCAACCATCACTTCTAATAATTTCCTGATGGCTGTATTTGATGGAAAACTGTCTCACTTGTTTTTGCTCATCCTTGTTTACCAACCAATCATAACGTGTTTAGATTCTATAGATTTTTTTTTAAAAACATGTTGTTAGTTCTTTTTAATTTAGTTTCCATATCCATGTCCATATCTTTTGGATGACAATGTTAATTCAAGCTCATTTTAACAATTGCAGGCTGTCTTGTTGACAAGAAAAGGTTTTAGAATGAAAGAAGGCATTGTGATGATATCAAGATTTGGATGTAGGATGTTTTTATTATAAGGTATATTGTATTATCTATTTAAATATGTGAAAAATTTCAGTAAGATGCAAAGTACCAGCATGTGAAGAAATAGTAAATAATAAATATTAGTCACTGAACAAAATAAATTTTATGTGTAATGAAATAAAAAACTGCAGTTGCTAGTGAGGAATAACCTACAACTGCTTCATACTTATTCAGTCTGAAAAATGGCAAAACTGATGCATCACATTAGCTGGAAATGATTAGAATATCGCTACTCTGCATTTTAAGGAGGTTTGCCCTATCATTATTATTGAGCAACGGTGGTATTCTGGTAGGAGTTCGTCTTCTATGATTGTTCTTTCTTGCTTACTGAAAAGCTCGAGTTCACTTCAAAATCACATCATAAGATGTCCAAAGAAGTCTCAAAACACTCTAAAACCTGATGGGACAGTTGCCTGATCTTACTGCTGAATTTAAAGGGCCAATACAATCAAAAAGAGACAGTAAGTGAAACATGAAGAAGGAATAGACCTTTGCTCTCTGGTTTAAAAAAAAACCTAAAGGTCAAACTGAAGTTTGCCAGAGAAAGTATACAAAGACCAGTCCTTCTAGAAACAATTTGATTATAGATGTGTCTAAAACCAAATTATTTGAAATGTGAGGCATTGGATGAACGTAGTATTCGACATTAACTGCAAAACACTGTTAAGGAAATAAATAAATCTTACCTAAGGTGAAATACTGTGTCAGTCAAGAACGAATCAAAATGCATGTTGATTATTATTTTATTAAGAAACTAAGCAAAGAAATTGAGCAATGATGTCCCTGGCTAGTCCAGATCAAACCGAGAAAAGCAACCTCTTCGAAAACCCCCTTCACCTGTGCTTCCAGCATGAATGGTGCTCAATCAATCAATAAAATTGATTGAGTGATTGAAATAAAACAAAGTCTGTAACTACAACTACATCATGGCATGGGGATGCCGTGTTTGACCATAACCTGGCCTGTTCACTTTTATTCTGTAACAAAACAAACCTGCAGATGTCTTGATAATATCTTTTATAAAATATGAGATAAGAGCAGTGAAAAGGCAAAGCAAATGAAAAAAAATGTTTAAAATGTGAAATAAAACATTTTAAAATATCTCTTTTACGGAGATAATATGGTTATAAATTATGTTTCTTAAATGTTGCTCCAAATCTCTTTCGTATTTTAAAGAGATTTCTTTGTATAAAAATGGTGAGAGTAATCCTCTCTCTGACAGGTAAGATACATTGGATCTTTGTTCTGCCAAAGATTGTATGAAATATCCTCACCTATCTGTTCCAGCTGAGATGAGGGATGCGTTGGCCTGCTGCGGCTATTTTCTCCCGTCAAAACAAAAATCAATATCTGTTCTCAGTTTAGATGAGATGAGGAACCGCAAACGTGACGCCTCCTCAGCAGACTCATAAGTCTTCTGTCTCTTTTATCTCAGTCTCACGTTGCTCTTCAGTCCCCGAGAAGATGCAAATTGTTCCCGTCCGACGGCATTGGGCCATTTTATCAACATGATGTATTTTCAAATGTACAAAAGGTTGAAACTTCAGATATAAAATTCAGTGAAAACCAGGGTCTCTAACTAAAGAGACCTTGAAGCCACCTTCATCCACCAATGTGTTTCACTTCTGGTGAAAATATTTAACATATCTATTTTCTATGCCTAATTCTTAGAGGCTCACATAGTGGGTGTTAAGGATCACCTTTGATAGGTCACCATTTTTATTTATTTATTTATTTAAGACCTTTGTGTTGCAAGGCAACAGTGCTAACAACTGCTCCTTATTCAATCATTTACTGTCGAGTTTAAAATGGCTTCAAATAGATTTCCAAGTTAACAAAAATTGCCATCAATACAAATTACATATTCTATTCAGGTATTGGCACAATGATTAAATATTTATCTTTTGAAACCTTTTTCATGAGTACTGCATGCTTTTTAAACCCCTCAGTCCTTCCAGTGGTAAATTTTCGCTTTCTGAGGGTTTTCAATTAGATTGAAGCCACGACTCAGTGATGTCCAGTTGAAGAAAATAATCTTCTCCTTCCCAAGAAACCTTTAAAGCTTTTGTGTTTTTCAAGCTGTTGTCCTGATGAAAAGCCCAAATCTTTTCCCTCAAATTGAGTTTTTTAACACCAGGCAACCCTTTTCATATTTACAGACCTTCATATTTCTATTGTATCTGAGACCTTCAGTAAACTCTTTATTTGTGCTCAAATGGGGCCCAGAAGAAATACAGACCCTTTAGAAATGTTTTGTGGGCAATTGTGTATTTTTGTCCTATTGCATTATTTATGTCCTTACCTTCACTTTGGTTTTGTACAGATCCACTTTGTTCTCTTCTCCTTCTGACTTTTTCTGCCATTCATTCACAACAATGTCATCCATGACTTTTGTCTTTTGTGCTTTGCCCATTTCAATGAATCTGGACACAAGCGTTTTTAATCTTCTGAACTATTTGCCATATGGCAGCAGTAGAGGGTGACCATTATGTTCACAATCTTTGATGACACTGTCTGCCTTTCTTTTCTATCTTAGTGATATAGACCCAATCTATTTGTTGGAGCCAACAAACAGCTGTGCCATCTTGAATAAATGGCACAGCTGAAGATTGTGTCTGTTTCAGATTCCTGGGAATAAAAAGCCAATGTTGTGTTTTCCTCACCAGGTGGGAGGCGTTAGTGGCCCGATTTCAGCTGTGCAATTACTCCCTGCTAATTAAGATTCCCTCCAGTCGCTACTATTTTGCAGTGCATCAGGAAAAGATGTTGATTATCTCTTTTGTTTTTGAGGTGTAGTTAAGGACCAGAATGTCATCCCTACACCATGTATTTAGAGGCTCCACTTTCAGCTTGAAGGCATTTCCATCTTCAATAAAAATTAACACAATAACTGTAATCTCATCGTCAAGCTAAGTTCTAAAGTTTTGGAAAAAGTGTGTGTTCGGTTATAGGTAACTACTGAGAAGAGCATCTGGCTCCGCACACATCCCTGGGGCATGCTTGTGTTGGAAATAAAGTTGAAGAGCTGTGTTTGCTGGCTCTGATGTGTGGTTCACCTTTTAGGAAGCCTATAATCCATGCTTACAAAAAGGAATCATGACCCAGAGTGTTTAGCTTTGATCAGTTTGTGTTGGTTTACTGTCTAAAAACAGAACTATCCTCACATAACTGCTGGATTCCTTCCATGTGCTACTGTTGCACTCGTTCTCACACCTGTTTATATCTAGTAAAAAAAAGACCAGCAGGGACAATCTCAAGCTTGCAGATTATCATCAGTAATTTTATTTAGACCAGTTTCATTGCTGCAATACTCCAAACTGCTTATTCTCTCTGTCTTCACAATCTGGAATCACATTTCACTTCCATCAGAACTTCTCCTCAGCCCCAAAGCATCTTCCTTTTCTACTCTTCTGCCTGTAATCTACCTACTACACTTTTCTCAACCCCACAAGATTCCATTAGTGAAGTAAAAATCAACTTTCCTCCCAATTTTTATGATTTGGGTTAATTAAAAAAAGTATGTTTTTTGTTTTGCCCCAGTCCAGTCCCGCAGCAGATGTTTCATTTAAAAATACCAATATAAAAACAGAGAGATTTTCTCATAATCATAAATACTAGTTATAAAAGTTTGATCTCACAGCTTCACATATAAAGTAACTGAAAGACAATTTCCTTGGTGACAAGCTTCAGCAAACTTTGTTCAATCGATGTTCCAGTGAGATTTTTGTGTACCGACTTCTCTGTTCTTTTAAATGGTTGCTTAACGAGTGAAGAGAAACTGCAAAGAGCCCTCAGCTGATGTTTGATTTTGTTATAATTGCACCACTTTCTCTGAGACGAGTTATATTTGGTTGAGTTCCAGACATCTTTCCCTGCATTGGCTCAACAAGAGGGCTGGTAATCAGCGCTTTGATATCCATTTCTCCAAGAAAAAAAAAGAGATCTCAAAGGAGGCCAACTTGTCTGTGCCAAACCATTCAATAATGCAAAGGAATTAAAATTTGCAGAGGATGCCAACAACCAGCATCAAATTAGCATGACATTAAAAATAATTGGCATAAAATCTATGTTTTTTTTTCTTTGTTTAATAATCACATTTTATGTATATTAATGTTCCAATTTGTAGATTATTATGGATCAAAGGACATTTACTGAAATGAAGACATTTGCTAATACTTTCTTAGAGTAAGAGGGTAATTGCTGCATTGAGCATTAAAGGAAACTGAGCTAATCTCTCATTTTGTTTCTCATTTCCAGAGAACTAAATTCCTAAAAATGAGCAGGCTTAGGTTGATAAACACCATCCTAAAGAGGAGGGTCTCTGAAATAAATAAAATAATCACAAGAACACCATAAACCTGTGAGAGTTTTTTTATTTTATTTGATCAAATCAAAATGATCATATCAATGTCTGTCTGTAAGTGAAAGAGAAAAGGGGTTGGGTGAACAATTATGGTACAAATATCATCCAGTATTTAAATCCTCCATGGAAAATGACAAATTTCTCCTCGCCAACGTGTTGTTTCTATTCAAAACATTGAATTCATCACAATTATGAGATAACTCGGAACTTAAATTGAAGAAAAGAAAAAAAAAATCAAAGCTGAAGAATCTTAATACAACTGTATGCATTAATTATGCATAAAAATGAAGACTTTCACAACCACTACAGGATTTATTGATATGATGTAGGCTATGCTGTTGACAGAGCTGTTCCAAAAAAAGCTGTCAAATGTCACCTCACTTCAGAATAATAATGCTGGTTTGAACTCTAGTAGGACAGAACCTAACCTGAAGAATTTAAAAAAGTCAAATGATAGTTTTGTATCAAGCAGTCATTCAACTCTCTGCTGAATTACAGACAGACTGGACTCACAACAGAACGCTAATAAATCTGAGTAGGGTGCCAGTTTGTCAGGTCTCCAAGAGACTGCCTCTCAGTAAACATTCTTTCATGCTTATGAGCGGATTAATTATAAAAATGTTATAATATGAGCTAAAACTTGAACGAGGTTGATCTCTCAGATATATCATAAATCATTTGCAATATTCAGCTCTGGTTTTTGATGCATTGTACTTGCATTGTTCCAGAGTTTTCTTCAAATATTTAAACATTTCTAGATGACTTTTATTAATTATATAATATTTGTGTTGTGTGCTAAAACACTAAACATCACTAAAAAAAAAATTATGGTTCAGGGTCTTAAAGCTTGACTTGTCAGATGTCCAATGAAAAATAAACATAGAGAGGCAGAGAACAATTAGATATTTACAAACTAGACAAAAATGACAAAATCACTTTGTAATTTTCCAGAAGGGCAAGAGGCTTTGTTTTGTACTCAGAACATCAGCATGGTGTAAGTTGTGCATAAAATATCGCCCAGTTTGAAACAGATGAATAATGAATCCCTATTTTTTGTGATTTAAGGGCCGCAAATATTTCAGTGCTCTAAATTATTCATGTATTCAACTGAATCTGACTTTGAGGACATTTTTCCTTTCTTCTCCTGTTTCATGAATTTAGAGTGTCCCCTTCAGACCAAACTGCACCAAACTGCCAAGTCCATCAGAGGAACGGTGTTTTCAAAAGGTTTCAGCCATCTGTTGGATGTCTCACACTAAAGGACCTCTTTGTTTTTGTCTTTTTCTTCATTCCTCGATGTTTATTTGAGATGGTGCCAGCATCACGTTGCTGTGTCTCATTGTTATTCTGGAGAGGTGCGTTCTTATCAGGCGGCTGTCCTGTATGTGTGTGGGAGGATAGGGTTGGGGGGGTGTCACGGTAACGCCTCAGTATGCTTGCTCTGCTCCATGCCCTCCACTCTGTGGAGATTGCTCTGATTGGCAGGCCACCACTGTGAGACGAAAAGCAGTGGTGTGATACAAATTTATTGGGCCATGTTTCATCCTCTGAATCCTTTTGAGAGCAAAATTGGAATTCTCAAATAGTTCTGCAAATCTTGGAGACAAACACAATACATATTTTACCTGCTTTGACATGAGTGAAACCTTCAATTTAATTTTTCCACTGCAGACTTGTCTCATGTTGGAGTCTTGACAAATTGGCTGCTAGAAAATATGGATCATGTCTGCTGGAGTTAAAAACTCACACAGTGGTGAGCACAGTGCTCAATTACTTGGCAAAAATAGTATGATAATCATTATTTCTATACCAATTTTTCAACTTCAACAAATAGGGTGTCTTGGTGTGACATAAAGCTATTACCCTGAGCTGAAAGGCCAGTGTTCATCTCAAGTATGATGAACTAACTCAGGAAATTAATAAAATATTGTCCAAATAAAGAATAAATAAATGAATAAATCATCTATTGATTACATTTAAAATTAAAGTTGTACAAAGATCCAATTAGCTAGATTTAGGGACGGTTGCTGGCTCAATCTCTGAGCTCCTTAAGAAGTTAATAAGTGAGAGGAAAGAGTATCAATAAACCATAAGCTACAATTGTTTTGTGAAAATCTTCAACTTAAAGTATTATTTTCTTGAATTTTGATGTAGTTGTTATCAGTGTAATTGAGACCTGCCAACATATCAAATGTTGAAGTCTTGGTTGGAAACTAACAGACCACATGTAAATACTGATTTCTTTTAAAAACATCTTTCAATACAGTGTTATATCATTTTAATAAGTACTTTAATATCAATGTCACACATTTACATGGGATTAACAATATTGTTAACATAGAAATCTAAAAAGATAAATATTTGGAGCTTTATGTTTGTGATTGTTAGCCTTGACAGCTTTAAGTCATGCTTAACAGCTAGAAGTACAAAAATATTGGCCCCCTGAAGTCTGAATTATGATTTGAAAACCCTGACATCGCTGAACACCACTGAGTTTAATTCCAAGTTCAGCTGCTGTCAGTGCTGCACATAGTTGTTGTAAAAGCAGCAGGAATAAGCTACTTAGTAGCACTTCTGTTTCTGTCTAATGAAACCGGTGGGGCACATTGCATTATAAAACAGCTATGTGTGAACTGATGTTCCTTGTGTGCTTAGATGTATAAAATTAAGATAAATAAATTGTCATGATCTTGTGTTGCTGGTAGATGTAACCACAAAAAGAGTTAGCAAACTTCACTGGTTTTCAGACTTGTCACTGTGTGATCTCTTTGTACTTGTTGAGCAAATTCTGATGGTTTTTGCAACCAGGACACTGGCGATTCTTAGTGTGATGTAATTTGCAGATCCAAGCTTCAACTTCTAAGACAAATCAAACTCTCCTCAAGAACTCACTCATTTCGAGTGTGATGTAATTCCAACTTCCTATAGGGAAATCGAACACAGGAGAAATGTGCAAGGCTGGAAATGGTCAAAAATCTTGTGTTTTTTAGGCACAATTTCTCATTTGCCTCAGTCCTCATCCCCCTCAGCTTACATCGAAAGAATGATGGGAACAAAATCAGTTGAATGCAGGAGATATGCAGGAATACTAATAAAAAAATAGCTCCATTGTTGCTGTGGTTTCTTCCACAGGCAGCATTATTGGATATTAACATAATTTCTTACTATCGTCGGATACATCAGGAAAATGCAAACAATCTCCTGCAAAAAAAAAAAGGAAAAGTGAAACCAGTTTCTTCATTGACTTCTTCAGATTTTCTTTTTCAGCCTTTTCTCCTAAATTGACCAGGACTGCTGAGAGATATGAAATACATTCTGGTGATGCAGCAAAGCCTTAAAACTCTGAATTCTCAATGACTTGGTAGGTGTGCTGAGACAATCAGTTTCTTTAAAGTTTCCAGCTTCTAGAGTGACCTTGAATTTTGATTGGTTTTAATCATTATAGCCTATCAAGTTTAAGATATTGCTACATTAAAAAAAATCCTCAAATTAAAATTGTGTGATTGGAAAAGAGACAAAAATGATCCGGGATAATGAAAGAGCCTGGCTGAAAAGATGCAAGGATGGCAGCACTTCCTTCCACTTTCAAATATAGATTCTATGATCACCAAATTATAACTGTGATCTCAAGAATCTGTGATCAGTATGAAGTAATTAGGTCCACATTTATATATTTAACCAAGCTTGTCTTAATATGTGGTGGTCCTGTTTTCACAAACAGAATAAATTCTTAATTAATCTCAAACTGAGTTTTTGTTCTACCATGCTAAGAATTTAATATTTTAGGATGTAGTCTAGATTCCTTTTTAGAATGCTCTTAAATTGAGCACTGAGAGAAGTCTATGAATTAAGCTAGGGTTATCCTTAACATGTAGTTACGGCCACAAAACTGCAGAACAGTTATTCTTGATATGTTCAGTTTCTGCAAATAATCTCAAACACAAGAACTCAAACTGTCCCTTTGTCCTATTTGTGAAGCACAAAACTTTTTCCTTTTGCAGACAACAAAACCCTGTATTTGTGCAAGAATGGAATTAACAATCTGCATAATAATTGTGCATATGCTGCATTTGCAGGCTATATTATGACCTTTTCTTGTCTTTTTATTTCAAAGTTTAAACTTGTGTTCACAAGGGCTTAGCAGAATGTCAAATCAATCCCCCTTCCCTCCTCTGGAGCATGTCTCATTAGCATGCAGTGCAGAAACCAGTGTCCTCACAAGGGCAGAGCTGGAATGGCGTGGAAGCAGAGCCGGCTTGGATATTGGTGAATGACATGGAACCGGCGGCGACTTTGGCACCCTCCGGGATTAGTGACAAGAGCAAACTGAGGCCAGAACTGTTATCTTCATCCTTCAGTCCTCTCTCGTTGTTCACACAAACACCAACAACACAAGATCTTTAAAGCTTGTGCAGACATGATGATGAATTTGCACTGGCTTAATTAGCTTTGGCGAATATTTTTAGCATGTATGTGAGTGTGTGAATAACACTTGCCCGTCATGGGTTTGGAAGTAGGTGTAGCCTCCTCAGCAGAGTGAAATGAGGTAAATCTTTTTTTTTTTTTTTTGTAAATTAAATAAGTCACTCCCTTTCCTCTGCGCTTGATTCCTCCCAAAGCACATAACCATTAATACTGCCTGTAGCATCTTACTGAAATATTCATCATTTTGCTTTCCTCTTGATGAGCTACGATTAGGAAAACATTCCCACACGAACATGTGCTAAATTCAAGAACCCCTCCAATATGGGTGATTTTGTACATAAAGTTACCAAATGTGAAGCAAGCGAATGGCTAGAGAAAAAGTAATCAACCGATCACTCCCTTCTGGTGTTCATGTCAGCAGGCAGATGGCAGAAAAGCCGGGCTTCTGTGGGAGAGGTGGTGCCTTTTCCCCTTCACAGCTTCACAGAGCAGGGCCAGGTGTCATCTGCCACACAGTTAACACTCTCATGAATCCCATTAATGTGCTAACAAGCTCACATGAGATTCAGAGCCATGCATGATATTTATTTTAAATCAGTTCACTCTGAATCTATTTGTTGATAATGGCCCAAAACGAAGCTCAAAAAACACAATTAAGTATTCAAAAATGTATAGGATGTTATAATTTATCTTTTAGAATGAGTAAATTATTTAAGTTTTCTATTGTCTGACAATATTTGTATAACTTTTCTAATGAGGCACCATACATGAGTTGAAACAGGAGCCAAAAATTCATGTTTCACGTCTTTATTGTAGCGTAATTGATTGTTTTTTGACCTCTCTCTTATAACCTTGTGGACCAAAGGTTTATTCTTAATAAAATAGAATTGTTTATTGCTTATCTTAAAATGGGTGTTTTGGAAAATTCCCCAAAGTAATTGCAGTTAAACCACTATTTTTACCCAGATTGGCAATTTAAAATTTTCATAAGTATAATTAGCTCAATTCAGCTGTCTGATTCATTGAATATTTAATGTAGCCTCGAAGTGACAATGACAATAGTCTCTTCCACAAAAAAATTCTGTCATAAAGCCTCCTCTGAGCCTCCTCTCTCCATTTAAATGAAGACCATGGTGCCAGCAGTGTGGGGCAACAGAAGGTGCGGTGCCACATTGACGTCAGTGCTACACAAAAAATCTGCATAAGTCTCCCTCCGTTCTTTTCTAAGTCATAGTTGTGGTCAAACTTAGTGTAGCAATCCTCTTCTGAGCTGATCCACTTTAGCAAATGAAATCATATTTTCACTTTAGTCTTTTCATCAGACTTGTTACTGAGTCACGATTTTAAATTCTGGACCCAGCCAGTGGCACAAATTATTGTGTCATTTCTACATCGACCAGTGGAACCTGTTTTCTCTTTTTTCTAATTCTGCTTAAGTGGGATTATAATTACTTTGGATAGTCAAGGAAGTAATATAGGTTGGTTGACTTCTGTGCACAAACACCCTAATTCTGCCCTCAAGTGTTGTGTGAAAGGGACTTGTGTTACTTTTATTAGTTTATTCTACTTTGGAATAAGCCTTTTCTTTTCTTCCTTGGAGACTGTATTGTTTCTACTGAAGGTATGAACAAGGATACCAAATACTGAATTCCAAATACTGTCTTCCAAGCCCAATTGATTCAATGAAAACAACATTTTCTGCTTGAATAATGTTGAATTGTTTTCGAGTATTTAAAGAAAACAATTTTACACTTTTACAGCAGCAAAAAAGATTGCTAACAAAGAAAAAGCATAGTCTGTTTTTAATACATCTCAAAGTTAGGAGCTCTGATCTGGGAATGCTTTCAGAGCTAGCTGCTAACTGCTATTAGCAATACAAGTTAGTAGCAATGTAGAACAAATGACCATGCATGCACAAAATGACACTGAAAGGCAAATTATTGGGGTCAATTAACCTGGCATGCATGTGTTGAGAGGATAAGTATTAAAACCTTTAGCTCGTTGCCTCCTCTCTCGTTCCCCAGGCAGAGGGTTCCCCGTGCGTAAAGGCAAAAATCACATACACACATTCTACTGTTCCACTGCAGACATATCCAGAGTTTATTCAGACAAGCAAATGCATCAAATCCTACCAATAACACACCAGAATCATCAGAAACTCAAAACCACAAGACAGCATAAATTACCTGAAAGAAACAGAAAAATAGAGCGCCGGTGCTGCTGCACCCCAACGATCTGATTAATTATTTTAGCGCCGAAACTTTTAAAGGAAGGTGTGTTCTCTTCTCTAATGTATGCAATCTGGGAGGGTTTCTGCTCCCCTGGCTACAAAGAGTTTCAAATTTCAAAGGGAAGATGCTCTAAATGATTTTATGACTGTCTGCTGCTAGGCCTGGTGGGGTCCTGAGAAAAACAGCATTTCACACCTCTGTGTAAGATCCTGGTATCTCTCCAGGTGTCCTCCTACACAAACACATGACAAAGGACCCCAACTCTTATATGGGTTCAGGGAACGGTTATCTCTACGCAGACCCCCTCCTGTTGTGAGCGACTCCTGTAAATAAATAGATATTTACTATAAACTAAGAATAACAGGAGACTGATGGTTCAGAGTTCTTCTCTCACCCAGAATATCAAAAAAAGGCCGATTTGGATATAAGAACTGGCACAATTATATTCTACTGATCAGTTTATGTTCATTAAGCCATGAATATAAATCTAACTTAAAATTGAGGCCTACTCAAGACAATGTTGATGTGTCTAATATTTAAACATGTGCTTAAAGTTAAAACTAGCATAATTGAATTATCATTTCCAACACATGATTTTGAAAAGTGGGAGGAAGTACCCTAAAAGAACATATGCACCACAAGAATCTGCTTGCAGAAAGACATCAGCTGGCAAACACAACCAGGATCTTCTGAAAACTGTTCCATCATGCTGGCCTATAGTTTACTTCATGATGCAGAGGAAGTCATTCCTTCCTTCTGCTCGCTCAGTGTGAGGTGTTGCTGAAAAGGCAATGACTCAATACAGTTGCCTGGGCTTCTTTACATATACTGGGATATACTTTAGTATGACATTTGTTGTGAATTGGGATGATTTAAATAAGCTGAACTGACTAAATGTGGGTGTCTGTGGCCTATTTTAAAGACTATAATGTGATTTATTTGCTTTAGACTATCTATAACTCTTTTACTCTAGTATGACCCCCTGACTCCTATAGTATTTTTTAAACAGTACATGTTGTGCCACACACAAACATAGCCATAGAGAACAAACATGGTAGGATGCTGACACTGACCAGCAACACAAAACACTGCAGTAGTCAAACAAAGAGTCAAAACACTGCATGTCAGCACTGACCCACTGGGTTTAGGATAGCAATACTGACACTGCTCGATTGGCAGCAGTAGTGCCAGAATTTTGAGAAATGTAAACACAGACAGGTGACAACTATAGGAAGTGAACAAGTACAAGCCTGGACATATCTCCAAAACAACACTGTCAAAGATGGACAAATCGCTGAACGTGTAGAGCAATGTCAGAAGGGAAATTGAAACAAGGCTCCCAACAGATGTAATCAAGTAACAATGAATCACAGGGCCATCAATATGGCCTGTGGAGTATCATACAGGTGCAGCTGTCCAGGTTGGGGACAGATGAGAACTGGCTTTTGGGAAGCAGCACATAGAGACTGCAGCAGTCACCAGACTTGCTTGAATATTGTCTGTCAAACCCCAGATGTACTTTTCAAAACTTGTCCCGATAAATCTGAACACCTTGACAGCATAGCAGAGAGGGAACGAAATGCCATTCTGTGTTTCCTGTCCACAGAGTGACATGGTTAATAATAGAAAGATCGTTGTTTGGACAGCTGTGGAAAAGGCAGCAACAAAAGATGTCAAAGATTCAGTTGAAATATCTTGCAAAGTTTTCACTCTTAGCTCACATGAAGAGATATTTTTAAAGAATTCATGTTGTGAATTGAAACAGTATTGGATATGATCAAAAAGACATAAAAATACCAGAATTTCAAGATGTAAGATGAGAAATAAATTGAAAGTGAGAATTGTTGGATGCGGTTTCTTCTTGAGACCCCAGCTCGTTCGGGTCTCATTTGAGGAGCTGAGTATTACTCACCCTTTGGTCCTGTTTATGGATGTTTTCTGACAGCTTCATATAAACATGAAATGCTTGTGTCAAGGCCCAAAGCTAGTATGGGAGAATAGTATTTGAGGACTGCTGTTAGATTTGCAAACCATAAATCTGATCTCTATAGCAAAGAGAGGGAAAGAACACTATCACTGAAAGAAAGGCATAAGGTATACTTTCTACTGTTTGCCCTAAACCATGAGGGGATATGATTCTTTTATACCTTCTGTGTGAAAAACGGTGATCTAGTCAGATGAGACTAAAATGCAGCACTTCAGATGACCTTGAATATAGCATTCTTACTGTGAAACAAGTAGTGTTTACAAAACACTAGAGAAGCTGTTCAGAGTTTGTGGGGAGATGAATGGAGTTAAATACAGGTCAAACCTGGAGGAAAACTTACCAAAGGCTTCAGAAGACTTAAGACTAGGGTAGGGTGGGTCATTCTTTAAAGAGAATGGCCCACAATAAACATACAAATCTATGATGAATTGGTTTCAATCAACGTGTATTCATGAGTTAGAATGGTTCACCAGATCTATATTCTACTGAAAATCTGTGCCAAATTTTGAAAATGAATGTTCACAAAAGCTCTACATCCAATCAGACTAAGTTTAATTATTTTGCAAAGATGAATGGGATAAAAACTACAGTTTACAGATGTGTAAATCTAGTAGAGACATATACCAAAATACTTGCAACTGTAAAAACAGAGAGGTGACTCATGGTCTGAATGCGTGATACACATCTCCGATATTTCTTGGTCCAAAATGTAGAACATTTTGTGTCAGTTTCCTTCCCCTCAATGCTCATATAATATTTTGAATAGTAAGTAGTCCATCTTTGCTGCAGAACTTGACAAAGTGCATAGAAGTTTGTAGCTGTCACATCAACAAATAGGAAAAAGGTGACGGAGAGTGAATACTTCTGCAAGGCAACATCTTTGCTTTGGGAAACTGGGCACAAACACAACACAGAAGAACGTTTCACTGTTGGTGCGATTGTTATTGAAGGTGATGAGCAAGCAGAGAAAAGAGTGGGGAGGGTGGAGACAAGAGAGTCACAGGAAAAGGGGTTGGGAGTAGAATGAGCACTAAACCGCCTCTTCTTCTCTCTCCAGCACTTCTCCAGGAGAAAATCAGCGTCACTACAGCCCCTGTTAGACAGGGCCATTTGTTTGTGTGTGTCCATTCATAGAGACGACCCACATTCGTCAGTGGCCACTCCAGCTGTAGAGCCTGTCTGCACTGAATGACAGAGAGGGAGACGGGAAGAAACAGGGGAAATCAGCAGGGAGGCAGATCTAGTTTACTCTGCTGCAAGCCTGAAGACAGGATGGATTTCTGCACAAAGTGAGCAAAGCTAAACTGCACATATTAAGGTCTGTAACTTTTCTTTTTTTATCATGTGTTATGAAATAATTCCAGGTATTAAATGTGAAGTTTACAAACTGTATAATGAGAAGAAATATGAGGAAAAAAAGAGGCTAATTTATTATGCAAAAGGGGATCGCTGGGGTTTCCAAACAAGTGTAGCAGTAGTGTGGTGTTGGATGAGATGAGGAAAAAATCAGTTAAGATGAACCCTAATGGTTCCCCGAGTTGTTGGATCCAGTAAACAAGGTTAATGTAAGTATGGGAAATAATATTCATGTATGCGTCTTTCCACCAACTTGGGGAAAAGAAGACGCTTTTAATGGGGCAGTGGAAGAGAGAAAAAAAGTGGTGATGAGTGGGGAGATTGCATCCCTAGAGGTAGAAATAGAAGTGTCCTTTTAGAGTAATGAGAACAAAACAAGGTTTTGTTTGTGTTTAAAATGTTGCATGACTCACCATGTAGACTATAATAAACAGAAAGTAAATGGCCCTCTCAAAGACACCGTGGTGTATTGACCTTAAAGTTGTTGTCACACTCCAAAGCATAAGGTGTAATTATCTGATATGAGAAGAATGTGTAAAAGTACACATCAACGGGAGGATGATACAAAATGCACACACACATCAAAGCCATACAGCTCATTACCAACACTGGCCACTGACCAAAAAAAATAGTCCAACGCTTGCTATTCAGACAGATCACAGTACCTGACAGTCTGCGTGGGTCTCTGCTCATTTTACCCTGCTGCCGATTATTATATGCATATAGCAGCTCCTTTCGTCCCAATTTGCGCCTTTTGAAATCTACGTACTTTAATGCCCTGAATATCTGAGAGAATCAGATAACAGCCCCGCTTACAGAGGTGCTCGACCCCTGCTGTGGCTCTGAGTGCATTCAGGTGTGCTACTGGGAGATTGTGTCATTCACATGTTAAAAAAGGGGGGGGGGGAAGCAATGAATAAACTGCCAATGCCATTGTCTGTAGATCCCCTCCAAAATCATCTGTTCTTCTAAACCAGGAGCCCTGTTGTTTCTTTATTGGCGATCCAAATTGGAGAGAAAACCATTGTTGTTTAACAAAAGAAAATGCATTAAGGTGTGTGATGCTGACTGAAGCTTCACTTTTCTTTGCACTTTGATCATCCCTGCATATCTCCGACCCCTGCCTGGGTTATCTGTTATCTGTGGTATTTGGGGCTGCAGGAGTCGTTTGGAATTCATGAGGTTGAGCCTGAGGTCTGTTTTCAGTTGATCTGCCTCAGAAGATAGGATGCTTAACATGGTTGGAATTCAGTCTACTTTTATCTCCTGCTTTTTAAGACATTCTGCTATTTGAGCTGAAGCTGCAAATCTGCAAGGGAGGGAAAGTTTTTACATTTGTTATAGGTGTGTGAACATACGCACTGATTAGGAGCCTTCCCAGTATTTCTGCCTTATGCTCAGTTTTTGTATTTTTATTTTTCAGCCAGGCAGTGGAAATACAGCATGAGAAAGTATGATCACACACTTGCATCCACTCAGAGGAAATGGCCCAAATGCCGTGACATTTGGCCACATCTAGATCTCATGAATTATTCATGACTGAAAGATCTAACACCAGGCCTGATCAGATGGTGAGAATGGACCCCACTGGGAAGTTTGCAATTCAATAAATATTGGTCAACCCTACAAGCATGGATTGTTACAATTAGAGTAATCTCAAGGGCTACTTTGTGTTAGAGATATGCAAAAGTCTAATTGGAAACATCAGGGAGTCCCAGAGAGACCATCTTCCTCTGATACTACTACTACTACTACTACTAATAATAATAATAATAATAATAATAATAATAATAATAATAAATAATAATAATAATGAAACATTAAGTGACAAATTAGAAAAAGAAATAAGGAGAAATGTCAATAAAAGTGTAAATGTCTGCATTCATTTTGAAACCAATATCAAAAACACCCAAAATTTTGCACATAATTTTCTTTAAAGAGTAATTTGATTAAACAAGCTCTGCTTAAAATCATTTAGGCCCAAATTGGAATATTAGAACGTTAACTTAAGATAAAAACCATATTGAGATGAAAGGCCGATATGGACTAGTGTGATGGAGGTAAAACATAGAGATAAATTAAGTTTCTTAGCCTGTTAATGTTGAATTTTTTTTTTATAATTCTTTTGGCAAGGTGTAGCTAGTGCTAACCTTTACAAGCTACTTATGCTGTCATCTTAAATGATCACAGTCATGTAAAATCAAAACACAATCTGCTGAAATTAAAACTATTGGGCAGTGTAACCCACCAACATTTCATATTTTATCTCATGGAAGAGGTTCAGGAAGGTCTGTGAAAAAAAATTATTTCCTTCAACCCAGGTCACAAGTTTTGACCCAAAGTTTGGCTAAAACTACTCAAACTCTGCTTCAAAAAACTAACTTCCACAGTTTTTGTTTTTTAAGGATGTTTCTGCAGGAAGAATATTAGAACGTTAACTTAAGATGAATATGTAAAGCAGTGACATTGAAGAAGATTACACAGAGATGGAGGGAAGAAATGAGAAGTGTACAGAAGACAGATTGAGAAAGTGGAGCAGAGGAAGCTATGCGGCATGAAGTCTCAAGAGGAGTTTTGGCTGAATGTACTTCACTAGAGGATGGGGCTGTTTGAGGAGCCTGTGCAGATGAAAAAGAAGTTTGAGCATTAAGCGTCAGAGCTCAATGTACATACAGGCGTACAGGAGACCAAACCTGCCAAAATTTAAATCTACATAACTCCTGGAAGAGATTTTTCAGAGGTAGCCAGGCAAGTTTTGTGGACTTAGAGGTAGCCAGGCAAGTTTTGTGGACTTGATGGCAGTAAAATAGCTGTGAATGAAAAGCAGGAGTACTTCAGCGGAGCCCCTGATGGGCTCCAATCTGGGATATTTAATGCAACAAGAAAAAAAATGGAAATCAGAAAGCTGACAACCTGAACTGACTAAAAATATGAGGGGGAAAAAAGCTTAACTTTTCTAGTGAAGCGAATAGTTTCCTTTATGACTTGATTACGAAGGATTGGAATTCAAGTCACAGAATGTGAAGCCCAGGGATATTTAATCTAAGAGAATAGTGCTCAATCAACTTATTTATTTCAATAGAGCAGCAGCTTCAGAAGCTTCTGCTCCTGTAGGCAGGCGTTCTCAAACTGAAGACACAATGTTTTTCAAGTCCCTGAAAGAGAAGTGCAGGAGCAGCAGAGATCAGAGTCAAAATATATTTTCCTTGTTAGACGTCCCTTCATCTGTTTGAGAGTCGGCATTTACCTTCAGCACTAGTTGAAGAAGGACCCGGAAAATGGCTTTGCAAATTTAGCTGAAAAAAGATTTAATAAAGGTTAACAGACTCTTAAATGTGAGGCATGTTTTTTCATTTTCAAGTTGCTCTTTTAGAGAAGATTCTCAGGCTTTGAAAATATTATCAAACCTAAAATGAGTTCCGTGAACAAATAGTTGCCACATAGCAAAAAGGGATCAAGGTAATTTTGAAAAGAGCTAAACCCTGTAATTCTGCTTGGACGTTCTAGATCATGGGTCTAGTCTTTTAGAGCTAATATCCTTCAACTTTTAAATGGATCTTATGTTCCAGCACCTGACTTAAAAAACAGCTCATTTCCAGGCGTCTACAGAACCTGGTGACATTATGAGGAGGTAATTCAGACACTATTACCGCTATCATGTCTAGTGCAAGCTGTGTATGGATTCAGAGCTACTCCCTGTTTGCATACTTGATCTTCAGAATGACCCACAGTCTGAAGCAATGAAAGTTTAATTCCTTTCCAAGTAAACAAAGAGAAACATTTGAATACATCGTAAGATTTGCTTCCAGTCTTTTGATCTTTGAGTGTCAAGCTGAAAATTTGCTAATTTGAGTCACCAGTTTCTCAGTCCTTCAAGTGCTAACAGATGGATCCTCTTCTTTCTAATTTTTCCTCCATGTGTCCAAATAACCCTATTCCAACATGCTAAAGTAGACTTTTGGGGTTTTAAAAGGCATTACTGTCCAAATTTGGACAACAAAGGGAGAGTTTCTGGGAAAAAACACACTGGTTAGTCTTCTATCCTAGTTAGTTACTTTTGTTGCATTTGATATCTTCTTGAACTTCTTTTATGGCTTCCTTTCCTGTTTGTTTGTCAACCACATTCTGAAATGAAACAAAAACTCTTACCACATCCACTACAAACTGGAGATGGATTATTCATTTTCCAACTTTCTGACTTATTTTTCTTTCTGTTTTAGCTCATAAAAGACTGATATTTTGCAACAATAAAAGATGCCTCCCACTCAATTGCCTTGCTTTGAAAATGGTGCTCAGGGTCACTCAAAATTATGTTCATCAAATATAATTAACTGGCTTTTTATCATTGTCATCCCATGAGACCCGGTTGAAAGGCCATATTTCAGCTACTTGCAAAGTCTGATGCTGGAGAAAAATATCATCTTGTTTAAAGTACCACATGGAATATGATGTTTACTCATGCATATTTGAACAAATTATTTAAAATTGTGTACAAATCATGCTCTGTTTTCATATCATATTTAGTGCTTCCATTAAATATGATAGCAGTACTAACTTAAAGGCTGCAAACTAATCACAAATATTTCCTTCTTTAAGAGTCAGGGCCATGTAGGTATGATAAGGCTCTCTGGTTTGACTAAAAATAGAGATATTTGAAGAGGCAGAGATGCTGTATGCAGTGTTTTCATTAGTTTACAGTAATGATGCCCTGATAAACCAGCTTGTGACGATAATTGTCTGATTTTCATTTTGATATCCTCTCATCAGTGATCGGCCGATGGGGATTATTTTTCCAATAAATGAACCAGGTCTTGATGACAACAAGAATCATTTTAAAAAGCTTCTTAACAGGAAATTGCATCACAGAAACATTTCATTTGTTCATTCCGGCTTTTACACAGAGCTGGATTTTGTTGGCTGTTTAAAATTTATTTTAATGAGATAGCTAAGAGAAACTACTGTAATGACCACAGTTTTCTTTAATTTTACAGAGAAACATAGCATTGCCCTTTTCCCACTAGATCAGTTATTGCACTATTCACATGTAACAAATTTGCCTCAAACCCACCTTGACAGTGTTCTTAGTAGACTTGCTAATTGTTGCGTTCAGTAATCAGCTAATAACATTGTTTACCTCTGCTTTTTATACTTCTAACCAATGTAACAACACAATCACTAAAATTATCTGAATGAACCTGTGTGAGTTAAAGATTTAAAGAAATACAAACAGTTCAGGTGCCTCATATACTTTCTGCTTTTGAAGCAGCTGTCATTAAGTCTTATGTGCAAGGAAGCGGTCTTACAGGAACGGGTCTGACAGAGAGAGTGTCATTGCTTTTACAAGTTATGTAAAACAATTAATGATCCCTTATTGACGCAGTTTGACTAAAAACATAGAAATACTGTAAATTCCAACTCTTACAGCTTTTGAGAAGATCAAAATGTTAACAAATTGAACAAATTGCAGATATTAGAATTTTGTTTCTAATATAATTGTTGCATTTCCAATTGGAAACAATATTGTTTAGTTTCTTTTATTGCAGCTGAAACAGAAATGACAGCCAGATCACTTTCTGAGGGTCATACACCTTTAAGAAAAAGAAGACAGCAGATACCCAGAAGACAGAATAACAACTGAGTCTTGCAGACTGCAGCGAAACACTGATGCAAGGTTCCTCTTCAAGGAGCAATTTAACTCCCATCTTCACTCAAGCACTCACTCCTTTCTTGAAATTCGGGGGTAGAGAGCATGTTATATCACAGATTTGATTTATAGATTTGAAGGCGATACACAGTAAAGAGGAAAAAAGTCTAAAAATGATTAAACTTTTTTCTCAGTGTCCTCATGTACCCTACCTTGCAGTTCCTGCTTTTCCTTGGAAAATTAAAACCAGCGGTATTTACGGTGCGTAGGCAGGCGTGTGAATGCACGTCTAACCTCTTCTGCCTCTCTGGGACTGTACGGCTTGCCCTCTTAAAGTAGATTACCTTGAAAAAGAATCGTGCGTACGTTGTTGCCTGGATACAAAAAGCATCATTAGGCACAATTATCAGCCACTTCAGTGCACAATAAACAAGCTTCATCACTGATTTGACAACAACGCATCATGTAGGACCTCAGTGTATGCAGAGCAGCAAAGAGGGGTGTGGAAAAAAGGTGAGGGAACCTTGGGAAGGTATCAAAGCAGGAAAATAAAAGACATACTTAAAAAGTAGATGGATAAATCTTTTTCTGAACAAAATGCCACATTCTGTTTGTGAGGTTTGAGAAACAAACTATGCAAACAAATGTTTGGCCCAGTTTGATTATGGAGAGCATTTGATAAAGAAAACAAGAGTATGGACAAAAGAATGCCCAGTTGAAAAAAGAAACAAGGCAACCCGGCTCATCCATCCTCATTATGCTGTGTGCCTGCTTGCAGCTACTTTGGGCTTCAAATTAAAGAGAGTAGAGTTCTTGTCAAATACACGACCCAGAGAGAAATAGATGAAAGGAACTGAAAAAAGCCTAAAATAAAACAGTTTGGGGACGGGGAGGTTCACTTAAACTTTCTGCAAGATTTCTTCCACATTAAGCTGGTGATGCTCACAGAAAAGTTCCATAATCTCCTATAAGTGCATTCAAAAGGCTTCATAATCCATTTGATGAAATTGCCAAACTCGAGGGAGAGACAATAATAGATGATATGACTCTGTGCAAAATTTTGCTTAAAAGGGCCAATAATAATATATCATAGGTGATAGTTGGGTTTTTTTTTTTTATGGATTTGCTCTTGCACATCTTTTCACCTTCTGTCTAAAACACAGGAGGAGGTTGTATCACAGTTACTCAGCCTATTGTTTCAGGTGGATCCACTCATCACACAACATACAAAAACAATTTGTTTTGCTTTCAATAAGAAATATATTTTTATGTTAAGGTTTAATTCTTTGTAATCTTGATTAATATAAATGTAAATTTCACTGTAGTCACATAATGTCCCATAGCATAATTTAGAAAAGCAAATGTATATATAATTTGGAAATATTTATTCACATTTCAAAATTACTTTTACACAGTCAGTGGTTTTAAAACTCTAACAATTCTAGTAAAACAAATTTAACTGAGTCCCATTAAAATAACATTTTCTATTTTTAAAGTTAATGAAAATGTTTAAAATTTAAGACCTGCTTTGAGGAGGAGCTTTGGGTAAATAGGCAGTGCTTTGTGAGAGCAAACATTTAGTGACCCTGTAATGTGTTGACAGCTCTGCTACGAAATTATGTCTTGCTTTCTGTTTGTATCCTGCTTCTCTCACTCAAACTTCCTCTGCCTGTTGGTATTACTTGCAAGACAGGGTTTGTCTTCTCTGCTTTCTGATTATTTTACTTTTTGACAAACTAAAGATGCCCGTCCCTGTATAACAATTCCAACAAAATTCCTTAAATTCCTCAGGACTGTTGGCACTTTACCATTTTTGGAAAAATCCTTTTTTACCCTCATAGAACATTAGAGAATTTCATAAAATACAGGTATCACAATGTATCATGTTATTAATGCATTTTAGAAAAGGTCTTTAAAGAAAATGTTATACTTAAACCTAATTAATAGGTACTTGGACCCCAGAGGCATCAGACTGACTAAACAGCTCATTTCAACAGACCAGTTGGGAACCCTAAGTATGCCAAGAAATTCAGGATTTATCTGTGTAGAGTCTTCTATAAACATTCGTTAACATGACAACATGTTCCAAAAATAACCTTTTTAAAGGTTGTAAGGTCTTGTGTTATACACGTTGAGAAGTTCAAGCTCACACTAACTCTTATGACCAATGCACTTTGCAATACTAATGTAATCAACATGATTTGAATATGCATTCCTCAAACTAAATAGAGAGCGAGTAATGTGTTGGTGCGTGTGTACTCAGTTTTTAGCAGTCCAAAGGTAATTAACACCCACCTGCAATTAATGATGCTGATTGCTAATGCTTCTAGCAAATAACCAGATTTGTATCTTGCATGTAAATCCAGAACTGAATCTAGTTTCTGATTTAGACACAAATGTAAGTCTGATTATAAATTTTCCAGTGTCATTCTCCCAACTCAGAGCATCAATATTTATAAATACAATTGGTAACAACTCTAGCCATTAGAAATTGGAAACCTTTCCAAAATGCATTTAGTGTTTTAAAGTGTTTTTTTTCTATTTGCTACCTTTCCCTTCTGCACATAAATATTGAAAATGCTCCGTTAATGGGGGCCCACACATGCAGTTAATGTAGTTCAAACGGCTTGTGGAGAGCAAAAATATATTTCACCACTCTCCGCTGGATATCATGCAAGTGACCAGGAATGGAGGCTATATGGGCCATGCTGAAAATGAATAATGAAATGGAGAGAGAGAGAGAGAGAGGAAAATAAAGGGGGGACAGAGCTGACAGATAAGAGCAAAGTGAACGCACACACCAGTGCAAGATGAAAAGTGTGTGCTGACCTTTTGCTTTCATTCTTGTCATGGTCATTTATTCCTCCCTTTGATGTGTCTCTCTCCTCCCTGTCATAGATCAAGTCAAGACACAAGAGCGCCATGAACCAAATACAAATCAGTCTCTCTCTCCGCTAACAGACGTCTCCTTGGTCCTCACACTCGGTTCTGAGCAGTGATTTGTGATGGAACATTACGAACAGTATTAATACACAGAGGAGGAAGGTTGCCGCTCGGTTGTCATTGTGAAAGCTGATTATGAGGGTTTAATTTCATCAGATAATGACTTCATTTATGAGGAGACACTGCTGGAGGCAAGAGGTCTGACAGGCTTTCAATGTTACAAGCACTCCCCCTGCTGTTCATTAACGTAGTGGGTAAAGAACGGTTCTTAACTCAAGGAGGTCTCATTTACTTATATGGTTGAAAAAAGTTATTATTCATTTTAGTTTGTACTGTATATAGACAGGAGTTTTATGTTTGTGATCTTTAACTATTTTCTTTTTAAAATGGGTAGTTTTATACTAAATATAGACATTAATTTTTATTTGTTTCGCGAAGTTTTCCAAATAATCTAAAAAATTTACAGCTTTGCACATCAAGAAGCTAAAATGTTCTTATTCTTCTTTTGCAAAATAGCTCAAGCTCTGTTAAATTGAGTGGAGAGTGTCTGTGATCCAATTTTTCTGTTGGGTTTAGGTTGTAGTCCTGCTGGGTGAATCTTTGCTAGTGTCAAGTCATATTCATATTGTATCCCATCAGCCTTCTTATTCCTGCTTATGAAAAGCTTCCCCAACTCATAATGTTATCAAAGTTCTTCATACTGGGCTGTGGATTGTCAGATGTTTTGCATCCATCCACTCGTTTTCTATGACTATTTATTCTTGCACAGCTAATAGTTGTTTTGTCAATAAAAACTCCAGTTCCTCAGTTTTCCTTAATTTCATCTCTTGTTACTTCAGGCTTGAAGGAAAACAATTTTTAATGAAAACTTTTGTGTAGTGCAAATTCTGAAGTGAAGGAGAAACCAGGGTATGCCTTTCATAAAAGTGGAGGTTAATTGGAAGTTAGACAAGAATATTAGTGAAAGCTCTTTTGTCAGCAATATCAGACAATGTGAAAAAGAAAGCCTGGAGGTCATTTAAATAATTAATGCTGGACTCGTTTTACTTACCGCTGATTGGCAATAAAAATCATCTCTCTTTCATTCCCTCCATGTCAAAATGTCAGCCAGAATGTCGGGAATGGACGTCCTGCTGGTGGACAACAACAAGACCGGAGTCACCCCAATAGACAATGGGACTTTTCTCCGTTTCTCCCCGACATCTGTCTCCACGTCGGCGGCTGCCTCGTCCCCAGGAGGTCGCCAGGGCAACGTCTACGTCTACGTGTGGCTCTTCCTCGGGCTGCTGGTGTTTCTGCTGACGATGCTCATCATCTCCCTCCACAGGCTGAAGAACATCATCTCATCATCTTCCTCGGTCCCCGACTGCAGCAGCGAGGGAGGGAGCTCCTTCACCAACATGGAGATCTGCAGCATCTCCTCTCAGAGGTCCACCATCTCTGTGCTCTCCACCTGAGCAGGCTCACAGCGTGCAGACTCATGTATAAATGCACCGTTTTCTCTTTACAGGCTGAGGATGCATGCAAAACAAACAAAAAAACAAAACAAGAAAAACTCCACAAGTCCAGCTGATGGAATAAGAATATCCTACCATGCATGCATATTTTAATCCTGGAGGTTCGGTGACTCTGGTGTCTATATGCAATCTCCATAGCTACCACAGAGGTTACAAGAGTTAAAAGTCAACATATCCTGCTAAACCTAACTTGAACAACAAAAATGAACCTGGTGAATACTTTCCAATTGCAGGGAAAACACAAAGTGAAAGACAATTATCCTTTTGTGTTGACTTTTTCTGTCTTTAGAAGCTTTGTAAATCATATCCTGATGACATCTGTAGATTATGCTGCAAAACCCAGCATTCCAAAATATTAAATATCTTTATATTAAGAACTTTGTCAACAGGAGTGTGCATCTGTGGAAATACCTTGAATTCACACTGAGGCAGCATATCACCAAGACGTGTGAAGACAGGAGGCTACACAGAGGAAGGAGAACATTTACAAAACAGAAGAGGTCAAAAGCAGCAAAAAACCACAGGATGAATTTCTGGCCTTGATAGGCAGAACTGCCTGCGACACCTCCCGTCTCCTGTCAGCTCTCGTAGAGCCTGACACCAGTCTGCAGTGAACCTGAAGAACAAGGCTTCTTTCCAGCTGTCAACCCTCATTCGTACTCCAGGATGACAACCCGGCAAAGGTTTCCCCTGTTCAGCAAGTCAAATAACTGTTTGGCTAGTTTGGCACAGTTTAAGAGAAAAAAAAAGAGACATGGTTCTAGTTGAAGGTGGTAGAAATATAATGAACATTCATTCATCTGAGGACTAGAGTTGAAATGGACAGACGGGATGTGGAGAACCGGGTAAACATGGCATATCTTAAGCCTGGTTTTGAAAGAAAAAAACAAAAATCACAGCAGTGCTCAGGTTATTGTGTAGAAAGCTTTACAAAATATGCTATTTTGTATTGCAGTAGCATAATCTGATGAGGAATTTAGAAAAGAATCCAAAGTTTAATTTCAGCATTTATTCAGAACCAAATCCCAAGTTTCACAATTATTGCAGGCAATACTAACAAACGCCTTTTGCCAACAGGACAGCCTGTGACCTTTTCCACCAGATCATTACTTAAAACATCCTGGTATTTCAAAGAGATCACGATGCAGCCAAACTTTACACTTTTTCCCTAAACTTTTGAATGAGATCATTATTTTGATTGATTGATTTGATTAATGACCCACATTATTTTAGGATTTAACTGAATTTATATAAGAAAAGAGACTAAAATAAGGAATAGTGACAAAAACACAAGATAAACTTGTTTTTTTCACTGTTCTAGTTGTTTTAAGCTTATTAATTAATGCTTGAAACGTCATCATGAACAAGTGAGTAGTTGTTTTTCAATACCTATTGCTTGAATAGTAAATATGAACTGCAGGTTCTCTTGTGTTTCTTACTTTGAGAGTTATATTTAAACCTCAATGAATCAGGAAGTCAAGGAGTACCACATTTAAATCAATTAGTGCCTGTGATACTAATTAGAATTTTGTAAATCAAGTCCTGATTGATTTACAAATCAGGATATTATTTGTCCTGATCAAATCATATCCAAAAATTGTTTAATTAAAATTTTAAAATTTCGGTGAAATTTAAAAGATGTTTTTACTGAAGTTGGTTACCTCCAAACTCACAAACATAATTTAATTGGATTTTTCAATTTTATAATAATTATGCTACTGCAATCTTCTTTTAGGATTTTTACACATTTGTAGCATGAAATCCAATAATCAGTAACTGATCTGTATCTTGAAGGTACAACGCAGTATTTTCATACCACTGGAACTCAGTTCTCCTTTCAAGGAAATTAATAGACATACAGACAGACAACATGCTAAATTAAAAGTCCAGACCTCAAATTCTTTGCATATTTTATTTTTCTTATGATTTTTTTCCCAACTCACACATGTCATATTTTACATCTTTGCAATAAAACATGAATACAATAGTTTTTTACGGTTTCATAGATCCAAAAATATTTAAGCTTTTTTTTTTTTGGATACGTAAGTTTGAACCTGTTGATAGGAGTATGTGCATGTGCGCGTTTGATCATGATGGCTTCACACATACAGTACGTGTCACACGCTGTCCACTCTCCTCCCCCTGCCCGCCGTCTTCTCTATCGGCTACAGAATCATGATATTGCTTACAACTGTGAGGTTGTAAAACTGAAGAATCACTCATGAGCTCAACGGTTTTTAAATACAAACATCAATGCACAAATAATCCCCGAAGGAAGAAAAATAAAACAAAAAGTGGAGCCGAAGGCAGCCGACCAGAAAGAACCAAGCTAATAAATAATGATATGTGATTGGTGCAAAGTGCAGATACAAAACAAACTTTTACACTGAGTTGATTTTCTTTTTTTTTCCTTTTTTTTCTTAAAATAATCAACAAATGTGAGTATGTGAAGGTTTCCTTTGCACTTTCGGTCCCATTCAGCCCAGTAAGTCTCCTGCCAAGCTTGAATCAAGACTGTATGTACATATTTGACAAAACAATCACCAAATATACAAAGGAAATCATGTCAGTCTCATGTTTGTCATCCTCAGTGGCACGGAAAAAAAGCTCTTTGTCATAACCGTCTCCAGCAAAAATGAATAAAAGAGGAAAAATAAATCACCATCCTTGATACCACCATTTTTACCATCAGTCTTGTCGACATTATAATAATTATTACACAGTATTTTACATACAGCAAGTCATTAATAAATTAAAGGTGAGAAGCGCAGTTTGTGTAGTGAAAGAACAAGTGCAACTCTGAAGGAAGAAGAGCCATATTTACATAAAATCTGATTTGGGGTTTGAAAAAAACTGAGGCAATTAAAATGAAACGAGATAAAAACTAAATCAAGACTCTGGGTAAATTTTCAGGAGAAAATTTAAGATCAAGCCAATTTCACCGGCTTTTGGACAACAGGTACAGGCTGGTGCGTTAGTTTACAAACAAGAAAAGAATTTGAATTTATAGCTCACCCGAATAATTAACAAAGATAACTCAGAGAAGTCGGAAGTCAAACAAGAAAAAAAACCAAAAGGAAAAAAAGACTTGAGTATGTGTGATGATTTAAACGTACCAAGAACAGTGAAATCGATCTGTCCCGTGAGGATCGACCTCTGCTTCACTGGCTCTCTGCTCCTATGTTGCAGTCACTGTGTTGTATTATTGAAGCAGATTTCAGTGCGTATCTTCTTATTATGCGTCTGTGGTTACACACGTGTGCACATAGGAAACCATTCCCACTAGCGCAGTCGCATCCTCAATGCCAGGGAATAGAGCCTATAGGTCTGAAACTAAATTTTCCTTTGTCTCGGTACCTGTGGTTTCTCCCCTTCGTGTTGCTGAGGCACAGCAGCGATGCAGAACTCCTTCCCTCGTCCAACTCAAGCCGTCCGCCTCAGTACCTGTTCTGGTGTTCGTAGTGCCAGCGGTTGAAGTCGATGTTGAAAGCCACGATGCTCCCAGAAGCCATGCCGGTGATTAAAGTCCTGTAGAGCAGAACGCACAGGAGAAACACGTCAGCAACAGCAACAGGACTCATTTCCACAGGAAATAGGAGGCATTTGTGTTCTACACAATAAATAACCAATTGTGAAAAAGTATTTCCCTTCTTACTATTTTCTTCTGTGAGTCTCCCTTTTGTCACATTTATATATTTTTAAATAAATATTCTTTATCACGAACAAAAATATTACCCAAACTAATCTGGTATTACGCAACTACAAAAGTCAAGTTGAATCTTAATAGCCACACCAAGTACAGATCACTACCAGACCTCCAGAATCAAGAAATCACTTAAGCAAGTTCAAAACATTCAAAACAAATTAACTGACAGCTAATAGTCTGAAAAGGGTTAAAATGTTGTTGTTTGTTTTTACAAAAGTGAGAGTTAGTGAAGAAAATATGGAAGTGACCAGCTTCTACAAGTTAACATTGATTTGTTGTAATCTTTAAATTCTGCTCTTCACCAGAAAACATCCAGAGCTTAAGCTCATCTGTCCTTGGGTTATATAGCAGGATAACAAACTGAGAAATCCACCTATGAATGATCGAGATAATCAACAGCCATGAATTACAGCAATTTTCTAAGTAAAACTGCACAGCGATGTTAAAGAGTCATCACAGCAGTTGCTGCCAAGGGTGAAATAACTAGCTTCTAGCTTTAAGGCAGTGTGTTTCTCTCTGTATGGAATGGGTTGATCTTTACAGGGAATCATTTGTCTCTGAAGCTCAGCTGGTCAGATTTCACGGCTCCATTTGAACTAAGCCTGTTTTTTCCTCCATTTCTATGTACCTCTGGTCATGTGAGAGGTCCATGGCCCGGATGCCGGCGTCACAGCCTGGATAAATGTAAAGCTGTTTGAAGTCACAGGCCTGCCACACCTCCACCACTCCGTTGTCTCCTCCGGTCACCAGGTTCTGCCCATCACTACTCAACAAAATGGCCTGAGGAGAGGGGCGAGAGAGGTTAAACAAGGTTCGATATGTGGATGAACAACTGCATCCCGTTTACGTCAACAGCAGCCTTACTCGAGAGGAATCGTTGACTTCCATTTGAGCCAGCAGTTTGCCATTTATGCTGAAGTTGCAGAAACGACCTCTTTCATAATAAATGATGCAGTGTCCCTCGCTGGACACAGAGATGAGGCGAGGCCGCATGCAAAGCTCCGGACCCTCCAGGGCCCTCAACAGGTCGCCTGTGATGGTGTGGACCAGGCACGGGCCCTCTGGGAGAGACAACAAATGTAACTTAGTAATGTCAAATTATGTCGAGCCAAACCATATGGGCCACAGTAAGATCATAAATGTTCTGGAGGGTCAGTTGAGCCTGAATGTAATGATGAAACCAATTAGCAAAACAATAATAAATAGCTATTCCTGCATTCACTAAGTCCTTCTTAAAATTAAATAATATTGAATATTTTTACATTTTGATCACTCCCTCCAGGGTTTCATGATTGCTTTTGTGATCACAGATGTTGCGCTGCTAATTAATATGAATTTGCAAGTAATTTTGCAATATTTGCACTTAAATGTGACTTTTTGTTACTCGCCATATTGATCATGAACTATAATTTGACATCAAATAAGACTGAGGCAGCAGTTTAGTAAAGGTAAAACATATTGTTACTTGCAGGTGTGAGTTAGCAATAACTTAAGCCCAGTGTTTTTAGCCCAATGGTTTTTTTTGTGTGTAAAAAATAAGAATAAAAAATTGCATAAACCGATAATTCTGCATTATTATGAAAAAATGCATTGACCAATTGACTTTGAGTGAATTTCCATGATGATGGAATTCTGAAAAACTGGAGGAACTGATTGACGTAATCTGGTGTGCACCACATAAAAAGCTATGGCCAGCCCCAAGTTTAACATGTGATTTAGAGTGTTTGGCTGATTTCAGATGAATATAAAAATGTCACAAACCTTTGGCTCCACTAATAACCAGTCCCAGCTCCGCGCAGACAGAAACACACACCACTTCATGGTCATGTCCCGTCAGCACTGCCCTGGGAGCCGGGTAGTCACCTGGTGAAAACACAAGTCAAGTTCTTAAACCCTTCACATCGTCAGAATAACCCACAACAACCATCTCCATCACCATGACATCACTCACTATTATTAGGGTTATCTCCTATAATATGATGTCGTCCACTCCAGTACCACAGAAGAAGAGTGGCGTCTCTGGAGCCGGACACGATGTAGCAGTCTCCTCCGATGTAGGACTCTGACCGGGCCAGGCATGTCACCACGTCCCAGTGGCCAAAAACAATCTGGGTTAGTTTTCCTGCAGAGAAGAAGAGGGAGGACGCTGCAGTCAGCACACGTCCTCTGCTAACATGATGGAAGGTCACGGCAGCTTAACTCCAGGATAAAAATAAACCAAGCAGGCTGAATGAGCACATTTTTTTCTAAATCCTTTCTATCTGTAATAAACAAGCTTTACAAGCTAAATAAAAGACAACATGTTTGTTAAATATCAACACCACCAACCAGTTTCAGTCGAGTAAACTCGAAAGCTCTTATCCCAAAAGCCACAGACCAGGATGTAGCGGTTGTCGGCGGTTACCACAAAGCAGTGGGTGTTTATCTGGATACTCTGGTCCACCAGGTCAGTGATCTGTCGCTTGTTCACACCTGAATTGTTCGCTGCATGGAACAACAGGGAGGTTAACAATGCAAAAAGAATTGTTAACCTTTTTACAATCCTTGTCATTAACATGACTAATTTGTAATTAGTGATGTTAAAAATGTGATTATTACACATACATCTGCAAACATACAATTGAGTCTTGACACATATGCTAGCATTGTTCTTAACACCATAAGATGTTAAAGTTAAAAAAAGATGATGTGTAAAACATAATTGTTGTTTTCAGCAACAAAACGACCCAAATTATTGCACATCTTAATGATTCCGACAAAATAAATATACCTTCAGCATTTAAAAGAAGAAATTATACTTTTTAATGTGATCACACTGTCAGAGAACTTAGGCACTTCAAAATGGGAAACACAAAGAAACAGAATTGAGGAAAGGGAGATGCTTGTTCCTTAATAAATCATGAATAACCGCTCAACTACCCTTGCTCATATCATCCTTCTTTCATACCAATTACAGTTGACAGACCAAAATCATATAGTGGTATACTGATACAGTGCATCTGTCCCCTTAATTACTGCATATTGTCACTGTTTTAAATAAATAAATAAATTCTAACTCGCAAGAGAAGAGCAACCAAGGATTCAGGAATATGATTCCTGGAATATGATTCCAAAGTAAAGACTGGATTTTCCTAAAATGTTCAGCATCAAAGTAAAACCGCTATATAAAAACAAATGTTTGTCCACTGACCTATGAGAGGATCCATTTCTATGGGTAGATGATGAGCCTGTTCTAGAGAGTATCCTGGAGCTCCACGGAGGCCTGATTGGACAGATGTTACAGTCACATCTCTGTATGAGGGATTTTTGTCAAGACAAAATAAAGTTCCTGCCCCCTCACCGACTGTGTTGTGCCAGCGGTTTACAGCAAACAGCCGACTACACGTGACGGTGACGGCCGCCGGGATGCTGAGGTGAGGCAGCGTGTTGGCGGCAACGTGGGTGACGGGAGAGTTGGAGGGGAACTTGAGCACCATGATGACATCCTGCTGCATCTGATCCTTAAACATCAGAGGGCTCTGAGGAAGGAAACACTGGTGAGACAGACAGAGAGGAAAGAGAGGAAAGGACAGATAGCAAGAGAGAGAGAGGAGGGAAGGTCAAGGAATACAATGGAGGAAGATGGAGGGATAGGGAAAGACAGAACGGATGGGACAGAAGGAGGGGAGGGAAAAGGTAAATTAGTGGGAGCACAGGGTCAGAACAGGTTCACACACTGAGGAGGCTTGAGAGCCAGGAGAGGAGGTGGAGGCACTGGCTGGTCGGGTTTGGGATTGACAGGTTTGGGTTTGACATGTGGAGACACCGAGGCCTCACACTGCTGAGGTCAAAGGTCTAACACTAAAATAATATACATTATTACATACTTTATGTAATAAAACCTTATTCAGCAAATGCATGAGAATTGAGCTAATCCAAAAGAAAAAAATAAAACATGACAATAAAGCTGAATAGGTTTTTCTTGTCTGCAAACACTTTAAAGTCATTAAAAACATGTCTGCTGTCGCCTCACCAGGTGCATAGCAGAGGAGCGAGGCGGGTGCGGCTCAATCAGCAGCTGGGAGGGAACCTGTCCAGAAACCTGAATCTGAGTCTCAATCACCTGAAGACAGAGAGATAGAGACAACGTTAAATAGAAAGTTACACATTTTTTAAAGAAATGAATACTGTGTATATCTGCATACTAATTCAAATAAGTAGTTAATTAATAAACCTACTAGGCAAGTCAGTGCCTGAAATTGATCGTTTTGTGATTTTACAAACAAAAACTTCAGTGTATTTGTCAGGATTTTAGATGACAGAGCAAAACAGAAACAAAGACAGAAAAAAAATAATTTATATTAAGATTAAACATCCAGGTGGAATCAATTAGGTGATTTATGAAGGCAGTGCGTTAATCCAGATCCCACTTAGGGGTATTAGAGTGAAAGGAGTTGTGCATGATGCTTTTAAGACTTCTATTTCTAAAATATATATATATATATATATATATATATACATACAGTATATGCATCTTTTTTCTTTCACTTTACAATTATCCACTAAATGTGTTGGTCCATTATTTACATAAGCAAAATATAATTAAGTTCAAAGTATATTTAAAGATTTTTGGGGAGATTTACACATGGTTTGAATTTTTTATTCAAAATTGAGCTGGGAGTACATGTACAGTTTTATGAATATAGTAATCTGCTGTATCATATAATTGTGATGCTAAAAAAACTAGAGCTTAGTTCATTCTTGATAATGTGCGAATCTATCAACCTCTCGCTGTGCAGCATCCAGATTGTCCAAGTTCACAGCCCCCTCATAGGACAGGAAGTTGAAAACGTTGAGACCTCGGACCGCTTCTGGCCCCCGCTGCTTGTAGCCAAAGATGAGATCGATCCACTGGTGAAGCTGACACGAGACAAACTCACTCTCCAACGCCTGAGTGAAGACAGGGGTAACAGCAGAGAGTGAGAGGAGGAGAAACAAGAACATGATCAGGTTTGTGTATTTTGGAAAGAAGTGCATCCCCTACCATTCTGTTTATGCGGACAAAGTCTTCAGGTTTCTTAGCCCAGACAGGAAGCTCCACATCACACACAGGAACGCCGTCATCACGCACGCCCAATTCGTACTCGTTACTGTTCACAAACATCTCAGGCAAGTAATAAAACTCTGGAATCAGCTCCTAGATGACATGAAGTGCATAATTTTAATATTCATCATTCAATCACTCTTAAATCTGTTGGATTAAAACCTGTTAACAGCTGTCGAGAAAAGCAGACACAACTACTGGTTATCATGAATAAATCAATGCTCAATGCTTGTGTTGGCATCAGATAATTAGATGAATCATTAAATAATTATGAATATTTGTCATACATTTAATAAACTGAAAATGGAAATACTACATAATTAGATAAAATGAGAAAATGAATTCCTTTTAATTTGAACTTTCATGTTAAAACAGCATATCACTATGTCAAGTTTTTAAAGATATTTTTTAACTATCTTTTTTAACTATCGAGTCTCTTTAGCTTGTCAAAGACCCCAGCATCTAATTGGCTCACCTTTAAACCAATCACATTTTATTAGAGGCCCACTGACAAACTGAGACACCATATCTTTAAGGAACGATACTGAGTGAGTAAATAAATGAAACATAAAACGAAAAATGAATACAATTTTTTAACTATTTTACTATTTAAAAAATTACTCCATAGTTAATATTTAATTAAGAATTTGAGAAATTATAATTTTTTTATATAATAATCACTACACTAAGTTCTCAATTATAATGCACTATATTTCAGTTTTTTTTTTAAAACTATAAATAAATGCCAGCATGAGTAAAATATATTCAGAATACACCTCTAGCCTTATTCAACATGAAGAACAAATACAGTTTTTTCAATAGTATTAACATTTTTTCTTCAGTACTTTCATGAAAAAAATTTTAATTTCTGAAATACTTTCAAATAAATGGCTGTAAAACAATTTTGTTTAGCTCACTGTATTATAGTGTCTCAGTGCAGAATAATTTTATGTATTCTGACTGTTTTCAGGCATATCAACTGCTGCTCAGTGACTTCTTCACAGAAGTTACCTTAACATCCGCCGTGTCCCTCTGGCAGTTCCTCCACGCACGACCGATGCCAGAGAAGGCTCTCTCTGGATGGTCAAATTTACTGTCATTGGCATTCAGGAAAAATGTGGTGAAGGGCTCCTAAGGCCACAGAAAAATACATTTGTTATTGCAGAGGAAGCCTTTAACATCCAAAATGTTTAACGTGTGTAATGCAAACACTTACTATTCTGACCATCCACATCAGTGTGGAGTGAGCTGTGGAGTATAAGGTTGTGTAGTGGTGAGGGGGTGTGCCGTCATCGTCCCATGTCTCATAGCGCTCTGCATAAAATGCTGCTCGCTTGGGATTCAGGGCACCGATTGGCTGGAAAACACATATTGTTGCTGAAAACCTCTAAGGAGCATGCATGAAAGCATAACTAATGTAACCAGCCCTTTTATGTTTTCATCATGTAAAGCACTTTGAGTTGTATGGCTACTGAAATGTGTTTTCCAAATAAACTTTGCTATATTTATTTTTATTTTTTCTAAAAACTGTACTAAAACACAATCCTGACCTTGGAAAGGTCTCTGAAGTTGCCGGGCAGAGTGAGATCAAGCTCCTCTGAATCATAGTTGGTCAGGACCCAGGGGAAGACAGGATACTGGTTCAAATCATTATAGGTCCTCCCTGCAGGGACAAACGTTAAAGAACCTAAATTAAACTCTACTTCACTTAAAAGAAAGTCATGCAGTGGATACATGTTTGTTTCCGTCTTATGTTACATTCTCTGGCAGCACCTATTAGCTTATTAGAAATACAGTCCCAGTTTATAGTCATCAAATCTAGTTTTTGCATTTAACTAAGGAGATGATCTAATATTAATAATTAATATTAGAGGCATCTATTTGAATTTATGATGAATGTATTTGAGCCCGTTAGCATAATTTTCACCCTTTGTGGATTAAAAAAAACTCACAATAAATTAAAACATGTGCATCCCATTAAAATAAACTCTTCAGAGTCCAAAATCTTAGGTGACTTATGTCTATGTTTAATGATTTATGAACTTCTGACAGGAAAGATTGGTAGGAATGTTCTACTTAACTACAGGAGTTAAAATCAAATGTCTCCTTTATTTTGTCTTATGCCAACATTTTAACAAGAAGAATGTCCTAGTTAGCCAAAAATGGGTGCAAGACTGGAATAGAAATCACAATAAAAGCTGAAACTAAAACATTTTATGATACAACATAAATGTATTTAAAACCAGAGTTTGACTCATTCTTAGTCAAATTAATTGACTAAGAATGGAGAGAAAATGCATTACACATATTGGTGAGAACACCGGTTTGCAAAATAAATTTACCTGCAATAGTGTTTAGAAACATGAGGTACTCAAAGTTGGAGATCTCTCTCCTCTGCCAGCGCTGCGTCATGTTCGACGACTTGAAGAGCTGACGTGGTGTGGCCAAGGAGATGCGCCTGAGACGTAAATGCAAACAAACACGGGATTTTTATTTTCAGTCCTTTTCTTATCCTAAAATGACATGTCAGAAAACATGCATTTCAGACCTGGCTTGTGGAAGTCCATAACTCGTTCCCACCCCGACCCGAGGGAGGCTGTAGACGACCCTTTTGACTGTGGCCTGGTCAGGAAAGTTAAACATCACAGATGCTGGGAAGAAGAAAAGAAAACATGACCAACATGTCAGAAACAGTTAGTCCAAATTATCAAATTATGCACGTTTTGATTTTTTTTGTGCATCTTTGATATCCTTTGTTCTATTGTAAATTTTTCCTGCTGGCATTGAAAAGTCCTAAACTGTTTATTTTATTGTTTTCATAGTGGCTGTAAAGTTGTTTTAGTCTCAGTTTAGTCATCTGCTGTCATTGGGGTTTAAGTTGACTTCTTATTGCATTTTAGCTGGACTATATTTATTGTAAATCCATTTTTAGGCTGAATATTTTTATCTTTTAATGACATAAAATATATATATATTTTTTTCAGAATAAAATATTTTAATTTAAACAGCTTCAGATTAAATCGCACTGTGTTCTTCCAGCTTACCCTCCCTTTTTACGTCCCCAAATTTAGATATAATTGAAATTCAGCCTCCATGATTCTGCAGTCATTCTGCAGGAGATTTCATTTTAGTCCAGGGAACAGAGTCACTGGTGAAAATGTCAGACCCAACCATGGCAATGCAACATGCTTTCCAAGAGTTTAAAACGTGGGGCAATGAAAAACTAATCATAAACCAATGGGTGCTATACAGATAAATCTAAGAGAAATTGCCTCATGCTATATGTACATTGAAACTACTTAGATATTTAAATCAAGTCAAGATTTTGTTAAAAAACAGCTAAAAGTCAAACGAAAAATGAATCATAACTTTATTTTCAGAAACGTCTTTAGTCTCTCCTACACTCAGGTCTGGGAAATTAAATGGACACGTTTGGTTTTATCAAAAAGATTAAAGGTTCAGGATCCAGGGGATAATGATATGATGCACTAACACAATTAATGATTTCATAAGATGTATGTTCAAAACAAGCTTACTCTGTGGTAAAATCATTGCAAACTCACTTCTGTTGGCCATAAAGACCTCCAGGCCTGTGTTCTGCAGCAGGTAGCGTCTGGAGAAGACGGCTCGGATCTCACTGAACATCCATTTCCCGTGCAAACCCTCTGAGTAAGCCAGCACCTGTTGAGGATGGACATCTTTATAGCACACAGGAAACATCTCATCTTTCCTTTTTCTATTGTCTATCTGCACCTTGATGAGGGAAAAAAAATTGCTCTCTCTTACTTTAGCATCCATCTTCTTGAAAGTAGGATCCTCTTCATCAACTTCAAAGTAGATCTCTGTAGTGGTGATGGAGAGAGTGCCCCGAGCCACCACCACCGGGGCTACCAGCTGAGCAGGAGTACTCAGAACCACAGGGCCTGCAGGAGCATGGGGCAATATTAAATTATCTATTCATAGCCCTGACAGGCTGGAGGTCTATAGGAGCATCAAAGACATGGAAACATCAGAAGCATTTCAAACAGACTAGGGTTGATTTTTGATCTGCATTTTCCACTTTGTTTGCACCATCTGGTATTAAAAGCATCAAGAGTTGATCTGTATCAGAATCAGATTTAGTAGCTTCTGATTAAATCGTAATAGGTCAGTTGAATCAGCTGGGTGGTTAGTGCAGCTGAACAAAAAAACAACAACTTAAAGGTCCAACTTGCCTTTGGAGGTAAAAAGTCGAGGACGGAAACGAACTAAAAACAAGAGTCATATACAGTTTACTCCTCAACATGAAGGCATGAGTGCCATGGGGTATTTTGTGCCATCGTGCGTCTCCTCCTTACCAGCAAGGTTATCAATCTCTTTCTCCTGCAGCAGACTGACGGCGTCATCGTCTCCCTCCAGCATCAGCTCCGCCTCAGGATTCTGGGTGACCACCGACTGACTGCGGAAGTTCTTCTTCGACTTAACTCCCCCTTCCTCCTCGTCCTCCTCTGTACCTGTGTTACACAGTCAGTGAGAAGCTGCTCGAAGTTGACACTGACACAGTTTTTTTTTTTTCAATAATACAGCAAAATACTGACCATACTCATCCAGAGATTTTAGTGAAATGTCGGCATGTGTGGATCCAAAGGCATTTCTCACGAATCTTCTCCTCCTCCTGAGATCGTCCTCCCAGTAATCCAAACGCCAGAAATCATGTAATTGGCTGAAGAAATGGAAGGGAAATGCTGCCTTGAATATTTTTTCTAATGGATAACAATCAAAGTGTGAATTCTAGGACATTTAAGAGATTAAAGTTTGAAATGAAACTTTGACTCAGGACGCCTTTCCAATTTTACAAACACAATAAGCTGATTTTTAAGTGATACAATCTTGATTGAGAGATAAGGAAAAAATATAAATGTAATGCATTCAGAACCAAAGGGCTGTGGATGCAATATTTAAATTTTTTGTGTTTGGTTTATCTGAGCCAACAGAAGTAAAATGCAGCTTTTAATATACAAAATTACAGGGCTTTAATGCAAATAAGGAAAAAAGAGTTTCTACATAAAAGAGGGAAGTTAAGGTTTAAACTTAGTTAGACACTAGTTAGTCAGCTTTTAATCAGTAAATGCCTCTGTGTAAATGTTGACAACTCTCTTCAGTGTGGATGCTCCAGAGTGAAGAAGACTCAGTTTTCAGTATCATTTAGGTGTTGAAAAATAAATAGGGCAAAACATGAAAAATGGAAAAAGATTCTAGAAAGAAAACTACTTTCTACAGAGGGATGTCAGCTGGACAAATCCTAACCACTCTACTATAATAAACTACTGGTTTGTTCACTCTTTTGTATTCGATACTGAACTGGGGTCTTGTTAGACTTTGACATTTTCCACTCACCTCTGTGACATTGTCCCCCAGGCTCCGTGCTTATTGGTCAGGATGTTGAGGATCTTCTGTTTCAGCTGGTTGGCAGTCACATGATCTCTGTGCTTGGCAGCACTGATGAGGTGGTCACACATTTTCTCCTCCTCTCTGCGGTCCGCAGCATACTGAGCACAGTTAGACTGAGCAGAGGGAATAAGAGTTAAGCAAGAACCACTGGATGCAACTTAATGCATGGAAAGTACATTAAGTTGGTTGCCTTTAAGACAATATTTATTATGAACTTAGAAAAAAAATACAAAATTCCTACTTTGGTGCAGTAGAAAAAACAGAAAACAAGTGATAAAATAAAATAAATGATAAAATAAATGAGTACTTAAGTGCAAAGACTTTATATCAGAGGATGGAGAGCCCCTGTTTACCTCAAACTCGGCGTGTTTGTGGACATCCTCGGCCCGCTGTCTGTTCAGGATGAACTCTGCTTCATTGGCAACACGCACAATGTGATCCTTCATGGCATGGCACAAGAGTCTGGCAAAGGAGTTCAGATGTGAGTTGCACAAATTTTGGTAAACAAAAAAAATAAATGAATAAATCAAAAATCTTTCAGTTTGTTTGACTGAAATTGTCAGGAGAGTTAATAACTGTGGCATTGGTGCATGAATTTCTAGTGTGTACAAGTGTTAAATTATTCAAAAAAGATTTGTTTATTTTGTGACTTCTCACACATCTTTACCAGACGAGGTAAAGATGTGTCTTTAGGGTGACTGTAAATGGGTGGATGACCTTTAAGCTCATTGGATTACCTCCCCTCGTTGATGAGCTCGATGAAGGCGAGTCCAGCATTCTTCTGAATGGAGTTCTGCCACTCCTGCAAGTGGAAAAAAATAACATTAATATCTGCAAAGATCTTAATGAAAATACAGTGCCTGAACAAAAAATATGGTCACTTATAAAAATTTTGATATTTTTAACACTTATCTTTGATTATGAAAGAGTTTTAATAGTTTTGACCACTTAATTTTACCAGTTAATTGTGATTTCACTCAAAATCAACTGGGCCATATATGGAAAAAATACTATAGCTAACTTTTTTTGTTCTCTAATTTCACTCAGAACGCCCAGGCCTGATTACTGTCAGACGTGTAAAAAAAACAACAAAAAAAACCCACTTAAACAGAACCGCTCCAACAAAATGAAGCAATAAATCATGTCCAAAGTGTGAAAAAATGGCAAAAAGAGAAGAAGGGGGACACAACTGTACACAACTGTACACAACTGAAAATTATTAAAAATGAAATAATTTTCATTTTTAAAAAGATTTTTGAAGTTTTTCTCATTCTTTTCCCATTTTATTGCATTTACATTTTGAGAATGTTCTTTTACACTTGGAACTAAAATGGAACAAAAAATGATTAATTTATATATCAAAGTTCTTATATAATCAAACAGAACTCTAGTAAGCTTTCACTAAGAGAAAAGGAAGCAAACAGAACGATTGACTTGTTTATTAATCAATGACACATTAGTAATGTAATAAAATGTAATAAAAAAAAAACATTAAAAACATCACTACAATCACAACCATAAATTGCACGATTTTCCATTTCTTGTGCATATGATAAGGGAAACTTTTCAATGAGATTGCACTGCTGCTGAAAGCCTGAAAACTATCAGCGCTCCATTAGCTCCACTGGCTCTTAAGTCCATCTCCCGTTACATCCCCAGCATCTAGGGGATCGATTTCTGGGCTTGAGTTTGCTCTCCACGGCCCTCTAATGGCAGACGAAGCAGGAGCCAGGGGTAATACTATACATGCTGACGAGATGCCTCCCAGAAGACAAAAAGGACAGGGAGTGGTGGGATGAGAGGGTAGAAGATGAAAGCAGTTGCTACTGAAAACACTGAGGCTAGGAAAGCAGAAAAGCCTGGAAGTGTGACTGACGATGGAAAGAAGGAGAGGAGAGGGAAGAGATTGAGTGGCTGAGCTCAGGAGAAAGACCAAGAGGAAAGAACTTGAGGATGACTCCAAGAAGAAGAGCTCTTAGGAAGAAGAAACGAAATAAACAGACTTGAAGATGTGAGACAGACTTCAAGTCTTCTTAAAGAAAATGGGTCGCCCAGCTCTGTAATGGTGAGTTTAATCCTGTCTTTTGATCAAGTAAGAATCAAGAATCACTGGGTTTAATGCATGAGGACAAAAGAACCAGAAATTCTCCTTCATCAGTCAAGATCTGATATTTTAAAGATTGTGGTTTTGTGTTTTAGGGTTAAGAACATGCAGTTTTCTTTCTTTATAAGCATGCATATCAGATAAAGTCATGTTACATCTGCATTGAGTATATTCCATAGTAATATGGAAAACTGAGGTTAACATCATTATGCATACTTTTACCTTCTTAAATCATCATAACAGATCAACAAAACATTAAAAAGTTAATTTTTATCAAAAAGTGACCCTGATAGCTTTACAGCACACAGAGTGATATGAGCCAAGCCTGTTTGTTAGTTTGTATGAAAATTGGTTTTCTCTGAAGATTTGATTATTACAGAAGACCAATAAAAACAATGAAGCTCGCTGACCATGTTCTGTACATAAAGGTTCATCAATAATTGGTCAGAGCTGCTTTTACATAAATTATTGAACATGGGGTGGAGATTTTGGGAACACAGCCTTCAGTCTGAGTAAATGCAAAGTCCTGTTCGAAAATGAAATCAGCATCTCTATAAAATTTGTCATTCTGTGTGTAATAAAAACGGAATTATCGCCTTTTAAAATTTGAAATAAAATGATGTAATAACCCTATCAATAGAGATGATCCTGAATGAGAATGAAGTTGAAAGGTCACCAACCTGAGAACAGAGCAGCATTACAAGCTCCACCACAGATGTGCTGGACTTCATGCACACCAGACCTGCAGAACACACAAACACCACAGTCAGGAGTCTTTCTTCTCCTCATCTGACAAAACACTCACATCTTCCCAAAACACAAAAAATATCAGTGAAGTTATAGAAGAGTTAGCAGTTTGGGTTGCTATACAGTCACCATAACTTAATTTACAAGAGGCATGCTACAGGAAAGACAAAAAAGAGATTCAGGAAGGACGGAAGTGGAGGAAGAAGAGAAAGAAGGGAGAAAATTGAGAAAAAGGAACACAGAGACAGTGAATTACAAAACAAGAAGCAGGTGAGCAGACTGAGGACACATTTAGGACAACTTACAATTCAAGTGATGCTAAATATAATCTGATCTAAAAACATATATATCTCTGTCTAGCTGAATTCATACAGTGCAAAATAGTGACTTCATACCTGCTTGACGAATGAGTGAAGCAGATCAAAGACGCTCATTCACTCTGTTTCTCAAACACACACACACACACACACACACCGGCACACTTGGTGTTTCTCGCACTCAAACATGGCGGTGAGGGACAGTGAATGAGGAGACTCCACAGAGAGGGACGCCAGTTAGAGAAAAAGGAGCCGTGTACAGCACCTGTACCTTCTATGAGCAGTTCCTGCCCATGGCTACCCAGCAGCGTCCTGGACAGGAAGGGAGCGAAGTCCACAAAGATCTCCCTTAGCAACGGGGCCACTTTCTCCAGAGCACGCTCCAACTTAGTGGTGATGCTGCGGAGGAAAACAGGGCGAGAAAGAAAGATGAAGGAACAAAAGAAGTGAGAAGGTCATACGTGACAGACAAGAGCTTAAAATATGTGGGATTTACAAACAGATGTAAAATACATGCATGACAGAAATGAGCAAGGAAATGGGAGGACAAGAGAAAAACCGAGAGTGTAAACCGGACATGGACCACGCAAAAGGTCAGAATCAAACATGATGATGATGTGGGTTTTGTGGCAAGGCGGCTCTGTTACTATTGGGAAAGTGCTGCAGTTAAAAAGCTAATTAACTTAAAATGGATGAAGCAGCTTTACTATATTGCACTCAGGTATTGACAACTGGATTGTGTGTTTTCTTATACTATAAATGCTTGGTGTTTCTGCATTGAGAATTTTTGTGATCCACTTCCTCATTGTGCTTTACAGGATTGTTTTGTTATTTCTCAAGTAAATGAGCAAAACATATTTCATAATTAAGCTAAGGCTGGATCAACAGATCTCACAATGTTTGTAGAAATTGTCCATTTAAAGGGATCTCCATTTCAACTATATTTAGAAATCCATTTTTTTTATTTGACGCATATTTTCTCAAATTTTGCCAGCAGTGGGTCAAATGTTGTCAAAACTGTATGCATATATCTCAGCCCATCAGAATAATGTTGAAACTTGTGTGATTTAAAATAAATTGTACAAAAATCAAACAATTCCACAAAATAAAAAAAAACGGCACAAATAATAGCTTACTATACGGTGGAGTATTGTAAATATTAAGTTGCCCTAGCTGGTCACATTTTCACATTGTTGTGGCTACTGTTAATATTAGAAGAACAATTGGGAGCAAGAGGCCACAGAAGACAACATTAAAGCAGAAAATTATTTTCCCCTGCTGTTGTTCTTCTATTTCAGATTTGTATTTATTTTGGTTCTATGAAATTCAGCTGTCACTATCGAAGGTGTGACAGATAGTGGTCTGAAAAACCTAAACTATTAGTAAACAGAGAAAGGACAGTTTCAAAGTGGATTTCTAATATCAGTCAATTGAAGCCAAAGCCACATTTTAAACCTTTACCACATCTTCAGTTTAGGATTAGGCCTTTGCTCACATTAATGTTACAAATTCAGCCACTGTGTCAACACAAACGTCTGGAAAACAAAAGATAAAAAGATAATAAAATAGAAAAAATAAATAAAACAAGAGTTTACAAGAGCCAAATAACTTTTTTAGGTTGGGTTTGATTTAGTCAGAAATTGATACATGATGTGGAGACGAAGATAATTTTTGTTCCCTCAGAGTGAGAGCCTTAAGATACTTAAGATGTTGATAACTACCATGATAACCCATCTAATATAAAATGCGACTTGCAGATATCAAGTTGTGAAAAGGTACCATCACAACTTGATATATCAACAGGTGAAAAATTTAGATTATACAACAAACGAAACACCAGATTTTTGAAGGGCCTCCATGTCTGAATAAAAAAAGCAAAAAAAGTAAACAAAACTAACTCAAACATAAATCTGTAATAGAAACAGCAATGTTTGTTACTATGGAAACACTTGTGACCCAGGTCCCTGACATAGGAGTAAAGTGAAACCCAGGTCTGATCCAGACTTTGGGCTGAGAGTGTGAAGACAACCATGCAGTAAGGGACAGACTTAAATGTGGTGCAGTAAATGTGAACAGTATGAGCTGTTGACCTTAAAACAAAAGCGACGCCATCATCTTGCTGAAGCAAAGATGTCCGTCTTTTGTTACATGGCATACAGAGAACATTTAGTAATAGCTGGCCAGAGCAGAAAGGGTGTAGTGGAGGGTGTGGCAGAAGGAGGTGGGGGGGACAGGACGGGTGTCTCCTTGCCTAAAACACTGTCCTGCATCTCGGGGGGCTGCCTGGAAGCCTGCCAGAGAGCTAAAAGACTTGAGCTCAGGGGGCGTCTGACCGCTGCGCAGCGCACACTGCGCCACCTCACAATAGGCACTGGAATACAAACCACACATAAAAAACACACATGCAGACATGCACACTGATTAAGGATCACACGTACACACCTCACACACTCCTGCGTCTGCTAAGAATTAAAGTACAAACTTCTACAAATAATTTCCTCTCAAAAATCATTTTCTGGTTAATAAAAACGTATTCAAACTATAGAGACGTCAACAGTGTTTTTACCAAGACAAAACAAAGGTTGATGTTAATGAAAGTTTCATTTACATGTTCACTGGAAGACATTAATAGTGGTGAGCTCAAGTTTGTAGAAATACATTGCTTTGGAAAACTATTTATAGCCCTTGAATTGTTTGATATTTTGTAACACTATTTCCAGAAACTGCATTTCATTTGGGTTTTATGTGATAGACAAAGTCATGGAAAATTGCTAAGTGAAAGGAAATGTTTTCTTACCAACAAAAAGGAAGGACAACAAAAAGGATTATAAAATCAAATCTATATTATTTTTTGCAAACTAACAAAAATATGGATATATATAGCTTTTCACAAGTAGATATATTTGTGAAAATACAGAATAAGGTCTAACGTTGACTAGCATACGGTCTAATCCCACTCTGGCAGTATGTCGAGTGGTGTTGTCTTGATGAGCAGCTACACCAGGTTCGAGTGTTTTGCAGCCTCCAACAGGCTTTCATAAACTCTGAGCAGGTACTCAGCCACAGCCAAAGAAAAGTTTTCCTACATAAAGATGCTGCTGCCACAGTAGGTCATTTGCCGAGTCAATTATTTCTTTTGCTAGAATGTGTTGCTCTATCCCATAAAAACCTAATTAAAAAAAAAAGATTAGATATAAGATAAAGAAATTAGAAAACAGTTCAAGGGGTATGAATACGTTTTCTGTACACTGCTATCAATTGTGTTTTCCTCATCTACAGTGCAGAGCCAGCTGAGACAGTGAAACACAGTCATCATGTCGAGGCTGAAGAGCAGCATACAGCGTTGACTAAGTAGGATGCGTCAGTGGTATGTGTGCATGATAGCTTAAAATAAGTATGGTGAGAGGAATATTAATCTTAATCGATATGCAGCCTGGGAGCCAGGCAAGCTCATGTTTCACTTCCTCTGGCTGGATGCATCTGGCCCTCCTCCTAATGAGCTCAGTCTCTCTGTGGGTGTGTAGGGGTGTGTGTGTGTGTGTCTGTTGCAACTGCAGCCACTTCTTTTCCCCATCGAGGAGGTTTAATACCAAAGCTCGATCTTATCAGATGAGATTAATGAAATCCCTGTCATTTGTTCATATTTTCCAATATTTTTCTCTTGTCGATGTGTGTTCAGAGGCAAGTGCTCTGAATTTGCTCATGAAAAAATGTATGCATAGCTCTTGCTTCAGCTAAGAATTAGAAGCAGCGTTTAAATAAACTGACTGCAGATCTGAGGAATTTGCTACCAACGCTTTTGTGAGATTGTAGCCACATTCCTGAAGCTCCCAGGTCTTCCAGACAATAAATGCATCATCTAACCTCTCTGTGAGCTGTAAGAACTCTCCGAGAAGGATGAAGGGGCGGGAGTGAGGTGGAAATATGACAACAACACACTTGAAGCCAGACGCATTAACGTGAGAACAAAAACCAAAACGGAAAGAAAAACAGAAAAAAGGAAGGAAATCAAATGGCTGGAAAACCTTTACGACGACGTTTACACACACCTCATGTTCTCCATGGTGTCTTCTGGCATCGGGGCCACTGTCTGCACTGCTGGCAGATTCTTACTAGTTGCGCCGTTAACGAACGATGATGAGGAGGAAGAGGATGAGGAGGCAGAGTCTGCGGCACCTGGGTGGTGGGGCAAAGAGGTTATGAGGAATAAGACCACCATCCCAGATATGAAACATTTATATCACCAGTCAGAGGCAAATAAACTCAATTTGGATGTTGTTTCTCCAAACAAGCTGCTGCACCTCTTCTGGTAATGGTTTGTGAAAATAGCCTTGCAATCAATATAAAGAATCCAGTGCAGAGAGCAACTCCCCCACCTACCAGCCTCTTCCATTATGGATGCATAATACAGCAGTGTATCTCTGACAGGCCGGCAGGGATGTGAATACTAATCTATTTCCCTACAATGGATCTGCTGAGTATGATGTTGCATCTGTTTCTACTAGGAAGAAAAAAAATAAATAAGAGCAAACGTGGAAGAGCGTTGGTGACAGCCTGAGGGCAGTTTGCTTACTTGCATTAAATAGCTTGTGTTTTCCATCTCTATTCTCAAACTGTAGTCATCTGGTTTCTGTGACGCTGAAACTATTTCTATAAAGGAGTTGCTGAGTCAGCTTCTTTCTATTCAGTTTTTTTTCCTCTGGCAGGCAAAGTGTGGAAGTAAAAGTACAAGGAGTTTTGAGACAACACAATCAATTCAGGCTGAGGAAAAGTCATTCAGCAAAAAAATTATATATATATATTTATATATATATAAATCTGCATCTGGGTTAGAGATGCATCCATTATATACCTCTTGTCTGCATCTTTTCTTTGTAGTCTTAGGGGCCAATTCTGACTATTTTTGTAATGTTTTATAAAACTACAAAATATGGAGAACAGATGAGAAAAGAAAGTCCGTTTTTATGATGGCGCTAATAGTTTTAAGTGGAAACTGAGGTAAATACGAAATTGTTTATACATCAAAGCACATTCTCAAACTTTATTTAATCCGATCAGGTTGTTGTATTTATAGATTGAAGATAGCAGGAATTTTTAGTTATTGTGTAATTTTAGTCTTGTGGAGATTTGATGTTTTTCTTATCCTCCAATGCAAAAATAGAAAAAATAAATACATTTAAGTTCTTTACTTTCACAATAAATAATAATATGTGAACTGTATTTTTTTCCAACCTGCTGGAGTCAAGCAGGTTTTGTTGCCATGAACTGAGCCTCCATCAATATACCCAACATTTTTTCTCTCACCTGTAGTGTTGATCATGCTCTTGGGTGTTGCTGTTGCAGCAGCAAAAATGTTGGGTGTGCTGCCAGGAGTGGCTGATCCACTGGTGGTGGGTGTGCCCACTGTGTTGACAGACAGGCTGCCGGGTGGGGGCTTTTTCACTGGGACAACGACACTCCTGTGAAAAGATGAGACAAAGACGAGGAGGCAAAGTAACACTTGAGACGATCTAGCTGAGATTTGTTGTGAAATCGCGCCTTATAAATAAACTGAACTGATGTGAAACACTGACTCTGCAGTTAGAATCATGTTTTTAGATTTCTATGTATTTATTTGAGTTACAATAAAACAAAAAAAATGAATTACTGCTAATTCAAACTTTTTTCACCTACTAAAACATCCAGATCCAGTCCTACTAGTAGAACAATGGTCTATATCAACATTGACTGTAATAATTGATCAGCTGATGGATGTGTTTAGCTCAATGCTAACAAGTCAATATCTTTCTCTGCAGTTCCCTCTGTAAATATGGCTGACCTGTCGAAGGAGTGGAACTGCATGGGCAGCATGGGATGCGTCTTCAGGGCGGGGTCCGGGTGGTAGGGTGTCGGCCCGGACTCCTGACCCAACTCCGTGCCATCAATGGGAGCTGCCACCAAGCTCTTCAGGATCTCCTGTGTTTCAGGTAGAAAAACAAATCTGGTGAACAGAGAATCTTTCCACTCTGGTTTAAGTGTAGGCTTCTGTGTTACAAAGAAAAATGAAGATACAACGAAGGAAGGATTAAACTTTGAATGTCCAGCTGGAGAAATTCACAGGGTCAAACACATGGTTAGAGTGTATGCCTTATTCAGACTCAGATAAATTTCAGGCAGCATTTTAAAAGAGTCGGACATTATTTTTAATGCATCAATTGTAACTGCATAATTGATGCAAGCTAAAAATAACTAACCCATATCTAAAAATGCCTTACAGTGAATAGAGGCTCTTTTCCTGGAATGTTGTATTTGATTTACGCTAAACATGTCTTGTACACCGTGTTCCAAATTATTATGCAAATTGGATTTAAGTGTGATAAAGATTACATTTTTTGTTGGGCTATTAAATTCATAAATGGCATTGTGTCATCACTGTAATTAATTTCAGAGAGCTGAGTTGATTAGTTTGTCAGGTGAGCTCAAGAAAGGTGTTCCACATATTAAGCAGGCCACAGGCTTCAAGCAATATGGGAAAGAGAAAGGATCTCTCTGCTGCCGAAAATCATCAGATAGTGTAGTGCAGTGAACAAAATATGAAAACATTAGATATTTAACAAAAACTGAAGTGTTATCATTGTACTGTGAAGAGATTTGTGGCGTATTCAGAACAAAGATGGGTTTGTGCAGATAAAGACATAACGAGGAAGGTTTCTGTTAGGCAAATCCATTGGATTAATAGAGCAGCTGCTAAGAAACTCTTACAAAGCAGCAAACGGTTATTTGAAGCTGCTGGTGCCTCTGGAACCTCAAGGTGGAGGATCCTCCAGAGGCTTGTTGTGCATGAACCTACTACTCAGTCAAACATGTCAGAACCCACAGGTTTCCATACGGTGCCCTAAGGTTTTAAGAGGCTCACCTTAACATTGATGCCTTTGTTTGTTTGGCTGATGCTAGAGATGGATAAAGATGGCGCTTGGCTCGAGTTCGGAGTGGATCTGGGATCGTGGGGAGAATCAAGAAGGCTCTCCTGCGACCTCCGGACGTCAGACAGACTGCACAGCAAATCTGTCCCTCCACTTCCCCCTCCACTGTTGTCTCTGTCTCGGTCTCTGTCTGTCTCTCTCCCCACCAGGCCCAAACCAAGCCCACCGAGGCCCACCTCGGAGCCGTTCAGGGACCCAGCCACGTGTCCTTCTTCTCCGATGCCGGAATCCGTGTGGGGGAGGCCTGCCAGAGGAGAGTCATCCACTGGAGTAGGGGTCTGCTTGTCGCGGTCAGAGAAGGCTGTGGATGGGTGCTCTGTTATTATGACAAAGAAAGAAAGAAATTTTTATTTTATTAATTTAATAAGCACTTATACAATTGGCCAAATATAAGCGTGGTTTAAATTCAGATACCAAAAGAAATCTATGGATATTGTTTCTTGTAAACAGCTTTTTTGTGCTGATTTCCTCCTTTCTGCTTTATTTTAAATTTTTATCTCCCTGGTAAACTAATGTTGCTTGGCTGCAGTCTGTCTTTTCTCCACTCCAGGGTAAAAATGATGAGTCACTGACAAGTTACTGTAAGATATATAAATGATACTGAACCAGAGGAAAAAGGAAAAATCACCTGTACTGGTTGGGGAGTTTATCTCATGGCGGATGCTTCTCCCCGACAAGCTGGTGGACCGGCCGATCTCTCTCTGTGGTTCCAGAATATCTCGGTACTTTGACACCATGAGAACTGAGATGAAGTATACGACTGCCAGTGCCAAAAACTGAGCCTGCTTACTATCATCCTGCAATAAAACATCACAAACATAAAAAACCCATTATACTGCAAGCACAGCGGGAAATGTTTCCTTAGTGTTATAACACAAATAAATTCAACAACAGGCATGCTCACCACATCTCTGAAGACTACAGCTCGAAGACGATTGATGTCCACATCCTGAAGAAGTCTGTCTGGATCCTGCTACAAATATAAGTCATGAAATGGTTGGGTCATTGGATGTTAGTATGCTAGCTTTTAGTGCAACTGGATGTGAATGTCATGAATGTTTTTACCTTGCTGGCAGTGGAGGCACTGTGGAGGCTGTCCTGCGACTTGCTGCTGGTTAATGAAGACTTGCAACTTCGATCTCTTTGTCTTTGTCTGCACTCCAAGCAGTTTCTGACGGCCACGCAGCACACTGAAGGGAAGATGGAGGAATTTTCAGAATCAGTGAGGTGTTTAAGATGAAGTCTGAAAAAGTACAAAGAAATCAGAAGCTATCTAAAGGGAAATGTTTTTCTCCATGGCTGCAAGAGAGCAAGACGTAAAGCAGATAACAGAAAGGCTGAATATATTACAGGAAGGTTGCTCTGCTTTTAGCTTAAGATGATCAACACAGGAAGGTCAAGACTTTTTTGAATATTGTTCGTATGTGATAATCATATAATTCTTAAAGTGAAACTAGAATCGGTTAATCAGTATTAGAAGCTTAAAGCTATAGAAAAAAATTAAAATCTCAAATCAGTATTAAAATCGTAATGAGTGGTTTGCTTTTTATAAAACATTTTCACTTAATAAAGAAAATCTGGAAATAATCTATAACAAACCCTTTCCAGGTTCCAAAATAAGATTAAAAGCAGAAATGCACTGCTCTGAATTTTGCGACCAATTTCTAATCTCTTTTTCGTGTATAGCGTTGACCTTGTGATGCCCATTTGCATCGATTTCTCTTTAAGAACTAAAGTATAAGTATATAATCCAACATTTTTTTTCTTGCATTCCTGCCATGAACCACTTTAACTTATAGATAATAGGAGGAGAGGCGACATCATACTGTGTGTGGGAGAGGCATTACTGTAAAACAGGCCTTTACTATTTTAAAGCAAGCAATTTTTGCACCTTTAGCCCACCGTACATCACTGAAACATCAGCTTCTGTGGGTTTTCGCCATAGAATATATATTCTTATGCTAACTTTGAGCTTTCCAGTAGGTTGCCAACATTTCCCCATCCAGTACATTCAGAGGAGGTTTGTTATACTCTGTTTAGCCTTCTTGTCACCTGCTCAGGTCTCACCCCATCTTGCTCTTTTCTCAGTGTGAAGCCACCACAAACTTGTGTTGACATGTTTTAAAGAGATTCTCATAAATCTGTCCTTTATTTGGCTTTATTTATAGAACACCTCAATGATTCTGAAACTAGTTAATACTTTTTCTGCAAGAAACATCTTCCACACCAAAGAGTGTGCTTACATATGGTAAGTAAATAATCACAAAAAGCTGATGAATCAACACAATTTAGTCAATGTATTTATTTCTGAATCTCTTATAAAAATGTTTTTGCTGTAGTTTCAAAGTTAACCTATAAAATTGGGAATATTTACAGCACTACTGATACTAAATATGGCTAACTAAGCATAAACCTGTAATGATGATGTCTACAGCCATAACCATGAGTGCAGGCGGTTTGATTCTGATCAATACTGAATATGTTAGAGCAGCACACACCGAGGCGGAGACACTGCCTCATTAGCCCTCCAGACGACATGTTCTTTTCTGCTTCGATCTCACTGAAGTTCAGCGAGCTGGCAAACACCAGAACGTCCACCATGGCCATCAGGCGGGACAGAAAAGTGACCGCCGTCTCTGAAGACATGCCCTGTGTCGCCTCTATGTTCTCCAACTCCGTCTGGATTGGGGAGAGGAAACAAAAACAAACACGTTGGAGAGTTAATAATAGTGAATAACTCGGCTGTAAACACAGTGAGAAGGAAGCTCTCTCTGCAGATAAGAGGAGACAGTGAAATCTTTTTTTTTCCTTTATAAAGAATTCGCCTTTGGGAAAGCTGGTCCTTGGATCAGCATGACTAAATCAGTCATGGCTGTTTGTAACAACAAACAGGAAGAGCAACCTTCAGGGTCATGCTGAGAAATCAAGATGATGAAATCTGGCAACATAAAGTGCTCTCCATAATACACAGGAAATGCAGCCTGATGACACACAGAGAATGATAACAGTAGCTTTGTGACAGCAGCAGTGTGGCTTGTAGTGCAACACTGTTACTTGAATTGACCTTGTTCTGTGGCCTTTAAGCTGGATCTGTTTGAATCCCAAAGCAGTTATTCTGTGATATATAAATACCTATAACCTAATAACAGCACCAAGTATTTAAACCAAGTGTTTGCTTTGCTGTTTCACTGCTTCTGTAAGCAGAGAGCGCAGATCTGTGGGGACTCAACAAAGTGCACGCATCTGAAGGCTCATCAGAGCTGCTGTTTGCAGTTGAGGAATAACAGTGACACAGAGTGAGGACAGAAGTGCTTTGGTTGGTGCTCTTAGTTCTTCTGGTGATGATGAGAGTCTCAGGCTCAGTACGCACCTCTCCCCCTGGGCCTCCTCCCCCAGGAATGGGGGTCACCTCCTCTCCCTTCAAACCCCTCTGGGGTCCGGCTCCTCCTGCCTTCTTTGGTGTTGATACAAACGGGACATTCTTAGCAAAAGCAAGTCTCGAGGATGGTCTAAAACACTCTTGTTCTCTCTCTTATAGAAAACACACTCTAGTCCAGGTCAGAAGTTTACATATACATCATAAGCAGTATGCTCATATTAGGCTAAAACTTTTAATAAATTATTTTAACCATTCCAGCGGTTCTGAAAATAAAAGTTTGGTCCAGAAGTGGTTTTGTTTCTAAATTTTCAAAGTAATTTATGCATGCTGGGTTAAATATATGCATACACCTCGACAAATCCTACGTTCTTTCAGATCTTCACAATAAATAGCAAGTTTACCAAGGTATGTTGATGTGTTTGGGTTCATTTTCTACTTAAACACTAAGTTGTGTCTACTTGATTTATCCTTGTTAAGATAGAGGAACTGTATACTTTTGAAGCTTTATGTAAAATGTTGATTCTACATCGCATAGGAAAAGTCCACAATGCATTCAAACTTATGCACTCAATTCATACAAAAAGATTCTACATGCTAAAATGCAGTCTTATGATCCAACTCCAAAAGAATAGTTTTTCAAATACACAATTAATAGTCCAAACTTAATATGACATTCATTTCAATTATGTGTTTACAAATGTCTGACCAGAAGAATTTTTCTAATTTGGTTAGGAAAAAAATTAAATAATGTATTTATTCCTCCTGTTGTGTTCCCCTTTCTTCAGTTCATAATCAAAATGTTTTGAAAGAAAAATATTTGTTGTGTTGACCACAACAAATAATCTAAATTGGAGATTTGAATAGCAGCACAGAACCACAGCAGAATAAAACACCACGGATGTCTGACACGCATGGGTTAGTGTTGCTCACAATGATAATAAAACTAAAACATAAAAATTAACAGAGTAGAAAAAGAGAAAGAAACAGTAACTTACAGTGTTGGCACTACTCTTAGAACTCTGCACATGCAAAACAGACAAAGAAAGACAAGAAAATGCACAAAATACACGCAACACAGAGAGGAAACGAAAGATTAAAATACATAGGTGACAGAAAGAAAATGTTATTTAAATTATAAATCAAATTGTTAATTCAAAAGATTAGAGCAAAGTTGAAATAAAGATCAAAATAGCGTGTTAGATTAAATGTTAAATGCATAAGTTACTAAAGAGAAAAATCCATGTTTTGAAGAATTTAATTTGCACATATAGTTAAACCAAACAGGATGTTTTACCAATACATTTAAACGTACATAATTCTTGCTCTTGTAGTGTTTTATTGCTTATAAACAAACAACCATAAAACCGAGGGAAAAGACACATTTTTATTTTTTTCACAAATTTCATGCGCAGTAAAGAGTTACAATTCCCATCTCTACCACTTGGGGGCAGAGAAGAGCCACTTACGGAGGGGGAGGTGGCGGCAGACAGGAGAGGGAGGATGCCTCCACAGGCAATGATGATGTTGTCCACCATCTGAGAAATGAGGTGGATGGTGTTGTGGACGAAGATGATGTTTTCATTGCTGTTCACAAAATCCATCACTGACTTGGTGGAGTGGCTGAAATAAAAAGGAAAATAAGGGCAGGAAAGTTAACTTGGTGATACAACCAGGGAAAACGTGCAGCTGACCTAATTTTATGCAGCAGACACACACAGCTCACGTGGCCCCACTCACCTCCTCCACACGTGCACGTCCGTCTCCAGTGCAAACAGCAGGTCGGTGAGCAGCCTCTGGTGCATCGGGGACCATTTGAATTCTGGGATCCGGAACATGGTGGTGCGTGGGCCGGGGCTGAACTGACGCCGCTGCTCTTCCGTCATGGGCATTCCCCGGAAGCCCAGGTCGACACGCAGGTCCCTCTCCAGCTGGGCTGCAGTACGGCCATGTAGGGCCTGCAAGGTAGAGGACGACTGAAAGGTTAATGCAGAGTATTTATCCTTTAGGTTAGCACACGAAGACAGTCATGATTACAGTTCACTTAAAGATTCAAAACTAAACAAGGGAGTGTCTACTGTTATTTCATAATGTGAGTTTCCTTTTCTCAGTTCAGGTCAATCAAACTGAGCAGAATAGAGAATCTGGTTTGCAAAAACTGGCTCCATTCCTTTTAAAATGTCCAAACATAACAAACAGTGTTTGGATTATTTAAAATTTCATTAACTAATCAATTTCATTTGACCCAGACCATTACCCTCAGGTTAGAAAAAAAGTCTAGCTCTGCTGCAGTCTATATAAAATTCTGATAATGTGTAGATTAGAGAAAATCCACAATTAACTGAAACCTCTGCACCCAATTCTACTTTTTTACATTTATTGTAATATAATCATATGTTGATTTTACTTAATGATTACACTTGAAGGGCTTAAGTGAATCATTAAGAGCTCACAATTATGATGACATACAAGGAGTGGATGTAAACTTCAGACCAGCAATGTTTGTACTGTAGTTTCACATAATCATTAGGGATTCTGAGAGCAAAGCAGCCAGGTAATTATGCACCTTGAGAGTTCATACTCACCTGGGTGGTAGCTGTAGTTTGGATCTTTTTTATGTCTTTGTCTTTTCCATCATCTGATCTCTCTGTATCAGAAGTGGTGCTGGCTGTGTCTCCCCCAGTCTTCAACCTCACAGTCTCTCCCTCTGGCCCAGATGCTCCCTCACCCTCTGGGAATTCTGGTCTAGTCGCTGCTTGGAGCTGGTTCTGGCTCTCGGCTTCAGCAATAGAGCTGATGTCGGCCAGAGGACTCTGGATCTTGAATGGTCCATCCTCAGGGAGTTCCCCAGGCGTGTGGCTTTGGGTTTGTGTTAAATCGGAGTCACAGCTGGTCATGTGGGCCAGCAAGCTGAGGTCATCACTGGCGCTGGTGGTGGAGTGAGCGGGGACGCTTCCTGATGGAGCAGGCTGGTCTGGACTAGGAAGAACAAGGGGATCTGTGGATGCTAGAGCTGGAAGCAGCTTCTCATCAACCTGATAAAGATAAATGGTAGGTAGTATTCTAGCATTAGGAAAAGTTTGCAGTAATTACATTTATTTGGCAAAGTAGAAAACATAAAATTCAAATTGGTAGCCAGAAGAGGAGGATGAAGCTACACAAAAATTACTTGAATTAATGAGGGAAAGCAATAATGAGATCCTACCTTGCTGAAGAGAAATCCATTGTTGCTTGGAACACTATCTTTCTCATCAGCTAACGTGATGAGAGGACCCATGTTCCCATCATCCTCCATGCTGACTCTCGAAAGTCCCAGGCTGGTCCCGATTCCAACCCTTGAGCTTGCCGTGTCGTCTTTGGGTGCCAGATTCCCGTTCAAGTTCGGAACAACAGAGCAGTAAGAACTGTCCAAGAGAGAATCCACTTCTACAAGAGGTCCATTTTCTATTCCTACCCCACCGCCACTGCCTCCCACACTTCCACTCAGGCCCTCTGGAGATAGATCCAGATCATCCAGCTTCACCTCAGTGGCTTCTACTTTTTCCGCTTTAATGTCCACGAGGAGGTCGTGGACCTCCACTCTCACCCCTGGACCAGCACTCTGGTCCCCAGGCGTCAAAGCTTCACCGTTCGGCCGCTTCACTGAACCTTCAGCAAGAAGGTTGCGCGAGTCCCCGCCTGCCCCTTCGCCGTACTCTGCTTCACTTTCAGGGGTCTGCGTCTGAGAGTTGTCATCTATCTCTAGATTCCCGTTAACGACGGGAGCTGGTGTGGCCGAGAGGCCGGAGATTGTGGAGACAGAGCCTTTCTTTCCTTTCTTCATGTTTTCCTCCTCCTGACGCTGGTACTCTTCATACATCTTAGCTAAGTACTCCTTATGGGCTTCATAGGTCACCTGTGACAGATGGTGGGATATAATTGGAAAGGCGATCAGAAGATGTGTACTGAGAGCAGCTTCCCTCCACATCCACACTCAAAAGGTACTCCCAAGGGGGGCTATAGATCATCACAGTCAGACAGCATGAACAAAACTGGGTCTCCAGTCTCTAGAAGCATTAAGGCCAGCATCCATAAAATCAACTCTATTTTATATTTAGAACAGGGGAAGATAAAAAATTTAAATATGTGACATAATCTATGGATTTTAAAAATTTTTATAATTTGCACGTCCAGTGCTTCTGTTTGACTGCGTCGTATTGCTAAATGAACAACTAACAAAAGCATTGTTGCCTTTTTTATTTCTAATATTTATAGAATGTGATTCTGGTTTTGTTGTTGCCACTTGATTAATATAGTTGGTAATCTTAATGTTCTTTTATTTCCTATAGAAAGTACTCCTTGTTCAGTGTACTTAAGTTCTTACTTGCCTCTCCTTTCTGGACACAATCATTGACAGAGGTAATGATGCCGTTAACTATTATTTTTTTTAATCAAGGATGTGACCATATTGGTTTCCATATAATAGGATATGAATCAGATTGTCTCTAACGGGGTTGAGATGGCATTTAATTTAAAAAGGAGCTTCGTCATTACACTAAATCTTATTCAGTTCTGTACAGAACTACATTTTGTCAATAAAAGGACACTGGAGATTTAAGTTTTGCAGTTTCCACTCTTACCTTTGAATGTGCAATGGAAAGAGTATCAACCCAGACCCTCCACCCTCCCCATTCGTATTTGATAGCATGATAGAGAAGGATCCTGAAGATGTTGTACACCATTTCCGTTATCTTCTGTTCCTCAGGGTTCTTGGGGTTGATGTATCCGAGGGAGAACATCCAGTCCTGCCACACCGAGCACTGCAACAGGCAGCTGGTGCAAACACAAAAACAGGTTACATGAGCTGCCTAGTGGCATATGATTTTTGGCAAAATAATCACTTGTAAAATAAAATGATCAGTTATGTGGTGGAATAAATGCAAGAAACAGGATTTGTTTTGGTTTTACCGTCGATTTTCACGGCTGTTGCTGAAGAGTTTAATCATGTCAGACAGGAAGAGTCTCCGAACTTCCATCAGCTCAGAACTGGGCGTGGAGTTCTTCAACAGCGTAGCCACTACCTTCAGAATCACTGGCAGACACAAGAAAGAGTCCATAATAAGGGAGCAGGGAAAACAAGAAACTATGGAGAGATGTGTGAGTGACATCAGTAAGTGGGAGATGGCAGCAGAGCTGAATTTCAATCCAGACTTTGTTTGTTTGCATTACCAAAGAGAAAAGAATGGCAGATGGAAGCCACGAAGGAGTACTTCATTACTTACTGGGGTTCTGGATCTTGACAGTAGAGTCTGGCTCAGGGTGGGGTTTGTGAACCACCTGGGTGCACACCTGCTCTGTCAGAATCTGCATTGACAGAAGTTTAGCGGATGCCATTTAAACAGCATACAAACCACTTCTATTCTGGCAAAATCACAAGAGATTATGTAAATCTGTATGGAAATGTAGAAAACGGAGATGCTGTCACAATTACCTACCTCATACAGCGTGTTGTAGGTGGTGATGGAAACCGTGTTGGTGTGCATCATCAGCCTTTCTCCCAGCAGCGTGAACAGACTGTGTGTGTGCATGATCTCCACCTTCCTCCTGCACAGCAACAGAAAAAAAGATTGCATATTATTTAGGATCATTATAATTATACCCAATCCTGATTGTAAGAATTGAAGGAGAAAACAAAATATTAGTAGGTTGTAAGATTTTGCCATGTCCTTTTTAGCAGGATCAGAGAACAGCACTGATATATTTGCTAACACAAAGCTTGGGTTGCTGATATAAAAATATATAAAGTGAACGGTTTTAAAATTTTGACAGTCTGCCAAAGCAAAGAGATTGTGATATCATCTCAAAGCATGGCATTTAAGATTTTATATTAGGGAAAACGCTAGCAGAATGGCAGAAAAAACATTCATTAAGCCAAGGATTGCCTTTTCCTCAAGCTAACAATCACAAGGGGAAATTCATTTTCACGCCTTTTAAAGGGGATGAAATTGACTTTCACTCCTTTGTAAAATCTGATAAATTATTTAAAAATGAATTATAAAAAACATTTTCATTTTTAAAATGTTTTAGCTGTAGCAACAAAAAAATAGAGTAGTATTGTTCAACATGAATAAAATTTTTATTTTCACACCAACAAGGTGCCTTTCACTAAGGTGTTAATTGAGATGATGATTCAGATGCTGTTTATATGCTTAACAAATTAACTGCATCTCCACCTTGTCCAGCTTTCTCATATTTCTTGAACACATATGACATGCATGATGGGATTTGGATGCTCTAGCAAAAATTTGGACAACAAATTATTGTTGTATAAAAATATTTTAATGATTGTCCTGTTCACAGATAAATCCAAAAGATACCATTTAAGACTTTGCTGTTTTTTTCCGTGCCTGCCTATTTTGAGAAGCATAGTGAATGTAAAACTTACATTTCTAACTGTAACACTGCTTTAAAGTGTTGATTTCCATTTAACTCACACCTAGAATAGCAAGAAGCATCTTGTATTCATTATTTTTTATTCAACAAAGCATCCTCGATATGTTGTAAAACCGCAATAGTGTTGCTTTTTTTAGTCGTGCTGATGTAATACTGAATTGGGCGTAGGGGTGGCATGAAATGCTCTTAAATGCTGCAGAAGTATGCAAATAGCAATGAAATGTGTGGTGGGAACAGATTTTAAGTAGGTGGGGGTCTGATTATGTAGGGCTCAGGTGCAGCCTGGTGTCCCTCTTCATGTTGTGCAGCAAGAGGTGTCCATGTCACATGGTATGACTAAATCCCCCAGCATTCATAGCCCCTCATCAAAATTTCTCCTCCCTCCAAGTGCAGACTGTCACAATGAATTTTCCGCCCGGACATGCTGATGAGATCTCCACACAAACATGAACAAATAGATTGCATAAAGCTCACTGGAGAGTGAAATGCTGCCATTCTAAAGTTCCTTTATAGAGTAGCAGTGAAAAATCTCAGTTTCTCTGCATTTATGCAATGTTCTTTTTTGGTGACTGAAACAAACATTCATTTTGTGAATGCTATTAATACAAGAAGACGACTCAATGTTAGCTATTCTCAGCATCATGAGGTAGTTAAAAGTCAGAAAAACCAGAGATATACAGAGACTGTACTTTTTATTACACTGTCAAGACAGACATTAAAGCTGTGAGAGAGTGAGTGAGAGTAATACTTTCAGCACATAACAGAAAGTGCTCTGTTTTCTCATTTAGAGTCATCAACTTCTTTCATTTTTGAAAAATGCTTTATTTGGAAACCCTGGCAGCTGTTTGGAAATCTCAGTTAATGTAAGGTACATATTTTAAAATATCAACAAAGAGACGGATATTTTGGGACTAACTACACTAATCTTCAACATATCATGACAAACCAGTTTAAAATAAAAATAAAGTAAAAGAAAACACTTAAGAATGATTTTGCCTTTGTTTTAAAGCAAGCTAGAACTTGTTTTCTCTAAACAAATATTTTAATCTCTGTCCCTAATATTAACTAATGTGAGAAAGGATTAAAAAACTATTTTCAGTACTGTTCCTATAATACAGTTCATAAAGAGATGTTGGAATTAGCTAAAATTGGTATCGACAAGTCAAAGCTTGTTGAAAGTAAGAAATTGGAGATTGATGCCAAAATTTAGAGTGCTTAATTTCTACTCTAAAATTGCCCTAATCCTTCACTGCCAGGCACAGGAGATGAAAAAAAGCGGATAGAAAATAAAGTACTTACTTGTGACCGAGGTGTTTAAGGAAGTAGCCCAGAACTTTAAGGGCCTGAACTCGTATACTTTCACTCTTGGAGGCCAGGAGTTTGCAGATCACCCTGTAAAAACAAGAAACATACAGGTATTAAACTCTGAAATCTTGTGGATTAAGAGAGAAAAAAATATGTTTTGTATATAAGGTTGCAATTTTCCATTTCAATTGGAAATGGAAAACCTTTATGAGATTCAAATTCTAGGATTTTCACAGCATTTTTATACAAATCTCAACATATGGGTGGAATGGAATTAAGCAAGCTGGCTATGTTTGAAAAATTATGCTCCATAAATTATTAATTGACATTAATTTGAGTCTTGTAGCTGGCATTGCAGTAAAATGCTTTTTGCACATTTTATACACCATTTCGAACATTAACACCTAGGAATTTCTTCAAATCACAGTTTGCAATCTATTACACTTCTATTTTGTTTGGAAAATTTCATAAAACTCCAGGTGTCTAAATGCTTAGTTTGGCATCTAAAACTGATTCTGTTTAGGAATCACAGGTTCAGTTTAAGACCCTGACCCAAGAGGATCCAGATGGTGAAACAACAGCAGTGTTGTTCTCTCCATTCATCTGTGGCTTCTGGCAACATTCAAACTGATCACGAGTTGGGAAAAAAAAATATATAAATATAAAAAACCACAACAACTAAACATTAATTGAATGCCATTTTTTCTCTCTTGTTAATGACACAATCAAATCCCATACTTTTGCAGACTGCACATAAAACACTGGTTGTAAATACAGAAAGAATCAATATGTGAGAACTATTTTCTTGAAAGAGGTATTCAAAGGGGACATATAAAAAGACAGCGCAGCTTGCAAATAGCTCTCAAGCAATATGAGTTACTGTGGCAACTGAAAAGGCATCCAAATAGAGTTATGCATTGGGAGAATTACCTGCACAGTTGGCCTGACTCTCTCTTTCAATAATCAGAAGACTATGTTCTCCCAAGTATTGTTACTCAGCATGAGAAGATAAGTTTGATTACAAGTTAACGTTAATTTTGCCCCACAAATCCATGAGATGAGAACAAAACATGGGTTTGGAATTAGCTAAAACTGTGTGGATAAGCACACAGGTCACATAAACAGTTAAATCAAAGAACAACACTTTGTGTTAAATGAAAAGCTGAAACCACACTTTGCAAAAAGATGTCATACCTTTTCACCCACTGTCTGAAATGAAGTCAGACTAATTATTTACCAGTTTGCCGAGGATTAGTAAAGCTATTTCTATTTGCTAAATGTCAGACTAATGAGACACACAGCATTTTTGGGGCATTTTGTTCATACAATTTTCAAAATCTTAAGCTTATTTACTGTATGGTTAGTATAACAATTTCCAGCCAAAACTTTTGGGAAAATACAGAAGATGATGACAGTTTTCAAAGCTTCTTTTGGATGAATTTACATTTAATTTATGCAATTTTGCAGTGAGTAAGGATATCAATTGATACTCAAACATCTAACTTTAAAGATTATAAAACTTAAAAAAAAAAGGATCTATCATTATTCTGACATTCTGCAAATAGAAGTAAGTTTGTTATCCAAAACTGACATAAAAGAGTAAATGTGCAATTTCATACAATGCATATTAATATTGGGTTTCAACTCTCTCTCAGCTAGTGAAAGTAAGGATAAATGTAAGTAAAAAGAAAAAAAAAGATGTCAGTATTTAGTGCAGCAACAAATCTTTTTATATGAACATGCATGTGTGGGTTGCACTCACCTGATGCCATTTCTTTGATCAAAAGCTGGGATCATGGATGCCGGGTGCTCAGACATAAGAGCCACCAACAGCTGGAGCACATCGTGGATATTCTCATCCTACGTAGGAAAAAGAAAGCAAAGGTGAACAGGTGAGGCGGCAGCAGAGGAGGAGGGGAATAAAAAGAAAAAGCCCCGAGGGGAGAGATGAATAGAGGACTAGGAGGACAAAGAGAGTTCCATGGGTGGGCATGGAGGGGGGATTGCGGAGGAGCAGGTGGTATTTCAGAGCAAGAATAGATATAATTGTTACAGAGGAGTACATTCTGTTCAGTCCATTGTTGCGCCATTTTTTATGCTGTCACCGCACTGAAGCTGACTCACACTCCCGCTCATTTAAGTAGACTATAACTTCAGCCCCCAGATTATTGCACATACTTTGCCACCAGCCCCACTCCGTCTCCCTCTGAGTTCCTCTTTCCCTCCTGTCTGACTCTAGTTTAATAAAGGAGAAAGCATCTGTACCTCGTGCATGGTCAACAAATAGTTGAGGATACTCTGCAGCTCGTCCTCCTTCACGCCTCGGTCCTAGGAAAGAAAAACAGATTCACAAAAGCTCCTCAGTGATCTTCAATTGTTTCTACTTTTTATTAACCTAGGACGACTCGACACAGAAGAAGGAACAAAAATCGATATGAATGCACGCAAGCATGCACACACTCAAACGCTGCAGCGCTTCATTGGCGTTGCTCAACTTTAATGCCATTTTCCACATATTTTGGATTAGGCCGCGAACTGCCCGGGAGGAGAAACAACAGAGAACATCAAAGAAGTAAAGTGATTTCCCACAGCTTAAACTATGGCATGAAGATAATCACATTTCCTCCCTCTACCTTCAATATGAGTTGTTTGAGGAAGAGGAGCATGAAGGCTCTCAGTGAGATGATCTCCTTCTGGGACGGCCGTGGTCCATCTGAGCAAAAAAAAAAACACAGACGTAAATGAAAAATTGCAATTTTCACCGACAACAATGGCACTTTAAATATGCTTGCAGCTGAGTTTGAGTGAGCCCTTCTGTTTACTGACATTTAGTTTTATTAGGCTTCCTTGAGAGCTGGGGGGAAAACATTCACATGCGCTCACTTTCTCTACATCAGAACTGTAAATCACTGTCATTAACTCCAGTGGCAATTTGGCAATCGAGATATTTTATGCTTGCACTAATCTAACTTATTACAGCAACGGTGAAGTCATTTGCTAAAAAAAAATGTGATTGATGGTTGAATGATCCAAAGCAAACAAGCGGCGTAATCCACTGTGTCTACTTTGTAGCTCTGGCACTCCATCAGTTGTTTGCAGTGAAGGGCTGCTGGGAGGAAGAGCGGGAGCTAAAAACAAAAAAGCATCTGACACACACGAGTCCATACCATCTTCGAATTCAGCTTTGTTCCCATCATAACTCATTTGTTCAGCTCTAATATGGCATTATTAGATTATTAGATATTACATGTTTTAACATACACAAAGAGTCACACACATTCATAGCATTTGACAAGTCAAATGGTAAAAATGCTCAAAGTTAAAAACAGAGGAGAGAAGTCATTGCTTCAACAATGAGCTTTAGCTGCAACAAGAAGGCTACTGGATCACAGAAAATGTTGAGTATTTTCTTGAGGCATCAGGATTACCATAAAGCTGCTATGACTGAAAATATTTGCAGTCTGTTTAAAGAGTTTGTCACAAGATAGAAATATTTTCAAACAAGTAAATACTCAGAGACAGATGTCAAAGTTTGAAATGCTAACAATACTAATAGTGCTTTTGCTACTAAAAATGCCCCCATCATATTTTCTTGACTTTATTTCACTAAAGTAATGAACTTCCATTTTATGCATCTGGTGTTGGGTCTTCCATGAACTCATGGTGCAACATTACCTCAGATCAGATTCAACTGATTTTGCACATTAGATCTTTTAATGGTCTCACTTTTGCAGAATTAAGCTTCAAATTCCCCATCATTGTACATCATCCTGAACAAATTATATTAGCAAATGAAAAAGCAACAATGAAGACTTCAAAACCTGCCTTCCCATTATCATTCTCAGAGGATTTTTTCATTTAATAGAAATCTGTAACTATTTTTCATGTTTAAGTTGTGTGCTTTTGCAACATGTTTGAAGCGCCTGTCATTTTCTTACTTTTGTTCACCACCAGAGGACAGAAATACCATTAAAAACAGTAGTTTGCTCCTGAGTAAAATGTACCATATCCTCCTGCAAAACTGAAACTCAAATTTGACCCTGTGTTGGTGAAAAAAACATTTAAAAAACTAGCAGAGAAAAGAAGAAGAATGTCTGTGTGATTCTTCGCCATGCTTTGGTGCCCTTGAATCATATAGAGTGTGTATAGTCGCCTGAGCCAGTTCACCTGTTCTTCACAAAGCTAAAAACATGACACTGAAGCGCTTCTTTGTTATCCATCATCTTCACCTGTCAAGCTGTTCCATGGTGCTGGAAATGGTGACAGTGACCATCCATCATAGTTTATGTGGCCGTATGTGAAAGCAAGTGTATGCCTCAGTTTTAGGGTCTTGCATACAGAGAGGACATAAAAAGGCTTAAATTGGTCTAAATTGCTTCTCAGGGGAAAGTTTAATAACTGTATTTTATTCCTGGAAATTAATTTCCCGCGTTCACAAGTCCTAATCTGACTTAACAGTTTTGTGGTATAATTGTCACACAAAATTAGATTTTTTTTCTCTCTGACTTGACACGACACTCTGGAGGGTCAAAGAGGTGTATTTCCTTCACAAAGATTACATGTTCTGAGTATTAACCTGAGAATGTATTATCACAATTTTGCAAGAAAGGATGAGAGATGCACACCAAATGAGCAGATTTGAATTTTTTCATACATTTGTCAAAATGTATATTAAACATGGTAGAATGTATTTTACTGTCTTTTTTTGTAAAAGGCATAAAAATTATGTAATTTAATAATGCAAGGAAGAAAAATAACTATTTATAATTGTAAAAAATACAAGATCCAAAAAGTGTGGAGTGCCTTTGTATTCAGCTCACTGAGTCTATACTTTGCAGTCCTATCTTTTGGTTCAATTATAGCTTTAAGTCTTTAGTGGTACTATCCACTAACTTTGCACACCATTTACCACTAGCACCTAGTAGCGCCTCTCGACTCAACTCTACACAGTTTGAGTGATTTTCTATTACAAGTGAGTAACAAATCCCAGAACCTGAAAAGTAGCATGATGAGATATGTGAAACAAACACAATGCAACAATGGGGACAGGGAAGATGTTGAATAGTCTGCTCAGTCAGGGTTTTTGTAGGAGTCAAACTGCGAGTCAGACTATTGTAAGAGAGCCACTCATGTAATGCAACCTGTTACTTCACACCCTGGAGAATCAGTGAACACAGTCTTCTGATGTCACATTTTCAGCACTTGTTGAGCCCAGCAAAGTAATGGAAAGGGGCTGATGCCACATAACCGTAACCAGTGGAAAACCCAAATAACCGCATAGAGCCAAGTGAAGCTGCTAGTGCAAAAAGGCCACTATAATAAGCATTACATTTTTACCAATTACATTCTGCAAAAAAATTCAAGTTCTGTCAGGTTCAGCAGAAAGCACCTGAGAACATGGAACTTTGAATGGACCATTCTGACACTTGAATATGCTTTAATCTGAACTGCACAATTGCAGCTATGATAGTAAATGTAGTATTATCCTGCTGGAAGTTGAACCGTCACCCCAGTCTCAAACATTTTTACATCCCTTAAAGATTGTTTTGTATTTACAACCCTTACCAGCTTATCTTTTCCTGATGAAAAGAAGTGTTTATACAGCATTATGTTGCTTCCAATGGTTCGCCTTAAAAAGGTCGACTGGACTTATGAAAACTACAGCTGCACTAGAACCCAGACATTATTTCCCTTCCACTTCACAGCTGCGTGTTCACTTGTGATGGACCATTATCTTAATATTTCCAATAAAATATATTAAAGTTTGTAATTGACAAAAAATAAAAAAGCTCAGGGGTAAATCATTTTGCAAAGCACTGCATACAATATATATTAGCATTATTTAGTGTTTGTATGAACAAACAGCAAACCAACGTGTCAGGCTTTGAAACTTTCCATCGATACATTCATTTTGTTCATGGCTATATTTTCCAATTCAATGTGTTAGGGAGGACTACCTAGTGTAACATCCCATAATTAATTAGCTCCATATGCCAGCTACATGAATGGACAATAAAAAAAGCAGCCAAGAGAGAAACAGCCTCTGAATAAAAACTGGGTTGACGCTTTGTGAGAGACTGTCTGGCCAAACGGTACAAGATTTCATCATCGAAGACACTTAGAGAATCATTAAAGGATTCAGAATGTTTGCAGAAAAAGCTGCACGCAGGACGAGGTTGAAAGTTAACGCTGAATGGCAGTGAGCTTCAGCCCTCAGGCAGCTTCGCATTTAAAACGGATGATTCTGTGGTGGGAACTTCCGAAAAATCTTTTCAAACAACAGTTTGCATTTACATTTGTTAAACTGCTGCTATTTCTATTGAGTCTCATATCATTTAGAAGATTTGACAGTGTAAAGTGCACTGCAGTTTGATAAACAAAAGTGTGGAGTTCTGTTGGACATGGACAGCAACACCTCAATGTCTGCAAGTTGGTCATGTAAGGGCAGTTCTAAGCAGCATCAATGATAACACTGAGAAAGCATTTTTGGAGAAAACTCTTATTTGTCTCCTTGAGGAGGTGCTAGACTGACATCAAGGATGAAGTGGAAATGTTTTCACTTTCAAACCCACAAAAGTTAGTCTCTCGAGTTTCCAACTGCTAAGAGTTTTCTCAAACAAGCTGATGTAATACAGTGGTAAACATGATCTGTGCTAGCACTTTTAGGACTTTGCAAGCTCCAAAGTCAACATTTGCATTTACAGTTAAGGCCAGATCCTTACATCTAAACGTAAAGGAGATGGATATGTATAATGAGGTTTTAATAAAAAAAATTTAAGCATTTGTTAAAATAAGGGGCCTGAATGATTGTATAGCATACAACATTTATTATGCATGCAAAAATATAAAACTAATATAGGCACAATTGAGAAGTAACTGTATTTTTGCTCATGTTACCGCAGCAAAGAAGTGTCATTGTAGGCAGGAAGCCACATTGCCCAGAATAAAGCTCACCACTGATGGCCATATAAAATACAAAGCTCCTCCGAAGCAGAGTTTAAATACATGGTCTCTGAATTATTTGCTGTGTTTGTTGCTGCCTCTTGGCCAGAACCCCCTTGAAAAAGATGTTTTTAACCTCAATGGGTTTTTTTATTTTGGTAAAATAAAGGCTAAATAAAATAAAATAAAAATATCTTAGTCATGATAATTATATTCTGCAACTCTATTGTGAATATTTAAGAATGTTGTACATATATCTACTTTATAAAGCGAACTACCCATATGACAAAGAAAACAATAGTACAAAAAAAGCTATTCACAAAAACCCAAATTTATGCTAATTTGCTGTGGCCACTTTCTTCTAGCGCTAAACGGCAAGAAATTTAATTATCATATTGACTGAATTCTAACCCATTTGCGAGATTCAAAGAAATTTTCGCCTGTACAAAAGCCATAAGGTTCCCTTTTTATTACATTGCACTCGTTCTGTTTATAACCGTAGGAGGGAATTGAATTATTTGCAAAATAAATGGAAAAAGTGCAAATTAATTTTGCGTTTCATGAAAGAAGTAAAGCCAGAGGAAACAGAAAAAAAACTGTAATACAACAAATGTTAATGTGCAACTTGGAATCAACCTCATTCCCTCAGACTGACACTCAGATGAATCCATTTTTATCCACAAAGCCTGCGGTGAGATCAAAACATCTTCCTATTACTATGTAAATTAGTGCATATCACGCTCTTACAGTACAGTCAAGTGTACGCGCATGTGGTCTGTCAAGCCATAACTAGCAGCTTTTGCTTTTGAATGGCAGTGAGTATGTGTCTGAGGCTAATTGCCGCTGCGCTGTTATCAGCGCTCCTTTATGGGGCTAAATCCCAGCAGTCAAACGGCAATATCGCCAAATACAAAAAGGGAGCCAGACAGTCACTTGATTAGAAATTCCAAACGCTCCCTTGGATCTTCCCGTCAAATTTGTCTGTTGCCATGGTGACACCGGATGCACACTCGCAGTCAGCCGCAGGTCCAGGGCGAGAAAGAGGTTGATTAAAGTGAGGGCGTGCTCTGACCTTTTTGATGCACCAGTTCGTAGCAACTGAAGAAGTTAAAGCAGTCTTTTTCACATTTCTTTTTTAAACGAGTACAAAGAACAGCTACCCTGTTCTCACAGAAAGCATGAAAGGATATGTTAACAATTCACCAAGTATAAAATATTTTTACAAAGGCTTCAGAAGAACATTTAGTCTTTTGAGGACAATTCTCTTCATGTCAAAAAGAAAAAATGAATGAATCGTATGCTCCTGAAAAAAATTCTTCATTCTCAGAAACACTGAATCATTTCTACCATTCCTTTATAAGTCGTGGTCCAGGGAGGAGGTAACCATGTTTTCATGCATACATTCATATGGAATTCTGTTAATAATTGATTCAAGAACATAAATCAGTTTCACATTGTAGAGAACTCAGTGGGGCTCCACTACAGGAAACCTGGTGCAAAATGAAGCAAGTAAGTAGCAATTAAAGGCTCAAACAAGTTTTGTTAATCAAAATCCATTCTTTTTTGTAATTAAATTTCCAAAGTTCTGAGACTTTTAAAAAATAAATGTTCCATGTATTAAAATGAAACTTAAATATCAATGAATATATTTCTTTTGGGGTATTTTTACACTTGTAACTTGCAAAAATCACAAACTGAAGGAAGGAAAAATAAAAATAGGAAGGAAGGAATAAAACCAATCTTTGAGTGTTGCAAGGGTTAAAAAGCAATTGAATAGTTTCTCAGACCCTCCTACTTACTGAATGACCACATTTTTACTCATCATCTGTTTTACACGACTGCAGTGAGTGTTCAGGAGTTAGGAACAATGACTCATGTGACCTTAACAGCCCTTTTATTAAACCTAATGGCCCATTAGTGTGATTATTGTGACTACAATTTATAAGCCTGAATCCTTCAAACTCAAGTTGAAAAGTGGAGTGCCTCCTAACATTTTAACATTTTTCTCTTTCAGAGCATCACATCTGTGTAGTTCTAATCCACAGATTGTTAGGAGGTTCTCAATTTAATACATCTTCAAATAACATTTAAAAAGGACGTCTCAGGAAACGAGTTTTAAGCTGGTTTAACTTGGTTTAATGAAATAATTAGCATTAGATGCATAACTGCTGTGCTGCCGTCTCACCAAATTGACATGCATGGAAATGAATTCAATAAATAACGTCAAAGAAGGATATAAAAACTTGTACCAGATCAAGTTCTGAGGAGGGTCATTATAACTGCATATTTTAACTTATGAATTCATAGTGGAATGAATCATGGCTTGAAGATCAACAGTCATACTCTGGCTAAAAGGTGGAGCTGCTGCTGAATTGTATTCCTCAGGACAAAAAGTCTGACTGAGTGAACAGAATCTGTCCAAAATCATCCATCCAGAGTGTTCATCCTGCTTTTGAACTTTGTAAATAAGGTGTTTTATAGTTTTAGAAATGTTAAAAAGATAAAATGTTTAGCTTACAGGGATGGGTGATACATTTAGAGAGCCTGTCCTTCTTCCCTTTGATGAAATAAACACACACTTCTCCAACAAAGCCCTAACTGGATTCATTGTATATTATTTTTATTATTTTATTATTTTGTTTTATCAAAAATAAATGTCAATAGATGTGGTATTTAAAGATGTACAGTATCTGTAAACTACCATTTAGATACAGATATGGACATAGATTTATATCTGAAGATGAAGCTACAGCAAGATAAATTTAAGCAAATATAATAAAGATTTGATGAACCTCCACTTTATTACTCTAAGTATGTTTTAAAATAATCTTTGTTCAGTGAAGAATCATTTAAAATATGGAAATGAGAGATGATGGGCTCGCTGCCTTTCATTAAAAATATTTCAACATGCAACTGACAGACCATTTTGTTAGTTTTTTTTCTCTGGAGGGATTGTGGCACCCGCTAGGTCATGACGCCCAGGGCAGTGAGCCAAATCTCCCAACTGAAGATGGCTTGAGGATAAGGCGATAGAACAGAAGGATTCACTTAACTCTAACATTTCTTCCTTTTGTGTGAATTATACAGGTGTTAGGTTTAGGTTGCGAACATACCGAGCCCTTTTGGGGTTATTCCGCTGCACTCCAGAGGGTTTATAGCCCAGTAGTAGTACTTCAGAGTGTGCATCAGCTGCAGGACGGTGCCGACGCGGCGAATCGTGGTGTAGATGGTGGCGGTGCCGATGAACTCTGACGACAGGTACGTGTAGAGGGACAGCTGGACCTGTGTGCGAGAAAAACAGTCCACACATCAATACACTGAGACCAACAGAAGCTGCTGGATGGATGAATAAATTAGCAAAATGTTTATTACAGTTAAAGAAAAATGCAATTTAACTGTACAAAGACAGACACAGGGGAATGCGGAAAACAACAACCACTTTCTTTATGCTTTAATATTTCAGGGTCTGAAATTACGCTTCCGTCCGAGGAGCTACTTTCAATTCCTGACATTTAAGAAGGAGCCTCTCTCTTATTACATATTTGCTCCTTCGTCTCTTCCTTCTGCTCCCTTTCGCCCTCTCCTAATATTCCTTCATCCAATCCTTGATGCACACTGGCTGAGTTGAGGCGGCTCACAATCCTCTGAGCTCATTACAGCAGCCACCATGCTGAGGGCCGGCCTTATCAAGGTAGTTCTATTTAAGTGGATGAAATTAACGCGGGGCCACGGCCTGACCACATCACATCAGAGATCATCTAGGCCGCGGAGTGGACTCAGCTGCCTTAAAAGGCCTTCAATGCAATACTTTATATTACATTACACTACACACACTCAGCTGTTTAATCTGCAGATATTTTGCACACCAAAACAAAATTTCTGATTTTCTTTTATGCATTGCTGCTACAAAAATAATTGGTTTTTTTCAGCAGGACAGTGTTTAACAGTAATCAGGCTTTTGTAGACATGATGAGAAACTTCTTTCTGTGTTTCATTAAACCCTAAGCACTACCAAGGTTAATCTTGGCATTAATCAGGGTAGCAATGACACCTTGAGAGGAGGAAAATATTAAAGATCAGTGGGAGGCAGAACAGAGGTAAGATTTGACAATTACATTTTGTGTGGGTGTGTGTGGGTGAGCGTGTGGGGGAATGCGTGTAAATTTGCTCCTGCTTTTTACATTTCTGATGCCGGCCTTGTTCTCATTAATTTCTTTCGCTTAATTTCTTTACTGGCACTTGAATGAAGGGAGAAAAAAACCCAACAAGATAACTCACTTTGATCTGCTTTGTGTTGACAACTAGGATCAATAAAAGAAACCCAGTGTTGGATTCTGTGTTTCTCCCAAACAACATTAACTAATCATATTTTGTCTCTTCTGTTTTTTGCTCCAACTTGCCCTGGAGTGCAGCTCAACTGCAAGATCACCTCTTAGGGTCAGGGAGAAGTTTTGTGAACTGCAGAGGCATGAGCCAGCGAACCCTGTGGGAATGCCACGGTCTCTCACATTTATTTCAGAGAGAGAATAAGAAAAGAGAAGCTGCACATCCCCTCTCTTCTCCTGGGGTCTTTTCAAATGTCACATTTCCTATTTGTTTCCCTCGCTTGCATGTTTTGTCCTTTAACAGGATGGAGAGCAGGCCCCTCCCTGCACGTCCTCCGAGCTCATTTATTAAATTACTGTAAAGGGTAATGGCCACTGAGATGTCAGTTTGGCGTTTCCTCTTTCTTTGTTTCAAGCACAATCACAGTGAAAACATCACAGAGAAAAGAATTAAAAACTAATTTGTTGCTGTGTTAATTTCTGTCTCTCTGTCATCAGTTTAGTAATCTCTGTTTCATGTTTGAAGCAAAATACTTGAGGAGATGCACACAAAGACAAGCAGACCTTGGCAGGTGTATGTATCCAGATGGCAGCATTGAAGAGGACATGGTCACAGAGCTGTTTGAGGAGTGGCGCCCCATGAGGTAAACCGTCCAGATACTTTGCGAAAGACAGGAACTGCTCAAGGACTGCCCTGGTGATGTGAATCCGAGACGACTGCGGGAAGGAGGACAAGTATGAGCTGCAGCTTAATTAAGCAAAGATGTAAGCAAACAAAGTCTACTTTCACAATCAACGAATGCAACACAATGTATATTTAGCCAAATTACAACCTCAAACTGTATTTACTGTCTGAAATAGTAATTATGAATCATATTGCCCAATCCTCTTTGTAAAACACCTCCAGCTTAGTCAGATTGAATGGCAACACATTTTCAAGCTTTTCTACAGATTCTAAGATGCATTTAGAATCTTAGTGTGAGAAAATTTTTGGATTATTTGTAAAAAAAAAAAATAAATAGAAGAAATCTGAAATTTGCAGTTGTGGAAAAGAAGGAATCCACATTTTTTTATGTGTCAAAGTATCCAAAAGATCAAGGGTATGAATACTTTCCATAAGCAATGATGATAATATTTTAGAGGCAGACTATTATGGAAAATAATCACTGTTGTATCATTGCAAAGGTTCAGGTATTTTTTATTTTTATTTCACAATATTACTTTCATCTACCAGTGGAAAAAACTAAATAAGTCTGAGTTTATTTTTATTCGGGATAAATAGCCTTGAAGAGCTATTTGTGGATGCTTGAAGAATCTTGATGAATAAAGAGGGGGTCACAGTCAAAACCAAGGCTTCTCTTCTTATTAGCAGAACATCAAACAAACACGACTTGAAACCGAAGGAGGCCGTCACACTGACCTTCTCCAGCAGGTACCCAATCACCAGAAAGCCCTTGCCTCCCAGCATTTGCTCCTGCATGGCCACTGAGCTTTTCAACAGCTCCACCAGGAACGCCAGCAGAGTTGCGCTGCAACATACAACACATTGAAGAGTTTAAATGCTTTTTCTACTGTAGCGAGTGAAAAAAACATGATCCATGTTCCTTTCTTAGTTCCTTCATAACTTATTTTTAATACGCTAGTTGTATTTTCTCCCTTATCTCCATCCTCCTGATGATATTAAATAAATAATCTGTCTGCAGCTGACATGATGTAGAGATGGTGCCTGATAAAGTAACAGCATTAAAGACCACATGATGCAGTGCTATCAGAAAGATCTTAAAGTCAGAGGAGGACAGATAGTTTGGAAAAGAAATCATTGTCCTCTGAGGGAAAAGTGTCTCCTATTGCCCTTTCAAACTAATATTCCCCTCTTGCTTCCAGCACATCTGTCTAATATTAGATTTCATACGAACATAAGGTTCAATTTGCACTTTTTTTTGTTAATGACTCACCAGACTGTGGTGTCCACACTGCTGTCATTGAGCTGTTTGTAATCCAGCTGAGCGAAGAGTGGAAACAGGACCTGAATGCCTCCTATAGAGTGGATGGCACTGTGGATGGAGTGGGTAACAATGGCCTTCACATCCTGTAGGACAAAAGAGCAGTTAGTTCACAAGTGTAAGCCACAAGGATGTAAAGGTGTGCTTTATTTAAGCCATTTGACACAAGCCTAACTTGCCGCAGACGTGTACTGTTACAGCTACAGTTCTGGTTCTTCAAAATAAAAGAACTTCTTTTCACCTGAAGAAGTGAGAAGTTCTTCCACTGTTCTTCCATTAACAAATTAAATAATCAGGCCATCTCTGATGTTAAGTTTTATTTGCTGATTTTGAACAACAAAAAATAAATGTAAATAAAAAAAATTTAATCACAGCACCATATAGTGAAGGACTGGGCCGTTTATACACAGGAGTTAATACTGTCATTTAAAGAACTTTAATTCTTGAAAATTAAATAACTTCTTATCTGAAGCTCTTTTGAAAATGTAACATTTACAGGTGTTTAACATCTTTGGGTCCCATTATCCTAATATTCAGCTTCTTCCATACATTCTCTATCAGGTTTGTCTCAGGTTGCAGGGCTGGCCAATCCAATATGTCAGCATAACTTATAGTCAGAAGGAACATGTTGGTAAAATTACCTGTTGCATTATCAAAAATATATATATAAATATCTGACTTAGCAAGAGATGACACCATTTATCTTTGCTGATTGTGGTTTCTTGCACAAACCCTGTTACATCTTTCTAATGTACTGCAGGCTATTTTTTTTTAGCTCTAAGAATATATCCAAATCAAATCATATTAAATCTGATAACCCAAAACAATACAGCATACTAACACTACAATTTGCTCCAGCATGTGCTTCAAATGTTTTCCATATAGTGCAGTGTGTATTTTTCTATCCATAATATTTAATATATAGTTTTAATAGAAAACCACTTAACTTCTGTTGGCAAACCAAAATAAACACTACAGCTTTTGCACAAATGCTCCTGAAGTGGCTGTGAGTCAGCCTGTGTCACAGTGGCCCGATAATCAAACTGACATGCTGGTTTATTTTGCTTCATTCATGCTTTTTTTTACACTTTCTGAACTAACCAAGACGGTGCAGGCTGCATTTTTACAGGTTATAGCTCAAACTGACCTGCAGCATGAGTGCATGCGGTGAGTGGACAAAGATGGAGGGGTTTTCCCTGGGCGATGACTCCAGGCAGAGCTGGGCGTCCGTCGCCTTGGCGTTGTAGGTGAAGGAGATGGAGCTGGCCAGCTTGCCGTCATACAACACCTGCTTGTGGTGCTCAGCCAGGTGGATGTCACTCTCTGACTTGAACTTGAAAGTGCTCTGTGGAGGCGGACATAATAAGAAAAGCTTGAAAAAAAAAAAAAAAACTCAAAAAATCAGGGAGACAAATGAGTTGTCAGGAGACGGGATAAGTGCGGGTGCGTTTCTGCGTGTACAAGTTCAACACCCAAAATGGAGTCTGCTTAATTGCAGCCGGAGCCTCGTGTAAACAACACAGCATTATCTTAATGAACACAGTGCTAACCCGGGCACTAATTCAATTAGCACAGAATAAGAGGCAGAGCGGGGGAGCGCGTGTGTGGGAAAGAAGCACTCAGGGATCCAAATTTATCTCTTTGTAGTCAGTCAGGATGACAAGCCACAAAAAGACCAACACATTTGTAATCCAGACCCAATATGTTAAATTATGTTTATGCTAACCTTGGCTAAGATTCTAAGCTTCTATAACAGAAGTTATAGAGCTTAGACATGTATATACATATTTTGCCATTTACTAACAGATAGTTGGATTTACTTTACATGTAGCAGTGTATGCGTTTCCCTATTTCTATTTCTGTGTGCAGAGGTCTGTGAGGTCATGTGTCCTGTGGCGGTACTGGTGCCTCAACACATATGAAGCCCTGTAGATAAAAAGGCTCACAAATTGCACTGCAACCCTTTGCAGCAGCTCCAGGCTGGAGGATGTTCTCCCTCTTCCAGCAGCTGAGTCTCCTGGTGCCTTCCTCAGCCTGACTGCACAGGAAAGCCCCAGGCTGCTGAGATCTCCAGGCCCATGTTATTCTGAACCTTTCATCTGAGGTCGAGTGCAAGATTTGAGCCCTGAGCAGACTGCATGCAGCAGTAAATGTAACATTCTTATCCTCATCCAAGTTGACTTTTAAAACTTTCACGCACATTTGCACCTCCTTTGCACAATCTGCAAGAGCAATTAGAGATAGTTGCAGGAGCCTAAGTTAACATTAACGGACTCACAAACGGGATGCTTGAACCTTTATATTGAAAAGGTGTGTTAAAGAGATTAACCATTAAAGATTACCAACAAAGCCCTGGTAAGATGCAGCGGTAATCCATCACAAAAAAAAATAAAGTGCTCTTCGGCTTAATTCGAAGGTTAGTGGGCCCTCTGTACACACACACAGAAAAAAATACTGAATAGTCCGAAAGTAAAATTAATACACTTATTAAAATGCACATATTTTGCAGAGTAAGCCCATTTGCTGTGCAGCACTTATGAAATTTGTGCAGTTGTGGCCCTGTAAAATAGGCCTGTATTTATGATACCATGCTGAATTGGAGAGACAGATAGGTGAATGTGTAAAAGAGCTTTGCTGAGTCTTTAAAGGCTTAAGGACGCCACAGAGGATTTAAGAAGATAGGAGGAGCATGCAAGAAATGTAATTTTTTTTTAAACATGTGAAGTTCTACAGAGCGGAGATTAAAGACATATGAGCCCCAAACACACAGAGGAACGAATGTCACAACTGCCACCTTTTTCTACACCTGACAGCTGCAGCTGTGGTACAGCAGTGATATCAACACACACAAACACACACATGCGTTTGATCCATTCAATTCAGCCTGCCGCTCGACACTGTTTGCAAAAAATAGGCCAAAAGCTGCAAATAAGCTTTCCAGCATATGGCTGAAATGTACAAGTTCACTTGGACTTTAACCATTAAAGATTACCACAAGAGCAATTAGACTTTCTTCAAAAAAACTGCTTAGATAAATGCAAATGTAGACTTGCAACAGATGCCACAGAATTTTATTTCATGTTGACTCAAAATTTGCAATAATTTCATATTGTGTCAGGTCTCCTGTGAACAGCACATTCTTGTCTGTGAGCAAAAAAAAACAGAGCAGCCCACTAGTTATTATAAGACCATCTTATTTAAAGAAAAGTGCCGGGTTTACAAGACAGGAGATGTTTTTCATGAAACTTTGTCGGGATTAACTGAGATCCATCTAAATAAAGTATGTGCTAAATTTCAAACATTTCGATGACAATAGCAATACGATAAAGAACATGAAAACATAAAAAATGTCAAGAACAATTTTACTAATTGTGTAAAGCATAGATACAGATTTCTAGAGATGATAGACCTCCAATGGAAAAAAAGAGCATGAAAGAATGCGGGTCTTTAAGATTTTATGCGTTCATAATTTTAAACAAATATATTGCCTAAAGACCAATATTTATTTTAACTGAGGTAAGAACAAGAAAAGGGTTATTTCTGGCTAGAACCTTTCATACTTTACAAGAACTCTATAGCAGAACCCCTGAAAAGTCCTTATAGACCATTGTTCTGCTCTTGCCTGCCTGGTTTTGGTTATATGCAAGATTAATTCATTAAAGACTTGATTACATCTGGAGAATTTTGATTGAACAAATAGTATATTCATAGGATAATGAACAGGTTTTATATATTGTATTGAAAACCTAGATTGTAACCAAAAAAATATATTTTGCTACATAAATGGTATGAATGTGATCCACTTACACAAACTCTGTCACAATAAAAGTTGTTGGTAAAATTTTTTTTTTTTTCTGAAAGCATTTTTAAGTACTTATTTTACTTGATCTTCATCCCCAGTTTTACAATTTCTATCTTACATACTGCCCTCCTCCCCAACCTGTTGCTGAGCAATTCCAGCTGCACCTACGTATTCCCTTGTTTACAGCTCTGCGGTTTAAAAAGTCATGGCATGCAAACTAGAAGAGTGCCACTCAATGTCTAAATGCAGCAAAACATCTGAACTCACATAAATACAATACATGTATACAGACTGGATGGCTTCAATAATCCTGCAGTGGCCAGATTGTTGGCGCTGCTTTAGTGAGCACATCTGGAGTCTCGTTGAAGACAGCAACCAGCGGCGCTTTCAACAACACGAGTTGCGGTGCACAAACCAAACAAACCCACACACACAATTTCATAAACAGAGAAAAAGATAGAACAGCTCAGGAGCTTTCCTTCAGCTATAGCCCACACAGGAAAACAAGATGTTATGCTCCATTTTCTTGTGTCATTAGTGGAGCGTGGGGGCCTTAAACTGCACACGCAGACATTCAGCTCAACATAGTGTGTCGGCCATCATAAGCCGCCATAAATGGGAAGACCACGGGCCTCCTCACTGAGCTGAAGGCTTGTTCAGCAAAGCAAACTGTCTGTCTGGCTGCTCATTACTGAGCAGGAACACTGACAACGGCCGAGGCCAAGAGGATACATACAGTACAGCTGCAAGGGTTACACGCTGTACTTTGAAGATCCAGCTCTCCTGAACATGATCTAAGCAATACGTAAAGAGCACCTTGTCACAAACATACTTCATTTGTGTGGAACCAAGGTAACAATAAGTGGCCTACATTAAGAAAGGAAACTAGGTGACACAAACTGAGTCTCAGTGTTATCATTCTTGAACCAGCTGGAAAAAAAACCCACGCACTCATCATTACTGTACCAGCACGGAGGCCCTGCGTCTTTGAAACAACAGAGCCATTTAATGGTCTATTCTGGGCATCTGAGAAGGCCATTCTGCACCATGCAGAGAGGCAATCATCTAACTGATCAGCCTCGGGAAGCTCTGGGCTGTGACAGAGTGCAAAATCAGTATTCATAGAGTAAAAAAAAACAAAAAAAACAGGATGAGCATGTATTACCCATACTGTGTTAGATCAGACAGAGAAGGTAAAGTGTGCAACTCTAGTATAACTGACAGTTTCTATGTGAGGCAAAGGCTCTAGTTGTTGCATCTAAATCTGTGCCACCTTTCAAGTGACGTGGGACATATTAACTGCTGTCAGATGCCTGATAAAATTTACTTTAATAAAATGTTCCTGAAAACATGCATAAAAGAATTCAAAAGCCAATGCATAAAGAAGTCAGAGCACAAGAAAACATTAAGCCATTGTTGAAACAAAACACAAAAACAGAGCACAAATGTTAAAGCAAAATCAAAGTCTGGTTAAATTCAGTTTTAACTACAGCTCAGACTGTAGTTAAAACTACAACTTGTTGGTGGTGAAACAACTTTGACCTAATGGTCTTTCCGTAGGAGTGCATGAAGCGTGTCAAAGCTACAAACTGGCACTTAAAATAAAAACAGGAAAATATATGTCTGATTATTTCAATATAGTTAGTATTTGCTTGTAATGTCTATATTGAGACCAATGCTAAGCAGTAGCAATGACTTGGATCTTCCATTAATTTTCAATTAGCATTATGCTAGCAGCCTTCATGTTACCTTTTGTACCATTACTTAACATATTAGCTGTGCTAGGATGGTAATCTGACTACATACTAAAACATGGGGTTGTGAACACATGCATGTGTAATCTTACACGTGTTATTTGTATGTTCATTTACTGTACAGCAGGATTCTCCTTTCATTAAAACAGAATTCATCCAACAACCAAACAGTGAAAAATGTTCAATGAAGGCAAAATACCAACCTGTACCTTGTTAAGTAAAAATGTTTCTAAGGATTACATGATTAATGGTGACAGTAATTCAAATTATTACAATTTATTTACTGCTCCATTAGTTTATAGTAAGTAAAGAAATATCATGATTTTTTTATACTTGTTCTGAGGATGTGCTGTAATTCCAGCAGTGTGTTGCACATCGACAGCTTCATAGAGATGCAGTCTCCTGGTGCTGAAATCTTGACAGGTCTGGACACCTTCAAGTAAAGGCTGAAAGCAGCTTGAGGCAAGGTTCCAAAACAAGGAGAAGACAGCTGGCGAGATGCTCTGGTCTCTCATCTTTCCCTGATAGCCAGGCCAAGAAGGCCTGGAATATGATTTTTAAAGCTCACACTTCTCTGCATCAAACAGTGTAAAAAGCTCTGATGCTATATTTTTTCCTATAATGTGTGAAAATCTATTTAAATTTATATATTTATCTCTGGAAAGAAAATTATTTGATTGCACTTAAAGAATAATCCCAGTTTTTCTAATTAAGGAGCAGATTTCAGCAGAATTTTCATTCACGTTCCTTAGGAGACAAGAAAGTCGGGAACTCCTACTCTTAATCCTGTGGGTTCTCTCTGATTGTACAACTGTACATTTTCACATCAGCAGCTGCAAGATAACAGAAGAGTTTTGGGAGTTATTTTAGCATCTTGCTGCCTGTTTTCAAGATGAAAGTTCTTAGATGGTCCAAGTTGGAAGTCAGCAGTAGCTTTGAAAATAGTAAACCATTTTTATACCCTGCAAAGACTGATTAAATTATTTTTGAGAGCTCTGTAAAAAGCTTTACAAATTTCTTTCTGATGGCTTCAATCAGCATTTTTCATCACCCAAAATGTTCCCTAATTAAATATCTTAGGTTTAAACAGGACAACTCTCCTTTAATAGTAAGCAATGATGTTCTAATCATATCTGATGTGATACTTTTGTGTGTGGTAATTTTTTAAAAGGAGAAAAAATGTTGACAGTGCACAAACTTATTCCACACTATTTTTTTTTTTTGCTTTGTTACACCTCATATTTTTTGAGAAGTATGAATTAATCGGAATAGGTTAACATTAAAGTAATACAAAATGTTAGCAAATGAAGTTCATGCTTCCTGAAGTGGAAGTAATGCGAAAATAGGCTTTTCCATACCATCCTGAACTGTGACTCCACAATATTGTGAAAACATCGCAGTAAAAAGCTTTATGAGCAATTACATTTTTTCTCGCTTTATTGCTTTGTGGTGCTTTTACTTATGGAGCCTAACATTTTGCCTCTTTATTCCTCATTCTTCTCTTTTTAATGATGCAGACGATTACACAGTAGATAAATTCTTGTGTTTATAGATGGTGTATATGTAGGCTTTTATGTGTATTTATGCAGCTTTACGTACAGAAAAATTACAACATAATAATACTGAATAGGTCAATTACCCAGACAATTAAATTAAAAGGGTATTATAAGTTCACAAACTTGCAGTTTCTATTCTCACCAGAGCCTATTTCTTAATAATAGCTAAATTCCTATTAATTGATAAATAAATACTCAAGATCCCCAATAGCAGATTCAGTAACAACATCAGAATCAAAAACCTCTGGCATATGTGCCTCACAATTGATTCAGTGTGACCTGTTGTATTAATGTACCTTATAACCTGGACCGAGTTGATGAATGGCAAAGATCTGAGCCGGGTTGAGAGCTTCACTGAAAACATAAATGGCTCCAAGCTGGCCACAGAAGACTCTGTTCGCATCTGCTGTCTCTGATGAACCCAGAAAGCACTTGTCATAGCTCTGGAAAAAAAAGAGAAGCATTTAACCATAATGTATTTAGTAACATCAAGGTGCAGTGATGCGAAAGGTTTCTTCTTAAATCTTGTACATTTTTCATTTTCACTGAAAGGGCCTTAGCTATCTGTGGTGGATGAAGGAAACAGGAGAACTTGTGATGGCTGTTGGTTTTTAATCTCTTCTCCACCAACTTTACTATCACCTTCTTCTATGTCTTCTTCTTCGGTCCACTCTCCTCTCAGCAGCTGCATCCTTTTAATACCCCTTATCACATTGAGATTTGTCCTGCTCTGCTGTTTAAAAATGATGACATACGTTTTATCTCCAGCCTTCAAGAAAAAACACACTGATAGGATCAGTGCATTTTGAGACCTGTTCCTTCGCCTCTCTGGAGTTTTTTGATGAGCTGCACAAACCATGTGCACAAACTAAAATACTTTGCCTCAAGGCCAGGAAAAGTGTGTTCTCCACCCCTACAGTTACAGCAGCAAAAGTTGAAAACCTCTGAGGAAGGAAGCATGAAGGGCCACAGAGAGGTCAGGCTACCTGTTCCCTGCTAAATGGAAAAGTTGGAAGTCGGAGTTTGGGCGAGTTGTGCTGGAAAAGAGCCCAAGGGCAACTCTCCTGCAGCTGGCAAGCGCAGAGGGCACACCTCAAATGTTTGCCAAGATCACAACATGAGGGAAAGCTTGAAGTAAAGCCAAAGCAATACTCGATTTCAGAGCTTTATCAGAGGCACTTCTTTGAAAGTTAGAGATGATTTGTGTAAGGCTATTTCTTTGGCTGTTATTAAAAGAAATCTAGCCATGCAAAAGTGAATTCTATGACATTAAACACTTTTAATAGTGTACTTACATCATTAGTGTTGACATGCCATGCCATGTCGCCATAGGAGACCAGCTGGCCATTGACATAGCAGCGGATCTCTGAGTTTCTCCAGCGGTTATAGATATGGACGATGCTGATCATGTACCACTGAAAAAAATAACACATGAACAAAACAGTTAGTTGTTTTGCAAGTGTGCTGTGAAATATCATTTAATGATATCTGGTTATCATTTAGGAGGTGTTTATTAATTTCAATTTGGGTAATATAGTAGAAAGAACACAAGACAGTAAATAATGTCTGGAATTATAAGTATTTTCCAAACTATTTTCTTTTTCATGCTCGTCTAACCTGGAAAACACAGAAATAACCTCGTTAGTCGTTGCTCTGCGTTTGCTTTTTGTCCTTTCTGTCTTTTCAGCAGTAAGGGTTCTTACTGCTGAAATCCTCATACCAAAGCTGTCTATGGCTGCGACCTGTTAAAAATGATTACAATTTGTTCAATTCTTTCAGTAATTGGGGCTAAAATTCTGCCAGGTTAATGAGGGAACAAATGTCCATGCGAGCATCACCCGCTCCCCAGCACACGCATAAACATTAACCCATGCACCAGCCAGACAAACGAGGGTGACATACAAATTGATCAACTGGAACCACTGGGAACTTTGTTAGGCTGCACCGGGAATCCATTGGGTCAGCAAATCCTGCAGAAGGCCATCTCATCAACCGCTTGTTTCCGTGCACACGCAAGGACTTTGTGTGGGTGTTTGTGTTAAGGACAGCAGCAAACTGCTGACAGCGTGGCAGAGGGGGCCTTAATTGACAGACCTTATCAAGGCTTATCAACATTCGCAGCGAGTGCAGAGAGAGATGTAAGAGGGAGAGAGAGAAGCGGGGCACTCCAGCCGCTCATCGAACAAGTAGCATAGGATTTCCAGAGTGCGTGCTTCCTTACCTTTCGTGGCTGGAAATCGTATTTTACACAGTGCTGGAAGCCTTTTCCTTTGGACTTCAGGGATGTCACGATGAGACAGTTTCCCACAAAGTGAGCAGAGTAGCCAATTCCTTTACTCGTGCGAAAACTGTGGAAGAATCAGAGAGATTAAATGTTGTCTTCTTTGTTGTTTTAAGTTTAACATAAAGAGAAGTTCTGGGGAAAAAAAACAAGAAACTGAACACATTTCAAATAAAAAAAATACAATAAATATATATGAATTTCTAGAATTTATGTTTATCTAATACAGTGGAAAGGTATTGCCTCCTTAAAGATTTCTTCTGTTTTTGCTTTTCTTGTTATCTTTAGATAATCTAATTAATATATACCCAATTAACCTAATGACTAACTTGGAAAATAATTATTTTAATAAAAACTTGCATAAATAAATTAATGAATGAACTCAATACCCAAATTCTTTGGTTTAATTTCACCAGCTACACCCACAGAATAGAACCTGCCAGGCAACATTAAGTAGTATTAAGATATAAAGTGCCTCGAACTAAAAAAATTTTAAAACAAATCAGAAACAAAGCATAGACAGATATCAGTTTTTAAAAGGGTTAAACAGATTTTGGAACTCTATCCAATTACAGTGCAAGCTATAATCCACAAGTGGAGAAAACATGGAGGGGAACTTTTCCCTAAAACGCCTGGCCTACCAAAGATATACCAAAGAGGGGAGGTCAGGAAAAAATGATAAGAAACCCTCTGGTTAGACAGAATCACAACAAATCCAGCAAGTAGCACTGGTAAAAAAAGTCTCCACGGGGATGTAAAATACTGTACTGTAAAATGTAAAATGCCAGTTACTAAAAATTTCACAATATCTTGAAGAGGGAGGTATTTTTCAAGATACTGAAGAGGGAACACTTCTTCAAGGGGACATAAACAAGACTAATACACACTATTACCTAAGAGAAGATATGACAAACAGCAAGCTAAGTAACAAGGTTTTTTGCTCCGTTTAGGATGTATGGATGAAACATGTATGAGAGTGCAAGTTATAAACATGGTTTACAGGATGAAAGTTGACAGGTATTGATTTATATATTAAATTGCTCCACTGGATATGTCTGCTTGCAGATAAAGACGTCCAGCTGACCAAAGCACAGAGTGCAGTGATGTGTGAGAGGTTATAAATGACAGTGTCTAAAAGTGAGGCGTCTAAGTAAGTATTGTCTCCATAATCAGGGACAGGTTGAAAAGTGGCAACAAGATGTTTTCTGGCATGAGCAGAAAAACAAATTTCCAAAAATTTAAACCAAGGCTTTTCAGATTATTTCATTTGAATTAAGAATTAAAAGAGAAAGATGCTGCAGTTGTTACCACTAAGACAGTTCTCAGTTTTAGACGGCAACTACTTAGCGTTCTATTTTATACGGCAATTAGTTTGATATGATACGAAACATTAAAGTGCAACAAAGCAAAAATCAGAACAAACATTTTTAAGAAGGGGAAACAAATATTTAGGACCAACATCGCCCACACATCTTATTTTTTAAGCCAATGACAGACAACTGATTTTTCAAACTTTGTTTTTTCTTGCAAGAGCACAGATTACAATTTCTTAACATTACTAATCCCTTTTCCCTTCATTTGTCCCCCATAATATTTATCTTCCCACTCTCGTTACATCCACGTTCAGCGCGGTTTCACAGCTAAGACACATTCCTCTCCTAAAATAGGCCCAGAAGGATCACACGCGCAGCAAAGCCGGAGAGCAGATATAAATCCCTCTCGAGCGAGTCCCCGGTATGCATTAGGAGCACGTTAAAGTGCGTTATCGTGGTCGTCATGCAGCTGCATGGGCCGCTGTCAAACATGCTACTTGAGTAGCAGCTGCATCTGGGGGAGGATGATAAGACCCGGGCCAGAACAGAGGAGGACGTCCTCCCTCTCTCACTCCGTGCTTACCATGACAACCTGACAAACGGTTACTAAGGAAACAGGATTACATCCTAACACTTTACATGATTAGAGCTCATCTCTGCGATAGTATCCTTCCTTCAGGAGATTACCTCCTGGTTCATTTTCTTCTTCTCTGTGGTAACAGGTCTTTGACTTTTCTGGGGAGGGTTTAGGTGAAATAGGATGCTTCTAGTTAGCATCACAGATGCAAGAGGAGGAGGGAAGATGTCCAGAAAAGAAGCTCAATTAAATAAAAGGTCAAAACTAATGAAGCTTTACACTGGCTAACATCTTGCTCTTACAACTCCAGCAGTGAGGCAAGCGGAGTCCATAACTGCACAGCAACCAGAAGCAATCAACAAACCGTACACTCAACACGGAGTGTCTTGACATTTAAAGTTTTGTACCAAATCAATAATCTATTTAATTATTACCTCACTGTTTATATTGTACCGTTATCTCACTCAGGTGTCACAATTTGGAGACCTTAAATCCAAGCATTCTGCTTCAGAAACACGAACTGGTTGCTTATATATAAAATCTTGTGTTCATATTTCACTCTTTAGATTGTATGTTCTTGTTGTGAAAACTCTTCAAGCCTAAAACATCAAGAAATACAGCTACCTTTCACCTCACATGCCAAAGCTAATGCCAAATCTATTAACTAATGCTAGTAGATTTGGGAAGAGTTTTCCAAAAAATGGCAATCTTATCCAAAAATTCAGCAAAGATGTTGATTGCATTTACTGCAAACATAAATAATGTTCAAAGCAAAGTTTTATAAGCTTCGTCAGCAAATAAACATACTGGATTAGCATAAAATTCACCATCACAGATTTATGTTATATATTAATGTCCATGGTCGTCTCAAATGTTTATTTCTTACTACATAAACCAGATAGGTCATTGAGTGAGTTGCTCATCAATATTTTTGTACACTTTCTGACTAAGGATGTAGAGCTATTTTGTTCTATTTTATTCTAAAATTTCCTTTTAGTTTGTTGCAATGATTTTTTTTTTATTTCTGCCAAGTTATCACGTTGTGCAACAGTAACAAACCTTTGTAGCTCAGTTTTATTCTAATCTGTCATAATTCTCGCGTTGTATTTTTTGGATCCAAATAAAATGCACATCCATTTTATTTGGATCCAAATTAAAATTTTCAACAATTCATTTCACACTGCATTTAGTTGCTGTATGACAAATGAGGTCAAACAGGTTGTTCAAACCCAGGTTTTCTTTAATCATGCACTGCTAGATGACATTAATAGTGAGATAGGAAAATTTAAGAAAATGAGTTAGAAGTTGCACTTAATGATGTCTACAAGTAAAAATAATCACTGCAACAGAGTTTTTAGCCTTTCTAGTCTTTTTCTGGCTCCAAGTGAAGCCAGTATCTCTTTTTGCAATACTCTCATCTTTTGTTGAAGAGCAAGAATAAACTAAACTAAAATCTGTCGACTACTTTTGATGATGTGAAGAAATCAGACAATTTTTGCTTTGTGCGCCATCTTTCCCTCAGCAAACCTTCTTTCAGATTGGGCACTGATGCTTGAACAACAACTGAGGCCAGTTAGAGCAAAAAGAGTCATCACCTAAAGCAGTTTTCTTTCTTAAGAACATAAAGAGACTTGTAGAAAATCATTTATCTGTGATTATAAAAGGACAATCAGAAAATATAAAACAAGCATATTAATGTTCTTTGGTCTTTCACTGCGAGGAAACTCATCTGTAAATATGTTTGAAAAAACAGTGATGTAATATTATGAGCTTAACAAGGAGACAAAAGCAAAATTTTGAGTTTTAAAAATCATCATTTTTAAAGATTTCTTCTTTTTACCAAGTAAATAAAAGATTTCCTTTAGCTCCAGTCAAAGTGCAGGGTGCTAAACTCACCAGTAGAGGTATGGTTTGTCTTTGTCCACATTGATGTTGTTGAGTGGATCTTGTCTGAACCAAGTGTTGATGGTAAATCCGTTTTGGTACGGCCACTTGGCAATTGGTGGCAATGCTATAGCCTGGTGGAGAATAAGCACGTCAGAGTTCACATCAACGTATAAAAAATGCAATGTGGACATAAATGGAGTTCAAAAGACTACAGGCGACTGTTAAAAGGCCATGTGAAGATGTAAAAAATAAATAAACAGCTAAGTCAACAAAAGAATGGATTATATAGAGAAAAAAATTGATTATCTATTTTAATAGGGTTATGTACAATTTTCAGTTTCCAATAAAAAATAATGCCATTACCATTACTATTGGATATTCATGATCTAATTTTGGTGGAATAAAACAACTACAAACATGCTGACGTTACACATAAATTGGAAGAACTACTTTTGACCTATGTAGGGGCAGAAAGAATTTGTTTGTATCTTACCGCTGCACTGCGTCCAGGGAAGTTGAAGAAGGTGTCGGGACCGTGCCTCTGAGGCATCTGGTTCAACACAGACAACAGCTTGATAGCATGTCTTGGCTAGGAGAGGAGACGAGAAAGTAAGTCGTTATTACATGAAAAATGCTGTGCATCAGTCGGACAGTACAGAGAGACTTTAAAAAAAAATAAGAGGAAAAAAAAGAATAACGTCTCTGTGGCTTCACATCTCTACCACAACCATCCCAGATCAATAAGTCTTCAATCACTGGCTCCCTCCCCCGATAACAGCCCCTCAATACCATGGCGCCCCTTAATCGATCTGTCCCCAGAGAGGATTGCTGAGGGAGGAGGAATTGGAATGGAAGGGGAAACAGGGGCAAAGTGGATGGGCTGACAATAGCTATTGGACAGCAGAGGTACTGTGAAATGGCTGAGGGTATGGACCACTGGTCAGACAACAGAGGTGGCTGACGGTGGTTGTGCATGAGCTTCACCAAAGGATCGATTAATGAGGAAGGAAAGAGGCATTACAGGTGGAACTCAATAGCTTAGAATATAATTGAAAATTTATTTTTGGCAATTCAATTCAAAATTTTATGATCTAGATTTATTACACACAGTGATGTATTTAAACTCTTTAGCTCTGTTAGTTAATATAATGATGGCTCACAGCTAGTAAAAAAACTCAAAAATTGCTTTCAGAAATAAAAAAATAAAATAACGTGGGACCGATATGACTAGCCGTTTGTTTCTGGAGGGTAAGTGCAGACGGTTGATCATGTGATGCTTGTTTGGTCATGTGACGCCTATTTGGTCATGTGACAGTGATGGTGACCCAGTGCAGGATTGTGGGAAGTTTAACTGAAGCAGAGAAACAGAAGTCAGTGTTGTGGTTGTTTTTTTTTATGGTGTCGAAAGTGTAGTGAAATCTATATAATATAGGTGAATATCGGTTATCAGCCAGTAATATTAATATCAGGTATCAGTCTCAGCTTAAATGTTGACATGAGTGGATCTGTTCTCGATACAAAGCTACAGGCAACCAGGCTGTAGCTCTACTTTTCTGTGGCCTCAGATTCCAACAATTCTCAACAAACATCCAACATATATTATGGTCCTTTTTCTCCTTGACCTACATAAAACACCTCTAATGCCGTCCCTAGATTAGGAATGGCTTAACACAAGGAATGCGACCTTTGCAGCCATTCCCTGTATACGTTTGTGTGTTGGCTTCAGCTGCAGCCCATGCCTTGTGAATCTCCCCCAACCTTTGAATGAGTCACAGTTCTCTCAAAACTGTTGCTGTCCCTTTTGCTTGTCTAATGCATTTTTTCCTTCTGCTGAATTTTCAATTTATGTGCTTGAATACACATCTCTGTAAACCAGGAATTTATTTCGAAATTACATTTTGTTAAGCAACAAACTTGTTAACATTTTGATATAATTCTGTATCAAAATTTCTGATTTATCCAATTCAATAATTAAAATTTTCTAAGATGTATTATTTCATGTTTTCATTAGTCTTAAGCCAAATTCATCAAGATCAACAGAACAAAGACACTTGAGATACACCTCACTGAGTGTAATGAATTTGCATGAGTTCCACTTTTTGATTAAAATCTGTAAAGCAAATTAAATATTTGATGAGAGTCTAATTCACTGACATGCATCTGAAGTTAGTGACTCATTTGCAGATCTACTAACCTTACAAACAGTAAGGTGTGGAGAAAGAGGATTTTAAGTTTACATTGAATTATACAGGATATTTCAATGTTTGTGAATGACCTGCTTTTCTCCATGTATGACTCAATAAGAACAACAATTAACTGTGTAGCTTGTTCTACTGGTATTTCGGAGTTTGCAAATTCCTAGAAAACATGTTCATAATAGTGGCTGATCAGACGTGGAATCACCAAAATAGACAAGAGGATTTTTGGAAAGAGAGATGGGAGGCCAACCAGGATTGCTTCTACTTTTACTAGAAATCTGTAAATATACAGAGACCTAAAAGTCCTGCGCTGGCAGTTTTCACATGGACTTTCATCTCATAAAATCATCTCTAAACAGCTCAGTTTTAAAGTATCCATTCAAAAACGGGGAAACCAAGTGACTGCAAGCTGAGCTAATCAGTCAACTACAGGGAGCAGTTTGGATTATGACAACAGGAAGCCAAGCTGATCTTAAACTAATCGCGTTTAGTTACCAGCACCAGGAGTAATCTCTTTAATGGGTATTTGTTGAATACCTCCAACTATAAGAAATACAAAATGACAAGCTTATGCATTTTTAGATTAAGAACATAAAGGTGCAAGGTGCAGAAAGTTCAAAACATGGAGAATTAAAGCTATTTTCAAAGCATGCAAAGTGAACGAAACTTGCTGTCTTTTTATCTGAAAAGTTTAGAATTTCTCTGCCGACAGTAAAGAGAGTTCTTTGAAAGAGATGCGATTGTTAAACAACCTGTCAAAAGGAAAGAAAATAAAAAAACAAGGTGCGCCCTTGAGCAAAACCATTTAATCCAGAAGAGCTGGTTTGTGCTTAGAAATAAAAAATAGCATCTACATGTAAAGAGAGTCTGAGTATATTGAACTGCACTGACTCGTTTCACCTTCACACCTGATTGGGCTGTCACTGCTTTTTTCATCAAGCTTCTAATGCTCTAACCGCAATAACACAGCCACTTCTCCGCAGCACTGATAAAGTCAATTACAAGAGAGAGAGAAAACATCACTGCAAAAAGATAATTAAAAAAATACCTGAAACATAAACAAATTACCCATGTCTCTATATCCACTCACAAATCAATGCTAACAGATATACACCAGAAGCAAACGCGTTCTGTTTTATTCAAGTCTATTAGCACAATAATCCCATTAGGTGACACCCAGACTAATGACACCACAAACTCCTGCTGTATAATTAATCTCATTTGGAATAATTTTAGCTTCGACCACTATTGTAGCTGGATATAAAGCTGGTAAAATCAAAGGAAAATTTTATTTCAAGAAAAAATATTTGAAAAAGATAAAAACAAAAAAGGAGATAAATTGAAGAAATAAAACATATAAAGTAGTGTTTTGACAAAGACAATTAAAGAAGTAATTAAAAAAGTCACAAGCTGATGCCTTGAAAGATTTGTGATATTTTTCGGCTAATCTGCTCCATCTAGTAAAACAGAGGGGTTTCAATTTTTCCCACATCCTGCAGTAATAAAGGTCTAAATAATGCTGTAAATATGTTGGCTAAAAAAAGACTTTCAGAGATCTTATGAAATAAACATTCCATTAATATACACAACCAACATCTACAAAAGGGCAAATATGGAAAGTTTAGTCCTGCAGAGACTCACCCAGATGCCATTCTCTCCTCTCAGCATACTGAAGAGCAGCTTCAGCTCCTTGACTGTGATGCTGTAACTGGCCAGGACTCCCAGCATATCCACCAGGAGGTCTGAGGAAACACACACACACACACACACAAACAGAAGCAGAGAGCACAGAGGGTAAGATATGTTTTCTCATGAGTGTGTCTTTGAGTCAGTATCTGGAAGGCCCTGAGCAGACTTCTCTCTGATAAAGTGTGATGAGGTCATAACACTCAGCCAGTTCACATACAAGGAGAGTTTACTCATTTATCATTCAGTGAGAGTCAAGCCAACATACTAACAGCCACTGTATAGTAAGCAGGACACATCACTGTTTGTCAGCTTCGGGTCAAATCAGCCCTTCAGTGTTTTAAACATCTGTTTGAACCCACTGGTCAACTTTTCACCCCCTCCTGTTTCCATTTTCTATTATTTTATCATTGTGTTTCGCATTTTTCATCTTGGTGGTTCTGTATGTTTTCATAAGGTTCTCAGGCAATTTAATCTAAATAAAATGTTTCAAACTCAGATGTAATTTCATTTAATACTATATCATTTTTGCAAAGATTTTATTGACCTTTGCAAATAAAACCTTTGCAACTGATTGCAGATCAGATTCCTGTTGGGACCGAAGTACTCTTTTGAAATATGACAAATAAAAGCCCTTCACCTCATCATATAAATTTTAGCCACCTACTGCTATGTAGGATTAAATAAGCACTTAAAATATAACTTTAAATCATTCACTAGCAAAGCACGGCCGAATTATATTGCAAGTCGGTGCGTGATCCAGAAAAGTATGAAAGGTGCAGAAGTAAACTGACCTGAGTCTCTGTTATTTGAGTGGTTGAAATAAAAATAAAAAGTATGAGGGACACTTTTTATCTTTACAGTAAAACTAAATTATTATTACACCTGATACATTCAAACTTAAAATTATTTACTTAAATTGTGTTTCTGAAAGTAAATGAGACTGGCATCTCTCAAATGACAGAAAAACAAAGCAAATTTTAGATAAGTTTGGATTTCATCCACATTTTATTAAAAAGGTAGAAAGTTACTTATATCCTTTTTTTTAATTATCAGCGGGAAAAACTACTGGCGCTCAGCAAACAAATCTTTCTTATAAACGCTGACCAGCTTTTTGCATTTTAATAATAGTATTTTGATGATGAAGTCCATGTCCTTGAAATTAGAAGGGATCATTGCCGCTATCAGCATAATATTTAGCTTCCTCTACAGATAATTCAATTCAAGTTGGGCCAAAATAAAAAATATATATATATATATTTTCAGTAAGAGAAAAGAAGTTGGTCAAAGTAAAAGATTACTTAAAACTTAAATCAGCCAGAGGTATGAATAATTGAATATTAAATGGAATATTCAACAAAATATTTAATAAAACATGCTAGTTTTATACTGGAAAGTATTTTCATCTTAAAGATACAGGGGAATTATTTAACCTAAAACGTTATACTTAAAATTTCAGTAGCTGCCTTAATTAAAGTAGATATACATACATGATAAGGTCTTATACTGCTATTCTTAATATAATACAACTCTCTTGATTATTTTTCTGTTGTAGGTATGTTAGTAGGCATTAGCACATCAGCAATACACTGAGGTATTTCCAGATGACCTCCCTGCTTCATTGACCTTCACATCACAAACATTAGCAGTGTCGCTATGGCAGAGAGAGAGCATTCGGCCTCTGCAGAGTGAAACGATCTGCCTTCTCTTTCTTATTACACTTGGTGGATATGAAGAGTCTCACCACCATAATTCATTAACCAGAGCCCAGCGACTGGGAATAAAGGAAAAAGGCTAGCACACTGAGGTGCTTGATACAAGAGCAAAATCCAACTCAGAATGTCCCAGATTTACCCCCCTGAGCTCCAGTTTTGGTACAATAAATCCAAATAGGTCATTTTAAATAGTTTCAGGAAAAAGCCAGAATCCAAGTTAGAACAGAGAGAACTGGCATTAGACCGATGCAGCTGTATGCTCTGCTCTGTTGTTTTAATAAGTCAGTGAAGGTATAAAACCCATTATCCAGCCACGGTGGGTAGGACAGAGAGGACATGGACACTAAGCGTGGGGACGAGCATGCTGAGATGCTATCAAAGGAAAGCCAAGGTCAATGTGACAATACAAAGAGATGACTGACTGGGTAAGGTTTACATACTCTAGGTAAGAAAAATATATTCTAGGCAAGTTTTATATATTTCAAACAAAGCACACTGGAAAATTTTATTATAAGAGATTATTATTCAAGTTCACCCACAAAGAAATAAGGTTAACTCAACAGGCTTAAAAATGGTCATAAAATCCTGTGTACTGCTTATTGAAAATGCCTTATTGGTTTTTATTTGTCAAACAAATACAGAAAAATACATTTCTGAAGAAAGGTGTTCTTTGTGTTATTCTAAAAGGCACTCCTGGGAAAATTCCTTTACCCTGCGTGAAATTATTACTCTGACAGTAGAAGATTTTAAAACATGACTGCAGTGACTAAACTCTATAAAGCAATATTACAAAAAAGTGTGAGAACACACTGCACATTAACAGACACTTCTCTGCACGGACTGAGATATTTTAGAGCTAATGCAATACTTAACAACAGGCCAATTTAGGAATAAATAAGCAAGTTTATCTAATTTATATCCTTCACATACTTGGTTAAAGGACCACAAGCTTGGTACTGTTCTCTAGTCTGTCCTGCTAAAGTTCTAAGCTCATCCACAAAATATACGACAAATGTCTGCACAGACATTTTCAGGCTTCATATGAAGATTGGAGATGGAGTTCATGTTGGAGATGAGTCTCAAAATATTCCATCATGCAGCCTAAAGTGCTATTAAGAAGATCGTCTTTCATTAAAGAAATGGCTCAACATATTGAATTGAAAGCCACAACTAAATTTTGGGAGAATTTTTTTAATATGTTGTTTTAACACCTTTATAAATAGCAATAATCAATCTGTTACATTGTTTTTCAGTGGTAGAAGTAACTAATGATTTCAGATGTTAAATAAATACCATTAAATTGTACATTTTCATTTTCATTTTTTTAGTAAATATCGTGAAAGTGTTTTTTGGGGATTTGTTTTATTTAGTGTTATCACAGTGCGACTCACTAACAACACTAGTCAAGATTCAACTTGCCTATATTTTTGGAACCATTATAAGTATGTACACACAAACATTTTAGATATGTCCCAGTGTCAAAGCAGGTTGATACATTTACTGAAAACACTTAGAAAGCATAAATTGTACTGTTTTTCTTATATCTCATGGTTCAAAAGCCATAGGGTGCTTTTGACACTTAAATAACACACTTTTAATAAATAAATAAAATTCTAGAATTTCACACGCTGTTCTTACAACAACTTCTTGAAAGGAGGTTCTGCATATCCTGGTTATGCAAATTTAACTCTGCCTTTTTGCTCATTTATCAATAAAAATAGTGTCAAGTAAGTATAGCCTAAATATAGCCATATAAGTAAGGTTCTTTTTAAAAAGTATCAGCATGAAATGAGACTCTGGTTCCTTGATCTATGTATTTTTAAAAATGTGTAGAAATGCAGATTATTTCCAACTGTGTTCACTATTTTAATATGTATTTGATATGTATTCTGAATTCAAAATGATTAAAACCAAATTTCAGACCTTCCAACCTTTCCCAAAATCCCCAAACAATGCAACTGTTAATAGGTCACAGTTTACATTATACACTGTACATAGGCTGTTTATTTCACATTTTGTACATTTTTAAATATTGCTAAGCACCTCTGTTGAAACAATCTCACATCACATCTCACCTGCGATCATGTCGTCCACAGTGCTCATTTTGAGCAGCACCTGCTGGATGAGGCCCACCTCGGTGCTGGTCTGCAGGTTGCGCACACTCTTCCGCAGGATGGCGGTGAACATGCTCCAGATCTCTGCCTGACACGTCACTTCGCAGTGCGACAGCAGCTCCACCATGCAGCCGATGCTCTCCGCCTCTTGGATGATGAAGTTCATCTCCAGGTCAAACTCGCCGCCCACCAGCTGGAGGAAGATGGGGGAGGGAAGTGGACAAAGGGAGGAGGGCAAAAGAAATATGGTCAATGATTTAGAGAAGCATTTACAGTTTTTTGTCTCCAGGAGAGGTTAGGGTAGCTTCTGATGGATGTTGATTGGCTAGAAAAACATTTCTTTGGCCTGGGGGACACACGCACTGAAACAAATAAACGTCTCTCATCTCAGTGCACAGATGGACTCACACACACTCACATACACATCCTCTACTCCTCACTCTCTTATATCAGGAGAGGAGCTCTACCCTCTGCGAACCTCAATCACTCAACATAGAGCCACATAGAAATGGCCTCCTCTTCATCAGCTGCACACACACATACCAGGGCATGCAAAGACACCCAGACTCACACACAGACACTGATTAATACACATTACAGTCCTGGTCCTCTTAGATGGCATTAGTCAGATCATACCACACTTATCAAATAGAGCGCAAATGTTCTGTCTCTTAATGGCTGAAGCACTATAATTACTTGTGAAAGTACATACGGCCATCCCTCACATTCACAAACACGAGCATACCCACACAGCTCGTCCCCGGCATACTACACTGTCCAGGAAATGGAAGCCATGGAAACCAGCAAGCTCTGGGAGCACCATCGAGGTTATTAAATCAGATGAAACAGAAACATGCCACAGACTATGCAGAGCAAGAGAGAGAAAAAAATAAACATTATGACTGTTATAGATGTGCTGTGTGTAAGATGAGCATTCCTCTCATGATCTGTGTTATGAGAAGGTTGAAAAGTTTGTCATTGATTCGTTTTTTGGGTAATCTTAGCCACTGGTTTTCCACATTTTCTCCCTGTGATTTGTTAGTGAGCTCAGAAAAAGCTCAGAAAAAATCAAACCAACAACAACCTTGTTTGTTATCAGTTCCTGGATTTATTTAGATCAAGCACAACATGTTGTCTTCTCAGATCCTTGTGCCATCATGCAGAGTCGATTTAAGTGATGTTCTTATCCTACAGGTCAGCCGCAATGAATGTGGCTGTGACATTTTACTCATCAAAAAAAGTAAGTTATGCATGATTCAAAAAGTAACCAACATAATAACTTACAATAAGACTGTGTCACTAACTACACTCCTTTAATTAATCAGCAGTATATTTTCACATTCTTAAAGAATCAATATCATAACCACCAATCACTGTTCATCATCAGTTTTAGACTTCTGTTTTTCTAACTTCCTGTAGCAGCTACCTGTGCTGCATCAATAAGGCTGGCTTCCATCTAAATAGAAAGTACATTTTCATTTCCAACAATGTATTTGATCTGCTAACCTATAAGAATGAGAAATTAGAGCTCACAAGACCAAAAACACAAACATGTTATGAACAGATCAAGCACATAATCCAATATAATGGGCACGAAATTAGGTAATAGTGTTTGGAATGGCAAAGAAAAACCATCATCCCCTTGAAACTTGCCAGCAGATGGAAACATTAAGCGTTTTTAAATTTCCAGTTTGACCCCTTAGACAGTGGGTGAATAGCAGCAGATGACAAGGTTCCACAAACCTTCACTGACTGTGAAATTTCACACTAGACTTGGATTCCACAAGCTGAAATCTTGACTTCCAATTGAAATGTTACATTTACTTTTATCTGCAGAGAACATTGAATCATTGAGCAACCATCCAATATTTTTTTTCCTAAGCCCATGTAAGAGGTTTCTGGTGTTGTTTGTGGTCTTGGAGAGGATTAACATAAGAAAAGCTAAAGCTAAAGCCCAGGTCTCAAATACAGCTGAGCGTGGTAGCTGTTACCACACTCCAGCCACAGTTCACATTCTCTAAATCCCAAGCAAACTCTTGAATGGACCTGCCTGTGCACATTTTCCATCACACTTTTGCCTTCTACTCAATTTTCCATTGATTTGTTTAAAAACCACCTTTAAAAGTCAGCATTTTAACCAATGTTTCCATAGCAATGTCTTCTTTAGGACAAGGAAAGGCTACAACATAGCGATGCTGTAATACTGACATAAGAAGGAAACCTAACTGCAGCAATCATTGGAACCACAATCAATCATTAAGCAGTCTTATCAATATTTCCTGATCTCAGGCCCAGAGAGGCCTTTAACATCAACAGTTGGTGCTTTACAGTATGAGTTTCTTCTATCAATCAATCAAGTTTATTTGTGTAACATATTTCAGCAACAAGGCAGTTCAAAGTGCTTTACATCATAAAAATACAAAAATACAAAGTCATAAAAACACCATACAGTCAACAGCAGAGACAACCAGAAACAAACATTTTGATTATACTCATCTGGAGCTTTGTCACTGCAACAACCCTCCATGTTGTCTACCCTCGTCTGCTCCCTCCCCTCTTTACAGTTAAAACAATGGCCTCCCCTTTCCATCCCAATGTCCCATCTCTCCCTTGGAGAAGTGAATTGATCTGCCGCACTCTGTGAATACATTAGCACAGATTACACAGGATGAAGTCTGGAATAAAAGCAGGAAGAATTAAATTCAGCCCACGCTGAATTTTTCTTTCCCTCCTCTTCTCCTCTGAGGTTCCTAATTACGGTGCTCACAAGGGACCGCTGCATACGAGCGCATCCAATGCAACCTGTCCGTCTGAAGACGCTGGATATAAACAGCCACAGGGGGCGCAGAGGGCATTTGTAGAAACTCGCTCGTAGATACGTAGCAAACTAGAACATAGAAAGATACACACATCCCTGAGGCATGTCTACTCATGTACAGCACAAGTGTTATGTCTCTGTGCCAACTCTTCCTTTCTCAGAGCATCACAGAGAGATGAGAGGGGTGATGCAAACAACTGCAACAAAATGTCTAGTGACAAACAATAAAGCAAAAAAAAAAAAAAGAAATAGAGCTTGAAGGCCAAAAGCAGAGTGATATGAAAAAGGAGGAAGTGTCCTCATTCTTCCTATTATTAATACTATCTCTGTTGCACCAAAAGAAACATCTGGAAAGGATATTTAAAACCTGAAGTGATCCTGCCAAGAACAACCCAAATCCAGAGCAGTGGCGTGGAAAACATTCAACTCAAATTTGCTTTCCCCCTTTTCCATTACTTGGAAAAAAAAATACTGCTGGATGCTTGAGCTCGTTATTTGCTCAAATGGGGCTTTTAATTGATGTATAAATAAACACGGCACCTTAAATAGCAATAAGGCCGTGCACAGCCGAGTGCACTCAAGCACCAATCAGTATCATGCACACAGACAAAAGCACCCCAATTAGTTTTATGAGCCAACATGATTCTTTTGCATAAACACAAGTAACCTTTAATCTCTCTGTTCACCCTCCCCTGCATGTCCAATATGTGGATTCACATGTATTCACCCCAGTGAGCACACACAAGAGGCATTTATGATGCTGGAAGTTAAAGGGTAAACAAACATAAACACCATCCTGTCTGAATAAAAGGGGACTGGCAGTGCCACCACGTTCTCTGTAAAACACTGACCTCACTGTCTTCTTGGCAACTCGTTCAAGTTGTTTGTTTTGGCAGCATTATGGCAATGATAACTCCCTAAGCATTGTATGTTCCATTCACACAAACACACACACGCATGCAGGGACACTAGCTGCTGAGTCACAGGCTTTTTAAATGAGTTGCTAAGGAAGCAGCTGACTGTTTTCCACTATTGCAGGAGGTTACAATGAAACTAAAAGGTATATGCATCAGAAGCGAGAGGAGTCAGTTTGCAACTTATTACAGTACCTTGAAATGGCAACAATAACCCATAATCCTTTTCACATCTATTATTCTACAACTACAAAACTTCATTCTAATTTGGGATTTCAAGTGGCATATCAGCACAAAGACATGCAGAATTATGAAGTGAAGGGCAAATATATATTTTTTTGCAAACATTTGACACCCAGTACACAATAGTAGGTTTGCACTTTTTTTCACAAAAGTCCTAATTGTCGGTATTATTTGCTATCCTTGTCTGAGCCTAATGATTAATATAATTTAAAGGGCAAGCTTGTTTACAGAGACTTTATAATCCATTTTACTTTTTGGTTTGTTTATTTTGGATATTTAAAATGTCTTCCAGTAGCAGTGTTGGGACATTAGTTTATTGATCTTTGAGAGGACGTACTTGCATTATTATACCATTATCATTATATTAGTTGAAAATGGTCTCAAAAAGACATTTATTATCATTTATCACAATAATTTCTGGAACTATTTATTGTCTAGCAAAATTTGTTACTGTGACAGGCCTACTTACATGGCCCAGAATCACTCCAAGGGCAAATTTTTTAGAGGAAACAGATTACAACTGCAAAAGAGCAAGGATATGATGAATATACAATAGATCCTGTTCAGGGGATTAAAAGTAGACCTGCTCTGAATAAAACTACTGTTGAGTGTGTTTGTTTCTTAATAAGACACCATCTTGTCCATTGTTAGAAAGATTTCTTGTTGCTCATTATTCCACCAGCCTTTAATGCTCGTCTGCTTAAGGTCCTACTGTTCCATCTATTGTTCACTCTATTGTAACCTTGTATACTTTTAGGCTCTTTTTTTTACTACCTCTCTGTTTCCCTGGAATTTGAATAACACTGAATACAAAGGCCTATTTCTCCTCACTGGTCTTCAAAATGGGAAAAGTAAGAGAACACGCCATTAGAGTCCCAACATACTGGGACAGATCTTCATGAATGGTCATTTGGTGAAGAAAATAGCTACTCAACCAAATAAGTGTGTTGCATTTACAAGTAAGAGCAATTAATAAGGAGATGTAGATGATTTAAACTGTGAAAAATGCGGTTAGATGAGGATCAAAGTTTGTCCTTCTTGTACGCGCAGTAATTAGGATGGTAAGGAAGATTAAATAAAATCTGTGGACCTCACTGTAGCAGAACTGCAACAAAAAGGTTCCTTAAATTCACCCATTAGAACAATTGCATTTAGGACTTTAGTATGGATCTATACAAGCCGTGCAAATAGTAGTAGCAAGTTTATTTTTAATTCAGTAAGGATTATGATAAATTACTGAATGTATATTTAGCTCCATGTTCATTAGCATCACTGGTAAAAAAAAAAATTTTTTTGCTGTAAGTTGAAATCTCCAAAATTAGATTTATACTTTCTTTGCCACTTATCAATATATAATAATTCCTGTGAAATAAGTGGAACTACAGCATTTTTTATTAATGTGGCGCATTTGGTGCTATGAGGTGCTAGTGTTAAAATTGTGATAAATCAAAAAAAAAAATAGAGTAAAAATCTCCAGAGTTCACATTTGTTTAATGTGAGATTATGATGTTGCCATAAAAATGCATTGTTTTAGCTTTTCTTTATATGTCTTTGACAGGTTTGCAGTAACAGTTGAAGCACATTTTAACTAATCATAATATTAATTGTCTTTTACAAAAAAAACAATGTGCTTCAGGCCCACTGCACCCTGTTATGAAGTGCTGTGATGACACATCAAACGAGTGATTACGGCGGCTGATTACTTTGACTGAGCGCCGAACATTTGATGACTATCGAGGCCAAACCTGGCAAAACAGGCACCTGTTGCTCATTACGGCTCATCAGGGATGACAGGTGAACGAGGTGAGGGGACGGTCAATGGCCACCCCCTCTGCCTCAGCACATTCAATTGAGCCTTCAGATCTGGCATCATCAATATGCAACTTCAAAGCTCTAGGGAGAGCGCTGGAGAGCTGCGGACATCTCTGGATGTTTGTTTGGTGTGTGTGTCTGCATGAGTGTACACGGGTGGCTCACGACTCATTTGTGTCCCCTGAGTGAATCGCAGCCATTCAGCCCTTTTGTGTGCAGTGAGAGAGGAGACAAGAGGCCCATCTAGACATGAGATCACAGATTATACACTTAACGCTTCGCCAAGAGGGCTCAGCAGGGCAAAGGAGAGCAAAGCTGAAACAGAGTGAGGGGGGAAAAAAGAACAAGAGATGCAGATAAAAGAGTGAAAAACAAACAAAAGACTGGATGGTGTAAACTGTAAATGGGTAAAAAAAAATAGAGCATCTACATAGAAAAGAATATCTACGAGAAAGCTTGTCTATGTGACACGGAACATGAAAGACCGGGAGGGCAGCGGGGGCCTTCGCTTCTGTGCTTTCTTATCAAGATGGCAGAGAAACTTTACTGCTTGCAGCTTTCACCATGTGCAGTGGAGGGTTTTAATTCTCCACTGATGACCATAGCAAATCTCTGCAAAGATATGGATTATGCTGGAGCTAAACTGGCCACTAAACACTCAATAATCCACATTCAGCTTTCTACATGACCTCATTTGCAATAAACTCCATCAATAAGAGCAGCAGTTAATTTTATCACCACCTCAAAATTCAAGTCTATAGAACATCTTTAAGTGTGTTTTCTTAAGCTTTGGATTAAAATGCATGAAATGATTAATTATAAATTATTTAACAGATTGCAGTTTTGCAAAATAAACCAATATTTTGACATTTTAATCATGTCAAAATTAAAATGTGGGGTTGTATGTTAAATGCTGTTTTTTGTTTTTTTTTCTAAAAGAAAGAGCAAACATTTTTTTATGTTTTCTTATTTTCAATTTCAGATGGTTTGTTTCCCTCAGTTTAAATGCCTTTTGCAACATATATTTTCTTTCTCAGTTTGCATCCTTCACCTCTTTCTCAAGCTTGAATGTTAAGAGATAATATTTAACTGCATTATTTATTTCTAAAAGTGCACATGCATACTGTTTTGCAGAAAATACTCCACTACCACTAGTGCAAGTGTCAATTTGCTTAGCTGTGGGAGAATTTCCCTTGGAAAACACAACAGCTTTTCAATTTAAGAGCAAGATTCCTTATTTTCAGTCTCCAGTAATTTACTGCCCTCGTTCAAAATTCTGCAGCATCATCTGGTGGTTCTCATTTTTAAATTGGTTTACTAGAATGGGTTTGCCAGAGTGAAAAATAATAATTCACCACCAACAAGGCAGTAATGTCACATGCTGCTATTTTAGCTGCAGGAATAGTTACAAGACAAGTCACCTTTGTTTTGAAAGAAAGCTAATTCATGGATGTGCAGGTTCCCAACTTTCTTTGGGGAGCAGAAGTTTGAGTGTGAGGACTAGACTGCAAGCAACAAGGAGACAAATTTCTGCAAAAAACATTAGATCTGAGAGCAGAAACGATAGTTTTGAGAGAGTAAATCAATAAAACAAGTCGCTCAGGGTAGAGACGTAATAATTACTTACAGTCATTCTATTGGCTGAAGCTGTTACTATGCAGACTTACCACATTCTTTTAAAAGAGAACAAAAAACAATCCTTGAGCAGAGAGGATGAAGCAGAGAGTCCGGGAAAAGCTTTTGGGCAGAGGAAGCTTGTGCACATGTGTAATTTGTAAACAGGAGAACAGAATATCTCTGCAAGTGGCATTAAATCTGAAAGCAGAACCTTGGTTTTGAAGAAGTGCAGTGCTTCTGAGATGAAAGAGAACCCTATTCTTCAACTGAAAATGTACGTGCTTGTGTTTTGGATGGACAATTTTTCTTTAAAGAAGGATGTTAAAGCGAAACACAAAATCTAATAGAATTTTTTACTCTGTTTAGTGACTGTGACCTATAAAGTCCCTGCCCAAACTTCATTGAAAACTACATTATTTTGATCGCTAACCCAATTATTAACACATAGCCTAAAACAACCACCAGATAATAAGAAAACTAACTGATTAATAACTGCTAAGAAAAAGGCAGCATATGTGCGTTTCCTTCTTTGACCATAATCAGTAATGACATGTTGACTGATGATTGCCTCCAGATATAGACGAAGGAGGAGGAATAGGCCTCTGGACTGCATTTCCCATGGGCCTTTGTACTAACATCGGCACAGATGGCAGGCAAGACAAGACACAACCCCCACTCCTAAAAGTCAGAGCCTCCCCATCACCATGTGAGCAGACACATGAATGCACAAGTCAGCAAAATCAGAATTAACAATGAGCTCATAAAATCATCCAAGATGTGCAATGCATTAAGTGTATTGGTTTGATTTCAGAGTTAAGGGAAAGATGAAAAATGGTGCAGAATTACAGCAGATTACTTTATGGAATGATACAAAATAAAACCGTGATTCCAAACCAATTCAATGGAAATGATGAAATAAATCCACATGGATGAAAGAGGGTTAAAGCAAGTACAGCCCAGACAAGATGCTCTTTGGCCCAAGCAGCTATTTTAAGAAGCAACAGTAACAACAAATGACACAGTGACATGTCCTAAGTCTGTGAGACCAACCATAAAAGAGTGATGATAAAAATCCCATGTGGCATTCAGGTCTCCTCAGATAAATGGAAGTCATTGAGTTTGACAAAATATAACAACGAAAGTGCTTAAAGAAAATCTGGAATGAGTTGACAGCCCAGCATTATACAAAAAAAAACATTTGTACCTGACAACCAATTTAGTTTAGGTTAAACATAATTAATCAATATTTATAGACCATTACTAAAATCTAATTTTAAATTGAGTGCCTTGAAATCTCCTGGAAAAAATGGTTTATAACAGACACTAATTACACTGTGTAGTTCAGGGTAATAAAGTGCAACTAATTTGGTTCCACATGTGCTCTAATTCCTCAATAGTGTGACCATTGGATATGTGGTTTAACAAGAGACACGCCCAAACCAGTCCCAGCCCTGATCAGTCAACAAAAAGTTAGAATCAGACAAACATAAACTTGCTCATGCATATAACAAAACATGACCCCAAAACCTGAGTAAATGATTCATATACATTTTTCAGGTGAATAATTCAGACAGGAATTGTGTCAATATAGTGACTATTAAGACCAGAATTAAAATGTTTTTATCTGACCAGTTACCAGACAATTTAATGCTCCAAAATACTGTTTCTTAGTTCATTAAGTTGTTATAGCTAGAGATGCACTGATCGGTGGTTTTCTTGAGAAATACTGATTTCCATTTTTCTTCGAGGTCTGAAATGCCAATTACATTTTTTTCCTCTAAAGACTATAAAATAGAGCGCAGCAGCTCCTTTGATAGTGGGAGTAATTTTGAATTCATCATAACATGAAGGTATTATAAGATTATCCCCATTTATCCATCAAAAGATGTGTCCCTGAGCTGCATCTGTTTCTTTGTTGGGTTGTTTTGTTGTTGTTTTTATCAAAAATGAAAACACATCAAAATAGATGTTGTTGGCTGGTGCATTTATACAATAAAAATGGATGGATATCTGTTCTTAATCAAGATTGATGTTATAAAGACTGAAATATATATATATATATATATATATATTATTTCTTTATCAATTACACCTGATCAACAGAAAAATTTAAAATTTCTATCTCAGACTGGTTGATTGATGAATCTGTAAACATGTTTACAGTTACAGAGGCAGCATTGCTATATTATAAATCAAGACCTTCAGCAATGTGTCAGAATATCATCTACCATCCTAAATATGTAAAACACAGAAGTCATTGTTTCTGACCAAAAAAAATAAAAACAAATAAATAACAGATAGGATAGACATCAAAAATCAACTAGACTGTAGAAAGTGTTGCTGTGGAGATAGGCTTACACTTTAACAGCCACACGACATCTGAGATCAAAACTATTGACTTCCATCTTAAGAATACACAATAAATAATTTTATCTATCAAAATACAGAGTTATTATAATCAAACTGTGAGCTGTAACTTACTTTTTAAAAACGCCACTGCTTAAAGCATTGCACTGCCTCCCAATTTGTAAAGGGTAGAATCTAAAAGTGTTTTTGGCACTGAAATTATCTTCAGCCTAAATACATTTTGGATTTTTTTTTTTATTTTACAGCTATAAACCGTATAGAACTTTAATGCCATCAGAGATCAGTGTTCAAATGAACAGAACTAAGGAAAGGGAGGAAACATTTGCTTTATAGCCTTTCCAGTTCAGGAGCAAACTCCCAGAAAACAGATATGCAAACAATGTTGACTCTTTTAAATTAGGAGTGAACCCACAGCTTCTCACAGCTTCCCAGTAAAAGTGAAAGAATGTTTAACAAGCCAATTTAAACATGTTTTAGCAAGCTGTTTGCTTTGAATTAGCATTTAAATTGTTTTTAAGTGATGCTTAAAATGCATTATTTTTTATAACCCATTATGTTTCATCATGTATTTTTCTTCATCTTTTGTTTTTGTCATTTATTTTAAATGGACAGTGTGTAAAACACATTACAAAAAGAAGAGATGTTTTCACCAGATTTAGCTGCAGCTACTTAGCATCTATAGACCCCTAGTCTACAGATGCTAGGGTCCATAGACTAGAATCTACTGTAGACTTTGTTGCGATAAATATTTTGTCACAACAAAATATTTTGAACATATATATACTCCTTCCAGACCTATAAACACTAACCATTCTGATCCATTCACAGTCCCAGTCATTTACACAACACTTTCATTCACCATTTAAATTATGTACATCAATGTTGTGCAGAGAACTTTCATTATCATGCTTATGAAAGATGCTAGACAAAAGACAACTGCTTGCCTTGGTCAGCTTTGTGAGTATACAAACAAATTTATCAGTAATATTTGGGTATGAAAAGCTTTAAGCATCGGGAATTTCCATCACAGCACACCTAAAATGGCACACACTGCATATTTGTTATGAAAGGTTAATGCACACCTAAAAGTAGTAGCAGTTTTATCATCACCAACTGCACCCAAAAACTTACAAACCTTCAGCCACATCACTGACCCTCAACTTTGAGATTTGAGGAAAAATGAACAAACAGAATATTAAATTCAGAACATTTTATGCATAACTGAAACACTTTGTAGACAATATTTCTGAACAAAGAAATCTATCATGGATGAAAAGAAGCTGACATATTTCCATCCTGTTCCTTTTTCTGAAAAGACTGACACTAATAGGCCTGCATGGCATCTTCTTTCATCTTCTCCCAACAAAACAAAACATGACTGTTATCTGTCAAAATGAAAAGACAAACCAAAGAAAAAAAAAAGCTCTGGAAGATTTAAACAACTAGCAGAATCTAGAGCAAGGTGCACTACATTTCCCTAACAGACCAGCGCAGATTGCAGACCATTATATGCTGATAAATACATCCAATCTAGCAGTTTTGACAATATTATTTTTCTCCATCTTACACATACATTCCTTCCAATCACAGTGCAAATACAAATAAATCAAAGAAATAGGCTGAAACTATAAAAACTATTTAGAATGGTCTGAAAATAACCATGAGCTATTATGGTGCAAATCTAAATGTATGCAAATTCAAGCAGAGAGATTTGTGTTATACATTAAAAAACTGCATCAGGTGTGAGTCATATTGCATTCAATTAAAAAAACATTTTCTCTTGTACTTGGCAGGTAGAAAATATCATTTATGCATAGAACTTGTGGCCCAGAGGCAAAAGAAGGCTTGAGTTAAGGGTGCTGCAAAGCAAAGGTGACATATCCTAATCAAGCAGCTTGTGTCTCCAATCTGGTGAATAACTGTGCGCTCCACAGATCTACGTGGCTCAAAACACAACATTTATGAAGTCAGGGCCAACAGCCGGGCTGCGGATACATTCTTCTGTAATAATTTGTATAAATGTGTGTCTGTACATACATCAAAAAAAAGAAAGGTCATTGAGCACTCCCATGCATTGTTAGTTTCTATTAACACTGCCAGAAACCAAAGAGAGAGACCAGGATAAAAAAAATAAATAAAAGAGGTCCAAGAGGAGGCGAGATTTAATGCCTGCTGCTTCCTCTTTATGAAAGTCTCCAGTTCACTGCCGACCAGTTCTGTGTGCCTTTTACCGCCTCCAACATCTGACTCAAATCTTGTCAAGTGTGAACATAAAACATATTGGACATACTTGCAGACAAGTGCGCAATAACATTCAGTTACACTTACACACACATCCATACGTACTCAGCATTCAAAGGGCAAAAAGCCTTTTAAACAATTCATTGTCAGAAAAAAAATGTTGCAGAAATTAGTCACTCGCACACACACTGTCCACAAGTTTGTCACTGGCACATTCATACATGCTCACATTTGCAGCAAGAATTCACATGAATGACAGCATGAGCGAAGGTGAAAGGAGCAAAGCTGGAGATCTACAAGAATATCACAGAAATGCAGAAACTTGTGAAAGTGTTCACTGCCTTCCCTTTTGTTCACAGTTTGTCACATTAGTGCATGTAGCAAAGTGGAAGGTCAAAAATACATGGTTTTTATAATGTTTTATCTTCTTTTATAAAACTCTAATATTATATTTATTTACGTTTACCTAGGATGTAGACTTGTGATTTATCACAAAACATATGGAAACAAACTCTGCTGCATATTTGACAACGAAAAACAAAAACTAATTGGAGAAGTTGCACTGAAACGCATGGAGGCAGATCAGATCCCTGCTCTTTAGCTAAGTACAAATGTTTCCCATAGAAATTTCACTTGAAAAACATCAAAACAGAAAAGGTGCAAGTCAGATATGCTAGAACTATTAGAAGTTGGCATTTATTTTATCTGTTGTGTTCTGTATGAACCAAACTGAAGTCAAACCCAAAGGAAGTGTAAACTTTTTGCAGTCTGATAGGTTGAAGAGTGTCTGAATACATCAGTTTTAATATCCGATCAATAGAGTTCCGGTGCAGACTTTGACAGGGCCCTTTAGCTAAACCACCCTATTGAAGCTCAAGCTGTATGTTAATGGTTGTTATCCTGCTCTGTTCTGGTTTCATGTCTTTCAAACTCTCTAAAAAGTTTTCTTATGGTCTATTTGAACTTTATGTATACCATACAGTTCAATTTTGGTTATTTTTAACATATCCCCCATTTTTCTACAAGGCGTTCTTTTAATGTATTTCTTCTTGCTGCTCAACAAATCTTGGTAGTAAAGGCCTGATTTGTTGTACAGTCAACAGATTCTTCCAACCATGGACCTCTGTAGCTCCTTCAGTGCAATTATGAGCCTCTTGGCTGTTTTTCTGATAAACGCTCGTCTTGTCCATCCTTCCAGTTACAGATGATCATGTCTGGATAGATTTGTAACTGCACCATACTTTCCCATTTTCTGATGGTGGAATAAAAAGTGGTCTGTAAGATACTCTTATGGTTTTGTACTCTTGCAGCTTGATCCTGCTTCAAAGTTTTTTTCCAATGTCATATCTGACTGGTCCCTTCAAGAGTTTTTGTGACACTAGGAATAAGCTGCATCCAATTGAAGTCTATTTGATGATTAAGTGACTGAAGGCAACCGGTTTTGCTGAAATTTGTTTCGGGGTAATAGAGTAGATTTTATTCTAAAAATAAAATATGCAAACCATGACTCATTTTCCCACAAAAGTATATACTAATTTGTGTTGATCTGCCCCAATAAACCACATGAAAATATATATACTTTTACAAGTTACTGTAATGAGGTGCAGTGCCATTAGCATATAAAAGGCTGGGTAAAAAATAGCTTCTTTTCAAGACTGGAAGAAAAAGTAGCTTTAAAAAGAACAGAGGAACAGCAAAGAGAGGCAGATCAGGAGGAGAATGGGAATCGACAAGAAAGTGATGTAAGACTTAAATAAGCTGACGGGGGAAAAAGCACAGTAACAGTAATGTGTGAATGTTTGCTTTGACAAATGGCAAAAAGAGAAGGAACACAAATACAGTAGGTCTCATTTCAGCACAATGGACAGCTCCTGCTCTCCTTTGCAGACAGATGCACTAATGGAAAGAAGCTTCAGAAGAAACCCTTAAATCACAGGGCTGCAAAGCTCAGACCATCAGTATTTTCTAATGATAAAAGTTGTGACAACTAAATATGCTAAATGTAAAGAAAACTACTGAAAATGAGGCATGTCTACAGCTGTAGCAGAATTTTCTGTGCAAATATTCCCAGAAAAAACAAGAATCCAGGTCAAAAGCTCATGGGTGTACACACTGCAGAGATTGGGCACTGAAGCCAAGTCATCACAAAGCTGACTTCATCCAAAGTGCGGTTGAAAATGTCTGCCACCTGATTGGCCAAAGAGGATTAGTAATGGATCGAGCAATAAGCCTCGTCACATGCTATCAGGTCACAAACAAAAAACAGTTTTTCCCTTTTGTCTAACGGAGGGACCACGTGACGTGTCACACACACACACACTACAAGTACTGTTTCCAGTTCTTAATTAAAAAAAAATAATAATTATTATAACACAGCACACACACAAAAAAAATGCCATTACATATTAAATTCTAATTGAGGGCATTTTCCCTCTTTTTCTTTTTGATGCATGTTTGTTTTTATTTTTTGCTTTAAGAGCAACTTAGACAGCAACCAATGAGTTTCCAGGTGGAACCTGTATATTTCAGTGCCACTGGAAAGTATTCACATCTCTACACCTTTTCACATTTATGTTACATATTCTTTGATAAGTCAATTAATTTTAGTCATATAGTGCCAATTCACAACAAATGTCTGAGGTTACTTTACATTAAAGAAAGTTATTTACTGTAATTAATTTATTCTAGTCAGATTAGTTATTAGTTATGAGCCAACTTGATTAAAAGGTTCTCCATCTAAGAATAACCAGAGCCTGGTCAAATGTGAGAGACCTGACTGACTGGGGTTTGAGAAGGCAGAGCATATGCACAAAAAACAAAAATACAGATGCACTGCTCTATTAACAGCATGCCACAATAGCTATTATAACATAACATGCAGCATGATTTAAAAAATCTGTTAATAATTTTTTCCATAACACTGTTTCCTCCATATTATTTCTCAAGTTTAAATACTTTTTAATGCAATACTTAAGAGAGATCCACAGTGGGCAACGTTTTCTCAAGCTGTATGGAGCTTATCCCACCCGTTGCTGCACACTGTTGGTCAGTTGGTTGAACAAAGATTCTTCTTACACTTACTATATGCTTACAAAAAGCTATTTAGCTATTTAAAAATATCTGTATAGAATAAATGGTCAGTCTTAGTGTGGAAAACAAACCTCCCAGCCCCCAAGCCATCATTTAAGATAATCCTATTTTTGAGCTATTAAACAGCCAGCTCCAGGTTAGCTTACCAAGCACATATTCAGGCCAAGCAGATGTTTACAAGCCAATAACAGCTTGGTAAATCTTAACAGAAAAGCAACTTATCAAACTGTCATTGAATTTAGGGAGCATTTGATTTATGTTTTGGCCAGGGTTAAATATTAGAATAAAAAAAAAAACAGCCATTGCTGTAATACACAACATGTTATATTACTTTAGCCTCAATGTGACTACATGTTGCTTTCCTGTTTTCAATAAAAGCTGCTTTATTTGAGCTATATATTTTGGTAAATATATTTTAAAACTGCAGTGTTTTAAAATACTGCACTATTTTCAAGGCTTTCAGTATTGTGCAGGGAAAAAGAAAATATAGCATTTTGGTATGCATTTTCTAAAAACATGCCTGATGTTAAAAGTTATGTTATATTGTTGAAGGAATGTTAACTGAGGAGTGAACGTCATGCAGAGACACAGACGTTTACAGAGGATGAATAGCAAGCTTGAGCAGAAAGACTAGCAGGATTACAAAAAGCTGCTTCAATTTATTCTTTTGACCTTTTAGCTTGCAACTGCTTTGAAGCATGTCAGAAATGTTGGGAGCCATTTTCTGTCATTGATAAAATCCTGTAAGACCGCTGTTAATTAGCGATGTTACAGGCACTAATTGCTAATTGAAGTAAAAAAAATAAATAAATAAATCACTTTTTTTTGCCTAAATAGCAACTTCAGTTTTAAATACATATCCACAATGTGTTCAATGTCTGCTAAGAGGCAAAAAAGACTTCTGAAGGTATTTCCATTTATAAACTATATCATTTTCCAGATTAGGTTTCTAGACTATTCTTTTTGTAGATTTTTATAATCATTTTACTTATGATATTACAAAGAGTTCAGAACAACTTAAAACTCAAATGTAAAATAATTTGCTGGAAAAAACCTCTGTTTTTCTAAAACCTGAAGGAAAAGACAAATACATCTGTGTCCAACCAAAATTGAAAGACATTTAAACATAAATCCATGTGAAAAGCTCTTTATAGAAATACATAAATGTATTTATATTCATGTATTTCTATTCATGAATGTATTTTTATACATTCATGAATAGAATAGAAGATGTATTTCTATAAAAAAATACATAACTTTAGATTTCAGACTTTATTAAAGAAGATAAAGACCTACATTGCTGAAAAGAAATAATTATATAGACTTGGAAAATGGTCAAATTATATACTTTTGCAGTTTTGCACAATTAGTAGATTACAGCCAAATAAGCATAGAAGATATTAAAGTTACACTTGGAAGCCTGTTTAATCTCCCCCCACCTCAACAGGTATGAGTATAGATTTAACAGCTCTTCAGCAGACAAGAATGTGAATATAGGCATGAAAATATCATTATGAAGCTTATTTTATAATTAGCAAATGTGTAAACATAAATAGAGCTGAAGGGCAAACAGTGAGGGAGTATAACTCACACTATTGCTACTACTGTGTTTTATATTACCTTATAGAACTCTACATATAAATAGCACTGTGTTTATTTAAAAAATAGATAAACAGTTAAAAGAACATTTTAGAAGAAGTACATATCTAAATTCAAACAAGAATTGTATCTAAAAAAGCCAATTTGCCATAGATGCAACTCACCAGATTTAGAGGAAATACAAAAGTAACAATGAAATTCAGGAATGGCTACTCTTCTCTCATAAAAAAAAGAGTTGGACCTCACTAGAACAGAAACCATCATGATTTATGTGCAGAGAGAGAAAGAGTTATCATTAAAAAGCACTTTCCCTCACCAGGGCACAGACGGTCTGCAGAAGGGCAAAAGAAAGAGAGATAGAGAAAACATCTAAAGTAGTGAGAATCAGAAAGAGAGAAAATAAAGAACAAAGAGGAAAACCAAGAGGATATCAGTAAAGCTGCATAAAAGGGAGTTTGTAATTGAGAGCTCACCCTTAGAGGGACAGCAGGAAACAAATGAGACCCGAAAGGATATTCTCGGACACAAAGCAGGGGGCTGACATGAAAAAAAAATGGTGAAATGTTACAGGAGGGCGTTTAAGTGGCGTCGCTTGGTGTATTTCATCAAAGGGAAACTTCACTGTTCCAAAGCCAAGTTGAGAGCATATTGAGGCCAGTTTAAAGCTCATGGCAACAATAACTGATTGAAAGTATTTAAAGGGGCAGTGTTATGTAAAACCAACTTTTTTTGAGCTTTACATCATGTTATGATGTTACTCTCTCATCAAAACCATATCTGGAGTGTTGCTTTGATTCTTTCATGTTCCTTTAATCTCCTATGGCAACCATTGAGGGGTGCCTAAATATTATTATATTATAGATACCGATGGAGGAAGGACGTTGGGCCTATTGCATGTGCTTTATCAAGGATTTCAGTGCTTGACTGCAAATTTGGACACATTTTGTTTATTTGAAAAAAGAAAACCTAATCAATGCTTTTCTTTATCATCACTCATTCTGAACTCATGTTCCTACTCATCTTTTACAAAGGATTAAATACAATAGTGGCAGGTAAAAGCTTTGAACTATATACACCTCAGTGTATGTAGTATGTCATTATTCTTTTTCTACTTGTATTTTATAATTATGAAATAACAAAAAGGATGCGAGTTCCAAATAAAAGGTTGGAAACTCTGGGTTTTGTATACCTAGTACATCTCTTCATAGTGCTACAAGCTAAAGAAAGATGATCATCTCAAAAACTTCAACTTGTAGCTTTTCTAATTTGTAGTAATCAGTTTTTTTAATCATTGTTTTATTTGTTGTTTCTCTCTGACCTTTCATAACTTCATTTGCAAATAAGGTTTGGCCATCTTCATAATCATAAGATCTCAAAATCCAAATACTGTAGTAGCTATTTTCATACGAAATTTCTTTAAACACTTCAAACCAGATTAAAAAAATGTTTTCAACCGTTTCACATTCACTCTTAAAACAATCCCAACTTTTTCACCAACTGAGTTTTTTCTGTCCATTTGAGTGATGAGGCAGGTGTAGACTAGCTGATGCTAAGGCCAAAGGTCTCCAGATAAGCCCTGCAGACCTGACTCAAGCCAAGCTGGTGGCAATTCAGGTCTACTAATCTGTTTGTTTTGTCTGTTTGAGAGACAGACTTGCGCATGCATGTGCGTCCGTTCGCTGAAACAATGGAGAGAGCTGTTTCACTGAGCCACGGTTGATGGAGGATAAGAGAGGCAGCGAGCAGCTCCAACGGGTCTCTGTAATCCATCATCATGAGACAGGGTCGGGAAAGAAACACACAAATCTGAGCACGGGCTCACGGAGTAAGGCCGAAGGGTTTACTGACCATGGCTGACTTACTGTACAAGGACCACACACAGTGAATTAACACAATATACACATGATATTTGGTTGGGGAACCATAAAAAATTAGTTTGAGTGCAGGAACCAGAAAAATTCTCTATAAAAAAAGTAAAACACAGGAATTCCTACTTGCAATTGTTGATACAACTAACTCACAAGAAACAAACACTTTAAACTTAACTTAGACTCGAGCCCCAGACTCAAACTCATAACAAACAAACAATCTTTTGTAACTTTACTAACAAAATGTGTCCTTTCTGATTTTGTGTATGCGGTGTGTAACGCTATGGTAACCTTACACACCGCATATACATGCCTATAAAAACCATTAATGGCAGCTTGCCAACATCAGACTGTTTTTATTTGAAGCTACCATTGAGCAAGTATTTCCAGTGAGTAATTTATCACCAGGGGGCATTCAATAACTATAGGCTATTAATGGTTCATAGCAATATGTCTACGTTTGCCGTAGCATCACTGTGCATTAAATTAGTTCTCATCACACCTGTTTTTTGTTCATAAATGCATATTTATATTCAGATCTTAGTAACTTTCAAAATAAAAAGTAAAGTAGTGATTAAATCTGTGCAAAAATATTTTTATATGATAAATAAAATGTGTGAAAAAGATAAAGATAAGGATGCTGGATGTCCATTTAGCATCCTTATAACTGACAGCACTACAGTGTTGCAGGCAGACTAGATGGCACAACTATAATATTTGGACTTGACCCTCGATGTCTTGAGATTTGATTGGAACGTCCCCACAAACACTCAAGGCTTAACTTGGGCATGGAGAACTGAATTATAAATTGGAAATATCTGCTTTAAATTGTATGTTATATTTAAAAGAGTTACATTTTTAATCTGAAGTTTGTCCAGACCTCAACTGCTCCTGCAGTAACTCTGTGAACTTATCACTTCAGTTTTATTTTAGATTTGACTGGAAGCCAACACAGTCGAGCCAGTTGAGACTCGTGTTGTTTGACATAAAGCAGACACTGTGAGAACAATGTGATGTGAGATCTGTGCCTTTAAAAATAACACTTGAAGAGAATAATCTGGAACTGCAGCTACGATGAGTGGTTATTACTATAAGCTCCTTTTCACACAATCATCTTCAAGTCTTTTACACTGGGAGGTTTGTCATAGTTACAAACTATAGACTTTATTCATCCCACACAAGATAAATTAAAACTACATTTCCAAATACCAAAAAGTACAAAACATTTTCAGTGGAGACTGTTTTGAAGATAATACAAGAAATTCAGGTTCCCAGAAAATGATTATGTCAAATGTCAAACTTGCTCACAAAAAAACAATTTGTAAGAAAAGGTCATTTCAACACAAAGTCCATTCTCAAATATCACTGCACTTTGTCAGCTTGTAGCCTTGAGATCTTAGTCTTTTCTCTAGGAGGGCCAGACATTTGTCGAAATGACTCCAGTGGTGAAGATGGAGAACTCTGCTCTGAAAGCTATAATGCTGTTTAAAGCTTTAGAGGCCAACATTCCTCCAGAATCCTGTTTCATAGTTGGAACACCATTATATCCGCAGTTGCACACTAATTGCCAAATTATTCCAACTCACATCTCTATCACTTTATATCTGTAAGATAGGACAGCTCAATACCATAGGACAATTAATAGACCGAGCCACTCTGCATGCATATTCTCTAGACATTAGATTAATTTAAATGGGGCTGGGGGAGGTTGAGAAAGAAAGGCAATGCTAGTAATGTGCATCGGAGAGTCTGAGGGGTACCACAATGAGTCACTGCCAGGTAATCAAACATTCTGAAAGTGAAAACGCTTGCGGGAAGAACAAGAATAAAACCTGGCAATGTGCTACAAGATATTAATCTTCATTGTGCTACAAGCAGACATGTTATAACGGAAGGATCTAGCACTAAAGGAATTTTTAACAAAATTTATCATGGTACCTAAGAGGATGGTTGTGTAACAAATGTCCTGCATCGCATCTACAAGTGATTGATTGACTGCTGCATTCAGAAAACACGAATGGCCAATCATTCAATGAGTACTTTGGATAGTAACAAATATTAGTGACTCACAGCTCCAATGCAATCACTAAAACATTGTTATTTATATAAAGCTCCTAATGACCAGAATGCAGCTCATTTTAAATAATTGCATTCATAAAGTTTCACTTAGGTTTCAGAGCAATTACCTCTCAGACTTCAGGTATACATTGGATTGCTGTAGCATCGAAAATATAAATTTGCAGTACAGTAGTTTTCTGTGGTAATTATCACCACCCTGAGATTGAACTGCATTTACCAATGTAAAAATAAATGAACTGGGTCGAAATGTACTCCTGAAAAAGGCCCTAGTAGGAAGATACTTTTTTATTTGCCAGGACATTTTAGGAAGAAGACTGCCAACCATTTCCAATTGTTATATTATTCATTAAAAGCAAAAATATCAGACCATTATGTTCCAAAGCAAAGTAAAGGCAATCACAAGATACATTTATTGTTATACCATTATTGCACTATTATGCATCAGTCTTTTGTTTCAACTATGTTGGAAGACAAATTCCATTTCCAAATACCATTCAGTTATTTGTACCAAAATTCCATAGTAAAATGAAACTCCCTCATTGTCTTTACACACAGGTACCACTGTGGTATTTGATCACCAGTATACCAGTCTGCCACGAATCTTTTAGTCATTGTGAAAAATACTGCCACATGACTGCTATAGCTCTCACATGTCATGTAAGCAGTGCAATGTGTGCCACTACAACAGAACCCAGTCGAATGTTGCCAACAAGCTTCAACTATACCATTACACGTCGTCAGGTTTTTTTTGTGTGTGGTTGTTCGGAAGTGCTAACTGCTAGCTACACATCTTTTAGCATCAACTGCTATTTTTTTTTTTTTTTTACTTTGAATTGCATCACTTTTTAGAGCATAATTTGTCCTTTTGCCATCAGCTGTTCAGCAAGTCATTTTTGGTGGATTTGTAGGCTATCCAAACACTTTTCTGTACTTTTTCTGACCTCTTTTTACAGTTTTGTCCAACGAACTGAACCAATGTGTCACTTATTATAACTGTTTATAGTTTGCTAAAAGTAAAACAGAAAAACTACATTCACAACATGCTGTGTGAGATTTTGTACCACATTAAAATGTGCTACAAAATGCTGACAGAAAGTTGTATAAAGCCCTTCTTACCTAACTCATTGATGCAAAACATAAACCTTTGTTTATTAAGTAGACACTAGTAACACTAATGCTGAGAACAACCAACACAGTCTCACGTATTTGAATTTCTTTTTTCCTAAATTCTTTGTCATATCTGGGTTACATAAACGCCCCCTTTTCTCTATCTTTTGGCTTTTACTGATGTGGCTTTATTTGGGTAAAATTGCTCTCACCCACAATCACTAGTTAAGGTCTATTTAACAAGGGGAACATGAAGCCCTGATGTATTTTCCCCTCCATGCAGAGCGCATATACGCAGGACATGTTGTGGTTCGATACAGAGTGTGGATGTCCTAACCAGCCTAATGCGGTGTTAAATGACTTGTTACAACCACTGACAGTGTTTTCCAAGCTGCAGGGGATGCATGAGTAGCACAGGAAAACTCTGGATGTCTAATGTGGAATACTAAAGTTCCCCAGGTACAAACACACACACACTACGAAGTTGGCTATAATCAACCTTCGGCCACTGCAGCACGCAGCATGATGAATAGCCACCACAGCCAGTTATACTTCCAGTACAGCAGATGTGTGGTGTATGTGTGTGCAGAGCCAAGGGAGGGAGGCAAAGTAGGCCAGCATGAATATAAAATAACCCCTGCCAGGCAATGATGTGGGCTACAAGAAGGAGGAGAGCAGTATGTGCTTTTTTCTCTTTTCTGCATGCGTATATATGAGTAGAAGTGTGTTGCCAGAGAAAATGTGCAGATGAAAGTGGATGGAGGAGAGTAAAACTATGGTTTAGCAAGTGCGCTCGTTTATCAATACACTCAGCAAGAAGCACAAAAACATCAGGTGACTCCAACAAAGCAGCTTGTTAGAATTTGATTATTTCTGCTGGTTAGGGGTGCCAGAGAGAAACAAACATACACAATCATACACACGCACCCCTACTGGGTGTACAAATCATACTTTGTACACCCAGAGAGATGTGTACAAAGCCACATCAGTGTCTGAACACTGGTTTTGATCCAAATGCTGTGTGTGAAGATTCCATACAGCTCCTGCCTCCCCAGTGAGGCAATCACAACCATCCAATGTGCACTAACCAGAAAACACACACTCACAAAATAAAAGAGCCAGACACAATGGCATGAAACAGACAGTAACAATAGTGAAGAAACAATGCCAAAGGAGCAAGACAGAAGGGTTCACGGTAATCAGCATTAAAATGTATCTTATTGTAACACACATATATAGAAATAAGTATATAAAAACAACTCATTTTAACTCTTCTAAGCTGTTAGCAGCTGCTGACAACCATTATCTAAACGATAGCTTTAACTAAACTGTTGATGCAAACAACTGCTAAATTTCACGCAATCAATACAATACATACATAACTATGAGTAATGGTTTATTTTTCATTTTAATCCAATAAAAATATGCTGGATTATGTTATTTCCTTTTTATTTTACAAATTTTTATTAATATGGCAAAACTGTGGTGTTCATACACAAAGTTATATGCTAATTTTAAGGAGAGTATCTTATGATTGTATTTAAGTCTTAAGCTTCATGCAAATTATACAACAGTGTAAAAAGCAATCCTATTTTTGTTCAAATGGAAAAAAATAACTTCCTGTTCATTACACAATCAAATCAAGATCTACATTTCAGCATCTTTTACATTAGTACCAAGGTATTATAAGTTTATTTTACTGGAGATAATAATAGTATTTCATACTAGTTGGTGCTGGCTTTCAAATGAATTAATAACCCTAATTATTTGGAATGAATAATAAATGTTTAAAACATTTAATTTGAAAACCAGTTCTAAAATTAACTCCTAAAACATAGCATCTGGTAAAAAGTAACTTTGGCATTCAAACAAATGAGTTTTCTATGTAGTTTAAATGTCATTTTAGCTGTTGCACTACTCTGTTCCACAGTTCCAGGCCTCTAAGCCTTGTGTCAGCTTCCCCCGTCCCTTTCTTCGATTCTCCACCCCCGGGTACAGAAGGCTCAACAGACAGAGGTGATGGCAGCCATATGGTTCCATCACCAGGCTTTCTGTCAATGTGGGAAAGGAGAAAACGCGTAGAGGAGAAACCAGAGAGTGATGACACAGCAGAGACCTCCATTACCTCAACATAATAGGGATCATTCACCAGCGGCTTCACCCAGCTCAAGAGTCAGGGAGAGAGGGACCAGATTACGCTCAGGGGTGAGGAGGACGTGTATGTGCTTTGAGAGGATAAAGGAATGGAGAGAGGTAGCTAGAGGTGTCGTCACACAAGGATGGGACACTTTACTTTGCGTTCTTTTCCCACTTCCAGACGGGAGACCTCACTTAAAATCTCACACGGCTTATCCTCGGAAACAAATCCGACCATCTGGAAATGGAAGCTAACAAGAGGATAAGGAGGAATTTAGAGGAGCAGAGCAGAATTTAGGCGCTTTAGAACATAAAGAAGAATGTAGGGCTTCTCACATGTGCTCGAAAATTTAGCAGAAAAAAACTATAATTTGAGTCAAAAAGAACAGCAGTGATCAGCATTCCTTCTCAAAAGGAATCATTTTGGTCCAAAAGCTGATAAAAAAAAGCTGCTATTAAGAGGATTTGGGAGTGACGGGGTGTACAATTTAAGGGGCAAGTTGAGATTTTAGTTTTTAATTGGGTGCTTTAAGGTATTAGTCGAGGAAAATATCTTTCTTGATTTGTACAACCAGCCTGTGTTGTTGAGCTGCAACTGCAAAACCTTGATTTCACAGATGCTATGCTAACAAGTTTGAAGCTCGCCTTCCAGCATGACAGGTAACTGATGATGAGGAGGAAAGGTCCAATTAAAAGTCAGCATGTCAAGCTTTCATTAAAGTGCTTTGTGATTTGTTAAAAACTGTGTACGCTGTTTCCATGAGTCTCCTGCTGCATTTCACTCCCCTGTCACCAGGAGCAGAGAGGAAGGGAAAGCAGCGATACCCATGGTGTGATGAGGCTCCGCAGGGGGCTCCGAGCTCATCAGACCCCCATAGAACATCATACAGCTGGACCTGTGCCACACTTTAGATGAAAATAACACCGGAGGGAAATACGGAAGACTTTTCAATATTCCCTGTGAATCCTCCTCATCATTTCCCTTCCTGAGGTTCACAGTCTTCCTCCCAGTATTGCTTTCGACAGTTAAGATAAGAGTCCATCACGCTTCAGCTTTTTTTCTTCCATCTATCACTCTGTCTGGATCCCTCACTCCGAACGGCGCACACACAGGGGTCAGGACAGCCCAGCTGTGTGATAGATAGTGGAGTCATTCATGACCTTGCAGCAGAAACCACACCCTCTGTCCTCCATTTCTACACACATGTGTATGTGAAAGTGAAAGGGAGAAAATGGAACAGTGTGTGTGAAGGAGTTTAAACGGCAGGTCAGTCTGCGTTAAAATGTCTCTTGTGTTGCCCCTTGGGTCAAGAGTAGCACTGCTCTCACTGTTTTCTAATGTTACATGACTATGGACTCGATGGGCAAATCGCAGAAAATTTCAGTTTCATTTTAATGGAGACTTTTAGTGAATCATCTAAATGGGACTTTTGAGATAAGTCTGTTTTATTTTTTGATTAACTTTTTGGTTTTCTGTTTGCAGGAAAATTAGCCTGACATTCAGTTTTGCACCTTCCCTTCATTAGATAAATTGTTCTGCTGATTTACCAGAATAAAGTCAAAATATGTAGACAAAGCACTTCATATTTTCCTTCTCAATTTCAAAGATCTTTGAGAGTATATAATTACCTACCAACTTAACAACTTCTGTGGTAGGCAATTACATAAAAAACAATTTTTCTAGCCAAAACATGACATTTTAAAAGCATAACTGATGATATTCATTTCTACTTTTATACTATGAAACTACTTCTGAAATTTAATATGCAAAATAAAAAAGGGAATGTAAATCATGTATGACAAAGAAATACTGCTATTACTAAATTTATATAAAACTTAAAAATATATTTTAATGTGAAAGCTGACAAAAAAAATTGCATTAAAAAAACAGGATTTTGCAATTACTCACTGAGAAATCAAGATGTTAATTTAAACTTAAGCAAAAAGATATATATCTTCTAAAATCAATCAGCCATAACGTAACCAGGATAGCTCCATGAAATCTTGACTTCTTTAACCTAAAAGCTATTCATAAAAAAACACTTAGAGGTTTAATGAACTAAGATCAAATTATAGAGTCACTTATGAGTAATTCAAAAAATAAAAGTATAATTTCACAGGATTGTTCCCCATCAATTTAATATGAATAAAATGTTTGAGATTAATACCACAGTACATACTTGGTCCTCTAAATTACTCAATTTCAACCATATAACTTAAAAAAACATAACATGTAACTAAAAAGAGTTGGCTATTAAAAAAATTACATTGGCATAAAATATGCTGTTATTGTACAAAATAGCAAAACATAATTTAATAAAACATTCAATTGCATTAGTGGTATGCTCATCATCTGCTCGGCTAACTGGGCACACAATGACCCACTGTTTCCCCCTGCATGGTCATTCAAAGAGATTACAAGCGCTGCAGGACATAGGTGTCTCATGCTTTAAGTCTGCAGCCACAGGGCAAGCCTGGAAAACACTTTGATTGCACTCGGTTTTGTGGAGTTGTTCAGACCACCCTGGGGTGCCTGCCATAGAAAAGATTTTGAACATGGCTGACAGGTTCTTTTGAAATCTTGCGAGTTATACCCCAGCACAGCACAGCAAACTGTCACGCTTTGCTGAGAACATGAGAAAATGCAGTAACATATCTCCATTTTATCACCCTGCCTTCTTCTAATATTCATTTTGCCTCTATTTATTGAGCTAATTTGGTGACTCTGGGTGTCCCAGACTCTGATTTATTAGTGGAGTCTGACTAGTGGCCGTGGACTCAGGACCTTTGTGTTATTACAGCGAGAGGACAAGGATAATGAAACGCTTGCTGCCAGAGTTTCAGTGGGACCTCTAAATGGGCTTAGGTGGGGACAGAGTGCAAGAACACATTCACCTTTCCAAGGAGGATTTGAAATTAAAAAAAAAAAAAAGATCTGTTACAGGGTCTCAGTCAATTTCTATCCAACACAAACCAACACTTTTGATTCTAAAAAAAGCGTCCCCGCTAGATAAAGCCACCTATAAATAAGCACACCTGGTGCCGTTTGAAGGCTCTCAAAGTGACAAGGCTGACTGTAGACGAATCTGAAATATGTTGCAAGTCTTCACGTAAAGAAAATATGTGACAGCATGCTTCAGATAAAGAAGTCACACATGCCAACCCTTTTGTCAACAAACACTGCTACTCAGCTGGATTCCTCCTGTAACAATAGGAAGCATCACAACATGTCAAGTAACGAAAGGCTGTGAGTTGAAGCGACTGACCATTATCTACTCAGTGAGCAGGAAAAAAGGGAATGTCTTCCAAAGGGACGGCACAAACAGTAAATTGGTCCATCACTACACCATGAAGTTGTCTATACTCCAAAATACCTCTTCAATTGAAGCTTTTTCCCTTAAACAGAACTATCGAGTCACCAATTAAATGCCTCCAGGTCAACAAAAAAAGAGGTCTGAAACCTGAAAGTAGAATAGTGCTAAGAGTTTCTCTGAACAGACTCAAGGAATCTATAGATCTCTTTTCATTCATCTCATCACTCCTCTACCTTTTTTATTGCTCAACATTAAAAGTGAGGGGGGAAAAAAATCACTGATTCTAAAATTCACTCAGACTGGCTTTGGACTTTTGCATAAAACAAGACAAATGAAGGAAATTGTTGAAAACAAGAGTGTAATAAATCTTTTACTCTTAAAATAGTGTTAGGTTTTAATATTACATCAGCCTGAAAAAAAGCCACGCTGCATCTCTATTTATGACTTTTATTTTAAAACAAGAAAAGCAGTATTTGTTTGAGTTCTCGTGTTGTGCTGGAAATGCCAGCTAATAAAGACTGGTCAACAACACCTGGTTGCAAAAGCATTAGAAAAGTTGCTAATGACTCTAAAGGTGAGTCTTAAGTAAAATCACCATGGTTTCTCATTCAAGTAAAAATTTCAAACAAAAATATATAAGGTGATCTTATTACTTAGGCAATAATTGCTCCAATTTCTCCACAAAATGAAAACATTATGCTAAATTATACACCTAAACAAAAGTATTTTAAGTAAACATTCTTACTACACTAGACGCTAGATCTTACTGTAATCTTGGATTTTATAGGGTAACACAAACAGTGTGGCATTGTGTGCCCAGTTAGCTGGGTGGTATTATAGTATTATAAAGTAAAACTGACTTTTTTTAGCTTTACATCATGTGATAATGTTATTGCTTCATCAAAAACATACCCTGAGTTTTGCTTAGATATTTTTCAAAGCTGAAGTCTCCAGGCTTTGGAGCCACAAAGAGCAGCAATTTCCCCACGCAGCTCCTTCAGACTAGCCAGCAGCAATTAGAAACTGCAAGTCTGCTGAGCTCATCATACTAACTATTTTTCAATTAAACATTCCTAAGAATAATGTTAAAGGCTTAATAAAGGAGCATGTTTTGATGTCTGAAGGCAGAGTGTTTTAAAGAACAAGACTTTCTTAAAGAGACACAGGCCTAATTTCAAGGCGCTAAATTACAAAGTTATTTTATACATACAGCATTTTTATAACAAATGAAGGTAACTTAGTTATTTGATTATGCTATTAGAAATAATACTATGTGGCTGGAAAACAAACAATACTACTTTTTTAAAACAACATTACTTTGGGGCATCAAGTGGTGCTGCCAGAATTTCACTGGAATTTTGAAATCGGCTTTGATGGGGACCAAATATCATGAATCATCTCACCGTGGGAGGTGCATGTATCGCTACAGGCCTAGTAGAGCAACATAGGGACCTTATGTTGTGCTAGCAAGAATAAAACTGAAGTGATTACATGTAATGGCCTTTAAAAACCACAAGACATCAGCTTAAAACCCATTTGGGACATTTGATAATAAACCACATGAATTTTTCACCCATCTGTTCATAAATCAAGCTTAATCACTTATTTCAAAACAATGGAGGTTCACGGATGCACATGTTTTTCAATCATTCTAGCTGCTTATCGCCCAGTCTTTTAGGCTTTTGCTGATACTAATATAGATACCAGTAGAAAGACTTATCGAAAAACAAGCAAAAAAAAAAAAAAAAAAAACAAAGACTAGGAGTTTCAGAGAGAGAAGAGCTGTGGTGGAGCAGTCCGGAAGTAGAAAACAACACCAGGAGGTCCAGCGTCTGGATGCAGGCAGCCAAAGAGTAGCGTTGCCGTGACAACAGTGATGCCGTGTTGATGATTATAGCCGAGCAGCTTGCAGCCAGAACTCGACAAACATTGTCTGTATATGTAATATATTTATTCAGCTGCACTGCATGTAAAATGAAAATCCTTTTTCTATGACATCATTCCTCTCCGTCATTTGGAACAAACAGTGTGCACCTTCTTCTGAGGTATTGCTATTACTGACAGACCAGCCACTCACCTAAAACACAGTGGGATCTGATCAATACAGCATCGGTGAGCAGAGAATGTGGCTGCTGTGGTCTCCCACATTGACAGAAATAATGGATCAGCTTTTGGGTCACAGTGGACTCATTGTACCAGCAGCATGACCACTGAGGTTTCCTGCCTCTGCACCTCTTTGTTTCAAGTCTTTTAATTAAAGAGCTGGGCAAGAGAATTCCCTAACAGGCTTAGCTATTGGCAGCCCTGCAACCAGGACTGATTGTTCAATTCAGGATTTAGTCAGTAAAGCTTTGTGTGACCAACACATAGTGCTTTAATTCGTCAGGGTGTCAGGCCCTTGTGTGTGTTACCGCATCAGAGCGGGATTCGCAATTAAAGGCATCGGCCTTGATCTGAGGGGAAAAAAGGCAGGTGTTTGCCTAAAATACTTGAGAGTGTGTTTCAGCTGAATGCTCTGATGAGCTTTCACTGATCTGATGTGGACCAATCCAGAGTCCCTTCCTCTTCCGCTGCATCAGCTGGTGATTTCTGAGCACATAGCCACTGCAGCATCCTACCTCCTCCTCCTCCTACTCGATCTCTCCTCTCCTCCCCCACTCTCCTTCAACCCCTCTCCACCTGCTTTTAAATGCATGGTGCTGCCCTGCCAACCCAAACCAGTCTGTGCATGCAGCATCACTCCTCTCTGTCCCTTCCAGAAGGAGACAAGATTGGAGTGAGCAAGCAAAGCCCCTCCACTGCACACAGCAGCACCAATAGTTGATTGAGAGATAAGAGGCAACCTGAATCAGGATGGCTCAAGGTATCCAGTTGGAGAGAGAGAGAGAGACAGAGAAGAAAAAAAACACAGGCCTGTGCAAACACAAATCCCATGAAATAGGAACTGGCTAGAATCCTAAAATCTAAAAACAGATGCTTGGATCATTCAACTTGTTCTTTTACAAGAGAATCGATAAGGCTCAGAGGCTGTTTCTTGTAGTAAATATATGCAGCACCACTGCATGATGCATGGAGGAGGTGGACACAACCTACACAGACATCCTGTGTCTTCATAAAGCTCCACATGACCCATGTCTGCTGTACATTTTGGCTGTTTCGTAACAATCCACACTAGTCATCTCAGTAGCCTCGGCTGGATTAAATCCTCTCTGATGTGCTGTGCTGAACAGGCCCAGCATTACCGACACAACCTCTGATGGAAGAGTAAAGACGGGAGGAGGGGGGGGGTGGTTGCAACCTATATCAGCTCCATAAATAACAGCATTGTGAAGCACAGTAATATAAACCACTAAACGCTTCAAAGCTACCAACACATCACTCCCTTTGCGCACAGGATGCAGCGCCCTGCCTGCCTGCTTGCAACAAAAGGCCTGTGCATATTTTTTTTCCTTCATAAACGCATACGGATGTCGGTGGATAGCATAAAGCTAAGTCGGGCCTTTGTCCGATGATGCCGGATAAGTGCGTCTCAGAGGTGACACATCAGGCATGCATGCATGCGTGATTCTGCCCGAATTAAAGCCGTTTGGGTCATGGTGTTGTGCGCAAAATCGTCCGTTCGTCCCCCGCATCACTTCGGGTTACAGATCGGGGTCAGGAGAATAACCACAATGCATTGTGTCCGGCGTCCACCACTGCTTCTCTGGATAGATCTGTTTATGTCTTTCCTCCGAACAATCTGGTTATTTAGTCAACAATGGCTGGTGATTAGACAAACCTCAAAGCCCCTTGTGGAGTCACATGCCTCTGTCTGCCTCTACAATAATACAGGCTCGTTTATTCCGCTACCTAAAGCATTTTTATCTGCAGAAATTGTTAAAAAGGCGACCGTTTACATACCCTGAACAAATAAATGACATCATCGCCTGAAAGCCACACAACCAAAAGGGGGGAGTGAAGGAAGCTTCGTAAATAAAACATTGCGAGTTGGGGCGCAGTGATTCTACTGTTTTCTATGGCTTCCTCTGTCTTTCTCTGTCTGTTTTCCCCAGCATTCCTCGCATCCACTCACCAGGTTCAGCACCGTCTCCACGATGTCCCGGTTGCTAACCTCCCCAACCTGGATCAGGCCCACCAGCACGGCGAATTTCATCTGGATATTCCTAATCGGAACCGCGGGGTTGATCACCCCGGCCGGGAGAACCATGGAGCCGGCCGCAGACACCATCTTTTCCCCGGTGGAGCCGGAGCCAGCGCCCGCGGCGACCTGCTGCTGCGGCGGCGGCGGCGGAGCGGAGGAGCCCGCCGGCGGAGGAGGAAGAGGGGGATGCGAGTCTTGGTCTGTGTCCGTGAGCGAGGAAGCAGAGCCCGGTGGTGCTGAAACCGGCGTCTCGCTCGACATTTCCCCTTGGAAAACAGGGAGGAGAGGAGCGGTCGCCGCTGTCTCTCACACCTGCTTTACAAGCTCGGGCGTCTGCTGTTGTTCAAAAACCATCCACTGAGGAGTGAGAATAAAAAAATAAAGAAAAAAGAAAAAAAGAAAAAAAACAAGAAGCCCGGTGTTTTAAAAATCCTCTGAATTCACTTTATCCACTTGAAAACATGTAGGGATGCATAAGGCTAGAGGAAAAAAACTACAGCGCCTTGACAGAAGCCTGTGTTCCTATCTCTCTTTCTCTCTTCTGTCTCCCCCTCTCATTGGCAGGTTGCAGTCAGTGCGGTGATTATGGCAAGGCGACATATCATATAATTTGAATTCTCCCCACATTTCAACCATAGATAAGGCAGGTCGCACCACTAAACAATCCAAATAAGTTTCAAATATCTCGAAACCCATGTTTGAAAATACAGAACCAATGAACTGGCAAGGCAGGATTTTATTAACAGAACCTTTAGCAAGTTGAATTTATAAAGAATAAAACCAAGCAAATTTATGTTCAGCACCAGTTTAAAACGGATTATGTGGCTTAGTTCTCAGACTAAGAACAATTTGGGGTAACAATTTGTAAACTGCACCCTAAGTCAAACTGATGGAGTCTGTCTTGAGCACAAACTGTATTTACGTGCTGTTTTACAATATAACTAAATACAATGTGTCAGATTAGAAGCTTTCTATTATCTTCTAAAGCGAGTTATTTTTTTCATTTTCAAGGAATATTTACTTCATCTTCAAATATAAAATACTTAGACTAATCAAACATATTCTGATGATCCTAACATAGCAGATGTAATATAAAACTGAATTTAAAACTTGTGGGACCTTTGATTCAGTTCACCTGTCTCTGTTATTGCTTTTGCAGTTTGGTTGTTTGGTTACATGTGGAGAGACAGAAGGAGAAGGAGGACTGAAGCAAGAACTGCCACAATTGTTCATATTTATAGTCTGGTTTGTCAATAAATCCAAACTACTAATGTGAAGTTCATAATTTCCATTTATCAATGTTAATTAAGGTGAAGTAAGTCAAACCAGGTTGTTAAATATTTCCACTCAGATACACTATATGTGAATTTCATATGTGAATAAACACAATCATGGTTTTGTTAATGTGCAATGTGATATGGTAAACTTTCAAGTTGCTGTTGTCTTTTCAACAATAACTCCATTTACAATGATAGGAAAGTCAAATATTGTACCTTTTTTTTACTTAAATTTTGCTGTCTGCTAAGAGTCAGAACCTGGTCTGCATCCACAAAACAGCCACAATTTTAACTTTAATGCAAAGAGATAGCATTTCAGTTTGCATAGTTTACAAAGAATGTGAAAATGAAGTAAATCAGGAATGTACTAAACTGACAACCACATTGTGCATTCACACCATTTAACTGCTTGCATTTTTTATGAACTATGTCACTTGTTTCTAATTGAAAATGTTTAACCTAAAAATCACTGACTAATGACCACTCAATGTGAAGAGAAAAAAGGTTTGATGTCAGTAAAATGATGCTCAATAAAAATCCATCAAGTTAAAAAAAACTGCATTATCGAGATGCACAGCACTGATACCTTAGCTTTGTGTTAAAATGACTTATTTAAGAAAATTAATTATCTTTTTCCATTATATCCAATAATGGCAGCATCTTGGTTTGATGCAAATCTTAATAGGAAAACCCATATTTTCCCACTTCATAATCTCATTCACAAGTCATCAAAAGTTATAAAAAAAACTGATGTGGACGTGTCTGCGAAACAAACATATCCAATGTTGCCAATAAATCTTAAAACTAAGGAGCATTTAGATTTTTTTCATTAGGATTATATGATATGTTTATTGTATTCTTTTTATTTTGTAGATATCTTCAACCAAGCTATTTATGTACAAATTTTCACTTGAGATTTTTTGTTTTATTTCATTGCATAATTATGACATTAATTTAAAATCTTACGAATAAAACACAATACCCATCAAACTTAGGCGACTAGTGCTACTGTCTCTCAAATAATAGGAGTTTGATTATGTGTTACAATTACCTTCCATAAATGGGTCCATGTTGACGCCCCCTGTGTGCGGCATGCGCACTTCAAGGCTCCCTGGGAGGGTATTGAAGCAGAATAACATGGAGCCATCCATGCATGGGTTCATGTAGAGCACAGACCTGCAAGGAAATGCTTGGTTTTTGTTATGACTTTTAAAATATATTTTCCTAGTAAATAGCAATTAATTGTTCAGGCAAATAAACTGTAACACAGAATGGGAAAATAACCAAACAATAACTCAGTTGGGGTGAGCGCAGGGGCAATTCAGGTAGAGTTCAGTTTAGGGCGTGTGATTTCCAGCGAGAGACTGTTTATATATTTAATGCCAGAATGGAATATGACTACTCTGAAGCCCAGTTATTTTGCACACAGATGCAGTCAACAAGTTTATCAGATAAAAATATATTTTGACCTTCACTTTGGGTTATTTAATAAGACAATTAAATGGGAAAAAATTAAAACATTTTTTTTTGTAATTTTGTCAAAACAGTAATTTTTTGTTGGCCAATTTAAACCATCTCTTTAAAACAATACAGGCATGTCTAGGAATTTTACATGTTTTATATTTGTATTCTTCCATCCATCCATTTTCTAACACTGTTGACCCTTGTGGGGTCGGGAGGAGAGCTGGATAACTATCTCCAGAAAAAAAACGTTTCAGGCAAGAGGCGGGGTCAATTTGGACAGGTCGCCAGTCCATCGCAGGGCAACACAGAGACACAGAGGACAAACAACCATGCACACACCCACTGAATAAAGATTCAGCAGTACATGGCATCTTTGAACATTAACTTACAGGTAAAGCCAATATCCCACTAACACTCCAAGTTGGTTACAGAGGCCATAACGTCAGCAACCTGCGTGTGCATGTGTGTGTGTACATAAGGTTGTTTTGTGCACCATGTGCTCTTCAACAGGGCACATCTGCTGGGTAGGATTTGCTTTAACAAGGAGGTTATGAGGGCTGATTTGTTTTTCTCTCTGTGCCTGTCTGTTTGTTGGAGAGTATTTTCATACAGGCAGATATGTTTCTTGCATGCATCCCTCCTTATCTTTTTGAATTACTGACTGCTGACAAGGGCATCAAGCTGTGGCTTATAGCTTTTGCACTTTATATATATATGTGTGTGTGTGTATGTCTCATCTGTGTGACCAAGTTACATCATTAGTGAACTTCACAGATGAGCAGAGATCGTCTCATTTTCTCCTCAGCCCCAATCTTCAATGTAGGAGAAACTGAGGGAGACAATCACACACTCTGCTCTGCACACATCTGCTACACACTTCCCCTCGCACCTCCAAGAAGCTATTTCTCAAACTAACACATGGCATGTAGCTCTCATTCACGCTCACACTTGGATTCACACACATGTGCACAAGCACAATGGCAGGTTCCCTCGCACACAAACACATTCCTCTTTGTTTCCAGACAAAGGCTCAACTCTGCAGCTCTGTCATGACTCTACAAAGGACTCCATCATGACAGAAAGTGGGTTCCGACTAGTGATTGGATGAAAAGCATCAGCGTTGTTCAACCTTCTTGCTTTTCTTAATCTCCCGTTTGTCTTCTGCATCATGTCTTTCCTTTCTAGATGTGCTGCTCTTGCAGTCAGGAAGGTATTTGTCTTCCAGTTCCATTTTATCTTGCAGCATCTTTCAGCATAATGCCGCTTCTGAGAAGAGGAGGACTTGGTGAGCATCATGCAGATCAGAGGTGACACATGTCAGAAAAGATTTAATGACTGGAAGAGATGCATTAAATGGATTTGACTGGTCATTATTTTATTAACATGAAATAACTAACAAGATTTCCAGAGCTGAAATGTAAAATTGTAATTTCCAGGTTGGCTGTTGTTAGGATACAGAGATAAACAGAGACAGTGATGGAAATGCAGGTAATAACTTCCTCTTTTCACAGACAAATGTGAGTCATCAGCAAGATGGCTGTGAGTTAGTGCGTCCATTTGCACTCCACTGTGTAATTTGTGTCGATATTTGTCTGTGTGTGAGCAGGAGCGAGTGATAAAGATGGAAAATGTTCTGATTACAGAAGTGAAAAAACATCAATTTTCTGGGACTTCCTGCAATTTGTCAGCAAAGTAATTATATATAATTTTGGAGAATTTGTTACCTGATAATTATTTATCCACTCCAATATATTAGCTGACGTATGGTAAAAACATACATTGAATTTTAATTCTTCATGTATATTTTATTTGGTTAAAATAAGCATACAAGCATTTCCTTGTTAGCACTGCAGCTAATGCATTGCTATCCTAATTTGAGACTGATTTATTCCTACATTCTTACACATTTCAGATAATGAAAGAAGATAAAAACAAATTTAGTAAATATAAAATGTAGCTTTAAAAAAATGAATTTATGAAGAAAGAAATACAAACCAGTCTTCTCCAATTTCAAAAAGTCATTACCCTCAAAATATAACTTCAGTTTGTCATCAGCTACCATCAAGATGTGCGACAGCGTTGATTTTCTGAAAGACTTTAAATTTCAATTTGCCGTTTATTGGGATTCGAACTCATAATTATTAGCATCACGTTGTGACAAGCTGAGCTAACCGGGACATACATATCATTGAGTTTTCATCCAATTATCTAAAACCTATATGATCTTACCACAATAAAAATTTGAGATAAGTGCTCATATTCTAATGTTTTCAAAATCAACATGCATAGTGGTTCAATTTAAAGCCTTCTGCTAATTTTAAGTGCTGATTTTCCAAAAGTCTTTAAATTTATTGGGAATCGAACCCATGACCTTAGGATTATTAGCATTACGCTCTGACAAGCTGAGCTAACCATGACTTATTGCTGAGTATAAACCAATTTCATTTACACTTAGATTATTTTGACCAAAGTGCTCATATTCTAATGTTTTTCAAAATCAATCTGCAGAGTGTTCTGATTTAAAGCCTTTCTTTGAATTGCCTATTTTGTTCCCTTGCCCTTTATTATTTTATGTGTTGATTTTCTAGAGTCTTTAAATTGCAATTGAACCCACGACCTTAGAATTATTAGCAGCATGTTCTGACCCACTGAGCTAACCGGACCATACATAGTGTTGAGTTTTCATCAACTTATGAAAAACTTAAATGATTTTATCCCAATGAAGATTTAAGAAAAGTGCTCATATTCTAATTTTTTTTTCAAAATCAACCTGCATAGTGGTTTAATTTAAAGCTTTCTGCTAATTTTAAGAGCTGATTTTCTGAAAGCCTTTAAATTTCAATTAGCTTTTTATTGGGAGCCGAACCCATGACCTTAGGATTATTAGCATCGCAGACCTCAACCTCTACAGGAAGAACTTCGTCACAGTTTTCTTTGCAAAATTGTATTAATACAGTCATATTAGGAGAGTCAGAGCATGAGTGTCCTGTTTTGCATAAGGTTTGTATGGAAACTTTTACTTTGATGAAAGATATAATCATAAGAGTATACATCTGATATTAATAGTTATGTGATTATCTGAAACATTTGAATGCAACATTTAAGGAGATCAAAAATGTTTTCACAGCCCCTTAATATCTGGCATGTCTAATATCTGTTAAGTTAAAGCTCTTTTCCTGTAAAAAAAAAAAAAACACATTCTGACAGTATTAGAAAAGATTGGAAATTGGCCTAATTGGCCTATTTTTTTAGATCCTCTAATCCTGGGTACTAAATATTTGCTCTGACTTGGTTCCATTGTGTGAAGTACTCAGTTTGTTTAGCACAGGTAGTCTTATAAACAGGTTACAAAGGACTTTACAAAGCAGCTTAGTTGAATTTGCATGTTTAAAAAAGAGCACAGTTGCAGTGTTTCCAAGGAGCCTATCTGAAAAATCTTACATCTTTTGCAAAGTTCAACATTTTAAAGATAATGCTCTCCACTTTAGTTTATACAGATCTCCATCATGACAAACAAATTCAGAAAGTATATTGTTCGACAAAATATCCCAACAACAAATATTTGTTTTTCTTAATAAACACACAATTCCTTATTTTAATCATTTAAATGCTGAGTTTGTTGTTATACAACCATGATCTATTAAATTATCATCAAGTAAGAAACTCCCTGGGCTTTGATTAAGGTCTTGGTTATCTCACTGTTTTGCAATATTGGCCATGTTTCTATAAATTAGGCGACTGGGATTACATATGCTTTGAGATTTGACAGAAAAGCTTATGAATTATATACTTCACACTACTGAGTAAGCAAGGCCAGTTCTCACCAGAGAGCAGTGGACGTTAGACAAATTAATCTGCTTTTCTCCGCTTGTGAGCATTCTTCATAAGTATTTCTGACAGCATTCAAGCACGGCTCAGTGTCTTTAGCCCCATGGAGCCTCGGCTCCCTGATGGGTCAGATATTAATGTTGCCAAACTCCCAGAAGTTTATTAAAAATCTCCCTCAATATTTAGAGATTCACAAAGATATTACATCTGTCATGCTGAATTCCTGGTGATCCTCCTTATAGCTGAAAGCACAGCACAGCCGTAAATTATTATGGTATGACGGAGGCTTTTGAATAGAGGAATACTGAATGTGGATATTTTACTAAATTAGAGAGTGAGCGTCACAGGCAGCGGGATAAAAAGATGCTCAGCACAAGACATGTCTAAAAACTGAGAACAACTATGTTGTGTTCTCAGATTTTATTTGAGAATATCACTGCAAAAACAAAATCAGACCAATTCATTCTAGTTTCTAGTGCAAATGTCTCGATAAACTTGAGATTAGAAAAACTAACATGCAAGTAACTTTTCAGCAAAATATAAGATGAAAAAATAATTTGTTTCATTGGCATAGAATTTCACTTATAACACAAACATTTTATTGCACAAATATGCAATATCAATAACTCTTTATGTCCAGCCACAACTTCTTTATGGGATTACTTTCAGCAATAAAAGATTCAGTTAATTTGCTGTCTTTGACTTCACATGCTGAATCCAATCTTACTGTGAATGTATTACACAGTTTACTGATATTTATTGTTGTCCTACACATGTTAACGTTTCTGTAAGCATCTTTACAGATAAATTTTTACCCTGAAAAATAAAGCACTAAAATTAAACATAATAATTCTAAAGTAGTGACAAGCAAAGACAGATGACGCTAGCAAACATTTTCTTTGGGGGTTTTTCTGCTATTCCCTAGTTGAGTAATGATATCAAGTATCCCAGTCTGATTTTGAAATACACCGTACATAAATCCAAGCTTTGTATTTTAGTAGCTTCTTTAAGAATGTTTATTTATCTACCACTGACCCCCTGATGGGCCCTTTAGGCTCTCATAGCTCCTATAGCTGAAGTAGAAAGCTGTTATTCTTAAAGAAGCTCTAAAAACCAACCTACAGAAACTGCTCAGAGTAGACAGACACCTCTGGATTCGAGTTGGTAAACATAATTAAGTATTTAGAGACTTAGGAGCCAGATTTCATTACTGGTTGATAGAAACTAGTTTTCAGGTGCCTGGAGATTCAAGTTATGCTGTTGCTACTAATGTGTACAAAATAGTTGTTTAGCAGTTTGCTATGTTATTCTAAAGCAAATAAATGCTTTCCTATTGCATAAAACTGCATGGCAATAGAAGAAAACACTATCATATTGCAATCAAATGCATATTCATGCAAATGTGTGCATGTGTTTCTCATAGTGTTTGGAGAACCTTCAGAATACCAGCTGGCATTAATAATTCAATTGAGACATCAGGTAGCAATGCACATGAGAGAAACAATGAAGCCAAATCTGTTGTTGTTGGTTTCACCTTCTGTTAGACCTGCAGACACTTTCAGGTGTCTCTCACTTGTCACAAACAGCTGTAGCAATAGTTCAAATTAGGACAATGAACTGCAGGCTAAAAGTACTTTTATCTCAGGATGAGTGAGTTCATCACCATACCTGCCCTGAATGTGTCTGCCAGGTACCAGTTAATTTACCCTGAAAATTATAGCCTGGTTTCAGGCTAGATAACTAAAAATATAGGGATTTTTTTTTTTTTTTTTTAAATGGAAATAAAGTGCATGGAAGGGGAACATCTAGAATTCATATGATTTTAAAATATAGACTTTATGTGGATTAAACCTAAACAAAATATAAATTCACAACTATGGACAAATACATTGATTCATGTCTAAATAAGTTCTTTATAGAGCTTCCATATTTAAATTATGTGTATTATTCATTAAATGTGTATGTGAAAGGTCAGTTTTCTGACTATTTATATCCACTTTTGAAGAATTTCCCAGAATTTCATCATTCCTCGTGTTATTCCTGTGTTTTGAGTTTCTCTACATACACTCAAGGACACCTGTACTGCTGACATGCTGCCATTAATTATTCATTCCCTGGTTAATTTATTCATTGATGACCTTATCGTAGTTGTTTGGAAGAAGATGGTGGATTAGCCAGACTCAGGGGACACATCTGTCCCACTAATGTTTTCCCTCCCCGATCATATTTTAAGTCATGCAAACAAGACAGATAACAAGAAAAAAGTGAAAGAAATAATACTGGATTGTCTTGCTGATATAACAAATTGATTTAAATTGTGCTTAAATCAAATTAACCGGAAACAACAGACTGTTTCTGGTTTCTATTTGTTCACAGATCTATAGTATTGAATGTGTTTGTTTAGATATTGGTAATAAATTAGATAATTGCAGAAACGACTTACATCAAATGAATGATCTGGAAATAGAGAACCTAGGTAAAAGTAAAGTAGCTGAGCAGAAGGAAACTGACTTTTAACTATTGGAAGGGTTGATGAGCAGGATAAGAAGCAGAATCAGGAGAACGTGGAGGACCTGGGGAAGAAAACCTGGCAAGGAAACTGTGGAAGGGCAACTAATAAGCACATATATTAGCACAGGGGATATAAGAGAGATTCCACTAAACCAAAAGTAAAAAAGAAAGAGTGAAATAAGAAACTAAACCAACAGACAACAACCAAAAATCTCAACACAAAATAAGTGACAATAATAAACAATCAGTTGAATCCAAAAACTAAAACAAAGTCCAAACAAAGATGAGAGAATTCTGACAGATTATCTTTGCTAAAATTTCTAGTTGAGTTCCAGAGAAATAATAAGTTGTTTTTTTTACATGTAGAAATACCAAATTTCACGTAAGGGTTCAAAAATGGAACCCTTGAGAAACATAATTGTAAGGAAACGGACAAAACCAACAAGTAGGTAGACAAATAGAAAATTCAGTTAGAAAGGAAATAAATCTGGAAATATAAATGTGTTTTATATATTTAAAACTAATTAATTTTTTTTAATTCAATAAAATAAAACATAAATGAAAAGCAGTCATCCTTAAATGTTTAGTTCTGTACAACTATTACCATTCCTGTTACTGCTGCTAGTACTACTACTAGTACTACTAGTAGTAGTACTAGTAGACAGGTAGACAGTAGACAGGTAGCCCATATGTCTACCTGTCTATGGGCTACTTCTTTGACCGTGATGATCAGGCATTGCACAACTTTGCCAAATTCTTTGGCAATAATTTAATTAAACTTATCTTGAGAATCAGCTAACAAATAACAATGTCTGAGAGCTACTACAAACATCAGCTTGGAAAAATATTTAACAGAATATTTAATACATTTCTGTCGTTTGAACGTACATTGCCGTTTTTTTCCAGCAGAGGGCCCTTTAAATCCTTTTGCAAAATATAGGCTGCATTAAACGGTATCTTAAAGCATCATGTGTGAAAGAATAGTTTTTGCTTTATATACACACAAAAAAGAAAAAAATAATCAATTTTAGTTCATCAACAAATACCGGGAGGTGTAATTTCAAACTGCATTATCCTTCTGGATGGCTCCCATTTTTCTTAAGACAGCATCTGCTTAGTTCTGTGTGCAATTGTAAAAGAAAAAAAAAACACAAATGCGGATATGAAATTGATTCATGGAGAAAATTACTGATTCACCTGGTGAGAGTCTTTCTTGTTTCACTGAGTAATTTGCAAAATGATGTTCTCCATTTGTCAGAGCCCGTGGAGCAACAGAGCTAAAACACACCCACCGTGCAGAGCATCATTGACATTCAGGAGTTGTAACCATGTGCCCCACTTTCAAGATAAACCACTGACATGTTAAATGAGGTAGAAGTTAAAGTAATGTCTCTCCGTTGTCACACAGTAAAAAGACATGCTGACTCACACGCAGAGAGATTTTAGAGAGTGGTATCTGTATCCAAACCCCTTCCTTGTCTTTTATGAGAGTTTGGACCATCTATCTAACTCTGCTAAGCAGGTAAATGTGATTGAATATTGATCCGAGCATTGGAGAGTTAGCTTCCATGCTCTGCCTTAAAGGACACAAGAAGGGAAGTGATGAAAAGTCCTTGAGGGGAGCCCTCTGTGATCCTGAGGACTTTTCACTTACTCTGTTATCTAAAAATATTTCCTGTGGCACACTTTCCACGCTCGTTTAAACTCCAGAGGGAGAAGAGCACCACTTAATGGACACAGCAACATATGACAAGGGAAATATTATACATGCAAACTAATACTTCTTGAATTTTAAAAATAATTTTTTTCACTTTGAAGTCACAATCTTATATTATTTTGTTGGGCTTTTAAGTGATAGACCAGCACGAAATAGTGCACAGTTTCAACATGCAATGAAAATTGTATGTTATTTTACTGATTTTTTGTTTCCAACTAAAATCTGAAAAGTGTGGCATACTACCCCACTTAGTCAGTATTTGGTTGAACCATCATTTGAGGCATGCAGCCGCTTTGACTAGAGCATGCTGCTGCCAGCACCATGTTAATGGCAGCTTCATGCCATTTTAAGGTTATTTTTTTAGCAAAGGTCTTTGCAAAGCTTTTGAACTAAATTTGGGTATGGACTTTGACTAGGCCATTCATGAAAATGCTTTAATTTGAGGCAGTACATTGCAAGTCGGGGTGTATGTTTAGAGTGTTTTACTGTTTAAACAGGTTTTCATCCAAGCTTGTTCAGTATATACTTACATCCATCTTTACAACAATTCTGTTCACCTTCTCTCTTCATCCCCATAGCATAATGCTAATGCACAAACTACATTGTGTTTGCAGTTTCATATTTTTTTTACATTTTTCTTATGTTCTAAGAATGAAGCGTAATTTACTTTAAAAATCCTCCTTTAAATAATATTCTATTTTAAATTTGTAAATAAAGTGTGCATTGAAGCTGGTAAAACACAGGTTTCTTTATAATACATGTTCATATGTTTTTTTTATGGAAGAATTTGACAAAAAACAGAGAACAAATGCACTTTTAAATTTTTATTCTCCTCTTTAGAAACAATAGCTTTGTTTTCAGTCACTGTCAAAAATAACAAGCATAAATCCTCCAGCTCTAAGCTAAGTTTGGAACCTCTCCACAAACAGCAGAGGTCTCACGTCAGAGTCTCGATCCTTTCTTACGCACACATGCACACGCGCCACTGTCACCCAGCAAAAGGCATCCACGCGAGGATTATGGCGGCACTGTAGAGATAGTATTATATCATAGCAACACCATGGCAATGCTGCCTACAGCGGAAACAAACATTAAAGCCAGGGCAGTACCACAGTGGAGCGAGTTTTCATCTATTGCTTCCCTACGGATGGTGTGTGGAAATTTCACATTTCAGCTTATCAATATGATAGGAAGACCCTGAAGAGCTGTGATGGCACAGAGAGCGCTGCAGAGAGTTTACAGTACAGGCTGTAGGTGCTTTTGAAATGCAGATACACGGGCACAACCATGCACACACGCTAAGTTTCAATCATGCTTCCCAGAAGCAGTGAAATGGTCTCATGTCTTAGACATTGTATAACACAAACGAGAGAAAAAAAACAACTATAATACCATATATAGATATAAAAAAACACCTTTGGAAAAGATTAACACTGAAAGTGGGGACTGAAAAAGGAAATCATCTGTGAAATCGTACATAAAATATTAAAAACACATTTATGGACCCAGTGATTGCGTCCCCTTCGATGTGGTTCAGGACTCTTTGTGTGGACCTTCTACATGAAGCAAGTGGACTTTTCACAACACGGTGCTGACATGTGCCCATATTTTGTTTCATTTTTTGTTTTTAAAAGGAGTTCTGATATTTTGTGTAATTACTTTTATACTTTTTTAAGTGCAAATGGAGCAATGATTTGGCATGTCATCAAGCTAAAGCTGGAGATACGTGAGATTCCCAGGTTATGTGTAAAGAGTTCACTGGTATGAAGTCAAATTACAGGTGAGCAAAACCTGTTTTTACAGCTTCATTTACAAACAAATCTAAGATTGGTAGAATAAGCAGGTCTTGTGATGTTTTCGCAAATATTGAGAAATGTAATAATAATAAATAATAATAGTTATTTTAATAATATATGAGCTTCAATTAACATTTGATTTGAAAATAAATTTACATGATATGTAAAACGTAGATGAGTACAACAGGGATTAGAGTGTTATCTCATCATCTCTCATTGTTTTGTTCAAGATGTTAAAAATAAATGTTAAGTATTTGGTAGAAGAAACCAAAGCAATAAATAGGGAATTCAGTTTCTATCTACAAGACATCATCCTTTTAATAATACACTTAGCTACAAGTACTTGCAAAGTAAACTGCTATTCTTGTGATTGAATGTCTAGTAACACATTCAGAACTGGAAATAATCTTGAAATTGTTACTGAAAAGCAATTTTATAATTTATATTATAAATTAAAGTACTATGTTGAAAAAGACCTGAAAATGATGATAAAAACACTTTTCTTCTATGTGCCCACTCAGCATAATGTACAGTCCAAGTCAGACGTTCACATCTACTCATCATGGACATGAACATCATTTTAATTCGGGGGTTTTAATGATTTATATATATATATATATATATATATTTTTTATATTTATATGTAATTATCTGTCATTATCCTGGCTGGAGAGTTGATCACTCTCCTTGACAAAACTGACAAAGCTTGTTTAATGTGATGTGCTTTGTGGCATGGCCTCTGTTTTGTATCGTTTACAACCAACAATGGTTTGAATGTTGACAAAAAAAACATAACAGGAACCATAAAGGTTCAAGCTTATTCTTAACCGGAAGATGTTTACATCTACATTGAACTATTTGACCAAAATGAAAAGACGACTGCTTTGAGGAGCTCAGGTGAGGCTTTAAACCAGAGAACACTGAGCTGTTTGAGATAGTGCATGAACTACACCTAAAAGCAAATACTTTACCTGTTCTGACCTGATAATTTGGGCCTTGTGTTTATTACAGAAAATTTACAAATTGACGCTTTTTGTTTTATAATCAATTTACTCTGAAAACACGTATAGCATGGGTCTTATAAATCTTTAAAAGCCCCTAATTACTGATTGCATGTCTGACCAGAACTGTAACTTAGCACCAAGAAAAGATTGCCTGGGTGATTAAACTGGTTTTCAGGATGAAGAATTATGTTTGAAGCTCAGTTCTTCGCCTCAGGACTCTGATCGCCTGGGAGGAACGAGGAGCGGATCCTCTGGGCTTCATTAACACACAAATGACCAAAAGCTTTGTTGTACCATTCTGGAGATCTTCCCCTGCAACGATGACAACAAATTAACATGTTATAACTTTCAAATCTTGCTAAGAACATGACTGTAAATGGATAACCAAGCCCTTCCACACCTGAGATCAACTCTGGAGATGTGTGTGAGCCTGGTCTTCCCCGACCCACAGGGCTCAAGGAGGTACTGTGACTCCAACACAACACCCCTCACAGCTCCAACATGCGGGCTGTCATCATGCTCGACGGACACGCACACCAGCGCACAGGATTCTTTACAAAGGTCGGTACGCCACGATCTGAATGGTGTAAAAAAATATGAGGTTAGAGCTTCATTGTAGAAACAGGGAACAAATTAAATCTAACTATTGAGATACTGTTAACTGCTACTTCTTTGTATAACTAGTTTAATGTTTTTAAAGCAATAGTATTGTGTATTTTCCAGGAACATAATGCCATTTTATAACACAATCAAGTTACTATGTTACCTTCAGCTGTTATAAAAATGCTGCATATATCAAACTTGACTTTGAAGAAATTTTGACTTCACAATTTGATGCCATGTTATTGGATTCTCTTTCACAAAGAAGCTTCTTCCCTTTCTGACACTTCATCCTCAGTACATCATCACAACAATAATGCCATTAACAGCCATACATCTCATGTATTTATGTCAATGTGAACAACTGTTCTGAAAAGCGTTGGACAGAGAACTAGTTCGTATGATAAGCAGGCGTTCCGACTTTGGGAACCACTGCCTTAGTGGATGAATAAAAGTCTTTCTATTTTATTCAATTACTTTTAACTGATTAAATACGTGCTTGTTCTGATATGTTGAAAATCTTTAAACTTTTAGTAAGACTCATTCCAAGTGACAATTTTTGAGAAAATATGATTCACTCAGTCAGATTCAGATTCACACACACGTGTTTCCACACGTGTCACAGTTATTAATCATACCTTAGTACCACATAGTCATAGCAGGGATGAGGCGCCATATTGCAGCAGGTGTAATGATACACGTCTGTCTGTTTGTCCAGCGTTTCCAGAACCTTCTCCTGCTGGAGCTCCGTCTGCCACAGCAGGCGCTCCTTCAGGAGCCTCTGCAGGACCTCAGAGGGAGACGCCGACACCTCGAGACAAACTCGCCACCTCCTCAGAGGATCCCCGTCTCCAACCTTACACACAAATATTGAAAATGTTAAAAGGTGTTGAAAAGAAAGTGTCTTCAGGTTCCTGATTTCTATTTCTAAAACTTTCCGCTTCAGTTTTTCTGCTTGGCAGTGTTGACCACATGTGATTAATAACTGTAGACCCTTTTTAAAGATCCTACTATAATCCCTGCCTCTGAATCTTTTTTATTCTCGACTCCTCGTCTCCAAAGTCCCACCATATTGGAACAGAGTGACCTCCCACCTTTTTAAATGCCAGCTCCGTGTTGTCAGAAGACAAGCGGGACACCCAGCCTTTACTCTTGTCCTTGGCCTCTTTCAGCAGGTTCTGGATCAGCCCTTCTATATGTGCGTTGTAGGATGCTTCCTCATCCTCTTCTTCTACTTCCTCATCTACATCTTCCTCCTCCTGGACCTTGCAAAGCTCCTCCAGCGGGGGCACCATCAGCGCAGCCTCCATGTAGGAGTTGCGGGACTGGGTCACCATTTCCTCTGGGATCTGAGCAACGACCGGAAAAGGTGTGTCACAAAACCAATCATTTCTATTACATTTCTGTAATAGAAATATTTATTTTTATTAGTAATTTTAATCTGAAATGTGTTTTTATTAGCTGTAAGTGAAAAAATCAACATAATTAACAGAAACAAAGGCTTAATTGTGTAAAGATTTGAGTTTTTCTGTGTTTTTATTTTAGCTTTTTGTCTATTGAGTCTCCATGTTCTCCTGTCTACCCCTTGATTGACATGGATAGACAGGTAATCATAATCGTTCCCTGATTACCCTCTGTGTATTTATACCCACTGTTCCTTGTCTATCTGTCTATCTGTTTGGCTCATGTCTCATGTTTTTTAATAGTTGCTACCAGAATCGAACCTTCACCTTTGGCTCATCTGTGCTGCCTGGATTTTGTGATTTGGTATTTTTCTTCATTAAATCGTCACTTTCTTCACTCAAACCTGCGTCCTCAATCACTGCCTCACACTGCGCATTACATTGACACAAAATGTGCCAATGTAATGTGTTTCACTTAGTGAATTGAGTTACTGAAGTAGAGGAACTTTTCAACAGTATTCATGTTTATTCAATGTCATTGAATTTTTAATTTAATTCCTTATCACATATTGTTCTGCACACACTCAAAACTCTGCTCTCACACTAAGAAGACCTCTTGAGTGGCCACACTCACAAGAATATTCCTGCGCTCAGATTTAATGCATGTTGCATAAAATCCTGTTTAAATCTCTCACCTCACCAGTAGCATGAGAATTGTGCATTAACTTCATTGCCTTTTATGGGGCATTTCTGTTGTGTTCAAAAAGTTCACTTCAGAGAACTGAAAGAATGGACTGAGAGAGTTGAGCAAGAGGAACTACAAGTCAGCTCAAATCTGATAACATAAAGTTTTTAGGGGGAAGGGAGCATGTCAGCAAGAAAGACATCTTTTTGTGTGAGTAGTTTTTTTGTGAGTGAATATAAGAAACTTGATCTTAACATTAAAGTGAATGCTTTTAGATTACAATGTTTTCTGGCTGGGACTCAGATGGCTCATCTTAAATTGTACAGATTGGTGTTGCGAGTAAGAAATTGTGATCTTCTTTTAACATATCTAACAGGGGAGAAATATTTGGCTCTAGAAAGAATAATGACTCTCAAGTCATTCTAATTTGAATGAATACCGAATAAAAGCTATAGAAAAAAAAACTTCTCCCCTTGGCCTTCGAGATGAGATGAAACATAAGTAAAAAATTTAAAAAATCAATTGGAAGAACTTTGTGCAGTTCTTAAGTAAATTAAAGTACATATTCTGTTCAGATTAAAATAGTTTATTATTTTTACTTGTAAAATTATATTTAATCATAAAATTAAAAGTACTATTTTCTCAAGATAGCAGTACCAATTCCTTGCAAAACGCCTTGAGTCATAATGTGACAATCTCAATACGTACAGTTAGCTCATCGCTTTAAATGCAATAAATTAATTTCAATTAATTAACTGAATTATTAGTCCATGCATTAAAATTACTATCTGCTGAGTTTGATCCAGACCTGGAAGAGATGATGGCACTCTGTGATCATGTGTGCCAGGCCCTGCGAGGCAGCAAGGTTCTCACTCAGGTCTTTCTGGTCGGGACGGCCTGTGGCGTACTTCTTCTGGATTGACCTACGGAAGTCAAGAACCACAGAAAGAACGTGGGGTCACCACCAGGTTTCTTGTTTTCCATGTGAACCCATGGGGGTTTACGCAAACCTTGGTGACAGTGTCTCGTTTTTCAGGATGCTGAGGTGGAACAGGGATGGGCCCAGGCAAACAGCCAGGTTCATCGGCGTCATCTGGTTCTCCTCCACCAAGGAGGTGACGTCCCGCAAGAAGTAGAGCAGGGTCTGCAGAACCTCCCTGTTCTCATCAGGCATCAGCAATATGGCTGCCTTGACGGCCTGCAACCGCTGTTCTTTAGGAACATCTAATTGGAAAAGAAAAAAAAGAAAATAGGAAAAAGGTTCTACAGATAAACTCCTTATAATACAAAGAGGAAGAGGAGAGAAAGGGAAAACATGAAGCAAATCGAACCGCATCAAGGACAACGTCCTATGTAAATGTCCCATTCATTTTAAAGTCAATGTATGTTGCAAAATTTTGAAAAATCTTGTAATTTCTTCATTTTCTGTTTAAATCAAAACAGTTACTTTTGCCAATGAACTTGCAGCTAATCTGTCTTGTTTCAAAAATCTAATAAATGTTGGTCATAATAGGACTGGGAAAGTCAGACCTCAAAGAAAACCACAATTGGCCAGGAAATTGCCCTGATCAGTGGCTCTTTAATATAAAACAATGCTTCATTGTTTCATTTAGTTTATTGGAGTCACTAAGTGCAGCATTAGGTATTTTAATAAAAGCAATTATTTTTTTAACATAGAATGGGTTTTCTCCTGTTCAATCGATTCGCATTGAAGTCTGTGTTCTTCCATTTTTCTGTGGTAAAGTTTCTTCAAAGAAAGACGACTATTTTAAGACTTTGGGCAATGGGCAATTATTTTATTGGCTTGTGTTCTTAAACAAAAAAGTTAAAGAGTTCATTAAAGAGAGAAAAACAATCTAATTCAACATTTACTCACACTGGTAAATGTGCAGGAAAGTTTCCCCCAGTTTGCTTGTAAGCAGAGGTTCGGGTAAGTCCCTGAAGAACTGTTTGACCATGTCAGCCACATCATATGCAGATTGGTCCTCATAGTTTACACAGTCAGGGGACAACTCGCACTGCTGCCTCAAAGCCTGAATCCGGGACTTTACACCAGACTTACGGAACAATCCCACCTGGAATGGAGACAGTGGGAGACAGTCTGGAAGGATCAGGGAGGGAATGGTGCCTTGTGTCTGGCAGCTTAGGCACGGAGAGAATGAAATGCACACAAGAAGTCCAGTAAAAGCTGTTTACTAACCTGGTCCAGACAGTAAGTCCTGAGGTGGCTGAGGGCCTGTTGTAAACACAGAGGAAGAGGGAACCCACAGCGCTGGACATGAACAATCAGAGGAACGCCAAACACACTCTTCTCTTTGTAGTCTGGCACCTTCATACGCTTCATAAACTTAGGCACAGACCTGACAGCGACAGACAAACAATTAGCGAAGTGTGTGGGAGAAAAGAGACGTCTATTATTTCATTATCAGCCTAAGCATGTACACACTGGTCAACAGGACTTCGCTGCAGGGCACAATAAAAGGGAACAGGACTGGCTATTTACTGCAGAGGGATGCATTTCTGGGTCATGGGGAATGGTGGCTGAGTTTTGTGGGCTCAGCCCTTGACAAACACTTGCACATGGACAAACCCATTGATGTTAGGCTATGTTTTCAATTTTAAGACATACATGAAGGTGTTAATTGTCCATATGGTCCAGCAGCTACAGGCTACAGCAGGGTTGAAAAATATCTAATAAAGCTCGTGAAGACTGTAACAAAGAAGGAAGAAGAATCCCTTGAACTTCTTTTCCTTATGTTATATTGAAACCACACCTTTTTATGCATTCTTTTGCCATTTTAGTTCATATAACCACAGAAAGCAGAGCGTAATTATTTAGTGAAAAGAGAAAGATGCATGGTTTTAAAAATGTCTTACAAATAAAAATCTGAAAATTGTGGCATCCATTTGCATTCATCCTTATCTCAATGCATTCCTTACTTATGTCATTTCTAATGTGAAAAAATGTCAAAACATTTACTATATTATTCATTTTAAAGTTGGGAGAAAAGTTTGTAAAGCAGCTCGATGAATAGCATCAAACTTAGGTACATTCATACAATATGGTGTGTTCCCTATTTTTCGTGATTAAACTATCTCATTAGTATCTGCAATATTACACACAAATGATCGTTTATGTTAGTTGTTTGTATTTGTACATACCATGTCCAGCCATGTTTGTTAGACATGGAGTATTTCTCCATGATGGCGGTGAGGCGGAGCAGAGAAAACTTCTGCAGCAGGCTCAGCTGGCCCGCAGACTGGCTGCTGATCTGCAGTGAAGATGCTGGCTGGTTGAGATGATCAGATGTTCTGAAACTTGGCCATCGGAGACTAAGAAGGATTGAAAAATAAAACATAACGAGAGTCACACAATACAATTCACTTTTGGATCTTATTACATTAACATGTTGACTGATGAAATAAATACAACAGTTGTGTTGGTTTTAAAATGCTCAGTTATGTCTTTGGTGGATATCCATTTGGGATCAACCCTGAATGAATATTCATTTCACCAATTTGGTTCGGGTCTGTTGCTTTGGATGGGATAATTTGTTTTCACTTACAACTGGAAGTCTGATTATTACAACAAGACTGTGAATGGCATTACGAAGTTATTAACACACATTTACTCAACTGCAGACTCAGAATATTTTGCCAATGACTTTTTTGCTGTGATGACAGAAGATTTTCCTAATTCTGGAACACAACATGATCTATGGTTACCTTTGTCTTCTAAAGTGCAACTCAATCAAGAAAACATTTTAGCTGTCATTCTGCCAGTACAGGAACATGGAAGTAAGTGCTAATTTTGGTTATTCTACATTTATAAATAAACAGCCATTAAAACTGCAACGTGTTCTTGCAAATGTGGCTACATGCTCATCGAGGAGGAGTGAATGCTGCAGTCAGTGACTGGATGGAATCTGCTGGTTTCCTTAGATTGAAAACTTTTTAAACTAATTGGAATAAGAAGCTGAGCTTAATGCAGTGTTATAACTAGAATTAATAAGAATGTGTATGATCGAATTGAAATAACTGTTTTGTAAACTGCCTCAAGACATTTGTTGGGAAATGGTGCTATGCAAATAAACTGAATTTATATAATCTTGCTATTTTTGAAGCTTGTAACAATCGTGAGTTATAAGGAATGACAGTACTCTACTTTTTTTACAGATTTTATTCCTAGATGAACTCACTAAGGGAATTCAACTATTAGAGCTATTTACAGCATCACATGTTGGGCTTATTTTTTTTTATTACAAAAAAAGATTTTGTTCAGTCTTATCTAACCAGTGCTCAGAGTAGTTACATCTGGAGCTCTTCTGTCCCAAGGCCCATTTTTTCATAATCGAACCCCTTCGGATTGGACACGTATTCCAAAATTACATTTTCATTTCGGCCATAAAATCTTCAGTTTACTCTACTGTTCCTAATGACCATCTGTTTACCATGTGAGCCAGAGTTTTCAATAAATCCACCACTTAACTCTGGAAATTCCCTTGCATGTGACACTTTTATACTCTCCAAAATTTTGTAACAATTTTTGTGATTTGTGCCGCCACATTAGAAATAATTGCAGAGTTTAATGATGATATTTTCTCATCATTAAAGCCCTTCTAAAATATACAAATAGAAGAAAAAATAAAATAAAAATAATTTTAAAAAGCAGATCTATTAGATATGCAAATAATTTTATTCTTTAAAGAACTTAAATTGCTTAATTTTTATCACTTGCTATATAGATAGACTATAACTTGACTTGATGTAAGGCTGCCTCAGCTGTGTAGTAGAAGTCAGAAATACTGCCACCTGCAGGTGAAAATTTGCAGTCACTGAGAACCAATGTTTTCACAATTTTTACTGAAAATTTGCAATAAACTGACAAATATCCATTAGCATGAAAAAATCGTAAAAAACTGGAGGGATGTTGAAGCTATTCTTGCTGCTCTCAAAATCTTTGTTCCTTTTTAGATAATTAATTTTCGTATGGCAGGTTTTACTGTTTTTTGTGGCACTTTCTTTTAGATTATTTTACCTCAAATATTTTTTCTGAAATCAATTGGAAATCCTTCAAATCCCATAAATCACACTATTATTACAGCATTACACCATTTCTACACGGATATTTTAAAAACTTTGTATAAGAATGATCATTGTATTTGAAATGTACAAAATAAGATTCTTTAACACCCAAAGACATAATTTTCCCAATAATTTAAGTTATGTGGATGATCATGCAGAGCGTCGGCAAGATGTTAGTAGATGCTGTGGTGAGTCCACAGTTCTTATAACCAATAAAAGTTAAAGCCAAACTATAAAAGCAGGACCCAAGTTGCAATGAACCATAATTATCTTATAAATGTGTGTGCAGCTGCTTACCGAGGTCTTGTGAGCGAAGCCCCAACTCCAGAGTCACGCCTCTCCCGACTGGTCCCTGTTGAATCGGTGTCATTTAAGGAGACCCCGTCTCTCTCACCTTCGCTGGGGGTGGTCCTGCCCTCTCCTTCCTCCTCGCCCTCTACATCCTCCCCCTCAGGCAACACGCTGCGGCTCCAGTGATCCACAATCTGCTGCAAGCCACTGACGTGCTGGATAATGTCGTCTAAGTGAGGAAACAGGTTGTCCTCCTTCTCGAAGTCTAGGAGGTCCCCTGTGCTGGCATAAAGGTGGGAGCCCGGCACGTTGTCATAGACACTCGCCCTGCTGCCCCTCGGAGCACCAGGACAGGCAGGTTTAGATAAAGGTTCGCCCAGGCTGTTTTCATTTGGGGAGGTTTGGCTATGTGACTGGGAATTATTGTTCCTGTCACTGGGGGAAGGTGCCAGACTTTCAATGGACAGAGCTTTGGGAAAAGTGCCTGGCTTGTGGTCTTTAGGGATGTGAATGAGGAGGTTTTCATATGAGCGAAATTGGTTTCTGCCAACCTGGCTCTGACCCTCAGTCCTTTTACCCTGAGAAGGCAACTCCATATCCTCCAGGTACATGCTGCTTCTCTTGCTGGCAGTGCGCGGTTTTGTACATGCAGGCTCTTGAACGCTCAGCGCTGCAGTCTCTTTGCCCGGACTCACATTTAGCGTGATCTGGTCTTCAGATGTTTTGCTGTCAAAAACAGGGGGATCGTCATCATCGGTTTGATGGTTGTGTTTTGGGCTGTTTTCTAATTGGCTGATGGGAGTACAGTGAAGCATCTGAAGTGCATGAGGCTCCTCCCCCTGTAACACCGGCTCTCCAATGACCAGCTGCGGCCTCCGATTTGAGCTTTTCCTCCTCGTCGAAGGCCCCCAGGTACGCATCAGCTCCATTTTGCGCAGAAACTCTTTGGCTTTACTCTTTCCTCCTTGCCCATGGCGGCTGCTTTTGATGGGAAGGGAGTTGTAATGAGGAAGTTCCCTTGGCGGTTGATAGGAAGCAGACAGAGACGCCATGGATATAGAGTCAGGCATGGCAGAGGCCGAGTCCTCACTGTGGAGTGAGGAGATCTCGGTGATTTCTTGCTCACTCAGGTCCGTCAGTACGCTCTCACTGCTAACTGTGCTGCGCAGACCCTCGCCTGGACCCGTCGGGCTGCTCTCATTAGTGCTGTCCAATAGAAAGTCCTGCAGACGTGACCAGCGGCGGCTGCTCCACTCAAATGTCCACCTCTTACTGATAGCCAAAGGATCATCTTCATCAGAATCATCACTCTACAGAAAGACAGAGTAACAGATAAAAAACACCCAAACTAATACCAAGTGTTCTTTAATGTTACATATTAGGATGTTACTACCAATAAGAAAACGTGTCAGTTTAAAGCATTATTAAAAACAATGCATCACCATCAGAATTTCTTAAATAGTAATTTTTTTTCTCGTAACTGAGAGTAAGAAAAGCAGTAAGAGTTTTTGAGAGTAGGAGTTTTTCTGGAAGTGGACCAAACCCACTTCCTCCCTACTGTGGTGAACAAATTAAAATTGAACTGCAAAGTCATCTGCTTACACAGATTACAACAAAAGTGAGCACAAACTTTATTTGGCTTTAAATTCATAGAATAAAACATTTCAATTCCTCTCCTAATTTAAAAGAAAATGCTATGTTGAAAGTCTTTTTTGGCAAAAGTGACCTGGAACAAAGACTTGAGATTATAAGTCTTGTTATACAGTTATAACAAAAATAAAAACCAATCTTTTCCTCATTTGTAAAAAATTAACACACTATGAAAACATTATACTATATGTTATATATATAATAGATCCAGCTCAGTCAGATTGGACAGACTCTGTGAACAGTAATGCTATTAAGTCTTTCTGTAGATTCTGAAATGGCCCAGCCTTTGAATGGGCCATTCTAACATACATTATACTTTGAACCCCATCTCCAGACTCATGTTTTCGAGTCCATGTTTTTTACAGGTTTATCCTGCATTTACAGGATAAATGCTGGACTAACTCTCCTGTCCAGGCCAAAGGACATATCCCTGCCCTAGTGGTAGAGCTGCCATCATTATGCTTTGCTGTTGAGCACATTCATCAAAATGTTTGACTTTGGCCTCCTTCACCACATTTAAATTTTTACTTGTGAAGAATTACGTAAACTATGCATTATTTTCTCCATTTCACAAATATGTGCAACTTTGCGATGGACAATCCCATAAAATTCAAAGTAAGTATAATCAATGTTTTGTATAATAACTATACTTAAAAAAGCTATCCGAAACTATCCAAAACCCCTAGAATTTAAGTGTTTTCTATCTACCTTGACTGTTATTAGAACAGCTTAGCACAGCTGCATTTTAATCTGCCTGGATCATTAAATAACTCAGCTGTTTCTGTTAGCATGTCTTTCTCTAAGCGCCTGGTGAAGAAGAATAAAAGGAACTGAAAAAACTACAAGAGAGGGAATATAAAAGTATTCTTAAGGATCAGCAGCTTGCTAAGAAACAGAGGAAACACACTTGCTGCTATAACCAGCCACAATAGAAGCACCCCTAATCAGAGCTGCAGTGGTTGTCTCTTTCTAAAAGGATGCTTTTTGCAATCGAGCCCCAAAACGTGACACATACTTGATCAGAAATTAGGATAGAAGGAGTCCTGGTGACAACTCTGACAAAATGAAGATTAGCCACTCCAAGCTGCAATCAAGAGCATTTTTTCCTCTTTCTTACTCATAAAAGTTTAACCTTTAATTAAAAAATAAACAGGTCAAACCTTTTCTACAACAAATCTGTTAAATGTTCAGATAAAAAAGCATAAACTCTTGAGAGGGTTGATATGCAAAACCACTTGATATATTAGATTAATAAATTAATAAAAACATTTTAATGCAGAAATTTGAGCTTTGTGAAAAGTATGTTTAATGTCTCCTTTTCAAAACTTACTTTAAATATGACAAATGAAACTCCTCTGAATGCTGAATGAGTGTTATACTGCAAAGCTTTGCTTACCTTCTTCTTGGGTTGGCTTACATCGAGTTTCATGGATGCACACTTGTTCAGAGTATTGAGGCGCCTGCAATAAACACACAGACACAGAGTCACTAAAGCACAACCTATTGTTGCTGTATGCTGGTGCACTCCTGCACTGTAATAGCACTCACTTTCACTCTATGATATTGCTTTTTACTTCCACTTTCCCATCTTCCCCCAGAGTCTGATCAGTCACTGACAGACAAGCCTTTTCATTTTTCTCTTTAATCTTTTCTGACCACACACAGAATCTCTCGTTGCACTGTCTAACAATGTCTTCAACACAGGAGTTTCACTCTGACTCTTCCCCCCTCCAACTATGACTAAAGCTGATTTTTACCTTTGAGGAGAGCGTCTCAATTATTTCTGAAATACAACACTGCAGTATGGACACATTTAACATTTTATGTTGTAAAACGAGCTGAAAAGCATATATTGCTTTTTTTCCACTTGAAAATTATGTGCCACTTTGTGTTTCTCTGTCATAAAATATCAACAAAACACATTTAAGTTCTATTCTGTAATCCAAAAAGGATTAAAAGATGAACTTGTACAAGTTACTGCAGCTCCAGAGAGGTGAAGAGGCAGCAGCACAAAAATAAGTTAACATTTTGTAAATATGCAGGAGATATGCAGGACTTTTTAAGGAATAGGTAATGTGACTGGCAAGATCAGAAGATTCAGAAAATGGTTCAAATCCATTTACAGCAGAACTCTGGGATTCCCTCTCTCAGTTCCCTATTACCATCACCAAAACACACCTCTCTGTATTTTACCCCCTGAGGGGTCTCTTCTCTTTGAATGGGAGATCAGAGCATGGCAGACAGAAGGGGAGGTGGCCAGATCAAAGCCTGGAAGTCCCAGAGGGAGACGTGGATGGGGACTTCATTAAGGGAAAGGGTCAGGCAACTAATGAGTCCACAAGGAAAAGTCAGCAGACAGACAGGATGACCAGAGAAGGAATTTACAGAGAAAAATCCTCCTTACCGACACAGAGGTTCGACTAGATCTCGGTCCAAAAAGTCATGGTCCCTTTTCACTGCGGAAATATTGATTGGAAACTGGGAATCTGGGAAATAAGAGACAGCAACAAAGAGAAGAGGAGAAAAGACTTGTTAGATAATGACTGACACGCGACAGGACATAGCAGTGTTCTCTATGGAGCTTGTGAAATCTGCCACAGCTGCCGTCTCCACAGTTAGCACTTGTCATCCGCGTCTGAAGTGTAATAAAATTTAAATGTAACACAATGCCACACTCATTCAAGTTGTTTGTTGAGGGGACTTATCTGCGGCACCAGTAAACTGACTTTTTAGAAATCTCTCAACCTTTCTCAAAGAACCAGAGTGTTTGTCAGTCTTTCTAAAGAAAGATTGTTGTGTTTAAAAATCTTCTTCTTTGACTATTGAAGCCAGTTTGTGTTTGTGCTTCAACCTCATAAGACCAAATGATCACCACATGAGCAAATGCCTGCAGGTTTGCTAGATAAGGCACAGAGACACAAGAAGGAACAATAAAAATAAAAGAAATTCAAATGGCATAAAAATAAGACATGACAGGTTTAGATAGAGCGGATTGTGGGGGGAGGGATTCAAAAGGAAATGGTTGGTGAAGAATGGGGGAGAAATGAGGGAGAAAGAGGAGCTATGAGAGTCCCAGCAGTGATAACAAGGCCTTTCCCATGACCCCTCCCTCTGGAGATGAACCGAAGCCTTGAAATAGAATGCATCGGCACAGAAGACGGGGATGTAAAGTTTGAGGGAAGGCAGGAAGAGAGAAAGAGTCACAGATGATGGAAAAAATAAGACAGAAAGAGAAAATAACTGCGGAAGTAGGAAAAGTCGAAGAAGATAACTAGAGGATGAAGTTTGTGTGTTAAAAAAGCAGCTGGATTGTGTTACCTTCATAGAGTTGGGCATACTGTGGAAACCCCGCTGCTCGAAGCCAATCACAAGCCTCCTTTGCCTCAATCTCTAGAAGACACAAAAACATTGGAACAATAAATCATACAGAGTCACAATGAGATTTTTTTGTTTTGGATTTTGTCACATTGATGCAATAATCCTATCTGAATTTTATAGAGATTTTAAGCGATACACTGAGAAATCTTTATGTGTCAGGAAATGGACACATGGTCTACGACTTTTTTAATTGAAATGAAAAGTGTTGCATGCACCGACTTTAAGCCCACTGAGTTGATACACAGGGAAGCTGAAAACACCTTTCGCTTCCATTGCAGTTGCATATGTTTTTGGTTTTGCCTCTAACAGCTTTTTACATCTAGAGAGGGCTATTTCTGTTGATTCTACTACCTCAAGATCAGACAGATTGGATGGAACCTTTCAGTGCAACTTTCAATCTGGATTAACTGTCCATGTCTACATGTTTGGGCTCAATGTCCTGCTAAAAGGTAAACCTCTAATTGAGTCTTTTGAAGCTTGTCTTCCAGCATTGCCCTGTATTTCACTCCATCAGCCTTCCCACCAATTTTGACCATCTTCCTATTGAAGAAAACCATGATACTACCACCACCATGCCACACAGTAGGTGGCTGGTCTGTTCACACTGATCCACAGTGCTAGAATTCACACAGTGTTTTACAAATTAGTCAAATGGTTGTTCAGTAATAATTTTGATCTATTCTGACCTGAATGCCATTTTGGTATACTTGAGATAAAATTACCTGTGTAGAAACACTGTTTGCTAATTGTGTGACTTCTAAAGGCAGCTGATTGGAGAATATGTGAAAAGGTTCAAGGGATGTGAATGCTTTTACAAAACACCTTATGACTAAACAGACATAAATCAAGTCAAAGACATTGCACCGTACTAATGCGTAATATCCCTCTTGGAAATTATGCTTTTACTTAAGGAAAAAACATTTCTGAGATGCATTTTTCCTTTGGGAAATTAATGGAACGATGAGACTGGGAAAGCTGGAAATCTGCCAGTAAAGAGACAAGTATTTTCTTAAGTGTGCTGGTAGCACAATTTCACTTTATCAGTGTAACCCATCCATATTTCATTTAGTTGTTTTTGGACAAATGTACCAGTCAGAACACATTGCACCAAAGCAGGGGTAGGGTGCCTAGCAAGCATGAAACATTTTTACAGGCTTTTGTTTTACTGCTTTTTCCGCTGGCATATGTATCACACACGCTGCTTAACAGGCAGCAGAGAAATCTGGGCGTGTTTATATACGTTTTCTTTATGAGCAGACACTTATTAAAGCCATTCCTTGTGCTGACAAAGAAAACCAAAAAAAGCTTGTGCCAAGAATCAAAGACATTTCCAACAGCAGGCATAGTTTGTAAGAATGCTTCAGCACCTTAATGCATGGGATTGGAAAGAATATGAATGTGAATGAGTACCAGTAAAGTCTGGAGAGGCTGTCTCAGGACAAATATGCACAGAAAATAAAGCTTGTACTTGTCCAAACAAAATTGATTACTATAAATAACTTGTTTCTCTGTCAAGTTCCCACTCACTCATTCTCACTTTTCTCACTCACTAGAGTTTGGAGGTGTTGGCAAGGTTCAGCGGGGCAATAAAAAGGCTCCGTCTCTCACCATCAGAGATGAGAACGGTCAGAGGAAATGTCACTGTCGCCACAATCTAGCAATTACATCCCTCTTCCAACATTCTTTGAATAACTCTTCTCTCTAAATCACATACGAAGTAAAGGTGGGGACAAAATATTGCAGTTTATTGTAGCTCTCTGAAAGTAGAGAGAAATCAAATATCCAATGAGGCACAACTCTATTTTCCAATCAAGACTTACTGGAAGCCCTCATCGTGAGGGGAACGACAAGCTCCTATGTTTCCTTTGTTCCAGTTGAAGTTTCATCTCCATCCGAGGGAACATCTATCTGCTGTGTTGTGCAGCTTTCCATCAAACAGCGGCGACAATTCAGTGTTTTCTTCCACCTTGGCTCTCCAAACCATGTGTTTACAGCTCTGCCTCCGTTTCTTCAGCCTGCTCCATGCAGGTTTTCCCTTCCCTCTAATTTTCTACTCAACCTCCTCTCTCAAACTTTCATCTCTGTTGGACGGCACATACAATATCTCTCTATTTATACGCTTCTCTGACCTCTTCCTTCTTCTTTTCACTTACGTTTCAGAAATAATTCCTGCAAGTCATGTAGCTCTTGTTTCCTTCCCTTTCATTCACATGGCAAAAACTCCTTTTTTAATCTTTGCTTTCACGATCAAACTATATTCTTCCTTCTTGTGGTATCTTTCATCTCCTCTCCCTCACATCTTTCTATTTAACAAAAACACTCCCTCACACACTTTCTTTCATCCATCGACAGGAACATCCCAATCCCCTCTCTCCCACTCAAGCTCCTCGAAGAAAGTCCACATCTTCTTTGCATCCATGCAGGAAATGACTCATTTCAGCTGACGCTCACATTGGCTGCACCCCTCAAGGTTGCAGACCATCAGTTACTGGATGCTAACTTTACATGTCAGCCAAGCCCACCAGCCTACTGGACAACAAGAAGACTTTGACCTTTGTTTCTTTGTGATGCTTCACCCACACAATGGGAGCGAGAATCCACTCAGACACATACAGCAGACTGGACTCATTGGCATGAAAATCTAAAACAGCACAGATGTTGCCCTCAGTGAGTCAGAGAATGCAAAAACAGGGATGAGACAGTCGGATGCCTGGGGTGGGGAGCCGAGATGAACAGATCTTGTGAGAAAGCTGCAGGGACGGCGACATTCCACACGAGTTGTTTATTTACTCACTGTCAGATTGGTTGACTTTTTTAAAAGTTAAAACCAACCAGGTTAAAAATCACAAATCTGCACTAGGAGGCAAAACAAGGACAGATGGCAGGAAATCCTCAACCTTTTTCCACAGAATTTTGAAAAGATTCAAAAACTCATAAACTCATGGCACCAAATCCTTGAAATGAGTTACAGATGTGTGAGCAATTTTTGCCCGTTTTTTTTTTGTAACCAACAAAAAAAATCAAAAACAATCTTTTTGATGTTTTACATTTGTGACTTGTCACAAGCAAGTCACAAATTATGCATAGCAAAGTTTATGCATAGCAAAGACCCAGGTTAGAAGCCTACTACAAATAATTCCAAATTACACTCACTACAGTGTTGCAACTAAAATATCAAAAGAGAAACAAATAATGGCATGTTATCACCAAGCTAATTTTTAAAAAGCACACAATTACATGCTTCATCACAGTGTTGGAGCATGTGTAATTGCCAACTGTGCTTTCACATTCATACAGAAAAACAAAAGCCTAGGCTCCCGTCAGTGTGGGAACAAAGCCCCACTATTCATCTGTGCAGAATTTAATCAAGAGATTAATTAGTACACAAACATGTTTGGTGTTGGCTATAAAACACAACAGTGCACACAGGCAGATGGAGCTAATCCGAGGCGCTCGCAGTGTGTCCCCCCAAATCTTTTTCATGTCACTGCAGTCCTGCTGAGGACCAGAACCACAGCCAACAGGGTTGTTGGATGGTATGTGAATGAGGCGCTGTGAGTTTGTGTGTAAGCATATCAATTTGGGCATCCAAGTGTGGAGCAAAAAGGGTGAAATGTAATTCCTTTCATGACGAGGGTGCCACAGTGGTGTTACATAAAAGACTGAACAAAAGCAACCCTCAGAAGCATAGTCATGTCCTCTGCTTTTTATTTCCTGCCTTTTTTCACTATCACTATCAATTTTCTTCTGTGATATGTCCACCTACTATTGGGTCTCTAGATCCCAGGGACTCTAAAGAGGCTTGGATGACATCATTTCCTGCTTCTAATTTCCCATGAATCCAGAGCAACATGTGAACTAAGGACAGCAGTTATAGCAGGAAGTTCCTGAGCTAAGCTGACATTTTCAGAGCACAGCAAACTGCAAAATATTTTGCTACTGTTTACAAAATGATACGTGCATTGTTCAATATGTTTATTAGGACGAGCCCTTGTAGAAACACTGTCACCAGAAACTGACAAAGGAGGCTTAACAGTCAAAGACTACAAACACAGGCAGTCTGGAGAGCAGCCATATTCCCACATAAGCTAAAGCACTTAGTCCTTCACGTCTAAAGGTCAAAAATAAAGGATTGAAGTAGACAGGGGAGGAGAGATGAGACAGGAAGAGAGGGATGGGGGAGGGATAAAATGGAATATGCCTGTCCTGTCTCGTGAGCTACATCTGCTATGATGTCCTGCCCTCAGGAATGCACTGTAAAACAGAATCAATACTGGCATGAAATCAGTGCAGGTTCAGACATAGAGCCTCCTCATACACAGGATGGACCACAAACAAAAACACAGACACATACGCAACATCAGAGAAATGGTAAAACATTCATGATCAAAATAAGAAAGAGAACTGGCACTACAGTGGCTCTTCGCTGCCTAAATTTAAACGAGAGCACAAAAGAAAAGGCGACTGAAGGTCATCAGGCTCGGTGGTTGGCGATGCAATGTTTTGTCCAGCAGAGGGGGTCAAAGAAAAGTGTGCATTGTATTCATATTCAGCCTGACTGTCCATGGCCTCAGGGCAGGGTTGGATTAAAAGATTTGTTTGTACCTGTCGCATCTTGTGCATCTATTCAGTCCTCGATTGAACTTTGGCTGCACAGAAATGCTCTTATAAGCTGTCTTTTTTTTTTCAACTAGAATGAAAATAGAAACAATGAAGTAACTCAGAATAAAGTTAAGTTTAGATGAGTACTGTTGCTAGAAAGCAGGACAATATCTAAAATTCAGGAACTGCTGGATGAAACAAGAAAGAGTGAATTAAAATTGGGAAACAGATTCAACTAAACACCAAAACCAAAATAATTTCAATCTAATGTTTATCAGAAAGCAGATAAATGAACAACAGCTATGAGATGATGATTCCTGGCTGCCAAATTCAGGAGCCTCGTTGTTCTACTATCAGGAAAAGGGCAGATATTGGAAAAAACAAACAACCACAAATCAGAACATCTAAAATCTCAAATAGCTCATATCTACACAACATTAGACTCTTAAACACAACACAAATCACTGCACCTCCCCAATCCCACTGAGTTCTAACTGTTCTACAAATTTACAGTGTACTTTAAATTATCCTTTAGGTTGAATAGATCTGACCTTGACTGCACATTCTAAAAGAAGCATTATAAACCTTTTTCCATTTATTTTGCTTCTGATTCCTATTCTGAACAGTTGATTCTTACAAAGTTTGAGAAGTCATGATTCCTGATGGTAGATATTTACTGAAGTCATAAAATCCCCTTGCAGTAGACTATTTGTAGAACATAGAAAATTGCTTTAAATCGTCAGCAGTTAAAGTCCATAAGATCCCAGTGGTCCTTCGTTCTCGAAAACATGTGGTATGAATCAACAAACTCCACAAAGTTATGAAAATGTGAAAAGGGGAATTGACCTCATCCATTAAAATGTTCCATTCTATACAAAGTTGGCATTTTGGAGAAAGTCTCATCAACATCAGTATTTCCACTAAATAAGAGATGAAAATAGTTATATGTTTGATAGAGGAAAAGCCAGTAAAGCTCTTCTCAGGCTTTGTGCTCAAGGCAAGATGCCAGAGAACGTCAAACTATTTTTTATATTGGACAATTAATTTAATTTCACATAATTTTTGCTGTAGGAGCCATTTGTTTGTTAAATACTTTGTTTGTTTGTTGTGAATGACGTATGCTTGCAAACGAACGAGGTAATTAGTCCAATTTTCTCGTTTACTGAACACTCAGAAATTACAGCGGCTGTAATGTGCCACAGCAAATATAAAAAAAAAATCCCGACCAGGCGAACAAGTCGAAACCACTCCTATATTTTTGCTCTCTCTGTAAAAAGATAGGAATGTTCGCCTATCCCGTTGCCATGACAACTGCCTGAGCTCCACAAACCGACAGAGCAGAGATTGCGTTAAAAACATAACACTCAGTCCGTAACGATAGGTTTTCAGGGTTGATGTTTATTTTGTTATCATTAATAAGCGCTCGCCTGAACAAATCGGTGGTTGATTAGCTCATTTAAACTCCTGATCTGCTGGTTTTGTCAGAGAGTCTATCTTTGTGTCGCCTTTTCTTTTAACGGAGTCTAAATGCACAGAATAGCTCAACATTTTGTTGAAACAATAATTACTGTGATTTTTTTTTTTTTGGGGTCATTAATTTGAACACGTTTTGTCGATGTTTTTTTTGTCTTTAATAAAGTTACAAAAGTTTTGGATCTTGGTGGATATTTTTGATAAGCGGGTCAGCAGAGGACGTGCTATCTCTGTGCTATACAAATAAAATTGTGTTTGATTTGTTTCCTAATGGACAATGACAGTAGGCCTATCAGACCATCAAGTAAGCAACAAAGTGGTTCAACAAAGTCAACACTTGGACTGGACAACAAAAGCCCTGATCTAAGTTCATATAAAACAATTGGTAAGAATTCAAAAATGTATATGAGAAAGGCAGCTTTAAAACCCTGACCTTATTACTGTCAGTATGAATGAGCTAAAATTAGAGCAAATTATTGAGCTAAGCTTGTAAAAGGACACCCAAAAAAGTAAATCTGAAAAATACAAAAAGAAATGAATGTAATTGTATGAATTTTAATAACATTTTAAAATTCCTTCTTTCATTATTCTGGAATTTAGCAATACTTTGGGTAATCACAGCTGACCAGAAAGTGACTTTTCTAGCCTTTTTCTCCGACAATGTGAATTTCCGACAGAGTGAATAAAAAACCATTGCGTGTATTCATTCCAGATATATAAATATCTGCTTTCTCCTCTGTCTTCATAGCATTGTTAGGTCTTTAGGGATTCTGGTCTTAAATTTGAAAGAAGTTCCAGATACTCACACAGATACTCTGCTAATTGATAATTTATCCATACATGTTAAAAAGGTTAAGATCAAAAAGGATGTATTAGAGCAAGAAGGAGGCAGTGGAAAGCTAACAAGGTCATATAATCACTCTGCACAAGTAGAAACATGCTTCTCTACTGACATTCTTGACATATTTCTCCTTCTGACATTTAGCAGTAGGCGCATTCATCATCAAAAAGGAGTGAATTGAACAGATAATAAAACTAAGAGGACTGAAAATGTAATTCCTTCTTTAAAAAACAGAAGCTAAGCAGCAAAAGAGCTGTCGCCATTGTTCTGTTGAATTTTGTGTTTCTATATTGGCAAACATGGGTCATGTGACAGGAAGTAAAGGAAGTGACCAGTTAGGTAGGTGAAACACAGACAAAACAATAACACCGAAAGCTTCATGGTTTCTTTAGACTTCTTTTCAGATTCTTGAAAAACATATTTGGTGCAGAAATGACTTCCCACGTTCAGTCAGTTCTGAGCTGATTACAATCCAAAAGAGTTCTTAAAAGTTAAGCTTGAAGTCATAAAGTACCAGGTTGTTATAGTAATACATTTTTGATGTGTTGCAAATTGCTATGACATAAGTCAAAAATGGGGAAAAAATCTTGAACAAGGAAGACACAATCTGACATGAAGAGGCTGTAATCAGAAGCTTCCTTCCGATGTTTGAACAACTGATCAAAGCTTACTTTGTTTAAAACCGCATCTGTCTCCAACTCAGCTGATTAAAAATACAAACTGTCTCCCTTTGATCCTGGTTCTTCAAACTCAAATCGACCATTAAAGCATTTATTAGGACTTCCTCACATCACTTTTTCTGACTACCTTGTGCCAGCCTGTGCAGAAGCTGCTGCCGGGCGATGATGCGTGACAGGCGGAGGGCGGAGCGCCTTCGAGGCGTGTTCCCCGAGCCTCAGGTAATAGTCCTGACCATCAGGTGTCATGGCCTCCAGACACGTCTCCTCGCTGGTGCTGTCGCTGTCACTTCCACCGTGGTTGCTGCTGCTCTGGGCACTCTGATCCATGCTGTCAATAGCGTTTTCTAATTTTCCACTCCTGTCATATATAAGGTCAGCACGCTCTGCCTCGGCCGTCATGCTGTCCACTCTGTCAGCAAATGCTAAGCTCACAGGGTATACAGTTTGTCCAGCAGCATCCTCCCCTTTTGTACTTTCTGCACTGTCTGCAGGATCCATATTGCTCCCTGAAGTTTCTGCCCTTCCTTCACCTTTACTCTGTCCTGATGGATCCATAACTACTGCAGCATCAGCATCACCCATATTAATACAAGTCTTCCTCTCTCCTGCGCTGATGAGTTATTATGAGAGCATTTCTTAAGAATTCCTGCCTCTAACATGTCTTCACTGGAAGCTACACTCCCTCGTCTTCCTCCTCCTCCCTCTTCAACAAACTTCATGGTACCACCTGACTCAGGCGATCGTCCTTGTTCTCTCCACCCACACGCAAGCTGCCCGACTGATACAGGGAGGAGGACAAAGTCACAAACAGTTACATCCACAAGCTGTTTCCTTCAATCACGTGACCAGCAGCCGATGGGGGAATTCTTCGCTGCTTCCTGAAGTTTTGCCAGAGAAACTATTTGGTACATGCCCCAGGCATATGTGCATCACTGTGATGTAGACGTGGAAAAAAATATTATCCCAACATCCCGATGTGAAACAAGGAAGGAACAGAACAATAGAGTATGTGGGTGTGAGAGAGAGGGTTCAGAGGAATGTATGGGAGGAAGGAGCAAAGCTATTGTTTCTGCAGCTGAGTGGGACTTTAATGCCATTCAGAAATGTTCTCTGCATCTACAACGTCACGCTAATGTCACACTTAGGAAAACTCATCTATACACTGAGGGTCTCTACTAATACAATAGAATACCTAACAAAAACTAACAGCAAATAACTTTTGCAGTCTTTCACTGAATCATAAATTAATAAATTATATTTAAACACTGAATAATCTGATTCATAAAGTGAGAAAAAGTTGTACAAAACAATATGTGAGACTTAATTTGATCACACTGCCCTCTGGAGGAAATACAGGAAACTTTGATTTGCACTGCAAAGAAGGAACTATGGTTAATTTCTGAGTCGTAATTTTCGGAACTCTAAGAAAAATCTTCAGTTCTGATTCAGAGTATAACTGCTCTGTTACAGTCGTGACATACGAAATCACTGCAGTTTGAACAGGTCAAAATGAAGAAAACACACTAAGTCATTGAAAAAATGTGACAGTAGCTCAGTGATATTATTTTAGAAATCTGCAAAGTTCACAGTTTGGAAACAGCAACAGAGAGCGAAATCTTTTTTGTCACCAAGTCTCCATGGCAACCATTAAAAGATGTTTTTTATGCATTTAATTAGGAATATGTGGAGGATATGTGTTGCTAACAAGAATACCAAAAGGTATTAAGGGAACCATATATCAAAATATACTTTGCAATCCATAATTCTTTAATGTTGTAGTCTGATAAAACAAGAAATCAAAGAAAAGTTCATAACTCCCGTTTCCATTTAGAATAAATTAATTCAAAAGCTGTCACTTAGCAACAGCAATAGCATATATACATTAAATTGAAAAGGAGACAAAAGTAGTCACCAAAAAGCAAAAGTGAAAGTTCAAACTTTTTTTTTAAAAGCGAAATGTAAACAAAAACACAGAATTCTGTAAACAACCTGCCTCACAGCAGGAAGTCAGGCAACAATGAACACAACGTCTCAACACCCCCATCAACACATATGGTTCTACGTCTTTAAAAATCAACCTGTTGACAGGAAGTCAAGTGGCAGAAAGCTCCACACGACCAAAACAAAAGTATTCATGTGGATTGCTGGTGTGTATTCACTGGATTTTACATCCAGACAGGCCTGTAGTAGCCAAATATTCAGCATCAATGAAAGAAAAGGCAATCCATGAGCTGGGGGTGGAGATGATTAATGATAAAGCTGTTTGCTTGTGTAAATCCCTCTGCGTATATCTATGTTTTCTAACAAACTAACACACACACATTCACTTAAGCATTCACAAATGTGGAATTAAGCCCCCCAAATCCCATATGCAGGGGGAGACACCCAGTTTCGCTAATCCAACAGATCTGTAGACTTACAACTAAATCCCACCACGCACTCAAAACCTCATTCTGTTTTTTTTTGTCTGTCCCATTTTTGTGTGTGTCTCAGTTTACTTTTTACTTCTTATTTCAACATCACAGCCTGTTCTTATTACTCTGGGTAATTTTATGAGTACAGTTTCGTACATTTTTTCTTTTAATAGATATCACTCCAGTTACATAATTTTAAGTATGTTTGGAGACTATTTATCCATTCAATTTTTTTACCATATTGAAATCATTTGACTAACCTGGATATCCTACCTCCCCTGACTGACGATAGCAGAGTGGGAAATGCATTGTCAAATACCATCAGAGCTGTGCATCCAGATGCCTGAATTTTAAGGATTCCCCAGCTTTAAATCTGATCCAGACAGATGTGGACTGTGTGCCTCTGAGCTGATGGGTTCAGCAGCAGTCTGAGGGAGGAGCAGTGAAGCTCAGGGGAACCTTTGAGTGCTAGTTTAAAGAAAAGGATGATGGAATGAAAATGAAAATGAGTGGAAGGTGACTACAGGGTGGCAAATGTTATCAGGTACTGTCTTAAAATTAATTTGGTGTCCAACACTGTAAACAGTAACTTTGTTAAATGAATTAACAAATAAATTTGAGAAATGTAATGTTTAACAAATTCAACCTAATCGTTTTGAAAAGGAATTTAATGAGAATTCAGTTGACAGTTTTTGTATTTGTTGTTTGTGTTGTCCAACAGAGAAAGGTACAACTGATTCATTGGAGTGGGTTTTATTGTGAACTTAGGCAAAGTTTTGAACTGCTGGACTTGTGGTAGGGAAAGTTTATGCGTTGGAGTGCTAATTTAAGTCTGTATCCAGATAACTTTGCCAGTTCACAACATGAAATCCTGAGACCGTTTGTGCTAATGAAGGGTGAATCTTTACTGCGGTTGTCAGGGAAAAAAAATAAATGTCAACCATATTGAATAGATCATTGTTTCATTTGAGTTTTACACTTTTAGACAAAACAGGTCTAGTCGTTTGTTTCTATTAACATGGGAGATAAATGAGAGGACTTCAGGAATGAAACATTGACAATGTTATTGATTTTATTCCCAAGTGACTGTTGTGGAAAAGGGATCAAGTGCTTCTATAAAACTGGCATTTTCTCACCATCTAAGTTTACGGGGTTTAATATATATAAGTGGAATGATTATGAGTTAAAACATTAAGAATGTTTCTAGATAAATATGAACTTGCTTCCCTATAATAAATATATTATAGAAGGATGCCTGCTGTGATGGGGGCTTAACTGGAAGTCGGACCCCAAATTTAATTCTGCTTAGGGACTCATAATACTTTGGGAGACAGCTATGCCCACTTGGTCTGTGGAGGCTTGATGGATCCTGAATGTGGGAATATTTTTACTTCAATCAGTTTAAGTGCCGCACATCTCCGTAATTGCATTAAACTGAGTGGACAGCTGCAGCTCCCTCTCTCCTACTCTTTTTTCCCTTCTTCTTCCACCTTCTCTCTGACGCACAGCCTATATCCAGAATGTGCGCTTCCAGCTCGCCACTGTAAACACAGAGGAAACTGACTGCTGACCCTCCTAAACTTGACGCATTAGCGCTCATGTTACAGCCCACTCTGTTGGCTGTGAAACTCGAAATAATAAAGGGGACTAACTCACTATTATAATCGCTAAGAATAACAAAACATGTCTAAAAAAATCAATGGTCAATAAAATATGGACGACCGGCATCTGAAAGCCCTGCTGTACTCCTGGCCACAGCACATGCCTGCGCTGTTTTGAGCACTAAATTTGACAATGACCTTCCCAAAATAATCATGGAGCGCTCTGCGCATGACGCCAGCAGGCTGTATGCAGCATGGACTGGAAATAAACTTTCGTCCCGCCTGTCGATATTTTTACAAATTGCCGTGGGTTTAGCAAGACTAAAAAAGATTAAGCTGAGGAAAACTAACGTGATCTCAATGATCTGGCAAGACAGCAGGATTTTTCATACATTAAGATGGTCAGATTATTCATTTCAAAAGAAAAATCTTTATAATAAGCTGCAGTCCTCCGCGAGATTGCCATGTAGTATAGATTCTAATTGATCTATATGTTAAGTCTGTCTGATTTTCGATGTTTGGATGTCTGACCTGCGAGTCGCCTCTCCCGGACATTCCTCCACAGCAGATCCCAAGCCTTGGACGTGGAGTCCCGCAGCTGCTCACTGATCGACCGCCGCAGCTGTAGCTTACTGACAGACTTTCGCTGTGTTGTCATTGCGGTGCAGCCGGACGCATTATTAATACTATCATGAATCCCCGACTAAAATGAGTGTTAATCAGCATAAGATTTCTCCGGTTCTCTTGTACTCCGGCTGGGACAGCGCGCCCCGGCTGCTCCTGCCGCAGTGACCGTCACCGCTTCACCTGGTCTAGGCTACAGCTCCGCGCTGCGTCACCTCCCTGCACCAGCAGAAAAAGTCTCCTTGGCCCCAAAAAAGCCAGAATCTCACTGATCCCACATCCCCACACCCAGTCGCTTACAGAGCGAAGGTGCTACACTGTTTCAACATAACTTCTCCATGTGAGCTACAGAGCCAGATGTGAGAGGCGGATTCCCCCCTCCCCATGTGCAAAGACTCTCTCTCTCTAACACACACACACACCAAACCTACATGATCTGCAGAAAAAACCCACCCACTCACCCAAACAAGGATTCCTTTCAATCTGCTTGATACGTAGTAATAACACTCAGTCATACCACACATTACATGCACACAAGTTGCAACTGTCCTGCCTGTGGCCAGAACAAGCCAGAGTTTATGTGCTCATTCAAGCACACATCTGCCTGTGCTTGAATGAGCACAGTCAGACTGCACCCAGTCACAGTGCCACAACACAGATATTAAATATTCATTGGAGAATGGCCTAAAAACCTGCCATGAAAATGTAAACTGACCATTTCAATGCCTGGCAGCAACAGCTATGTTAATTGAAGAGTTAGTGTACATTTTATCAAAATCTTTTCAGTAAAACAAAAAGTTAATGTAAACATGATGCATCTGCAATCAGTGGTTGTAATGTTCTGTTCTAGCAGGATCTAATCTGGAACCATCAGTCTCATCACACTGATGAGGCAAAAGTATTAATATAAATTAGTGGTGGAAATTTTGTTTGGGTTAAAAACAATTACATTTTTGTGCCACTGAACACAGAATTATTGCAGAATAATATGTATCAACCTTAATTATTATTAATTATTGTCTTCATCCGGGAAGACGTAGTTCCAGCAAAACAATGCCAAACCATGAGTTCTGACCTGATGTTCATACATTTTCAGACTCAGAATGCCTCATACAGATTTTATAAAGTTCTTGAAATTGATTCATTACAAATTCCTATTTACATTTTGGTGAAAATTTCTTCCATTGACTGCACAACCTTTCCATCATAAACAGAGCACCTGCACATCAGACTTTGCACAACATAACTGAGAGTTCCATCATCACTTTAGGTTGCTTAAGCAACCTAAAGTGAAAGTGCTTAAGCCGTTTCTTTTTGTGAGGCACTTTCACCCCCTACGACAGGTTAAGAGTTTGGGAATTTCCTCCTAAGACTTCTTCCCATGTTATCCCAGGAATGCCAGACAGAGCCATCACAACAGCCCAGGACGCTCCTCAGCTGCCTTCTGCCTGACACCATCGGATGTCCTGTTTGTGGTGTTGAGTTGCAGGTCGGCGTGGACCCTGTGAGGAGGGACCTGATTCGGCATTTCGGCCTGTTGAAACATGCTTGACATCTCTGGCAGTCAGCAAAATCTTGAGGTCATGTCGATACCAAACACCACTTTGCTTGTAGGGCCCTCTGCTAGAGGCAGGGATCTAAATTCTCACTTAAGCTTTTATTTTTACCCTTGAAATAACTTATGTGACTATATTTTATTTTACCGCAACTCATGACTCTTGCTGATGGGGAAAGACCTAAAGATTTCATGTTTTCAGTCTCTGTGTAGTCATGGTCTGCAATGTCCGATGCCAGTACGATAGAGCAGCCTGGTGATTTACCTTCCTATATGTTACTCTTCTGTGTCTGGGACTAATTGCATATCTGACTGATACTCAGCAGTGAAGAGATGGAAAGTGTTTAGAGACGAGAGCGTGGTAAAAAAAAAAAAAAAAGCTAGCAATGAAAGACGATGAGTGAGTGACTGAAGGATGGAGGAACTGGGGACCTCAGAGGACACAAAAGGCAGAGTCAACTAACAAGACCACCAACACACAGAAGTTCAGGAGCAGACAGAGAGAAGCTACACAATGAGGATTTAGCAACACCTCAGAGCACCTCTTTTCTTTTTAGCATTTTATTAGGTGTAGTAAGACTGATGTCTTTATTTGGTTTTGCAAATATTGTTGCTCCTTTGAAAAAAAATCCCACCAATTTACCTACATATTGCACATTCATTCAGCTCCTCTTTATTTCGACAACCATACAAAACGCGGTCCATGGTCAGATCATCAAACAAACTTTAGCATCAGAAAAATATAACCGTGGTCAACACAAAAATTCAATTTAATTTATTAAATAAACAAATTTATTCAAACTAAACTGGTCCCATATCAAAAATCAGCTGACCACCAAACCAAATGGTTTTATTATTGACGGTAACAAATGTCATAAAGTGTTTGAAACAGCAAAGTGTCTGTCACATCTCTAGGGATGAACTCTTGAACACTCTTCCTTAAAGATTTATTTAATTCAGCCTCACTGGGGGGTTTTTGAGAATGAACAAGGTTTAACATCCTGCCACAGCATCTCAATCAGACACAGATCTGGACATTCATTAGGCCATACCAAAACATAGCCTAGCTGTTTTTTGTTGTTGTTGCTTTTTTAGCCATTAGTGTGCTTCAGATAATTGCTCCACTGTTTAACGTTGTGCTTGAACTTAAGATCACAAACTTATGGGTGAACATTTTCTTTCAGGACCCTAAAGGCAGAGCTAAAATAAAATTGCTTAACCAACAGTTCCTTCATTTGTAAGAACAGCCTAGTCAAAGTCTAAAAATTCCTGTTCGTTTTGGTCTGATTGAGCTTGAGCTATTTTGTAAAGTGGAGAGGGCAGACATTTCACTTTAAAATCACAAGACATGCAACTGTACTTAAGCAATACGTGGTTCTGCAAAGTATCAATTAAAAGAGGCATACAATAATCTACATACTTGTTAATAAAAAATATTGTAAACCATTTGTCATTTAAATTTTCAACTTCACAAATAAGCTATTGGTCAATCATATAATATGCACTGAAGTTTGTGGTCTGAATGCGAGAAAAATGTCAAAAGGGACACGTTTATGCAGAATCTAACAAGGAACTCTATGCTTTTGTTTAAATGGTTTATTACTAAAATTTCCATTGTCTATGCTGTGAAATTCCAGGATCACAGGTGTGTATCACTGTTTTTGTCACTTGAAAAGTAAACCAGTGGACACAGCTTCACAAAACAAGTTGTAGTGTGGGAATGAAAAAGAAACTGAACTCTTCTGTGGGAAAACTACTGGACTTCGACTAAGCCAGTCAGTTTTGTATTTCTCCTCTGTAATGATACAAAGCTTGTCCATGGGGTCAGTCTTTAGTCTGGACAGGGAGAAGGAGCCCTGCAGGAAGTCCGTCTCAGTGAAGGAGCCAATCAAAACACCCATCCAACACATTCCAGTGGTCAAGCAGCCAATCAAAACAAAACGATTGACAGAGATGGGATCTGGTTTTCTGAACAAATACACAGCAAAGCATGGGCGTTCGTTGCTCTGGGAGCAATCAGATCTTACAGAAATGAACAACTGCTGCTGTGGAGAACCCTGTTGTCTTCTTGGGACATACGAAGAAGCAGGAGGAGGAGGATGGGGAGGTGGAGCAAAAGAGGAGCACAGAGTTTCTGCCCCTTTTACTTCCAGGCGGGTCATTTGAGGTTAGGAAACTCGGTCATATAAGCAATGTGGTCATGCTGAGTAAAAACTATATGGCAAAAAACTGCCTGCTGAGGGTCATGGAGGTGCTCAGTGATATTTTTACTGGCCTGTCTTGAGCGGCTGGAGAATCTCACAAACACAGCAGTTACATGTCCGCATTCAATGACCAGAACATTAGTTTTGAAAAACTTTTTCTGGAATGCTATATTTGGTTTATGCCAAACATGTTCTCTGTTTAGTGTCAAAATAATTCAATTTTAGACTCACCAAAAGTTCCTAAGAACATTACTCCAGGACTCATGGTCTTTTTCTCTGAAAAAACATTTCTTTGTGCACCTCATATAGGTAAGGAAAGGTAAGTTTGAGTAGCCGCCTCTTTTTGATTGTTCAAACATGTATTTTTAGCAGTTTTCAGAACTTGCTATTTCTTCTGATGACTTTTTATTGTTTTTGGAAACGTTTTTTAGCATTTTACCCTCTGCCTTCAGGGTGAACTTCTTTGGGTGGCCAGACCTGGGCTTGTTGGCAGCTGTTTTGAATGTAGACTATTTTTGGTATATTAAACTCCCTGATGTAAACTTAAGTTGTGACCTCTGTGAACCCACTTACTCAACTCATGAGCTGCTAGTTTTCTTTCTGAAGGTGTCTGGCTGCTCCTTTAATCTTACCATATGGTTGTTTTATCAAAAATCGGGAGAACACGAGATTAATTAATAAAGACAGCATTTATTTAAATGTTGAGTAACACTGTTCAAATCATGTGCTCTGTAGATCTATGTTTGTCTGTTTGCAGTTACCACCATTTCAAGTGGGAATAAATGTAGGGCTGTCCTAATGTATTCCTCACCAGATATTGATTTTTTTTAAACCATTCTACTGGAATTTTTAAAAGGTATTTCTTACTGTTTTTATTGTGAATTGTTCTAACGTTTTCTCATGACTGTATTTTCCAGAACTGTCTATTGCAGACGCTCTCCTTTACAGTGACAGAATAGCCGTAAGAAGTCAATATCTGCTTCTGCACACAGAAGCTGGGTTAGTGAGTTCAACACTAATCAATGATTTAACAGATCATGTGACCAAAGGCCGTGACAAATGCTTCTGCTTCAACTCCCCCTTTCTCACTGAAAATGTCCTTAAATCACCATGCCTACTCTGCTAACATGTACACTCTTTCCTCCTTCAGCTCATTTTTCTTTTCTCCATCCAGACACTTTCTGTCTGCTCCTCATCTTCTATTTTTAGCAGTGCTCAGAGATTCAGGCCAAGCAGCTCAGAGCATGCAACATTAAGACTGGAACATGCATAATGCCTAAATGGTGTCATGTCTTAAAAATATCATCTTGAATTCTGCAAGTGCAAAAATAAAAACCCATAGAAAATGATCCTTAATCAATAAAAGACAAAAATGGACTTGGAAAGTAGAAATATCAACTATTCATGATTGCGAAGAGAAATTAAAATGACATGGTTTTCAATATTAAAAGTGAGACAAGCATCTCTATGCGGTTTCTTTAATCCAACCTAGTATGCATAATGAACATCCTAGTTTATTAATAGTGTAGTAAATGAACAATTAATATTTACACAAAACTACTTTGGCTTGGATTGTTATTTCTCCCAACTAATGGCATTATCATCTAAAAAACACTTTTTGCACTTACTTTGTTACCATTGTCTAATGTTAAAATCTGTTAAGATGATCGGAAACATTTAAATTGCCAAAAACCAAAAGCAATAACAAAAAAACACAGACAGAAGTGTGATCATCCTTTAAAACTGCATTTTAAATGTAAAAAGGCTGACATGTCCAGAAACACACAAGTTTTAAAATGCATTTCACTGCAAGGTGCACACTATGGTATGGAGAGAGGTGGGACAAGAGCAAACAATTGCTAATGGGTGTAAAGGAAACCCTGCAGGGCAAGGGAGTGGAGATTACATGTGGATCAGAGTGCCTTATTGTTGAGCGACTAATTTTTTATGTTAGCTGCGTTGTGAAGTTTTTTTATTAGCTTCTTAACCAGGATGATTCTCAGCAGCTAACTCTCATCAAGCCAACAATAACCTAATTATCTTTCAATCCTCAGGTGAAAAACAATTATTTTACCAACCTAAAATATTGCTTAAATGCGACAATGGTTTGCATTATTATATCCAATGAATGCACAATGCTTGCAATTTAGCTTGCAACCTATAGGTCAATTTCACATCTGAAAGTGGATCTAAAATTCACTGGTTAAGGGCTCCAGACCACCAGGGGGCCCTCAAGAAAACACCCATTTTTTTAACAAGTCAAAATATCAACTTGTTGTTCAAGCTTATAAAAAAAAAGAGGCCACATTTATATTTCAAAGCTTATAAAAAGCAAAAGGTTCAAATTAACCTAAAATTCTGGTTAATTTAGGATTTAAAATGACTGATGAATGTACTTGAAGTGATTGTATACAGATAAATATTAATGTCTTGGTCATTATAGTTTTACAGTAATACGTAAAAATAATGTTTTTATAATTTACTTATTATTTAATTTAAAACTCATTCTGTGAGTAATTCAATTTAATCTAGTTTACCACAAAATTTAGTGCTTCAAGTGCATTACACAAACAACCAAGTTTGGATAATTTAAGCTGCATATGCATCTGTGATGAAATTCTGCTTAGAGCCCCATTCAGTCTTGGTCAGGCTCTGCTCACAACACTAACAAAAATTCCTGGTGTAAATAATCTCCTGATGCCAATCTGTAAAAAAAAACAGTTAGTAGGTTATCATTGCACATAAATGGTATTTAAAAGGAAAAGAGACAGCTACTGTTTTTGCTTTTCTCATGAGAGTCGAGATCTAAGTTATTTCAGTCGATCTAAGACTCCCGGGGGGAATCCCAAGGCGTTCCCAGGCCAACCAGGAAACAAAGTCCCTTCAGCTTGTCCTGGGTCTTCCTCTGGGTCTCCTCCTGGTGGTACAGCCCCAGTACACCTCATCATCATCATATTAGATGTTGAGAAATTAATTTCTTTCAGCTTTAACAATTTATTCCAGCTAATGTATTCATGTATTTCTAAATCACAACAGATCCAACTCATATGTAGGTATTTACTGTAGGAATAATATTAAAATTGATGCTTCAGAAAAATGTCGTGCAAAAAGTAAAGTAATAGAATAAAAGCAATTGAAATTTATTTTGGGGGTTATCAATTGTATTTATTCAAAGTTTCCTGTATGCTTTAAAAAAGCATCAGCGAGTCAAGGAAACAGCACACAGATTTACAAAAAATATAAAAGATTGAGGCTCTTACATGTAAAATCACTGCAACAAATATTGCTGTGGTGCTAAAATGATCAGAGGAAACAGCAGAGGGCAGAAAGGCTGCAGAGAAACTAAATGCTAGACATGAATGATGAAAGCTCAAGTTTTACAGCATTTCGTTCACAATGAATCAATCAATATATCTACACGGCTTGCATCCTATACATAAGCCACAGTCATAACATTTTGAGTTAATTATATGTTATTCACAGAGGCATCTTCTTTCTGGTAGAAGATATCTTGTGCCCACAATACAAGGGACAGATGTGCTTCAGGCACAGATTCCAAGCATAATGCGATAAGGATGAATATTGATTTAATCTAGTTAAAGGAGCTAATGAAATTAAGTAGTAGTGCCAATGCACCTAGACCATTTTTCTCAATTTTCCTACAAGGATGTGTCAAAAGTTTACAGCACCTGCAGAGCAACAGTTTTTCCAGTCTGACAGAATAAAAACGTATTCCAGACATGCAGGCAGCAGCATAAAAACACTGACTGATCATACTCTCAGATTACTCAAAGCCCCTTTGAGCACTTTCCAATAATGTGAAAATTCTGATGGATTACACTGTATGTTTTTTTATAATCCTGGAAAATGTGGAGAATGTGTGTCAGTGTGTGTTTTTTCAGACCAAGGTCAGGTGAAGCTTATCAGTTGCTCTAAAATAGCTTCAGTTCTCTGAGATATTTTTATAAAACAGCCACAGGATGATGTATTCTGGATTTCTGAATGCTTCAACAGATGTGCAATATACATATTTGATGATCCCAAACACTAAGAATTCACTCATCTAGACCACAATATTAGAAATAAGGTAAATAAATCCTGCAATTGGTAAAAATGATGAAGCCTGACAAGTATTCTCAACTCAAACTACTTATTGAACATCATTTAACTTAATGTGCAAACATGGTGCATCAGTTTAAAAAGTCACTATTTTAACAGCAATGAGGTATTTTATGCTATACATATTTAATTATGTATTGCAAAAGTGTTCATACTCCATGAAGGTTTTAGCATTATAGCCAAAAACCTCAACATATTTGTTGGGTCACTACAGGAAGGTAAATATCCATTTCAGTCTCCAGCAGCCTCTACCAGTTTTCCATCCAATATAGCCTTATATTTACTTCTAATTACTTATTACTAATTGGATTAATTAACTGAATGAAATAAATTGTGTGAAACACTGAAAGAGATACCATATTGGTTGTTGCACTTCCCTGTCTTACTGCATCTAATGGCCGCTAAAACACAAGTCATGGAAATTCACATTTGAAGCAAAAATGTTCATTAATGAAACCAGAGAATAACTTCTATATGTTTCGTCCACATAATTAATTGGAATCACTGTAAAATATATGATCTAAATGATCAAAATGTAATATCAAAACACAGAGAATGAATGCTAGCATTAGCCTAGCAAACTAACCTGCATATAATCTTTATCACCAAGAGCAAGATGCAAGTTCATTCAATAGGGACAAAGAATCACAATTTTTTTCTCATGAATAATGTTTTTTTTTTTTATCAAAAACTGTGTTTTATGGAATCTGTGAACAGTGTACAATCATTCAGTCCAGTTTTCATACTCCCACATTTGGAAAATCTCACTCAAGTCCAATTCTTGCATGGTCAAACAACATACAAGTCATGCTAAAAACTCTTTAGTATAGGGCACATATGCTGCAACACCAACTTTAGCACCATAACTGCTCACTAGTTTTGATACTCCCAGAGCGCTTATTGTTTGCCACTGCTTCACTGCATCTTTTTTTGACCCAAACTAACAATTTAAAAGTGCTATCCCTTTCCTGTTTGCTACAAGAAGTTGCAGACACACCAGACTGTGCAAAACAGGAAATAATCCCTTTTCCAACTTCAAAATAAGAGTCAGATATAAATATAACAGAATTTCAAGCTAGACTGACTGTTCTCCATATCTGGTTAGATAATTGTTACTTGTACTTGCTTTACTGGGGCAAGCCGCATGATCCCAGCAACTGAACAGCTCTATGCCGGATAATCTTCACTCAGATGACAAACATTTTGCTGTTTCTCTTGTGTCATAAGATCTCACCCCACCTCTAGTTAATATTCGTCATTGGTAAATGCCTATTCTTAATTCAGTTAGTTTGATAATGGAGACCAAAAATAAAAGAATCCTAATTATTTCAAGCCTCCTTATTTATAATGTTTATCCAGTAAGCTTCAGCCAGCAATAGCCAGGGTCACAACTCTCTGCCACAATGATCAGCTAAAAGGTTCGGGTGCAGAATCAAACTGAAATGTGAAGCTTTAGTACATTCTTTAAACAGTTTTTTTACAGTGCGGTAAGGTTACACTGTCTTGCTGGCTGAGGCCACTGCCTTCAGGGAGAGCCATCACCATGGAGGCATGTGCTTCGTCGGCAGTAATGCTTAGGTGGGTGGTATATGCAACAACTACGGCCAACATGAAGGCCACCCAAAGTCCTGCAGAAGATGAAAGCATTGATTTTGTTCAGTTGTTCTTATCAGTGGTTTCAGTGTTGTGACTTGTGGCTTGTGGTAATGAAGCACAATGAACAGCAAGGTGTCATCACAATGCTGAGGCACCACAGTCCTGAACGTTCTGCTTAGAACATCAGAATAAGAAGTCTTTACTAACTGAGTCATCATAATCGGGCCTTTAGGTTTTCTTCAAGAGTATAATAAAGTAGTTGGGCTATAAGGAAAATTTTCTTTTCCACTGACATTTTTGGATCTCCCTTTGGAGGTTGCTTCATTTGATGCAATAATTTTTAGCATGTTGGTTGTTTTTTTTTTGTTTGTTTTTTGCCTTTTTTTTATGTCCCCCTAAAGATTAGTCCTGTACTGATGCAGTATGATGCCCTACTGACTGCAGAGATATGATAGGCTGAAATACATTTGATTTTTCCAGGACTTTAAAGAAATTTGAAACAACAATGTATATGATCACATTTGTTTTATTTAACCAAGCAACCATTATTCCTACTGTAGCTAAAATGGATACATATGCAGATTATTAGAGGTGTTCTTAATAATTACTTTTATACAGAGATTTGAGTTATGTATAATAATAGAATAAAGTTATTATTGAACAAAATAATATTATAGCTTATTATGTTATATAATAAAACATAATTCTTACATAATAATAGAATAAAATGTTATTATTATACAAAAAGCAATAGAGCTTTATTCTAATAACATAATAAAGTTCTATTATGATAGGTAAAACCTCAAGTGAGTTGTGACAAAGCTAGATCAAGATGGGCATGTTTTGATTATAAGTTCATAAGGTTAAAAAAATATCTTCCCACAATGATCAACTATAACAAGACACTGCTTAAATGACAAACATAATCTCGTAGTTTGAGGCATTTACCCAGAAAACCTCAACCAATGCAGCAAATTAATTTTCCAGAAAAATTAGACGGGAGCTCAGCTACTCGTGTTCTCAGGGGCTTGAGATGAACCACATACCATGACACCACAAATGTCCTCCCAGACATGGCAACGAATATCTAATAAAACTGTCAAAGTAAATAAACATGTCAAAGATGCGTGCTGGGGCTAATTTCAATAATCTGCAGCCAGCCACTCAGCAGAGGTCACAGTGTGAACGCCAGTAGTTCTATTAAATTCCCTGGAGGAATTCCCTGTTTATCCGACACAGAGCGCAGTGAATGTCAGCTATGTGAGGCGAGATACGACCGTATCCTATCCCCGCCGCTCAGCAACAAAGAACCAGACCACACAGGCCGACAACACACTGATTGATTAGGAAGGATTTCTGTCAGAGCGCTAAAGTGTTTCCTAGCATCACAGGACAAATATACACTTGAAGAGAGAAAACAAATCTGAAGTCTGAAAGTCCGAACGGCTGGTATAATCCCTTCTTCTCCTTCAGCATCGCTGTGTTTGTATGAAATGTTAGTCTTACAACTACACCAACACACAACATGCTCACCCCACCCAGCCGATACAGCATCACCTCTGACCTGGCCGAAGCCTCCTGGGCCTCATTACCCAGAATGAAGCTCTCCTTCATGGACTATCAGTCCTGGTAATGTTACCCTGACTGGTGGCATTTGAGAGGACCCAACACAACTACACACACACTCAGAAAAACACAGCAAAGTAAACAAACCTTAAACGCAGTGAATGCGACCGAAATTATCCACTTAGCTCCAGCAGCCATGGCATCTGTTTGTGCCAATCAAAGGGGAACATGTTACAAAGATAAGAGACACACATGAGGTTAGGGCTCATTCATCATTTTTGATAACTCTGCATCAGTTTCAGTGAATATCAGACCCAGAATTGAAACAAGAACATTTAAGTTCAATATAAATCAATCAATTTTTACTTCCAGATGTTGTAACAAGATTATACTGTAATGCCTTGCAGGTTTGTGCAAAACCCCTGAATTTATTGACAGTTTTTCACATTACAGCTACAAATTTCACTGGGATTTTATGTTTTATACTAATACGGAGTGATCTATAATCACTCTGTGATTAAGAAAGAAGGTACATGGCTTTCAATACTTTTTAAGAAATTAAAGAAACTAGGTTATGAAGTTCTGACCCAAACTTTGAGGATCTCAGTAAATCTACCTAAACTTGACCTTAACCTATTCTGAGCAGGGTAATTAATCATGGAAGCAGATAAAAACTTCCTGGTGACTCTACAGGAGTTCTAGTCGGGGCAGAGAAGCAGGTCCAGAACTTTTTAAGAAATGAAAACTGAAATGTTTTTTGGTACAGCACAGGTTCCCATCTAGAAGGACACAACCAGAATGGTTAAGACCAGAAAGTCAAGCAACTTTAGATGTGCCTCTGGTCCAACATACTTATGATCAAATGATTAACCATCCTTCTCAGCATGCTATGAAGTTCTAACAGAGTCCAGGTAATGAACTAATTATCTCATTCAGGTCATTGGAGCCAAGACAGATGTGCAGTTTGACACCTGTGGTTTATCAAACAAATTTAGAATCAGCAACAAAATAAGGGTTTAGCTAGCTTTGGCTATTTTGTCAAGAAAAATGAGCAGACCTTTCTATTCCATCTCCATACTTCAAAAAACTTGTAGCTGTCACTGCAGCAAAAAGTGTATAAATAAGTATAAAGAATTATGTTTTTTTATCACATGAAGTTTTAAAAAAAACAAAAGCAAAATATTATGTGGGTGTACAATGACAGTGTGAAAACGTTACAAGGTTGGTGAGTAATTTTACAAGGCATTGTAAATGGTGTGTGATTTGTGCTATCAGCAGTAGCATTGCTCGAAAAATATGCGTGTGTCTGTTTATAGGACAAAGTGTGTGTTTGCATTGCATGCTGTGGTGATTGAGGTTTGAAACGCAAGAGGAGAAATTCCCACAAGTCCTGTTTTATCCTTAAGTGGGGAAACAAAGTCCAAGAAAAAGGATGCAGGACGCCCACTCTCCCCGGCAGAAAAAAGTAAGACTCCCCACTCTCACTTTAAAGATCATCCTACCTGCTGATCCGCTGGTCATCTTTGCAGCAACCTAGCATGACAAAGAAGAGAGAAGGAGATAGAAATACAGATAAGTACAGAAATAGAAGCAGTAAAATATACAAGTAGAGGGTGAATTTCCTCTAAAGCTTTTGGGAATGTAAACGCAACATTGGCCGAAGATGGTGCCCCACCTTCATCAGTCTGCAACAGTAGCAATACTGGGAAAATTATATTTCTTCATGAACTCATTTCCTAAGTGGAGAAATATGTGGACTGGTTGTTGTTTCCTTTAGTTAATTAATGCGTCTGCATTCCTTTCATGGATTGGCTTAATTCCTAAAATATAACGTTGTTAGATCTGAGGAAATGGGAAAAGACTTTTACAGATAACTGAATCTATCTGTGTCCTCTCTTTAGAGTGAGAGATGAAGATGAAAAATCAGAATATTACATTAAAGGTTAGATATAAAGATGCACGGAAGAGGATATAAAATCTGCAAATAAACTCGAAAAGTATGATATGATGAGAATGTGGTTCTTTTTTCAGCAGGTCATCTCTTGAAAGCTGTTCTGTTAGCTTGCAAGAAATCATTTTGTTGAATGATCGCTGCTAAAGCTGAACTTAATCGTCCACCTTCTGTCTGCATTTTGTCTGAGTAGAAAGCATCCTCTAAAGAGAGGAGTGAAGCAGCTTTAAAACTGAGGCTAATAAATCTATTTGTTCCAAGACACACTTTCAGAAATGTGCTTCTATGGAAATGGGATGCCTAAAAGTCATACTGATACTCAAACGTTACTTTTATTTAAATGTGTAGGTGTGTGTATGTCTGTGTGTTTAAGGAGGAGGAAGGAAGGGAGATTTCGTTTGCACAGCTGTGCTTTATCAGTCACAGTTAGGGGGAAAATAAACCCCTGCATCAAATTGAACGCCCCCTGCTTGTCCCTCCGCCTGCCTACCTGCTCAGTAAAACACAAGCAGAGCGCAAACGACACTATTCTGCTACAGGGTTCACTCATACAGAATGCTAATAATGGCTTTCAATTTAAAGAGAATATTTAATGAGATTTGGAGACACTCTACACAAAGGACGAGAGAGCTGGTGGGAATTTATTCAAAAAGATTATGTATAAATATTGTGTTTTTATTGAGTAATAAAATAAAAAATAAATGATGATCAAATTGTACCTTGCTGTTGACCTCATCAGATTGTGCAACTACTGAAAATTGCAACATGAGCTTTGAAGTAATGCTTCTTTTTGGGCAACCAATTCGAACAACACCAGCTAACACCCATAAAGCCTCTTTAATGCTCTGAAGTACTGAAAAGCTTTCAGTGGAATACCACTGTGGCATAACTGGAAGAAGTTGCACGAAATCAACTGTTGGCAGTCCTGTGCTATTGGGCAATGTTCTGGATAACATGTAGATATCTAATCATTCGATGCATTTCAGTTTTTTTTAAAAACACATTGCGCACTTGCGCACACTTTTACAGATGCATAATTTATTTTCTGCAGGAAATTAACAATTTTTTTTATTGTTCTAAAAATTGTTCGACTTTACATTCATTCTTAATTCCATTTCATACCCAAACACTCTTCATCACTGTATTTCAATGTAATTTTCCTGGTAGTTCAGTATTTTTAAGAACTACAAATAAAAAAGCATAAAGAATGAAATAAAATAATAAATAGATGAATTGTTCATTAGAGTTATTGTTGAATAGTCCACTTATATAAATTATGAAATATTATGACTCCTGATCTGACAAAAATAACTACTTTAACTGCTGTAAATTATGACTGTATTATAGAAATTTATTAAAATTCTCAGTTGTCAAGGCAGGTTTTAAAGGTTTTTCTCCCTGTGGGTATAAATTGACATGTGTGTGTCAAGAAATGTCCCAGATGAGTTTACATCCTTTCAGTAGGTTCAAAACTACAAAAATGAAAGTTTGACAAAGCAAACAAGCAAAATGATTGGCTTAATTTTAGGTTCTCTATCTTTAAATATTAGCCATTTAGAAAAATAAGCTCTTAACCAAGTGGCACTCTTGAAATTCAAAGACTTAATCTCTTTAAAATATATAAATATTTCTTCACTTTGGCTTTCAACAATAAGCTTTCAATCCCAACAGTTCTGTGATTATTACATTTTCAAAATCATATGAGTGGTGTTCTTTGTAAAACATCAAGAAAAAGGACATCTTGGCTTAAAGAAGACATTTCTTTTTATTCTCCCTTATCTCTCTGACTCTTGTAGTTGTGACTGTGCTGACCTGGCAGAAAGTGACCTTGTAAATTCTGCTGTGTGGAGCAGATCTGTCTCACCGCTTTACACTCATCTTATTTATAAAACAGCAGGGCAGAAGAAATGATTCAGGCAGAGGCAGGGACATGATGTAACAAAGGGACAGAGAAAATGTCAAAACATAATAGATTTTTTTCAGCAAAAGCCTTTGTGTAAGATGTAAGCTAAAACAAGGTGACTCACAGATGAGCAAAAGTGGGTGATAAGTCACATTGTGTTCAAAAACAAACCTGAGATGTTCACTTCATCTCTTTCATTATGAAACCCTAGAACTGTAGTGACTGTTTTGACCCAAAACAGGTTAAAGGTTTTACTCAGAAATAAGATTTGACTCAGCTGAGTGACTGATCAGCTTATATCAGTCTGTGAAGCTCCTGTGTGCAAGGTCAGCTTCAAAGTGCTTCATGAGTCTGTAATGCAATCAAAAGTCTGAGAGGAATCACAGACTTTATATCAGTATGAAAGAGCAAAGCAAAACGGGCCTCGGTGGGGTTCTCATGGGAGACGCTGCTCCAGACGGTAACCGACTTACATCACAAACTCTAAATCAGAGCAGTTAAAAATGGGCTGTTTTTTTTTAAGAGTTTCTCACAGAAGCAACCGAAGTGTCTCACCCGGGCATGACGAGCTTGGAGATGTGAAGGAGACGTGAGGGAGGAGCGGGTCAGTGGCCTGCTGCGGGTCAAGGGCCGTGAGCGACGTCTGGTCAGTGGCTCAGGTTTGTCTGGAGATTTGTGGGCTCCCTGATCCGTGCCTGTTCGGACGGTCATCCTGAACACAGCCTGGGCAACCTGACGGAAAGGAGAGCAAAAGACAAGCTAAGATAAGGAAATTTTAAAAAATCAAATCCATTAAACCTAAATAAGAGTTTAGCTGCTCAGACAAAAAGAAAAGCATGTGGTGGATTATTGATGAAATACCCACAGAAAAACCACACAGGAATGGGTACAACAAGCTGAGCATCTGCAATCTTCTACCTGTACGTTAACCAGGTACCAACTATGCACCTATGCAGCCCACAATAACTATTACTACCATTTTATTTTACTTGAGAAGCACCAGAACAATATATATCTTCTATCAACTTTTAAATGTTTATTATGGTCAGTGTGTACCAGCAGTAAGCCGCAAAAATATTTATTCTATTTTAATTCAGGTAACCATCACGTCTCAGTGTAAAAACACATTAAGAGCTCATCCCACTCAGCAGCAGACTGGTCTGTCTCCTTCAGTCTCTTACTGCTCCCCGTGTCTTTATGCTGCCCGTCTCATCAGCAGATCTGTCTCTCTGGTTTCTGTCCAGTTATTTATGAAGCTTGTGATAATGTGAAGTGATTCAAGATTTAAGACCTTGCTGACGATTTATCGTTCCTTCTCACATTCTGAAAAAAAGTCCCACCCTAATCTTAGCTCTACTTCCGCTGCCTGAGCTCAGCTCATTGACAACAGTGGAAAGTCCAATCCAGCTTGACCCCTCCACTCAGCTACTGCAGCCACTTCACTGGGAATACCCGCTGATGTGCTTCCCGCTTCCAGTCAAACACTGAGCTGATAAGATGCATGAGTAACTGATGCAGAGGGAAAAATGACTTTCATTTTTCTAGAAGATAATCTATTTCACAGATACTCACAAAGAGACTATTTTCTGCTTGTTTCGACACACAATGATTCTGTTTTCAGAAAATTCCCTTTATGATCTTACAAAGGATTCCCATCAGGGTGACGAGCAATGCTGCTGCTAATGCTCCCACTGTGGGGCTGGAGATGTGTCAGCGACATGGCAAAAATAAAACAAAAAGAGATGAATTTTTCTCATTTCAATTTCTCTTTTTGGATGCTTAACATGGCATTTTTAACCTGATATTTTCATTCATACCTACTTTTAAAAGTGTGTATGAAAAGTCAATTACAGAACATTAAACCCATTGATCTTTCCAGTTACAAATGAGCAAAAAATGATCCCTGCAGAAGCCAAATGGTGCATTAGATATGAAATGATGGAAAGTTGTTTCCTAAATTATCCAAAGCCTTTTTGTAATCAATAGCTGAAAGCTTTCACCATTAAAAGTCAATATTATAATCCTGACAAGATTTTAGAGCATTTAGTCCTGCAATAATCACATTAAGGTTGGAAAATTACATTTGCCTCGACTCGTTTAGTCTCAGCATTGGATTTTAGACATGCTTCATGTCTGGACTCTGGCTTCGACTCTTTAAAATGTTTATATTGTCTCCTGTGAAACATTTTTTACCACTTGACCCCCCAGTGAATGTCAGGGATCACCATCTCAGAAGGTCCAGTACGACCTCAGGCCACGTTCTTTTCTGCGGCTTGTTTTCTAAAAGAATTTTAATGTGATCCATTTTCTTCTGGATGCACTGAAACTGACAGCATTGTTTTTAAGATGGTCAAGACATTACATTCCTGTTACTTGACATTGATTACCTCTACTGACATTGGCAGTTTCTGCCCCTTCTAACAGCTAAGATGTTTGCCATAAACGCTGAAGAGGTCAGGTTTTACACAAACCAGATTCACTTCTGTGTGTCAAGCTCTGGCTTCAGTTGATACATAAGAGGCCATAAGACACTTCTTATGGCTTTCTTTTGACAGTAAATATCTTTTTTCCACTTCAAAATAGATCAAAATATTTAGTGTGAGTAACTAAAAGTTATTCTACCGGCAGATTCTTCCACCTGAGCTGTGGATCACTGCAGCTTCCACGGAATTGCCAAGGGATAGTTGGCTGCTTTCCTAATTTATGCTTGTCATATCTTAGCAGGTTTGCAGTTTATCAATACTCTCCACATTTTAATTATTAAATTACACAAGTGTGGATACTGTTTACAAATTATCCTTTTCCTGAAGACGAATGAATGCACTGGATTTTGTTTATTGACAATATGACATTTTAGCTGAAGATTGGGCAAACTCCACCTTTGGTAGATTTTCATGTACTGAGGTGAGTTCCACAACCCATAGGATGTTTTGATGGTTTTGACATTAGACTGATCACGTATTTGTTCTCCAGACAATGAAGTTGCATGTAAATAGTTTTGAGTTATTCTGGTGAACAGTTAGCAAAAATCATGCAGGTCTCTGCTTGTACAGCAAAAAAAAATTAAACAGACTGATGCCTCAAGGAAACTGACTTTAGAATTTAAAAGTCTGTTATGCAACATCTTGAAATGTATTAATAATATACAAAAAAAACAAATTTCTATATATGTTAGAAATATGTTCTGGAAGTCCACTTATACATGCCATGATGCTCATTAACATTGCACTTCTACACTGAATTATCAGACAATGAGGCAAACTGCTAAATGTGTCAACATAATTTGTTGTACCGCTGTTTCTCTAACAAGCAAAACAGTTTAAATGGGATTGTTGTGGTGCAATTTCAACAATTTTATGAGCATTCCTTAACTTCTACACGGTTTGAAAGCTATTTGAGGTTAACTCATTTACACTCAGTAAGGATAATGAAGCATCTGGAATGTCATAGGAAAAGAACAGCAGAAGGGCCACTGTGATCTTTTGGTCCACAAAATATGTTTGCTACGCCTTTAAAGCTCCAGCAAGCCACGATTTGACATCTGCTGTTTCTATGGAAGCAGTTATTTTACCACATGAACGGCATTGAAATCCAATCGGATTATAATTTACTTTTCTAGTAAAAAATTAACGCACAGTCATCATGAGCATGAATGACATATCCATTTTGGATGTTCTCCTTTCCAGGGTGATTATATAATTATAATATCTAGAACTATTCGATGCATATGGTTGTTTTTTTCTTTGCAATGTAAATGATATACACAAGCTTCTTTATTTTCAGCATAATTTTTTTAATAAGTGATGCTGAAAGTTCTAAGACTGGTTTAAATTTCATCAGCGTTCAGCCTCAGATATTCTTCTTAATGATCATTATTGTCTTCATTTGGTCATTTCTCCTCACTGATCTAAAAATCTCTTAACGACTTGAGAAATACTTAGGAAAGAAAAATCCCAAATCTTAAAAGATGTATGGAAAATTCCAGATTTACACAAGTTGGGAAAGTTAGTTGGATCACTTACTAAACAATTGCAGATTGCAAGAATCAGCAATAAATACTAGTCGTTAATTTGTTTGCCCTCTTTGGTAAGACTTGGAGAAAGACCCAAACTGTAACCCTTTATGTAAATAAATTTATTAGGATGATCAGGAACAATTTTAAACATGCAGCTAGACCACTGGAATGTGGGCCTAATGGGGTGTTTCAGCAGGAAAATGATCACAAACAGGCATCCAGACATCCAGAGCGTTTCTGAAAGGGATAAAGCAGACTAACATTAAGCTTCTGGAAAAGCCTACCCAAAGCCCTGACCTGCAAAAACTCTGAACATTTGTAGATTATGCCTAAATGTCAGGTCCATGTCAGGACACAATGCAGGTCAATGAGCTCTACCGGTTCTACGTAAATAAAATCGGTCTGCCAGACTGCCAGGAGCATGCTGAAGGCAAAAATATGCTTCTGGTGTCTCTGGAGATCAAGTAGGGAGATTTACCTAAATACAGATTAAAGTGTATTTAGACACAGTGTGTGTTTAGATAGAGCATATTTATTTTTATCCTGTATTGATTAAACAAAATCCTTAATTAATTCAAATTTGTGCACCAAACTTCTGTCTTTCAAACTCACTGAGATTTCATGTTGTTTTATCACTCCACCCTGGAAGACATGAATATATAGTCACAGAAAAATTCTAATCATTTAAATAAATGGCTTGGTAACTAAAACATAAAGAGTCTAATAAATTGAATTAAGTGTGAGCCTCAAATGAAAGAAAAGAAAAAGTGTTTGTGTTGTTTAAAGTTAATATTGAGAGCTTTCAGAATTTACTACGTTTCTATTCATGACCTTGTCGTTTTTGCTCAGATGAGCATAGGATGACATCATCTGTATTCATGAAGCTATTCACCAATCACATGTGCTGCAAATCTAAATCAGGCTTACCTTGGAGCCCTGCTGCTCCTCCTTGACTCGAACGCCATTTGTGGCGTTTTGGATGTTTTGCATTCCCTCACTAAGGTGATCCAATTTTTTCATCAGCAGAATCATAGAGTCACACTGCTGACACAAGACAAAAAATAATAAATGCAATTGAAAGTAAAAACAGCTCAAGGTAGCAGACAATTCATGTGTAGATGAACCTAAAACTCAACACTTCTCTTCCTCATTCAGCCATTCCAACCTTCATTGCCTCAATGATCCATTCTTCAGTCTGACTTGTGATACAAACTTGTGATTCTGTGAGGACAATAGAATGTGCAACCTAAGAATAAAAACAAAGTAGGCCTACAGGTTGAAAACATTAATTCACACAATGTGAGATGCCGGATGCGCCCATGCTAAAGTCATGCAAGGGTCTAAATCATTTCTGTACTTTGTCAGTAACTGGTGGTAATTAAGTCTGACTGAGATGCTTGTTCGCTGGCCTTCCAGGAAATGAACAAACTGCTTTGTTTCTGAGCTCCGTTGCCAATCCCAGAGTCCCATAGGCTGATAGCAGCATATAAAGACCCTTTGAAGGAACTGAAGTCCAAAAACAGCCCCCTCACTCACACAGCTACATGCATACTCACAAGCATGCCCTCACAACACAACCCACCCACTCATCTACCCACTCGCGCTCACAAACACACCCTTTTCTCTGGTCCCAAAACTATCATGTCTACCAGTTTAAAAAATATCTGCAGTAACTGCTTTGGCAGTAAAACCATTTCCTGTGTGTTGCAGCCCCCACATCCCCCAGATTCCTACGCAGCACAGGAGCACAGAGGGCTGTCTGTGCACAGCAGGGTGCTATTTTTACCCTCACTGTGGGGGACAGATCCAGGGCGAGGTGGGGGAACGCAGCCACTGGAGGCTTTTCAGTTACAAGAATGACTGCCAGCATGTACACATGCTGAAAGTCACTGACACATAAATGTGCAAATGCACTGCAGCACACATAGACACACACAGACCCAGCAGTGTGCTCTCCAAGTTCATGAAATGTTAATAAGATTCTGTCCAAAGTGTCCACAGGGGGAGAGGGTCTTTAACTCATCGATGCTTAAAGCATCAATTCATTATTGGACTCATTCAAAGGAAACAAACGTTGCTATAAAAGCTACTACTATGTGTAGTGTTGGCTGTTTCCAAGTGAATTTCAAATGAAAAAGCCAAGCAAACAGAGGGATGAACCTGCGATCGATTTGCTGAGAAGGTGAAGGTTAATTTAGTATCCGGTGAACCTTTTATGTTTCCCCGATTATTAGTTTAGGGATAAGTCTTACAGTCAAATATTAAACATTTCAGCATTTTTGCTGCATTAAATTATCTCTGATTAGCCTAGAGATTGGAATTTTACACCAGAATGCATAATATTTTACTTCCTATATTATCGACAGAAATAGTTTCTGTCGATAAAAAAATGTTATCCATGACTAAAAGCTAACAGGCTATTTGTTTTTATATCCACTTTTAAGCTGACTTTTAAAACATGCAGCTTACACTTTAAATATCTTGAGTTGCATTAAATTGGTCATAGTGTCTGTACAAAACTCTATCAACAGCATACATCTGCAAACCTGCACCTGAAAACGGACATGCCAAATCACTCATACACAATTTATTATTTCAGAAAAAAATGGACCAGGCATTCAGGCTTGCAGTATGCACATGTTACCTTCCTTAAAACAACCTCTTGTCATCCACACCAACACAAACGTTTATCATTTAAGCCACTACAAATCCTTCACTGAAAAAAATGTAATCGTGGTCAAAAGATGATTTGATCTGCTCAAAAAAGTACTAACTGTCAGAATCTGCAGAGTAAGGAAGAAAAAATTAATCAAAAATAACACAATTAATACTTTCTATCTATGTGCCTCTTCAACTGATAAACTGCAACCATCTTCAAACCAGTAAAAAAATATAAGTAAAATTACAATTTGAATCAGCTCCTCCAGATATAAAACTTGCCAAAACTCAGGCTTATTCATTTGACAAGTAAAAGTGGTTGAAAAAGTTAAACATCTATATCAAAAAAGCTCTTTCTAATGACTATTTGCTCAGTCATCAGTTACTGAATTAACTTTTTTCCTAATTTACCGGTTAAACTCGAGGTCTCACAGCAGACCCACCCGGAAATAAAAGATCTTAATCTTAGACCATTTGTGATGGGAGTAAATGCCTTTCAGTGTCAGACCTTGAAAAAGAATGTAGATTTATTTATAATTTCTCAGAGTTGTAAGAAAATCAGAAGAGTCTAAATGCCTTTGTAACTGGAACAACAACTGTAAACCTTAAACTTTTAAGTAGGTGTAGAAATGAGATTTTCTGTAAGTCCTCCAGCAAGGGATTGTTCAGCCAAACTGTGGAAACATCATCACAACGGAGGTGCAGGCAGAGATAATCCTTTCATTTCAGGAAGAGAGGAGGGAGCAGAGTGCAAGAGGACCGTTATGGGAGTGTGCCAGACACTGGGGGCCGGGGTGGGAGCAATCTGACAGGTGTGAGAACAAAGTTAGGGACACAATTGCTTTAAAGAGTGACTGCTGGTGCAGTTCATCCAGGGTTATAAGAGATGCCAGGCAGTGCAAGAGGAAAATATGAAAGGCATTTATTACTGGCAGTATTTCTGAGATAGAATAACTCCTAATTGGATATTTTCACTTTTCTCTCCAGAATACTAACTGTAGATTTACTACACTAAAAAAAAGAGAATGAGATTGTTTTTGTCTGAAATAATCTAAGCAGGAATCAGAAATGTATTTACAAAAACAATGTAATTAAAGTTTGTAAATAATGCAATGTTTATATTTAAATATTATTTACAACATACAATCTAAAATATTACATTGTACTTGTTAATTTATTACATCTTAACAGTGTTTTAATTGAGATCATTATTTACAAAGATCCCTTATTATTATTATGCAGAAAGTCTTGATCCTAAGCAGGAATGAGGTCATTTTAAATTATCTGCAAATCTTCGCCTTTGCTGCCCTCTAGTGGTGCACAATGTATTACAAGAGAGGTTAAGATTGTGCATAGTTCATGCTCATGGTCGTTCATGACTAGATATAACCTTGTTTACTTTATCATTTAGTGACTGATAAAGTAAAGAAGAATGACCAACAATAAGTGACATGAAAAACATGAACAGGTTTGAACTTTTACAAAGGTGGAACAAGGTCCTCTGGTCAGATCAGCCCAAAAGTGAATTTTTGGCCCCCATGCAAAGTATAATTTTGGATCCAAAATATTCATTGCCTCTTTAAATGTGGTGGTGGCAGCATCAAGCTGAGAGGATGTTTTTCTGAGACAGGGAATGGGAGCTGACATGAGCAGATGGAAGGATGGAAAGAGTTAAATGCTGTCTTAAAAAAGTTAATGTGCACAGAAGTACTCATTCAATATGACAGAAGACTGGCTTTATGAAGGAAAGAACCGACAAAAATTTCAGTGTCTAGGTCAACAAAGATGGTAAGACACATCCCACAAAAGATTTGCAGAGCAAAGTTTTCAAAAGCTCTGTACTGGCAAAATTATCCAATTATTTTTCTTGGTTTATCACCTAAAATTCCAGTATAATGCATGTGGTAATTATGGGGTTTATGGAAAGCCACTTTATATAAAGCTTAGTTATACAATTAAATACTGAGGTTAAGAAAAATACCAGCTGTTTTTATTTACCTGCCATGCATCCTTTTCCTCCTTGCCACCTTCACACTCTGGTCTCGTTCTGCTGTTGGAGGACTTTGGCCGGTCAGCTGCAGGGCCATGAGGCAGAACCTCTGATCTCTTCCTCAGAAACTTTCTGTTCTTGTTCAAACTCCTACGATGGCGACTGACCAGAAACTCCTTGTATTGTAAAGTTTCAGGGAATTCATCAAAATCAGCATATTCATCTTCACTCTCCTCTTTAGAAGCAGAGGAGGAAGAGGAGCACTCCCTGCCATCAGAACTCTCCTTCCCAACAGTGGCAGGGCTGCCTTCATAATCACAAAAAACAATCGCACTTGGTTTATGTTTTACTATTCGAAGCACGTCCAGAGAGGTGTCCTCTGATGAGTTCATGCACTCAAACAGATGGTTGTCACAGGATGTGTCCAGGAGTGGTGAAAAGGCAGAAGGGATCTCAGCAGGCTGGGGCGTCACCGCAGGGCGCTCTTTCTGCTGCTCAGGTGCTGCAGCTCCTCTCTCCTTCACATTCTGTTCTAAAGATAGAGGATCACTCCAAGCAGCATCTCCACCATCAGTATCTGTCACCTCTATGTCCTCTAGGGTAGATCCAGAAGATTTGCAATCACTCTGACTGAGGCTAGATGTGCTGTCGATCTTCAGATCCTTCCAGTGTTTAGCGTGACTGGACACAGGATCCAGCGTGGCATCAAAGAGAGAAGCAGGCCCAGACATGGCTCTCAGTTGGCTGTTGCAGTGTTGAATTGGGGCAGGGGGGAAACGTGTCCTTGCACTTCACTTAGAAAGACATCCACAGCCTGCGGGTAAATATGCCTGTTAGACTGCTCTTGATCAGGCGGTGCAACCACTGGACTTTTAACCATCGTTGCTGATCTCCTCGTCAGCGATTGTAAGTCCTGCTGTCACCATGATGTTGCTTTGTTGAAGCAGTCTGACGAATGGAATCAGGTGAAGTTGCTGAACTTATATCAACAGATTAGTGTGGACTTCATTTGTAATCCCCAAATGCCCTGGGTTTCCTGCACAGAGAAGAATAAAAGACTGAATTTTGGACAAATTCACTCATGCTCAGATGTTTTCACCTGTGCAAACTATAAATAATATACAGTAGGCATGTGTTATAGTCACAGAAATCTGGATTTGCAAAGCAAAGAAAGTGAAGACTGAAACTTCTCATGTTTTAATGGTAGGACAAAAAAATGCTTTTCTTTTCTTGGTATTGTTATTGTTTGGTAGTCATTAAATTGACTTTATGACAATTTATTGATCCAGCCACAGCTCCCTAACAACTAGGTTCCCAGATAATATGTTTAGTTGATTTTATTTATAAAAAGAGGAAATTATCCAAACCACGTGGAAAAGTAATTGTACCTAAATTTTATAACTGCTGGTGCCTCCCTTGGCTGTAACAACTGCTATCAAGCAATGAGTGTTTTACATCATTGCAGAGGAATTTTGGCCCACTCTTCTTAGTACAATTGGTTTAATTTAACCACACTGGAGGGTTTTCAAGGACAAATGGTCTAAATAGGCTCATACTAAAAGTTTTTAATTTAATCCAGGCTTTGATTTGACCAGTCATTTTCCTTCAGGACTGCAGGTTTGGTAGTCATTTTGTGTTGGCGCAACTGCTGAAAGTGAACCAAACACAAAATCAAGCAGTTAATAAATTATTTAAGAAGGAAGGCAGATATATTTCCACACTGGAATTTTGTTTTTACTCTGGTTATCTTTCTGATATTTACATTTGTTTGATGATCTGAAACATTTTAGTGCAACAAAAAAGCAAAAGCAGGAGAACTCTGTGAGCATGCAAAACTTGTTTCATGGTCAGATGCACTGAATAGCTCAGGAAAAAATTATAATTTCTTTAATTCCTTACACATTTTGCAGGTTGGATGTGATCTATCAGATTAAATGCCCATTGGCATAAACACTGGTTTTCACAAGCCAGGCTGTCAGACAGTTTTCTTCTTTTTTTTTCCACAAAGGCATTTTTCTAAAACACATTGTTTTTTCCTGGTGGATTGCTATTCTTGGCTGCAGCCATCACACCCTTTCCTCGCCTCTGTCTATGGATTCTTTTCCTTTCCCAGCAAGAAGTCTTAAAATCAGGGTCAAAACCTTGCAAAGACAATCTAAAGTTCAGATACTGTTAGCAAAGCATCGTAAGAAAGCTTTTGAAGAGACACGTCTCATAATAAATATTTAAGTCAGGACGTTGAAATAATGTTACTGCAAGATATCAGCTGTGCACAAGAACACAGTAGATTTACACTTGAATATAAAAACATTTGTGAGCTTTATTTTTTCTAAAAGTAAAATATAAATTTAGATTTGAACATACCAGACATTTTCACAGAAGCTGAAGACCTCTTCTACCACAACATTCTGAAGTATGGACATCAAAACGAAAGCATCCAACTCTGACAGAAACGATTCACATACTGGGTTTATTTAGTTGTAAAGATGTAATATACTGAGAGGGGAGGAGGGAAAAAGGCTGAGGAATGTGTTTCCCTCCTACATTACCTCAGCGAGAAGAGGGGCAGTTCCACAGGCAGGTGTTTGAACTGCTGGAGTGTGTGCGTGCATATGTGCGTCCATGGAGAATGGACATTGTTTTGCATGGAAATATATGCACGTATGCACACGAAGCGGAAGAGAAATGACAACGTGTCATCAGTAGGTTTCGGGTCCTTACCCCTCCTTGTTGCACCTTTTCCCTCTTTGCTGTGCAACATGGCTCAGGGTGACGGATTCTTCATCTCACATGCAAATTCCTCAACAAAGCATGAGGTAATGCTTTAAAATGTTATTAACTCCTGTCAATATATTCCACCTCTCCTGGTTTTAAGAGCAGCAGTAAGGTTTTTACAGAGTATGTAAAAAGTCATGGTTTTTTGCATGGTTGTCGAGGAACTGTGGAATTCCTCAGGGTTGCCAGAAAATAATCAATTTCAACATTTTTGGAGGAAATGTCTCTGGTCAGGAGTGGAAACCTGCAATTTAGACATTTGTGATGGAGATGAATTTTCCTGTTGAGAACTGTCCAGTTAGAAAGGAGATCAGGTCACAGAGGGAGGATGTAATAATATCAGTGTAACCAAAAGTTTCTGTAGAGATCTACCAGAGTAGAAATATGTCTTATAATTAAAATAAAGCAAACATTAATTTAAGAAAAGACAACATGGCACAATACAAAAAAAGAAACATTTTTAAATGATGGTTTCATTAATTTAAGAAAAAACTGTCCAAATCAATCTGACTGTGTGAAAAAGTTATTAACCCTTAAACCACATTTTTGGTTACACCACCCTTGGAAGCAACAACTGTCATCAATCATTTGCAGTGATTGGTAATGGATCTTTTACACTGTTGAGGAGTTTTGACCCACTTTTTTAACAAATCAGTTTAATGCAGTTTTGTGCTAACTTCTGTGTTAGTTGTAATGCTTCTAAGGAACGTTTTGATCTGTGTAAGGCCCGCTCAAGCTGATTAAAGTTCATACTTTCACTAGGTTGGTTCAGAGGTGGGCCTGCTATGTGCTTTGGGTCATTGTCAAATTGATCTTCATGTCACAAACTGGTTGACTGACATTGTCCTTTAGGATCTTCAGGGCGGTGTCTAAGAAGCTCAACAATAAAAATAAAGAACACTGAATCTGTTTGGGGACTATTCTGTAGCCCCTGGAGATGAAGACGCAAATAGGGATTGTTCATAAAATGAAAAACATTACAACAGCATCCTCTTAATCAGTCATACAATAATAAATTGTCTTCAGTCAGAGGTTTTTTCAGATACGCTGTAATACTGACCACTACAGAAGATAAGCCCTTTTCTTATTCATCAACATCTTTAAAAACTCTTTGAAAAAGGCATTATAGCTGAAGTCATAATATTTATTTACACTGTGGTATTAATAAAGTATTTCTGGATCTAGTTGAACTTGACTGGGTACAAAAAATATTTTTTGTTTTCATCTGTTTGTATAAACTTTGATGAAATTATGAGCTGAGTGAAATATCTATTCAAACATCCAGATTTTTACAGATTGCCATTGAGATGATTCTGCTGCATTAATATAATCCAAGAATGTGTTTCAGTGCAAGCTACGCTAACCTGCTCAGACATGCTACATGTATAACATTCCTGTCACAGAGAGGTATATTTACCTCAGCCAGGTGAAAGAAAGGTGAAGAGGAGAACAGGTTGTAGCATTTGGATAAATAACTACAAATAATCAACTTTATCTAGAACAGTTTGTTTAACAGCTGCAGATGCAAAAACAAAGCAAATGAAAGGTGTATAAAGTGGAGAAACAGGTAAGACTTGACAACTTTTCACCAAATCAGAGAGCCTAGCTAAGGTTTTTAATTCATCTTGAACTTTTTTGTATTTTGTTAAATTTTTTATGCTTTTGGGTATAAATACACAAAACATTTTTTCAATATTTTTACAAATTTTGAAGCCAAAGTATAATTTTCTTCTACTTCACAGTCATTGCCCCCCTGTGTTGGTCAATCACATAAAATGCATGAAAGAAAGTTGGTTGTAAAGGTGGAAAAATTTGAAAAATAATCAGCGGAAGTTGTTGTGTGTAAGCTGTGTTATCGTAAAAGCATGTACTGTTTACCATGTCTGAGATGTGTAAGGACGTCAGATCAACGTTTTGGCAACAAGCAATTCATAGATTTTAGAAGATAAAGGCAGGAAGTGTGTGCAACTTGACAGGAAATATAATTAACATTCTGCGCCGTGTGGAATGGGAGGGAGCATAAAATTACTGACTCTTTGAACCAAAAATGAATTAGAATTAATGTAAATTTTTACATAATTCCTTTTATGAGACCAAGAATATGCTAACCAAGGTGAAATAATGAACTGGTCAAAGAAAAATCTCTACTCATGCCTTTTCATGATGAGATGGTAGGATTAGCTCAGTGTCAGTGCATCCTTTTGTTTCCAATGCAGATTAACTGTCTTTTTTTTCTTTATCTTGATTCATGCAAAAGATCCATGCTGTCAAAATAAAATGACTTATAAAGGATGGCTGTGAGCTGTTGTGTAAACATAATTGTTTGCTTTTACCTGGATGAACAAAGATTGACAAACCATCCTATGACTGGTTACACTCTACCAGGGCTTGCAATGAACTTTCCAACTTCTTCACAGAGAAGTTGTTGTATCTGATCCGATTCAAATGTTAAACCCATTCCTTTTATCAGGTGTTGTCTCCCAGGCTTTAACAGCATCAACTATGAAACCACTGCTGTAAAAAAAAAAAAACAATCTGGAAAAGTAGCTGTTGGAGAATTACAGGTCAATATTCAACCTTCCATTCACAAGAGAAAAGTTATTGAAAAATGTGCAGTTAAATACCTTGTTAGCAATGACCAACCACTGATGTCTTTCAGTCCGGTTTCCACCACAGCACTGAGACAGGTAGCCATGTCAGTGTTAAATGACAGCCATTTAAATGCGGAGTGTGGAAGACTCACATTGCTGGTATTGTTGGACTTCAGGGGAAGCATTTGATGTTTTTTGACAAACACTTTGCAACCACGGTCTCTGATAAGCATATAAAATAAATTAACTTTTATTATATTTAACAATGCAGCAGGTAGTCTATTTCTGTCCTTACAGACAGTTCAGTGCAACTCAGAGCGACTCAGCATGCTTACTTCTGAAGACGAGCCTTGGCACATTTGGAGGTTTTTGTCTCCTTGGAGTTTCCGTACCGCGGCACAGGAAGTGAGGCAGCGCGGTTGATTACGTTTAAGAAAACATTTCGCGGGAGATTAGCTGGAGACGGGCTGTCTGTAAACAGAGACGATAGAAAATTACACTAAAGCCTTCACACAATGAGTTTGTGGCTGGATAAATATCGACCGACGTCCCTTGGGAAACTTGACTATCACAAAGAACAAGCGACTCAACTGAAAAACCTGGTGAGAGCAGCTAGCTGTTTATCCACAGGCTAGCTATGTTATTGTAGCATCATGCTACCATATCAACATAAAATATATCACTACTGCTATGAAACCGCTAAAGTATATAAACTCTGAGCGTAAATTTAACATTGGCTGTGTTTAACAAAGTGCAACTCCGGATATTGTTCCGTTCTGGAAAGCTTTAAAGCCACTAGCCAGCTCCATTTGTTTAGCTGTAAATTTCTATTTATTCGAGGTCAAACCTATCCTTTAAAACCAAGCTTCTCCGGTGACGTCACAAAAAAACCCAACTGATCGGAGGGACAGGAAGTACTTAAGTCATATTACAAGAGGCAATTATGCTCTGAAAACAGTCAGGAGGAAAGTTTACACACGTCGCTGGATCAACTATCTAAGGCAGTGTTTCCCAACCCTGGTTCTCAAGGCTCACTGGCCTGCATGTTTTAAGTATTTCCCAGCTTCAGCCCAGCTGATTTCAATCGATGACTGATTAACAGGCGTTTGCTGAAATGCAATCAGTTGAATCAGGCACATTAAATCAGGGAAACCTCTAAAACATGTAGGACACTGTTCCTTGGGGACCAGGGATGGGAAACACTGATTGATCTAAGGCAAGGGTGTCAGACTCCAGCCCTCAAGGGCCGCTGTCCTGCAGTTTTTAGATGTGCCGGTACAAACACTGGAATGAAAAGGCTTAATTACCTCCTTCTTGTGCAGATAAGTTCTCCAGAGTCCTGATAATGACCTAATTATTCTACTCAGGTGTGGTGCAGCAGAGTCACATCTAAAAGTTGCAGGGCAGGGGCCCTCCAGGACTGGAGTTTGACACCTGTGATCTAAGGTTTATGTAAATGTCATCAAGCCAAATGCACAAATAAACTGTAGGATTTTTTGTGAAATCCTGCAGTGGAAATCCATTCTTCATTATCCAACAGAGTTTTTTTTTAATTGTAAATATACATTTAAAAAAATTTTATCCCCAGATGGTATTTCATGATTATTTTTCTTTAATTGTACCTTTAAAAAAACAAGATTCTGGAAACTATGTTAATATTTGAAAGTCTAAATGTTTAATTTTTTTTAGTTACTGTTCCTATTATAACTAATGGAGAAACTGTAGTAAATAACCTGTAGGATCATAAACCCAAGTGATTCAATGGATCTGGTTTATGTATTATTTAACAGTATTATTTATGTTTAATTAAATATATAAATCGGACACCCACAGGAACTAAAATTTTTTTTAATACTTGTTCCAGGTTCAATGCGGCGACTTTCCTCACTTGTTGGTGTACGGACCATCAGGTGCAGGGAAAAAAACCCGCATCATGTGTCTGCTGAGAGAACTGTACGGACCAGGGGTGGAGAAGCTGCGCATAGAGCATCAAACTATTGTGGTGAGAGGAGAATTATTAAAACAAAAGCACTTTTGTTTTAATAAAAGTGCCTGGTTGAGATGGGTTTCCAACACTTGCAGTACCTGATCAAATTAAAATTCATTTAATATTTAAAAACTACATAATGAAACCAAAATATAAAGTTATGTGGAAATTTTGGTATTTTAAGGATGAAAATGACAATAATTCATAGAAAGAACAAAAAATAAATAAATAAGGCAAAAGAAAATCTTTCCAAATCAGTTACTTTCATGAAACTTCAACAAAAACTGGAGGCAAATTTTTGGTTAAAACATGTTTGCTTTTCATTCAGTGGGTAGAGAATCCAGAATTTTACTCAAGAGTAGCAATACTTCATAATAAAACTACTCAAGTAAAAGTAAAAAGTACAGCGTAGTAAAAAATGAACAGAACTGAACATCTAAGGTTCATAAAGATGGTTAATTTTAGAGCCAAACAGAAAAACAAAATCCACCCGCAGAAGCATTTCACGACATAAATGTGTAGAACCTTCAATAACTCTTTCAAGAATCTTAATTAATGAGTTACAGCAACATTTAATTTCCCGTTGGGATTAATAAAGTATTTTTGAATTTTGAACACTCGTGGGACGTTCTACTGCAGCTGATGACCTCATTATAAGTTAACAGCTACCCTTATGAATAGTGTGGAAATAATGAAAAACAATGTTGAAAGTTACAAAAAATTAACACCAGTCCTCACCTGTTCTCCTTTCTGGTTCCATCATAATTAATAAGATTTTTATATCTTCTCACCCTGAAGCTGCACTCTCCTAACTCTTCCCTGATGTGCATTTTTCATCAATCAGCCGTTTTAGTTTATTTAATAAGTAATAATAGGTTAATACACATTTAAATAAACTAATTGAGGTTCTCACCTGAGTTTCCTCAGTCTCTTCACCTTTCTTCAACAGCATCACTATTCTAGTACTCACATTCTCCTGATGAGACATTACACATAATATCTAATATAATGTTATAAATGATGATATATATTCACTTAAAATGTTTGCTTTGTCTTTGACTTCAGGCTCCATCAAAAAAGAAAATTGAGATCAACACAATAGCCAGCAACTATCACTTGGAGGTTAACCCAAGGTAATATAAACTTACATGGTTTAATGCTTCCTTTGTTTTAGTTTGTGGTGTTTTTGTTGCTGTTCAGAGGGAATACAATGAAAGATGAAACATTATGTCTTTGTTATCCAGTGATGCAGGAAACCAGGATCGTGTGGTGATCCAGGAGCTGATTAAAACTGTGGCCCAGTCCCAGCAAATCCAGTCCAGCACTCAGAGAGAGTTCAAAGGTAGAAGAGACTATCGCTGAGAGTCAGTGTGTGGTATAGAGCTTGTGTGCTAAGAGAGGAAAGCTTCCTAGAAATAATAGTACGTCTCAAAAGAAGGATTTTCTTTTCTCCCAGTGGTGCTGCTAACAGAGGTGGACAGACTTACTAAGGATGCCCAGCATGCCTTTGCGACGCACAATGGAGAAGTATATGGCTACCTGTCGTCTCATCCTCTGCTCGACATCCACCTCGAAGGTCATCGGGCCGATCCAGAGCCGATGTCTGGCTGTCAGAGTTCCTCTGCCGAGCACAGAGGAGGTAAAAAGGAGTCTGGGGTTGTAGGGATCAACTTAATTGAAATATAATCATTGGGAAATGAGATTATAAATAGGATCCATTAGAAATAGGACTTGAAGTTTACCAGCTTCTAAATTCTGTCCTTATTTTGATCTTTTTCCCCAAAGATTATTCACAATATTGTTTCAGTAATCTTGTAACTTTGAAAACCTGAATTATTTTGTCAAATTATTTTGAATTGAAAATAATTTTACTTGGTAAATCTTACAAGCAAGTTACACCTTTAATCTTTAATTATTCTGAGATTGACTGAGTTTTAAATATATTTTTGGATATTTTTTTTTGCCATTGTTTGTTGCATTATCTAGTCTTGAGTTAAATATTTCTAGTTGTCATCAGGCTTTCTAAGAAGTATAGTTTTAAAATATGCCTATAAGCCTCTTGTGATGTATTTTAACCCAACAATTGCGTAATTTCTCATTTGTTTTCTCCTTGACATTGAGGTAACACAAACGTGTAAACTCTGGACTATTACCTTCTGTGATCATCCTGTTTTCGCAGGTGTGCAGCGTTCTGACGTCGGTCTGTAAGAAGGAAGGTCTGCTGCTGCCGCCTGAGCTGGCCAAGCAGATCAGCGAAAAGTCGGGTCGCAACCTCCGCAGAGCCCTTCTGATGTGCGAGGCGTGCAGAGTGCAGCAGTGAGTTGTGGCTCCGCAACAATGTTTTGCATGAATATTTTGCAGAAATATATGCTCACATGTCTCATGGTGACATTCTACAGGTATCCATTCTCAGCAGATCAGGATGTGCCAGAACCAGACTGGGAGATCTACCTGAGAGAAACTGCTAATGCCATCGTCAGCCAGCAGAGTCCTCAGAGGTATGATGGGAAATGTGTTTGTACACTGGAGATCTAGTCAGGTTTAGGAAGATCTGAGTCAGACTGAGGAGCCCTCCTTCTGCGTTTCAGGTTGTTGGAGGTGCGAGCCAGGCTGTACGAGCTGCTGACGCACTGCATCCCTCCTGATATCATCATAAAGGTCAAATCATGATCAATTCTTCTTCCCTTTGACATGAGATTTCAAACTAGTTGTCAAATTCAAAATAAATTTACCCTCTGCTTTCATGTAACAGGGTTTAGTGGAAGAACTGCTGAATAACTGTGACGGGCAGCTGAAGACGGAGGTGGCCCACCTGGCTGCTTACTATGAACACCGACTGCAACTAGGCAGCAAAGCCATCTACCACCTGGAGGCGTTTATTGCAAAGTTCATGGCCATGTACAAGAAGTTTATGGAAGACGGCCTGGACGCCATGATGTTTTGAGTTCAAGAGTTTTTGGAACAATTTATAGCAGTTTGGCATTTCATAATTATTGGTAGATTCATCAGCACTGTACACAGACTATAAACCATTGAGCGTATAAAAATGGAAAACACAAGATGGAACTGCGAAGTTTGGGATGTATTATAATGTTCAGAGACAATAAATCACCATGTTAGAAACATGTTAAGTCTGCATCTCTATGTTACAAGTACAACTTATTTTTCAACTTGACACTGAAGTTCAGCCTCAGTTTAATGAATTAAAACTTAATTTTTTCACAAATTGTGCCTACTCATAGCATGTCTTACAACAGTGTCTATTGGTCTTTGAGACACTGCTTAAATAACTAATAAATTACAATTTAAAACAAATACATAAGCACCAAAAGCCTAACAAATTAACGTTGGCAAAGTACCTACATCAAGGTGCTGCTTAGAAAATGATCAGTTATCATGGTGTGAAAACTGAAGGAGCGCTACACATTCACCCATACGTTAGGAGGAAAAGGCTTTAAAATTACATTTTGTGAGCTAAGATGTATTACTGCTAAAAAAAGCCATAAAAAGTCAAATTTGTAGTTTGTTGCAAGCCATACAGAGGACACAGCACACATGCGACAGACTTTCCTTGGGTCTATGGAGACCAAAGGTCAAAGTGTTTGACCTAAATGCTACCCTAACAGCATCATGCTGTAGTAATGCTCTGATGAAGTCTGTTCCATTTATTAACATCAGATTTTATATTTGTATTACTTCAGAGAGCCAAATGGCAAAAAGCTATAATAGCCCGTTCAGCCATTTGAATAAATTGTCGTATATTTATTCTACATTTTTGTTAATGTGTGAAAATATTTTATAAAGCTTTAATTATGAAAAAAATGTACTTTTCTGTTTCATATCAAATCATATCAAATAATACAATAGTTATCAAACCTTTTTTAAATTTTTTGATAAAAATCATGAAAACAATTTTTTTTACTCGCCTATGTTGATTATATAAGGACCCTTGCCTATACAGCAAAACCCAACAGTCAAAGCGAGAAAAAAATACATCTCACATTTTAAAACGAAGCAAACATTCACGCTTTGTTTAGATGTGTATCTATTCCTGATGGTGTACAAGTAATTTTTCTCTATATATCGACGGTTATGTTTTATATTTGTTTCTGAGAGGTAGAATTGATTTAGTTATAGTCATATCCTAACGCTACATTGTTGAACCAGCAGCCCAGCCTGCATCCCTTCCTCAGAGATGCTCCTTGTGTCTCTTGGTGGTGTAGTAAATGACGAGACCCAACGTAATCAGAACTCCTGAGCCCACTAGAGTCAAGAAGCCCACGGCAGGCCACCTGATGAGGATGTGGCAGCCGGGGCAGGCCCGTGGCAGCGCAGGACACTGCTGTGGAGGCGCTCCGGGAATAGGGAACCCGTTGTGCTGGATGATGTTGCGATAGTTGGAAAGGGAGGCCTTGACGATGACCTCCTCGTGGACCTGACCGTAAAGGCCAAACCCCGGGTGTCTTTGGTCGTTCAGGGCGTAGGCAAAGTAACCCTTCAGGTTGACACCATCCAGAGTAAATGCTGAGTGTGACAAGAAAGTAGTAACCATGTTTTATTTTCCTTTGTGTTAGTCGATCACGTAAAATCCATAGGAGATACTTTAAAGTTTGTATCCATGAGGTAAAAAGGTGTGAGTGCTTTTGTTAGGGACCATAACTACACAGCAAACATCTGTTACTCAACAAACTGGTGAACACTGAAGGTTTTCTTTGAGTCAGCTGACATCTGTCAGGGGTCAGTAAATTCCTGTCTAATTATTAATCTCTACAGAGGCCAATAAGGGACAAGATTCAGCTGTTTTAAAGGCCAAATCTCTTGTTTAATACATTCACCAGTTAAAATATACATAAAATGTGAAAACTGCTGTATTAGTCCTACCTTTCAGGGCCTCGTTAATGTAGTTGTAGAGGTAATAAACTCGCAGGGAGTCTTTGAAACGGGCTGGGTCTTCCTCGACTCCATTTGCCATTATATAGATGGGTACATCACTGTAGTGCTGCTTTACCTTCACATAGAAAGAGCAAATCTAACAGTTCTTCATTTAATTATCTTCTGTGTATGAAGGCACTGCTAGGAACAAAGTCCCCCAGTCTTACCCAGTTCAGAGCCTTCCTCAGACCCCAGGGCACGACGGGCCTGGGTGACATGATCCATGTTGTGTCTATCATGTGCTGAACTTCAAGCATCTCTGTGTAGGTGTATCTGCTCACATGGAGGTCACACAAAGGTCAAAACAGGATTCAGGCTTTTACTCCACTTTTGCTCAGAGTGCTTGTGTTAGTTTAAAAGTAAATGGAGCAGAAAAATGTCTTAACTTACGAGTCTTCCTTGGCATGAGTCACAAGCTTGGTACTGAAGTGACTCATAGCAAAAAAGTCATAAGTCCCTTTGACCAGCAGTCTTTCCTCCTCGTTAAAAACAGGCAATCTGTTTAAGTAAGGAAAAAAAGAGTTAAAGAGTAGATAAAAGCAGTACCGAGGGGTTACCCGCATATAGTGTAAAGTTGCCCATCTTTGCCTATTAGATTTCCACAATTCATCTATTTGAATTACGCAATACTTCAAAATAGCAAAGAGACCATCACCAAGCAATAACTGTGCTCTGATTTGCTGCATGACATTCAAGATGTCTTTTCTTGTAATTTTGTCAAAGAAAACATGTGCAAACAGCAAACATTTTTGCTTTTTTTCACATTTATTTGGGAAACCTTTATTAATCCATTGGTATAATGTAACATAAACGTATTTAAAATGCATCTATCTTCTGGACTCTCCAACATACCATTATTATGCTAAATTGCAGCAGTGAAACATGGCAGTTGATCAATAATGCAACCTACTAATTGTATGTATGTTATTTTTATTATTACGCTTAATCAAAAACTCTATTGCTTAATATAATTTGCAATAGATAATATAATATAACTTGGAAGTATGTTTCAAGTACAGAATGAGAAACCTTTTTGTTCTGCCTCTTTTAGCGTAACACTGGAAGTCTAGGAAGCTGATATATGTAAACAAAATACCAAGTGTAATATTTAAATAAATCATTATTTGGTTTCCACACTATGACATCCAAACAGCTAAAACAAAGAAAGAAGTGTAAGAACCTTTGTTTTGGCAGCATAAAATCAGCCTCAGAAACGAATGGGGGAGAGGCGACACTTTGCTATTCTATGCTTCATCCAATTTAAGAATTTGTATCCAGTCATGAACAGACTGCAGCTAAAAAGATAAAGAATAAAAAATAAGCGTTGCTTTTCTTTCTTCTTACTCAAGTGAGTTGAGCTGTCGCAGCCAACTCCTCATTCCCACAGGATAATCACCACTGCCAAAGATCGGCTCGGCCAGCCAGCCAACATAGAAATCCAAAACCCTTTTCGCCGGCTCCACGTCCTCTCGGCTGAAGGAAAATGCCGGTTCCACCCAGTCCATGTGCAGAGCCAGAGACACCTAGGAAAGTGCATAATTTATAATTCAAGCAGATAAATGTGACTTTAGAAGGTGAGTTAGTGTTTTACTGACCTGTCCTCTTTGCGTCGCTCTGAACTCCTCGTCGTAGGCGCGCCAGGCCAGAGCATGTGCCTGCAGCATGTGGTGGCCCTCCTGATAGCTCACCATCTCATCATTGGGTTCATTCAAGGTGATCCACATCTTTACATGGGCCCCCATTTCTCTGTAGCAAAGCCTGGCATAGTCTGCAAAGGCCTTTGGTGTCTTTCTGAGGAAAAATATGATCCTGTCAGTTAAACATGTGGAAGTACATTTTGAAACAAAACATAATGCAAGTATTCAGGTTTCATGTGCAGTGTTGAGAAGTTTGGTGAAATATTATTAGCCGGATTAATCAGAGCGCAGATTAGGTTGCTGACAGTTGGACTACATCCAAGCATTTAGCAGGTGGACACAAGTAAATCTTTATCAGTGCAAACAGAGAAACTGCATTGGGTAGGATGACATTTAGTGAGGTTACTATCAGGTTATTATTGCTACATTTGAGTTGCACCCTTGCAAACTCTGCTGCAGTCTGGACATATTCAGGATTTTCTGCATATCAGAGGTTTGATACTTAGTTGATGATCAAAGTCCGTGAACTACTGCAGTCCAGATCACAGTATTGAACAGAAGCTAAGCATTAGTTCAATGACATTGTTTTTAAAATATCCGCATCAAAATAATAGGCTAAATATCTCACTTGTTGAGCCACCTGTTGGCAGCGTCGAGCGGGGTTGGCAGGTTGCTGCGGTGCGGCGTGTGGTGCCAAAGGGTGACCACAGGTGTGACGTTGGCCTGCACTAGCTGACGGGTAAAGCAGCGGTAATATCCCAGGAGGGTGGTGTTGGGATAAGCCACGTCACCTGTAGGCACCAGCGCAGACCAGTTGAGGGAGAAGTGGAAGTGGTTTACACCCACCTGCCTGATTTCATCCACCTGAAATAAGGCAGGAATAAAAGTTAAGCAGATACAGATTATAACTGTTCATTAAAGTTAACATTTTGTTTTGCAGTTATTTATCTCAATTTGACAAAACCAAGCAATAATAAATGTCAATATTACACAATAAAAGACAAAGATAAAAACTGTTCTCCCAAAACAACATTCAAACTAATTTAACATTTATGACTTTCTGTACAGTTACTTTAAGGTGAAAAGAGACAAATCAGCATCAAAATCCAGGACTCTGGATTTAAAGCTGGCCAACTGGGAGACGTTTGGCACACTCACCTGTTGCCGGATTGTGGCATAATCAGCACAATGCGTGGCTCGGTGTAAAGATGGCGCACTGAAGCCCTCCAGCTTGATCAGCTCTCCGTTGTTGGAAATGTTCCACAGGTAAACATTGGGATCTGCAAACTGGGTGGGAGTTGTCTCCACCTATGACACAAGGACAAACAAACACTAGTACAAACACTAGTACAAACACACACATGCTTAAACTCAGATAATACACACCACTGCAAATAAAGGCCAAATGGGATAAATCGATGTCAGCTGGTCCAGTGCCACTTAGCCAAGCTGCCAAAATGGGAGCTCAGGAGGTTTATGATTAAGAGAGGATCAGATGTTTTTCCTGCAACTCAGCTGGACTTTAAACCAAGAACACCGCAAGCTAAAAAGCCATATATGTATCGTCACAACAGCTTCAAACCAGGACGATGCAAAAAAGGTGGATTTAGAGAAAAATGCTCGTCTATCTACAGTAACAATGTTTAAGTTTTACCTTATATGAGATCCACATGGGACTCTGAGCCCAAGCTAAAACAACAGTTAATATTTCATTGAAGTCCCATTTGTTAGAAAACATTCTTGCTGTGCTATGTTCCAACTGCACATATTTTAACACACCTGGATGGAGTTGGCCGATACACCCCATGCAAAATCACACGGGAACATTCCTTGTGCTGGTCTGTTCTCTGGAAGTTCAGGGAATCCATTCTTATGGATGATGTTTCTGTAGAAATGATGGGGGAAAAAAAACTAATTTATGGCACATTGAAGTGTTTCAACTCGTCAAACAAATTTGACTAAAACAAGTAAATCAAGATTGGAATTTACTATCCAAACTAACTAAAGAACTAAAATACTAAAAGATCTTCCAAAGCAATACATAAATAATCTAAAGAATATGCAGACCGCATTTGCCTCTGATAAGTTAATGATTCAACAATAGAAATTATATCCAGGCTCAGCAGTGAAAACAACTGTTAACCAAAAGGAACACAAAGACAGCCTCACATTTCCCAAAAGAACATCTGGACTTTTGTAAAAACATTCTGTGGAATAAAAACACAAAAGTGGAACATTCTGGAAGGTGTGTGTCCCGATACTTTTGGTTTAAAACTAACACGTTTCAGAACAAAACCAAAATACTGACCATCAAACAGGGTGGCGCTAGAGTGATGGTCTGGGGCTGCTTTGATGCTACAATACTGGACAACATGCAGTAACTGATGGAACCATGAAGCTCATACACACTTGGGTTATACTCCAGAACAATCATCTCAAACACATCAGCAGAAACCCTCTGAATTTAAGGTTTTGATTTTGGCCTAGTCAAAGTCCAAAATTAAATCCCTTTAAAAATCTGGGGCGTTACCTTATACTGTTTATATTTGTCTGGTATTAAAATGTTTTTGATGATCTGAAACATTTAAATGTGACAAAAAGCAAAAATAGTATTCCTTCAATCAAACATAAGAGAATCCTTAAGGAACAGCTTAAGGATAAATTGAAAAACAAATCCAATCATTTCCACCCATGTATGTAGGCAACCTGTAGAAGGTAGCAGATGTCTTTGGCTCTCTCTTCATGTCAGGAGTGTTGAAATCAACGTAGTAAAGTCCACGGCGAATCCCATATTCTCTGTGCCACTCAAAGCCATCAATAAGGGACCAGGCTGTGTATCCAATCACATTCACTCCATCTATGATCTTTGCTGGACAACAAACACATAAGAAATGACTAATATTTAGTTTATCATTAAATGTGTGGATAAATTAAAACTTTTTTTTTTTTTTTTTTTTACTGTTTTCAGGAACAAATAGTCTTACATTTAAGCGCCTCTGCTATGAACCTCTTGAGGTAATACATGTGTTTCGGGTCTTCTGTCTTAGTGTTCCCAAGGACGTACCTGTCTCAAATGAAAACTTGGTTCAACACTGCCAATGCAAGACATATCCAAGCCCTTGAACATTATCCTACAGAAAGAAAAATGTCAGCTCACCAACCACTCTGCACCACAAAGATGGGTGGTTTGTCATACTCTGCATTGACCCAGTAGAGAAGCATCCTCAGGTCCAGGTCCTCAAGCTGCCCAAACTTCAGGCTGTCGTTGATGAGCTGGAAGCTCAGCGTAGCTCCATGGGAGAGGGCGAAGAAGTCAGCAGTTCCCCTGACCTGCTCTCTCTCCTCCTGGGTGAAGGTCGGCAGGCGCGAGCCGAGCCGCTCCCTCATGCAGGGAGGGTAGTCTCCATCTGCAAACAGCGGCCGGGCGAACCAGCCCAGGACGTGGTCCAGGGAGCACTGGCACTCCCGCACGCTCTCCAGGCGGGTTCGGCGGGGCTTGATCCAGTGAGAGGCCAGCGCCATGGAGAGCTTTCCCTGCTGCCGAGGCCGATAATGGCGGTTGTAGAGATGCCAAGCAGCTGCATGAGCCTGGAAGTCAGAGAGATTCCAGCCTCAAATAAAGACAGGAAACCTACTGAAATCTGTTAATTATGAAATAATGCTAATAATAATATAACTAGTGGAACCAGGGCAAAATTAATGCTGCGGTGACTAATGCACTCTTTTTAAAATGTAGTCATTTTATAACCAAAGACTCTTGGTTTAAGATTTAAAGTGATAGAGCATAATTCAATGAGAGCAAAATGACACATGCTTTTCTTTGGTTTTTTAGAATTAAAAAAAAATTGGCCTTTCTTTGTGAAAGAGCTACATCTTGCCACAGATTCTTACTTAGACTTGAGCCGGTCCGATATCCACTGATTCATCTAAACCATTCACTGTGGCTCTGATAGCATGGTGTTGTCCTGCTGGAAGGTGAATCTAACGTCTTTTATCTTCCAGGATTGTCCTACATTTAGTCCCATCCACCATCCCATCAACTCTTACCTGCTTCCCTATGCTTGCCCACAGAAAAACATCCTCACATTATAATACTACCATGCCCATGTTTCAAGACAGGACTGATGTTTTCACTGTACAGTGTTAGTATTTCTCCACTGAGAGTTCTTCATGTAGGCCAAAATGTTTAATTTTAATCTCATCCAACCACAGTCCTTTCTTTCACATGTTCACTGTGCCTCTTATTCGGATTATTAAACTGAAGACGGGACTTCTTATTGCTCTTCCAACCAAAATTGTGTTCGGACACAACTGGTAATTTTTAATATACACAATTTTATTTATCAGATAAAACTTTTTTTTTCAGATTTCATATTCTTCCTTTTTGTCATCTTGTGATGTATGATGCGTGTCATTTCCTCTCATAAGCAAAGTTCTTGGTTAAATTAAAGTGATATTAAACCTGGTAGGATTATGGGAAATGCTGACCTTAACAATAAACAGTATAAATATCTTTAACCAACCTTGAGCAAGTTGTGTCCAACCCGAAATGGGAGATCGGGGTCATTCTTTATCCCGGGAGCGACCACTCCTGTTCCGTATCCGTGCTGCGCAACCACAAACGGGTTATCGATAGTGATCCAGTACTTCACGTCATCCCCGAACGTATCGAAGCAGAAATCAGAATAGTCCTTAAAAATATCCACCAGCTCCGGGTTGCTCCAGCCGCCCAGGCTCTGCTGGAGGTGTTCGGGTAGGTCCCAGTGGTAGAGGGTGACCACCGGCTGGACGCGGATCTCCTTCAGCCTCTTGATGAGTGTCCGGTAGTAGTTGGTGCCGATTTCGTTGTAGCTTCCGCGCGTCCCGTTTGGGAAAATCCTGGACCAGGAGAGAGAGAACCGGTAGTGGGTCACCCCGAGCTGGCGGATTGCTCTGATGTCAGCGTGGATGTTGTGGTAGCTGTCGCTGCCCACGTCCCCGGTGGCCATGCGGTTCCCGCCGCGCGTAAAGGTGTCCCAGATGGAGAGCCCCTTACCGTCCTTCTCGAACGCCCCTTCCACTTGGTACGCCGCCGTGCCCACCGCCCATATGAAGTCGCTGGGGAAGGTATCGTAGAGGAAAGCCGTGTCTCCGGGGTAGGGGAGCTTACTGAAGTGGCCCCACGTCTTCAACCCAGCGTGGGGCTTCGCGTCTGCACAACTAAGGGCGAGAAATGTCAAGAGGGCGAAAAGCCCACTCATGATTTCTGATCTTAGTGACTTTCACCTCGCCATGCTTGGACACTTAAACAGGACTGTGCGCAGAGCAGTCAGTCAGCTGTGAACCCCTGCAAGCCTCTCCAAATCTGTTATTTATTAACGAGAGCACCTGACGCACAAAGGCCTGGAGGCACAGCAAGCTGCTGAGGGCCACAGTGATCGATGCTTCAGTTGGGACACGTCAGTGATCATTGAAGACGCTAATTTGATTCATTTCTTCCTAAATTATTATTCTAATCGAATTAAATAATAATTTCACACATCAGGAGAAACGAGCCTCTGGCGGAGAGGCTTTCACCGTGGTAAACAGCTCCATTACGCTAGCCTCAGCTGGCAGATTATCTCCTACCTGCATTCTAATGCAACATAAAAATAGAATCCATCTGCATTTCCATCACTGGTCCTGGTTCGCTCAGGTTGGCAGATCACTAAGTGCGTCCTGCTGCACCATGCTCACATCAGGCCCTTATCTTCCTGATTATCACTTGGTTGCTTGGAAACCCAGGCCTCTTCCATACACAGCTTCTGAGGAAGAGTGGGAGTCTGTTTGTACTAGAATCAAAAACCAGGTAAATTTAATGGCTAACATGGAACAATGGTAGATACAGATTTGATATCATGTGGGCTCAGAAGACATGAGAATGGTTTTATATGGACTATCACTGCAGTTCAAATTTGCAAATTTGACCTGCCAACAAAGAAAACTGAAATAGAAGGCCAAAAAAGAGAAAATAAACCACAAGTAATAATTGTTCCGGTAATAATAATAATAATAATGATAATAATAATAATAATATTTTGTGACTGTTTATATGCTTTATAAACTTGTTAATTAAATGTTGCAGCCAGTCTGGAATCTTGGTTTTGTTACATTCTTACATTTCAAGTAAACTGGGTAATTGCTGAAAATATGATCAGCTATCCACATTGTATTGCAACATACAAAATATATATCTGCATTTTTATTAATTTGAGATAATGTAAAAATAAATCACATCTTCAGAGACAGACCATGGAGCCCTGCAGAAGTATTGAAATCAGGGACATGATTGTGAAGTAGAAAGAAAACGATACATGGTTTTCAATAATTTTGTGATTTTCTAAAGAAAAAACTGTGGTGTGCATTTGTATTTCCTTAATAATCTCTTTGTAAATATATTACAAGTTCAGCTGCAGGTCGTCATGTATGTCTCTATCTGCTTTCAAGAGGATGAAAGATTTGCCCATTTTACTAAGGCTCAATCAGATTGAAAGGATCATTGAACATCAATTATCTCACTACAGATTCTAAATTTGATTCGACTGGACCATTCTTACAGGTAAACATGTTTTGATTTTACTCCCTTCCCCCATATGATAGTCTTTAGTCTCGTGTTTACCAGCCTCAACCATGTTTTCTTACATAAATGCACTATTTTTAGGCGAAAACATCTTCCTATCAATCTGTCACTTTAAATAAAACCATTGCAAGGCACTGTGTTACATTTACTTTATACATTTTAATGCAATATCTTAAAATGAATCTAAATGAAAATTTAACTGCATTTCTTCTTAGAAAAAAAGAGATCTCTCTGTTGTTACATTTTTACAAGCTGTTCTCAGTTTTATGATGTCCAAGTTTACACTGCGTATGTTTTATTGTTTTCAGACATTTCCAGCCCAGTGAAGGTCTGGAATAATAACTGTTGTCATTTACTGCTGCTGGTTAGAAAGGAAGCAGAGCAGCACAGGATTATAGAGCTAGTCACGGATTATGACTCGGAAAAGAACACACAAGTGTAGGGGGCTGTTTTCCATTCTAAGGTGCATTGGAAAATTTAAAAACTCAAGTGGAATCGCTTGCTTTAGCATGGAGAGTAGGTAATTTTACAACACAGGATGAACATCATTGAGAGATGCCTGGCAGCCTGAGGGTGGGCGGTTAGTGAGAGACACACAAAGTTCACAAAGTGAATAATATAATCAGTGCTCAGTCAGCTGCACTGCCAAAGCAGCAGTAGTTACTTATTGGAGCTGTTAGATGGAAGAACCTACTGTATATTAAAACTAAAATATACTTTGGGAAAGGAAAATCTCCAAAACCTTAACAGCAACTTTTTTATTTTGTTACATTTTAAGTATGTTTCTTTGTGGTTTGGTTAAACTACATTGTAATCTGATCCTCCCTTTTTATGATGTACAGTATTAATCTAGTTAGTGCATGTTAAGGACATTAAACAGAGAGGAATTTGAAACACAGTCTTGTAAACATTACATTAATAGTTTTCAAATGCTCTAACAAAGCCTAAAACAGGGATTACCAGGGATAATTATTAACCATGGAGCTCCAAAATAAAGGTTCACTCTTGGAAAATGAAAGTGTCAATACTAAAGTGAGTTACACTTTCCTAATAGAACTGAATTAGGCATGATAGTTATGTTTTCTGAATGTCACCTTTTTGCTAAGGAGGAGGCTGGACTGGTGTGCAAGGTTGATTGGATCCAGCAAGATAAAGTTGGACTTGCCTTGATGAACGACTCTGGAACCCGTCTCCTCGAGATGGGTTGGACACTCTTCCAGTGTGCAGTTGTCCCTGCTGAATGTGCACCACAGTGAACGCCTCCACCTGTGTGTGGAGGGAGAGGTCATAACAAGTGAAGTCAAGTAGGACAAGTTACCTTACCCTTTTTGGAGTCCTTGGAGGGGCGAGCGCTTCTGCCAGGGACTTTGTTGTTCTGCTCAGGCGCTTCAACGCTCATGTTGACAACAGTAAGACATAGAGGATCTGAACCTGAGGACAGTGTTATTGAGCTTTTGTGCAAGTACTATGTCTGCTGGGGACAGCTGGTAGATTCTCCAGTCAGATGGAGTTTATCTCTCACCTATGGCAGTTTTGAAAACATCAAGTTTGAGCCTCTATTGTTGAAGTGGCAGATCAGAGATGTGGCAGCATCTCTGGTCTGGTCTGTGCTTGTAAGAGTGGCATTTTCGAACCCGCTGGTGGATACCTGTGGTGAGCGATGCGATATTAGGTCTTTTTGGCTTGTGGGATCCCAGAAGCAGCCGACAGGAAGCAGTACTGCAAGTGGACTGTGGTTGGTGTGGTTGCCGAGGCAAAAATTTGAGGCGAGGGAAAAATTTAGTAGAGATATTGAGAATGACTTCAATACAACTTTGAGGAGTTTCTGGTCAGCCATCCAGCATCTCAAGAGAGGAAACAGTGCATCACCAACACTACATGGGAATAGGCATATCGGGGTGTTAAAAAGTTCCTCCATGGCAAAGACCTGGTGGATAACATTTGGCAAGTTTTAACTTGGGGTAACTTTAGCCTTACCATTGCCTTCCTACGCAATTCCACTTGATCCTCATCTCCTTTCAGTGCTCCTTCTGGACTTTCTCCCATTGAGATTGATTTCTCCAGTAATTTTCAATAGGGTCAATCAGTGAACAGAAGGAGACGTTGTGAATTATGCTGATTTTGTGCACTGTTTTGTAGTTTGGCAGTGGAGAAAGTGAACAAGGGCAATTAGTCTGTTGGCCATTCATCCAAATATTGAAATCTCATTCAGCTTGGCATTTCTCTCTGAGTTGAACTGGTGTATTACATATGCCATAGCGATTTGGTAAAAAGTTGAACTTCAACAGAGTCCACGCTTCTAGCAAGCAATCGTTATTCAGTAGCAGAGGGTCCAGATCCTCTATACGAAGCAAAGCAAGCAGAGCGCTGGTTTTTACCAGGCTACGTAATTTTAACAAAGTTATCAATGCAGAATATGAAAGTAAGGAAATAAATGACATCAAAACAAAATAAAAACAATTCAAACATTTCAGGTTTTATAGAGAATCATATTGATACAACGGGAGATGTGACTGGGTGGATGTGAAGCCAAGTTAACCAGCAGTGACAAACACGACAACCATAGCTGCTCATGACTTCCTTCTAGCAGTGAGAACAAATCTAAAAATGAAATTCACACTACAATAACATCCAGAAAACTCCATATTTGGAACGTTTTTATCATTTTTTAAGTATTTTGCCAGTGGTAAAAAAAAAAGAAAATTGTATTAATATACATAGCTGTAAACAAAAACATTTCATTAACAGTAAAATGACACAAATACAGTCACAAAATGTTGAGGGGTAATTGATTTTTTTTAAATAGCAGGAAGTTTGATAAGCAATATTGTTTCAATGGGAAAATTTTCATAACAGCGGGAAAAGTCTTGACATCATCCCCCCCAGTCAGCATCAAACACAACAACAGAACATGAACCAGACAGAAGACTATTTACAAGTGATTTTTTTTGTTTTCTTGATAAAATGACTTCTACCTAATGTGGCAAACATCATCACAATGCGACACGAAGCAACGATCCACAGCTGATGATGCACATGTTCTGATGTAGTGTGTACATGGTATATGCACGGGTGTAACAGTAGGAGCGTCGGCATATGAAAAGTTTAAAAAGTTTAATGTCCACATGTTTTTTCCTCCTCGAATACAACAGACGCGTCGTCGTTTTTCCCCACAGCTCATCTTCTTCGCCCAGTTGTCTTCTTGCGGCCCTGGAAGCAGGAAATAAAAAAAAAAAATAAAAAAATGATGAAAATTAAAGTTATGAATTTCTTTTAATTACTGAAATATGAACCGGAGATGGTTGAAATCAGCTTTTCAATAAGTACCCTTGGTGCTGGCTCATCTTCCTGCTCTTCCTCCTCCTCCTCTTCATCTTCGTCTTCAGAGTCATCCTTAGCAGCAGCAGCAGCAGCAGCTTTCGATCGCCCTCCGCGTCTGAAACACCCCGCAAACCGGCCACAATGTAATAACTAGAGCAAAACTTTGTCATGTCTTAGAATGGCCTAGTCAAAGTCCAAACTGAACTTCAATTCACTGTTCACAGATATTGTACCATCTAACTGAGAAAGAAAAAGGTTTAACTTTATGTTTCACTAAAAGTCTTGCTGTACGTTCAGGATTTTATTTTGTCAAAATTCATTTGAAAAACAATGTTTACCCTTCAATTATAATCAGCTTTGTGTCGGTCGAGCACATAAAATCCCCACAAAACAGCTTTGTGTTGAAAACAGGTCAAAGTACAAGTGGTATGAATATTTTCGTAAGGGACTGTCTTCACCTCGTTTGTGTTATATTGTTGACGAACATTTTACTGAGCCAATTAAATACTAATTTCTTTAAAGAGCATTCTGACTGAAGAATGTACATTAACCTAAATTTCCAGAAATATATTTTGTTATCTGTTCCATAATAAATGTTAATATCCATTCCTGTGCAGGGCAGTAGCTTTGCTGCTATTGTCGCGTTGAACTGAGTTAACGTTGCCTGTTTGAAAGAAAGAGCTGATGTGAATCTTACGTCGGCTTCTTTGCTGCTGGCTGAGCTGATTTAGGAGGACGTCCTCTCCTCTTCTGAGGCATGGACTCTGCTGACTCTGAGCTGCTGGACAAGAAGAGTTTTAGTCAAACAAAAAGTGACCAGCATGCAACAGTGAAGATGGACCACGCGTACCCTTGTGACCGCCGCGGCGCCCTGGCTTGCCTTCCGCCCTTCGGTTTCACCTCCATGTTTTCACTACTTTTGTCATCGTCATCATCTTCATCCTCATCATCCACCCTCTCCTCTTCTTCCTCATCCTCCTCGTTCTCATCATCGTCTTCCTCGGGTGGAGGCGCTGCCTTTTTCCGCCCTCTCCTCCCCTTCGCAGGCGTTTCCTGGTTGGAAGAGGCAGACTTCGGTGGCCGGCCCCTCCGGCCTTTTTTCGGTGGGCTGTTCTGTTCATCCTCTGGCCGGTTGTCCTCGTCCCACTGGTCCTCAGACTCGGTAGCGGTGGTGGTGTTGGCAGATCCCCTCTTGCGTCCGCGCTTTGGCTTGCTCTCTTGGTCGTCGCTGGACGTCACACCACGTTTGCGAGCGCGGGGCTTTTCCATGTCCTATAAGAGAACAAAGTCACTAAGCTGTGGCAGAAAAAGGTGACACTAGATTTGAACGGGATTAACAGAGGTCACTCAGGTGTTAAACTGGAAATACAAGGTTGCCATAACAACAGTCTTATTAAAAGTCTCTACAAAGGAAAAAAGACTCAAAATTAATACTTTTCAGTATTATTTTTAATTTTGAAGTGTTAAAAATATAAGAGGAGGCACAAGAGACCCTAGAAGTTGTTATTCTCGGATATTCTTCAGACATATCCGAGTTTCATTCAGCTTTCCAGAAAGAGATAGAAATAGATCAATCAAAAGCTGTTCTATTTAAGCTTCCAACATGTCATGCAGCTGAATGTGGAAATGTTAACATCTTTTTGGAAATGTCACTGCTAAAGTGAGGATTTATATTCTCCAGCGAACTCAGAGACAACTGTTAGTAATGAAAATGTTCCCAAAACCTGCTTGCTCTGTTTCCATAAAAACCTGGCCTTGTCTAAATGCTTTGAATGAACCGAGAATCATTTTGTGTCCCCCAAGTGAAACCCAAGTTGGTTTTTATTGCTTCCTAAGCATTATTACTTTTTATTTTCAATGTTACATTGATGGCCTAGACACATAAACTTCCTGATATCTTACAGTTAGCATTTCTCTAAGAAGAGATCGACAAACAAAAAGATGTTTGCACTGGAGCCAGTGAGTTTGTATTTGCTCATCTTGTCTTGACTTTGGTCCAGCTGGTGTTTGCACAGTGGCTTCAAAGACTAAAACAGCGATTTATGGCTGACATCACTTAGCTGGATCCCAGAAACAAGGCCGTCTACTGAGCTACTGTGTCATTTCAGATAACATGTTTATCCATGCTGCCCTCCTTCAGGAAAAAACACTGTTCTTTAAAATTTAAAAACTATTAACTCCTCAAAATAATTTAATTTCAATTAGTGTCCTGGGCATTTTTTAAATAAGCAAGCTAATTAAATATAAAAATAAAATTTCCACCTGGGAGGATTCTTACTAACCATTTTAAAATTTTTACTTTTGACTAAATTTTAGATTTTTCCAGCAGTTTGTAAAATGTTCTGGATCTTACCTTGTCAACACTGTCTGATCTCTTCAAGCTGAAATCCTCATTTTCACTATGATCCATTTCTGTGCTGTCGTGTCTGGAAGGAATAGCAACTTATTTTAGCACAAAGTTTTATCTGGATATCCATAAATATCTAAAAAAAATAATTTGTGCAGCTTAACAACTAGAATAGGTGAATTTCTAAAACAAGAAGAGCTTCCACTGAGCAGCATGCGGGTTTTCGTGCACCAACCTGGTTTTGCCGCGCTGCGGGGAGCCCGGATTGGATGACGAGTCGTTGTTGCTGGTTGTTTCCATGCGAGAAGCTTTGCTTTGGAGCTGTTTACCTGCCGATGACAGCGGCTTGTTAACTGCCCCCAAAACGTTCGCTGACTTGGGCTTGAGATGGAAGGAAGAAATGAAAAAAGGTTTTGCTTGAGCACAAATACAAATTGGAATGAAACAGCTAAAGGCTTTAGCAGGCTTACTTTTCCTGGAGTGAAGAATGCTTTCATCTCTGGAGGAAGGTAATTTTTAGTGTTGCTAAAATTCTGAAATATGACAAGACAGAAGTGAATGAGAGACAAAACCCATGTCAGTAAATCTTGTAGTTGTGCTTATTTCTACATGTCAGTCAGGTGAGTCCTTTTTATTTTAAATTACAGGAAACAAAAATAAACACTGCAAATTTTTCTTCATTTTCATTATTATATATCGACTCTGAAGAGAATGAATCCAACTAGACCTTCCCATAAGTCCCTGACCTTGTCTGGTTTGGTGAAGAAGCGTGAAGGCAGCACAGGGTCTTTGGGGGACTCCAGGCTGTAGGTGGTGCTCTTTGACATGATGATGTTCATGGCTACATCACATACTGTGTAAAGTTTCTGTAATGGAGAAGCAAACATTTCACCAACAAAATGCCTCATGAAGAAAATAATTCATCTGTACTTAATGTAATCGTTCACATTAGAAAATTTATTTTTACCTCGTTGGTTTTAGGATCACTAGAGGCTTGGGCGTCTTTCGTTTGCTTGATGTTTTCCACCATTTTTCTGATGAACGCGTGGCTGTTGTTCTCATTCTTGGCCATGATGATCTCGAGGACGAACCACAAAGCTCTGGAGAGGAAAAAAAAGAGACATAAATACAGAGCGCAGAGGTGGAACTTATTTATCAATATTAGCAAAAACTTTAATAAAAGCTTTCATTACTCAAACTTTTACTCAAATCATCTATGTTAAAGATAGAGATTTTTTAAACGTCTGTACCAGGGTGTATTTTAGCAATATAATAATAATAATAATAATAATGGAGTAGTATGCTGTATATATTCACATCATTAAAACCCAGCAAGAGAAAACGACTTCTATCCTGTATGCACTTAATCAAATTTATCAATCCCTAACAACTGCATTAAATCTGACTTACTCTTTGATTTCTTTCAGCTGCTCAATGTCCTGAACTTTAACGTAATCCGGGTCGTGAGCCAGGAGGTGGATGGTGTAGGGAACCACATACTCCGGTAGAAGAGACAACAACTTGTCTGTTCCAACATAAAGTCAATATTACTTCACTTACAACAAACTGATGTTTTTTTCTTTTAGTAATTTAGCAGGTGTATTAAAATCCTACATTTTAAATATTTAAATAATATTAAGATTGCTTTGGAGTAGAGTTACTAAGAAACAAGAAAATCTGCTGTAAATCATTCAGAGGGTTTAGGTTCTTTACCGCTGATGGCTGCATGCTGCTTCAGATACTCTCGCCTTATGTTGACGTTTTTCACCAGGCACTGGCGAGCGTGAGCTCTCCTCTCCTTGACGGGGTCCTTGGCACACAAAGCAAACACTGCCATGTACTCCAGAGGCAGGCGGAGGCGGCAGAGGCCTCGATGAAGCTTCTGGGCGAAACACTGTCGCACCTGGTAGCACTCATCCTGCAGAGGTCAGGTGGAGACAAGAAGGACAGCGGGATGATATTACAGCAGGAATCAGGTGATAAAATAATAGGGAAGAAGAAGGAAGAACTGAAAACATTTATTAGAAATAAAGGTGGAAGGAAAATGACAACATGGACTTTAAGGTTCCTATAGAGTCTTTATTCTCAAATGTCAAGGTTCTCTTTATCTATTAAACCATTTTAAATAGAAAATATGTGCAATTTATTGAACTGATGGATGAGTTTGGATTGAGTGATGCTTTCCATCCTGGAAAGCACAATCAGTTTCGAGAATTTTCCAGACTCCCCAGGAACATTTGACACATCTGAATGGCATTTTTATCATTTCAATGCAATGTTTTCTGAATACTTTACACAGTAAGAAGGCTCAGAGGAAGTTCTCACATTGATGACGAGAGCACACAGCTGATACTGCTCCAGGGTGATGATTTCATGATAGCAGGGCTCCTGGGCCAGCTTCAGCAGGGCGCACGCTGCTGCCAGCCGCAGCCTCGACATGTCTGGTTTACTGGTGGAAATAAAAGGAGGCAGTGGAGATGAGAGGAAGTAAGGATTACTTTATCCTTTCACAGGTATGTTTAAACCTAAAGCCTAAGAGCTCTCGCCGAGAGGGGGTGATTTTATTTTACTTACCCCATCCTGCCCTGCTCGGTCAGATCACCATCGCTGTGCAGGATAGCAGTCAGCATCCTCAGGGTGGAGTTGCCTGATTTGCTTTGGTTGTTCTTCACTCCCAGCAGCCATCTCACCATCAGCTTGATGCCCTGGATCTGAATGGAGGATGGAAACTATTTTATTTCTCCTCTTCAGGAGCAAAAACGACAGACTGTTCAGCACTGACCTTAGCCATCGTCTCTGGAGACACTTCGTCATCAGAAACCCAAAGTTTGGTTGTTTTCTTGCCTGGGATCTACAAATAAAATAGATTTTATCATAAGCTTAAGTCACAAACTATAATAATCTTTGCTTCTCTGATAGACGAAACAAAAAGCAGGCCCAGGTTCTCAGAATGACTCTGGAGGACAGAGTATATAAATATTTGTACCCTGTCGTTCATGAGCAGATCCTTCACAATGAAGTTGGCGACTAGAGATTTTAGCGGCGCGGCGAACTGCTCTGGGGCCAGCTGGGCCAGGTGACCCAGGGTGGTCAAAGGAGTGATGAGCTGCTCCAGGTTTGCAGGGTCCAGACTTTTGTGTAGGGGCTGAAAACACAAAAATAAAAACATTTGAAAATTCTGTTTAACAGTCCAGTTGTTGAGCACATTTTCACTGAATAAAGAGGAAAAAAACTGCTAATCCCTGCAATTTATAGTTTCTGTTTCATGGAACAGAAGTGAACTACAAACTGACCTCAAAGATTTGGGCAAAGTGTGTGTCCCTGTTGGTGAACATTGCATTGATGCAGTGGATGGCATACTTGGCCTGACGAGGGGGGCCTCTCTTGGCTTTGGTTTGCAGTACCTGCAATAAAACACTAGGAGGAGCAGCAGGAGAACACCATTAGAATCTGGTAAAGAACTACTTGAAAACAGAATGATATCCTGTACAAATTTCACTGAAATAAATGATGCCCTAGTGGGACTGCCTGGATTTTGTTTTATTTTTATAATATGAATAAAATGTGGAAACAAAAACGTACGATTTGATGTGAGGGAAACTCTCTTCCATTTTGTTGCCTGTGTTCTTGAAGATCTGCAGAGCAGCTTCTGCCACTTTTTCATCATCCATCTTCAGGCAACTCAGCAAAGACTCAAACGTCTCTGCAGAGTGGAATGACACTGGGTGTGTGAAGGACAACACCTGGTGAGGAAACAGAACAATATTCATTGTTAAAAGTTGTTAACAGCTAATTCTGTTAAAAGTCAACAGAATTAGCTTTAATTCAAAATAGGAGGAAGTTTGAGTTTTTACCTTCAGCAGCTCCAGTCCTGCCCTAATCGCCTCTTCAGTTGGAACGCCCTCCTCTTCATCATCAGCTGTCCCATCAATAGATTTGTTTACCTGTTTTATTAAAGCACTGAAAAAATTAAGACAAAAATGAGAAATGAAAAGTTTCCCCTGACATTTTCTAAAGAAGACATGATGTGAAGTTGTGTTTTCCAGCTCTCTACCTGATGGACTCTGTGTCGATGTGTACAGGAGCGATTCTCTCCAGCAGGAATTTGACCATTTCCAGGAATGGATTGCTGGGCTGCTTGGGGCTACCAAGCTTTTTAGTGATGTCTCGCTGATGAACATGACAAATATAAAATGAGAACAATAAAAAAAAAAAAAAACATACAGCAAGAACAGTTTTGTGCTTTTATGTGAAATTTTGTTTGATAATGGACAAAAAACAAACAAATGACTAAACAATGTTGCAGACTCACCACGCAGACTTCAGCCTGCTTGCATGAGCAGGTGGGACTGACCAACGTCTCCAACTGATCCCTTATCCGCTCGTCATCCTCCAGGACCTGAGCCAGCTTCTTCACAAAGTCCTGAGCTTTGCCCGGGTCTGGAAGGTTTCCTATACAAACACAAAGCATGTTTTACAAAATGAAGTGGACCTGAAATAAAATCGGTAAATAATTGTTTTTTTTTCTTTTAATATTTGTTCAAACACAGCTCTACGATATAAGTTTTCCATATTTTCTGTAGGTTACAGCAAGAAACTTGCATATTTTTTGTTATTTTACATAACAGACTAGCTAGGTGGTTTAGGAATCTTATTTGAAAACTACCTTTTCTTCCTTTATCATTATTTTTAGTACTTTGTTTCTCTTGTGTTTCAGAATGCGTTGCCATGGCTACGCTCTATTATTTGTTTTCCACGACAGCCTGTGGGTACTTCATGCAGCATCACTGCAAACACCATGATGCAGTGGAAACTTGTGATTTCGAAAAGATGACTTACTTGTGATCACCATGACTTTGGCAAATACAGCCTTACTGGATGCTTCCGACTGGGAAGAAATGATAAAACAGGAACAAAAACACAATTCAGAAACACCAACCAGGACAATGAGAGCCAGTAGATGGAAGTGCTGATCAATTAGAAGTACCTTGGGTTTTTTGACCAGGTCCAGCAGGTCTTTGACATGGTTTCTCAACATGTTCTGGCACTTCCACATTTCATTTAAAGCTCTGCAGGGGACATGTGAGGAAAGTAATGTTTGAGTTTGTAAGCAAATTATTAAAAAAAAGGTTTTACAAACACGAGATTTATCTGGTATGATAAATACTAAGTATTTATTTTTTAAAACAACGTAGAAACTCTTACTTGACAGCGTTTGTGTCCAAAGTAGCGTAAAGGTAATAGAGACACTTCATCCTCTCAGTGGTTTCCAGATTGAAAGGAACCATGTACTGGGCGAAAACCCGCTCCACCAGCAACCTGACGATACAGGAAACCAGTTCTAAGACTTAGATTATAACAAGTGCTCCAATAAAAAATGATCATTGAAGTAAATATGACTAAATAAAATAGATTAAATAAAAAATGTCCCTTGAAACAGCACCTTTAAAAAAACAGCAATTTCAACAAACAGTTTTAAACTGTTTTTTTGCATTAAGGAAGAATTTTAACCACAGAACAAAAATAAAAAAAAACATTGTGCTGCTCAACCTTCCCCACAGCCTGTCACAGTGAAGACACATCCTGTTGGCAGCTGATCAGCTCTCTAAACGATAACCAAACAGACATTGTTCTGTGGGTTTTTTTCCCCTCAATATAACGGTTAGTTTTTCAAAACATGCAGCTTCTTCTACTGGAGCTCGAGACGTTATGAAAACCCACAGAGAGGTAAGCGCTTTATGCTGAGCATGTGTAGGAGGATCAGGAGTAATGCATTTGATGCTCCATTTTAAGGAGAGCATGCTCCACGTCTGCCTTCTGGCTGTTTAAAGAAAAATAACACAAGAAGAAATAAACCAGCTTTACTATATTATCTGTTGAACGGCTACATGAGGATGTCTGGAGGCTACAGTGGGGCAATAAAACTCTCATTTCATTTCCTCCCACTTGTAAATTCAACCTCCAGCGGTGGAACTGCAGTTCACTAAACAAGGTTTACTCGATGGATTCCAAAACCAACTTAGGAGTTTTATTTAAATATTTTCTGATTTTCTACAATACAAAGTACTAAAATTAACCCAAAAAATGCATGTTGTTAGAATGTCTTAAATATCAGTGGTGAGATATATATATATATATATATGGCTATTTTCTTTTCTCTTTCTCATCCATGTTTTCAATATTCTGTGACCTTTGACACTTTATTCAATGTAATTTGAATCCTGTGGGAGCAGCATCTGCTGTGAGACTCTGTTTGTTTGTTTGTCCAATCCCAAACAAACAAACAAACAAAAAAACACCTCCAAAAAAACTGAATTCTTATTTTTAGTGTTTACAGAGTACTTCCATTATTTATATTTGTGGAAAATGGTCTGAAATGGTTGTATGAAATACAATACTATAAAAACAACATATTAAATATTGAATTTAATATTTTTTCAGACTGGGAAGGAACCCTGAACTTTTTATATGAGAACAAGGAAGCAATGGAACCTGTCATCAATGCTGTTCTGGTAGTAGATATGAAGCAGTTTGTCTTTAATCCAAGATATCTGCTTGGAGGCCTCCCGGCCACCCTCTCCTTGTAGCGAGTATTTTCTGTAGATGGATGCGAGGCCCATCATGGCTTCTTTACGAACGCGCCACTGAAGACAGCAGGACAGAAATAAAAAACAATGATCAATACTGCAAAAGGTAAAATGTGGATTTTAGCAGTAAAGTTGAAATAAGCAGTAAATATCACAAAATATATCCAACAGGAACTTTGAAAAATACCCAAATTACCACTAATGTGGATATTGCTTGCTCCAATCATTTAAACCCATTTTTATATTTTCATACTTACTCTCTTGTCCAAGGTTCTCTCCTTTACAATATTTAATAATGCGTCATTGACCAGGGACAAGTCTTTCTTTGCTGCAGTTACTATAGAGACAATGACGTCATGCCGGATGGCCTCCTCAGGATCATGTGACCTGACCCTCAGATATTCTGGGGAAGAAAACAAAAAATAAGAGATATGTCACAACATTTATACAAATAATAATCTTATTTTAGTTTAAGAGCTGCTTGTAAATTGTTGAGATTGTTTAATCGCTAAGAAGTTGTAAAATTGACTAATCTATGAACCATCAAATTATGATTCCAGTAAAAGTCCAACTTTCTAAACTTGTGTATTTATAAAGATGTACCTGTGAGGTCTTTGGCCAAGTCTGGGTGGTTCATGAGACAGTGACTTGCAAACTTCACACACTCTAGCCTGATAGGCACGTGGATGTCATTAAACCTTTTTGGGAAAAATAAATTCATGTTAAAATCAGTTATTTAAAGAAGGAGCAGTCAATCAACTCAAAAACACACAATTCTGTCAAGTGTTGTACAAAATAGGGTTTAAAAAAAACATATTTAAAATTGTTGGCATCTACTGAACTTCCAGTTATGGTCGCGTGAAAACTTTTTAAAATAATTGACGGAAGAGTTGTAGTCGAGATTTCATTAAAATGCTTTTATTTTTTTTTAAAAATCCAGATTTGAAAGTGAAATTATCGAGTTAAGCGCATCAGTGCTTTCCAGATGTGAAAGTTTTTTTTCACATTTATCACATTTGAGAACATCCCATCAATTAGTCATAAACAATAAAAAACAGATTTTAAATGAAAAATCCAAACCTACATGGCCATGGGAGAAAAAAAATAGGAAAAAAACTTTTTCATGTTACAACCATAAATGTTAAAGTGTTTTATTGGGATTTCATTTAATCATTTCTCTAAGATAAAACTTTCTAGAGCTGCTTTTTTTCCTGCAATCTCAGCTGTAAAAACTTTAGGAAAAGCCTCCAAAGATGTTGCCCCAAAATGAGTTGAATAATGTTTCACACAACATGAACAAGCGTACAAATAATATTATAAATGCATTACAACAGATGATAACAGATAGTGTTTTACCTGCCCAGGTAACACTGCCAGAGCGGTTTGTTCTGTGCTGCCAACTCAGAGTCTTTGGCTCCAAACATCTTTGCAAGCAGCTTCACCACCTGCAGCCTTTCGTCATTATCATTACTCTGCAAAGACAGAAAGGGAGAGAAAAATGATGCACAAAAACTGGTAATTTCGATTGGATAGACTCGCCGTGTCATTAGGAGACATTAGACACATAACCATTTTCATAAAGCAAAGGATGCAGGACCATTTATATAAATGCTGATTTCAGGCAGAACGAACAGTGCAAATGAATTTATGTATAAGAAGCCGGGACAGGGGAAGCAAAGCAGCAAGGAGAGGAATAAGTGAAGAAAAAAAAAAATAAGAAAGTGATGAAATGTGGAAGAGAGAGCGGGAGTGGGAGCCGAGTCTGTGGCGGACAGATTTTATCACAGCTATTATTCCTAAGGAGACAGCAGTGATCTACACTCCCTCAGTACAGTTAATGAGCGTTATCCATCAGCGCGACGCCTTTATGAGACACTGCGGAGGCAACATAATGCTGACTGGATCACTGCTTTATCTTGGTAATATGAATCAACAAACCTGCAAAGAAATGCTAAATGAATGCAGGTTTTTAGCTGGCAGTGTAGAGAAGCTGAAATCAGTCTGAGCAAAACAGAGAGACTTAAACATAAAACCTGGATTTACTTAAAACTTGAAGAGAGCAGCTCAATATGGAGCCGAGGGATTTTATATGATTATCTGTGATCCAGAACTAGAAGCTGTACATTCAGCAGTGTTTAGACCACACAAAGTAAAGGTGTCTTTTCAGAAGAAGCATCTTCCGGTTTTGTTGTTGCAACAATATATTTAAAAATAGGGAAAGAAAGATGAAAAAATTGAGATAAAGAAAATACAGGCATCCATAAAAATGCCCATTTAAAATGTAATTGTTTCAAATTAAGCAATATTTTATATTTTTTTAATAATAGCCCTGAAAAACCTTTATGAGATTAACATCATCAGGTTAAGGTGGAAGAGTGAGGATCAAGGGGTGAAATGGGTTTAGGCCCCAGATGTGTGTTTTAGTATTACAGCTAAATATTATAGTAGCAATTAACCCACTATTTGCTCACTCTTGTTTTTCTCTTTTGTCGTCATTATTTCCAAACATTTCTTCACAAGCTTTAGCACCAAATTCTTTTTCAGGTGTGAGCATCAAGGGCAGTTAAAGTGCATTTTACTCACTAAACACAGTACTGCTGCCACTACATCAAAAAAAGAGAAAAAAACACTTTCTAATCTGTTGTTGGGGCCACCTTAAAGTTTGATCAGAGCAAACACTCGCTGTGGTATCGTTTGGATAAACTGCTGCAATGTCATAAGATTTGTTTTCCTTCTGATTTTGCATTTATTTTACACAACGGCCTTATGTCAATAATGGGGAGACTGACAACAGCAATGGCGGAAAGGTTCGGACTGCCTGATGCATTTTCCTCCTTGAAAACAATGGTTCACCACTTTTCTTCCATTTATTTTTAATAATACATTGGGCAGTTCTTAACCCTGTTTTAATAGTTTCTGCTCCACTAATCTGGAACAAACTATTCAAAAACGTCAAAACAGCAGAAACACCAACGTCCTTTAAATCAAGGCTAAAAACTCACCTGTTAAAGAGTTTTATGGAATGAAGCATTTTGAATTGAAACTGAAATGTGGTACACAAACTCAACCATTCCTAAACAGAAACGTTTCCTCCATGATCGCAGGTTGTGTCGTCCTACAAGTTTGTTTAAGAAATGAGAAACTACACATTGCATCATCTCAGGTTCAATAACTTGCTTCCCGCTGGAAGATAGTTACTCATGCAGTAATTATCCTAAAGGAGGCTTGGAGCTATTTTCCTAAGTTAGATCCAAGTGGCAACTTTTGGCAAGGCACTGTGTTCTGTTTGCACTTAGAGCTTTCACAGCATTGCATTTAAGATTGTAATAGCTGAAAAAAATCCTGCATCAAAGTTGATGACAACTGCAATTTCATGTGTTGTTCAGCAGCAGAGCCTATGCTCCTTTCTTGCAACAAGTGAACACATCAACCAGCAATAGGTGACTTTTAGTAGTTGACTCATCTCTCAGTTTTAATCCTCCTCTGTCAGAAAAAGCAACAGTTCTGCAAGCAGAAGCAAGAACTGGCTTCAGGCCAATAGTCAAAATTCAGAAGACAAGCATCGCAAAAATGCATAATGGAAAATATTCTTTAGGCGCTACAAGGTTTTCATCTTTTATAAAGCCCAAATACTACAGTTCAGAATGTACCTTGAGTTTAAACTCCAGCTGAGGCAGCACAGAGAGAAGCAGATGGCTGTCTATGTTGTAAAGTTCCAGGATGAGATCAAACACATGTTCAGACAGATCGCTGACTGACGTCTTTCCCAGCATCAGCACCTGGTTGAAGAACTGGAGGGAAAGAAAAGGAAGAGAGTTCAGGTCCAGTCAGTTTATATTTATATCATCAAAATATGAACAATATGATACACCACTTTGTGCAACATAAATTATTTGTTCCAGACACCATAATAAACTTTGTGATATAAATTAATCAAATTGTATAAAATATATGTTTTAAAAACATTTTTCAGCATGTAAACAATCGAGTCCACAGTGCAACCAGAAACAATCAAATTTCTTACATTGGTGATGTAAGGTTCAATAGCTTGAGCAGTCCTCTTCAGCAGAGCTTTGGCCAGGTCATAAGCCTGTTTATTCAAATTCTAAACAGACAAAGAATAAACAAAAAAACAAATGATATTAAAGAAATATCTAGAAAGTTAAAGGTGAATATGTAGCAAAAGGATGTCTGCTTCTGCAGGAAAACTTCAGCTGCTTTACTGCTTCTCACCTGCAGGGGTCTCACTGAACAGCAAGGAATGGAAAACTTAGACTTATAACAGTCAGTCAAGTTTAGCAGCCTACCTGCTGTCTCTAGTTGGGTCAATAAACCTTGCATACTGTATGAACTTGGGAGATTAATTATGGAAGTTGTGCACCATATTGTACCAGACAGTTGGGTTTAATTCAGTGCTCTGCATCTGAAATGATTCAGAAGGCTCAGCTTGAGACAGCCTCATCCAGCAGAACTAATGAGAAAGATAATTCTCTTTTATAAGTATCTTACTGAAATCAAATGTTGCTTCTTTTGCATATGATTTGTATGGGATTTTCAGCGTGTCAATAGTCCTCTGTTGTGATTCTGCAACAATAAAATCAGAGAGAAAATCCTTTTTTCCTACATTTGCTCCATTTTCTAAATGTAGTGGCAGAGGCTATAGAAACTATGATACATCCATTTTGTGCAACATAAATTATTTGTTCCAGCCACCATAATAAACTTTGTGATTTAATGAATTGCATTTGAACTTGTCCTACTACCCTATTGCACCCAAACCTTGATACTGAATTAGTAAAGCACTTTGAGTGCTGCACACATGCACACACCTTATGCGCCGGCACCAGGTTGACTAAAACCGTGTCCAGCAGCTCCTGCGACACCGTGTCTCCCTCACAGATGATGGAGCTCATCAGGTCCACCATATGCATGTGCACTTTCTGGTTGTGCCCGTTGCTGTGAAGAGAAGACAGAACATCAGAGCAAGACATAAAACCAAATCTTTTACTTACTTCTTAACTTCTTTTTTTTCCCCAATTTCATGCATCTAATCATATTTTTCCTTTAAAAGTACATATTAATGAGCAAATGAGGGCTAAATGTCACAAACATTTTGACATTTGGGGCCATTGGGAGCTCAAACTGCTGAATTCCTTATCAGAATAAAGATAAAACTACTGATTCATGGTTGATACCTCACTAGGTTGTAATTCTCATTAAGTCGTTTCAGTCTAACTGGGTAAAGCCACCATTTTGCAACATTAATCTGTAACTACTTTAAAGCATGTCATGACAGAGATTTAGTATTATTTGCAAAACAAGAAATTCTTCCTGTGTTTAAAGATGCTCTGATTACACAGAGGCAATGGAGGGATGTGCACCCTGGCATCTCAGCAGGAGGCCAAGCTTGTTCCCCTGATTTGTATCTCAGTGACTGGATTTCTACAGCCATTAGCTTCTATTCAGCACAAGTATCACTTTCAAGCACACGCATACATGCACGCACACAGAAATATGCAAGAGCTACACTCACTAACGACTTCTAATAATATTTTAAATGAAAAAGCAGTCTTTACATTTTTCCAAAGCAGGAAAATTTGTAGTGTTGGCACAACCTTGACACAGGCAGACACCTTTTTTCCCCTTCCACTGGCAAAAAGCCAGATCCAGTGCTGCAGAATTGAGCCCTCAAGGTTGTGTTCAGCAGAGTGAAATTGAGAGGGGGGGTTTGGAGAGAAGGAGAAGCAGAGGGGGCACCAAAGAGAAACGTCTAGACTGCTACTGTGCTGCTTCCAAATGGGGCAGCAGAGACTAAAAACAGACAAAAACTAGGAGCTGATGGCAGCGACTTTTAATCAAGAACTTACTTTATGACCTGGAAGAGCGTTCTGTAAAGCTGGGTGAATATTTCATTGCTGTCTTCCAGCTCAAAGCAAATGTTGTAAGATTTCACCCAAGCTATGTTCTGGACAAAAGGAAGAAGAGGAATAACGTTAGGAAGACAATCCTGAGACACGTGGAGGGGGAGGAATCAAGGTTAGCGTCCATCTCAGCACAGTTTAGAAATAAAAAAAACTACACAATTTCAAGCAGAAATGTATTTTGAAGTTGGGCTTTAAAATGACAAACCCTTTTTGTTTTCTCTTCTTTGTTTCTATATTTATGTAACAGATGTGTGGATTTGAAAGTATTGGTCGAGGATTTGTTTAGCTGAAAATCCAAGAGAAATATTCAAATAAAATGATAAACCCTACAAAAATCACATTATGGAGGGACTGATGAAAAATAAATAGGTGAATAAATGGAAAAAATATAAATGAGTGATTGTTTTCATATTACTAAAATCACAAAGAAAACAAAATTTGGACACAAAATTTTTCCTAATCATGTTCAAAATATGATTAAAAACAAAGACAACATTTTAACGTCCTAAATTAGGGCAAAACCAATAAGTAGTAGAAATGTTAACAAATGTTAAGTCAGTTTGTATTAGTTTTGACAAACAAGTACATTTTAATCATTTGTTTTTCTACTATCAATTATATCAAGCTATCAATTATTTTGACAACCTTAACAGCAACAACAATAAACATATAAATACATCAGTTTGCTTTTAGTTGACCCAGAACAGAAACTTGGTCATAGTGAAATGCATGAAATACGTAAAATTTCTTATCCATCTGTTGTTGACAAGTTTACCAACCCTAAACAACCTCTGCTTCATTCAGGAGTCTATTCTATTATAATTATCTCCTAGAAACCATTAGCATTAAAACAGCTAAAATCAAAAATGTATTTTCACAGAGCAAAGAAGAGCCATTCACCTCCAGTAAGTAGAAGTATCTGTTGAACTGAGCGCTCTTCGTATCCTCTAGTCCTTTAAGCTGTCGTGTTATGAACATAAAAATATCCTACAACACAGAAACAAATACACAATGATTCCGACTGGCGGCTGGAAATATTAGTAAACAGGCCGAGTGGTGGAAAAACCTGAATAAACAAAAATGAGCAGAAAGAAGTGTTTGAATAATAAATGCTTCGACGTGGCAGAACAAAACCTTCGTCTTCACACCTTGAGCTTATCTGGAGAGGTGTAGGGAGCTTCGGGAGCATAAATCCTGAATATGTCTGCTAGGCAGCAGGCCACCAGCAGCCGCACATCTTTGTCTGGGTGTTTGAGAAAGAAGTCTGAGGCCAGGTGAAGAGCCAAGTTCAGGTAAAGCTCCTTTTCCTCCTCCGAGTCCTGGTCCATGTCCATGAAGGTCTTCACAACCATCTGGGTTGCAGGTCAAATATAGAACATGGAGAGAAAGCAATGAAAACAAAAACAATTGGCTTTGTTGAGCAGATAAACATGTGCACATTTTTTTATTGTGAGCTTATAAAAGTAATTTTTAATAATTGTTATGGCTTTTTAGGTTCAATTTTTGTAAATCGTAATTTCTATCAATTTAGTATTTCATTGGTCAGTTAGAACATACTTAAGTTAGTTTAGGACCAAAATCTGTAATACATTTTTATTTGAAATTGTTTACATAACTTTTAGACCCTCCCATTAATTTAAGTGATTAAGAGCGCACAGGGTGGCGGTGGAGGTCCTTTTGTTTAGCAAACGTCTGGTGTGATGACAGGAGGTTTTAATAAAATTATTTTTTTTTACCATTTTTTAACTTAAAATTTCCAATTAAGTTAACTTTCATTTTCAGCTAAGTTGTGAAAGATTTTTAGTTATTGTTTTGCCTATATTTGTGCAACAAATATATATATATATTTATTTATTTATTTTATATTTTTATTTTTTTCAAGCAATCAAGTCGGAAGTGCGTGCAAGAACCAAACCACTTGTTGCCACCCACGGCCTTTCTTGGAAATGTTTGATTTTGGAACCTCGAAGGCCGAGACAATTATGGTTTCTCCATCTTAAAGAAGAGCATTCATTCGTGCAGGGAGGTCATAAGCAAGACACAGCAGGCAGAAACACTGACCTTGAGCCTGCGGACCATTTCCTCTTTGGAGATTTTGTCAGAAATCTCCTTGACCCCCGGAGGGTAGGTCACCTTCCCATCTGTGGCTCGAGCTTTAGAGTGAGCCATCCTCTTTAGCTCTTCACTGCCTGGAAGAGAGAAGGAAGGGATTGTATTAAACCAGAAGAGAGCACTGCAGCAGGTGTGACAGAGACCATTGGATGGGGAAAGAAAAACTTTGAGAATAACGTTAACATGGAAACCAAGAAAATCCTTTGAACTCTATAAAGCTTTCCAAGAAATCTGCAGCAAAGCAACCACTGAAATATTCAACAAGGTATTCATAGCATGGTAATGGCTTTTCTACAGGCTTTCAAAGTCCAGGATAGAACGGCGGCATTTACAGAAGGCTGGCTATTCACTAAGCGCTGATAACATTGTACTCCACATATCACCACCAGTCTCTGGCAATAGAAATGTTCATAGATTTTCATAAGAAAGGAAAAAGATCTGACTGGAAATTTATTGTCCTGTTTCTGGATAAATCGATAAGACATGTTTTTCAGGCTTTATTACATTACTTAGCAATTGTCTCAATTTATTTGTTAATTTCTTCTTTCATTTATATTTCGCTCTAATCAGACAGATTGACTTGTGCTGTTTTTATAGCATTTTACTCGATTATCCCCCAGATATGAAGGCATTAAAATGACCATGGATGGGGCAATAAATTCTCCCTAAGGGCCACATGAGTAACTATAATTCTACTGTACGGGGTCGTAAGTTTAATGTTTAACAATCATTATAAACCATCTAAAATTTCTTTTTAATTTTACTGCAAATAATTAAAGTCTAGATTTTAGTGTATGCAAATAGGACCACTAACAAAAATATCTAATATTCAGTAATAGTGTCATAATTGTATTTTCTACATGGTCTAACTCAAATATTTTCCTTACGAACCAGTTTGTATGAGCATAGTTACTTATCTAAGCCCCACTTTTATGTTTATGACCCCCAAATAATAGCTGAAAACAACCATGACCCCAGCTATCGATTGAGTTATCTTCAAAGTCAGTTAATCAGGGGAGAAATGACATCAACACCATCAGTTACCTACACATTATTTCTACATTTTAATCAAAAAAGTCCTTTAGTAACATTATTTTGGAGAGTAGTGGCTTAGAAAAGCAACATAACTGATCCTTTTTGTCTTTCAATAATCTTTCATTTAAAAACCAAAATGATCATCGAGTTGGATCAAATCTTAAACAAATAAAAGACGTAAAAAAATGTAAAAAAAAATAAATAAAAACAATAATAATAAGATGTTTATTTTACTAAATGCAGAATCTCAGAATTTGCTAATCCCAGCCAGCAGGAGAACCTATGCAGAAGTTTCTGGAGTTTTTTTGGCCGTTGTCGGAACAGGAAAGCGAAACAAAAAAGAACCGACAGACAGTCCTTTACTTTAATGGTGATGTCTGTGACACATGGAAGAAATAAAAATTAACTATGCCCCTGATTATTATGGGTTTTCTGTTTGCAGGTTTCTTTATGAGACATATTTTGATGTGTTCAACATTTTTAAAAGGGAGATTTTGTCAAAAGATGTGGGGAAAAAAAACCTGATTGCTTGCAGGTAATGTTTTTTTTAATGACAGCAAAATATTTATTAAATAACTTGTAAAAACATTCCATGTCCTGCTGAAACACAGGGACTTTATGTTTGTGAAACTTGAGTAATACTAACTATGGATCTCTTTGGCTATTGATTTGTTGAATTGTTTTCATTTACTCCTTAATTGCTCACTTTGGTTAATAAATATAATTATAACAGAAAAAGGTGGAATTCAGAAAAACAAAAATGGAAAAAGTTAAATATGGAAAGGTGAAGGAAGGGAAAACAAAATTTGGAGAATAATAAAATGGGTTTTATAGCATTCTAAAATTCTGCTTCCTTATTAAATTTTTATCTTTCCATCTAGACTTGGAAAATTATTAAATCAACACCAGATCTGTCTGGGTTTTTACAGGACTGCCTATGAATCTGACAAATTGCACATTCTGGCACCTTATTCAGGAAAGAAAATCTCCAGTCCTATTAAATTTCACTAAGCAGCAAGTATAAGAACTGGTTGTGACGTAACATTTTGAAGAGATAAACTCCTCTATTCTGTGAAGAGAAAGATGTATGACTTGTTCTTGTAAAGCCAAACTTTACAAATAGAGTGGAACTGGACAGAAGATTGATGCTTTGGAAGAAGAACAATTATTTGACAAAATGTTGTGATTTATTATTCCTTAAGTTTCAGTAGTACCAGTGCTCACCTGGAAGAAGGCAGATCAAAAACTTGAGAAATGATTAATCACTAAAATAGTCCAAAGTGAAGACTCTGTGCAGCTTAAAACCTAGGCTTAAGCCAAGCTGTTGTCTGAGATCTGTACTATGAAACAAGCTAGACTGTTCAAAGAGTCCCCCATCTAAGGACATTACTGGAAAATTGAGTGGAGGGAAAAAGTCCTACAACCTTAAGACACAACCTTATTGTTAGATTGTGTATTTGTACATTTAATAATGTGCAACATTAGCAAGTGTTGCGATGACACTCCCGTCATTTGCTCTTTCATCACTGTGTAATATTTGGCATCTCGGGTAATGTTATTAGTGTCTGGTGTGAGACTCTGTCCACCTGGCTAAATTAGCATACATCACAATAACATGTAAATTACGAGTTCACAACACTTGGAATATATTAGTCAATAATTATTGCACTCCAAACAGTCTATGGTGTTATGAATACACACACACATATTTTGTCATAACGATGTATTCGCCATGTATTGTGCGACCCTAAATTATTTCTTTTTTTAACTTGTTAATTTAATTGAATTTATATTTTGAATATAAGTGCACATTCAAGCTTTACACATTTTCACACAAATGTGCTATAGAAACTGGCCAACAGAAGCTGCACACGCATTCTGTACGTGCGTAGAACAAATCTACTTTTGCTATCCTTCATATTCCTGAGGACAGAAAAACAAGCTTTACCCCTAAATCCCCAGTATTAGTGAAGAAAATCTGATCTTGGAAAATCTGAGATAAAGTACAGCCAATTTTTCCAATAATTCTTAAACTTGCCAGATTCTAATCTGATGGAAAAGGTCAGCCTTTCCATCATTTAAATATGCATTACATCAAGCCAATCTTCCCTTTTAGGAGCCTCTACCTCAAGTCATTTCCCAGTGATAGTTCTTCAGCTGTCCACCACATATATTTATCAGCTGATCTTGTTAACCTTTCCATCTCTCTTCCCATGTACAGAAAGCCAAGTGTGAATAAAGTACTCACCCTCAAAACTTTACCTATACAATTATTTAAATCCTGTCAATAGGGTACCAAATCAAACAAATCAAAAACACATGGAAGTGGCCAGCGCTATCTCCTCCACATTTCCTGCAACATCTTGTATATTGGTATTTTTTTGTGCTGGTTTAATAAAATATCTTACAATATTCTTCCAGCCAAAAGCTCTTAGTGAGGGGAACATGATGTTTTCCGCTGTTGCCCACATGTTTCCTCCCAGTTCTCTGAAGGTTTTTCTATCCTGTGTACAATTCAGAAATTAATCCCCCCCTACATTTGATTTATTTACTAAAACAAACATCCCAATTATTCCAGATTCCAACTCATCTAAATTAATCTTTATTAGTTCCTCAGTATAGTGTCTCAATTTCAAGTACCTGAGAAGTCCTTATTTAATCCATATTTGTTTTCCATTTCGTCAAATACTCATGTAGTATTTTCTTAACCAACTCCTACAATATCTTCAGGCCCTTTTCCCAGTTACTGGATGTCTTGTCTGTTACATTAGGCTTAGAATCTGGTTAATCAACAACTCAACTCAGTATTTTACTCTGTGCAATGTCAATACAAACTTAAAGAACAAATTAAAATAAGTCTAACACATTAATAAGAACTAATTAAATTAATTTCAGAAAATTTACCTAACCTCCCTTAGAATTTGCAGGACCTTAATGACACTTTAACCAGCAATATATTGATTCACAAATCCCAATAGAGCAAATATGCTTGAGTAAAACCAAAAAATAATGGAAAACATTCAACACTATTGTTTTCTCTTAAAAATAAGCATAATAATTTTGACGGCTTTTCTTAATAAAATATTTAAATTGTTTTATTGCCCAGCACTAGATATAGTAAATGTATTGTAGTACAATCAGCTTAATAATTCTGATGATGTGATGAATCAGTTCGATTGCATGTGAAGACAGTGATCTTTGTGTCTGATTCAGTGTGCGCCCTCATACTCATGGTGCTTTGAAGTCCAGTCTGCTGTCATGCTTTGTTTGCCACAATAAACAAAATAATAAACCCAAGTTTTCTCATGTTGGCAAAACATATTAATCACTGAAGTCTCTTTTATTGCCAAGTAATTTAACGATGTTGCTTTAAAATGTTTAAACAAATGTTTGACCACATTTCAGTTGTGTCTAATACAGCACTGTGGGGTTTTACGTGATGTTTAAACATGTTAACACTTTTTCCTGGTGAGACACCAAAGGTAACAAGACAGGTTCTGCAGCGGGACGACTGATTGATATGCTGTTGTTACTGAAGGCAAAAGTCTCTCGAGCAACAGATTTAATAAGTTCTGATATGATCTTTCACAAGTCAAGTCAGTTTAAGTTGCTTATCTTGTCAGCCAACTGCAGTCACTTGAATGTATCATAGCCGTTTCCTGGATGCCATGTGACTAAAATACAATTGCTGGAAAAAATTTATTTTCCTCAAATAATGACATAACCAAAATGCAATTTTATGTTCAGTCCAATTTCTATAACACAATCTAGTTTGCTTTGTAATTTTATGCTTTTTAACACTGAAAATCTTGCTCCACTACAGTAAAACTGTTTGGGTCGGGAAGATGTAATACACATTTATAAACCACAAGTCCAGAGAATTCTCAGTAGCTGCTGTCAAACACACACACATGCAGAGACCAACACACACACACACACAAACACACACCATTGGAAATTGGCAGGCAGCCAAATTGCAGGATTGTGACCTTCTTTTCCACCCCACAGCTGCTGCCAAATCTGAGTCCATCCCTCCATCGCTGCACCACACAGACACACACCGAGTGTCCTGGCAGCCAATCAGAGCAGATTATTTCCCAACCTGATGTGAATGTGTGGCTACCATCCATGAGGGAACATTTCACAAACGCAGCAGTAAATAACCACAAAGGGACTGGCTTTACCCACTCCTAACATCCTCAGCTTGGGCTACTTTGAGCTCATTACTGGTTTATCACAGTTAAACATATTTAGCTCCCAACAGGGGGCTTTGTACCCTACTACTCTTCTGCTCTGCCAGTTCTGCTCATTTGAACACCAGTTCCACTTTAAGAACTCAAACGTAACTTGTTTCCAAATTTGAATCTCGACAGAGACAGATTGGTTTTAACCCTGTGGGTGGGCAATGGAAAACAGGAGAAAGCCAGCAACAAGAGTGAAACCTGGACACCAGCTGGCTGCAAAGGTGACCTCAGTGACCTGTATGTGGAAACAATCCAGTGGAATGAGTAAACTTTGTCAAAGAGGATTTGTAGTTGCAAACTAAAGAAACTGGGATAGAATTTTCTGCAAAAGTCACTTCTTTGCTAAAACTAAACCAATTAAGGCCAACAAAAAAAACAACAACAATGTTTTGTAGATCCAAAAATAACTTAAATAACTAAAGCTCCTGCAATAAGTGAAGGGAGCTAAACGTTGGAAGAAATGCTTTGTTTACAATAAATCCATGTGTTGTGGATGTCTGCCTGCAGAACATTCAAAACAAACCAGTCACAGCTGTAGCTGGGGCTACTCAACCATCATGAATACTCAACTGCATCAGCAGATTTTAGAGATAAAAGGAAATAAATGATCAGCTATACGTTTGGTTAGATTAAAAAAGAAAACTAAGCGAGAACCAAACTGTAAAATCAGCTTGTGATCAAACACCCTGACTTTCCTGAGTTAAAACAACAATTATTAATATTTGTCATCCTGCATCCTGTTCAATATTTTAGAGAGATGTGCTTTGATGCATGAATGGAGTTTAATATGTTTTTTTTTTTATTTACTGCAGATTTCAAAGCTGCTTCTATGAATGAACAAGCCTTTCTGTATGTGACAGATTTTTTTAAGCTAACATTTAGTTTGTAAACAAAGCACGTCAGACATTAAAGAATGACAGAAATCTGTATTGACCAGTAAAGCCTGACTGGGATGTCTACTGGAAGTATTGAATGGGGAAAACAATGTCCTATGAGCAATACAGCATGCCGAATCGTAATTGCTATTTTCAATGTGCTAATACTGCCCCTTGCAAACGACTGCTTTGGTGCAACATTTGGTCGGCTCTGTCTTTTCAGATCCGTTCAATTACAAACTACTTGGCAATAACAAACACTCCTTGCTGCTTTGATGGAGTCGGTCTTTTATGACAACAGGATGGGTGTTGGGGAGGGAGGCAGAAGAAAAGAGAAGTGAAAGAAAATGAGAGTTAACCAGAATTGATATGATCACAATATTCAACCACATCACTGTAATGTTGGAAATGAACAACAAGGTGTACAGAGTTATTGAAGAACAAACTTGAGCTGAAATTAGGAGAGCAATTTGGCAGTTTGGAAAGTTACATTTAACTGCTCAATTGAAACAAAGTTCACACAATTTTTTACATGTCAAATAAAATGGGCCTGGAATAAAGCAATAATACCCTGAGTGCTGTAGCTGCTTATTCTTGACAATTAATGTGAAAACATCCCAATCATATAGTCCAAATTTCCAATCACTTCTGACAACCTCTGACTATAATCTTTGTAAATAAATCTCAAGATGACAGCTGCAAAAACAACCGAAGCAGCCGCTGAAAGTGGTTGTCAAATGATCAGCATGCAATGACTGGATTACTGAAGTCTCCTTTTTATCACGGTGATTTATTTGACTCCTACTGCTTCACTGAAACCAGTTTCGGGACAGGTAAATATTTTTGATAATTCATCCATGCAGGGTTTCTGGATATGCAGGTGAAAATGTGATCACATCCTATTTTATTTCATTATTTATCTATTTCTCTTGTCAAAACCTATGTGTTGCTTTTGCAAGTCCAATAACAGTTACATTCACTATATATTTCCTTTTCTATTTATGAAGTTTATTTCACAATCATGCACAGTACATTTTTAAGCATGCATGTTTTCAATTTACTTTATTTTAACAGAATAATTTATTCTCCTATTTTCATAGGAGAATGATAACAGAAAATACTATTATGAAATACTGTTTTTTGAAAATGGCATTTTCATAAAATAGTATGAAAATTATGAAATACAATTTTATTTAAAATCTGTACTTTTTCTTTCTTTTGAATACTTTTTAATAAGCATTTTGTGCATAGTTTATTTTCAAACATATTTACAGTAATTCTTTTATCAATATATTTATTTGTGTTATTGCTGAATTTAGTTTGAACCATTTTTACTATTACTGCAGTATTTTCCAAGTGTTATTACAGCAATTGAATTAGACTGAAACTTAATTTTCATCGTTTAAAATGAGTGCAGCAACTACTGTGACGGCTAATGCGGTTATAAAAGCTACTCCTCCTCCTCAGCTAACTTTGGAGTTTGACCAATTAAACCAGGATGCAATGACCAGGTTTGGCAAAGCCCAGCTTTCTTCCGTCATCCTGGACTACAGTACTTTTTGCCCAATGGGGCCAACTTTCGATTATGCAAACTCCAATATAAATAGTTTCTTATGCGTTAACGTTATTATTGCCCATCCGTATTACCGCAAAATAAAGCAGCCATTATGAACGATAAAAAAAAGAAAGAAAATTCTCCCACAACAAAGGTATTATATCTAAATACAAACAGCATACGGCACTATCATTTTCAGTAGGTTGTTGCGGACAACGCTTTTAAGCAAAGAAGTTATTGCCATTGCATCACAGCAGTATGTAAATGCAGACGGGTCGGTTGCTATAATGTGGCTAACACAATTAGCTGCTGTTAGCTCGTTCGTCTGCACACCATCAACTAGCATGGTAGAGCTAACATTAGCAGCAGCAATCTCAGTGACAGAGGGCGGATAGACAGTAACAAAACACCCCGGCTAACTACCGTTATGTGGCTGGAACTGTCCCGACTTCAAGCGTACAACTAAGACGGTACATCATGTTTTCACTGCGGTGACAGTAAGCTAACCCAACAGGCAAATATTATCCTGGCTAACCATTTTACGGCGCAGGACCAAGTCAAAGCAACGCGGAGAATCGAGACAAGGCAACCGAGAACACAGGCGAGGAAGGCGGGCTGCACTCCTGCTTTCGCCGCATGGAAATCAGACCACTCCACCGCTGTATACTCGCTCATATATTTTTTTCACATGCGCGAATAAACATAGAACTATTCCACGATCTACAGAATTTCTCTATTTGTGCATTTCTTACCTGTAAGCGTGAATTGTAATAAATCGTGTCCTTCTCTGCAGCTCTCTTCCCCCTCCTAGCTCCAAAATGGCGCCAATAAAGCATTAGATTCAGTGCCCATGGGTACAAACTATTGATGAACTTGTAGCGCCACCTAAAGACGAGTCCTAGTAGTGACGCGCGAATCTATGTTAATCTCAATTCAAATGTTGATATAACTTATACAGATACATTTTTACTTGGTATTCCATGCAGTACTGGCTAGATATAACAACATACGTGTTTTGAAAAAAAAAAAAGGAAAAAAGTAAATGGCCTGTACTTTATCAATTTCAGAGGACCTGAAAGCGCTTCAAACTACTGGACCAGGGGTGGGCAACTCCAGGCCTCGAGGGCCGGTCTCCTGAAACTTTTAGATGTGTCTCTACTTCAACACACCTGAATCAAATAATGAGGAGAACCTGATACTGACTCTGGAGAACCTGACTGCACTTAGGAGGTGATTCACTTATTTGATTCAAGTGTGTTGGACCAGGGAGACATCGAAGAGCTGCAGGACGCCGGCCCTCGAGGACCAGGATTGCCCACCCCTGTACTGGACAGTCAGTTTTAAAATACAAAAAAACTTTTGCAGAATAAACAATATTATAGTTTGTGGTAGCCCAGTTTAGGAAAAAATAATGATATAATTTTTATTTTGCTTTGTAACGTTCATATGAATATTTTTCTAATTTATTTGAATTTCTGATTCTTAAAACCTAGAAGCCCAATACTGTGACAAAATACATTTTTATGTTAGTATTATAAACACACAAAAAGCAATCATTAATAAATAAAAACGACCCATACTCTTATTACCCTCACATAATCATAACAATATCATTGGAATGCTAACTTTATTCTTCAAAATATTGTAGATTAATTTGAATATTCTATAAAGCACTGTCCATCTTTACCAAAGTATTTCTACCACTTTTTGAGGGCTTTATAACAAATTAACGCCACTGTTCACGTGGTCTTAAAATACTTATTTTTGTGACACAGACAAACCATTAAACTATAAATATTTCCCACATTTAATTGAGCTGACATTTGTATGTTTGAACCACATGAAGCTACTATCTGTTTTTTTTTTATCAACAGTGTTTCTACAGAAGCATCCGCTGGCTTCCGGGACGTTAAAAGAGAAGCGTATTTACACCTTTCTTTGTGTGCCGACGCAGGCCAACATGACCTTTAGGGGGCACCCTAACACCATATATATGTTATTTGAGCTCTACTGCAGACGCTTAGAAATGGAGGAGAGCCAGAAGTGCCAATTAACTGGAACTAAATACCCACCAACAAGGGTCTGCAAGGATTCTATTTCATATGACAACTATAAAAAGTTTATATCCCAGTTAAAATTATGCTAAACTTCCAAACTCTCATCAAATATGTGCATCATACACTCTGCTGAGAAGGTAATTGGCTACAACCTTCCATCTCTATACAACCCAGAGCCATGCAGACAGGATTTCAGCCAACCTCCTCTCAGTCTGGACACATTTTTTCCATCCCTCCTTTTTGCCAGTATACTTCCGATGTCCATCAGAACAACGACCTCACCCCACTAGAGCAGTTCCTTCTCCAAAGTAAACATTTCTTTTAGCCTACAGCACCGGGCAATAAAGTTATTTCTAATTCCAAACTATCACTAACTTGTTCACTATAGAGATTATTATTGCCAACTTTGAGTTTATATTAGTAATTTGTCTGTGCTTTAAATTTGCATGAAACCAGTTTTAAAGTTTTAAAAATTTTCATTGGCTTCAGATATAAAATACAGGCTCATAATTTGCCTTTGGGTGGTTCTGGAGAGTTTTGGATCGTTTTACGTAATTCAGCTTAAACCCGCACACCCAGGCCTTAATTAAGCAATCAGCGCGGATCTGTATAAACCCCACAAAGCCTCTTCCACCTGTCTTACGGCTCCAGGATGGAGGGGTTCCTGTCCACGTACCTCCCCTTCAGCGGCTATGGCGCTCCCCCAGCTCAGGGCGGCAGCTGGGGGAAGGGAGAAGGCCGTTTTCTCATTCCTCAGGGCCTCAACTACCTGGACATCTGCAAGTCCATCCTGTCCCAAGTCAACTCCAGTTTACCTCTGCCGCCCTGCGGGAAGGTGGACACCAAAGAGTGCGGCGTGCAGGTGAACGCCAAGGTGGACAAGGTGGTTCAGTGTTCTCTAGGTCCAAAAACGCTGCTGTACGTCGAACATCCCACCTCCTGCAACAGCTGCAAGATGCATGACGAGAACCTCGATGTGGCCAAAGCGGAAGGGAAGGCGTTGTTAGGCACGCCGCCTATGAGCAACATGCGCTTCCTCAGACCTGTGTCCATCTACTCGCCGGTGTTTGACCGCAGGGTCTTCCTGACGAGTCTCAGCGACGGCGCTGGACAGGATCCACAGGAAGCTTCTGACCAAGCCAAGTCTGATGCTGACACGGATCACAGTGGCGAGAACTTAGAAAAAGGCTTCAAGACTACGATTCCTCGATCCTCCAAGAGCCCAAACTTCCAGGTGGGTTTTGGACAACTTGTTTGATTTAAAGATCTGAAATGCGTCAAGTGGCACCTTCTAAAAGCCGCGAAATGACGCATCCTTATTTGCATATTTAGTCTGTGTATTTTTTTTTTAAGTTCCTGGAGCAGCGATATGGCTTCTTCCACTGTAAAAAGTGCAACATCCGGTGGGAGAGTGCTTATGTTTGGTGCATCTCTGGCTCCAGTAAGGTGAGTGATCAACCACAAACTATAGCATACCCCAGATTTCCATTAATAATTGTATTTTTCCATTAGGTGTACTACAAGCAGCTCTGCCGGAAGTGCCAGGTGGGGTTTAACCCCTACAGAGTGGAGTCTATAGTGTGTCAGGTACAGCACCTTCCATTTGACGTGTTCAATAAGTGGGTTTGGCATCAAAGGTTTTCTGTCTGAAGAGATAAGAACATAACCAGATGACCTTAAATATTTTTTCAGGGCTGCTCTCAGACTTGCTGCAGCTGTGAGAAGAAGCAGAGACACATCAACATGAAGAGGCCTCATCGTAAAGACCTGTGCTGCCGCTGTAAAGGCATGAGGCTGTCATGTGACGCCACATACAGCTTCAAATATATTGTCTGAGCTAATTTGAGAGTGGCTGAATTTCATTGCATGGTTTGAGAGTTTGAGGTTATGTTAAAGTCTGTCACTGGAAGCCACCCCTTACTCGCCTGCAACATGCTAAACCTTTGACCAGCTGGATTATCTGACAACCTCTCAGATTGCTAGAGGGTTCACTCTGGGTACTATGGGCTTTTGTAAAATGCAAAGTTAATAAATTATAAATTGCACTTCATAGAACTGTGAATTCTGAAGTTTGGGGATGGGGGAGGGGGGGTGGAGACAAGAATACTGGAGTAAAAGTTTCTACTGAAGCTCAGTTTAGTTGGACTTGTGCATTTCAGGGTTTAAAATGGATGAGCTACAGAGAAACTGACTCAATTCAATACTTGGCATGAAGTCAACAGAATTGTAAAATTCCAAATGTGAATTATCATTTGACACCTAAATTAAAAAATATATTAACTGTGGTCAATGTTGCTGGTTCAAATTCTCTCCAAATGTAATCCATACTGCAGTCCTAGAATAAAGAGCAGTGCTTAGAATTGGGTCTGGGAAGAAGTGAGAAATAAAAATGAAACCTTTTCCAAATGAAAAGCAATTTCCTTTCATTGGAGAACTTTAGACCACTTCACACGGTTCTGTCCTTGGCCCTGGTCAGACATTTCTCGTCTCTGGTTCAGGAGTGCCTTGACATGCTGTCAATCTTTTTTTTTTTTTTTTTTTTTAAGGTTTTATTGGCTCTAGTGGCCTTTATTTAATAGTTAGTTGACAAGAATGAGGGAAATGAGAGAGGGGGAAGACATGCGGCAAGGGTCGCCGAGCCGGGGACAGCCGCGTCGAGGACTAGGGCCTCCGTATGTGGGTGTGCTAAACCCCTGCGCCACCACAGCACCCCAAACATGCTGTCAATCTTGAGACACTGACTCCAGCTCCTTGTAAAGTTCCTCAATTCCACATGGAATTTGCTTGACAATCCACTGGAGGCTGATCCTCGCTTTTCTGTAACTGGTTGGCCAGAGCACTCTGAACAGCTTTGGTACTGGCCTTTTGTAGCCTTCTCTCTATAAGTCCAGTCAGGAGTTCTTCACATCATTGAGTAGCAGATTGAGACCAATTGGAGGCTTAGGAAACATTCAAGTGTAATTAGCTGATTAGGGTGTGCCATTAATTTACTTTTTCACATTCATTATTCCTCAGACACTGAATTTTTGGTGTTCATTATTTGTAAGTAATCAATTTTACAATAAATATTTTACTGTGGAACTGAGTTATCCAATATAATTTTTCTAAAAACATTTTTCAAAAAAATTTTTTTAGATGTACTTGAATAGATAAAGAGATTGCAAAACTGTGTGTGACAGAAGAAAATGTACCATAGACTATTTGGTACTTTAAAAGGAAAATTAAACCATTAGTTTTGTTTTTATTAGTGATTCCCCCCCCAAAAAAACTGCAGGTTTCTCCCACACTCCAAAAGCATGACCTTTGGTCTTTCCAAATTCTCCTTAGGTGTGTTGTCCTGTGTGTGTCTCAGTGATGGACTGGAATTCAGAGAAGTAGTTTTGATATGTCTTTACTTTGACACCAATTTGTACAGAGCTCCAACTCAAAACAAGTTCACAAAAGCTGTAAAAGTATTTACACGGTGAAAAAACAACTACTGTCTTCATCTAAAAAGCTTTTAAAAATGTGCAACTTCTTGTATGGCATGCAAGCACTTTCTCCCACACAGGAAACAAAAACAAAAAAAAACACACCCACCTGAGCTTGAAGCTCCCATGTGTACCTCACACAAATGTATCTTTCAAATAAAACATGATTTTGTTAATAAATAATTCCAACACTCCATACAGAACACTGAAGATGCATGCATGGCAGTTGGGTCTGAAAGAACAAACATCAATATAAAAGTCAAATGAATGCTGTCTTGCTGATCGGATATAAATAGGAATCAAGACATTTGTACAGTGAAAGGAAAACGAGAGCTTATGACGGTAAGCAGTTGGGTTTTGCTTTGACATCAACAATATCAGCTGGATGTCAGCATTTCCCTTATGTGCAACTACAAACCATACACAAACAATGCTACCATGGCTTTGCCACGCTAACGATAATTAACAGGTTACTGACAGACGAAATATTTGAATGTACATGCAACGTCCTCCTGGCATAAGAACACAACATATAACAGAGCACGACAGTGAGAAATACAGTGCGCACGCTCGCTAATGATGCTACAGCTAGCCAGAGAGGAGTGCATGCCACAGACAGAACGGCAGGCACAAATAATCCACCAGTGTTCGCAACAGTAGTCGGAGGAAGAGCTGATTGGCTGATGCAGAGCAGCAATAGGAAATGAGCTTCAAACGTCTGCATCAATCCTTCAGTCAGGTGGAGCTTTTTTCTGGGGCACAGTAGAATATTTGGGCTCATGCATTGCACAGCTTCTTCCAGTGGAGATCTCAAAACAGCTCCTCCAGCATTTGGCTTTTCCATCTCAGAGAAAAGTGAAAGCTGTTATTCCTTTTCTCTTAGTTACATAATCTTTTATCTGTAACGTTTAAAAAAGAACTAATAAACATCTCATTTGGTGCAAAATATGAAACTTTTCCAGTGATGCTACAGAGTGTCACAGCTATTTTCCTCGCTGCTTCTTATGATGTCTTCACCAGATCAACACCTTACTGAAGAAGGGAGTGACAGTCAGGTTCCTCTGAGAGGCAAGTAACAGGTCCAAGCTAGAAGCCTTAGCAGGTCCAGATCAAGCAGAAATAAAACTAGGCTGACATTTTTAGAATATGCAGCTCTGAAAATAAAATCAGATCTTTCAATTTCAGCACTCAGCAATCTGTAGTTTCCAGTAAGATAAAAGATTTACCCAAAATCTTCATGTGTGTCACTTCTCCAGATGCAAAGTTCTTGCGTTTTGATTAGAAATGATCAAATGACGTTTCAGGTCTGGACATCCGATGGTTTAGTATTCAGGAGCTCCCCAACTTTCAACAAGGGCAGCGCGGCTTGCCCCACCTTCCCGAGGTAGCGAGATAAGGGCGTGGCGCCCTCTCTGATGGAGCAGCAGCACCCCCATGCTGCAGCCTCCTCAGGGCCTGTGGGGCAGGGAGGGAGGGCTGGAGCAGGAGAAAGAGATGATGATGATGATGGTGCATGGGAATGGGTTGAGGCACAGTCGTGTCTGTCTGGGTGTTTGTAAGGGGAGCGCGGAAAACGGGGAAGATGTGAGCCTTGAAAAATAACACTTGATTCAGGGCAAGTGAGGGAGTTCGGCTGTGACGCCACAGTCCGGAGGACGTTGGGTGGAAATGATGACGCTGTGGTTTTGTCTGACAGAGCAGACCTGTGTGATGAATACACTCTGAAAGGACTGTACAGGCTTGTGTTCTCACTGAAATGAATCCTCCTTGGCTGTCTTGTGCGCGGCAGTGTATAATCTCGCTGGCCTGGTTTGGGGAAATCATGCAAAGAGACATCACAGTTTGCAGTGGATGACAGTGAGGACAGCAGTGGGAGGAGTACATCCCCATCTACATATGGTTCTGGTTCTGCTGTTGGGTCAGGCAGTAAGGCGTCTGTCTGAAGCTGTGCAGCCGAGGAAGCAGAGATATCGGAGGAGGGAGCGGCCATGTGTGTGGATGCTGAGCCTCCTCTGTTAGAGCAGGTTGAAATGGTGAAGGCTGAGCTGGTTTCAATGATTGGATGTATGGGGGAGGTGAAGGAGGGGAGCATGGGGGCTGGGGGCCCCGAGGTCCTGTCAGAGGCTTGTTCCGGAGGCGCTGGAGTCGGGGAGGTAAGTTGTGACGACCCGGTAACCCTGGGCGCGGCGGATCATGTCGCGGATCTCGCCGTTGAGCTCCAGCAACTTGGAGCAGATGAGGCTGAGGTCCTGCCGGGAGCCCACCAGAGCGATGGTGCCCGTCTGGCCCAGGGTCTGGTGACGGAAGTAGATGTTGAGCAGCGTCTGAACCTCGGTCTCTGAGCTGCCGCCAAACACGCCGCTGGGCCACTGCCTCCTGATGAGGAGATCAAACAGGGTCAAGGGGAGAGCACGCACCTAACACATGCTTTGTGTGGATATGTTTACATAATATTTGGAGTGTTTTATGGTATATACTGAACAATATTGTCAACTTCCAGTTTAAACATTTAATTTTTTTTGTCTTTTTTCATTGAAAATTCACAGGAAAATCTCGTTACAAACTTTTACACCACATTTCTTCATTCCTCCCTCACCTGCACTCCTGGATGTAGCACACAGCCTTGGTGAACTCGTGGCTCCTAAGGCACTCCAGTATGGCCTGCACCGCTACCTCAGAGGAGGGAAAATCAGGGACGACCATGGCTGCCAACTGTGCGGCGTGAGTGTGGGTGTGGGCCAAGTGTTTGTGCTCCAGGTCGCTAGCTACAGCCGCCTCTGCCGCCTGCAGACTGCTTTTCAGATCCGTGAGCTCTCGAGACATGTTTAGCAGCTGAGGGGTGGAAGGCAGAGGTTAGGTGTGTAAGTAACCTTCACGTCCTTACAGAAGGAAAGTTGGACCTAGTGAGACCCAGTGCTGAACCTTAACATCACTGTGGCAGAAAGAACTGAACTAAGGATTTATTTTTTTTTAGATCATACAGTGCCTTACATTTAGGAGAATGTGAATAAAGTTTACAGATAGTTTGTGAAACAGAGATTTTAAAGCTCTAGCAGAATTTTAAGTCTCTAGCAGAATTCATCCTGGTAAAGACGTGCAGGATGAATTCTGTAATGTACAAAAGCTGTTATGTGTCTCCTCTGTTGAGTTGATGTGATTTACCTCCGGCACGGAGCTGATGGCGTGAACCTGACCAATGAGCGAACAGTAAGACTGGAACAGTAAGAGGAGTTGGAAGTGCAGCTTATAGAGCCTCTGGCAAAGCTCCAGTTGCTGGAAGAGTCATGAGAAAAACTGAAGTCAGACGAGCTTGTATTATTAAAAACACATTTACATATTCTTCACAGATCTGCACAGGCACACAGTTAATTAGCTGATAGTCTTGTGAAAAGTAAGTTAAGCAGCTTATTTTAGTAAAGTAGAGAAACTTGTCAGATAACTTACTGCAAGAGACTCCATTTGCTACGCAGCGATAGAGCATGTTAGGGCATCAGAGTGAGGTGAGAGGAAGACAGACCATCAATCAAACACATGCAAAGCGTTGTATTCCCCATGACTGCTAAAGTCAGGCTACAAAGAATTAGTCATGCAGATAAAGGCAAACAGTTTAGCGCGACAACATAGTGGAGAAGCAAGAGAACAAGCTTAGGTATTTAGACAATCTGTTTTCAAGAACATTCAAAAAGTTTGTATTTTACAGTGAAGAATGTACCTTCTCTTCTGAGTCTCCAGGTTGGCAGGTGACCACGTTTTCAACAGGACATCTAGGAAACGTATCCTTACAGTTCCTCAGCCACTGACAGAGGAAGGTGAAATGTTTTTAATTACACACTTGCATTGAGAAATAGAAGATATGTACAGTAAGAAAAGTAGAATTACCGATACAGCAGCCTCCTCTCTGTTGTTGTACGTATCCAGGTACTCCTGCAGCTCCAATGCACTGAACTTCATCTTTTCCAGGAGACCGTAGGACATAATCTGGAAGGTACAGCAACAAAGATGGAGAACATGAGAGTAAAATCCATTCATTAGAGCTGCCAGCATGAGAAGATCCAGACCAAGCAGCAACAGCACTCACCGTGTCAGCGTCAATGTAGATTGTTGGGCAATCTGAACATGTGGTCAGCATCTGGGAGGACTTGAGAAACTTTGACCCAATGCCCCTTAATCCCTCACCAAGGTACGTAGCAACATCATTTGTTAAGGTGCAGAATTTCCCCTGAATGTTCTGCAAAACGAAAAAGTTTTTAAAGATTTATTTTACTCTGATATGGCATCAGCAATATTTTATCTGCTGATATATCTGCTGATAAAACACTGAAAATTTTCTAATTTCAGTATTATCAAGAGAAAGCAGTGTGCTTTGACCAATCAATTTAGAGTCAGAAAGCGTACTTATCTTTAGATAAATGTGTCTAGATAGAATAGCTCTAATTATGAGTATTTTCAGCCGGTTCTTCCTGTGATTTACCTTGAAGAGAGATGAGAAGACTTGAAAAGTGTAGACTGCGCACGACCCGTCAGAATCTGTCACAAGCTGGCTGACATGACAACGCCATGCCTCCTCGGCATCATCACACACTGTGGGTTGGAAGGCAGCCAAGATGGCGGAGAAAAAAGGAGAGGGAGGAGGTGGAAACCCAAGGTCCTCCAAGTCATCTACATCATCACGTAGGCTTTAAAACAAAGAAAAAAACAATATGACACAAACAAGTTTGACTTGATCTAAACCTAAGGACGTGTTCAAACAATGAAACGTAGTCAGAAAGCATACAAATGAAAAACTGTTCCTGAGTCACATTAGACCAGTAAGGACACTGTAATCAATTCCACTAAAGATGAACACATGGATGAGTTTCTCTATAACTTACTGGACATTTTCTCTTTAATCCATGTTTTCCAGGTGATAGAAGGCCGATTTTGTAACTGTCCTTAAGTTTCTCCAGCACTACACCCAGATTTTGGGCCTGATCAGTAATTTCTAGCGGTCATAGCTGAAACTATTGCTTAAAAAAAAGGTTCTTGAAAACATCAGAACTGCTTCTCAATTTCTTTACCTGGGCAAAAAGTCCAGCGGTGGCTGGCAATAGTTTGGGTTGAGACCACGGGCAATATTCAAGAGTTGATCCTGAGGTTGGCCTGGTAAATCCAGAGTAAAGCTCTCGCCACAGTCTGAGCCGTGAGGCAGCTCATGAGCGCTCAGAGAGAATTCATCGTCCTGAGCCTGAGTGTCCTCATCCTCACCACACAGTCTCACCTGAGGAAAGAAAATCATCATTTTTAAAGTCACAGTAACACATTAATCTACTTCAACATAACAGGTAACTGAAATGCTTCTCACATGCAGACCACCGTGATCATCACTGAGGACTCCGTGGCTTGGGGTTGTTGCATTCAAGGATTGGTGTTCAGCTGAGATGTCGTAAGAAGTAGATAGAGAATCAGTGTGATTGGTTTCCTCTGATGGAGAAGGGTTGGTCTGGAATGAGAAGGAAAATATGGATTAGATTTCTAATGCTCTAATGGGAATATTGTTTTAGTATAAAAACTGAGGCTACACACAAGCTGGGAGTGGGAGAGGCTCTGGCTTGTTGAAGACTCCTCTTCCTCTGAGGACTCGTCTGAGTCGTGAGGGTCTTCGTGACCCAAACTCGGGGTGCTGCCTGAGTGCTGGCTCTCCTCCAGCAGGTCTCCCAGTTCGGTGCTGTCCAGAGACCGTCGTCGCACGCCCCAATTAAAGTTGTCAACAATCTCACCCTGGATTAAACACACACAGACATAAACACATTGGGGAAGAGAGGCCACAACTGCAAAACTCATTTTCAGATCAAGCTGCATAAGCATGAGCATAAAAAGCAAAAGGAAACAGTTACTGCATATGGGAAATTAAATGCATTTAGTCTTACAATTTATCCCACAAGAGAAAACAGCAAAAATGTCAGCAATGTAGAACCAAGCTGTGAGAGAACATCTAAGCAGTAATTTTCAGCATGAAAATGGGAGCCAGCAACACCAATGCGCTATTAAAAGCTTGTTTTAGGTGATCAGTGTGACAACTTACCTGAAGCTCCTGGGCAGCAGGGGAGGAGAGAGAAAGACACAGAGTTAGATAGAGAGACAGACCAGGAACAACAGAGGAATACACTTTAGACATTGAAGGAGGACAAAAACTCCAATAGAGTAAAAAAACAGGAACAGAAGAGAAACTGAACAGGAGGAAATTGTATTTAGTCAAATCTCTCTCACCTCCCCATCCTCCAGCTCCACATCCAGGAAATCAAAGTCTCTGAAAACTCTGAACTGCTGTTCACTGGCAGTGTCATCCAGCGTGTCCTCTCTGGTGCCACCCTCCTCGGATGAAACCCCGCTCTCCCGCACCTCCATCATGTCCAAGTCACCGCAGGACGAGAAAATGACCTGAGCAGAATGGACATAAACATTGTGAGCTAATGAAGACTAACTTTGGATAAACACAAAAGCCTGAACTAGGAGAACAATGATTTTGTTATATTGGGTAAACAGGAAATACTTGTAATATTTGTATGATAATGTTAATAAGTTGCTTACGGATGGGTTCTTGGTAAGCCCCACTTCTTGTCCGCACAGAGACAAGACATTTACCAGCTTCTCTCTGGTTCTTTTCTGTATCGGGCAAAAAAAAGCAGTGAATAAAAATGTTTAACAAGAAACTAAATAGCATTTCGCTTCAGATATCATTCATTTTATATACAAGGAACTGTATTCTTTTAGAAAACTATAATCATTCATTCATTTTATTTGTCATGTTTAGCATCTAGAAAAAGTAACGTGAAAAGGTAAGTTTACTCCGTCCCTACACAGTAGCTTGCTGTACATTTTAAACTTTCATCCCACAATAAACACACCACATAAACAGTGGGAACATAATATAAAAACTATTTTAAAACATGCAAACATCCACATGAAAGTAAGAAACAAGGAGAAACCTTGAGGGTGTTAAACTACCTGAGATGATTGTGGCCGCCTCCAGCTGACAGGCACCAGGATGGTGTTGGAATTTGAGCCAGAGGAGGTGGAGGAGGTGCTTCGTGTTACAGCCATGGCTCTGGCCTTCCCCTCTCTGCCCCCAGGTCCCTGGAGCCCATCAAAGCGACGCCCGATAACTGGTGTCTGTGAGAGAAACACAAAGCCAGCTATTAGTCATGCAGTAGTTTAAATAGCATGTTTATTTCCTCCTTCTACTTTTGTGTCAGAATCTGTTTATGTTAAAGGCATCTTTCCTGCTGTTCTTTGAGTTTTACTTAGCTTGTTCTATGCTTTTTCATGTGTTTCTATATTGTCTTAATTAACCTCGTAATAACAGGGAGGATTTATATTAAATGTAATGTAGGAAGTCTAAGAAAGTTGTAAAAATAATAAAGAGCTTAAGAAGGGCTTTGTGCTCACCTCAGAGATGTCAAACGTGAAATCCAGGGTTTTCCCTGGCAGAGCCTTAGCTGAACCATCCCACACTCTGCTGACCTCAAGGTTGGAAAGATCTCCTTGAGAGTGGATATACGACGGGTGTACCAGACTGGCAGAACGTGAAACTACCAGTTTTAGGATGTTTAGAGCATCCTTCCAGTGTACTGTCTATAAAAAAACACATTAGACAGCAGGAGACTCTTTAACATCATTTAACTCTATTAAAAATAAAAAGAACATAGAAGAATGAACTTCTGTGGGACTTACATGGACAAACTTTTCGATTGTTTTCATGACATCCCCGTTGAACTGTTTGACTTGAACAGCTGTCAGGTCCATGTGACTGAGCAAACAGTAGATGATCTGAAGGAGAGGCAGCTGCATGTTGGGGATGCCCTTATCTAGCAGCTGAAACATGTAGAGGCAGATATTTTAGTAAGTGAAAAGCAACTGCAGAATTCCTGATTAAAAGGAATGTCACAGTGATTCAGTGTCCTTTCAAAAAATGAAATGCAAAAACTTTCAGCAAAATAGCAGCCGGACGGCATCTTTACTCAGATTTCCGCTTATTTAACCTCCAATCTGAAAAATCTAGGAACAAAATAAGGAAACCTAAATAAGGGATGTTTTGGCAGCTTTTACCTCAGCCATATAGGTGACCATGTTGAGTGTAATATCGGAGAACGCCTCGTGGAGATAGCGGCAGACCACACTGACCCATGAGAAAGGGTCCCGCGTGTAGGATCTGGTCTTATAGAGAGTCATCACATGTGCCAGATGGGACAGCTTTGTATTCTTCTCCTCCAGACACACCTGAGTAACGTAAAATGTTTTAGAAAGAAAGAGCCAAATACCATAAAGCCATGCCAGAACTGATGCAGTGTTGAGTTGCATTTTTATCTGATCTTCCACCAAGTTCTCAGCCAATTTTTATTTTTTCAGACACAAAAGGTGGGATCTTTACTGCCTCATGTCATTTCCAGTAAAATCATTGAGGAAACATACAGTATTGTAGCCAACAGCACAAATAAAATAGGTTAAACGCAGTGAAATCTTAAAATCACCTGTGCAATCCTCTCAGCGCTCTCCTTACAAAACTGTGTTGGATGGCTGAAGTTCTGGACGAGGTGAGGCAACAGACACAAGACGTTCAGAGGAAAACCTGCAGACAGTCAAGAAGCTGGATTTCAGTTCATAGAATCACATTAAGTTACATATTTATATGTATGGCATAAAAAGAGACATAACTCTTTTTCTCGCTGTCTCTGATTTAATCAGACTGTTTTTAGAGCAGCTGAACAGCTTATTAGATTTTTTTAATTTATTTATTTTAATTAAGAAGTTTACACACACTAATGTTGCCTTTCCTTCACACATTTTGGAAAAGTCCAGATGATGATTTCATTATCATAATGATTTCAAAAATTTTGTTTTTTTTTTTAAACAAGATTAATTTAGGAAACTTACAAAAATGTAAAAATGCAAACTTTTGAATTTGGAGAAAGTCTAAAATAAAAACATCTGAAAAACATTTTCTCCTATTGTTCCTACATTTAGAAAATTAAAAATGCAGAACAGAGAGTTGTGCAGTACATCAAATGTACATCTTTAAGCCTGCTGCTATCCACAGAACAACATGAAGATGAAAAAAAGACTAATTAACATCTCTCACCTATAGACTGTGAGCTATCAACAACAGGCACTCGTGACACCGGTGTGAGCTGGCAGAATAGTTGTAAAGTCAGGTCAGATGTCGTCTGGGAGGTAAAACCTTTCAGCAGAAGCTGCTGAATGCCAGAGAACCCACTCCATCTCAACTGAGCCTGCAGCTTTTCCAGTCGTTCACGGTTCTCCGCTCTGTCTAGGGGCACCTGCAAAAGAAGCAGTTTGAGCTTCCTAAGGTAGAGCTTTTTTATATTCACCATAATGTTGTAGACAGAGTGAAGAGCGTTGTAGTCACCCCGCTATAGGGATGTTTTACAAGAACATTTTTTCTAGCTGACAGTATAATAAAGAATAGCGCATACAGTCATTAAAGAGGGGTTGTATTTTTTTACTTTCTAACTGCTATAATCTCTGTTCTTATAGTTGTATAAATCTTATCTACCTTTGACAGCAGCTTGTGAACAAGTCGAAGAGACATCTGGTATTCAAACTCAAAGTCTGACTCCATGAGTGACACAGCTACCCAGAAGACCGTGGCCAGGATTGATGAGGGATGGGAAACATGTGAAGGGTCTGACAGTGCACTAGGATCAATACGATTGGTCGATGATGTGCAGGACCCCGGGGTCCTCGCTACCCGGGACAACAGACCATGACTGTTGCAAGCCTGTCAGTTGAAAAGACACTAGAATTATGAAGTTATACTCCACTTAATTACTGAAGACTGATAAAAAAAAAGTCTGGTTGTCTTGCCTGTATACGATCAAGAGTTGCACTGCGGGGAGGATCACTCAACACGTTACCACATTCGCCAAATTTCTTGGGGACAGAATAGGAGCGCTGATGTCGTTGTGATGAGAGACCAGCAAACCCGGGGCCAGGGAAGTTCAGCTGACCTGTGCTCTTTCTGTTCATCAGTTTGTCACTCATCACAAAGTCTGGTGAGGATGTCCTATAAATAAAACACAATAAAAAAATTAGACTATTTATATTCCCACTGCATTTAATCTCTCTAAGACATTAGATTGTTTAGCTCAAAATTAGGTTATATCTTTAGAAATCATAGTGTTCACAATAAATATATACATAATAACAACAGCTGAACTTTTAAGGTGCATTCAGGGAACACTGAATGGATTGTCTATATATCAAAACAACTCCAAAGTTATATACACATTTTCATCCAATCCAAAATAACCATCATAGTCATTAAACACTTGTTTTATTCTGGTACCAATTATCCAAGATTGGCTATATAATTTTCCTTAATTAATTGAAAATAATTTAAAAAAATAATTAAAAGTAATTATCATTTACAATAATAATTACTATTATCATTATTATCATCAAAACAAATCTCCAAGCACTTCTTTCCAAGACAAGCTTTGAGGATCTAAAACATAATTCAGTCTAACAAAAAAGATTTGTTTCTCTTGATCAAATCATACTGAGAAAAGTTACATTCCATAATTTTAGTGTGCTTTTACACACCAAATATGACATCTGACACTTCTGTTTACTATTCACTGTAGTGCAGTGCAGTTAAACATTGAAAATCCTACCTTGTGAGAGCTGCCATGAGATCACTGTTCTTCAGACACTCTGCTAGATTCACCACTACAGCCTCCAGCGTCAACAGGACTTCCATCACGTAGCCCTGAAACATATACGCTAAATAAATAACTCGGGTATGTCTCCAAATTTGCTTTATGCTTCGAGCTTGAAAACTTTCACCCTCACCTGCACCTCGTCCCCATGTTCTCCCACCACCTCCACGAGGCGTGAGACCAGGTCAGAGACGGCATGGTTATTGATTGGCTGTTTGAGGGCCCTGAAGATCTGGAAGGATCGCCCAGCGTAGTGACGCGAGGAGCTGCACAGAGCTGTCTGCAACGCCACATCGCTCAGCTGCTGCTCCAGGTGGAAATCTGAACAGAAAGATGGATGAACAGGTAAAAAGAAACTCATGGAAACTCATTTAAATGTATCAAATATACAATCAAAAAGGTATTTGTCCCTTTTGAGATTTCTTCTATTTTTGCTTTTTTGGCATATGTGATTTGCCAAAAAATTAAGTATTTACCAGAGTAAATACTAAATGCAATTCTCAAACAGAAATTAATTCTTTAAAGAAACATACATTTCCAAACCAACTTAACCTTATATGAGAAAGTAACTTTCTCCCTTGTTGAATTATGAATTTATAGCAATGAACAATATTGTTTGGAAGCCTAGGGTAGCTTCCATAATCACCACAGGCCTGTTTACTGCCCGATCTATGGAATCAAATCACTTTAACAAATCCCATCTGACAACATGTAGTTGGCAAAAAGCAAAAAAATCAAGTGAATTCAAACATACTTTTGTTAGTCTGACAATGAACCAAATCACAGCAGCAGCATCTCTAAGTGATCTAAACAAGTTGTTCATGTTTCACTGTGGAAAAAAACATTTTCACATAAAACCAGGTTGGTCTGGATGACTATTTACCAGTTATAAATATTATCATTTGAAATATGATTTTTGACATTAAAATCAGGTTGATGATTTGAAACATTTAGTTGGAAAAAAAAATTACCAACTAAAGGACTGCAGCTCAATATTTGACTCTTACTAAATGGCTAAAAGTATCTGTAGTATCTGTAATACCAAGAAAAGTGGTTCCTCACCAGACTTGGACTCCTTGAAGACGGAGACAACATGTCGTAGGAAGTTTGAAAGCTGGTCTGTGCTCTTCGAGTTCGGGTTCTTTGGAGTGATGTCCTCGTGTGCCCACAATGGCCCAAAAGCTCTGAGCAAGAACAACACAGTACTCCAGGCACTGTATACCCACCACCAGTAGCACCACACACAAGTTAAGCAAGCACTTAAATGTGCCCACAGCACACGGCGTACAGAAAAAAAAGACGTTCTTCACATACATCCTCTAAGCAACCATGAACAAGTGTCTCTGTGGCATTACCTCGTGGAGAGGAACTCAATAAGCTTGTTTGTTTTCTCGTCTGTCTCATTGGGAGCATTTTCCAGATCTTCAAGGTCATCTGGCGTTACGAGGGGCAAATTTCCAACACTGCCTCCAGTACTCCCACCACCCAGGCTGGCAGAGGATGAGTTGGAGGTGGAACTGAGTCCTGAGTCCACAACAGGAGATGCCTGCCACTCTCGCAGAAAGTCAGGTGCTTCTAAAGAAACGTGACAACAAGGGTTAAAATGTGCTAGCAATATTATCCCCTGCAAGTAAATATTGAGAACCATGAACAGCACAGCAAAATCATATTTACTACTTACGTGACTGCTGATACTCTGAGTGGTAGCTGGACTTAATAGTAAGGGTCTTATTGTCTGTGATTTCCCTTGTCAACATCAGCACTGATGCTATTACCTGCAAACACAGAAAGAAATAAAGTTAGCAGTCTTGTTATTGAGTATGCAAATGGATTGCAAACACAGTGTATTCAGACCTGGAAGTTGTTGTTGCAGGAGAGAGCAATAAGGAGGTGAAGAAGGAGGCGTTTGCTGTGTTCATAAACCTCTGGTCTGTAGTGATCAAGACCTGGAAATACAAATAAACATTCAGTCAGGAAAAATCAGATATATGGTGCAAAATAAGGTGAAAAACACTGCCAGGTATGTGCCTTGTTTTAAATGCTGAGTGTTCATTTGTCTTTTTTATATAAAACATGGACAAATGCTGGGCTGCACAGTGGCGCAGCTGGTAGAGCTGTTGCCTTGCAGCAAGAAGGCTCTGGGTTCGATTCCCGGCCCCGGTCTTTCTGCATAGAGTTTGCACGTTCTCCCTGTGCATGCGTGGGTTCTCTCCAGGTACTCCGGCTTCCTCCCACAGTCCAAAAACATGACTGTCAGGTTAATTGGCCTCTCTAAATTGTCCCTAGGTGTGAGTGTGTGTGTGCATGGTTGTCCTGTCTGTCCTGTGAAGTTTTAATATGTAGAATAGGTCTAACAGTATATATCTACACTTCTGACAGCTAAGGTTTGTCTTCCTTCTTATACAGAACGTGTTTGTCTGCCTATTAGAGAACAGTTTAATAATTTCTGTGGAGGTGAAATGAAATGATAGAAGCTGAATATCTGAAACAGGAATAACACCTCACAGACTGTTTTGCAGGTTTTAAACACTGTTGTTAATGATCAGAAATATATTTTTATCTTTTTAGGTCAATGTTCCATTAATTCCACCGTTATCTCTGTAATTGAAAGCTACGAGCTTTTTAGATGTTTTGTATAAATCAGGGCAAAGCAGATCAAAGCTGTGTGTATTGCAGACACCCACCTAAAAAGAGAGCGTGAAGTAACAGGGGCAGGTGTAAAGCCCAGTCCTCCCTCACGCTGTGGTCCACCACCATTTCAGTCATAAAGATGACAGCAATATTGCACCTAAAGGGCGAACACAGGCAGAAATCATGAGGGCAACACCCCTTGGTAATTCTACTTAATGTGCAAAGGTTGTATTCAATTGGACTTCGACTGGAACTTTCTTTCTAATGCACTACTTTGTACTGGCCTATCACAAAAAGTCCTACTAAAATATACCAATGGGGTATGAATACCTTTGCAACTTAGTGTAGTTCTCTGCAGTCTTTAATTTTTCTTTCATACAAAACAATATAATTGTCAAACCAAAACTGCAAAAACCCAAAAGATAAACAAGCCTATAACAGTGACACACAAAGAGGTATGTGTCAACAGGTTAGACAAGGAAGCAACTTCAGACAGGTGCATTTGTTACTCAGTGAAAACTAATTAAGTCTGATGGTCAAAACTGATTGTGAGCTTGCTTCATGCTGGAACTTGTTAGGTTTCTCTTTGAACAGGGAACAATTAAACAGGAAAACCTGAAGTTGATGATTGCTAGGTTTCTCAAAGCCAAACAGTCCCATCTCTTGTATTGTGTTGTAATAAAAGGTTTAAGCAAACAAAGCATGGCAGATCCTCCTAAATAATAACTATGTAAACAACAAATGATGACCAAGCTGGTTGAGGCCTAAACAAAAGCCTAGTTACTTTCCTTAAAGCCCCAATGAACATTTCTAAAAGATTTGATCTGGTTTCTGTCTAATGCTTCTAGTTACAATAATTAACTAGAAGCCACTCACTCAGACATCAGTCTGAGTGAGTGGCAGGAGAACATGCTTCTGTTATTGCTCCAATCAGCTATATAAGTACAAACAGTTGCAAAACACTGAAAATGTTGACTAAAAAGAATTTTTCCGCGACTGCTTTGGAGCCTCCTTTAGTGCAGCATGTATATGTGTCGCATCTAGTGCATTACACTTTTTGTCCCACTGGTTACAGATTCTAATCAACATGTGCATACCTATGTAGAGGTCCTCTGGGAGTAATGGTTTCTGGAAGGTAGTCTACCAGAGGGGCCCAGCAGCCCCCATTAACAGGCATGGGTAATGGCTGAGGCTGGTTGGTCTCCAAAACACCAAGAAGCCATCCGGCGTATGGTGGCAGAGGGTCAGCTGCAAAAACAAAAGATCAAAAATATTCTGCACGTGGACTACTGAGAGTCATTCATTTTTACAGTGTTAAATAAAGTCCTGCAGGAGCTACGGCAGCTAAAGGCTGTGCATGCATTTAGAGACAATGTTTTTGTACTAAGAAAGAATTCCAGGCAACTATTAGATAAAAACCAAAGAACATTCTTAATGGAATCGGTTTCCAGGCAACCGCCAGAGGCAAAACCGAAAAGTTCAGTAGTTTTCAAAAATATTATTACTATCTGATGTGCTCTTCATGTTAAGCTACTGTAAATAAGAACTAACAAGTTGGAAAGTGATCAAATGATTTCAGTTTGACAGGTCCTGATTGGTCATCAATTATCTTTGTATGTAAGCAGTAAATGCACCATAATGACTGCAAATAACCATTTAATATCTTTATAAAACCCAATTTAAAATTGTAATGTCTTTATATTTATTTAATTAAAAATCTGAATGGAGGCCATCCAAAACATGCCAAAGATATTAACTGGGATGAGCCTTCTTTACCAAACTAAATATTTGCCAAACATAACAAAAGACAAAGAACTCTGAAAATGTGAGGGAAATTCCCACCAGCTACTTTTGACTCACCCTGGAGAGTTTTAATAGAATAGTAACAACTTGCTCAAAGCTTTAGAGTGGTGTATATTTTAGACTAACAGGAAAAACATTCCAGATTCTTTTACATTCTTTCCACATGACCTCCTGCTTTTTAGGACCAGACACAACCTAGATTCTGGACTTTTTAATAGTCATTGTCATAAGATAACTCACTCTTTTCATCCTCGTAGGAACCTCCAGAGCTGTTGCTGTAGCGGGACTCCAGCCTGTTGTGAGCCCTCGCCCTCCTGAATGTAGGATCATTAAAAGTGGAAATCAGTCACAAAGTTGCTACATTTTCCTGTGTTTTTTGTGTTTTTTCCTATTTGTAGTAAGATTAGAGTCGCTTTGACTCTCAGTACAGGGAAATGTAACTAACCGCTCTCCATTCTCTCTGACCAGCTTATTTTCATCTGTGTCCGGTAGGTTCTCCTGACCGGCCACCACAGTGTTGCTGCTGGATGTGGTGCCTGCAAATAAAGAATAGATTTTAGAAATTTCTGTCACAATAAAACAGACAAAATAAATAAAAAAAAACATATGTTCACCTGTCTGTGAAGTCGAGGCCTTGCTGCTGGCAGCGAAGCGATAGAAGGGAGGATTGTCACAGTGCAAAACTACAGGATTGACTGGATCAGTCTGCTGCAGCTCAAACAGAAGCTCTTCCATAGTCTGAATGGTGTTGTTTCGACACAAGTAGATCACCACTTTTTTAATCTGAAACACAATAAGAATTGGAAAGATTGCTTAATTTGTTTAGTTCAGTTATAGAGAGAGGGAAGGAGAGAAATTAGTGGCAGAGTAACAAGTAAAATAGAGTAAAATAGAGTAACAAGTAAAAGAGGAGAAAGAAAAGGGACAGAAATAAAGAAGGCATATAAAGAATGAATGGCTGGATGCCATGAAGGAAGGGCTTGAAAGACAGTGGAAGATAGGAATGAAGAAACAAGAGAAAGGATACACAGAAGGACACTTAGGAGGGGGAAATGAAGGACAGATGTGAGAAAACAAGGAAGAAAGGAAAGAATGAGAGACATGAGGGAGAAAGAAAGATAAACATATCGACAAAGGGACGGGAATAAATAGAAGATTATATTTACAAATATTTTTAATACTTTATTTTCTTCTTTCACATTTATTCAGACCAAATAAATATGAAAGCAAAATTCCATATATCTCCATACTTTTCCAAGCTGGATAGAGTCCCTTCAAAAGGTTTTTTTCAGAAACTCATAAATTGGATTTTATATTTTACTTACATATGGTAACAATGTGGTGTCGCTGCTGACGCCACACAGACTAATAAGGAACTGCAGAGTGATTCTCAGGTTGTTGCTCCACCTCTCGTTGGACACCAGAGCATTCCAGGCATTCTCAATCTCAGGTCCAGGAACTTCGTCTCCATACTGGTCATGAAAACACCAATAATCTACTTATAACGCGGAAAGTTTTATTAATGAATTGTAAATGTTTGCGCAAAACAAAGAATCATCATACCTTGGCGGTCATGAACATGAGGTTGTTGAGTACCAAAGATGTCGCCTGCAGGGACCCCCATCCGTTCCCTCTCAAACTGGGGGTCATACTCTGCGTCTGACTGCGGGTTTCTTCCTCAGGTGTGCAAGGGCTTGAAGCTGGGGGCAGGAGCCCCGTATCCACCAGCTCAATGTTACTGAGCCAGGGCAGCAGGTAGGACAGCATGATCTGTCTGCCATTAGGATGTGTAGTGGGGAAACGTTGGCTCACCTCTGCATGACAAAAACATGATGTCAGAGAATGTATTGAGAGTTTCTGCACGTTTCAGTTAGTGACAACTGTGTTAAAAATACTCTATTTTTTGATAAAAAGGTTGCATAAACTGAAGTGTAAATATAATTTGACCATAATTAAATCAAATTTAATTATGATTTAAATAAAATCCTAAACTTTTGATGTTAAGCCTGGACATAATTAATAATGATTCATTTGAAGATGTTAAATGAACATGAAGGCTGAATATCAAACCCTAAAAATTGTGAAACATTAAGAATTGAGAAATATCATGTGGAAGCAAATAAATAAAAAAGATAGATGAATGATGATATGCTTTATAGGGACAGACAGAAAATGGCCAAAAAAGTCATTTCAAACAAGAATATGTTGAATAGTTATGGCAGGTTATGAATCAATTGTATTCTTGGCTCCAAATTAGGGAACAACCCAAAGCTGAGGGAGGAAACGCATGGCTCCTGGGGGAGTCAACAGCCAGACCATCAAGAAGACCACAGATGTTATTTGTCAGCATTAGTTTTCACAGATAATACATTTTTTTACTGTGAATTTTTGTCTATTGTCAGAAAAAATGTCCTTTGATGTCCTTCATAAATAAAAAAGCAGTTGTTATCTGTGTAGTTACATCTCTGCATAGGATTTTGCCTTGAGTGTCTTGAATGCTGCTGCTCACAAAATTTCCCCATGTGGGACGATAAAGAACTGAACAGTCTGTTGCCGGTCTGTTAGGTCTCTAAGGTACTGGTCTCTGATTATATTTCTGCCGACTGCCTTTTTCTCAGTGGAAGAATAAAATTGGGGCTGGACACTTCATAAATATTTATGACTAGGGTGGACATTCTGCTAAGTAATGATGTCATTCCAAGCCAAACATTCTCAGCTGCTTTATGCTAACTTTTTTTTTTGATGTTTTTCAATTTTGGATATTGAAATAAATTTCATCCTTGTGAGCTACAAGTCAAAATGACTGAAGAAGATAGCTGTAAAAATGAAAATAGATTCATTTTAAGAGCTAAAACAAAGTTAAGAGCCATTTCAGACATCCTTGTTGCAAGTGAGACACAAATATTCACAGATTGAAAATTGAACTCCGTGTCAAGGACACGTTGGTGTTACTGTTTTGTTATCCACTGCTGCTGTTGCTGAAACATTATAGCGCAGCAGGACATAAAGGAATGAGGGTAAAAGTTTCAGTTTGCACCTGGATCAGTACCTTAGGATGTAGTTTTTATTTTTATTTTCTGTACAACATAAACATGTTTTTTCCTGAACTTTTGACTCATTTCCTGCATTGTCATAACACTTTTTAAAATGAGTTTGTTTTTTTACTTCTGGCACTCTGTGACTATTATGCATATTGAAAGTGAAAGACTTACCTGAGAACAGAGGAAGTGTGAGTTCAGGATACATGCTGGCCAGCTGGATGGAGAGCTGAGACAAGTTGACGCTGTAGAGCGGAGGCAGCGGCCCGTGTGTCCCGTACAAAATATTACCCGGCTTCTGCTCCACCATCCTTTTAGAGTATGCACACAGTCGGGTCTCCAGCACCTGCATGTATCATTTAGTCTTTAATGTCAAGTTTTGGCTTTAACCATTTCCTTTTTACCTATTTATATGAATGCTAGTAAAACCCGCTCTTCCTTACCTGCATGAGCTGCATGGAGATTTCATATATCTCCCTGTTGCTGTCTGAAGCCTTAAACAGCACAAGATTGAGCAAGGTCACCAGGTCAAATGGATAATTCCTGTTAAAATGACAAGATACTATTACCAGATGGATAATCATTGTAAGCTACAAAAATAAGTAAAGCAACATAGTATAATTTGACAGGTTTAATAACTTCTCAAACATTTTGCTTGATGTTGATAGGAGCAACGAAGGCCAGAGCTAATGAACGCTTACTCACCTATTGCCGCAGACTGTGGCGATGGCCTTAAAGCAGCCAGAGGCCAGTTGGTGAGATCCTGTGAAGCAGCGATCCACGGCCCAGTTGAACAGATTAATCTGGTCTGGGTTGAGCTCTAAAAGCAGTATGACAACTTCACATCCCAGACGATGCACCTTAAGGAAAGCAGAATTTTATTAATTAAGGTATATTTATAGAAAACAGCACAGAGAGTTTATAGCAAAGCCAGCAGAGTAGTTTACCCGCAGGTCATGACAGGCCAGGATGTTGTCAAGCCATTTGTAGAGATATCCATCAGTGGACAGACCCACATTGTCAAAAACTGGACCACAACACAAAACTGCAGACATGGCCTGGAGGATAAAAGCAAAACTTCTGCTTATTTTTCTGAAATTAGTCTGGAAAAGAGAAAAAATTCAAGATTGTTTACCTTGAGGGCACAGTACTGATAGCGAGTGATCTGGTGATTGCGGTCACTGTAGCGATCAAGGGGAGTAAACATAACACTGAAGGGTCCGGCCCACTGGCTGAAGAGGATGAAGAGGTGGTGTCTTAGTGACTGCTGAGGGAAGAGGAAGCGCCTGTGGTGAACTGCACAGGTGAAAGAGTGTTAGAGGCATAGACATATGACCATACACTGCTGTAAGATCATTAAAATCCACATTTTTACTGAAGGAGAGAACCATTGGGAAGCAAAACAATGACTTACCTGGAATACACTGGATAAGATTAGCCACCATCCCACTGAAATGAGCTCTGATGTCTTTAAGGACATCCAGCTCCTTCTCATTCTCAGCTTCCAGAAGCATCCGTGTTAGATCCACATATTCAAGGAACAAAGCTCCTAGTGCCAAGGAATCTCGCTCCAGAGCTCCATTAGTGCTTTAGACGAAGAAAGAGAAAAGCAGATCTTACAAATAGAGACGAATAAGAGAAGGGTGTATCTGAATATAAAAGCCTAAATAAAAAGAACAAGCAAAGATTAATTTTTAATTTTTATTTTCAAATGTTAACTCACTTTAAAAAAATCTTTTGTTGGATTTTTGGCTGCAAGTCTTACAAATTTCTTAATTTTACATTATTGGTTTTTAGTTTATTTCTTTATGCCAATCTCTCATCCCAAATAGGCCAGATGAGTTGTCTAAATGACTAATACTTATGGTGTAATGCAAATTTTAAGTTGTTTGTTTTTCACCTTAAATTATCTTAACATGCATACAACTTTGCATTGTGCTTTTTAAGGCAGAGTAACTACATTTCTCAGGAGCTGAAACGTGCGTAGTACCTGTCACTGATGACTCCTGCACTGGCCAACAGCTCAAAGATCCTCAGTAGCTGCAGTCTGAGGAGATCCCTCCTCTCTCTACGTTTCTTGTTCTGAAAGGAGGAAAAGCTGCTGTCAGTTTCTGATGGTGCCACACTGCGTAATCAGTATAAACATTCATTATCTGTTTCCATATTAGAAATGGAGCTCCTGTGCAAAGCAACAAACATCCAGAGAAAGCAACAAACTCCCTGGCAGAATACTGAGCTTTTTAACAACAGAACAAGCTTTTTTACTCTGTTTAGCAGAACTACATTTTACAGTGTTTCTTCAGAAACTTCATATTAGTAATAATATAATTTTTAAAAAATATTTTGGGGTGTGTCTTAGTGATTGTGTTACCTCTGGTCTACGTTCCAGTGCTTCTTTCATCAGTGGATGAAGTTCTTCAACCAGTTCCCTGTAAATCAGATGCAACCAAAACTGAATACCACAAAACAATGACAGTCTGGGTAGAATTTTATCTTTTAAATCACAGTAATGGCCTTTTCTAAAAATACTTTGGGTTAAAACTAGATTGTCTTTCTATAGTTAGGTGCCTCCCTTTTGCAATGAGCTGCCTCCACTTTGCAAAAAAAAAAGTGCTACATCGTTCCCGCTAAGAATTCCTCTTCCACATCAGTGACGCATTTTTTTCTTCTATTTGGATCACAGAAGTATGCAACTCATTTAAGCTATGACAGCAATGTGGAGACAGATGAGAGTAAGTAATGGATGCAGAGAGGAATAAAGTTTGTCTCATGTTCTGATAACGTCAGAACAACCTTATCACTAACATGAGACAAAATGTTCACTGGAATCTACAGTGCATTTGGGAACTATTCATACCTCTTGATTTTTTCAACATTTTGCCCTGCAGCAACCACAAACCTTAAGATATTGAGATTTTATGAGACAAATTGTCACCAAATAGTCCCTAATCGTGAAGTGGAAGGAACATGAGATATGCTTTTCACAATCAGTTACAAAGGAAATCTTCCAGGTATGGCTTGCATTTGTATTTAGGTCATGTAACAGCATCTTTAAAAGTTCAAGAGGAGCGTTTCCTTTCGCAAAACACTGCAAATCCATGTGTTTATCTTTACTCTGAACTTAAGCAAAATCTCAGCCTGCAAAGCAACAGCTAACAAACAGAACACAGTTTATGCAAATCACAGATTTCTGAACACTTAGAAACAAATTCAAGTCCATAATCAGAGCCTACCATTTAAGATACAAGGTCTGCTTAGTTAAAGCTTGTTTATGTTCAAATACCTGAAGACTAGAGCGTTTGTGCATCCGAACCCCAACACCAGAGACTCTGTGATCTCCAGACTCTCAGCTCTCATCAGTGGGACAAGTTGTTTTAGAAGCCAGGCCACAGAGGGAGTTCCTATGACCTGCAACAAAAATACACAGATGGCCCACTCAGCAGAATTAATAGGTTCCAGGATTTTCTATAATATAATTATAAACACTTTTTTGTTGCTAGCACTATATCTTTTCGTATAACTTAACTGGAAAGTAAAAAGAACCCAAAACAAATTTTTTTATGGATTTGTATAAAAAAGTTTTCAATAAAAAGTTAATATGGATAAAATTTATAAATCTCATTTGTTTCCCCACTGTGCTCTGTTGACAACAAATGGTTAAAAATTATTTGCAAAGTCTGACACAAAAATCAAAGATTACATGACTGCAATGACTAATTTCTACCAGGAGGAATGATTCAATAAAACCAAACAGGTATCAGTACCACATGGACCTAAAGGACTATTATAAAAGCATAAAATTATTATTTCATCAAAATACCAAACTACAGAGAGAAATATGTTTATATTCAATGGTTATAGTTTGTTATTTGGCACAAAACAGAAGCATCCAGGGGCAAATGGCAAAGCTTTGGTACCAAACAAAGGTACAATTGGCTAACGGAGTGATTAGAAACATATTTCAACCAGCATAAACAAACACCTTGTTGTCATAAGTAACACTGCCATCGGGGGTGGTGGCAGTGATCTCAGGTGTGGAAGCCCTCAGATGGCCAGGTGACATGATGCTAGGTTTGGCTACGCCCAGACACAGGATCAAATAATTACGCCACAGTGAAATGTAGCTGTCACTGGAGCCTGCCGTGCTGGTCTTCTTTGCATTAACTGGACTGCTGCAGAAGGAAAGAAAAAGAGAGGGAGTTATTTAGATTCCACTAAGCATTCTGTGCTGCTCATGATTCGTGGAATCATACTTAGGGTCAACCAGAGGCAAAAGCAGCTGCAGGCGTGTGAAAACGTAGGGCCATGCGTATCCCAACGCGGTGGAGCAGTGTTTGGGCAGGTGCTCCTGTCGCAGGAAGATGTGCAGGCAGAGCACCCACGGGTCCTTTACACATTGTGCGAAGATCCAGACGTAGCTGGGGCTCTTCACGTCGTAAGAACTGCTCACGAGCCGAGCAGACCACTCTACGAGCCACTGTAGGTCAACGTGGTGACTGAGCGGTAACGACTGAGGCAGAGAAAAATGATCAATTTCATTAATGTAGACTAAGACTTGGTTGTGCTGGATCTAGTGTAGTAACTTTAATCAACACTCACTGAGTCAGAGTGAGCCACGTGAACAAAGCTGTTCATTACAGCTGGGCTCAGCTGGTCCAAAACTTCTATCATGGGTTTGTCATCATCCTGTAATGGGCGACATTCAGGAAATCAGCTCTTTATATAACAATAAAGAAGTGACTGCAATATGACTGCTCTAATAAAATCTAATAAATTATGTGTTTCTATGCATATTTTCTGTATAATAGCCATTTTCTAAAACAAAATTTTTAATATATTACTATGCGAGGACTGATCTTTAAATGTATGTAATTTTCACATTTAAATCAATATCGAATGCCAACTGAAGCGACAGCTTGGGCTGCCTGAAGAGTCAAGATTTTTGTGCTCTACCTCAGCATGTCCCAGAGCTGTAAACAGGCAGCGTATTTCTCTTAACACACCGACAGCTAGCTTTCTTGTGCTGATCTGACACGAGCAGAGGAGCAGCAGCGCCAGCCCCTCCACCGCATGGAGCACTGAGCAATGAGGACTGCGCTCTGGCAGCCTCGGGCTGGTCTGAAGGAAGGAACAGACAACAAGAGAACAGGTTCAGACACTGACTAATCCTGCTTTACCAGTACAACTGTAAGCAGAGATCAATGAAACTAATCATTTCTTTTGTTCCTGAGACCACAGAGTCACGTTTTAGGATATAACACATGCAGAAAACAAGTCCCACTTAAACTAGTTGCGTTTTTAAGAAATTAAACACCAATAACCTTTGTTATTAACAATTGTTTCTTACATCAGTTCCCCCTCGCATCTTCCCCTGGAGCTGCAGAGCGAGCCTCCACTGTGTGAGCAGCTGCAGGAGGAGCTTGACAGATGCATCCTGAAGACCCTGATGGGTGTCTTGGACCTAACAAACACAAAAGATATTTGTAGACACAAACCTATACTATTTATTCTAAACATATATAATGATTTTATTAATTACAAGAAAATTTAGCTTGGTATTGGTTGCTTTTTTGCCAAAAAGATACATTTTTAACTCATTTAACTAAAGCAAAACGCTCGAGTTAAAGACTTTAGGAAACTCCACATTTAGATTTGTGATGGCATCAGCATCACTCAGAACAGATGCAATTGGAATGTACATAGTGTCAAATGCTTGATGCCTTTTTTCAAGCAGGTTTAGAACAATCAGTAGGGAGATTGGGTTCCTTTTTAATGGTTTGTGTTTTGTTCAATTTTTTTTATTACTATTATTATTATTATTATCTCTTTTCATCAACTTATTTAATGTTGTTATTTTTTGTAAAGCAAGTTAGTGCAGTTTTAACCAGTTTTTAACAAAGCTACATAAATAAATTTGTCATTGACACTAATCTTACATAATATGTATGGCAGGAAACACAAGGTATCTGATTTCTAATTAGAAGTTCCTTCACTTTCTTAACTTGAAAAAATTAAAACAATAAAACTGTTTCAGTTACATTAATTGTAAAGGAATTACTGAGGCTGCCGTTAATGGTGCCAGCAGAGATTTTGTCAAAGAAAAGCTGGAAAGAGAAAAACACTTTGCTATCTGGGTGCAAATAAATACAGCAGGCACTGTAAATAATAAAAAAGACTATCAAACACAAACTAAGCTTATGCTCAGTTTTAAGTTGCATTTGGTGGCTTTGCATAAATTTAGTTAAGAGATGCTATACCTCACGTAAAAGGAAATGTGTATAACCAAACAGGACGTCTTCCCTCCAGTCTGAGAAATCAAGTAACAGGCTCTGCAGGGAGTTCTGAGAAATTAGTCGAAGTTCATCATCCATGTGCACCGTAAGTCTGAAGTAAAAGAGAAGAACAACAGTTTTTATGTGTCCCTAATGATTTTAAAATGTTTTAAGTATTTTCAATAATTTTTACAAAGTCAGTCTGAAAATTACCGTGAAAGTAAGTCAATGAGTTCTGGTTTGGACATGCTGTCAGGAAGGATGCGGGGAATGGCCGCCACACATGTCCGAAACAAGTCGATTTTAGGCTTCCTCTCACCGCTAAACAAGATGGTTGCATATTAGGTACAATAACTCTTTTTAATAAAAGCTTGATTATTTGGAGGAGTTTGGGGTTTAGATGCATACGTGATCATGTCCTCTGGTTCTTTATTGAGCATCTGGACGCTGGTGAGCATCATGCAGCGACCAACCTCCTTGTCCAAGTGTCTGAGGATGTTGTCCAGAGCTTTCCGCACTTGGGAGTAGTACAGCGACATCCCTGCAGCGAGCAGACGGAGAAGAATCACAGTGTTGGTAATAACATTCCCATTACAGCAGAGTAAAAGCTTGCTGACACACTCAGACCTATTAGCTTGGCCTCCTCCTCAGTTAGTGTTTTGCTGAGATATGTTTTCTTCTTCTTTAAAGAGTTTCCGGAGGGCAGAGTTGCTCCTGTGTTTGGCATTGGGGGCTCTCCATCCTTCTGCTGAAGAGCATCTGCTATCACCAGGAACGCGCGCAGACCAATGTTCATACGCTGAAAGAAAAACCACATGTAGTCTTTAAATCTACAACAGCAGTAGAGAATTACTATACTATTTAACTGAAGTTGTAAATATTATTGACTTATGTAAAACCTGTTGCAGTGCATTGTTCAAAGCAAAAGGATAGACTGCATCTAAAAGAAACTAAATTCACGTAAAATTCAAGCTTTTCATACAGCTACAAATTGTCTTTAGTCAGGTACAAAAAATTTCAGGGCTCCAACAGAGAACATATTCTCAACGTAACTAGAATAACAGCTGGAATGCCAGAGATACACTGTTGCACTACTGCGTAGTAGAGTTCAAATGTCTGAACACTTGTGTCTGCTCTCCTTACCTCTGGGTTCAGACTAAAGGCTTTGGCAGGTTTCCCAACACTCAAAAGGTCAAAAATGATCTCCTTCATGGCAAAATCCAGTCTCTCCTACAAGAAGGAAAAACATGCTGCTCTTATTTGCTATTTTTATTGGTGAGCTTCTGACAGCTGATTCACATTAAGTGCAAACACTTATGTTAACCATTTCAGAGTGGTGAAAGCTTATTATGAGGTTACACACAATGTTTAAATGAGAGCAGTAAATGTTACGGCTTGAAGCAGAATTCAACATGTCCTGCTGCCTCACCTGCAATAATAAAAACCCAGTTTCCTAATATCTTGCAGCCCGACTCTTAAAAATTTAGTAACTTTGTCTGATACTGACATTAGTTTGATTATCTGAAACGTGAGTGTGATTAAGAGACTAAAAACATGTAAAAAAGGATGTGGCCTTTCAAAGAGCGTAGTGCATGAAGATGCCTTACGCAAACTGGGAGTATTTATTCTCTCGCTTTTATCCCCTTCATAAACTTCTCAAAACAATTTTTAATGTTATTTATCAGTAACACTGTATTGAGAGTAATGCAGAGTAAAAAAATCATAGGAGTCAAAATCATTAAAGAGTGTATCCAACAGGTTAAGGCCAGGAATGCAAGAGCAAATGGAGAAAAAGGCAATTAAAAAATATATATATTTATGGTTTTATTTGTGCCTCCAATTGTTTAAACATTGTTCTTCAAAAAGAAAATTTAGGGTTTCTAAAAGTTTCAGAGTTAGATCATAGGCTTTTTGTAACCTTCTTGATTTCACTCTAAAGCCTAAAGAAATTATGAAAAATAATTACTTATTTAATTAACAACTAATCACATAAAATACAGAGGTGTAGTCTTTAGTGAAAAGTGTTTTGCAGTAACATGATAGTATTTATAGAGCAAGCATAAAAAGAATACTGTTAGTACAATAAAGTTTTCACAAAACAGACTATTTACTCTATAATGAGCTATTTTCAGAGATTATAGCTTGAATTAACATTTTCAAACTAAACATACAGAGAAATATAAGCACTTGTCCATTTTTTATTAAAAGATAAGATTGTGCACTACAAAAGGTTACCTATTTAATACACACCTGAGCAATAAACTGGATAATCTTGACAAAAATATTGAGGGGCATGTCTCTGGGCACGACACTACGACTCCCTTTAGGAAACAATGTAGAGGTGATGGACGTCAGACGGCTAAAAGAGACAGGCGGAAAAATATTAGTAAGTGCAATTGTTTTTTACACTTTCAGCTTTTCAATTATGACATTGTCTCTTCTTTACAAAATCTAGAAATGAAAACATTTAAAAAATGGAGGAAGGAGTCAAATCACATTAATATAAAAGAATGTAGATGAGACAATAGATTTACAGTTATGCTGAGGATTGTAACTTCATACAACTGTTACCTCTGGGTTGCAGTGTTGCTCTCACACTTTATCCGGATCATGTAGACCCACAGCAAACGATAGAGTGACTCTAGCGCCACACGTGCCATCTTGGGATCTCTGTTCTATATTAACAAGCAGAAAAATACAAAAACATCTTTCACTGTGTATATGATTTCACATCTCTTTTTACTTATACTTTCTATAAGGATGCTAAAAAGAAATCTAAGCAGCACTTTTTTTTACTGTACACGAAAGCGATAACTGTTAGTCATGAAGTTTTACAGGCTTTTGTTATGACGTTTTTTAGTCGTAGGCATACCGCACTACCGCGCTTTGCTTGAGGCAACAGACACTGATTTTACAGATAAAAGAGGTGGCGCTTTTGTGGTATTCAGATGTGTTAGGTGTACATATTGTCTTTCTTTCGAAGGCAGAAACATGGCATGCAGTCATCACATTGTAAGTTAACATGCTACTGATCACAAAACAAAGAAAAAATAGATTTAGAGGCTTGTAAAAGTAACCTCCTCATATTTTGTCTTATTGCATTCACGCGTTTTACACTGCTCTGTTGCTGCAAAAGCAGGGCATTCCCACAGCATGTTGCTGCCATCACCACTTTTCCACAATAGGGATGGTGTTTTGATGCCCAACAATGTTTTGTATTTAGGTCAAAAAGTTTAATTTCAGTCTCATTTGATCAGAGCAAAGCTGTCACCTACATAGTTTGATTCAAAGTGCAAAAACTAAAGTTTTCTGGTCACTCTTTTACAAAGGACACATTTGTCACCGTGGTGACAGATTCTTCCAATTGAACAGGGGATTCTTCATTAATCCTCTCCCTGTAAATAGGGTCAGTGACGTCAGCTCACCGGCTCTCATTGAAATGCATAAAACTCAAAATAGCAGCTAGCAAGCAAGAGCTTCATTCAAAATGTTGTCAAGTTTCTGTTTCGTGACTTCAAGCAACAAACAGAAAGTAGAAAAGTGTGTTTGTAGCGGTTGCTTCAAAAGGTGGAAGTACTCCAAATTTGTTTCAATACCTGAAACATTTCTTTCAGGGTGAACAGAGTTAAAATGGCAGGATACAAAAAACCATACAGCAGCATTTAGTAGTTCTGATTTGGACAAATCAGAACTACTTTGTGTTGATATATCAATAAAATACATTGAAGTTTATGGTTGTGATGTGTCAAAATGTGGAAAAATTCAAGGTGTGTGAATACTTTTGCAAGTCAGTGCAACAGAAGCTGCATTTGCATGATGCTGCAGAAAACTGACCTTGAGGTTTGAGAGACAGTTGTTTAGGAAAATATGCCATCGGCTGAGAAAGAACTGCTTCTGACTGACACACAGCAGGCACGTCACCAAAGGATAGAGAGCCTGATATGGAAAGACACATCACATCACAGATCATTAATGTAGAAGAGGAATCTGTACAAAAAAATCAAGATCTAATTTCATATTCTCTATTAAAGCAGCAATAAAACTAACATCAACAACAACAATCATGAACTTGGTGTTTAGTTTGTTAAGTTATCACTGAATGAAGACTGCACAGACATCATTTATGTCTTGCAAATGATCCGTGTTAGTCCAGGTAAAACCTTCTTTTGAATGGTTTTGTAAATATTACTTTTAAAATGCATCATATACCTGACACTGCTCATCACTGAAGGTACTTGTTTCCCAAATCTCTAAGCCATTTCAATATCTCCTCTTGTCTTAGCCTCATCAAGAATGTAAAACCCATAACAATTAGAGAAATGCTTTACATCGCTGCTGTGTTTGTCATGCCTGCCCATTCTGCTATCTGTCATTGAAGGTTATTATTAGTGGGAATGAATGTTCAGTAATGCTCATTCGGAAATACACGAAAAAAAAAAAGTATTGTTTGAAAAGGGGTGTGTAAAAGCTTGATTGCATAAGTTGGCTGCAGTATGTGGAGAATGTTTAGAAATAAGCGTGCATACCAACAGAGTGGCATATCTGTATCCCAGACAACATGGGTGTCTGCTACAACAGAACAACGAATCAAGATAGATAACTAAAATAGCAGTTATCAGCAGCACGCAACAATAATACAACACAGCAGCTCTCTGACGTTGCTTGTTACGCCAGTCAAATAACTGTGGGATACGATCCGCTGGTTGTAAAAAAATATAACAAAAAATTCACTCAGATTTAAACATGTAAACATTTTTTCATCATCAGCAAAATGTTTAAAAATGAATCAAGAAAAAGCAGAAAATGTGTAAGAGACTTTAATAGTTGCTGAAATGGTTTATTGTTTTATTTATGTTTTTGGAAATGTGCTGCTACATCTATTGTGCTTCTTCCAACAGCTAGCTACATGATGTGGTTAAATAATTTCAAACTGGCTTTAAAAGTTAGCATTCCCTGCATCGCTCTGCCCTTCTTTAATTTCTCAACCCGCTCCTCATCGAGCAATGAAAGTCCACATGTTGGAGAGCTATCATAAGTGCTCTAAGTAACTGTTGGTAATAGAGAAGGGTTGAAATGAGATGAGCAGTAATGAAACAGAATATGGTCAGCAACCTACCAGAGAGTGCTTCTTCCTAGAGGAGAGGTCCAGAGTGGTATCGTATAAACTCTCCACAAAATTTCGTAAGCAGGGAACATTCACCTCATTCTTCACAGTCTGGGAGAAAAACAATGATGTAGAGTTCTCTTTAGAAAAAAAATACTTTTCCTCACACCTATAACTTCATTACTACAGAATCTTATTTTCTTTGATATTAACACAAAAGATGCAAAATTGCAAGACTTAGTAAGAAAAGCTCTTTAATAGATTGTGACATTATGTGTAGCTGAACTGCTAAGCAGAATGCACTTACAGCAGCAACTGGTACAAGTATTTCCACAAAGAGTCCAGCTAATGAGTGCTTGATGTCTTTATCCTTCACTTCCAGGAAGTACTGTGCACACTCCTGCCGATACACGGAGACAAGAAAGCATCAGTGATCAAAACACGTTTATGAAAGGTCATCAGTTCAAATCTCAGCTCCATTATGATTGGAGGAAATTAGAAACATACAACTCAATTGCCATCAAATCAAACCAAACCACACATATAACTGCTGATTACTGCAGTCAGCTGGAAGCTTAACACAGCTTCCAGAGGCCAGCAGATGCTAAGTAAGATTACATCTGTCAGTAAACACACTGAGATTATTATTGTTGCTTTTCTGATTTGTATTGTATGTAACCAACAACAAAGTTAGCAAAAGGTTTTTGTGAAACCTACCTGCATGAACTGAAACGAGGCCTCAAAGTCCTCCACTGGGTACATTTTGATGCGGAAAAATTTGAGTCCCATGATGAGGCTGATTGTGGACTGTAGGACGTTCGTGCTTTGCTCCTTTTGTCTCAGCTCTTTGAGCTCAGAGATGAATTTCTTCCTCACGGCTGGGAACCTGACATGGGGAATAGTGACCAGATGTAAATAACTGCTGCAGACTCTGGTGTTTTAGTAAACTGTGCTATTTCTACATTTCCCCCAAGTGAGGTTATAGTTACTGGAATTATCACTGAAAACAAGCAAAACCTCTTTACATATTAATATTTCTGTGCACACACACTAACAAGTAATTTCTTATGCTCAGTTGGAGCTCAGTGTGTGTTTGTGTATTTACACATGATCCTGATGCATTTAACCAACGGCGCTCTGCTGGCCTAAATTTAGAAAGGAATCTGGAGGGGTGATGTAGAGGGAAAAGAACATGTGCTTTCCTCACATACTCATAGATGTTCCAATGCTATTGGGAAGAACTTGCACATAAGCATCAGCTGCTTTCTAGTATCAAAGTAAACCAAATAGCTACAGCTTCGACAATAAAAAATGTAACATCAAGGGTGATTTGCTAAGAAGGCCCAAAAAGTAATGCACTCACCAGTGTTACTTTTTCTGCATGAAGCAAAGAGTAATGAACATGCAGCTGGTACCCCCTCGTTCACTCTTGATGCTGTGCTTTCTTATAAGCTGACTGAAAGAGGACTAGTACACTTTTTCTTTGCTTACAAGAAAGACAAATGTATATGTGTATATATTGTGCTGTGACTATTAAAATCACCACATTTACTGGACGAGGCTCTTGCCATTTTCTCCACTAAAGTTACTTCCTTGCTACACCTTGAATTCCCCTGCTGAGAAACAAATTAAGGGGATATGCCAATCTGTTGTACTGACTTTACCAAATGAGTATTTTACAGTTTGCTTAGGTCTGCATATGAAAATCCCCAACAAAATTATTACTGCAATAAACAAAACACTGCCTGCTGATCATACATTTTAAAACATCTACTTATGGATCTGTTCACCCAACTTTCAACTGAAATGAGATTTCAACTTAGGAAGCTTATTAAAGTATAACATTATCACTCAAACAGAAGAGATTCTTTAGATTTCAGAGTGTTGACTTAAACTAATGATAGTGCTAAAGAGTGTGTGCTTTGTGTCTGGTGGCAGTCATTGAGCTGCTTTGCCAACTCACACTACATGATAATAACCTCCAGCAAAATGGACTCTCTCATTACAGACATTACAGCGTTAGAGGGTCATCATCTAGAGTGTCGTTATTATCCATGTGTGTATAAACACACATACACACACACAAACAGAACACAGCAAATGGCTGCCAATTTTAGAGCTTGTGCTAAAGTGTGTAAGGCAGCATTTGTCACTACTGAAAATGGGGTTAGCTTGAGGTCATTTTGCTACTGTAATTACAAAGTCCCCACTGACACATAAGGCAATGGATCGTACAGTAATCCATGACAGGGATTACTGTACGATAATCAAAAAAGTGAAATCCGGTACCTTGACTGAGCAACAACTCCCACTACTTCTGCATAAAGGTCAGCCACTATGTGCATGTTGCCAGTGTTGGGCCCAAGATACCTAAAAAGCAACCACAATCGGGGTTATTAGTGCAAATCATGTTTGGTGACAACACACATATACTAAAGCCAAGGTTTTTGTATTAAGTCTACGCACCCTTCTTTGTATTTGAAGTGCTTGAAAGCCAAATTCACGACTTCTTGGATAAGTCCATCCAAAAGAGGATGGAGAGGGATCTGAATAAACATACATGTATTATTGAATTTCAAATTAAGATGCTGTTGTAATGGAAAACAAAATATTTAGAAAAACAATATATTGACACAATAGGAAAAACATGGAATAAAAAAAGTACATTTAGTAAAAACATTTTATTGTATTTATTTAATACTTATTTCACCAGGTAAGATTCTCATTTTCAACAACAATCTATTTATTTATGTTGCATTAAAATTACAAGCTAAAGACAAAATATAGCAGATTAAAATGTAATGCAAACAAACGAATTTATTCAACAAATAATGCTTGTCTAATGCTAGTTTAAGCAAATGACTCTTTAGCTGCTTAATGAAGCTGTAAACTGAGTCCAAATAACTTGTCATTGGTTTTCTAATGTTAGAAAAAGTGACCAATTGTTGTTTAGATGTAACATGCATATTTTCATATGACTGGAATGTATGAAACACAAATAAATAGTTGTGAAACAACTTAAACACTCCGTTAGATTTTCAGTTCTTTAAAAGGAAAACTGACATAATTACGCCAAAAGATAACCTTGTTTAAAAATTAACTTTGTGCAATCTCTTTTGAATTGTAAAGACCTATACTTTCACATTAACAGCAGCCAGAACCTACTGTACATCCCATTGTGATATTTTAGCAATCTGGACACTTCCTTTATCATCTTACAGTCTATTAAGAAATGTTTTGAATGTCTTCCACATGTAGTCTATTTTCGTTTAATAAAAGTTGGTTTCATATTATTTTGAGATCCTTTACTAGGATCACAAACTACTACGATCTTCTCGCTCTTTCTGCCTTATTGTAATGTTAACTCCCAGCTTAAGAAGCACTGAATATATGTTTCAGGTTTAAACAGGACAAACCTGCTTCAAAATGCTGACAAAGGATGTTTTCATCATGTTCACTTAATGCAATGCCTCTGTGTGTATTTCCCCACCAACAACTACGTTACTCATTTAAACAATATTTAAAAGTTATATCTTCAAGATTATTATTTAATATTATGTTTTTTATTTCTTGGAATTGTCAAAAGTGATATCACATATCCATGTGTCAAAAATGCTGGGGAAAAAAAATCTAAATTTTCATAGAATGAGATTCTATGCTGTTTTAACAGTAGATGCAAATTCACTACATCAGAGTTTAGGAAGACATAGAGTAAGTTCTCAGTAATTAATTAAACATTAAAATGAGCCTCACCTGTTTTAATACTTCAATAAGCACTAGAGAAAAGATGAAGTCTATTGCCAGATCCCTCCGCTCCAGTAAGTAGTCCTTCTGCTGTTCATCACTAAGGGACACAGTCAGAGAAACAATGATTAGTTTAGCTGTTCACACTACATCCTAGAACAAATAATTACTGGTAATAGCAGCAGTCTTCTGGTTTGTAATTTAATATTAAGTTAACGTTCTCCTTATTTCAGATCCAGGAAGGAGAAAGAAGTCTCAGTTAGGTCAAAAGGGTATATAAATGATTCCATCTTGACATGTTAAACAGGAAATCCACGTTGCTTTATAATGAAAATTAGAACAAATGAAAAGTAACTGATGTGACGCAGGTACATCTAGATGAATTATGTTATGGGAAGTCCTATCTGTGTAATGTGACAATAATAATAAATCTATTTGCACATTGTTTTCAAACAACAGGGAACATTGTTGCCTAATGTTCTAAAAGTAATGCCCAGACATCGAAAAAGCATTTAGAAATACTTTTGCTAAAAATATAACCCATACACTTTCCAGTTTTGGTGGATGATCGAACCAAGTAGAAACATAAGCATTAAACTGACTGTTTTTGCTGTTTTTACTTTCTCACTTTTTGGACTTTGTGTTGGCTCTGGGTCTGTATTCGTGGGACTCATCTTCAAGGCCGTTCTGCCTCTTGTACCAATCAAACAAAGTCTTCAGGATGGAGGGGAGGCAGTATTCTGCCAGAGAGCTCATGGTGCTGATCAGCTGCACAGAAAACAGGTATAATATAGACTCACTCTTTTTGTGACATAATATATTACAATAAATGACTAGAGTATCAACATTTATGGTAGCACTTAAGGGAATGACTGTTTAGATCTATATGAAGTAGACGCACCTGGTCAAACTGTGGGTCTTCTCCTCTCTGCAGGGATTTGTTAAGGGGCTTCTCCTAGAAATAAGTAGAAACCAAGGAGATGGTAATGAGCAAAGAGTTGAGGACAAATTACTAAATTTGTTTTTACATGAAATGACAAATGTAAAGGTAAGTTATGGAAAAAAATAATACAACTTTGAAATTATTAGACAAAGTCTGAATAATTGTGTTAAGTGTCTAAAACAGCTTTTCAGCTTTGACTGCCATGGTAGCACAAAATGAATGATTAGTGACCCCTCTCTTACGGTTGCAGATGAAATTAACTCCTGGGTCCACGTCTGTCAGTATAAATTAACATTTAACACAACAGTCAATAAATACGTCATCAAGAAGAAAAATACTAAAAAAAATAATGTCGCAGGACTACCAAAACTCTGGAAAAAAATTTTTATAGTCCAGAAAATAGGATACATTAAAGACATGTTGTCATTGTATCACTCTTCCAGATCAATCGGGTCTTCTGCCTCAAATCTACTTTCACGGTATGTAAATGTATAAAGAGGAAGTTTCTGTGGTATTTGCATCATATACAAATTAGCTCACCTATATTCCTAAATAAATGTCTATGTGATTGATTAACTTCGTCCCCCCTTTTTATATTCAGTCCATCCTGGAATATTTAATCAGAAAGACTGAAAACTCAACTTTCCCAAGTTAGATTGTTTTTTATAAGAAGACAGGATGCTAAGGATTTTATGGTGAAAAATATTAGTCAATAAAGATCTTCCTAAAAGTTGATTTAGATAATCCAGTCAAATCGATGGCCCAAATGCATATTTATTGATTCTGTAACCTGAGCGAAAAGGGAGAAAAAGTAGAGACAAACCCATATGGAAAAAATCAATCCAAACTCACTCACCAGCGGCTCCGCCATAATGATGCGAATTTTGCGCTCAGAGAGCAAGGTGAAGTTTGCAAACAAGCTTTTAAGGACAAACTCGCCCGGCTTGCTCTCAGGGTCTACATTAACAGGCGCCATGACGACTGGACCCTTCCTCTCTCCCAGCGTTCCACTGGATGGTGGGATTGGTGGCTTCAGTCCCCCTGGAGAAGCTGAGGAAACAAATAAAATAATCATAACATATTGTTACCATATACTTACTTCCAACGTGCCTATATTTTGTTGCCTTGAAAAGTGTAGAATGTACTTGTAGTCACTCCCTAATAGTCTCATATCTCCAAATAAAATCCAAAATCTAATTTGTATGTAGAGTTGCCATGCGTGTAGCTTAAGTTAATTATAAAAACTGCTGTTCTTTAAATGGCACAAAGGTTTTTTGGAGAATATTGGTGAACAAAGAACATGATGAAGACCAAGGAACAGGAATACAGTTTTGAAGAAGTACAAAGCAGCATGAGGTTCTGAAACAATTTCCCACATTTTGAACATCTCATCACTGTTCATAATCAAATAATAGGAAGGATATGGGAAAAACTGCCAACCTAGCAGGACATGGCTGTCTAACAAAACTGACAGGCTGAACAAGGAAACATTAATCAAGGTACAAGGAACTGACAGGTGGATGAGCTGCAGCGATCCATGGTTGAGGTTGCACAATGTGTGTTGTCAAGATGATTATTAGTTATCTACTCCACAAAGCTAATATTTATAGAAGCTAAGAAATCGAGTTCCAGCAATATCTTGAAAAACCTGTGACAGGGTGAGAACATTTTCAGACTGGGTTGGAGTTTGCTCTTCCAACAGAACAACAACTCTAAACATAACTCAAAGTTACAACAGAATTGGCTAGTCAAAGAGTCTTAATCCAACTGAATGTGTGGCAAGACTTGAAATTTGATGTTCAAGTCTTGTTCAAATCTGACTAAGCTTAAGTTGTTTTTGTAAGAAAATTGGGGATACAAATGCATGTTAGGCCTGCAGGTTATTTGAAAATCACCCAATAGTACTAGTCTTTTAAATATTGTTTATATCAGTAACAACAGATCCTAATTTTCCTCACTGTTGGGTACCTCAGTCAGTGTCAGGTGTGAGCATCAACTTTTGTGAGACTCCATCCAATAGGCTGAACATATATAAGACAACACATGGTCACAGATACTGCAAAGGTGGTAAATATGACATTTATCATCTTATTTAAATTTTCAGATTTTTATTTGGAAAAAAACCCAAAAATTTAAAAGGTGTATCTTTTATTGAGTAATGGCACATATTCTGGTTGTTTACATAAAATGTGTTTAAAATACTATGAATTTTGGGATCAGAATAAGACAAAATGTGAATACAAGCCGGTTTGGACTGTCTCAATATCATAGTATATTGAGTATACTTTTATTTAATTAAAAACCCCAAAAATATGATTTTTGCTTTTTGAACAAAAAGTCAAAACACTGGCCTTAAATGTTTAAGCTTAATCTGTCATTTGATTGAATTTTTCTGACTAAGTGAAAATCTGCTCTATCTAAGAATAAATTTTACTGTCCAAGTTTAACAGTGAAATACATTAGCGTGGACAGATGGAGAGAAAAAGACACATCGCTTTAAACTGAAGTTCATTCCCACTCAGGATTACATCACTGTTAAGCCTGGACACCATTAGGTTTTATGACAAGAGAAAATAAACAGACAGAAAAAAGTCAGAACTGTTAAGAGAGAAAGGTACGAAAAAGAGGTATGCTCTGAAATTACATTGAAAGGAGTATTAACATTCCTTACACCATGAAGAGGATTTATGCTCATGTTGAGCTCCTGATGATTTATCATATGTCAAGAAGGCCTGGGCCACCTCTACACATACAGTATCAGATAACAACAATGTCAGGTTTTAATTGACCTTCCATGACCATGTGACCTGGCTCAGTGGAGAGGTGAGAACTAACCCCCTGAGCGCACAGGCCCCTTGTCCTCATACAACCATCCGTTTGGATGAAACCTGAGCACTCACAGGACGCACACACGTGTACATATGAATGCACGGCCATGCAAGCTTACCAAGGCCTTTAATGAAGCTGATGACACTAGCTCTACTCCATTTGGTTGGGACTTCCATGATGTAAATGACAAAAGGCACAGGTACAGTGTAGGAAAAGGGACAAAGTAGTAGGACAGAGGAGCAACTGGACTTTACTGAAAGTAAAAGTCAGCTTCCATAACTTTATAAATTTAATTTCTTGCAAGATGATATTTTTCTTTACTACCCAAATAATCTACCACACCATAAATCACAGACATCATGTTAATATCTGTTTTTAATTCTTGGTCGGTTTAACCAAAGCTGAAAATGTGAAGCTCCATCCTTGACCAAACTGAACAGAAAGAAGTCACAAAAACTGGATTGATAGCTCTATTCCGAATTTAATCCAAATGATATTCCAGACTGGAAAGAGCCAGAGTCAGATTGACACTTCCCACGTGAATGTTGCTTGACGCCTCAGATCTCAAAGAGTCGTAGTCTCAGAAGAGACGATGGCATCAAGGTATCCTTTTAAAACATCAAAAAACTGCAAGTGCAAACTAATTTTGTTGACAGGTGACTCTAGAAAATTGAGAATATTTCCAAATGTTTGGTAAGATCAGAGGCTGTCCAGGGCCTCATGCCTGTCAGTTATATGAGTCCACAGTGAAATTGTCAGTTCCTACTATAGCTTCAGTTCTACCGCCGACCTGCCACCTCGTCTCTGAACAGTAGTTCCTGTGACCTTTGAATTCTTGTATCCTATTGGAATGAAGAAGTGAAATGAAGCAATTCTCTAAAAGTGGCTGTCTTCAAGTTTTCTGGAGCAGTTAAGCAGAATCTTATCCTTGTGGAGGTCCGACCAGAAGAGTTGGGTTGGAATTTCAACACTGTTCAGAGAGAGAGCCAAGGGGAGGAGGGAGGCGCTATATATAGACGGTTGGCGGTCACTCTGTTACATACCCACCACTCCCACTGACCCCTACTCATACACAAGTGCACATTCACAAAAACACACATAAAGAAATAAACACAGATGTGGAAATTGGCAGAAGTCAAACAACTTAACATGGCTTAACTTCAAAGTAAATTGCACTTATCTCATTTAGCAAAAAACAAGTTGACTCCTAGCAAATTAATCCATTAGGGCTTCCAAATTATATAATTGTAAGGTGTCTGCCAATGTGAACTTAACTGTGTGTGATGTACAGGAATGTGTCAGAAAAAGTAAGGGGAGAGAAGATTAGAAAAGGACATAAACTTGTCTCTAACAGACAGACAAGCACAGGGATTTGCATGATTCAGCGTTTCAAGAGATGATTCAACACAAACTCTGAACATGTAGTACATAATGTACATGTTTAGTTATATTTTACTGCTTTGTCTAAAATATTTTCTGAGGAGGAAAGATACAAAATATGATGGAACACAGCATGCATCAAGAAAAACGCAAAAATGTTGAATAATAAGCAAAAAGGTATTATGGATTTGATATTTTAGAATGTCTGTCAAAATATCACTTGTTTCAATACAAACTTAAACAACAAATTAAAATAAAAAATATTAAGAAACACACATAAGTATTCTGGAACATAATGGATTTCAAGTGAACAAATGGTACTTTCTTATCAAGAATTATGTTGGTGTAAAAAACAACGCCAGTATTTACAGCACTGTTTAAGGGTGCATAATAAATATCACAAATCAAGTTTATGCAACTGGTTCCAAACATGCTTTAATTCAGCAAAAATGCTTAAATATTTGTCATTCAATATACTGCCATTTATCATATTTATTTTTAAAGCTTGCCTTTATCATTGTTACTGTCACCTACCATAAAACAGCAACTTTACTCTACTTCATTCAACTTACTTATCTGCTAAGTCTCACTTTCACTCTCTGTCTCCCAGCCTGAACGAAACCCCAGATGTTTAAAAATGTAGTAAAAAGTTGTTTCTATGAAATTATCTTCTTCCATGATTAAGATTCCTTTGTCTTAACCATAAATGCCTCTCTTACATGGAAACATGGTTACAAAGCAAACTTTGAGTTTCCTTCTCTCAGCAACATCCAGACTAAAGATTGTTTTTGTTTCCACAACCTTGTGAGACTGAGTTATGGTACATTATCTAAATGATAAAATATTTTTTGTTTGTTTCTGACTGGATGATTGCTTGTTGCAACCCTAAAATTACATGTGTAAAAACCACAAAGAAAATACAATTTAATCAGTTTACTGAATTTGTAAAGACTAAAATAATGTACCTGGATGATGCCTCATGCGTTATAGCCATAGATAAGATGTTAATTTGGGTGTTTAAAAGCCTCCCAAAATGTTTCTTGAGCAACAAAAATAATTGATCCTGTACATGTTTTTACAAATTTCTGTCAGTTTCTAGGTAACAGCTAGAGATGACTCATGTCTAACAGCAGAGAGAATAACAACAAGCACAATTTAACTGCCCTTGACAAGACTCTACAGAGCCTAAGCTGACTGCTGCTGGAGAAGAAAGCTGACAAACAGTGATTGCGAGCAACAAAGTCTGGCAATCAAGTTGTGTTGTGTTGTTGAATGATGTATTAAATAATAGACAGTACTTGTACTTGAAATACATTTGAAAAGCAGAACTCCTACATGAAATGTACATTTGTCCTGGTAAGACAAAATTACCTAAATTGGTGAAATTAAAGACTGGAAGGTAATAAAAGCTACCCTGTTAAATCTGAAATGTTTCAGCTACATAGGCTATGTGATGTTTTGGGATGAGCCCAATGGCATGAGATCTGACAAGTTCAACTTGATGAAGTCAGCTATTTGTCTTCGATTATGGCTGATAATATTCAATGCTTCCAGCATTTTCAGCCTTCAAGGCCTGTTTATTATTCTGTTGACTTTTGAGTTTGGTCCAAAAGCTAAAACTACGTATAACTTTGATGTACAAGTATATCTCACACCAAACAGAAGGATTTCTTTTAAAATGTTCTCTATATATTTTCCTTCAGGTCTTACTTCAACATGGATCTTAAAACACATTTAAAAGAAACATCAACAATCAATCCAGATGGTCAAACAACTTTCCCATCATCAGTGCAGATAGGTTCAAAGAGTTGATTTTTTTCCAACATTTATAATATATCTTAACTAAGAGCTCTCACTAATATTAATCTATTGAAACAGCAGCTACAAAGATTTGTATTAATACAATTTGTTGAGTTTAGTAGGAATCTGATAGGGACATTTGTTGTAATGCAAAAATAGGCTTCCTTCTAATGACTAAATCATTTTTATCTTTTATATGATTTAGTCTAGAAAAAAAAAAAATAAAATAGATGAAATATTCAAAAACAAACAACAGCAAAAAGAAAACAAAGACTGCTATTGCTGATCACATCATCTGAAAATTAACTTATGAGCCAGACTGCTAACCTAAATTGTAACTGGTTATCATTAAACTTGCTGACTGGCTAAAACGTAGACAAACGCTCTCATAAAATGTATTTACTTCTGGAAGTGTCTGTATAAAGACTGTATCAGCAAATAGAAAGAAAATTTAAAAAAAACTTGCATAAGTCTCGTGTCAATATACAAAATTCAATCCAGCACAGTATCAAACAAACCGCTTGGTTAATCTCTGCATCCTCAACATCAACAACATAACAACTAATGACACGGTGATGACAAACTGCAGGCGGCGTGACAATGAGTCCCTTTGGGGCAATAAGACAGGGATGCTTTCTGCTTATTTTGATTGTTCAGATTCGTAAACCCACCGTTGCCAGGCTGAGGAACATCATGTCCAACAGAAACTGATGGAGGATGCTGCTGGGTGTTCACTTCTAACTGCCTCAGAGTGAGAGCAGTTCTGTTTAGTAAACAAGAACAAGAAAACTGAGAGAGACTCGGGATTCTCTTAGAATGCCAATAGCATAAAAACTTCAGTGGACAGACAAGTATGTTAGGATCCAAATCTGCTATGCTATGATTATAACAAAGCCAGAAAGCTCCACTCTGTTGGCTGAGCATAAAATGTGACATTTCTGTTGAAAACTACTGAGGAATAACATGTACCCTACACTTACGAAGCCGTTATCTTTTTTTGCAAAGCATTTGTCAGAATGTTGTTCTATTACATAACATTGCCAAATATTGACAAGGCTACATCAGCTGCCAGCTTTTCTGTGACTCACAAAAACAAAGCAGAGTCTGTAAACTGCAGGACCCACTGACAGCTTATAAGTCTATCACTGCTATGTGTCAGGCATAACAGAAACAACAGTCATCTGTTAGCTGTACTCACTGCCTCCTAAAGACTTGAGCAGAGACTTGAGGCTGATGTCAAAGAATCCCGAATCTTGCTGGCTGGTCGCCATGGCTGCAGAGGCTAGGTCGCCACGGTGACAGACAGCAGTGGGGGAACAGGACGGCAGGATGAGGCGCTGAGACAGAAGCGAGTGAGAGGAGGAGTTGACGGAGCGAAGAGGCAAGGAGAGAGAGGGAGGACGATGCAGGTGGGCAGCGGGCGATGCGGATGTTGCGGCTGTCTGTTTCTTTGAATGCGTGTAGACAAGAGCAATAAAAGTGTATGTCAACCCTGCCTGAGCTCTGTGTTGCTATATTGTCGGCTTACAACCCCCATCCCCTCTCTGTTTTGCTCTCTCAGGACAGTGATACACAGATGTTAGCAGATGCAAGCAGCCAATCCTCTTAGAGGGAGGAGAGAGCAAGGGTGAGAAGGAGGTAGTGAGAGGACAACAGAGAGCATAAATCACCGAATTGCAGAAAACATAAGAAATACAACCAGGGAAAATGGGAATGAGAAAACTACTGAGTAATACAGAATGCATAGAGAGAGGAAAATGGGATGAAGATGATTCAGTATATCTACATGATACGTACCATAAGCATGCTTTGAGCATTATAAGCCAATGAGAGCGAAGTGAAACATTTACAGGCAGATCAAATCAGCCAATAGCCAATAACAGAACCTCTTTGTCATCACTGCCTCACAAAGACATCACATACAAGCTGTAACTGGATGTTCTGTTCTATATACAGTATATATTGTACATATATATATATATATATATAAATATATATATATATATATATTGACTTTCTCCAGTAGGACACAAAATATTTTAATATTATGTTTCTATATTGGAAAAAAAAAAGATAAAGTTCAGTTGGGTCTTGACAAGTCCTTGCTTCTTCAAGAAAAAAAATAGAGTATGTAAAAAAGACATAATTCAACTTTCACACTAAAATGAAACATAAAAAAATTACTTCAAACTTAAAAGGATCAAGTAGGATAATTTTCGGTGGATGGGTTCACAGGGGATGCTTAATGGTTTTAAAAAGCAGTTGCTTTTTAAGGAGAAAAAATAAGCCAGTGACAGAATTGTAACTAAATTAAATCTATGAGTATAAAAAATCTGGCTCTTAAAGATTAAAATCAGGGGAGCAATTTCTAATCTCTAAAACATTTATAAGAGATAAATGAGCATTAGGTTTTTGCCTTTATGTTATAAATGATCATTAATTATTCATACTAGAAGCAAAGGCAACATCGTTCCAAGTGCGTAAGAGTCGGGTGACTTGAAAAGTAGGGTTTTACTCATATTTTAAAGCAAAAATTATTACAGAGTACAGACATTTGAAGTGTCTTTACCTTCCTATAGAAGTGATTACCACAGGTAAAAAAAGGTTGGAAACTCAAAAGGTTAATATCAAGCAACGTTGCTGTCCCTCATCAAGCCTTCCTGTTTTCAAAAGTTTTGCTTTTTCTCGGAGTCTGAATAAACTGCCAATATGTTTCAACATGCCTTTGTAGAAAACAGCTTCCTTTCAGTTAGCAAATTACATCTCTGTACTTACCCTGACTGCATTTTAAACTACTCATGGAAACTCAGAACAAGGAGGCGTTCACTGACTGAAAATAGACAACATTTTTGTCTAGTCACCAGGCAGAGCGAAAAAAAAGCGAAATAATAATCACCGACATTCTAAGGCCATGACTAAAATTGTTATATGACTTTTTTCATTACTTTTACATTTTAAAGGCAGAAAATGTCATTCGCCAGTCTCAATTATTCTCTATTAATACAGTTAAAGCACAGTTACTGAGAGTGAAATAACTGATCAGTTAGACAGAAAATAAACTAAATGTTTCTCCTTTTGCTTTCTTACATTCAATACTCAAAGTCAAACTGCAAAGTAAAGGTAAGTTGATCAAGCTCGATGTGCATAAGCGGTGCATAATTAGGGTCCTCACGTCATCCCGACCTGCAGAAGTGCCACAGGACATGTTAAAGGGAGGAAGGATAATGAGTAGGTAAGTACGGGACGAGGGGACACATAATATAGAGCATCTTGAAAGCTGCTGCTCACATGGGTGTTACGGAGCACAGAATGGCCTGATTCACATTAAGAGACAATTAGAGCCTAATCTCAGAGGAGTAGAGATACAGCAGGGAGCCTCCGCAAACTGAATCTAGTCTGGAAATTATGTTTACTTTGCTACAGTCATGGAGAAAATACTATCAGCAAACCCCATTGTGATACCATTGCAATAATATTGTTATTGTTACATCAGATATACTCAGAGATTGTTATAATCTACTGAAGTTCACTCTCATCTTTGTCCACACATTCAGTTTTTAAACCAAACCATTTAATCTTTTAAAGGTTGGGAGTGTTTACCTTTCCCAGCATTCAATGGGTAAGAAGCAGGTAGAGTAAACATGTCTCTAGTCCACCACAAGGTAAATAAGGAGACACATAAAACAACTATGATCTCACACACTAACCCTCAGTGTTTAAGGAGATTTAGAGTGATTGATTAACCTGGAAGGGTAGACATATGAATCAAAACTCCACACAAAAATGCCTCAGACAACAGCACTAACCACAGAGTCTCTATAAAGAATTGCATTTTGTGTGTGTTTCTCACATTCAAGATCATAATGTACTGTTAATTGTTGGGATTTAAGGAAAATGTTTTTTACTTTAAAAGTAACATACTGACAAATAAAAAAATTTTTGCAAGAAGGAAAAAAACTCCCTGTAATGTAGAGTTTCCTCATACTAAAAAAAGAGACATTTTCAAATTAAGATGCAAATCTTTTGCTGTAGTAGACAGAGCAAGTGTTTGCACATACAGAGAAAAGTGTAAATGGGAAATACTCGTTGGAGTTCACCCAACATAACACAAGATAGGAAAATCTATTCAAACTAATAGAAAACTATGAGAATAGAAAACAATCTGCTCTTAGCTAGTAACAGCTACACCCGTGTTTTGGGATAGAAAGGAAAATCATAAACAAAAAAACATGCTCTCACCCTTGCAAAACTCATGGGATTCCTCACATTCTGAGCAGAGGCCTGGGCATGCCAGCTGCTGGAATGTGAGTCCTCCAAACACTCAGGCAAACACACATGCACTCATGTGTACATATCATCATGCATGGATTGTAGAGCATATTCACTCAACTTCAAATTAAAGATGGATTAAATGTTCATTGCAAAAAATTGGAAATAATCATTATGGTCATCTGATTAATTCCTAATGAATCTGTCTTTGAATCTATTGGTTTCATTCTGAAGTTTAAAAACAGGAAAATGTTTTTTTTATTATTTTACATTTTCCAGTAAATTTCTAGTAGTGTTTTAATTAAGTTAAAACAGAATTAACTTGTGTTTTAACTTACAATATGACAGAGTAAGAAGGAAGCAAAAACATTGCTATGCTGGAAACAGTTGCTTGCAAGCTCTTAATCTTTTGACCAAACCAAAGAAATAGGCTAAACACAACAACACTCATTTCACGTTGACATGTTATCTATTAGTATTTCTTTGAATAATTGTCAGGAATATTTACTCAAACATCACAACACTGTGGGAGTAAAATGCTACACACATCCCAAGAGAAAGTGTTTGAGGTTTACGGTTCACACAGTAGTGTCTCACTGACACAGCTGGGTTGATCCAATAGGTCACTGTTCTAAAGAATGTCTGATTGAGAGAAGTTTTCATGCCAAGCATACTTGCCTTTTTCACATCAAAGCCTCGGGGGTCCATACTACCACAGCAGAGAAGCCCCACAATATTCAATTTCATAGCATTTCTTGTTTTGGGAATTTGACCATTTTAAGCTTTCTGTTCAATTATTTCTAAGATGCTGTTAATTCCTTTCTGAAAGAAGAGTTTATGCAGATGGTACTCTGCTGCACAGGCGCTACTTTAGCACAAAATTTCCCTTCCACTTTTGACTGCACACATTTTCACTCTTCTTTTGAAGCTTGGCTAATTCCCACTAAGGGAAAAAAATACTTTGACCCTTTTTCTCCACTTACACAAATATTCTAAATTATTTTCAGTTTACATGCCCACTACCCTTTTTGAATAATCTCTAAAATGGTGGTTTTTAATGTTATAGATTTACTCAAGAAAAAGGCTGTACACTGGCTTATTCCTCATTTTAACAATTTCTTTCTGTGAATGAATGGAATTGCAGCAAAGTTAACTAGCAAGGTTATAAAAGGAAAAACGGGTTCTCACTCTTTTTACCGGTAATAAATTGATGCTGCTGTAGCTTTTTGTTGATGCTAAAGTGTTACAAGTTTGGACATTGATATACAATCCTTTTCAAAAGCAACATGTGTGCCACTAGTGTAATGAATGACAATGTGTGTGGTATGTGTGGGTAAACCAATGAAGTCCTGTACTCAAAACAAGCATTTCAATTCTACTCAGTATTATCCATTTATTAATATTTATTGGACCTTGTAAAAACAAACTTTGTAGCTGCTTAGGGGTGCTTGGACATGACACTACAAGCAGGTTTAGACCACCAAACAACACTGCTTCTACCTCTGAGTATTGGTGAAGTAATAATAGGCTGTTTTCTCAATACAGAAATGGTCGCAAAGAGCATACAAAAGTCACAACAAAGACTTGCTAACCCTTAGGTCTTACAGCAGACATGTAGAGACAAAGAGGGTCTGAAGGTAGCAATAGATCACATTCTTTGCTGGGAAAAACCTGCATATTCACATTCCATTTGGTGAGTTCAGGATCACTATTTTAGATGTGAACCTATTATTTTTAGTTTTCTCCCTCAAAAAATCTTCTAGAAAAAAATCTTCTACATTCAAACATAAGGATTGTTACCAGGGTGAACTGAAACAAAACCCATCACAGCATGCTTTCACCTACCTGCAAAGATCCTTGTCCTTTTTCTGGATCTAGGTTGGATCTTTGAAAATCTCCCTTTGAAGTCGCTGCGGTCAAATGTGTCCAGTGACAAAGAGGCAATGCGATCCAGGACAATCCCATCATTGCTATGGTTCTGGATGAGAACTTCTGGGCCTGAACCTTCCTTCGCCGATTGACCATTACTGGGATTGGAAGAATCGCTTTGAACCTTAAGGCTGTCAGTGCATCTCTCATCCTCTACAGACATGTCTGTATCGTCAACAGCACAAGGTGCTGGAGATCAATCTGCTCCCAGAAGTCAATATTCAAAATGAAGCCCTTTTCAGAGCTGGCAAACAGATACTACTACATGGTTCAACATTAAATTCCAATAGAAAAACAAATACACCAAAAAAAAAAAAACTCCAGAAATGTGATAGAAAATCAAGAAGTTCTAAAACCTTTCTTCACTCTCTTCTTTTCTTTTTTGTCCACATTTTTATGTCCAGTTTCCTCTTATGGTATCTTCCCTTTACGATGAGTTCATTCAATTCGGCAATGGTGAGCTCATAGTCTTGTTGCAGATACAAAGATCTTCCGAAGATTCAAATTCTTCTCTCTAGTCGCTTTTCTATGTTCTTGTTTAAGACTCCAAACGCTCTTTCATAGTCTCGCTAGTTTGAAAAGCAATTTTTATTTTTCCAAGATGTTTCACTGCCTTCAAAAACCCAGCTTTTGCTCTCTCTAGGTCTTTAGTTTCTTGCTTTCTTTCTCAGTCTTTTCATTCTGTGAGGCACAGCTGTGTTTCTTTGCTCTCAGGTGGTGAGCATGGGAGGGATCCAGTTCCAAGCGAGCAACTTGATTGGGTGGCTTAGAAAGTTTGGGTGGTTCTTCTAGAGTTTTTTTCCTCCTCTTCCATTTCATAGCTACTGCCTTCTGCTCACTTTTTTTATGGCAAGAAAAAAAATGTTTTTGCTGTGGATTCTTTCACACACACCTGTCCGTTGACTGCTTTCATTCAGTTTTTCTCCTATGGGAGTAAAGCATGACAGATAAGCATACATCTGCTTGACTCACACAGCCATACCATGGCATGTGGGTGTGTGTAAACGCTAGAGTCCCTGTCCTCACTGGTTGAGGCTGTTCAACCAGTTACATTAAACACAACATGCTAATGGTGTAGGATTACGGAGACACACCTATTCAGGGAGGTAAAACCAAGTCACTACAAACAGGAAGGATTCACACTCAAAATATTTACATGGCAGTTTGATAAACAGTCTTGAATCATGTACGTATCTAAAAAAATAAAAGTGAGACAGTGTTATCTGTGTAATAACTCTACAGCAGCACAAATGTGAACAGAAGCTGGATTTCAAAACCTGCCAACTGCCTACAGAAAACAAAATTGTTACAACATAAAAATAATTGTTAAGAAGATGATGGTAAAACCTCCTACATAAACATTGGACAGTGGGCATAAATTAAATCGGACTCACAAAATGCAAACTGCCCTTCTATTGCTCATCTTTCTAACTTCGTACAGGAAGTGTAACATAATGCTTTGCTCTGCCGGGGTAATTTCAAGTAGTCATGTAATCCTGTAATCAGGCAATAAGTCACAATAGTCGCCCTCAACATTCTTCAAAGCTAAGTCTGCTCAACAACCCCTAAATATGCAGAAAAGTGAAGAGTGGTTGTTTAAGAGACAGCTCTACTAAACAAACGTTGTTTTCCTCCTTAGGTTCTCTTCAAAGCACATTAGTGCATACAGTATCTCACTTTTGTTTTCTCTGGAGGGTTAGTTAGTGTCTCACAGGAGGCATCTACCCTCAGTTAACTTCCTGCTGTTTACCCCACTATTGTCATGGCATCAGTTCCACTGAATGCCTCACCCAAGAGCTAATTTGTGGGTGTGACAACAACAAAACTTGTATAAGTCTTAACGTTTTCCATGTTCTCAAAGGTGAAAGTGGTCTAAAGTGGAATGGGAACAAGTTAGATGGCAACAAGAGGAAGTAAGATGTTGTAAACTGCAGCAACTGAAGGCTACTGATACAGATACAGGATACAGATAAAGCCACATACCTGGAATGTTGTTTTGATTCTTTCATGCATGTTTGAGAAATCCTTGCATCTCCTATGGCAGACATGTGGGAGTTCTGCCTATTTACACAAAGCTTTTCCTTGGAACCACAGTCTCCTGTGATCTATTGCCCCACAGAGCACCACTCACCCACACCTTCCCCACGCAGTTCCACTAGACTAGCAGTAGCAGCAATTAGCAAACATCTGGTGAAGCTGTCTACTGAGCTTATCATAGAAACTACTTCTCAGTCCAACGTTCCTAAAAATGGTTGTAAACGGCTATTGGAGGAGAATTGCTGTGACGACAAGCTGAAACTAGAATGTCGGAAACAGTAGTGGCTTCTTAAAAGGCAATATTATGTATTTCCCAGGCTCATTGCATAATCATGTAACTATGCTACCTTCAGTTGTTATAAAAATTAAACATACAAACAAATTTGCCTTTGCAATTTAACGCCTTGAAATTGGTGTCGTTTTGTGAGAGCAAATGTTTAGGCACCAATGAGTGGTTGCCACAGGAGATTACAGGATTCCTCAACATAAAAAAACAACACTCCAGGTGTGTGTTTCATGAGGGAATACCATTATAATGTCATATAATCATATAAAGCTAAAATAAAGTCAATTTTGCAAAATACCCACATTTTAAAATATTGCCAAAATTAAAGTGAATGTAGGTAAACAATAGGCTGGAGGACTTAATTGGTTAATTAATTTGTTTTTGCAGTACATTTTAACCAACCGTTTATACAAAACATCATGCTTTCTGTCAGGGTCTTGTTCTATGACAACTGATGTGTGAAAGCAGACACCACTCAGGTTCCCTGACAAGCTTCTCAGGTTTTCTGTTCTAATATTTGTTGGGCCTGATCGCCTGCTTGTGTTAAGACTCACAGTTCAAAGACTGACAATCTACTTCTTCAAATACACAAGGAAACATGTTTTTTACTCCATTGAAGCCCTTTAACTTTGTGATGCAAAGATGTTTCCTAGTTTAATTACCTTTTAAAATGAGGCAATTGTTGATAAACTGCTTAATAAACCTGTGAAATACACATTTTAACAAACCTGTCAGTTGCTGTTATTTAAAGATTTTTGTAATTCAAATACACACCATACTGTCATCCATTAAGATAACTGTGACATAAGTGCTGCCCTTACCCACTATAAATACACTTTGGTTTACCAAGACCAAGTAACACAACCAAAAAGGCAAACAATAAACCACAGAGTAGCAGCTTGTTCTTAGCCTGAGATTATGGACAAACAACAATACTATCTTAACAATAGTTGACCTCCAACAGCAACACCCTACTTTGTTTAGTAATGTAATGTTTTCTTAATTTAATCAGTCATTATGTCCCTATGTCTGGTGGTCTCTTCCTGTTTTGTTCATTTTACTATATTGCACATAAATCATTGTCTCCCTAATGGAGGAGCAGCGGCTCCTAAGTTAAAATAAGGGAGGCAAAGTGGTGCCAACCTGTCTCACATATAGTCTGAAATATAAAACTACTTCCTCTCCCACATAGACATGGTCTCAGCCAAATGAAACCACAAGGAATGTGCCATGATCGCTTCCTGGTTTCTTTTTAGTCGTTAAAACAATTCTTCATTGCTTCATTTCCTCATTTTTACTCAAATCACTCAAGTTTGTCATCTGAAATGACTTTTGCAAAATAACTCTGCTTCTTTTATTACATTTAAAGCAAAAGATGATTTCCAAATTGAACGATCTCTTCTCATAATAATCTTTCTGATTACTATTTAAATTGCAACCACTTAAAGCTCCTCTTCAGGGGAAAATCTTTTTCTTCCACCTGCTGCTGAAACACGCTGTCATAGTAACTTGTGCAGTCCGTCCGGGACACTCAGCCACCTGGTCTAACAGGAGAGCAAAGGGGATAAACACATTTACTTTAGGCTTATGCACTGAGGCAAGACTCCAGTTAAAAAAACAAAACCAGCGATAGACTTGCCTCACCCCAAGAGTCAGGCATTTTATAAGGACCAGTTCAGGTTTGTAACAGCCTGACATTTATTATGAGATTACGCAATGATTCTGGAATAAATGTAAACAGACAGCATCACAAAGGAAGACTGGTTTTATTTAGAGGCATGTATAAGGAAAAGTATCAGCAAATTGTACACAAAGTTTATTTTGAGACACTATATGATAAAAATACAGTGTCTTGTAAAAGTACTAACATCCTTTTCCACATTTCTTCACTTCATAATCCTGAATTAGGTTATTAAACAACATCCCAAGCCTTAAGCATCTCATTGAGAACAGTTCAATCCACCTTCTGATCATGGAAAGATGATAACACATCTGTAAACCTCCCAATACATGGCCTTCTGAAGTGCATTAATCTGAAAAGTAGCAGTTCTTCATACCTCAGGATGCAAAATCTGTTAACATGATAACTATTAGTTGTGGAATGTTGTAATTTAACAAATCAATCTCATGGAAAGCACTTCAATTCAGTTTTATGGGGTTTACTTTCCATGAGATTGAAGTGCTTTGAGTCATTATAGATGCACTTATTCTTTGCTATGTGTCACAACTGATGTTTAATAAAAGGTAGATGGGTAACTTTGATATTTCTGGATGTTTGTACTGGCATTGTGCTATTGTCAACATTTGAGCACAGGAGCAGGACTTTCAGTTTTCTTGGACTTGATTTTTGATTGGAATTTTTAGGGCAACACCCTTCTAAATTGTTTTCTGGTCACAGTGTTCAGATATGTTCAGGAACCTAATAAAATAATACAGCAGTGTAAAAAGACACTGGTAATAATAAATTAAGAAAGATCTCTATGTAAATGTGTAAATAACTTACAAATGTCAGACCTTAACAGGCTGGAATATTAGATTAAACTGACAGTATTTGAGATTTTTAGAACCCTTCTCAATATACTGACTTGTAAATGGGTACTATCACTATCTCTGTTGCTATCAATAAAGTTTAATGGCAGCTGTTTGGTGTTATCCTTTGTCCCTTTCTCTTTCCTATCCTGATTTAGCCAACACACTGGCTCTACGACAGTGCCCCCTTGAGCTCACTGCAAGGATCAAAATTGCTGTCTATGATTTAGACTTTCAGTTTTGTTTTTGGATGTAATTTATGCACATCTTCCATTTTACTAGTTCACAAATTATAATTTTGCCCTCCAAGTACTATACACCTTAGATAAATAGATAAATTTTGTGCTTAACATGTAGAATATTGCCAAGTCATTTATGTAATGCTATTCCCCATTTTGTCTTATAAGAGGAATATTTTTATTGCTGTGGCTTGCACCAGTCAAACAAGACCATAACAAAGAAAAATAGCTCCAAAACATGAAACAATTACATGTTCAACATCTGTTTACCCCGAAATGTTTCTAAATTAAAGAAAATTAGATTTTTTTTTTTAAGACTCAGTATTATTTCTGCCTGTAATTTAAAAGAAAATGTCTGCTTACGCTATTTAGACAAACTATTTTAAATTCAGTAATAAAATAATATTAGATGGACTTTAGTTTATGCTCCAACAAACCAGTTAGTAAGTCTGATGCACATATAAACACATTACAGTATGTCTATCAGCCTTTTTATGAAGAGATTGTTATGCAATAATATTTCTGGAGTCGCTAATGGGCTGACTAATGCATCATCAAACAACCTCAGAGCAAGTTCAAACTTTACAGGAACAAAAACAACATTCCTCAAACAGAGCTATGTGAAACCTATAAGCAAATGCATAAAACACTTAGGTGAAAATAAATTACTTCTGCTCTAAAATCGATACAATCAAGCTAAAACACAGCCAGAACAGGTCTGACATATTATTGAGAGAAAAAGACTTTGCTGCTACCCTCTGCTAAGTATAGCAACACCCAAGGGAAAGTCAAACAGGGACGATGATGGTAAGGAACGTGTGCGTGTGTGTGTTTTTGTGGGTTGGTGATGACGATGCCAAAGCCAACAGGAGTGGTACTTTCTAATCTGCTGTATATGTGTGTACTTGTGCGTGTATCTGACAAAAACACTAGGTTATGTAAGTCTGTGGGAGTGAGGTGCAGAGTGGTATCTATGGAAACAATGGTAGCGAGAAAAGATGGGATAGTTCAGCAGCTGAGGAAGGTACCAGAGCTGAGGGAGTCGGAGGTCAGGCATGGTTTGTGTACATGAAGTTCATTGTCATATTTATGCTGCACTAAACCTCTGAAGTGTGTTTAAGTCATAGATAGGGGAAAAAAACACACACACACACAACCAAAGGGCCCCTGTTTCTATCCGTTTATGACCGAACTACAATCAAACACATATTAGAGATATATGCAATTATCATTGTGCAAAAAAAACCTAATAAGGTTGTTTTTATCATTCCAACTGGAAATCCTTTATCTGGCATTTTCATCTCTCATGTTATAGGCTCCAGTCAAAGCTTACTCCTTATCTACTAAAACAGATTTTGAAAAAATGTTTAGAAAAAAATGACAACAGAACATTTAGAACTTCTTTCAAAATATTAAGTATTATCAATGGTCAAAAGATATGAAGTAACGTTACCAAAATACTGAACATTGCTCTGAATTTTTACAAACTAAACTTTAACTGCAGCACTTCTTAAACCCAAGTAAATAGTAAGTTCTAAAAGAACTGTGTCATCAATTCACATGACCAAAAAAACTGCTTTAGGGATAAAAAACAGGCATTGTGACAAACTAATCAAAGGACCTTTGCTTATGGTTTATGAGGCTATAATAAGAATTAAACCTGCAATGTAGTGGATTTTTAAAACATTCACATTATGGATTATCTGGATTTACAAAAAAGCCTAAAGCTATTTTTAAGTCAATGGAAAATGTATGGGTGCTGCAATTTTTTTTTTTTACCATCATAGAGTTGTTTTTTATTTTGTAACCTTATGTAACCAAATGTCCATCTATTTTATTAGATTTTTCAAGTAATATAAATAAAAAAATTTGTGCAAAGCATAAGAAAAAGCATACATGCTTTATAAATATCATAAAATATCCATCCATCCATCCATTCATTTTCTATACTCCCTTTTCCCTTAGAGGGGTCGGGAGGTGCTGGTGCCTCTCCAGCTAACGTTCCGGGCGAGAGGCGGGGTCACCCTGGACAGGTCGCCAGTCTGTCGCAGGGCAACACAGAGACACACAGGACAAACAACCATGCACACACACACACTCACACCTAGGGACAATTTGGAGAAGCCAATTAACCTGACAGTCATGTTTTTGGACTGTGGGAGGAAGCTGGAGTACCTGGAAAGAACCCACGCATGCACAGGGAGAACATGCAAACTCCATGCAGAAAGACCGGGCCGGGAATCGAACCCAGAACCTTCTTGCTGCAAGGCAACAGTTCTACCAACTCTGCCACTGTGCAGCTTATATCATAAAATATATATTTCCAAATATATTGCAGAATATTTCAAAATGAAGTAAAACATTTTGTGTATATTTTTCAGCTTTCTTCACTGACATAAACTTAAATAAAGTTACCATCAGCACTTGCTCAATTCCAAAACAGATTCCACCTTTGTGTAATTGACTTGCAGTATAAATTTCTTTGTTCTGTGAAGCCATTAGTGGTTTGTTGGAGAATATTAGAGAACAAACAGCATCATGAAGTCCAAGAACCACAGCAGACAGGTTAGGGAGATCATTGTGGAGGAGTTTAAAGCAGGTCTGGGCTGTAAGACATTGTCCTAAGCTTTTAACTTCTCACACAGCTCTGTTCAACCTATTGTCTGAAACTAGAAAGAGGATGGCACAACTGCACACATACCAAAGTCTGCATGGCCATCTATAATAACTGACAGCCGGAATAAGAGCAAAAATGAAAGCAACAGCCAAAAAGCCAACTGTAACCGAATGAGCTGTAGAGATCTACAATCTGTTGACAGGGCAACTATTTGTCATGTACTTAGCAAATCTGACCTTGGAGAGTAGCCTAAAACCCATTTCTGAAAGATAATGATGTACCCAGCGTGACACATGGTGGTGGCAGCATTATATTGTGGAGATGTTTTTCTTCAACAGGGATAGGGAAGTTAGTCAGAGTAGATAGAATAGAATAGAGTGTGAGGTGAAGCTTTACATTCCAGCAGGACAATGACCCTAAACATACAGTAAATGCTACAATTAAATGGTCTCCACCAAAGCATATACATTTGTTAAAATGACCTTTACAAAATCCAGACCTAAGTCACCTTGTGAATCTATAGCAAGACTTTAAAAGAATAGGTGGAAATTTCAGTCTCTTTATGTTTTACTCCATGTTTTAATGGAGTACAATATGAAAAAGTTCATATGTGCTCTGCACTCTGTCTTTTGACTAAAATTTAATTATGCAAATTTAACATGTAGCCACAAAATCCATGTAAGGCTGCAAAGACTTCAATTGAAAATGCAAAACAAAAATAAAAATAAGTTTTGGTGAATGTTAGAGACGCTGTATGTTGACTGCGACACACATGTCAAGCTGTGTGGGTTTTCTTGCATGAAGCCACAGAACAATGGAGTGAACTGGGGCGGTGCTGCTGACTGGCTGTCTCAAACAGCTGGAGAAATGAGGAGGGGGTTAAGGCTGAGTGATGAGGAGGGGGAGAAGAGAGGCAGTATAAAGAGAAAAAAATCCCTGAGGCAAATAGATGTGTTCCACATTAATGCTAAGAACTGAAAATTCCTACAACTGTACAGTAGTTGTCTGGGTGAAGGTGAAGTGCATGTAAATAATACATGCTGACTTTCTCTCCTAAGACATCCAAGCTACCTGTCTCCTAAAAATAACAAGACTCCTGAATATAAACATATGTTATGTTAAATGCCATACTTTCCTCCTTCTCAGTCTATTTTAACCCATTTTTAAAATGTAAAAATAAGAAGTAAGAAAAAAAATCTAAAGTACAACAATTACATGATATTCCAGCAGTGGTCAGGCTTTAAAAACCAAACCTACAAAAAAAACAACAACAACAAATAAACAAAAACAAAAAAGACAAAACAAAAAACACAGACAAGACAGAAGAACTAAAATATGGATGGGTAAATTTAACCTTATTATAAGCTGCATCAAAACCTGTTCTGCCGCTCATGTTGTTAAGTCTTTTCTATCTGGGTTTATGTTATAATTTCAGCTCTTTTATTCCACAGCCAATTCCTGACATCAGACATGGCACCAGACAGCCAGATGAACTCTGAGATCTGCATGCTACGTTCTTCCATTTTCGTATGAAACACTCTTCATTCCATTTTTATGATTATAATCGCCGTAAATACAGCTAACATGCAACGCTTGTATTGTGCCATCATGTTATGAATATAAGCAACGGTTGATTTTTGACTGTTATTTGGCTAATTTCTCTTACAAAGCGCGCGGGTATTATCCGTTATGTGGGGGCTAAAGCAGGGCGCAATTTTTTTAAAAAGCAGACATTTTTTCTCGTTCATTAATTGGTACAGACCACAACAACCAGCTAAGCGTATAGCTAACTAGATAGCTACAGCGCTCCGACTGTTAGTCACAGCAGACAGTGTTAGACTAAGACACGTCTTGTGTTGTCTCGGTAGTCAACACAACACCGTAACATCAACACACACAGCCCTAATTTAACTTTAAATCAAATGTTACCTTTTCTTCGTCGACGCGGACGCCTACAGGGCCATCCCCTGAGACGAGTTCTTTGTTTATGATGCTCGGTGGCTTGTTTTCATCAATTCGCCTCGTCTCTCTCCTCCTGGAGTCGTGCCGCCCCGGCTGACAGAACCACGGCTTGAGTCGACAAGGTCCCGCCCCTAGCAACCAATCAAATTCCAAGAAGATAGAGACTGAGACGAGATTCGATTCCCATTGGCCAATAGCCGTGCCTGTCAAGGTGTCACTAGGGGCGCAGCTCGGTCCAAGGGCAGGACACCTGCTGAGAAAGGATGCTGAGCGCCGCAGGTGCAGCCACATGAAGTGATGAAAGAGCTGTAGGTGATATTTAATAAAGCTCACACAGACACAATCCCAACTAGGATAACTACAATAGTAGTAGCTTGTTCTGAACTTGGCATTTTGGGGCTTTTTAAAAATTGAGATGAAGTAACATAAGCCTAACAAATGTTTTTACTTCTAAATGCCAGGCCTGTATTTTCGCTCTTCCCTCTACAGTCTGATCTTTTCTGTTAACTGTTCATTTAATTTCGTGCTCGACCTGATAATTAATTCCTACGATTACTCCATGTAAAAACCCATACATTTGTTATTTGTTATTTGTATTACTATTTATCTTTTTGTTTAGATTTTTTTTTATCTGTTCATCTTTTTATTGGCAATTTCCTTTTTATTTTAGGTCATGTGTATGTTTCACTAATTTATGAGAAAATAATGCAATCAATCAGGTGAATGAGATAGTTGCAGGATATGTCCAAAGAGAAAAGAAGGTAAATTTATAAACCTGATTCTCCTTCTTAGGATGCACATTTGAATTTGTCTTTGCTTTCACATCCTAGCACTCCCATGCACATACATACAATATATCAATGTGTTTACATAAAGCCACTGATTTTTGATGCTTGCTTTCCATTGTAGTTTTGTATTAACTTTATTTTTCATCTTAATAAATGTTCCTTTTTTGCTTTTTTAACCATTGCATTGTTTCCTTTTCTTGTTATGATCTTTAGTCAGTCTTAACACCATCTTCAGAAACATCTGTACATTGGCCTGCATTGTTGAATCTGGAATTTCTGTTTTTCTTCTAAAAACAAACACTGAATTTTACATAAAGCCTGAAAAATTACTGATTAGGATCATATGTGGTACAAAGAAGACTAGCTTTTCTGAAGACAAATGCTGAAATGAAAAGCAGAACTTAAGACTTTTTTAATGTGATTAAAAAAAAGCTAGTATATAAACATTATAATCTTTTTCTCAGTTTTGTGTTGTTAATCATTGTGTATGCAGTAGACTCTTTCAAAATCAGATCCCTGATTTTCAAGTCACGAGCAACTTTTGAAAGGGTATTATTCATACAAAATTGTAAAATAACAGGATTGTTCTTTTCCAAAACTTTATTCAAAATGTAGAGCAAACAATGACCATAAAATTCAATAACCTGACTCAAAAAACACTTTACATATGGTACATAACATACTTTTGTAACAAATTATAATAAAAAATGTACAAATGAACATGACCTCAAGTGACACTTTTTATTTAATCAGATTTGCATCTATTGGTTCCACAGCAGATATTTACAAAATGTATTCATGCTATAAACAATCCTTTTCATTCATCTGCTTAATTTTCCTTTACTAACAAGCTTCTAATATACCATTTAAAATGATATTTCACGATTGTCACCATCAGTGCACCTGCTAAAAAGCATTTAATGCATTGGTATGAAAAAACTGAAAACTATTAAATTTAAAGCAAATTTGAAACCATCTAAAAAACGCATTAAGGCCTTTTTATGTCAATAAGTGCAATAAAAAAGACAAAAATTAAAGTTGATACAAAAACATTGATCCAGTTCAAGTTGTTCGCATAACACATAAAGGAGGTATGGATGAATAAAACTTGTGCAGCTGTTGTGTAAAATTGGTGAAAAACATGGGGAATTTAGCACTAGAATTAAACTGGTGAACAGAAATAAAAGAGCCACAGCTTCTTACAACGCTAAACAAATACTAATTCGCCTTCTGTCTTCTGTTTTTATTTTCATTTTAATAATATAATAGAAAACATAATCTCAGTAATTCAATTAGAAAATGAAACTTAAATCCATCTTTGAAAGAAGGAAATTTATATCCACCATCTAAAGAAGGAACTATTTTATTTTTAAGTTTGATTATTACAGTTTTCAGTACCTAAAAATCCAAAACCTGAATTGCTGGAAAAACAAAACAAAACAATTATTTAAGACCATTTAAAAAAAGATTTGTCATACAGAGGCGTACATTATGGACTAAACGATTATGGGGAAGATTGCTGACTTGACAGACATTAAGACCCTCCACAAGGTATATAGAAATAAAAATATAATTGACAAAAAAGCAGGCTGTTTATAGTTCTGTTACCAAAGCACATTAATGGAGTTGAATGGAAAAAAGATTAATAAAAACAGGGATAACCTAAGTCGTAATATGATTGGTAATCAAAAGCTCATTCGGAAGGGGAGGAGTGAAACTTTAATTACTGCTTCAAGAGCCGCAACACACTGAATTATCCAGGACACAGTGTATACCTTGCTTTACATGCCAGCAAATTGCCCTGACCCAAACCCTATAGAGAATCAATAAAAGGAATGCAGATGAGCTGAAGGCAATTAAAACACCATTAGCTTTGTTAACGCCTCAGTCAGAGATGCAGAAATTTGTGCAAAAGGACCTCCAACTAAGTATAAAGTGCATATAACATATACTAAATTCACATTCTTCAAATTCGAATTCTGCAAACTTTAACATTTTTGAAGAAACTGCATTTGGGATTTTTTAGTTATGATCATGAAAGTTATAATCATCAGTTATTTAAAAAATATAGTATACAGTTATAGACAGTATAGAATATACAGTCTGTCTGTAATAAATATATGTGAAGCATGAGTTTTAATTTGTAAATTGAATTAATGAAACTAACTTATCTGGTATTCTAATTTATTTATATACAACTTTATTTAGTAACGCTGAAAAGCCCTCAAGGACAGGAGGAAAAGGAATTACAGAAGAAATGGGTTAAAATAGAAAGGCTAAATCTCCCAGATTCAAAAATGACCCCAAATGTTTTTTGTTTTTTTTGGCATTTTCAAACATGCATTAACGTTGCACATGGTAAATGACTACATAATGCAAAAGTTGATTTGTAATTTTATAATCAAAAAACGTTTGAGTGCTACATCTTAAAAAAGCAAAGGTCTTTATCCGTTTGTCCATTTCTGATTGAACTCAGTTCAGCTCCCAGATAATTGTTTAACAGTTGGTCAGTCTCTTCATGGATAACAGTGTATGTGACTGAGATAAAAGCACATCTCCCATAAATTCAATCAGATGACACTGAAGTATCAACAGGTGTCATGAGTGTTGGATGTAATCTACGTGTTAGACCTTTTCATGGAAAGTATGGTGGAAGCTGCAGCTTAAACAACACAGAAACTCCTCCAAGATGCAACATTGGTGGTGTAAGCCTTGGCTCCTCATGCCCATGCTAAGGAGTCTCTGAGTAAGACATTTATAACAGTAAGCAGAAGGTGCTGCCTTTGTGCACAATTGACAAAAAACACAAGACATTAAAAAATGTCAGAGCATGATGAATCAGCACAGTGATAGTAACATTTTTTCCTCCTGGGAGTGTTAAAAACAGTGCTGCTGTCATGTAAGAGCTTAAAAATGTGGCAATAAAATTGGCCTATGACCCGTAGTTTATAAAAATGGCACAGTTTCAAAAAATGTCCTCTCAGGCATAGCGAGGGTCTGCTTCGACCAGCGACAGCTGCTGGAGGTAGGCAGGCGGTTGGTAGCACTGTGGCCGCGCCGTCTCCACAAAGATGGTGGAGGAAGTGAGGCTTTTGCGGTCTTTCTTCAACGTGTGTCTTCTCTGCCAGCGACAGAGCAAGAGCTCCACCTGCTCTCTGAAGAAGCTGGTTGTCAGAGTGTACAGGATGGGGTTCAAGGCACTATTGATAGGAAGGATGAAAATGACAACCCAGCTGGAGATCGTGTCTGAAAGAGCAAAAAGAAACAGCTATTTTAAGTCGTGGCAGGTATGTTTGCATAGCAAGATGCACAATGAAAATGGTATTCAAGTTCAGGTTTATGTCTGACAACCAACTGCGGAATCTATTTATACCCCAGACCAATAGCAGGATTTTAAAATCTAGTACCAAGATTCTTTGCAAGAATGCAAAATTCTTTGCATTCTTTGTGCAAAGAATTTTTGCACAAAGAATTTGCACAAAATTTTATTTATGTCTAATCATTTTTATTGGCTTTGTGTGAAGTATTGTTTTTTTCCTTGTTGTATTGCAGCCTTGTTTCCTCTTCTAAGACAAATTTCTCCCTATTATGAAATTATCAATTTCCAGGTGTTGGACTCAGGCGACAGTTTTGCATGACGTGCAGAGGCCTGTAAAATCAAGACAGAGTTTTTTTGATACATGACTATTAAAATGTCTTTCAAAGTAGACCTGTAGTAGAAACAAGACTTGAAAGCATGAACATTGAATTAATGTGTTGATAAAATTCCTCTTCAATGTTTTCTCTGAATATGCTATGGTACATATGGGCCTATAGTTCCTCATCATTGAGGCGTCCCCATAAGTCTTTTATTAAAGAAGTCTGGACATACCAGTTTTCAATACATGTAGAAAATGTGTCCTTTTTTTCAGGTACAAAAAAGCTTAAAATGTTTTGAAGGAGTATGTAGGCACAATGTAAAGGCAGCAGGTCAAAAGTTTCAGGTTGCAATTAGTTCCTGTCAGACATACAATATCAAAAGGTTTAAAATCTAGATATTGTATATGAATGGATTTAAGAACAGAGCAAAATTTTTCTTAAAACTTTGAAACTAAAAGATACACATTTTTAATTGAAAAATTTGCAGCAAAAGCAGCTTATCCTGACCTCATTAAATGCAATTTTATTCAGGGGCGAATGAAAAATTCAAACTACATTTTCGGGGGCAAACCTCAGACTTTTTATGCATAACAGAACTGTAACATTTCCCTTCCAAGATGACACTGCTGTGTGTGGTTTGAATTTTATTATAACGCATAAGCTTTGCTTTATGCACAGCTTTAAGCTGTAAACTGAAGATGCATGTCCTAGTTATTATAAATATTATAAACTAATTTACTTTTTTTTTAATCATCACACTTTGATTGTATTGTTCTTCACCAGAAGATCCAGCAGAAAAAAAGAGGAAAGATCCAACTCACTTTTAACAATGTAGGTAAATAGTATAACAGCACAGATGAAGTCTTAATTTAGATGAGTGAGGATTTTATCAGACTTAACCAAAAATCAGGATTTTATTAAGGTTAAACTCCATCCTTGTAAAAGCTTAAAAGGACCAAAATCATAAACTCATTCTTATTATTTACCTCTCAAATTTCGTTCACATTAAAGCTAAAAAAACTGCAGTTTGTGTCCAAAAAGACAGATCTTAATAAACTGACAACATCCAAGTTTCCTGTGCTAGGAAATGACAATCAATATTCTAGTTGATAGATGATTTCAGACAAAAAAAAAGCCAAATGATGTTTATGGTTGAGCTGTATGGAGCTAAAAGAGTCCATAAAGTTTTCTCAAGAGAAAAATAAACTGAAACTGAAAATATAACATGAATAAATTAATTTTACTTGGGCATGAACTTCATTAAGACTTCAAAATTTCCAGTGGTTATGATTTGTACAATTGTTTAGGGAATATTATCATAATGGAATGATTTTAAAGTTTCTGAAAAGTTGCTCTTTTCACTTATCACCTGGTATCTCCACTTCCAGCAGCGAGAGAATCTTCACTAAAAATATGGGGATCCAGCAGAGGGCGTCTGAAAACACTATAAAGAAAAATCTGTTGGCGACTGCCACGTCTCTGTGCAGTCTGCTCCGCAGGTCAGTCGCATTGATTCCAGTTTTGTAGATGGAATAGAACATGCTGGAGTAGGAGAAGACGATTACAAGGAACGCCACCAGATTTAGACCTAAAACAATGAAAAGACTGTTCACACATGTGTCCAGACAAAGAAAAAGCATAAAGAACTTTCAGTTTAGAAAAATAGCAACAGCTTTTGCATTGACAAGCATAAAACAAAAATGACTGGTTGTGCAAATAAAGCAGTATTAAGCCTCGTCTTGTGTTTATTTATACAAGAAGAAAGATGAAAATTGTGGTTGAATTTCCTCAAGTTTTTTTCTAACAAAGGTTTCTCAAACTTGCTGCAGCATGCATCATACCCAAGTCTCCATAAAATCATTGTAACACAATATCACTATGGCAAAATATCAGCAAATAATCAATGGCATCCACATTTGGGTGCAAACAGCACAACTAAATAATACAGAAGATGAAATATTGCAGCACCAAGGCATAAAACGCACATTTAATTTGTTGGAATTTTTCAACATGTTTCTGTGAGCTTAACAAATATTGAAACTATCTAAATTAAATAATTCAGTAAAAATAATATAGCTGTTAGATAAGACAAGGGTTCAAGTAAGAGGTGAATTGAATTACTGAGTTAATTTAATCTAATTTTAAAATTGAAAACAAACCACCATGAAATAACATCAAATATGTCATGAATACATCAAACAAAAAAGTTTCAGGTGACAAATGTGAGGGAGACATTTCAGTCACAGTGCAGGCTGACCCAATGCATCCATTCAGTCTCCTTGAACTAATTCATATTTTGTCATATTTCAATCACAAACTTGAAGTGTTTCTTTGGGATTTCAAGTGATAGATCAGCACAATGTAAAATATATTGCAATTGTAATCAGGAAGGAAGGTGATGCATGGTTTTCAAAGATTCTCATTCCGATTGAGGACTGGACGTTGACTGGGCCATTCAAAGACATGCACACATGGTTTGATAAACTTTGCAACCTGACAGTCCTGCAACTTTTAGAAGCTTCCTTAACAAAACTGAATCAAATGTTACCTCTCCACCAGGTCTTTCCATAACTGAATGACCAATAAAGTGATTTGGTTCAGGTTTTCATCAATATTTTTCTAATAAACCTTGAAGGGTTTCACAGAACAATTAAAATTATATTAAAAATGTATTAATGAGTAGTTGGACTAGATTTACAAATTTACAAATTTTTAAACCCCTAAAATTTTATTTAGGGGTATATAGGAAAAGGGGAATTGTTGACTTTTACAAAGTACAGTACAGTAAATCTGTACTTTATAAAAATTGAATGGTAAAATGTGGAAAAAAAAAATTCCAATAAATTTAAAACATTAGATCATTAAAAGCAAAGCCCCAGTAACTGAAATGTTGGCAAACCTTACCACAGGATATAAAAATAATTCTGTGACGTTCATACTGAAGCCCACAAAGAACACTGAGTAATAACTGGCAGGCTGACAATCTATTGTTCATAAATCCTCTATGTTTATTGATGGAAAATGTTTTGTTAGTTTGCCAGAGCTTCGTAAATCTGAGAGTAACACCTCAGATTACTCGTAAATTTTCTATGATAAATAATTTATCTTTCTTTTGGATTATGATTACACACAAATCCTCAGACAGAATTTTTAATTACCGTAAATGCAAATTAATTAAATACAAATCAACATTCTCATAAACGGAGAAAGCAAATATTACTAGTTTTGTAGAAAGGAAAATTAAATGTTTTCCTTAATTTACCTAGAAATATCCCAGTTGAATATCCTTTGCTTGTAGGTTTCTCTTGCCTATCGGAGTGTAGAGGAAAGCAGACTCCGTTACGTCCGTAGTAGTTCCCAAAGATCTCTTCGTTCATAAGGGGCACAGCAGCAATGATGAAGCCCATCAGCCAGATGGACGACAGGATCACCTTGCACAGCAACAACAAATATGCCGTTAAGATTTCAGATGCAACGCAATTCAAAGTTCAAAGTGAATAATAATTTTTTACATTAGTGACTCACCTCATATTCACATTCATACCGACATTTAATAAAATTAGCAGACTCTATACTTCAGATCTGACTAGTTTCTACCTGTTGAATGACATTTCAAGGTTCATTTTTTGTCTACAGAGAGGAAACAAAACAGAAAAATCTTCTTTGCCCTAAAAAATGTCAATTTCTTGAAGTACTACCTGGATATGTCAGTTGACATATCTAAAACAGGCAATGCAATTTGCTTTTGAATTACTGGTGGAGCTGAATCTGTCCCCATTGTAACTTGTGTGACATTTTGAGTGTTTATTTTGCACACAAAAAATGAGACAGGCAGAGACATCTGCAAAATTCAGTATTCGTAAGAAACAATGCCTTGTAGGAGATTTGAAGATGCTTTTATTTACTGTATGTACAACCAATTACATTAATGTCTGACTATTTCTGACATGATTTTTGATGTTTCCACTTGCATTATGAAAAGATTAAAGTTTATCATCATTTTAATCTTTAATTCGCTCCACAGATTCTCTGCTGTGTTCTGGCTAGGCCTCTCCAAAACATCATTGTTACAATATGAAGAAATATAAAAAATAATGCTACGAATCTAAAAAGTAAAATATTTTGGAGTTTACACTACATTGCACATCCTGTTGTTTTTATGTTCTTTTGATGATGTCAGCCGTAGACTACAAGGTTTTCAACTGATCTTGGACCTGACCAGTTGGATTTGATTTCTTGACTTTTTGTCTTCAGACAGATTTAAAAGAGGAATGATCTTTTTATGAAATTTAAAGTGACACCTAAAAGTTTAGAAACTGTTTGACTCTCAGATGTCAAGAGGAAGGTTATTCAGTATGATTATATGGTCTTATTCACACTTTTATGACCCATTTAATTCTAAGTGGGAGGAATGAAATGGGAAAATGGGAGAAGGAAAAAAACAAGTTCTAAGATTAAGAACCAGCAGTAAATCTGCCAGCATTGACATCAAAATCCATTCAGGACAAGAAGAGAATGCCTATTCAGGTCGTTTTTGTTCCTCAAAGAACTGGCATATTTGCAGTTCCCTTAAAGCTGTCTCTTTTTCTTCTGACACATATCTGGAGAAAGAGAACAGTACTGCTCCTGTCAGCCATGAAGGTCACTTTAAGATAGTATGGTGGTAGTAATCTCTGTTGCTCCAGGGTTTGGGTCTCTGAATGGTCTTTCCTTTGGTTTCAGAACCTGCATTCATATTTGAGTGAATGTATGCTCAAAAAGATCCCACCTCAAACAGTTTTTGAGCCTATCTCCAATGTTTTCATATTCTGGGATGCTTAAAAGAAGTTATTTTGTTTTAAGTGTTAATTTAGAAATAATAACTATAAAGTGGTTGTGCTTCTGTTGGAGGATGATTCACAGACTTCCATCAGAGTGTCTTTTAAGGTGAAATTTGCTGCTGAGCACACAAGTTTGAGACTAACTCTGCATAATTGACTACAGTACAAGAAAGTGTAATGCACTACTGTGAACTAAGTAACCCTAAGTGGGAGTGAGGTTTTTAGGTCAAAATGGGTAATGTGATTAATCTACATTATGTAATATTAACATGTTAAGCTTTTTAGATTAATCACATGTGCTTCATAGATGCATATGTTATTATTATTATTATGAAGCTAAAATACTTGATTACAAAGAGGTTTTGATCAGGTGCATCAGGATGAGAAGTGGGCACATGAACTAATGAATTAGTCACACCTGGTGAAGGCTTAGCAACATTATGTACTCAAAGAATGAAGTCAGCTGACTACTTAAGGTCACTGAGTGAACTTATTCTTCTGAGTGAATTTGTTCTTCTCTAATTCCAGGAAAACAAAGCCAGTATTCATCTAGCTCAAATTGTACAAGAGTGCTTCAAGGAGCATGAGACATTGTTTTTATTCCTGGATTGGCCAGCCCACAATCCAGAATTTAACCTCGTTGAGCATCTTTGAAATGTGCTAAAGAGAAATTTTGGCAGTGAATCAACTTGAAATATTAGAATTTGTGACTAGTTTTTTACGGAGCCCCTAAGGGGACATGGAGAAAAAAAAAAAGGAAAGAAATCCCGACTTATTATCTCGAGATCCCGAGTTATTATCTCGAGATCCCGACATTTTATCTCGAGATCCCGAGATCCCGAGATCCCGACTTAGTTTCTCGAGATCCCGCGAAAAAAAAAAAAAAAAAGTCGGGATCTCGAGATAATAAGTTGGGATTTCTTTCCTTTTTTTTTTTTCTCCATGTTCCCTTAGGGGCTCCGTAGGTTTTGGATTTTAAACTTATTAAAAAAATAGTGACACAGACATGGAGCTCTGATAGTCAAACAAAAATATAGAAAGATTTTATGTTTTTCTTTGCTCTCAAGCAACAACTGCTAATTTTTAATGGGGCAATATTGTGTGTTTTTCAGGCATACAATGCCATTTTATACCACAATCGAGTAACTTTTGCCCTAACTGGTAATTTGAAATTTAACTCCTTAAAATTTGGCCTCTTTAAGAAGCTCTTCATGTCTCTGACCCTCCGTCTTCAGCACGTCATCACAACAATGCGTCTCCATTAAGCCTGTTATTACATTTTTACAGGTGGTGTAATGGGAAGTAGCTCTTAGGATAAACTCAGCATATGCAGTTCCACTTGGTGTTTGCAAATTGTTGCTGCTGCTAGTCTGTAGGAGCTGAGTGGGAGTCATGAGAGAGGGCTGCTACGTGAGGCAGAAACTCAGTTTGGAGAATGCAGTTCTGAGGAGGAGCTGCGTGGAAGAGGTGGTGCTCAGTAAGATTAGGCTTTTAGCACATCTGAATGGAGATTGAAGGACTGAAAGATTTCTCAAATATGCAAGAATGAATCAAAGCAACACTCCAAGTATGTTTCTGATGAGGGAACAACATTATAAAATGATGTAAAGCTCACAAAGGTTTATTTCACATAATAGTGTCCATTTAAACTATTCATGTTGTTTGAGAGGAACAGGTCAGTATTTCTGGGTTTTATACGGCTGCAAACTTATATTACACTTATTAACTCGGGTAAAATCAGAGCAGAATTGTAAACAGATTGATGACAGATTGTTAAAAGCCTTTTATGGGATTCGCTGTCAGCAATAAAACAGCTGTAGGCTTGGAAATCTAATTAAGTCTGCATATCTTTTAACAGGACCTCAGTGTCTCTTGTTACTTTCTGAACAAAGACAAGCAGCTGGGAACTATCCGTCTTTAAAACAGATGTCCTTTTCTTCTTCTCTTTGCTGACACCTCAGCTAATGTGCTTTCTCCTAGCCGGTCTCAGAGGACGTAACAATATTCAGTTTTGTGTATTTGAAAATGAAAAATCTTGTATTATTGTAATTTATATTTGCAGATTTCACACTGTCTGTGCTTTTATAATGTTCTCTACAAATGACTCAGATACAGGCAGTTTGTGCATTCAGTTCTGCCAAAAATTATTGCTTACGTGAACCAACTCATCTGTGTTTGGATTTACTGATATAATAAACATGCCCACATTATTTTATGCAGGATTTCCAAATGGATGAGTGACTGCACTGCACTGCGCAGTGCTAGATTGTTCACAACAAGGCAGCTGAATTTGAATTACAGAGAATCATTGCAGGATGCGCATAAAAACATACAAAAACATTCAAATTTGGATCAGAGAGAGATGAGATATCTCACCCCAGTCTGAAGTTTTCCTGGGCGCAAATTGCTGAAAGGGAACACAATAACCAGGAACTTCTCCAGAGTCAAGTATGTCAGGAGGAGAACAGATACCTGGGAGAAAATAATAATTATGAAAAATGGGAAAAAAACATTTAGAGCATAAATGCTTTCAATATTGCAAGGTCAGTTTTATAATTTATTTTCTATAACTGATAGCATATAAAACTTATCTTCATTTTCACTGTACAATAATACTATGATGGTTGATTAATCACCTGAATGGATATTAGTATGTGCAGCTGCCATGACCACTAGTGGATTGTCAATGCATGTCTACTTTACTTACACTCATGTTGGGTCAGATTTTAATTACTAATTCTAACTATTCTTATTATACTGGAGTTTTAAAAGCAACAATTAGATGAGATAATAGTTATTTGGTTGCTCTCTAAATTTACAATTATATTATATTAACCTTATTTCCATGTGGATAGTCACAGTGTAGTTCCAGTATTTTCAATTTCATGATTGGCTAGAGCCGTGAATTCACTTTCTCAATGTTCCTATGTTATTCATGAACATTGGATCGAGTTTCTTCTTATCTGATGGCGGCAATTTATGTGAAATAGATGAAACTGAAAACTTGTTCCACAGAAGCAAATAAATCAATTAAAATGAGCTCTACCAATTTTGCTGAGAAAAGGGGTCCAATACCCAAACAGAGTATTGCCTAAGCTTGTCAATACTTTCCCTGAAACTTCCCCAGGAACATTTAGAGCATCTAAATATGATTTTTGACTGTGTCTGGATTTGAGAATGTCCACAAAATATTCAAACTCAAACAGACATTTTTATATATTACATAAGTTGTTGATTAAAGTGTGTTGCAGCACCTCTGAGGAGAGCATGGCTAGAAAGCCAATGGTGCGACACTCCACGCTCTCCATCCACAGCAAGGCGTTTCGATTGTACTGTCCCCGGAACTTCACATCAAACACTCCAACGAAAAACAAGTACACCCCCATCAGGCAGTCTGCACCTAAATGATAGGACACACACATGTTTTCCCCAGGGTGGGTTTATGTCTATCTGCCAGCTATTTGTTGCTCCCAACAGAACAAAAAAAAGTGTCTCATTAAAATTCAGAAACCTAATATTACTACCAGTTGAGAGCAGTCAAGAGTAACAAGCTGGCAGGGGAAATCTGCATTACTTCAAACATACAGATGAAACAAGATATTTACATACATTATAAAAAAGTTGCTTAACTCTTTTTTTCTCTCTACTTAATATTAAATCAGAGTAAACTTTCATGTTTTATGCGAGTTGGAATTACAAAGCTTCCATTTACTCAAACCCAGGATAGGATTATAATAATACTATTATACAATTACTATACCTTTAATGAATCTAGAAAATCTCAGTTGATGATATCCAGGCATCGAAAGCCAAAAAAAAGAGTTGTGGACCTTCCTACAATTTTGGTTCATCCGTGTTCTTTCGTTCAGTTATGTGCAAGTTAAAGGGACATGAGAAAGAGATGGGTTCTGTGTTAAGGGTTGAAAGTATTTTGGTCCTAAAGAACACAGATGAACCCTAGAAGAGAGCTAAATAGGTTTCATTTTTTCTGGCTTTCAGCACCAGTTATAAAAAGGAAAGAAAATGGTATTTAATTGGTACAAGTCTTTGAAAAAGTGAATTCAAGATGAAATAAAGTGTGACTATTATTATTTTATTGCCAATTTTATCAAGTTTTATGTAAAGTTTTATTTCTTATTTTATCACATATATAGCTTTGATGTAAGTCAGCACTCTGGCCAGGTAAGGTTGTTGTAAATGTGCTATATGAATAAACATTCTTATCATTATGCACAGTGAAATTGCCTGAAAAGTCAGTGAAGCAACATAAAATGCATGCTCTCAGGGACAAAGACCTTAATTTTTGGTGGCATGTCTCGTGGTCCGATGAAACAAAAATTTAAGTGCTTGCACACAATGAATGCTGTTATATTCAGAGAAAAATGAGGAAGGCTTGCATGCTCAAGGACACAGATGGCTGGAGTATCGTGTTGTGTGGGTGTTTTGCTGCAGATGGGACTGGTACACCTCACAAAAGGACAAGAAAAAATAAAGCACTATCTCAAAACATCAGCTAAGAAGTTAAATCTAAGTCAGAAATGACATTGATTTCAATTGGACAATGACTCCAAGCACAATGCTAAATTATTTAGAAAGTTAAAGAGCAACAAAATCACTGCTTGAAGTTGGCATTAAATAGACCTTATCTGTGATCCATAGACAATTGGTGGGCAAAGTAAGGTAAGATTATTGATGCTAGTCATACAGTTTTAAAGGCAGTTCTTCCAAAAAGTAATAAACATCTGATAACAACAAAAAAATAATAATTTCTAAAACAAACTTATTATTCTGGGGTTAAGCAAATAGAATTCTCTTTTGGTAAACATAAGTGAGCTAAATCAGAAATTATTTACTATAATTATTTATCAATCAAAAGTTAAGATAAAACTTAGTACAATGTAAATACGTGGTTTGGCTTCAGCTGCGCTTATGCATGAAAGTAAATTGGTGTATAAGAAGCTGCAGGTAAAGCTGGGATTTATGAGCAAATATTTGAGGAACTAATAGGGGAAAAGATGAGCAAAGGGCGCAGACTCTGAGTGAATGGTAAAGTTATGCAACAGAACTTGGAACATGAAAACCAAAGAATAATGCTGAAAGACTTTAAAGGCAGTCAGAAGAATTTTAATGGACGTTAAAAACAACTCCCCACAAACATTCCCACACAGTTAATAATCTCCCATCTTAGAAGCACCTGTCAACTTTAAAAGGCGAACTCCCACTGATGTGTTTAATCATTTGTTAGAAGATGACTTTCTGCAGTGCTGAAATTGATTATGATGATGCAGCTGAAAAGTTTAAGTCATGCAGTGTATTTAATCCTAAAGTAAGTACTGACAATGAAAATCAAACAATTGGATGTCTTGTTGTAAAAATATGGGATGGCATAAATATTTGGCACTGGTCTTCAAATAAGTAAAAGTATTTTTTTTTTTTGGTTGTTTTTGTTTTAATATGTTATATTAACAATATTTCCAAACAACAAAGCAGACTGGCTTTCTTATACACAGAAAAATATTAATAAAAAACTAAAACAGCTTAACCAAACAAGAGAGATAACAGACTCCTTAAGGAAACAAGCACTTATATGCATTTTTTATAGTCAGTTTGTTTCTTTTCTTTTGTCTGAGACCCCTAAATAAAACCCTCTACACTCAATTGTCTTAATGAACAAATGAACCACTTGTGTGTTCTATAAATCACTATCCAGCTGTTCTGTAAATGCCTCAGAGGTTTGTTGGAGTATATTAGAGAACAAAGTGCAGCATGAAATGGGACAGCAGACAGGTCAGAGATAAAGTTGCAGCATTGCATGATGAAATGTTAGGTTCTAACCATCATCATGAAAACTGAACATGCCAAAGGAAGCACTATTTGTCCAAAACGTTGCTGTTCACCTAAACTGACTGGCTTGATGAGAAGAGCATTATTTAGAGAAGCATCTGAGGAGCTGCAGAGATCTGTAGCTCAGGTGGTTTCAGCTTTTACATTTGTTGCATAGTCCACAAACCTGGCATTTCAAGAAGACTGTCTTTTTCCTTACTAACCTTGTTTGCCACGCCATGTTGGAGACACAGATACTCTGGTCAGATGAGACGAAAACCAAACATAAAGGCCTTCAAATATACGAGGAGGTAAACTTATGTTGAATATTACTCTGTCAAAACACTTATGACAGGTGAAGTTCACCTTCAAGTACCACAGCTACAACAAAATGGTTTAGAATAAAACATATTAGCAAGACTTAACATTTGAAGTTCAAAGAAGGTAATAGTTGTGTCTCGGCGTGAACAATTTCCCAAAAACGAATAAACAAAAGTTATGCATGCTTGAAGTTGGCAGATCCATAACCCACAAAAGTGTGACTTAAATCAAAAAGTGTTTCCACACATTTTTTGTGTTTTTAAGATTCTTTTAATTTACAAAAAACTTTTAAAATTATGTATCACCTTCACAATTATGACATTTGGAAGGTCTTATAAGACTGCAGTGAGAATTTATAAAATGTTCCCTATAACATTGTCTTCCTTAGTCAGGATTCAGTCATAGTTTTACAATTAATAGGATCTTCCTATATAAAAAAAACATTTACCCATTAAATATCCCCAGTTATCAAGGATCCTTTTTTCCTCAAGCATCTTTATAGACAGGATCTCATTTCAACACAACTTCTTAACAATAAAAACAAACATATGAATAACAAAACAATAAAACTTGAACTCCTTCAAAGAACTGAGCAATAAATCAAATATGCTCATTGACATCATCACAATAAACATTCATGGGTTGTCATGGCTTTTTCGATAATTACCGATTGTTTAGTCTTATCCACATCTTCCAGAGTATTTTAATGTCGCTTATAAATTTGATTTATAGCCATTATAAAATATCTACATAAAAAAAAACAAAGATTAAAAAAGCAACAAGGGAGAGCTTCTGCCTGAATTGCTGCCACAGCTGCAAGTAAAGATAACTTAAAAATTTTGCTGGACTCCTACAATTCTCTCTTTAAATGTATTTACAATAGATGTTGTAATTACTCAAATTAATTTATGCACAATGTTATTTACATGCGATCAGTACCTGTCTCACATTTCAAACAGCTCATGCTCTTCTCCCTACCTCACAAATGATTTTGAATGAGCTCCTGTTCTTAGAGAAATAGGACTAATTGTCCTCCAGCTCTATTCCTATTATGTTTTTCTTCATAGGTTTGATTATTGCAGTGTCATACGCAGTAAAAAAACAAAATGAGGAAACAAAAATTAAATCTGCTTGGTGTCTCATTTCAGATGAGGCTTTACTGAATTATTATTTATGGACATAAAAGTATTTAATTCTCTTTTTATTTGAATATCCTCTTTCATTTGGCCCTCCTAACAGATAAATAATCCTCTGGAACAACTTTAATAACTTACCATTTTGATCTTTCTATTTTTTTGCAAAAATAAATGAGAAGCACTATAAATATAGATGTGAATTGCATTGGCTCAGCAATAAAGCCACATTACCATCACAATTTAAAAGTATAGTTAGTTTTTAAGCATAATCAAAGTAACTAAAAGCATAGGTGACAAGTGCTGTACTTTGTTCACTTAAAACTGTTTAGTTTTGGTTTTACACCTTTTTCAGATTAAATTTAATTGCTAATAGCTAAATCAGTTTGAAAATGTCAGTTGGATCTGTAAACACATATAACTGAAAAATTATATGCTCTTTCTGACACACCGCCTTCAGAAAGACATCACAACTTTGCTCCTCCATTAACCCTTTAACAACTTTTTTACCAGCTTCACTGAGAAGTTGCTGGTATAATGAACTCAGCAGATACAACTTCATAAATAATTGCACCGAAAAGGACTGATTCTGAATCATCAAGGTGAGCAAATAAGTCCTCAGCATGCCCACCAGTGCAGAGCTTGTTCACACTGGCAGCATGGTGGGAGAATATCTGCATGTAAAGAAGAGGAAGATTTTTGTGGAACAGCCTTTTCTTTGAAAACACTTCTGTCAAAGAAAAACTCAAATTCTGGAGGAAGTACAAGGATGGACCGCACATGGGTGGTGCAGCATTATTTTCTCTGATGACTCCTTCTTCAGATGTTTTGGGGCATCTTAAAAAACTTTTGTCCACAGAAGAAAAAGTAATGGTTATCATAAATCATGTGTTGTTAGTCATTCTGACACAAACCACATGTGGAGTTGCTTAAGAAAGACAAGAACACAGCCAAGAAATAAAGAAATGGGATTAATAGATATGAAGGTAACTTTTTCCAAAGAATTGAGGAATAATCCAGGATTCACATTTTCAAAAAATACCAGAGAAAGAACATAGCGATGAAAGCTTGGATGAGCAGCCACAAAAATCCCAAGGTAACAATCCTGTTGACAACTTGAGATCAATTTTTCAATTGGATATCGAGATGGCAAATAAATTGCAAACAATAAAACAAGAATGGACCGCCATCAATCAGGATTTGGTCCAGACGTGGAAATTTGCCAGATTTAACAGAAATATACTAAATATTCAATCATAGATATACGTCAAATTTAAAATAATTTTTAACTTTCTATACAAAAAAATCCACATATATGTTCAACATCACATGTTGAATGATTAAGAACATGTGAAGTCCCAAACATTTTAATGCAACAATGCTACATTCAATGCTACATTGAATTTCTCCACAAATTACATGTTGTACCTGGTGTCGATGTCAAATTCATGTTATAAATTTCTACTTTGCTTTTTGTTCATATCTGTCCACTCAAAGTGTTTTACAATTGATTCTCATTCAGAGTTGCTCTGAAAGATACTTACAGATTAATACATCGATATGAAGATTGCTGAATCTGGACATGAACTCATAAACAGTAGAGAACCAAACAACTACACTTCCTACTGTGACACACATAAAATACACTTCATGTATTTTTTCTTTAGTTTTGTGACATGCTTTTTTCTAATTATTGTTTGCAGGCATACCAGAGAAATGTGAAACATTCTGATAAACAAATTTGCAAAACCATAAGCCACAACAGTGTAATATACAGCATCACATTTAAAACAGTAAATCTCTTCCTTAAAACACCGTTCAATAATGTGCAGATACTTACAGCAGAGGACTTTGATGCAGGCAGCATGTAGATTGTTTTCTGCACGGATCAGTGATCTCATACCGATGACTAAGAGATTCCCAAAGCAGGTAATGAAAGCCATGACCCAAACAGACACCCGCAGCACCATGTTTGCCAGCAGGTCCTCAAATGAAGAGATGCCATCTGTGTTGGGCTTGCAGGATCTCACATGAGGAGCATAGGAGCAGTACTGGAATTTCTTAAAGTAGCTGAGATGGACAAAAACAAAAGTAAGTTATGGCAGTGGAAAAAAACCAGGAGACAGACATTGACTGCTATAAAAAATTACATGTGATGCTGCTTATTCAGTGGTGGCATTTTGTCAAGATCTTACTTACATGTGTGAAAGGTTCTTCATGGGAAGAAACATTTTAGTCTGAATATCTGGTATCTCGATGCCTTCAAGAGCCCTGAATAAAAACAGAAAATATTGCCACTGGTCAGAGAGCAGGAGGCATGTGGGTAGGGCAAGTGTGCACAGCAATAAAATCAGATTAAAAGATTTTTTTTTTGCAATGTGATAAATACTCAATATTTTTTTATTCTTTAAATAGTTGGTTGAAGGTTATAAAAAAGGATTTAAATTTAGTCAACAACAGGATATTAGCTTTGGAAGTATGTTGACAGAAAGCTCTATTTTCAAAGAAAGTATTGAAACTCAAATGTAAAAGTGTGTTTCACACTTACAGAGACTGAAGCTGTGTCAGGTGGTTGAAGTGACTCGGATGAATGTGGAGAAGAGGATTGTAGGATATATTTCTACAGAAAGAAACACTTCAGGATTACTTTTAAACTCAGTGTGGGTTCTCTTGAAATATCAGTAAATATTTTGCTAACAGACAATCTCCTACTTTTTTTCTTTTTTACGTCTGCCTCAAAATATTTAACAGGCACCAAAATTCCAAGATCTCCTCTTCACTGGACTTCATCTACAACTAAAATCTTTTAAAATGTTGTGCTTTTTAGTTTTGCTGTTATAGACTTTTGTTTCTGCAAAAGTATTTATTTCCCAGAATTTTTGAGGACCTTTACCTGCAATTAGAACTAGTGTTCTTCTGCTCAGAGATAATATTTCTTCAGTGGTGAATCACAATAAATCTTCCCATTATGAATTCAGCTGGGGACTTTTCTGTCATTTCATTTGTTTTGGATGATCACCGTATTACACATTTAGACAAAGTTTGGGATTCCACTGATAATGTCATCACACTTCAGTAACTTTATTTTTGTCACAGTTTTTTTTTTATTACTCAACGTTAGTCATAAAAGTAAAAGTAAAAGCAAAGAAGGGAGAGGCTGTATGATATTTATTTAGTTATGTGACAATTCCAGTGATGCATCACAGGATTGTGGGAGTTTAACTGAAGCAGAGAAGCAATGCGTGTATCTCTGCTCCGCCACAGTTTGCTGTGGTTCACAGTTAGAGGCCAGAATATGTAAGTATGAAAACTATTAAAACTTGGATATTTTTATAAATCAAACAAATCCCAGTGGACATGTCTGGGGAAAAGTGGATGTGTGATCACTGCGCAATATTGCTCAGTGTTCTGACAAACTTTTCCCATTCAGCAGAGAGATTTTGGTCATCTGACACTGCACTGTGGTTGGAAACAGACAACAGAACAACTGTTAACACTGGACCGGATTCAAGACAGAAACCATTAATTAATCCTTTGCCTTGTAGACAGAACAAGCCACAAAACCACATAAGAGACTGCATAACAATGTTTGGCCTAGAAACGTCTTTGTGCAGCTGATGCCAAACATGACTAAAAGCATGACAGTGTTTCTCCCTAAATAAAAAATATGTATTTCTGACAAGCTGTACTATGGGTTTCCAAGCCCAGTCATTGAGGCCTGATACCATGCAATGTGCAGCTGTATCCCTGCATGTCCTCCAGCTCTGCAGAGGCCTGGCAACAAGCCATTCATTTGACACAGGTGTGCTGGAAAAGGGATGCATTAAAAAGTTGCAGGATAATAGCTCTAGAGAAAGTTGGGCAATTGACAATTTGGACTGCAGTGACATTTTTGCATGAGGTTGACAAGACCAGTAACAGTTCTTAATGATCTTGTAAGAACCAGTAAGTACTGTTCTTAAGAACATGTTCATGTTTAATAGGACTGGGCTTGTTTTATTACTTTGGGAATTTAAAGCATCCTATTTCTCCTGAATTTGCTAATTAACTGGATAACCCTGGTGATTAAATCAGTCCATATGCACAACTGAAGTAAGAAATTGATTGTGTGTCTTAAATCTGAACAGGTAACATAACTTTTTTCTATTTGGACCTAGTCATTATATTGGTTGCCTGTGAAGTTGGAGTCACATTGAAAACACCTTACTGGTAGTTTTTAGAACTTTTAAATGAGGGAACCCAACCTTTATTCCTGACTTCATTAATCTTTCAGTTGCTGTCACAATTATTCCTATCTTGACATATGCGTTGTCATTTTAAATAATTCATTTTAGGAACTTCTAAACAGGAACAATTTATTTATTTATTTTTAATCCTTTCACTATTTGAAGTATCTGTGTTGCTTTTAAATACACCCTGGTTGCATGTTGGAAAGAAAGAAGTTATTTATGGTACACTAATGTTTCAGGACAAGGATTATTGGTTTAGCGGTATCCTCACTGTCTTGTTTTATCACTTCCTTTTCATATTAATAATCTCCTGAAGACCTAGAGATTAAAATTTGAAACTCTATCCACAATATAAGTGCCCCAAAGTGGTAAAATAATAATTTAATAATAAAATGTTGCTAAATATTTTAAGTGTATGAAGCACTTTGGGCAAACTTAGTTGTTTTTATGTAGTGCTATATAAATTGGGACTATATGATTTGCGTCCTGAATTCATAAAGTAGTAAAACTCTAAAGCAGAAGCCAGATGTGACTAAATATAGGATAAAAGACAGCAGTGACTCAGCCAATTGGAAAACATGCTGGATATGCAGCTGAGGTCATTTGTCTGCAGCCAATGTCTGGAGACTTTTGGTTTTTGATTTACTTTAAAATAACTTTAATTTCCACAATATTTTTATTATCTCAGTTTCTCTGTAAGGGATCATTTTAAAAATATAGAGAAATACAGAATGGTATTTCTTCTTTTAATTTTCTTCACTGATTCATCAGCAGTTTATACAAAAGACTTGTGAGAAATGTTTTCTTCAAAGTGAAGTGATCCAGTAACAAAAACACTAGTGCTCACTTTAATCAGGTTTTTCACGATCTAGGATTAAATGTTCTGCATGATGGCCTAAGCCTGGGATACACTAGAATAGAGATTATGAGAAGGCATGGAGTTCACACCATCAGAAGTTTTTGTCTCATGACTGAATGACTGGGATCACATACTTAACTGCAGATCACATACTTAACTGCAGCTGCTGAGGGATCAAATACTATGGGATTTATCAAACCAGCTAAATAAACCCAGCTGAGCGGAGCAAACTCTAGTCGAACCTCCTGCAGCAATTTGAAGGAACAACCATACCAGCAGGTGGCAGTAATAGAAGATATCCCTGCTTCCCTCCCTCCTACAATCAACGAGATGCAATCTAAAATGCTTACTAGTCCTTCTCCCACAAGTTAATGTCTTTAAGGATGGGTAAAAATGTTAGTTCTACCCCAGCAGATAACACTTTAATGTTTGGACGCAAAAAAGCTATGTTATAAAAAAATCACTTAATTCAAATTGGTTTCTTTAAAATTAGACTCCAACCAAACCACTGTCAAGAAGAATTGCTTTAATTTATTACCTTTAGGTTTCATTTATGATTGGAAATGTTGTTTTTTTTTTACTAATGTACTTTTCTTTCTCGTGGTTTTGTATTTGCATATTTTATTACCCTGTAGACTGCTGCATCTGATGGTGCAATGCACAGTTTTTAAATATGCCCTCTATTGTTTTGTATTAACAATAATAATTTTGCATGCTTAAAAAAATATCACACTACCCAAGTCTATTGAGTCAAAGAAAAAAAATTGAAACACTTTTTTATATTCTACGGAGTCCCTAAAGGGACATGGAGAAAAAAAAAGAAGAAGAAATCCCGACTTATTTTCTCGAGATCCTGACTTTTTTTTTTCTTTTCGCAGGATCTCGAGAAAAGTCGGAATCTCGAGAAAAAAAAGTCGGGATCTCAAGAAAAAAAGTTGGGTTTTCTTTTTTTTTTCTCCATGTCCCCTTAGGGGCTTTGTAGTATTTCATTATATTGTTCAGTTTTATTTTGACCCTATGTGTCAATATAATTTTATTGCTCTAAATAGTCATGTCATTATAGTTTAGTCACAATCCACAGGAGTTTGAGCTTTGGTTGTGTTTTTTGTTTGCTTTATTTATGTCCTTTGGGTCATGTCCTATTCAGCTTTCTGTTTTCAATATTATTACAATGGTATTGCCATACTTGTTCATTCCTTTGTGCTTAGTTTCTCCCTGATTGTTCTCATGTTCTGTTATCCGCATATTTTGGTTTATTCTCTTATTTTAGTTCAAGTCTTAGTTCAGCTTCCTCATTGTTAATTAGTCTCCAGACCTCAGTTTCCCTGCTTTCCTTCTCCCACAGCTGTTCCACATTTCTTCTGATTAGTTCATATTTAAATCCTGCCTCAGTACTTAAGCTCCTGGTTTTTCATTGTTCCCTCAATGGATTCTTCCCTTCTATTGCTCGTTTTAATGTCCATGCTGTTTATCCTGGCTACCTTGTACAACACCTTTAAATTTCCTTTTTTATTATAGCTTTCAACATGCCTTTCTCTAGTGACTGACTGCATTTTAGCCCTGCTCCAAACAAAGAAAATATTTCAAAACAAGAATATTTTACCACCAAAATAAAAAATGGATATAGCTAAATCCATTTTGTAGGACTTGCACATAACTGGAAGAATATTTTATATGTTCCATTCGCCAACCAAACACAAATCTGTTTAATCTGTTTACACTTATTATTTAATCTCCGTCTCAAATCTCTTCAAGTCCTAACAAGCTGATGAAACAGCCAGCAGCACAGAAGTTTTAACTAGAGGTGCAGTTAATGACGACTGCAAACCTGCAACACACACAATATCATTTGGTCAAGGTTCCTTCTCATTTAGTTATCCTCATATCTGGAACAGTTTGCCATTAACAGTAAAAATGAACAGATCTTAAACTTTTTAATTCCCAAGTGAAAAAAATGGCTGAAACAAAAAATACTGATATTAACCAACCTATTTATTGTGGAGCTTTAGTTTTCTCAAATATGCATTTTGTGCATTTCTTAGTAGTTACAGTAATTCAGCATATGTGTGTGTGTGCGTGTGTGATGGGACTCTTTCATTCTAATTTTGCTGTCTTAAAAAAGATCCAATCAAGGACTCGGTTTGTAAATTACTTGGTGGGTTCAAAATCTTAGCATAAAACAACGGTTTCTTTGTTTCTGTCATGTAACATTGTTTACTGTGCTGACCTTGATTAAATAAGCTTGAATTGAATTGAAATAATTACATTTGTATGTCACATGATTTTCTAACACATAACAGAAATCTTCTGTTTTCTTCTGTTTTGAACAGCTTGACCCTTCTCTCCAGCTGGGTCAAGCTCTCTGAATCCTACTTGCAAACTAGAGATCTTCATACTTTATTTACTCGTAATACTTTCAACTCCACCTTGTTTTGGCAGGGTTAAATATGCACAAAATAAAAGACAATGTTTGAATCTTGGTATAATTCGTTACTCACAGTTTCAGGAGGGACTTGGAAAGGTTCTTGAATGTGTTCTTTGGCAGCTCATTGATTCTATTACCAGAAAGATTTCTAAACAAGATTGGAGGACAGGAAAAGAAACATTATCATATTTCATATTTATGTAAGATTATCAGTTATAGCCCGCAAAAAGTACTCAAGTTTGAAAAAGTATTCACACTACTTATACTGTTAATATTTTGTCACATTACAAACACCTATTTAAATACGTTTCCCCTAAATATTCTATAAATGAAGAATAAAAAGTGTGGATTGGATTTGAATTCATCAAATCTGACTCAACAGTTTGCAAAACCATATTTCACTGGAATCATTTCTGAAAGTCCTTTTGGGTGTTTCTCTTCTAGTCTCTAAACTATCATTTCTTTCCATTTTTCGTACTAAAATGGCTCAAATTTAGCTACATTGAATGGAGAGTTTTGGAAATGGCTAATTGTCAAGATCTAAATTATTTAATGGGAGCCCTGGCTATTTGCTTAAGGTCGCAGTCCTGCTGGAGGCAGAATCTTGATGCCAGTCCAAAGTCTTTTACAGCTCTTAACATCACTGCTGTAGAAGCAACAATTTCAGAAGTATTTGCATAAGAAAGAAAAGAGCACTGTATTAGAGATATATGCCAGTGGATATGTTGTATAGCACAAACCTTAATGACACATCCAGGAATAATATGTTGCTTCAGGGTGAAATGCATTTCCTCTGCCAATGCTGAGTAATAGCAAGTTGATCGATAATAATGTTGCTATTTAGGTCTTGCCATGCACTCTTAGGGTGGGGACAATTTCTAAGTGATCCTCAGTCATTTTAGTTTGATGCCTTTGAATCTCTAATCCCACTGTCTAGCTCATTGTATGTTGCCATTATAGACAAAGACAAAAATCTCAGAAATAAAAGCATATCTTTAACTTTGCCATGCAGTTTTTATTTTTGACTTAAATAATTACAGTTCTTACATTTTGCTAAGTGAATTTGCAGGAAACGTAATATGGCCTATTGAAGATCTATTCCTTTATCTGTTGACAAACAGCACTGGTAAAGATCCAAAGCTGCTGAATATCTTCCACTAAAACAAAAATCTCAACCAAATGTGAATACCCACTAAGCAGAAGTTTCAGTCTTGACTGAAAACATTTTTAATCAAAGTGAGCGTGTGCTGATGTATCCAAATATGGGCAAAGAAAGAAAGACAAATGTATATACTCACAGTTCACCAAGTTTCCACAGAGACTGAAATGTGTCTTCAGGGACTCTTGTGATTCTGTTGTCCATCAGTAATCTGAACAAGACAGATTGGCAGTCAGAAAGCATGGAGAGTAGGACAATGTGCTGCGGTGGATCTCTGCTGTGAGGGTATGAAACCTAACCTACTATGAATCTGGGAAGATCTGTGAGACACCAGCAGCGTTCTGGCTCTAAAATCTGGTTCTAAAAACATTTCCAGTGTTCTTTCAATTCCTCTCCAAAAAATCTCCAGCTAAACTTCAATAGTTAAATATTGAACTATTGAAGTTCAATATAAGAACTTATAAGTAGAAGTTCTTATAATGTAAGAAAAACATGGACACACATCCATAACTATCAGAACAATAGACTGAATAAAGATTAAGGTTTAACTAAATTAATGTCAAATAGTGAGAGTATAAAATGGTTGTCTTTTTTTTTTTTTACAAATTACAGATTTTTTTTTATTACAGATTAGAGATATATGGAGCACTATAGTGCCTGTATACTTTTGTATGGAGGTACAAATGTATAAAACACTTTTGAACCTCCGGCAAAGACGGGCCTGGGCATTATTTAATTTTAAATGTTGGGAATAAGATTGAGAATACAAAAGTATCAGGCAAGCAGAATATGGCTAAGTTTGGTAAATATTTACTTTATTCCACTGAAAATGTAATATTTCAAATAATGCAGGACAAACAGTGCATTTATAGAACACAACTCCAGATGTCGCTGCAGCCAAGTCTGCACCAGCTGTCAATCAAAAGTTTCAACTAATCTTCTGCTTCATGCTGAGGACACAGCTGCAGTGGAAAGTTAATAATAGCAAGCAATAAGTGATCAGATTGTTCTCAAAACACTGGATAAATGCAATAAAAACATACCAGCCATATTGGAGAAATCATTTGATGTGTCTATCATATACTCACAGGACTTCAAGTTTGCTGCATGTTTTTAAGATGGAATAGTTGAGAGTCTGAATCTGGTTTCCCTCGAGATCTCTGAGAGAAGAGATAAAAGCAAGGCAAACAAAATTAACATTTTGGTGAAAGGGTTTAAAAATAACCACAAGGATTCAGGTGTGAACATGAAAAATTTGCAAAAGAAACTGAGATCTTAGAGGAATTAACATAAATATAGTTTTGAAAAATGTAAGGCATAACTTTAAGAAGCACTGTGAAATGTTAATTTATTAATCAATCAAGTATAATCACCAGTACCACAAATAGGCCATGTGGTAAAAATACATGTTTCCCCAATTGCATAATAATTAACGATTTCCAAGAGAAAACTTAACATTCCAGACAAGGAACATTTCATTCCAGGGCAGGAAAGATAGCACTGCTGTGACGGGATCTCCCTTGTTGAAAACTGTCAAATCTCCACACCTCTGTTTTAAACTTACTGCAGAGGTTTAAGACATTTATTTGGACATCTAAATACAATCCCATTACAATATTCCACCCTGGACATGACGAATGGATCAACGTGTTTTTGACTTCAGCTAAAGAAAGGAAGTTTCTTATTTTGATTCCGTTTCATAGATAAAGTAAATAATGTAACTTTAACTAATGTGCCTTTGAAAAATTGTTGCTTTGTAAATAAGGACGTGGTTGTGAGATCCACAAATGAATATTACTATCAATCCATCAGTAACGAATATATTTGTATTTTATAAAATCAATTTCAAGTAGCTTAAAGTCCAGCTTTGCAGTGGGAGCACCTTAAGCTGCAAAGTGTGGTGCAAACAAACCAAATTATTAGTGCAACAACTCAAATAGAACCAACAAACAAAACCCATCGCAGGATAATCACAAACCCATAATTAAAAGATTATTATGATCAGACCATCAAAGAGAGATGTTAAGAACGACACAGAAGGATTTCGTTTGAGCTGGTGTGAGCAGCCCCAAGTGTGGTAATCCATTTGATTTGATCATAATTAGACTGTGTGATTATGTTTTTAGAAATGTTAGATTCCAAAAGAGAATAAAAACAGTGTTTTTTTCTGTATTTTCCTGAAATAAACAGAAAAACACATTTAAACAACCTGAGTAAATTTGAATCCAGGACTGCAGACATTCAGACACAAAAGCTACAGAAAGCATGAGGTCATAGAGAATTTCAGTCTCATCTTGCGGATGATGTAGCCGGTCAAGCTGACCGGCCACAGCGACATAAGCTGAAGATGCCTGTCAGTCAGAAGCATCACTCTAACCTCTCCGCATCCCTTTTTAATCCATCTTTATGTTCACTCACATGCACTAAACACACATTCACATCGCCGTGTGGCGACAAGGCCATCCTGAGCTCCACTCCCGACGTTGATACCTTTGCCGCATGTCTTCTCCCCCTTCCTGTCATATTATTTTCAAATACAGGCCACTAGCGCCGCAAAAAATAAATAAATAAAAAAGCACATTCACTCTCCCTTTTTGGCACACAAACAACATCAATCAAATCTCTCACTACACACCTGCATGCACACAAGTACACTGTCAGAGCAGACTCACAGCCAGTCCAGGGCAGGCATGTGTTGACAGAAGCTGGGATGAGGAAGCTGCTGCAGTGAGGTGTGCACCATTGATCTGAGGAGAGACAAGGGACATTTTACAGCATAGAGATTAGACTTTACAGAGTGGGAGCTGCTGCTTTGATCACCGTGACATTCAACCGAGATAAGATTCTTGTCTTACACTGCTTAAACTCCAGCCTCTAGCAGCTCAAGGAGGGATGAGTCAGATTCTGGTCAAAAGAAATTAATTGCTGAAATTAACTATTGTGAATACTTTATGAAAACTTTTCTTTACTATTAAATGTTTAGGAATTTATTATTTATTATTATTATTATTATTTATTAATTTTATGTTTAGCAACCTGTGCAACAAAATTGCTTGAGGTCTTTCAGAGAAGTCCAGAGGTAACCTTCTTAATAAGCTTGTTTTCTTTGAGCCATTGGCTCTGATGTTGTGGCCCCAAGATGCCTGCAAAGCAAACCCTACTATCCAAAACAGACTTGAATAAAGCATGCATATCCTAAAGCAAACACTGTATGATGAGATCTTACTTTGTTATCTCTCATCAAAAACAAGATGTATGGGGTCTTGTGAAATGCATTTACACTCAATTCAATGTATTTTATCCAGATTTAATGTGAAAAGGTAACAAAGAAGTGCTTTATTGGTTAGTGGAAAAAAGATTTAAACTTTTTTCTAAATGATTTAGAGAATCTTTTCACCATCTTTGCATTTGTAAAGATTGAGCTACTATAAACCTATTAGCCGCTTCTCTGAATAATGCTCTCCTTGACCAGCCTGTCAGTTTAAATACACATTTTGCACTTTCTATTTTTGGACAAGAGACATTTTAACTTTGTCCATTATCCAAGGAGAGTGGGGTGTAAAATGTACCATTTTGAGTTTTACATTATGTCATAATGTTATTCCCTGATCCCAAACATACCTGGAGTGCTGCTTTGATACATTCATGCATGTCTGGGGAATCCTTAAATCTCCTGTGAAAACCATCCAGGGATAACTAAACGCCCATTTATCCACAGCTCCTCCCTGGAGGTGTAGAGCCAAGCTGAGCTTCTTCCTCATAAAGCACAAACTATTTGTCAGTCCAACACTCCTGAGATCAGGTGTTAAAGACAAAACAGAGGAGCACTGACACAGACCCGATTTCAAGGCGTCAAATTACAAAGTCAAGCTTCCTTTTTCTTTAAATTATGCTTAGTAGATATATATGTAGTATTTTTATAATACTTGATGGTAAAAGAATTACTTCCGAGGCCTCATCAGAACAGTTAGATTTATACTGTGTTTTAGTTATACAAGCTAAGACTTCATTTAGTAATTAAGCTATTTCTGAAGGTAACTGGTTGCATTTCATTTTATTTAGGGGTATCAGAGTACGGGACACTCATGCACACCAGATGTAAAGAAATTCTCAACATCTGAATTTTATGAGATATGTCACAAAGTAGACAAATGGAATCAATTCACTTCTTTTTACAGCTTGCTAAAGAATGAGGGCAAAAAAAAAAATAGTGGCACAAGTTGGACAGTAATTCAAGAATGTGTTTTCTATTAAAACTCCAAAAAAACAGCGCAGAAACATGAAAGTTAAATACTGAATGATTAAGAACAGTTTCTATAAGATCAATAGATCTGACTTGGGGCATTAAATGTTTTCTATATTTTGCATTCATGTTGCCAGTCTGACGATATTCCCAACACTGCAGCAACACTTTGAATATATTCAATCTATTGTGCCAGTGCTGTTGTTTCTGATCTACTTTGTGCAATGAATTCTAAGTGCCTCATCAAATGTAGCACTCTCATAAAAACTTTAAAACAACCGCCCACAGTTGCTTTACAAAGATACGTCTCTGTTTTGTTTGGCACTGTTTTCTGATTCTGTCTCTTCATAGTCAACAAGTTTATGACTTTCTCTTCACAGTCTTTGCCCTTGAGGGTTTATTTCTTTTCATTTCCAGCTGAAGTAGTCCAGGCTACAGACAGAACAAAAATGCTGTTACTCTGATTGTTAATAGACATGAGGTAAAGACTAAGTTCTTTTGATCCATGGACAAATGATACCTTTTACAAGATCACATGCAAAGCTTCAATAAATTATCTAATTAAACGTGTCCCAAAACTCCTTTGCTTCAGCTCTATAAAATAAAGAGATTTTCAGCCTGAATTTTGCATCGCATGATACGAACGTTTTGCTACGAAGCCCCTAAGGGGACATGGAGGCAAAAAAAAAAGAAAAAAGAAATCCCGTCGGGATCTCGACTTAGTTTCTTGGGATCTTGAGAAAATAAGTCGGAATCTCGCGAAAAAAAACTCGGCATCTTGGGATCTCCAGAAAGTTTCTCTGGATCTCAAGAAAGTAAGTCGGGATTTATTTTTATTTTTTTTTCCATGTCCCATAAGGGGCTCTCTGTATTTTACAGCTTAATACCTGTGGTTATTTATTTTTTATTTTTGCTTGTAACTGGGAATGAGTTTGTTAACTAACTTTTTTGATTTGAAGTTTGTTTAGAATGTTACCAAGACTACATATTTCTTACTAAACAATTTTATTGATCAGAAAAATCAAAGCATCAGGAATACAAGTTTGTTTCCTTTTTTCTAATTTAGCCATAAAAAATATAAAGACAATGTAAAACAAAAGTGTCAAAAATGACAAAAAGTTTAGGACTTATAGGACTTCTTCAGTTTGAATTATCAGTGCATTGTAGAAGAGGTTGCCATGTCTTCTTGAATTGTTTCAAATTGTTTACTAATGATAACCTCATTCTTTCCACTTGAGAGAGTTTTACCATTTTCTCCAGCCATAATTTAAAAAATGTAACTTCTGTTTTTTTCTATAATATCAAAACATAAGATAACAGTTATTATTGGCATTTATTAATCTCAGAGAAGTAATCAGAAACTCTGAGTAGAGTCAAAAGTGGGTCCAGTCTCAGCTCTGTATGGAAGATATCTGATAAAGTTTAAAATATGCAAGATCAAAATGGAGTCAATTTAGTACAAAAAGAGTAAGAATGAATACAGCATTAGTCACATAGTGGGGATGTATTGGGGAAAATATGCAACTTTACTTTAGAATAATGAAGTCTGAAAAATTTTAAATTGAATAAGGTGATGTCTAGAGTAAGCAAAGCACTTGTGTTCATTCTTCAAAGTGATATTCCAGAGTTCATTACTTATCTTCATTTTCAATTCCTGCTTCCAATCTGCCCTAAAGCCCTGCATGGAATAACAAATTACAAACCAGGGATATGACTTGTCCTTCATTGTACCACCTAAATTAAAAAGTTTGTGAAAGTCACTTGGTTTTATATTTTCTGAAATATGCATGTGTTTTTTTGACATGTACACTGATCTATATCTAAAATCTGTGTTTATGAAGAAAGTATTTGACCTGAAGTTGAGCAAAAGAGGTGAAGTTTTAACCCACTAACAGGTATCCAACCATCCTGATTCCCAAATTTATCAATTGTTTATAACCTAAATCAAATGTGGAGGGGACAAAAGATGGATTCAGATAAAATTTAGTTTTTTTTTAAATAAGGGATTCAAATATAATTGAGTTTTTATCTATTTTGGCGCTGCAGTTAATTGACTGAAAGGCTAAAATAAGTACAATACTGTATGTCATAATTTGTTTCTTCCATGCCCTCAGCTGGAGGCTAAAATTGTTAAAGTTATTCAAAATGTTAGATTGATTTGTCATAGTTAAGACAAATCAATCTAACAAGGAACAAAAATGTTCCTTGTTACAGTTCTGGAGGAAAGGAAGCAGCCCAAGCCAAAATGTTGTAATTTTCAATATATCATGTAAAATAATACCCTACATGACTTTTCCTTTCTCAAGCAAATCTAAAATGCCCTCCACAGTTATTGGCCATGCTGGTAAAAAAAAAAAAAAAAAAAAAGACTTTTGATTGTTATGGAGAAATGTCGGTTCCATTAATGTAAATCTTGGCTTAGGCAGAAGATTTATTTTACATCCTTCTCATCCTCTTCACTCTGCAAGGTGACAATATTAAATTAGGCGTTTCACCAGCCTTGGTTCTCACAGATAATTTAACATTTTGAGTTTTTTTTTCTTTGTTTGTAGATTTGGTAAGCTTGGACAAGTGTCTATTTTCTATCTTTCCGAGATCAACAAACATTTGTAAATCACAGAATGGTGTGTTTTTTTGTCTTCTACTTTAACGATTGGCCAAGAAAAAAAAACATGAAATATGCATTTATACACCAGCAATACAAAAGGTTACATTACAAATTAAAAGTTCCTATATACTCTCATCACTTTAGTAAATTTAGTAAAGTGTCACGGTAGAGTGAGTGCCATATACTGCTGAAGTTTATCGCTTCATTGAATTCTGCATTTTACTGCGATGATTTCAGTCACATTTAAATTGCATCTCAGAATACTACTTGTGGGTTTGAGAAATAAAGACATATTTCTAGTCCATCACTTTGAAGAGGCAAAGAGAAAACACTCATTGGAGTCAAGTGTCAAGCATGAGTTTTAGAAGGACAAGCTGAGATGTGCCTGAGCTCTAAACAGGCCTGAGGAAAGAAAACAAAAACAAGCCTCACCCAGACAGTCTGTGAACAAGTTTGAAGTAGACAGCAGCTTCAAGTAATTTTCCAAAGTCAGTCAAAGTCAGTTTGGTTTGTTTAGCACATTTAAAGGAAACTGATGTTGACAAAAATATTTTAAAGCAGGATAAGACATTTACATTCAGCGAAAGTAGTTGCAATTAAGTCTAAAACGCATAAAAAACAACACTGTCACTCTATAACATAAATTTTACACATAATTTATGTGTACATGGATGTAAAGTGTAATTAAAATTCTGCATATTTTTTAACAAAAATAAAAACCTGAACAGTGTTGCCTGTATTCGTATTTAGTTCCCTTCAGTCAACAGCAAAGCAACTTTTGCAAATCACCTTTTATAGCTATGCGTTTACCCACTTTTCAGCTCTATTGACAGAAATACCTTTTCACTGGTTCTTTGTTTATAGGCCTGAGTTATGACTGAAAAAGTCCAACATATGAAAACCCTTTGGTCTAAACATGCTGCTAATGTGTGTTGAGGATTGTTGTTCTCAACACAGTCTCAAGTATTTTCCAGGAAAAAAATCCTGGATTTTTTTTCCAGGACTGCCCTGTATTAAGCTCTACCCATTTTCCCATTACCTCTGACACAGTGCTGGGCATGAAGGACAACATAATTTAATGTTGGCGTCATCTGACATCTTGTTCTACATGTTTGTTATGTCCCTTAAGGTTTGTGGCAAACTGCAAGCTGGACTGTTATGACCAAGTCCAGGGATATGAATATCCGCAGCGTCTCTGTCTGAGTACTTCAGCCCTCTTGGGTGTTTTATGATTAATGGTCTCCTTGCCCAGGGAACCAGTTTAGACGTCCCAGTTGGCTTGCAGTTGTGCAAACCTTCCAATTGATTGAACAGAGCTCCATTATAGGATCAAAGTTTGGATGATGTTCTATAACTAAACCCTGTTATAAACTTTTCCCCAGCTGTATACCAAACTTGTCTGCTGTGGGTCTTGGACTTCATGATACAGTTTGTTCTTTAACGAACTTCAGAGGTTTTCACACAACATCTGCTTTTATACTGAAACCCAGCCACCCATTTCATTTATCCACTAATTAGGAACAAGCAGATGGTTGCACTGGATTTTATTGTGATTCATTTCTGAATAAACCCTTTAAAAAATTTTTTTATATATTTGTATTTGTAAGAAAAAAATTTTTTTTTTTTTTCCCCACTTCACAATTATCCATTAGTTTTGGTTATCACATAAAATCCATAAAATATTGTGACTTGATAAAAAGTTCAGAGGCTACAAAAACTTTTCAGCCAGCAACCACAAAAGCCTGATCTCCAAAGAAGACAGAAAAACATTATTATCCCGTCAAAATAATAACTTAATTCAGTCATTAGAACTGGTTGCGCCTGTGGGTTTACTTCTTTTGAAAGCCGCTATAAACTCACAATTGTATTATGTGCACCAGTTAGAAATAATCCAAGTAATATCAGTAATAAATAAAATGATAATGTCGAAAGACAAATAGATGCTAACAGACTGACATATTATCATATCATGTAAATCAGTTCAGTGCTATCAGATTTAAAGGTCTCCATCAGTCACTTCTCATTTTACTTTTCTCAGCCTCAGGCAATCAAGATATGCTGGCAGTTTGCTTGCTGGATTTTTGTCTGCCTGTCAAAGCTTAAACAGAAATTTCCCAGATGACTTTCATAAAGCTTAGTGAGATGTGAAGGACAAACAAAACAAGTATCCATGGAGGTGGAGTTTTGGTTATCTCCCAGTCACAGTAGGTCAAAGTATTTAGTGTTGAAAACTTTCAGTCCTATCCACAATAGCAGATCCACATCATATCTCCACTAAGCGTCTAGTTTGATGTCACTTACACAACTGATGTCTTGTTCATATTTTGGTTACATCTTATGATGTTTACTTTGCAAGTAGGTAAAAACAAGACAATGGTTCTATATTTTTGGAAATTTAAATGAAAATATATTTGGAGAAATTTGGATGGTTCATTCTTTAAAACTGCCAGCACATAAAAAAATGTTGTTGCGAAACACCAGTGGCAGATAAGTCAGCTGGCCTTTTCTGGCTAAGAGAGTGAAAGTACCATTAAAGGAGGGGTGTTAAGTATTTTCCAAGAACATAGTGTCATTTTATAGTACAATCAAGTAATTATATTATCTTCAGTCATTATTAAAAGGCTGTATAAATCAAAAGCAACTTATGAGAAACTTTGTCATATCTAATGTCTTGAAATTGGCCTCTGTCTCTTTAAGAACCTTCAACACTCCACTTCAGCACATAGTCACAACAATTCCTCTCCATTGATACAGTTTACAACTGATCGCAGGAGTGTTCAGCTTGTAGGAGCTTATTGCCATTATGTTGCTTGTGAGAGCGGTGATTTGGGGAAGGAGCTCAGATGGGGGACTGCAGCGTTAAGGCTAAGCTTTGGGGAAATAGGCAGCGCACTGCAGGAGCAGGTGTTCAGGCACCCCCAAATGGCTCCCACAGGAGATTCAAGTATTCATCAAACATGCATAAAAGAGTGAAAGAGTGTGTTTTTGATGAGAGAATTACATTATATAAATCTCAAAAAGATAGGATTTTGTACAATAATCCCTTTCCATCTCTCCACCTTTGATAAATGGACTCTTACAAGTCTGCAGTGTGCTGCAAAAGGACATCCATTGCGGATCATTCAACTCAACAAGGATTAAATCTTTTTCCACTAAATCTAAAAAAAAATATGTATAATTTTGAATGCTTTGAGATTTGGTAAACTTTGGGTTGATTCAGCACCTAAATTATGACCGGTAACAATCAGAGCTTTCAAGACTTTCACATAAGACTTTAATTGGACCTATACATAAAAGTATGGATAAAATATATTCAAAATTGATTCTCCAACACTGCTGCATGTTAGGGTAATTTTGTGTTGGAAAAAATGTTGCCAATGAGAAATGGCATGCTGTCTTTAAGCAGATAATTTGCCAGAAGGTGTTTAGTTATAAGAATAATCTGAGCATTAAATTCGATAAATGCATAATTTCCAATTAGTCATATTTTAAACTGTAGTCTGGAAGTTTTCTTCACCGCCAGTATTCCAGTTATCCTGATGATAGCTCTTGTAGAAAATTAGGAAGAATGTAACTCAAGATTATAATCAGTTAACATGTGTTAATTAGCACCTTTTATGGACTTTGGACACATCATGCTGAAATGAAGCAAGACAGAACAGATTATTGGGTTTCCACCTTCAGAGGGAGAAATTATTTTATATGGTCCTAAAGCCTCACTGAGCATTTTGCTTCGGAGCATCAGTCAGCAATCAAGTGTTGCTGGTGTGGGTTGCTTAGTCGAAAGTACATCAAAAGTGTCGTATTTTCTAATGTGCAGCATATACGGCCACCGTCTGTTACCCTTTATAGCCACATTCAGATACCTTCAAACACCATCTGTTACCCTTTACAGCCACATTCAGATATCTTCAAACACCAATGTGGCAGCAGGTGGAAATGTCATTTTGATCAACACTGATAGTCTTTTTAAGACAACTATGCAGCAAAAAGCTTTTTCCACCCTGGATCTGTCAACTGTTTTTTGGTAAGCTGCTGGAAAAACATCTTTTGCTGCACCTCAGAAAGTTCTGCTGCTGTGCAGAAGACCACTGACTGGAACAAGACTGCTCTGTGAAACTGAGGAAGGGTTTAGCACTCATAGCTGTTGATCTAAATCTGCACAGAAAAAAATAAAAAGGACTTTAACTGTTAGGGACAAGAGAATCGCTAAATCAGTGTTTCTCAATTCCAGTCCTCAGGGACCATTGCCCTGAATATTTTAGATGTATCTCTGTTCCAGAACACTTGATTTAAATGATTGCATGACCTCCTCTGCAAACCATGAAGTGCTGCAGATGCGTGTTAATCACCCACTTATTCAGGGTGATTCAGGTGGGGAAACACCTGAATCATGCAGCACTGTGGTGCTGCATGAGGATGCAGCATTGAGAAATACTGATATAAGTGAAGAAACTGATGTTTTTAGTGTTCACATGAATAGCTGAAACAGTTCATTTTAGCGGTGTTTGATATTACAATATGGAACCTGTCTTAGAGATTTAAACCAGACCATTTTCAATTGTTCCTGTGCAAATACTGCATCATTTTCTAATAGTTATATTTACCATCAAGGTTCATTCTGACTTTAAATTTCACAGGTCAGTGGTTTGTTGGTATACAAGTGCCAACTGTAATATGTGTGCAGGTGAAACACATTATTTTGATAATTTGAACAACGACTAATGTTTTTAAGCCTATATTCTAATTATGATTATTTCCTGCTAACCAAAATTTTTTAGAAGATTAGAAGATTATGTTTTCAATAAAAATGGGGACTTAATTAAAAGTATGTTTAATTCCTGCTTAAAAGTTATTTTCAAAATATATTTTTAATCTTTAATCATCGGAATGTAGTTTTGATTTTATTAAGATGTACCTGTAACCATGCTACACCATTCCTTTAAACATGGTTTTGCTATGTGGTAAGAGACATTCTTTTATAAGATTACTGCTATCAGCAAAACGTCTTTCCCCAGAAGTTGACATAAATCAGACAATACTTGTAGATGGGTGTGACCAGCCGTCAAAATAAATGGTAAGCTGCAAACTTTCCCCAGCATACATCCCAACGCATCAGGCTCCTACTGGTAATGTTAAGTTAGATCCACATGCCTGGGGTGTGCAAAGCCCAGGCCTCGAAGTCATGTCTGCAACTTTTCAGATATATCTCTACTTCAACACACTTGAATCAAATAATGAGGTCTTTAGCAGGACTCCGGAGAACCTGACTACACTTAGGAGGTGATTCAGCTGTTTGATTGAAGTGTGTTGGACCAGGGAGACAGCTAAGAGTTGCAGGAAATAGCTCTCGAGGCCTGGAGTTGCCCACTCCTGCCGTGGGCAATACATTTTTCATCAATCTGGTGAAGGTGTAGATCCTTATCACATGAACAATAAAAACACAGACTCACAGAAATACGAGCGAACGAAGTCCAAAGAACGTCTCATGGGTCAAACTGCTAAGTGGGTTATGATCCAACATCCTGGCAGGAAAAATGATTACATAATTAGTACCCAGTGATTTGAATGTGACACTGTTTGTTTCAACATTTTGCAAAAACACATATATTTAACTTTATACAGATTTCAAAAATAATGCATGAATCTAAAAGGACAAAAACACTCAATTGCCATTCCTAAAAGCTGTCTATGAATTGTTCTGAAGCTAATCTCAAAATGTTGATATATATTACATATCAATAAAAATAACACCATCTTTGGTTCCCTGTAAATCTATAAATAAAGACATTTGTCCACTTCTGCTAGTCGACAGACTTTTCTCCTTTCGATTTGGAGCAGCATTTCCTTTATTTGCGGCTATTTGAGTTGTTTCAAACTGACTAATGCAGCTGTACAATGTGTGTAGGAATACCACACACATTCATGTGAACAGTAGAACAAAACACAATGTACTTCATCATTCTCATTTACTCTCAAGAGGCCAGTGCAGTTTAATTTAGGTTTGTAGGAATATCTCTCTCTCTGAAAAGCAAAACCAAGAGATCAAAAAGACTGTCTGTGCAACTACAGAAAGACAAGTTAGCAATGCTGCATTTCAACCAGTTCTCATTGAGGTTTAAGACCATCTGAGGAAATCACAAATGCAAATGATTGTTTCAAATCATCAAAACAATTCACAACTAATGATTTAACATAACAGGTTACTTACACTCTAAAATGGACCCCCACAAATGCCATCCTACAGTTTATGTTTCAAGCATACACAGTTCCAGTCAGAGGTTTACATTGGCTCATTATCTGCATAAATTTCATTTATTTTGGGGTAAATTATTTATTTGAACTGTTTGTGGAATGAGTATGCAAATATATAACTTCACTCTTGCTATTATTTTCTCAAATCTTCCTGAGAAAGTCGCAGAGAAACCATAAATTTTTTTGGAGAACGTTTTTATTTTTCAGTTTCAGTCCATGCCGATGTTTGCTTTATTGTGTACAGTGGCTGCACGTCCCAGGATCCTTCAATTTACGACATGGTTGAGCCTTGGTAATCCCTAGGTTGCTGTTGTTAATCACTAAAGCCACTATCTTCACATTTTAGAGTAGCAGCTGAGGTCAGAGAAGTTGAATCTGGACACAAATGGGTGTTCTCAAGAGATTGATGCAAAGCACATGTTAAAACATGTTTTGGTCTAAATATCCTCTAATATTAACCTTCTGGTGCAGAATCTCCAAAGCTTCAACCCTAGTCTTATTTAACATTAATTGCTGTGCAAAAAGTAGTTTCCATGCTAGCAAACCCCTCAGTTTAGCTTAATTATTTGTGATCAAGACAATGGGCATACTGTATACGATTTTTATCATGGCTTGTGAAGATCATAAAATAACTGAGTTTCTCAAATCTCAAAGGAAAATTTAGCTAAATGTTAGTAGTTGTGAAAATTATATATCACTATGATGCATTATTTTGTTTTCAACTGCAGCATAAATCCTATTAAAATACATTAATAAACATAAAAAACCTACCACTTTTGCAAGTTTGTATGTATTTTTAAGTTGGTATCTCTGTTCAATGAATGCATTGAATTGACTTTTTTTTGTTGTGGTTTCAGTTTGTCCCCTTAAAAATAAAGCTTCATATCAAATCATATCAATGAGTAGATGCAAACCTGAGTGTATTTATTATGTAAAATAGATATGTGATACTCACAGCCACTCTAACTGACTCAGATCCTTGAACACGCCAGGACTGAGGGAGGATATTAAGTTGTTGCTGAGAAACCTGAGAGGAGTAGGAAACACAGACTTAGAGGTTAGGTCAGACAAAGACTAAATAATCAAATGTTGTGAGGAATTGTCAGCAAGCCCATATCTCAAAATAGCATTAGTATAATGACCTGTTGGCTATGCCTATTTGTTTTAGACGGTCTTTGGTTTCTGAGAACTGATGAGCCTGCTTAGGTTGATCTGAACTCTGGCTATTCTCTTGTTTTACAACAGCTTAGCCATAATCCTGATTCTGAAAAAGGGTCAGGGTCCAAACAGGCTCGCAGTCCTTATTTGGGTAAAATAACTAAAGTTGTAATGTGCTTTCTTCCTCATGAGAGCTCAAGTTTCTACTTACTAATAAAATATGTGAAATCACCATATTCATTACATTTACTTAAGATATTTATCTCTATATCTGCACTATCTTGCCAAAAGTATCGGGATGCTCATGTTTGAGTTTACATGAATTGTAATGACATCATATTCTGAATACTTTGATTATTTTAATGAGTTGGCCCAAAAATTTTCATCTCCAGTAGCTAAAATAAAGCTGAGGAGTCAGTCATTTAGGAGTATGTTCATGGGAGTATTTGCCTGTTTTTCCAGGAGATCATTTATGAGGTCAGGCACTGATGATGCACTGGAAGGTGTTATCATCAGTGATAACACCTTCACTGGTTATCACTGATGGGGTTAGGGTTAGGGTAGGGGTTAGGGTTAGGGGTTAGGGTTAAACTTATATGGGTTAAGTTTAAGGTTCTGTATAAGCCAAAGAAGTTCCTATGCACCATCCTTCCTTGCTGATGTTCTTATGGGCTTAGCGCACATGACTGAAAAGGAAGTAACTACGTCCAAACAATTCTCACATGGTCAAAAACAGGAAATTACCCAAAATGAAATTGTATGCCGAGTAGTTCACTAAAACTAATGGGTAAGTCCAACCCCAAATAAAAACTGTGCACCACACACTGTCCTCCACCAAACTTTACCCTTACAGTTCAGTCAGGCAAGTCAATTTCTTCTGCCAACAACCCAACCCAGTCTCGTCCACAGAATGACAGGCAAAAGTGATTCATTACACCAGAGAACGTCTCCATGCTCAAACGTATTGTGGCAGTGTCCTTTAGAGCTGTTTATCCAAATCTTTGCTTTGCACTTGGTAATATAACACCTCCATTGGTCTGTGCATCTGGATTGTGATTAAATGGCAGTGGAAGATTCACTGCCTTAGGTAATTGATGTTCCCGTTTCACCTTCCTCCACATTTGAAAGTGTATTATAATAAATTGATCATTAAGTAAGCCATGTTGACAGATTTATTGAAAGTGTACAACATTCAGCAGCTCAACAGCCTGCATTATGTTCACAACTTTTCCATTAATATTGCAGCAATGACCGGAAAATAACATTGCTTAATGTCTTACAACATGACACAATGAAGACACTCCTCAGTACTGATTAAGATTCACTCAATTATGCATTAGTGCTCGAAACTGAAAGTGAATATGATGGCTCGACCCAATTCTGATCTCAGCATTCATAGACTATTCATAACAAGTGACCCACATGCTTCTAAGATGTAAAAAGACTCGATAAAATCCACTTCATTTCCTCATCCGCAGACATTTGAAACATGTATTTTTGAGACCACCAGTCTTAAGTTGAGATGATTCTCCTGTCCTATGAACCTCTTTACACACTTGTCTGGAGCTCATTTTAAAGGCCACACAAAGTTGATTGCAGAAAGTTGGTGGATTATGCACACATTGCACCCTAGCATGAGCCACCTCTGATTTTTCTGACCTACCAGTCTGTGTCTGAATCGCTGCTGCTTTTGCTTTAAGATACCACAGTTAACTGTGAAATGTTTAGTGGAAAGATTTCACGAATAGTTTGACTGCTCAGGTGATATCCTAACTTAGTAGCCAGGTAGAATTCACCGAGCTCCTGAAAATTCATTCATTCACAACTGTTTGTGAAAACAGTTAGAGTTTATAGCCTGAGCCTGACCCAAAATGTGTCTGCTCATGCAATAAATAACTATATGCTGCTTTATTGAAGAAGAGGTAAAGTTTACTTGACAGACTCCCCACTAATTTGGAAATTTTAAAATAAGTGTATGAAGCACAATGCAAAAAGATTCATACAGCTGTTCTTTGTAGATGAATAGCATTTGAAAAAGTGACCAAGATACTTACAGCTTTTTAAGACTGTACAGTCCACTGAAGGCGTGTTTTGATATGAACTGCAGGCTGTTGTTTTGCAGAAATCTGAGAACAGAGAACATACATTTTCTGAAGCTACAGGTAAACAATGTTTACTGTGTATGAAACTAATTGTGTAAAACATCAAGTATCTGATACATTAAAAAAATGAAACACTGCTCCTTCAATAAACTTTAGAAACATGTTTTTATAAATTCAAACCATGAGCAGTTTGGGGTGTTTTTTATGTCCAACAAAAGAATACACTGAAACTTTATGTGTTTTGTGTTGTTTTGTCTGGCTACTTTAGAGCCACAAAGTTTCTCACAGCTGAGAATATTTGCATCCATGTAATCACTGCTATCAGCAGTCCTACCAAAAACAAAATTAATCTTATAAAATACTAAAGCCACAGACAATGGAACGTGTACAGAAACAATAATTGTGGTGGACCTCTGCAGCAACTTACCGTAGATTAGCTCTACAAGTATATAAATCCTGATCAACAGTGATTGATTATGCATTCCAGTATCACACTCTAACTGATGTAATAGCATCAACCTATCAAGAGTTTTTATGTGCTGCAGAATGTTACGTGATGCAATCTATTCCACTGTGTAGTTAAAAATAGATAAATGTTCCCCTGAATCCATTTATGACAATGGGAAAGATAAAGAAATAGTAATAAAATCTTTCCAAGAAACAGTTTAACTGCATTTCACTTCAGAACACAGAGTTACACAGCAGCCTCAGTGCAGCCAGGCCTTCTCCATATGAAGTGTTTCTGCAAAAGCTAAAACTTTAGTCGGGGAAATGACCTACTTTCTTTGTTTATATTTCTCGTGGTTGGCGCACAACACCTTAAACATCTCATTTAATGATAAAAACAAATTGTTATAGCAAAAGGAAGCAGCATTGCGACAGGAAACATACAAGAAAGGGATGTGGGCAGATGCATATCTGTTGAGGAATTATGAACTTATTACATTTTAGAGAAGAGACCATGCCTAGTCGCTCTCATTCCAACCTCGTGCCTCAGCATAATAGCATCTCATCCTTTAGTTTCTACATGAGGAATTCTGATACATTTCTCCTTTCTTTTCACCTCTAATTATCCTTTTCAGAAATACCAAGGGGAGGATCTAGCTTATCCAGCTTTCTTAGAAAGTCACCCTGAGCTCTAAGCAAACATCATCACAAATCCCCAAACTGCTTCTTAACTTTCTACATCGCCTTTTTATGATGCAGTAAAAGTCCTGCCTAACTGGAGAACTTTATTTGACAAACCACATATTCCCCACAGATAGACATTCAATGACTTGATGTTCCACAAGATTCCCTTCATTTCTTGAGGTTTGGCAGCAAATATGACATGTATATTGGTATAAGACAACAAAACTGAGAAGTAGGGTTATATTCTCTGAATTATGCTAAAAAATAAATGCCCTGATCCACATTCTGCTGGAATAACTTATGTACAACTCAAACTCAGAGGCAAAAAATATGTGAACATGGAGTTTACCTACATCGTTGTATAAGTTTGCAGGTGCATATTTTTGAGTGAAGTTAAAAAGAAACATATTACCTGGGGAAAAGAACGGACGTTCCAGGACAATTTGTTTAATTACGAAGCAGATGTTGCCTTTGTAATGTTGAATTCATTAGAAATTAAGTAGCATTATTTGGTTGATGTTATTAAAGGGTTTGACAGGGTAGTCCTTTGGTTTTCAGTCTAATCTTACTTGCTTCAATCAAAACAAACTTCATACAATAAATTTGTCCCCTTGTGGAGGTATTTTTAGGAAAGTTTTGAGGAATGAAGCACAAAACACATCTTTTCTCTTCATCTTTAAAACTTATTTTTCATGAAGATTCACAGACATATAAAAAAGAGACATGTGTATTGGTTCTGTAGAACCCTGACCCTAAAGGGAGTTAATTTGGACAGCAGCAAGTTTACATTTCTGTGTGACGCTAGGACACGTTGAACTCCAAACGTTTTGAAAATTCTGTTTGAAATGCTAAACACCAAATGCTCAGAGCACTTATTCAGCTGTAGTAATAGTTGAATGTCTAAATTGATTCAAGATGTTTATAGCAGCTGTTTAGATTAGGTTTTAATGCCAGGCATTAAGTAGCTTTTATTGGAAGAGTGGCGAGGAGAAAAGGCTTAATCTTACAGCTGCCTACATTTTGGATATTAAAAATCCTCATTTTAAACTCAATTTTGCTGAACTGTTTTGAACTCTCTCAAGGTATGCTAATGTTCCTTTTTTTGTAACAGATTAGAAACAAATGCAAAGGTCTTACAAATTTAAGATAGCATTGAACTAAAATTCCTCTCTGTGGGGAATATGGGCCTTTAAAGTGGCTTTTTTATTCTTTTTGGCACTTGCAGACTTCCAGACCTTCCTGGACCAATCAGGCCACAGTCTCTGATCTTAAAGCATTATCAGATGATGTCCCTAACATTTAAATCCTCAAGTAATTTTGAAGCTTTTTTCTTCTTCTTTTATTGTTTATTTGCATGGGGACAAGTGTTAAGTATTAACAAAAACAGAACACTATGACATTTATAGCCTCAGCTAATTTGCAATGCACATCCGCAGACAGGCCCTTAACAATATAAAACAATTAAAAGACCATGAAACAAAATGTCATACATATCATAAATCCTAAAATTAACTTAAAGCAGACCACAATGAAACGAGAGTCATCATGGAGCCATTATGGGGCAACTGTTTACCATCACTACAAACCTGGTCTTCTTTAAAAAAAACTCCTTCAGTCTTAATCTAAAAATGCGCTGGTCTGGAATTAGTTTCAAGTCTGGAAGTAAGGAATTTCACATACGAATGATTTACACAGAAAAGGCTGTTTGACCAAAAGAGGGTTTGATACCTTACAATTGTTTGATGCACCATGAGTTAAACAAACATTTAAAAACTTATGATACGTTACAATATTGTACAAAGTAGTCAAAGTTCAAAATTTTCAGAAAGGAGCAACCTTTAACTTTTCAATAAAGTAAAATGTTTTATATGAGCATTTGTCTGATGTGATATTCTAATCTTAAATGTCAGATTTTCATTAGTTGTAAAAATATAACTAACATAATGGAAGGATGAAAAGTATCTGTAAATAAGCTGCATAATGTGTTGCATTTAGGGAATTAAGTTACTAAATTAAGTAATCTTTTAAAGAACAGTCACATTTATTGAATATGATTTTAGACCCATTTGCCTTTAAAGTTTTGTGAACTCCAAGGTTTTGGTGTTGTAATAATCCTATTTTTTTCCACTTTTTAAAAAAATCAAAACCAGTTACTTCAAATAATAAATAGATTAGTGAAAATTAAATAAGGGAAGTAGACAATCGGTGTTTTTCTTTTTTCATATATTTTTAATAAAATAGCTTGTAGCAACAAGCATGTTTCCACAGTGAGACCCAAAGTCTTTATTCTGTGAAACGTTATGAACCGTCAGGCTCTCCTGGGTTGTTTGTTGTGTCCGTTTCCAAAGCAGTGCCGTGTACTGAGCAGTTTAGGTAAATTAGGTCTGTCAAAGCAAAATAGAGCCCCCATTGTCACTATTGCCTGCAGGTTGCTGCTTCAAAAACAGATTTTCAGATGAATAGCTGCACTTCAACTCCCATAAATTATTTAAAATATGAAAATATTTCAGGTGGAAGTTGGAAAGGGGGCATGTTTGTTATTGTGCAAATCAACCTTTAAGCTCCGTCATTCATGAGGCATCAGTTTGCTAGGGAAATTGCTCATCATGTAGCAACATATGCTGCTCCAGAATTGAAAAGAAATCAGACCAAGTATGAAGTCGTTTCAGATTATTTCCTGTCAGTTACAGTCTAAATAGAAATAGAAACACCCAAACTTTGTGGTTATGTGCAACTGTAGCTATTTTTTCGTATGAAGCTGATTTTCTGCAGGTAAAAATTAATTTTATTATTGTTTTATATCCAGTACATTTCATAACTATTATCAAATCATCCAAACTCAGAGGAAGAATAGGGCATTTCTGCTCTGAGTTCCTGAAAGTTTTTCTCCAGAATAACTCGGGAGGCTGCTTTTTTGTACGTTTACCTTTTGTCGAGTCAGAAAATCTGTCCATTCAGGATGATTACATCGCCTTATATTGAGCTACTTCTCTTACTGCTGGAGCTTTACTGCGCTTTGAGGGCACAATTTTCTGGCCACTACAACAATGGTGACCAGAATGTAATTGAGAACTACACTCGGTCAAAAGAAGCATTAATCATTGATCGCTTCATTGGGGTTTTGGTTTAAAAGCCGTGGAGGCTGAGTTTGAGAGAAAGAAAGAAACCAGAGCTCTGATTCGATTACAATCTACTATCTAAAAACGTTAGAGAACAGGCCCCTTTTTACAGGGAGCAGCACTTTTACCAGTCCTTATCATTTTTCACACCTCAATCTGCCAGTTCATGTTAGAGTCTACAGAAATACTCACACAAATTTCCAGTTGTTGTGTGAATCAGAGGTAGACAAAAGGTGGGGTTTAGAGAGTTGGTGGACAGCTTTGTGTGGAAACAATCAAATCATCTTGAATGTGCTGAGAATAAAGGAAGTGACTGCAGCTCAGGGTTCACCTAGACGACAGACTGGACTGCAAACAAAACAGTGAAGCCGTCTACAGGAGTGAAATGACTTAAATTTCAGGCAGACTGAAATTGAGAGTCTGTTGAACTCAGAAGAGTAAAAACTTGTAAAAATCTACTAATCTCTCATAATTAAAGTGTGCAAGATGTGTCTCAAAGGAACAGTCACTCACACACGCAGCAGCATGTGCGCCTCCAAACTTACGACAGGTGAACAATCAACAATCCTGTGTAATTGTAATCGTTCTAATCTGTTTCTGGGAACATCAGCACTGAAAAATATTTTAGCAAATCATTTAAAGAAGGGTTTCATCACAGCATTGCTCTCTCTCTCTGCTTCACAGAGGATAATGTGAAATCTGTGCTTTCATTAAAGAGGTTTTTCCACCAGGTTTGGCTTATTCCACCAATAAACTTATATAAGCTCTGAAAAACACAGATGTTGTGCCTGGGTGCCTGAATTTCGATATTGTGTTTGCAAACAAAAGTACTGACTCCTGTTGCATATTTGTACATGAACAGAACTCTATTGTTCGGTGGGAGATTGGGGTGGCAAGCTGGTTGAGTACTCCAAAAAAACTGCCTTGTTTCCTCCAAGTAAAGCACAAGTTATAATAAGTTTCAAACTGATTTCACTGGCTGAGTCTTGAAGTTCACTCTTATTTGAACTTCTACCACACAAAGGAACAAACAACTTCCTTCTCCAAGCAGATACACACAGAGAAACACAGACAGATACTGCCTTGTTACGAAAACAAAATCGTAACCACGAGCCAAAAACGAATTAACAACCAACACAATGTTTTGTAGAGGAGCATTTCAAATGGACAGGCAGAGATAGGATACCTGAGTCAAAATGTTGCACAACATAAAATATACAAATTAAAATGTAAACACACCCACAATGTCAAAGAATGATGAATGAATCCCTTTCAAAAGTTCATACACAACTACCGTAGAAATATGATTTCCCATTCAACGGATGACAGGTCTCCATGTGTTCCTGTATAGAAAATCTTTTTTAAAACCAATGGTATAAGTAATTTTGACTTGGCACTTTCTTATTTAATACAACTGGTTACATATTATTTTCATTGCAATAATTAGGTCATAAGAATAAAATGCTATTTTCATTTTGTTTGTGTGTGTGGGAGAATCTCTCTTTCCTTGAGTTGTTCCCTTTTCTCCAGGGTCTGCAGCAGAATATATTTCTGATTATCTCCTGGTATTTTGAAATGGGATCTCTTATTGAAACATGGCATTTTAATTCCATGCAATGTTTTAAAAACATGAATCCAGAAAATAGGTAATGTAAGGCATGAAGCAGATTTCCATCTGAATGTATCCATTCAGACAGAATATGTCTGGAACAATTTAAGGAAGTTGGAAACAAGCAGTGGGCTGCACAGTGGCACACTGGCGACCTGTTCAGGGTGTACCCCGCCTCTCGCCCGGAACGTTAGCTCGGGATAGGCACCAGCACCTCCCGACCCCAGTAAGGGAAGAAGGGAGTAACTTTTTAAGCCTAATGCATAACACGCTGTAATTAAATTCAATCATCAAAATCTGTGTGGCTAGTTTGCAGACAAATATAGTTGTGCAAAGAAATTTCTATAAAATTACACCCAAATGTTCAACAACAAAAAAAATCTGTATTTTTGTCATATTAACCAATAAATTCTGCTTTTAAATTTTATTTGAGTTGTTCAGAAAAATACCTACAACACATTTAATATGATTTGAAATTTAAAACTCTGGCGCTCATATAGCTGTAACATGGAGGTGCATTTTCTCAGGTTGATTTAATTTTAGTTTGAAAACTAAAACCTTTTTTAAGGCCAAATGAATCTTTGTTCAACATGTCACATCTTACCTTATAATTTTACCATTATAGCTTTACTTAATCCTGACACATCTTCCATTACCGTCTTTATGATGTACCTTCATTTACATTTAGGTTTCCATTAAAAAAAGGCCAAGATGTGAACTCTGATCCATTAAACCAACAAGTAGACTGTGTTGTTAGGAACAGAAGCAGCATGCATAAAATTACTCACAATCTCTCCAGTGCAGAGTATTCAGAGAAAACAAAGTCGGGCAGAATTTGGATCTTGTTGCTCCTCAGTGACCTGTAATAAAAGCCAAATAAAGTCTGAATAATACTAAAAACATTAGGCATATTGAGACACCTACAGTATAGTGAGATGGAAAAATAAGGTAAAAAGATTAAAGCATTATGAGCTCTGAGTAATCACACAAACAACCCCTGCATTTCTATTCAGAATGATGAAGCATTTTCTTTAACCATGAAAGGGAAAAAACCATCTACCGGGGCCCTAAAGCACTTAAAAATTGTAAATGTCTACTGCATGAGAAATTAAATAATTTACAGGAACATTATACTGTACTTTCAGAGCAAAATCTTCTGCAGAAACGCAGAGGGATGGCTAAAGCCAAACTTCTTGAAAGAAAGTTTAAAAATGCCAGCAGCAAATCTTTTCCAGTTACCAGAAAAATTTGTGTTTATCGAAACAAATTTGACTTTAAGTCTGCTTGATCAAAATTTCCACCATCAGCAGCAACAAAGTCATGCGAATATACATTAAGTTACGTACAAGAAATACATCAGTTTATCTCATTGAGGTCAATTAATCTGCAATGTTTTAAAAAAAATCCTCAAATCATTCAAATAATACTAGAAAATAAGGATATTTTCTTACAAAAACACCTATAATTTTTGCTTGTAAAGCTAAAATATTTTAGTAAAATAAAAATGGAATGCAATTAATAAATAAATTAAAACTTTAAAAGATTGTAAGCACATCATATGCAAAAAGATCTGCCTTAAAGTATATAATATAAACATTTTATACTTTAAAATAAAACATGCTTGATTTTGATAGTGCTAATTAGCCAAAGAGAACATTCTTCTCTAAGGCTCCAAGGCTAGCCTTGGATGAACCAAGGCAAAAGAAAATTCAGTTAATTTAAATGCTGATAAAACAAACAAAACAAAAGGAAGATACTTTCTTGGAGGGTGACTAATGAAGCACAATCTGCAGAGGGAATACTTTAATGTTGAGGACCCATTTAAGTGTTTTGTTGGTGCTAAGAGGCTAAAAAGATTCATGACTCTGTGATTCAGCATGACAATCTAGGATCAAATCACATCAAGTACTCACCAAGACAACAGCATTTAGCAGTATTTGTTGTTGTTTATCTTGTTCTGCTGCTGTTTAGCCCAGAACTCTCTTGTAAATTAGATTTGTAATCTCAAATTAGTTTTTTTTCCTTGTTAAATAAATAATAAAACCATTTCTATTAATAAAAATGACCCATTGTTATCTGCTGGGAAACAGAATGCTACTAAATCATCTAGAGCCTTGTCCAGGACAGGATATTAGTTACAGACTGGAACAAACTAAGGTAACTAAATGAAAAAAACAAGAGGCTCAGTTATTAACATCCACCTCTTTTTCTTTTCTTTCTCTTTGGAAGAGTGTTCTGACTAAGATTTAAATTGATTTTTCTCATTTTTTAAATGTCATATAATGCTTGATAATAAAAGTTTGTAAAATTTCAAAACAATTCAAGATGTCAGGCAAAACTAAATGCATACTACCCCACCTTTAAAGGGACAGTATAATATTGATTTGTGTAAATATGCGGTGCTTTTGGGGAGCAAGCGTTTAGGCACCCCGATTAGCTGCCACTGCAGACTGAAGGATCTCTCAAACAGTCATCCAAGTATCAAGGCAACACTCCTGCTTTAATGAGGAAATAACTTTATAACATGATGTAAAGCTCAAAAAACTCAATCTAGCATAATAAACCCCCTTAAGCGCTTTAATGACAACACAGTGAGGGATTAAATGATGTACCCAGTTCATCTGAAATTAAATGGTAAATCATTCCAAACTTTTGGGGCAGGAACTGATAATGGAAAGTCACCTTTCAGCTTCCTCTTTGTTTTCAGGAACACTGACAGCAACTGATCTGGTGACCTGAGAAAAACTGATGAAATAAAATGACTGAAGGAGATCTGACAGACACTGACGGGACGGGCCATGAAGACGTTAGAAAATAAACAGAGGAAACTTTAAATCTATCCTAAACTGAACTGGAAGCCAGTGAAGCAACTCTGAAGTGAAAGTACTGTGCTCTTGCTTGGTAAGGTTATGTGATTTTATTTATGTAGCACATTTTCAGCAACAAAGCAAATAGGAAATACAACAAAACAACAAACCAAAGGAAAGAACAAAAAAGAAAACAAAGAAGTATAAACCCATGATTAAGAAAAAAGTAGTCCAGTAGGTTTCTCTGGATTCTTGTTCCAAAAAAGTTGCTCCAAGGTAATGAGTAGTTTCTCTAGAGTTTCTCTGGATTCTAAGTTTGTTCTAATTCCTGCTCTGGATTGAATGACATCCTCTGTCATTCACTCTTTAATTACATACAGAGTTTTTAGATCATTCTTTTGGTAGAGTAACGAACTGCGAAGTTGACCACAGAAGTGTTAGGGTAACAAGTGTAATTGGTCTGTTTATTTACATTATGATCTTTTACAGAGAGGCCTTCTGGCACATTTACAGTAAATCCAATAATGTGCCCTTTATCTGTCAACAATCTTATAAATAATATCTACATCTCATTACAGACTAAAATGTTAATTCAGTTGCAGAGGGTCATTTTGGAGCTCAGTGTGGCTCTGTAGCCTTTTAATGGCCTTGTGAAGAAATAAAGAGTAAGTGGCAAGAAGTTTCAGTGCTGAACATTACTCTAAGTGTAACCTGGAGGGTCAGACTGAGAATGAGGCACTGAATTGGAAATAACAGCCCTTTTATAGTGATTGGCACGATGTGGGAGGTAGTAGGCCAATCTAAGACACATCCATCCATTTTCTATGCCGAGGTTTTGCTATCTCCAGCATTCAGGGGATAAGACACTGGGGAAACAATAGTGGAGGTCACCAGTTTATCACACATCCTGGCTCAGAAACACACTAAAGGGCAATTCAAAGTGACTGCACAAAGAGAACAAGCAAACTCTAAGCAGGAACTGTGATTTGTAACCATACCAGGGATTTTGCCACCATACTTACCTCACACATCCTCTAAAATTTTAAATGTTAACCACTAACTGTTTTGTAGATTCTTAGAGATTTTTTCTGGATCATTTTTTTAAGCATTTCAGATAAAAACTACAATCTGTAAAACATTCTTAGCTTATTTATAATAAGGGTCGGGGAGTAACAAGTAAAATGCAGTATTATTTAATGTAATTGCAAAGCAAAACCTACCACAATTCATTACAGTTACTAATTACAATATTATGCATCATATCTGCTGGGGGGAAAATATTGCATTTCTATTTTTATTCATTTTCATTTTCTTGTGAAAACTATTAATAAATATAGTTTATGCAAATGAAGTGATGCAAACACCTTCTTTTCCTTCATTGTCCAAATTTAAATCAGACAAGACTTTTCTTGTTTTAAGTCAGTTTGAAGTACCAAAATAATTTCTTTTAGCTAAATGCCAGAATAATGAGAGTAAGAATGTGTCAAAGATTTTATTTTACTCTTATTTAAATCACAAGTTTATACAGATTGATTATTATCTCTTTAAGTGGTGAGATGGAGCCTCTGGAAATTGGTCCATAAGTCAATTTCCAGATGATGGAAGGTGCCATATTCATCTGTTCAATTATTAACAAAATTAGACATGATGGTAAGTAAAGTAAACTTTATAAAGAACATTTTACAGACCAGAAACCATATAGATGTGATTTCTTTTGAAGAACATCAAATGTAAACACCTTAAAATAAGGAACAGAGACTGACAGCAGAGGAACATTTGTAACAATAATGGATTTTACAAAATAGCTGGGAGGCGCAGTCTCAAAAGAAAGACACAGATGAATGAGACTGGAAATGTTAGTCCTGTGATAAGAGAAGTTAAATCAGACATGGTAGAAGATGGATGGCCCAGTATGTGGCCCAGACTACAGGAGAGAAATAAGATGCTTTTAGTGAGTGAGTTCACTTTACCTGCAAGCTGGGCTTCAAAATTGTCTGTGCTCAACTAATAAGTAAGTAATAACTTTGAAAATATCCTCTTTATGCACATTATTCAAATGTATAAATTTGAATGCTTATTTAATTTAATTATGTCAACTCATTTGCAGTTGTGAAATGAGGGAAGCTGTAGCACAAGAGGAACTATCTGTATTAAGGCCTTTATGACAACTGGACAACTTCTGTTTCGCAGGGAAAATACTCTGAAAGATTATAGTGTTTGGTCCATGTAACATTTATGATTTTGGCCGTTTAGAAATGTATAAAAAAATTGTGTGGACTTTGAAGTGATTTTTGACTCATAAATGCTCTAATCAAAGCTAGTTTTTTCATCTGAAGTTACTTACACAAATAAATCAGCCAACATGAATTCATTTGTTTCAGACTTTGAGATAGCAATCCTCCTCTTCAAATCATCCCAGTAACTATAATAGTCTTTATTCACCAGATCGAAAACTCTGCAGCATTGTTACTAACTGGCACATGCAAGCAAGAGCACATATTCCCCATAACAGCATCCTTACACTGGCTGCCAGACAGATTTGAAATTAATTTTAAGATCCTCCCTCTATGACTGATCCTAAATTGTGGAGCAAATTGCCTCTTCACATCAGGTCCTCTCCAACATTAGACATTTTCAAAACCTATTTGAAAATTCACTTTTATTCTTTGACTCATAATAAAAATGAATTCTTACTGCTGAAACTGTATCATTTCCTACTCAAGTAAAATAGGATAAAAGTATGAGCCTGCACGGGCAGTCATGTAAAATTGACTTTTTTAAGCTTCATATGATACATGAAGTGTTGCTTTGATTCTTTCATCCATATTTCAGAAATCTTTGAATCTCCCCTGGCAGCCATTATTTATTAATGACTTACTAGTTATTAAATTAATTAGTTAATGAACCAACAAGTTTAACCAACTTAAACTTGCTGGTTTAAGCATAAAAATGCTTGCTCATACAAAACACCGATCATTTCCAGAAAACTTGTATTTGGAACTTCCTCCTCACACAGCCGCTAAACGCCACTCAGCTCCTCTAGACTAGTGGCAGCAGCAACTACTCAGTCCAACACTCATGAGAACAGTTTTAAGCAGCATCATGGAAAGGCATTGCTGTGATGATATTTTGAAGGCGGATTGTCGGAAACGGAAGGAGCATCTTAAAGCGACAGAGGCCATTTTCAAGGCATCAAATACATCCATCCATCCATCCATTTTTTAACACCCTTGTCCCTACTTGGTTTGGGAGTTGCTGGTTCCTATCTCCAGCTAACGTTCCGGGTGAGAGGCGGGGTCCACCCTGGACAGGTCACCAGTCTGTCGCAGGGCATCACAGAGACAGACAGGACAAACAAACATGCACACACACTCACACCTAGTGAGAATTTAGAGAGACCAATTAACCTGACAGTCATGTTTTTGGACTGTGGGAGGAAGCTGGAGTACCCGGAGAGAACCCACGCATGCACAGGAAGAACATGCAAACTCCATGCAGAAAGACCCCAGGCTGGGAATCGAACCCAGAACCTTCTTGCTGCAAGGCAACAGCTCTACCAACTGTGCCACTGGGCAGCCCAGACATCAAATTGCAAAGTCAAATTTAGTTTAAGTCATGTTTGGTATATAGATAGTTTTTATGAAAACTGAAGGTAACAGTTACTTGATTGTACCATGAAATGGAAAATACAAAATATAAAATATATCTTCTTTAAATTTGGTCATGTCTTTCATTTCTAATTTGACGTTGGATATTTGACAGAATTACCAAATTCTGTCAAATTAAGTAATTTTAAATGTGCAGTTCTTTGCACAACTGTTAATTCAAATGTGGTATATTAACAAACTTTACTGACTTTCACGGAGTCTGAAAAGTCAAAAATTGAAAAGAAAAAAACCCTTTTAAAAAGACTCCTGAGTGCTGGTAGACATGGACAGGGTGAAGAAGGCTTAAATCCTATCACTACTGAACAAGACACATAAGTTAAAATGTCAAGGCCAAGCCAAGAAATATTTTAGAAGAGATTTTTCAAAGCATCAATATTCGGACGAGATGAGAGCCTAGATGAAAGGGTCCACAAATGGACCAGATGGGCAGCTGGTATGAGCCGTTATTATTAAATATGAGCTGGTTTAACCTTTTCAGATTGAAGCCAGAGTCAAAGCCTACTCTCAAATCCACCGCCAGTTTTTAGAAAACACTGACCTCAAGGAGTGGTTGAGGGAAAAAAGAAACCATGGTTTATATGCAGCGCACGCATCAAAATACTTCACTGCATAATAACAACATTAAAGGAAATATTAAATCCTCCTAGATAAGCCAAAACCTTACTCTTACTTCCTTACATAACTAGGTCAGAGGTTTATTAACATTTTGTGTTGACTTTGAGCTCTGTAGTTTTCAGTGATAAAATTAATCCTCAAAGAAAAACAATAGTCTAATAACTGTGCACTCAGTACATACTGAGGTGAAAATGTGACTCATTCTCATGACTGCTCATTTGTTCAAAGTTCATTCCCCTCACAGGACACTGACTCAGCCAATGACAGTCTGAGGGACAAACTGCATTTGGCAGACAGAAGTGAATGTCTGAGAGAAAAGAAAGGCATAACAGCATCCAGTTTGTCATTGGGAAGATTAATAGAATTATACTACAAATCATATTTACTAACACATAAACAAATAATCATTTTTCCCTTGCTCTAGCAGAACCAGCCTACCCTCCAAATCTTCATTTCAAGATTTAATTAATTACGCTTAAGAAGAAGACGTTAAAGTCCCGAAGAGAAATTATTTTCATTTTTGAGCATCCGCTTGGTGGAAAAGAAGGGATAATTTAAGAAATCAAATTGATCTCGTTTTACAGTGCGGTGGAAAATGCAGAGACAGTGAGCAAAACAGAACATTTGGTCAAAATTATATTTAGACCTCGAAAGCAGTTAACACTCTATTTTAAAGAACAGATTGTTGGCGGTTTTTCCCACAAAATATATCAGAACTATGTATTTAGTTTACCAGGTTTTTATATGTTACCAAGCCAGTCTGGAAAACTTTTTCACATTCATAAAAACACATCCATTTGAAAATACTTAAATTTACTCCGTTTACTCCGCTGATAAGAAAATTGGTTTAATGAAGTGAAAAAAGGGTACAGAGACATTCTGAGGGGTAAAGAGTCCCTTATAAACTTTGCATTTCTTAATCTGTCAGTTTCAACATTTTTAGCAAAGCCAAAAGTTCTCATGATTGCTTGTAAACAGAAAACAATAATGCGTCTCTTTGAAATCAATGCATCCAGAAACTTTTCAGAAAGAGTCAGCACCTGAAACAGATCATTCCCCTCAGAATGTGAATAATTTAAGAAGTTCTTCTCAGCAGGATTGAGATAGTTGAACTTACAGCCATGTGACATTTGGTGAAACCAGGGGAACATCCTCGAGGTTGACCTCCACACATTTGACGTCTGTTTGGATGCAGTCACAACTTTCTGGATACTCCTGTAAAACTAGCAGCACATAGAGACTAAATGTAATTTGAGAGATTTATTATATTTGAACATACTAAAGACAACAATCAGATAAGAGTTAGATGTTTTTCTGTAATTGGCGTGACATAGTGGAATGAATTTAATGACTAATGATTTTGTTTTCTGTGTGTAATGTTGATAACTTACATAAATAAAGTGAAACTAAAATTGAATCATTGAAAGCATTTTTGACAAAGTATGTACACATTTTTAAAAGAAAAGCAATCTTTTAAAATTGAACAAGATCATTTTCTTGATCAATATGGCTTTCGATTCAATATTTTTTGTAGCAGTAGTTTTTGATGCAGTCCATATGAGTAGTGGCCGACAGCGGCGTTAGATGTGGTTGAGGAGGCAAGCACCATAAACAAATTATGAGTCATTTGATCCAGAACATTTGTTTGATGTGTCTGCAGCCAACTGGAGTTTTATACCCTGGGTGTTGAGTAGGCACCCCCTGCTTGCTGCTAAATAGGGAGATTAGGATCTGCATGCCGTCAGTCACATTGAGGCCAAATACAGTGAAGCAAAAGTTACCATTTGACTTCATCTCGACATTTAGTGTTAGTGCTGCCTGTATTTTTGAGGAATTTTACGCTTTAATTGTTTCACAAGCTGCATTGTACTGGGATTTGGGGGTTAGCAGAAGGCTTTCCCAGGGCATTTTGCATGCAAATGGTAAAACTGCTGAACCTGGATCTACAGATTTCTATTGGCATTAAGAAAGAATTCCCACCTGATGAATATTTGACTTGCACAAACTGAAACATAATGAGAATTACTTACAGCATTCATTGAGAAAAGAAGAAATCGCTGGTCGGTTCTGAAGGGTTTCTCCGATGAAGTCTGCCAAACCAATGTTATCACCTGCAAATCAAATCAAACAACAACAAGTTGCTGATTTTGAATAGAAGATTTTTAAAACCATTAAAACATTTCTCTCCATCTAATCTGGAAAATTTTTTCATAATAATTTTTTATTGCATTGAGTGTTTAGGCTGGCACCCTGCAGGAGTTTTTAATAATAAATGTCATCCATGGTGGAGAATTTACAAGCTCTTATGAGCCTTCTTAAGATTTTTTACTTCTGAGTGGATCATAATTCACCTCACTTATAGTGTTGTGCAGCCTTATGTTTAGTTTTATGGAGAATTAATAAAATGAGTAAATGTTTATGACAAGGCATAAACTGAGTATTTTATAATCATGATGATGAATTGATGTGGCATTGATTAAGCTAATGTTTTTTTTATAAATGTTTGTATTTGAAATATGTCTAATAGGCAATATAAGTTTATACTTCATTTTGCTCCTTTTCATTTGTGATTTATTTTAGTGAACTATTCATATTTGAGTCAACGAAATAAAACAAATAAAATAAAAGCTTTTAATACAGGTAGGTATTAAATAAGCTGCATGTATGATTTTTCTAATAAGTAACTGTTTAATAAAAGCCAGATTTACAATCGGTGGTAATGCAGCTGTTACACATCCTGTTTCCCATCAACCACGTCTTTTACTGCACATCCCTCATGCTATATTTAGGTTGGAGTGACTGAAAGAGCTGGAAACAGCCCGACATCCTGTGCTGCACCAATATCCAGGAATCCACACTTCTTAAACTGTTAAATCAGTTACAAAATATTTGAATAAATTAGCATTCCCTGAAAAACATGTTTGTCATAGTCCTATTTGTGTTTCTTTCCTAGTTCATGCCCTGTTGTTGGATTTATTCTTGGCACCATGTGATGTAACTCTGTTTGTGTTTCTGTCCTGGCAGCAAGCAGCTTTCTCCCTCGCCTGCAGCACTCCAATCTTTTTTTTTATGACAAGTGCCGCCTTTTGAAAAAAACAAACAAAAAAAAAGCTCTTAAAAGTACCTCTTTTATGATAGGCAATAAAATATGGCTGTACAAGCTTACCCTTTCCAGCTAGGTACAGTTCAGGCATTAAACAGTCATTACGTTTTTAGTGTTTTCAGTCACTCTTATTTCTAAAGCACTAAAGAATAAAAACAAAAAAATAAAATAAGCTGTTATTCAAGTCAAAGAGGAGCCACACACAAAAATTCTCTCTTAAACACATCCTCAGTGTATGGTTTGACTAATGGTGGACACAGTAAAAATATATAAAATTTCTTGCCACAGTTACTTTAAGTTTTAATCAAATAAAACTGGAAGCAAACAGGCTCTTTCATGGTCAGAACACCATCTTCCACTCAGGCCTGAAGAACATCAATCGAATGTTGAACACATCTTGGAGCGGTGGTGAAGGGGGCCATGCAATGTAATTCAACCCTAATCCCACCCAAAATTTGGGCCAAAATTATTTAGTTGAAGTTCGGGCCAGCACGCAGAAAACTAAACGAGGACCCACGACGTAAAGATGTGTTATGTTGAAATGGGTAGAATAATGCAGAATCAACTTTTTTGAGCTTCACATCACGTTATAATGTTATTCCCTCATCAAAAACATACTCAGAGCGTTGCCTTGATTCTTTCTTGCATGTCTGAGAAATTCTTTAATCTTCCATTGCAACCATTCAGCTGTGCAAAACGCCTGGTGGAACCGAATGCCGCCTTCGACAAAACTCCACCTCGAAACTGAAGTTTCTAAGCTCCTGAACTCCTAAGAATCATATTAAAGGGTTAATAGAGGAGCAATGTTGTGATGACTTGCTGAAGGTGGAGTGTCAGAAAGAGCAGGAGCTTCTTAAAGAAACAAGAACGCCAAATTCAAGGTGTTAAATTATGAAGTAAAATTTTATCTGTACAGTATTTTTATAACAATCGAAGGTAACAGTTACTTGATTGAGCTCTAAAATTGACTTGAAAAAATAAAGATTTTCCCACTGATAAGAATATAAAGAATATAAATAACTTTCAACATTAACATTTCTTAATACAATCTAAAGGATAGAAGTTTTTTTTTAAAGAAAAGACATTTATATTGTTTTATAATCTTAATAAGTAATTAAGATTATAATAAATATTATAAAATCTTGCATTGAATTTGATTAATATTACCTTAAATCTGCAGGATATTCTTGGTGGTTTAGAAACCTTGATACTGGTAAATGCTCCATATCTAGTTGTTTACAATGTTTAGCAGTCTAGCAAACATCTCTCTGTTCCAGTCTTTCTTTTAGGTTAGAACTAATCAACACATTGACAGAGCCAGTGTAACTTTCCTTAGTTGTCATTCTTTTTAAGGACTGTTGTAAGCAGTTATTGTCATTGTACACGATAAAAATCTGACACTGCGGTACTTTTTATGTGCTGTTTCAATCAGACAAACAGGTGTAATGAGAAACCTTGGTGCATCAGCTTTCTCAGCAAGGAGGATAGATTAGAAGCGTTACAGCAAGGCACAACAGAGGGATCCAAACATTAAATTAGAAACAAAGATTTTATTTTTGCCAGTATAAGCCTTTTTTATAGTACTGTGAAACTGGTTTCAATTGGATTTGTGACTGGTGTCTTTCTTGGGAAAGTTTCAAACATCCTTGCCTCTGCAGGTCACTGTTCTGAGTTCAGTGAGTTTAGTTTGCCATATTCAAAGTTCAGGAAATCTTTCATGATTACTTTTCTTTCATTAACTCTGGTTACAGCTTTCCCACCTTTTACACCGTTTGATCTGAAATTTTTTGTTACAGCCTTTATGTCTTCAAGGCTTCTCTCAAAAGCAGAATCAGAGATGGTTGTTCATGCTTTCATTTGATCTACCATATTTTATGGACTACAAGTCACACTGGTAGTTGCAAAGAAAATGAATAAAAATGACTTTACAGGCGTTTCTTCTTGCTGCCTGCCTTTTTACCACCCTGGATTTCTGTCAGTTTGTTGAAAAGCAAGCGAACACGTTCACATATCTAAATAAATGTGACTAATATGTTTTCTTTCAGCATTTTTTGACTGATGCGCCTGACGTGACTTGCACTCCAGAGCGACAGTCTTTTTTATTATTTTGAATAAGAAAGATCTCAGTTGTCTCAAAATGTTGCTGCAAAAAAGAAAGCATACATTTTTCCACTTTTAATCTCTATATTGGTGCTGGTAGATTTTGAAATTCCTATTTTTTGTATTTCATTTTAGAGCCATGTGTGGCGAAGCCTCAGCCTTTATCTCTGACCTTCCAGACCCCTACAGCTCTTCTCATGATCTGAGATTCTCCAGTCAAAGGCTTTTATTGGTTCCTCGAAAACTTTTAAGACCAGAGGGGATAAATCGTTCAGAGCAGTGCCCCCCAGGTTGTGGAATGTTTTGCCTCCATTTGTGTACAGTCTTGTTGATTCATTTACTCAGAATAGCTTATATGTATTCAGCTTTTATTAATTTTATGCTTTATCATCTGTGTTTTTAATGTTTGTTTTTATTGCCACGCACTTTGTGGTTTTCTGACCAGTGAAAGGTGCTATATAAATAAAATGTATTTACTTAGACTTAAAAAAAATCATCTGCTATCAAACTGAATGTCTAGATCTGGAAAATGTAAAATATCAGGCAACAATATTTTTAGTTCTTCCTTGAAGCCATTAAAACTACACAGAAAGTATTTATGAAAAGATTAAAAAAGATTGACAAAAATGAAAGGGAAAAGGAAAGCCTGTGGTGCACACAAGATGCTTCAGGAAATCCAAGAACAGTACATGCATGGAAAATTAAATTTAGCTTGGGCTTTAAGCCTGTAGCGTCAAAGACACTTTCAATTTTATTTGCTCAATAACACAAAAAACTAAATTAAAAACACACCAAAACTTAAAAATATCCTGCAAAAGTCTGCATACCCTTTTAAGTTGTTCATGGTTTGTCACTTTACAACCTCAAGCTTGAATGCATTTCATTGGGATTTTATGTGATAGACCAATGCAGACTAGAGCATAAATGTGAAGCAGATGGAGAATAAGCGCAGATCTCCTTTTGCACATAAAAAATGTGAACAGTTGGGTTTGCATTTGTATTCAGCCCAAGCGAGTTAATACTTTGTTGAATTGGCTTCAGTTGTAATTATAGTTGAAAGTCGTTCATTGTGTGTTTCATCCATCTGCATATAAGGAAACTGAAATCTTTGCCCATTCTACTTTGCAACATGGATCGAGCAGCAAGTTCTCTCTGCATGAACAGTTCAATGCCACTGCACCATAGTGTGATATAAGACATCTCCAAATATAATAGCCCACTGTAATTGCTTTTTGCTAAAAGCCCAGGCTTTTTAGAATACTCATACTTCACAAAAGTACTGGAAGCTTTTTTGTGTTGGTTTTCAAAGTACAAGGAGGATAAAGCTGGACTCTCACATATGTGGTAAAACAAAATGATATTTAAACCGGATAAAGATGGTGCTTTATCCGGTATAAATAACATACCGGTATAAATAACTTTCATATAAATAACAAAAAACAGGATGGGTTTGAAAAATTATGTCAGTGTATTGTTGAATGTGTTGATAATCCTTGTTATTTTGAAGTGGGACACAGTGTAAAAGAAGGACAGGCCACCTGACGAGAAGTAATGCAGCGCAAGACGTCTCTCTGATTAGATGGAACAACAGGCAGACATACAAGTGCCATCTTGTTATAGATAATATGAAAAGAGAAACAACCCCTGCTGATATAAACAATCTCTTTTAACTGCACATGCTATTGAACTAAAAGATGAAAACTAATTAATAGATGCATGAAGTAATTATAGTTTAAAAGCTGCTTTAAGTATCTCAGCAGTATTAAGCTAATAAATCTAATGTAAATTAGAGAAAGTGACAGATATTATTATCCATATTAAAATACCAGAAATATGTGCCATCTGTGAAGTGAAATGCAAGTTTCTGATATCTTTCCTGAGCAGGAAGGGATTGTTAGATTGATGACTAAAGTGGGTTTAATTGAAAAAGAAGTTTGTGGTGAACTGGAATTAGTTTACATAGAAAGAAAAGTTCTCATGGACTCAAGCCATTATCTGTTATCTATTGGTGAACAGAGCTGATCTAAAGGTTGCAGTCTGATCTCGTAGCACAGAGAAATTACTTTTATGTTTCCAAATTTCAAAAATTTCTTTATACACAGTCAAGGAAAATACCTCATTACACTTAATGTCTTTCAATCTTTGACTCAAATCAAATACAAATATCCAATCAGTAAAACCAGGTCAATATGAACAATAGATGTTTATTTCCATGTTTTCAGTACGTGTTTTAGAAGGGAAGGTGAATGGCCGTGTGGTATTTGTTTGATCATAATGATGCAGCCAAGGTTTATGGTGAGTTTAACCGAGATAGAGACAAAATGTAGTTGCTTTTACACAGTGTCAAAAGTGTATGGGAATATATATAATTTATATGATAATGTTAAATGTTGACATTGGATACCAATATTGATTCTTCATATTGGTGCATCTGTGTTATTAGTCTTGATATTGTTCTAAAATATTAACCTGTAGCAATAGTAGCTCACCTTTTAGATAAATCTGGCCAAAATGTAACAATTAAAAACAAAAGAGCAGCAGTCTCAGAAAAAACATTTTAAAAAACATCTTCCTCAGTCAATTTAACAGATGAACTCTCCCTTTGCACAGCCTTTTAATAGTTTTGTTTCGATGTGACGTACAAGATATTTGGTGTGCCATGCACTTCACCGTTGTTGGGCTTTATAAACTTCAGCTGCAGCGCTGGCAGTCCACTGTCTGTTCCATCTATAAACAGATAACATCTAACCACAAATAAAAGGAAGGCTACTGTATTTCATGCATCGCACAAGTCAATTTAGGAACTGAAGCCCCTGAAAAATTATGAAAATCCAGACATTTCCATCAGTGAATGAATCTCCCTGGACATCCCAGACAGAACATGAAAAGTGGACATGTCCAGGGAAGAGAGGGCATTCGGTCACCCTAACTTGGGTAGATTGGCTGTATTTTAATTGCTAAGCTAATAGCATGTGTTTGCACTGTAGTTTGTCCTGTGTGTCTATGTGTTGCCCTGGTATGGACGGGTGACATGTCAAGTTCAATGATAAATGTTAGCATCAATTCTCCAGTGAGATTAAACTGGTACAGACAGAAAAACGTAGCACTGTTCAATCCATCATTCGAAGTTGAAAGCAGTGTGGCGTAGCTGCAAACCTCCCAGGACATGGAAACCTGTCTAAACTTCAAAACCTGGCCATTAATCAAAGAAGCATCCAAGATTTCCCCAGTAACTCCGGAGGAGCTGCAGAGATCCAAAGCATTAGGCCTTTACAGAAGTTTGCAATGTAAAGATGAAAGTCTGATTTGTAGTCTGCCACAAGGCATGCAGAGGAAGCATGTGGAAGAAAGTGTGCTAGTCAAGTGAGATTCACATAAAACGTCTTTGAGTTACATGCAAATCCCTACGTATGTAAGACTGTGCAAGGCATTAAAGATGCTATTCCCATGATATAACATGTTCTTCGCAGCATCATGCTTGCGGTATGCTTTTCCTTAGAAGGTCCTGGAACTGGTCAGGTTGATAGGAGAAAGGACTAAAACCAGAGCAAACCTGATAAAAAAATAAAATGTTACAAGCTGTAAAAGTCTTGAGCCCAGGACAAAGATTCAGTGCTGAGAAAATTGATCCTACATGGACAGCCAGAGATGCTGTTAGAATATTTGGAGCAAAGGATTTTCACATGTTAAAGTCCAGATTTAAAAATGATTGAGATTCTGACGCAATGTTTGAAAATCATTGTTCACTTCTCTTTTGAAATCCATGGCTATTTGGTTTGGAAGCATTTAGGCCCTGATGTTTTCCCTTACACATCATTTCCTCCTTCTGGCTGGTAGCCTCGCCGTTATTAAATTTTAAGCTCTCCATTACTGTGTCATCTGACACATATAACATATCGTTCAGAGTTCAGTCACAAAGAGGCACAGACATTTAGGGTGCCATTATTAAATGGGGATATTATGTCAAATCTATACATTGAGTGTTGCTTTAATTGTTTCATACATGTTTGAGGAATCTTTGAATTTCCAATGGCACCCATTGGGGAAGTGACTAAACACTTGCTCTCAAAAACTTTCTCTATTTCTACAAAGCTCCTCCTTGGAGCCGGAATCTCCAGCTGAGAAAGTTTTATGTTTTGTGGAAAACGGTTTCAATATTCATCCAGCAAGCAGATTCTCTTATTTGATTTGAGCATCTCTGTCACTCCTCTGGAGTTGCTTTGGGCTTCTTTGTTGGTTTTATGATTGATGGACTGAGCCATAATCTTTTAGTACTTCAAACTGCATGTCCTCTGTCCTGGTTTAAATTAAACAAACTTTCCAATGTCAGTTTTGCTCCCTGAACTTTTTTAATTCTATTTACCTCAATGCTATATGGAAGTTCATAGCTTTCCTAAAATGTCTCTGTCATTTTTTACGCAATGTGATATTTGCTACATCAAAGAACTGCATTGACCACATGCATATAGAGCCACCATGTGGGTAGTTTTTTTACAATATAAAAATTATGATTGCTTATCTGTACTGCTCAAATTATTATCTGGAAGAACTAAATTAAACCAAATCAGCTAAGACTTACCTCCTAATACATTAACTACGTAGTTATTGCATATTTTTAGACTTTACTCCTCTACCTCAGCTTGATGCTGCTATATGACCTGGCCTATTTTCATTTATGACTCTCACACATAACATCAAAATGAGAACACTGAGTTCTAGCCAAAGGAGTCGAGGTTGACCTATGACCTCACGTTGCTGTTACTAAAGCTGAGAACATTGAGGAAAATGTGCTTCAAATTCCTGCTTCTGGTAAGAAGGTTGAGGATGAAACACATCCGCCTGATTCCTCCTGCCATTGAGAGTTGTGAAAAGGATGCAAACAATAAATCAATTTGCAATCCTGATTAGATTAAAATTTGCTCCATTTGCTTAACTATTAAATGTAGTGTGCCTACTATCCAGAGGAGGGCACCACTAGTCATCCTTCAGCAGAGCCAGTTGCAAGAGAAATAAACATGGAGGAAACGTCCATGAACAGACAAGTGAAACTGTCCAAACAGATAATAGTCTCTGTGGATACATGTTTCTTTGTAGTTTTGATTAATTTTGACATCCCCAGATTATCCTCATTAACTATTCTTTTTTTTTCAGACAGCCTCTGGACTTTCTTTTATGTGATAACCATAATGGGATGTTACCATTATGGTTTGAAGATTTTTGTCAGAGATTTGAATTTTAGATTTTGACTATTAATGTGACGTCTGGGATAGTAGTTGTCTATTTTTGCCTTGCCTATGTTTGTAGACAATGTTTATTTTTCTCAGCCACTGGTTTGTCAGATTTTTTGTGCTTTCTTTGTTGTAATTTATGGATTTGGCTCTACTACTTTCCCCCAGCCTCTTTTCCTACTACTAAAAAAATGTGGATGTAATAATATTTAAAATCTAAATTCACTTTTTTTTATCTCAGCTAACGGAAAAACAATATCTCACATGTCATTGTAAGCCAATAATTTTCTTCACATGCTGTAATACAGGATTTAAAACAAATAGATCTTTCTATATTTGCTTGGTGTTTGGTGTCACTGTTGCAAATTTTTTAGCTAATAGTTAAATAGTTTAGAAACAAAAATAGAAACATAACCTCTTAAATTAATTTAATATCATATTTGTCCTTTTAAATGCTCCTCTGACCGGTTTAAAATTATGCCATTGTCCATTGAGTTGATAAATCCATGTTAAAAATGTAAATGATACAAAAGCCGACACTGTGGACTCATTGTGTAATAAATAAAAGAGTCAGTGCTTGAGGACAATGTCAAAGAGGAACATTTCTGTGTCTAGCCATGAGCAAGGACAGCTTGTTTTAGGAACAGACTGTGTTTCCTTTTTTAATCTTTTTTAAATCTTGACTACTTGTGCTTCTGTCCTAATGACCAACCACATCTTCTCTAACTCAGTTACTTAGTTAGCTATAAGTGCACAAAGTGAATGTTTTTCCTCCCTCTTTCAAAAGATAAAAACTCAAAGGTTTTGAATCAAGGGTTACCCTCTAAAGTACTGTGCTCCAAGTACAATTTCATTATATTTCATTATACTCAAACCATAGCCAAATTAAATCATCTTGAGTCTCATGTTATTTTATGAAACCAGATGTCAACAGATGTAAAAATGCAGCACAAAGATTTGAACAGATCAAAGAGGATAAATTAACGCAAATTTGAGGAAAATCATGTGACTTTTATCTTTACACGGTTGATAAATTTACTGCAGCGTGAGTCGTGAGCTGTTACAATAAAACTGGATCTGCAGAGAGAAACAATGGCCGTCATTGCTGACATTAAAATACTCTGGCCCAAATGACTCTGGTGGCATGCTTTATAAATAACACCACGCAAGGTCTAGCACTAAGACTACGGTTACTTTGATGTCAGTGACGAGCTTAGCAACTTTCTAAAGAGCAAACTTTTAATCCGTAACTGGAGGGGGACGGTTTGGCTGGGTTTGAAGTCTTAAACTCAGATTTTTCCTATGTTTATGGACCTTTTCGCTCAAATAACACTAATGGCATAATGTTATGAGAGTAAATATCATAAATGGGACTGTAAATGAACTTGACTTTGCGGCCAGGGCTTTGACAGATTTATTTGCAGCCTGCTCCCAAGGCTGTTATGAAACGGGGCCTTCTAGCAGAAACCATACCTATGTGCCTGGCATTTGTCAACCAGAGTAGCTATAACTATTTTCAGAACAGCTTCTCATTGAAGGGACACCTTGTCAAGTCCACTATATATAAAATACTCACCACATGGAGAATACCCACCTCTCATAGTAGAAAGAGGGTTAAAATTTTATTTTAGCAGCTTAGGTCCAGATCTGTGAGAAAGTTTTTGAAAATAAAACAACATTCTCTTTCACTGATTGTCAAAATAAACTATGTGCAAAGAAAATACATTTTTATGGATGAATTGTATATGTTCTGTTTGCCATGTTTTCTGGCTTACCAAATGATTACCATACTTTATGAATTAATAACTGCTTTTCTTCTTCTATAGGAAGTAGCAAGTTGGGACCTGATCAAACCTTGTGTTGATTCTGAGAACCAAAGGCAAAATAGTCTTTCCTTATAGAAAACTAAATAAAGTCCATAACTTGGAACTGTGTAGCTGCACCTACTGCAGCCAGAATCACTGCTGTGACACCCAGTGTTGTTCCAGGGCAGAGGTCAGGAGCAGAAGAGACAGGGATTGTAGTACCTGAAACTACACCTGATTGAACCAGGAATGCAGACAGTGAAGACCAGTTTGGCTGCCCACAGACTTTGCTGGGTTTACTGTAGAATGCCTTCAGTCTCCTTGAAATGTTTCTAACTCCAGCCAAAATTCTAGCAATAACATTGCTATACTAGCAATTAATGAAGAAATACACTTCACCTAAAGCAGGAAGGCTATTTAAATATTACAAAATTAGGTGGCCGCTGCCTGTCACTGATGAAAGCTTGGCAGCATACAGGTTAAATTGGGAGTAATCTCAACAGGTCATTGCTTAATTTTACATTCCTTCATATACTGAAACTCATCGACTATATGGAGTTAAAAAGCTGGAGGACGGAGGCTGGCGATGCAAAGGGAGGCTGCATGATTGAGGTCAATTGACCTCTACAAGTTGACAAACCTAAAAAGTGGCATTGTACAGTCAAAATGAAAATGTTACATATATAATTTTGGCCCATTTAAATATTTGCACTCACTGGCTGAAGCCTTATGAACTAGAAAAGTCTAATTTTAATTCTGTTAGTTAATGAAGGGAAGCTTAAACTGAGTTTAAGAGCTAAAGAATAAAATGTAATTCAGAATAAGGACATTATTAGGACATTATAAACCAATTAAAATTTTATATAAATCTAATTTTAAATGTACAAAAGCACAGAACATATTCCACAGTATTATTTATTGCTAAATCTGAACTCAGAATGGAAAAGTGGGACTAACCTGAGCTCAGCATATGATCCAACACTTATAGATGATCATAAATCCACCTTCCACAACAACAACTCTCAGAAACATTTTCTGTCTGACTAAATCAGTCTTATGGAGTCAATTCAGATCACTGCTCAGTTCGTTGACATTTGCACAGCTCTACTAAAGTCCCTCCATGGCATTTCAGACAGGTTGAGGTCCAGACTCCAGAGTTTAGCTGGGCCACTGCTGACATTGATGATCTTTAATGAGCAGCACCTGCCTGCTTCTCTCCTTAAAGAGGCAGAAGAAATTACTTTTTTAATTTCTTCTTTCCATCATGTTAATCCCTCATTAAAAACATACCTGGAGTGTTGTTTTGATTCTTTCAAAAATGAGAAATGCTTTAATCTCCTAAAGCAACCATTCTGTTTGCAGAAATTTCTTTATTATTTTCTTTTTCTAGTGGGAAAAAACTAGAGTACCAAGAGAGAACACGCACACTCACTGGGAGAGCATGCAAGCTTTATTTAGAAGGCCCTGCCCCCCACCGAATTCGCATCCTGGACCATCTTGCTGTAAGGAAACACTGCTTGCAGCTGCTTCACTGTGCCACCCAGTTTTACAACTAGTATCAAAAAATTAATAAAATATATTACGTCTAAAAATATTATGTTTCAGATACTCTATATGTGGCTTCCTCTAGCCTTGGCATCAAAGAAACCCCACACCCAGCCTTATTTTTTAATGTTTTTATTTAAAAAACACCTTATTTTTAACCCTAGAGACAGATCTGCAAGCACTGATTCAGTTTCATGCCTTCAGTTTTGACACAGAGGGAAAGAAGCTGCAGGTGCTACAGAGACAAATCTGCATTAATACAAACTATCACAGTTAGACTATATTGCATGAAAATAGTCTTCTGAGTCAAGTTTATTATTTTTTTTAAATACAGTGTTATTAAATATTTATCATAAATGAATATATTCATTTTTAGGAAGGGTTTTACCCAGGAATTTATTTATAATGGGGGCAGATCTACCCACCAATCACATGCTGCTGGCAGCTGCTAAGTTAAACACTCCCTGCCAGCAGCCACTCAGGGAGCGACAAAATCAATATGTTCATACATATGCAGGGGCCACCTGGGCTCCAAAGGCCAAAAAAATCCTTTTAAGAATCATGGCTTATGGTCAGGCAGTGAGAAAATGTGAATCAGAGCTGCAGAAGATTCCTAGTTAGTTTTTAATATCCCTTTATCCCTCCCTCCATGTATCTGAGCATTGGACTTACCACAGCGCCATTCATCCGCTCCATTGGGACAGTCTTTGTGTCCGTTACACTGCAAAGCTTGAGGGAGGCATTGACTCATGTTGCCACATGGAAATTGGCCAAGGGGGCATCTCGCCTCTTTCTCCGAAGCGCTTGCCACCAGGGCTGCAAGACATAAAAGCAGGAAAATTAGTCAAAGAGCAACTTAACTATTTTGAATAAACCAACTCTACAAGTTGTTGCGGATTCTCACTGTCAGCACAAATATTTGCAACGTCTGCAAATGACGGATTTTAATGAACCTGAGAACTTGAATTTGTCATTAATGTGTGAAATAAAAAGCTTTGTGTTCGAAACTGCACCTCAAGCTCTCCAAAAGTTATATTTTGTTTTTCATTGGCAGCCATCCAATTTTCAAACTTTAAGATTTGCTTTAATTATGTTTTATTGATTTTCTTTTGCGCTGCAAAAATCTAATGTGGTAGCAATTAGCTGCAGTATATAATCCTCATCTTGTGCGGTGTGTGCGTTTTGCTTGCTAATTTCGAACGAATACACAAAGCAATAGTAGTGACATGAATGAGCAAGTATGATGAGTAAGATCCTAAATAGTCAACAGAGTTACCCTTAAAATGGAGCAGAGACTATGAGTCAGGCAAGAAGGCTCATGGAAATGTGATCCATGCGTCCCATAAATACAAACTTTGAGTAAAGCCTTCAAACATTGTGTGAAGTTGTTATTGTTATTCCAGTTGCAATGGGTTGTTCACATCTACATGACAATCAAATACTTTTGACAGCAAAGTGTGTGTAATAATAAAGGGGTGGTATTATGAAAAATCAACATTTTGAAGTTTTACATCATATTATTTAATTCCCTCATCAAAAACAAAACCAAAATGTTGCTTTGACTTATTCTTGCATGTTTGAAGAATCCTTGAATCTCGCTTGGCAACCATTTGGGATTCCTAGACACTTACGAAGTCCTCCTTGGAGCTTAAGGCCACCTTTACAAGAGACCGCTGTCTGGAAACTGCTGGTATTTTTGGATGTTAATTGGGGAAAATGTCCACATTTAGACGGCACTGCCAAAACACCTCCAGTCAGCCGTAGTTGTCATGCCAGGCCTTAGCTTCCACCTTATTGTAAACACCTGTCTCATGTGACATATATTCCTCATCAGGAATTGCATTAAACTAAACAAGTTAAATAGCACAGCAAGTCACGATGCTGTTTGTCATTGCTTTTGTTGTCACCCCCCCTCATATGCATAAAATAAACCCTGTAACTGTGCATTCTGTATTTCAGACCAACACTGGGATGTTACAGAAAAGTTTCACTCTGAGACCTGGTGTCAAAAAGTGCTAGTGTGAAAGATTCCGGTCACTGGCATCGTGTAAATTTGTGACTGGTTTTTTGGGAGCCGGCTCTCTGAAAGGAGCCGAAATTCCCTACTGTCTGTTCCCACAGACTAGCTTCAACAGCAATTAGCAAATATCTGGTGGAACTGCACTTCTGTTGAGCTTTTAATCTGAACTACAATGCTCCGTGGAACAATTTTAAATGGCATCAATTTACACTTTCGATCTAAGAACTGATATTTTGTGACACAAGAAACACTAAAATGCTTGTTTTGCATGATTCTCCATGCATTTATACTGCATGGAGAAGCAGTATTATGTTTCCATGATTTAAAGCACTTTTATCTCCCTTGTTGCTGAAATGTTCTGTACAAATAAATTTGATTAATTGTTGTAACGATGTGCTGAAAGGGGAGTGCCAGAAAGGGTTGGCCATTCTTAAAGAGTCCAATTTCATGGGGGCAGTGGAGTTATTATGCAAACTCAAATTTATTTTAAGTTGTTTTTGTAACTACTGAAGGTATCTATTGATAGTGATAGTTATTTGAGTGTGATATAAAATGTCAGTATGTGCCAGGAAAATACATAGCATGCCCTTTAAAAAAACTAAAAAATCAACTACATGCTTCACTTTTTAGGTTGGTTGCATCTTATCAAAGCTTCAGTCAGACACTAAATAATGTGACTGAAGCTTACTTAAAAAACTAAAATGTGACGTTCTATTTGTTGTATAAAGTTACTTCTCATCTCTTCTGTCTAAAAATTTGTATGATATTTTGTGATACGAGCAAAACTGAAATTAGTAATCTTAAAGTTTCACAGTTGGAATTAAAGATTAAGGCTTTATTTTAAAAGCCATCCTATCTTTGCCATCTAATTTTACAACCTTATGACCTGAGGGTTTAAATATAAAAAAAACACCTTTACCATGCAACCTGTACTGTAGGTAACCTGAGACATTCCTGGATCAAATAAAATGAGCCTAAAACAATAAAGTTTTCATTTCTCTTCATTCTTGGATCATTTTGTATTTAGTGCATCTCTGCCTACGCTTAAAGAAGCAGACCTTTATGGTTAGTTATTTTTTTAGATCTCCCTCAGTGGCTGTGGCCATAAAGGGATATTAGCTTGAGGCCACTTTTTGCTACACTAAACAAACAAAATGAAACATGTTTGCTCTTTGTATTAGTTGCTTTTCTTTTATTTATTTGTGTCTGCATTTTCATTTAGTTATGTGGTCCAAATTAGAGTCAAGACAGAATGAGCAGCTGAGCACTGGTCCATTCCAACTGCATAGTGCACACTAGTGCATCATTGGCTCCTCTTAATGAGGCTGAAGTGTCCCAGACAACTCATCTTTGAACTTTTCTGGGCTCCCCTGTTGGCATTTTATGTTTGTTTTGCATAAGACAAAGTAGTTTTTCCCTTCTTCTTTTTCCTTGCTCAGCGGTAATTTGTATTTAATTTGCATCTGGGGAAAAAAAAGGATAATTCACCACAAAAAAGAATAATAATAATTACTGCCCCTGATGCACTTTGGCAGTGCTGCTAACCACTAATAAAGCTTTATTTTATTAAAATAACATTCAATATTATGATGATGAATGAATATTGAGAGACGGGGAGAGAGGGAATTTCAAAAGGCTGCAATTTAAACATGTTGGAACTGCGTTTTAATTCAATTTAATTCTCATTAGTGGGCTTAATGAGAGTATGATTTATGAACATAACCACTGGATTAAATTTAAGATAACTGGATGTAAATTTAACTTAATTCCTCTTATGTAAAAATGCCGCAAAGTGACTTGCGGCATTTTTGAATGTAACACAACATTTTTATTGTTGCTATCCAGTACAGCGCTTTAAATTAACACATCCGACACAAATTGAAGCAGAGATTTTTGGCTGTGACTTCAAGTTTTCCACCCAAAAACTCAAAGAACACAGGATTATATTGCTCCAGAGCACTACTGTAATAAATCAATGAAAACATCTGAATAAGATTTTAGCTCCAAGTTTAAAGGATTTGGCTCTAATGAATATTTTGGATGTGACACAGAGTGTAATTAGTGTTGATAGATGCAATGTGCAGATGAATTATTTATCAAACTAAACCACGAGATGTATAAATGAGAATTTGAATGGGGGACCTGGTACACAACTCATGTAAACAGCATAATTAAGGTATTAAAATCTCTAAAGTCTGAACAGTGGTATCTCTTCGCATGCATCCACTTAGTAAATATATTTCTGCTGCCAATTTGGAGGAAACACAACCATGATTCAAACACCAACAAAACAAGCCTTTGACATGTAATGAAAGCATGTTTTACAAATATATCATTTTCAAACTTTCCATGACCGTTCAAAGCAAGACATCTCAAAAGAAACATTCAGAAAGCTTTTCTTAGATATCCTAATATTTTAACAAACTTGCAAAGGTGGCAAAAAAAAACAAATAAAGCTCTGCCATCCTGTCATATCTGAACTGGATAAATAACTCTGCCCAATTTATCCATTTTGTAAGTCTGCTTTGTGCTTCTTTTAGGGCACAGCAGAGCTGGAGCCAACCCAAGCTTTCAGCAAATCAAATCCAGTTGTTCTGTCACCGTGGTGATGGAACAAAGAAAACAGCCATCCTGCCGAATTTAGGTAGAGTTTGTAGGTGCGCATCAATCATCTATTGCTACAGTTTCTGGCCTTCAATAGCACCCAAAGGAAAAATCTGACTCTCAGTTCTTAAACACTGTGATATTAAAGCGTCTGGGTCAGCTGCTTGGCACAGAGTAAGGAATTCACGCTGGATTTTTGGAACTGCTTCTATAATAACAGCAGCCTCCTGCTTGATTTTCTTTCAGCCTGGTGAGAAACGCAAATAATGGGTAGAGGAGTAAATCTACAACTTAATGATCTAAGATATCAAAGATATGCATAGGTTCTTTAATTGATAATATTCCAAACAATTTTTATTTTTACGGAGACTATTTGTATAAAAATGTGACACCTGCGCCTAGTAGATGAGTAAATCCATATTGTATATGAAACACACTGGTAAGATATACAATAAACCAAGTAGAAAAACAATCTGTGAGAAAGGGGTATAAAAAATACATTCAGTCCTAATAATAATACACTTTTACTGTCTCACTGGTAAAAATATTGCTTATTCTAATTTCAATATCACACTAACAAGAGGGGTAGAATAAAAAACAAAAACAAAGCAAGAACAGACATGGCAACAAGCAAATGTTAAAGTTTAGAGACAGGTAGAAGACAGGCATCTTATTTTAAGGCACCATTTCAAAAACAAAAAACTTTTTCAGGAAGCGGTCCAGATTTCTGCAACATTATTACCCAACCTGCATTTCTGATGGGTAAACCAGGGTGTAAACAAATTAGAAGGGTCTTAGTTTACCAAAACAAGGTAAACTAGAAACGAGGAACTACCTTCTCATTTACTAAGAACTTTTGGACAAAGTATTATATTACGAAAGTGCTAATTATTTGAAATTAATTGAATTTTCCAAAATTATGATTCAGTTTGTTTGGTTTCACTTCTGCTAGCTAAATGTAGCCACTTTAAATCATTTGCATACAGTTGTCTGTGGAGAAGGACGGGATGAATCCTTCATTTAAAATATTTTAGGGGCATCATTTATTTAGCACCATTTCAGGTTTTAGCAGTCTTTTTTAATTTCATGGAATAATTTTATTGAATTTCCACAAAAAAATGACAAAAATATACCAGTAATGTATTTGAGATCTACAAAAATGTTCTTTAATTTTCACAAATAGCATTATCCCATGGAAGAAATATTTCAAAAGGTTTTTAGTTTAATTTTAAAACCTAAAAATTGATGTGTATTATTATTATATTTTCAAATTTACAACAACAAAAAACTTAGAAGTTGTTTAGTGGCTCTAAACTGGTGGATTGAGGGTAAAAATGGCTCTTTGGATAGTAAAGGCTGACAACCTCTGTTCTACAGTAAAACAGTGTTTTTGTTTGAAATGACACATAGCAGGTTGAAATAAAGTCCAATAATTTGCCATCAGGAGTTCTAGTAACTCTGCCAATATAAAAGAATAAAACTTTCCTGGACTTAAATGGGGCTAGATGTCAAACCTTCAATTCAAAACCAGGCAAGATCACAGCTTCTGATAAAAGCGTCATAAAAATATTTAGATATCTGACCAGTCCAAGTAAACTCATCCAAGCACATGACCTTCTTACAAAGGATTCCTGTCCAAACTCAACATTCAGGCTGGAGCAGCTAGAGGAAATGTGGAGGGATGTTTTAGTTGTGTGCATAGCAATCCCCTTTAATTATTAGCTGCCTCTTTCAATTTTATAGGTTATTTTACTATTTTACTTCCACCATTTCTCTTTGGGTTTGCAGAATCGCGTTGAATTGGAACTAGGCCTCAATGAGTAATTACTACTACCTGAAGTCTCAAAGGTATTCTGGTCTCTGGGAGCCCATGACCTGCAAGTTTTGGATGAGTCCCTGCTAAAATGTCTGACTGAAATTGTTGAACTGTCTTCTCTGCCTCCCCTGAGTAGAAGTTGTTCCCAATTACTTACCCTTTTCATTCGCTGATTTGTTCCAAAGTCATTTGTCAGTGTTATTATAGCAAAGTCTTGAACAGATCAACATTTTTCTAAGCTTAAATATTTCTAATGGGGCCATTGACATAAAAGCCATACCAGATGTGGCAACACGTAATCCGCACATATAAAGAAATCAAAGTAAATTAGTCCACAAATGAAGTCATAGGTAGAAAAAAAATCTGAAAGACACACACACTCAGGAAGCAGACACATCAAGGGACAGAAGGTTGAGAAACCAACCATTAGGAAAGCATCCCTGCTGCCATGTCCAAATCTACATCAGCTGGTTGAATATTAACAGATGGCCTATTAAAATGATTTTCATTACCAAAGTGTTACAAACACATAATAATGGAATCGGTTGCAGCTGCCTTTCTAATTTCATGATAGTCCAGCAAGTTCTGTTGGAGCTTTACTTTGGAAGCAGAAAGAATATATTTTGACCATAAAGCAGCCAATTCCAGAATACACTCATGAGATTTATGACTGAAGAGTCAAAAGAGTAATTAAAAGTTAAGACTTGTCCCAGAGCAGAAGCAGAGAACTCCAGGAAGCAATAAGAAATGCACTCAAATGCATTAGCATCTATGCACAGGACTTCACTAGTGAAGGAAAATGAAGTTGGAGCTTTGTAAATGTTTGTTGGAGAATACTTGAAGTCAGAAAAATACTGGAAGAAACTGCCATATTTTTTAGACTATAAAGCATACCTCACTATAAGCTGCACCCACAAAGTTTTTTTCTTCGTGTGGTTTCCTGATGAGGGGATATGAGTCTGAAAACATTTCTCTGTCATGCCTGCTGCTAGCATGTGCTAAATGAAAGTTAGCGCTTTCTTCTTTGATTTCCAATTTTGACTTCCAATCATTCACTTCCTGCTAGAGAGCCCCCTGGTGGTTGAAGAAAAATCCACAGAAAAGCCACATCGGGCCATAAGCCGCAGGGTTCAAAGAGTGGGGAAAAAGTAGCGGCTTATAGTCCGAAAAATACTGTAGTTTGGTCAGGATAAAGCTGAACTCTTTTGATGTCATTGCACACACCATGTTAGGAGGAAACATGGATTTGCACATCACCAGCAGACCAAGTGCAGAAACAGTAGTCTTCAATGCGGTTGTCCTGCGCTCGATTCCCGGTTTCGAGCCATTTGCTGCTTGTCTTCTCCTCTTCTATCCTCCCTGTTTCCTGTCTACTTGTTATGCAATAAAGTGAACTAGTTACAAACAATATATTTTAAAAAGTTAATAAATCACAGCTGAGCAATGCCCCTAACTAGTTTTTCTGTACAGGACACATCTTCAAGATGTTGTTTCAAAAAAGGGGTTTTAGTCAAGGTATTTAATAAATGTCTGTAATTATCTTCTATACCTTGTTCATGTGCCACTCCAGTTTTAACCTGAAACAGCATTGGAGGAACATTCTTTCATTTCTTTCTATATGAGGATTGCTATATAAGGTTATTGCCAACACCTGGTGGTAAATTTAAAGTCACTAGAAATATTTAAACTGAGAAAAACATTGATGTCAGTTCTAACCTTCAAAGCACAACTCAAAATTCATCTGTTCAAGTTAACAGAAAAAAATGACTGTGATATTTTAGCTATTTTGTGGCTTTGTGATTTTATAGTCATTTTGTATGTTTTGATGTTTTCTTAATGTTTCAGTGTTATAAAGTGTCCTTAGGTGTAAAATGCATTATTAATATTATTATGTTAGTGGTAGGCTGCTCAGTGGTGCAGCTGGTAGAGCTGTTGCCTTGCAGCAAGAAGGCTGTGGGTTCAATTCCCGGTCCGGGTCTTTCTGCATGGAGTTTGCATGTTCTCCCTGGGCATGCGTGGGTTCTCTCCGGGTACTCCGGCTTCCTCCCATAGTCCAAAAACATGACTGTCAGGTTAATTGGCCTCTCTAAATTGTCCCTAGGTGTGAGTGTGTGTGTGCATGTTTGTTTGTCCTGTGTGTCTCTGTGTTGCCCTGCGACAGACTGGTGACCTGTCCAGGGTGACCCCGCCTCTCGCCCAAAATGACAGCTGGAGATAGGCACCAGCACCTCCTGACCCCACTAAGGGAAAAGGGTGCAGGAAAATGGATGGATGTTAGTGTTATGGAAATTCCCCTTTTGGACTTAGTGAATGCTATGAAATTGCAAAGCGATCCTCAGAGTGACCCATTTTTTCACAACTGTTTGCTACAATAATTTGCAATTCTATGAGTTTTATATACATGTGACTGTTAAAAGTATATCATCTGAGTGAAATTCATAGGCACTGCCAATTAAAAATTCTCATTTCACATGTTAGTTCATTGCCTTTCCTATACATTTCCTCCATAAAATGTGATTTCAGAATGAAATCACAGTAATTATAAACATTTTCAAAAAATAAATATCCAGCGATGATATCCAATTTAGTGGAGAGACAACTCATCGTTTCTGCTTCATCTCACCTGCATGAAATTATTAAGCCATTAACTAGAGTCTGTAGAACTTCATTGCATGTTGAGGAGGTAATTCAATCATCTGACTGAAATAAAAACTTGCAGGGCAGCACTTCTCAAAGATGGGAGTTAAAGCCCCTGCTCTAAAACCACTCAGAAGATATTCACAAGGTCTTTGCATTTCTGGCTGACTGCCAGTCAAGTGGATTTTATTTATTTCACTTTCACTGCACAGTCAAAACTTGGCAATCTATAGAATGACATATTTAAAGTCCTGTAAAGCCGATTAAAACATTGACAAATTGACAACTTTTGAAAAGCTGTCCAAAATGGTAAACACTCGAGTCAAGTCATTTAATGCCATGCATAAATCTGCAATTTCCTAGTTAGTTCATAAACAGTCACTTACTCAACACTTAAATATTATTTATTCTTCAAATATTATAAATAAGTCCTGCCAACAGTTTGCAATGTTGCATAGGAGATCAGATTGTGAGGCATTCACAAACAAAACATGCCGTTTCAAAAAGCCTCCAGAGAATGGGCTAGCCTTAAAAAGATTTGTTTAAAGTGACAAAAATCTGAATTTCTGCATATAAAATATTCCTTTGCACTGTGATCCTCTCCAGAAGTTCAGAGTCTTTGCTGAACTTCTGTTCAGTGACATGGCACTGAGCCGGCCTTCTGGCTGTGGTAAGAAATAAAGTCACTTTGCAATGTTCTGGAGCCACCTGTTGCTCTCAAAGCTCTGCACAGTGGTTCTTCATAATTTGCACTCAGTTGTGTTTTTTTATTGTGAAGAAAATAACACAGCTGTTTTTAGGCTATTTTCCAGTGTTCTCTCTTGTTATATTTAACAAGAATTTCCGTAACAGAATTTTACAAAGCTTCTTTTTAAATTATTTAGGTCTTTCTGTTTGTCATTAAGCTGGCAAACAGTTTTTTTCCTTCAAGTTCAAAAATTAATGAGCACTGAATTAGAGGAAAATTTGTCATCTTCTTGTAAAAGTTTTTATTTAATCTGAAACCTAAAATTGGGTTCAAAATCATGCTCATTTAATTGAATTCCTAAAAAGCATAACAGGTATAGTAGTGGGTTCATAAAACTTTATAGCATCTTATCTCGTTTAATTGTATTCGGTAGCACCGAGGGTAAAAATGTCTGGATTGATTATTCAACATATCTTCCAAGTAGAGATTTTACTCCAGCCAGAAAAGCAACCACAAATTTTTGAGACAGTTCAGAAAGCTGCTCTTGACCAGTCAAAGCAAATGATGATGTGGTGACGCATCTCAGACAAAGTTCCTGAGAAGTTACATGTCTGCCCTTGTTCTTCCTGTCTTTTAGTCTTATCAGTGACCATCTGTCATCATTAAAAATTTTATTTTAATCTTTTTAAGATGACACTGTACAAATATCTGAAGATGAAAGATTCCCTCCCAATTTTCTTCAGAGTAAAAAGATACAATAAATGATCTATTTATGTAGCAACGTCCTGTGTGATAAGGTGCCCCCTAATTAACTTTGCCTGATGTGAGGGCCAAAAATCCTTCTGCCTTTGTGAATTTCAGAGGTTTTGTATCTTTTGGGTTGTATTGCAGCCTCCTCTCATGATCTGATAAAAAAAAAACTAGCAATGAAGAGTGCAGAAAATCTGTTTGACTGTCACAACAAAGAAGCACTCTTAAAATTCAAAGCTGTCACATTTGGAAATATACTAATTTTCATGAGTAATATCAGCAACAGGCATCACACTAAGCAGGCAAAGAGGAATTAACCATAAAAGGTTTCATTCATCTGGGCACAACCCAATAAAAGCAAAAGCTGTTAGGACATGGAGGAAATCAACAATGTGACAATAATCAAAATCAGCTGAAGAGAAAAGTATTACAGATTGTCCAAGACACATTTAGGATATATCTTCATACAAATACCTGTATGCACAGTTGTAATCTATGCAATCTGCATATTTATGCATGCAGCGTAAAAAACTCATTACTCTTGGAAGCAATAAATAATGAAGAAAATTTACAAAGTAATGCAAATTAGCATATTTCATTCTGATAAATAGCTCCTGTGCAAAATTTTAGTTCTGTGATTAAGGTTTTAACACTGTCCACAAAAATGGGTGCAACCAGCTCATTTCAATAATAATCAAAGCTGTCTGTCAAGAGCAGCATGAATTTATGCTGCACGAGCATGAAAATGGTTAAGCTGCTGAAGGATTTCAGGTGAGCTTTTCAGCTCAAATAAAAACCATGAAATAGTATTTGGACCTTTGCAGATTTCTGAGTTACTACAGATTGGTCTTCATATTCTTATTGATTTTTACATGTTGGATCATAACCACATATTTTCTATCCTTGATTGTCTTTTTAAAGGGGCAGTATTATGTGTTTTTACAGGCACTATAATAACTATGTTACCTTCAGTTGTTATCAAAATGTTAAACATATGACTTAAAAGAAATTTTACTTCCTGATTTAATGTCTTCAGGAAGTTATCAGAACATCGCTCCTCTATTAATCCTCTAACAATATTTTACCCGTGCTGTACTGAGTAGTAGCTCATATAATGAGCTCAGCAGGTGTTTGCTAATTGTTGCTGGATAGTCTGAAGGAGCGGAGTGGGGGAGCCGTGGGAGTTGGTTGCTCTGTGAAGAAGAAATTTGAAAACTTAGAAATTGCAGTTCTGAAGAGGAGCTGCACCTTGAAGGTGGATCTAGATCCACCTAGGCATGTTGCACAGATTCATGGTTGCCATGGAGATCAAAGGATTTCAAGGCAACACTCACTCTTTGATGAGATAATAACATTAAAGATCAAAAAAGTTGATTTTACATGGTACTACCCCTTTAGTACCCCACAGAAAAATCGGAAGGCCATCTCTTATTTTGACAAATTACCTTTCACACACCCGACCCCTGGGTGCAGACATTTTTGTTAAATTAAAGAAAAAAATACATCAATTAAAGCATTATCTCTGACCCTGAACAAGTTCTCAAAGTATCTCGCTATCTGCTTGGTGCAGTGTGTTGAATACAGAGATGGACTGACCTTCTGGCGTACCCGGCAATGCCTGGTGGGTCGATGCACATTTATAGTCCAGCCAAAAGCTGTCATAATATAATTTAATCAAAAAAGTATATTATAAATAATTTTTATTGACCAATTTGACCTATTGGTTGATTTTCATGAAGGGGATTGGGCTAATCCAAAGAAATCGCTCAGTCCTTTTCTGCCCGGCCCTATAAATTTTGACTGGGATGTTGGTAGTCTATGTGTAAACTGGTACCCGTAAGAGAACACTGGAATAAAGCAGGAATCATGGTGGAATGTTTTGGGATGTGTAGGGGGAAAAAAATAACAGTAGAGAATTAAAACAGAACATGTAAAAACAGACAGAAAACAGAATACAATTTAAAAATGATAAATAACATTTCTAGGAAATCATCAAAAGTACTTGTCTTTTTTGGTGCCCAAGCACTTTTACACATGAAGAATCTCTTGCACATCTGCTCCTGCCTCAGGCAACACTTTAGACTGATCATTTTAGACTTGTCAGGCGCCAGATTTCTTTTTTTTTTTTTGATTATCAGCATTATCAAAATGGAAAGTAAACTGTATTATAGACAAAAATAGTCTCTATAGTGGAGAAATTTCCAGGACATCCACAGCAAAGAAAGAGGCAGATAGAGACAGATGAGATCTAGTTATTTAAATATTCTACATAAAGTGAAACAAAGCGTTTCTCCCTGACTTGTGCTTTTTCTATTTGTGCAAACACATGATATACAGAGGAACATTAAAACTGCAGGAACACTGAAACTGTCATAGAAGAGCAGCAGGACATAAGCTAACAAGTTAAAAGAAGCTGAGCAGATCAGCATGAAATGGAAACACAATTACATAAACACTTCCTGAATAAGCTTAAATGATTTGTAAATTTGCCCCTTGTGGGTTTGATGAGAAACACAAAGAAAAATGATTATAGGACACATAGAAAGGATGATTTATTTTTCTTTTTTACATTTTTAAGGTAATGTTTGACTTTAATAAGCTCATTTAAGCTGCCAAGAAAAAAATTGAGAGCAATTAGCTGTTTTTAATGTCATTCATTTACAATGTTTCTGCTGTTACTCTCCTTTCCAAAACTGTGGCGTGTGGAGTTGGTCTGTCAACAGTTGGTTGCTGCTGACAGACCTCAGCAAATTATTGTCTCTGAGAGTTACAGACTTTCTATCAGGACAGTCATGTTCTGTTTCTCATTTGTGAAGTTCACTTGCACATTGGAAATATTTCAATTACTAACACTGCTGAGCACAGCCTCCACCTACACCAAGACAATAATAGACATTATTAGGTCTACTGGCATCATGAAAGTCTTCTTGTGCCGTTCAGACATGATTAAATTTGACATGGAGGCTCTCTGAGGCAGAACCTTCAGCACATGAAGCACTCTGGTGTGAATGCACTGAATTTTGGGCTCTGGTGCCAAACTTTGACTGGAGATCAAATATTAGAAATTGTTCAATATCAGTAATATACTGACAAACCAAATAAATGGAAAACAAACTTGAATTACAAGTAGATCTTTGATAAAAACATTAAAATAAAACAGGGGTTTGCTCTAGGCTTTGCTTCATACGGACAAAAATAGCAATAACAATAAGATTTTCACTGAGTTCAAAAAGAATGTAAAAAATATTCTCCAGTAAATTTTATGGCTGGCAGGACCCTGACTCTTTCTCCCCTGTCTGTCCTCTGTCACCTTAACTGGAATTGTGTGAATGTAAGCCAATTGTCTCTTCGCTCAGACACGTAATAAAAACTTGGACAAAATAAGGAGTCCTGTGCCTCATGGGTTCTCGGTTTTGATAGGGAAGGATTGCATTCATCTGAAGCCCGAGCTGAATGTGAATCATGTCTAAATCTATTTCTGGTTTTGATTCTGACTCAATTTATATTTTTCTGAGCCAATAATGTGGAAGTTCACAACACAGGGATTAAAGAGGAATGCAGTTCAGTGTTTCTGCAGTGTGAATAAGGGCTGAAAAAGACGAATGTCTACCCTTTTTACTTTTTGTCACTACATTTCCAAACCTCAATTAATTTTACTAACATCTTCTGTACCACCTCACAGGTCCAAGAATGTATAACCATGACCATAATGTACACCTATGAAAACCTGGACCTAAACTGACAGACAGGACAAAGAAAGTTTTAAAAGCAGGCCAGGGTAACACCAGAGGAGCTGCAGAAATCCACAGGTCAAGCTGGAGAGTGTGTTGACAAGACCACTATTAGATGTGCACTCAGCACATCTGGTCTTTATGGGAAAAAATCACTGTTAAAAAGCATTTAAAAGAAAAAAAGTTTAAAGTTTCCCACAGGCCAAGCTGAGATCTACACAGAAGTCCTGATTAACTGAAACCCAAATAAAAATGATGCAATGTACAATAAAAAAAAAATAAAAACAATAAAGCACCACACCAGTCAAAACATAAAACCCAAACGTGGTGATGGCAGCATCATGCAGTGCTTTTCTTCAGCAAGGACAAATAAGGTGGTTAGTTGATGAGAAGATAGATGGAGGTGAATACAAATACACAACACACTTTTCAGATTTGCATTTGTTTCATATGAGAGGGTATTATGTAAAATCAACTTTTTGAATTATATATTTGCATATTGAAAAGCTTAAGTGCTCAATTAATTACACAGTAAATTAAAAAGAGTCTAATTTACATTCTGATGAATGTTTTTTGGTCTTTGATCAAGCAAAATTGCATTATCAAGCCACTTCTATTATATAACTTAAAAATGGTCTCAAAACAACAATATTAACATTTATCACAATAATTACAGGGACAATTTATCGGCTCATAAATTGTCTTATTGTTACAGGCCCGTTTATACCATGTTATGTTTTTCCCTCATAAAAACATACATGGAATCAGTGACGCAAAAACGAGTGCGCTATATGAAACGCATACGAGCGCCAAAGCGATGGCGGAAAAATTCTTTCTAGACAGCAATTTAACAGCTCTCTTAATGTGTAAATGATATAATCAATAACAGAGGCACAGCATAGATTAGGCTCCTCTCCGCTGCAGTTCACAGGTTTGAGCTGAGAGCGCGGGAGCCGAGCAAACCGTGTGGATTTTCTTCTTGACGCACACGTTGGCGCTACAATGCGCGCCCCTTCGAGGACGCGCAGGAGCGCGAATCTGTTCATTTGAATTGTGATGTAATCTGATGACAGGGAGAGAATGATGGAGAGGCAGGAAAGAAAGGCGGAAGACGGAGAAAGATAAAGATGTAGGGATGAAAAAACTTCTCAAAGTGGTTGAAGAGGCTTGTAAATATTCAGTTTACTTTAAGTTACTACTAATGAGAGCTCACTGTTGTATTGAACTGTGTACTGCATTCATAATAGATTATAACACACAAAATAAAGAAGCTTGTTTATTTTTTTGTTATTCAGGCAGTAATAATTTAACATGTAACTGAATAGTTAAATCAGAAATGATAGAACTTGGCAGTGATAAACTTGAGTGTATCTGTTAAGTCTGATCAGATGCAGCGTTCAGTCAGTGTGTGATATTCAACAATATTTAAAATCCAAATTCCATTTTTTACATGTGGTTTTCCGATGTATTTTTGCACTTCAGTTGTGAGGATGGGGAAAAGGAGAAAAAGAATAGAGGGAGACTGAGAGAATCAGGACAGACAGCGGAAGGCAACAGGTTGGTCTAATATTAGGCAGAAGTTGGAACAGGCACTTTGATCAATTTTAAAATATAAAAATATAAAAAAGGAATTAGCAAGATTTGTAGTTTGCTTAAAGTAATTAAGTAATGCTTGTTTTACCATAGAAAAAAACACATCCAGTTAGCGGTGGATGTGTTTCATTGCAATCCGTTTCACTCTTGACAAAAGGGCAAACGCAAAAGGACAACAGGCAACAATTTTAGTGTTGACTTTCTTCCAGAGAGTCCAGGTTGTTGTTCAGGTGTCAATAATGCTACATTTTCACAACAGAAAATGAATAGAGCACTGGGTGCTGTGTGTACGTTTAATATATTATTACACGATTTTGTGTTGTTTTTAATGGAACTGGTCACCTATATGCAAAATGAAATAAAAGTTTTTATAAATTCAGGAATAAGTCATATTTACACACCTGCACAGCTTCTCCTGAGGATGAGAATGAGTCAGGTAGTGTGAAAAGCTGCAGGAAATGTGAATGGGCACAAGTGGTGGGAATGAATACAGCATGATGTTTACTTAAAATTACTTTACATACAACAAGCTCTGGAAGTGTGTCCAGAAACAGCCTCTGAACATCTGATCTGGCCCAGAGCCAAATAAAGAAATTTATCCTTAACATATTCACATTATTGGATTTTTTTTTTTCCTATCTGCGTGCAAATATTGCACACAAAGCTAACCTCATCCAAGTCTTATTTCTTTGTAAGGACTGGACAATGAGAGCCAATTTCACCTTCTCACCTGCTGTCTCTGCAGGGGAGCAGGACAATGCACTAACGAAATTAGATTCCTGTCCCACTGAAATCACTCAAGGTAGTGTGTGGAGCGCCCACAACAGGTTTACTGGAAATTCAGACAAACATTTACAAAGGAAGGGCAACTTCAAGTATAGTTGCCTTGATTTGTTTGTAAACTGCTAAAAATACAGAGCAAAAAAAAATTACAAAAGGAAGTTAGAGTGGTGCCTTTTAAAGACAGCGTGATATCTTAAAGCGAAGAAAAAACAACAATGTTACACAAAAACATAACATGCAGATATAATCTTTTAAAGTACCTTTGATCTGAGTCTGGGTCAGGTGGATGAGCAAAAGGATTACAGGTATGTCCATCCTGCACCTCCGAAGTTTCTCTTCTGAAACGCCCAGGTCAGATTCAAAGGATATATTCTCCTCCGTAAGAAAAAATAAATAAATAAAACACAGCCACAATAAAGGGCGAATCAGAAAGTCCCGTTCCGTCCCAATAAGAAAAATAACAACAACAATATTCTGCTGCGTCTCAACGAAGCCGACATTGAGACGCTCAGTAACTTGGGGAATAAATTGAATCCGAACAGAGACAAAGCGAATCTGTGCGTAAAGACAGCAACATCCTGTCATCCGTAAAAACCGGAGCTCAGAGCAGACACGCGTCCTCTCTCTCTTTCTCCCACACACGCAGTCTGTATCTCACTGCACAAAGCACCAGGTTTGACCTAATCTATTTCGTTTAAACACAGAGCTCGTGTTTGTTCAAGCAAATTGCGCCCTGTTGTGACATTTATGGCATTAGTCCGGCGGCTGCGTACTCCTCTGGCTGCCCATGCATGGCACACCTGACTTAATAAAGTTGGCAGCAGCAGGGACTTATAAACTGCTGGTTTCAGAGTTACTACAATAGAAGATCGCACCTCGCCGGTATGTATTTTTTTAAGCACCATTTAAATTTTAATTTGACCAAAAAAAAGAAAAAAGCAATTTTTTTATGTCAAACTTTAATATTTTTATGAATAACAGGATACGTTCTCTCAAAATTTGCTTTATATATATATATATATATATATATATATATATATATATATATATATATATATATGAGTCCCCATAGATGTCCTAGTTTTCTTGGGAGATGCAGGTTTAGAACAAAGTGTCTGCATGTTCTGCATGCTCTCCATGCTGCCAGAGATTCAGCTATTTTGATAAAATGAATTTTCCATTTCTAGATGTGTCACCACATATTTTGCAACAGGTGTGTAGTGGTTAAAAGAGCATAGCAATCCCAACAAAATATATTGAAGATTGTGGTTGTGACATTACAAAATGTAAGAACACAAGTGGTGAATATACTTCTGTCAAGAAATGTGTGTTTGTTTTTAAGAATTTGTTTCAGATTTTCACATTGTTTCAGTTTTTCAAAACTCCCTTTATCATTAAACAATAAAAGAGAGGAATTCAATCCAGAAAGCATTGATATCTATTACTGTATTTGACATCTTGGAACTATTGTGCACACACATGTCTCGAATCTGAAAAAGGGACACAATGTTTTGCAATTAATTATCAACACAATGACAACTAGATGACAAGGTTCAATGGTATCACTTTTAACTGGTCAGCAAAAAATATGCAGGAGGAAAGCAAGTGAATTTAAAAAGGAACAATCAAAAACTAAAACAGTCCAGGGACAATCCAAAGCAGAAATCACAAGGGAGCCATGATGAATCCAGCGAGTGGGAACAACAGGTACAAAAACTGAGAAAACCAAGAAGTGTTTATGCTGCAGAGTTTTCTTACTGGAATGCAAGACAAGTGAGTAAATGAGCAGATGAGAGACACCTGGGGATGCTGGGAGCTGAGAGTCTGAGGGAACTGAGTAAATCAGGGAACACGGAAAACTAGCCCTGATAAAACCTAGAAAACATAAACACTTCCCTGACCCAGGAATACACAGGAACTCTAAATACTAGAGATTATGACTTGATGATTAACAGAACGCACAAGGAAACAGAAAAACATACAGAAAGCTAAAGTATGGAACCAACATCATGAAGAATCTTTCTGAAAGGAATGAAGCACATATGAAAAACCAAAAGTAACAAATCTAAAAATAAAGCAAAGAAAAACCTAAATATCACAGCTCTAATTTGCATGTAATGAACAGAACATGCAAATGAGTGGTTTTCATGGTACAAAAAAGCTGGGGCTTAAAGAATCTATGTTTTGTACAAAAATAATCCAGTTAAATTTTAACTGCAAGTATTTCTAAAATAGGAATCATATGAAATGAGTCCCAGGTTTTATAAAACCCCACAATAGCCCTTCATTTAGCACTGGCTAGGAATCTGCTATTAAAATTTATGTATTTTTTATTTATGCAAGTATGATGGTGATGATGGAACGATGCCCTAGATGGTAAACCATTTTGTTTCCACTGAGTTTGTAATCAGGACAAACATGGTTAAATAGCCAGTTCAAAATTAAGAATATAAACACCATCTAATTTAATCCCTTCAGTCAGTGAGTCTGCACCCTTACAAATCTGTGTCCCCGTCTGAGGACACTAAGCAGTCTTGAACAAAAATTTACTGTTCAAAAAGACAGTGACCCTAAGGAAGTTTCAAAACTTCTCGGAAGGATTTGAAAACCTTAAACCTCAGAATCTGTGATCTGATCTCTGGATGTTTTTTTGTTTGTTTTATACTAACAGAACCCATTCAGCTGGAAGAAGCTGGCTCTGATCTGCTTCAAGGAAAGACAAACAGTCCCACTGGCGAGGTACACAAACCAAGAAACCTGCAGCTGTGATTGCAATGCTGCTAATTGTACTGTTTCATGTCTGATCTTAATAAAAGGTCTGACTGACTTTGTGAAAAACGCCACAAGTTCGCTGGACGGTGCCTTATAGACTTATCTGGACTGTGACAACTTTGCCAGCTTCAAGTCTTAAAAAATGACATTCATTTAGCCCTGTCATTAATAACATAATGTATTTTAGACAGTATAAATATTGCGTTCAAAACAAAATCAACAAGTATCTAGATAGATATCACAGCCAAGAATTGCGACATGTGAGCATTAACTTTAAAACTTCACAAAAAGTTTAAGTCTGTCATACTTCATAAAGCTCATTTAGTCAGACTCAGCAGGACAGCATTTTGTCCAAAGATTATCCTTTCTTTTCCCCTTTTTAAAATTACACTCATAATTTTTCATGGTTTGAAAAACTTTGCATAACTCATGTGGAACTGGGGATCACTTAATTCTTTTCCCTTTACTTCTTTATGTAGCATTGTGTATTATTAGTTAGTGTTTCTCAGTTTCAGTCCTCAGGTACCACTGCCCTGCAAGTTTTAGGGGTTCCTGTTCTGCCACACACCTGACCTGCATAAATGGCTGAGAAACAGGGTTTTGCAGGATTGTGGCATGCAGAGGAGATCATGCAGTGGAGATCATGCAGTCATTTGATTCAGGTGTTCTGGAACAAAGGCCCATCTAAAATATGCAGGGCAGTGTCCCCTGATGACTGGAAATGATTAAGTGGATTAGATGATTAATGCTTTGCAAAAGAATCATACCTCTTGACCTTTTACATCAGTTTGCATTTCGTCACATTACTGCTCAAAAGTTTTTATTGAGTTTTGTTTGACAAAAAATTGGCCTATAATTTTAAGGATGAAGGAAAATGATACAAGGCTCTAAAATATCCTTCTACAAATCAAAATCTGAAAGTTGCAGCATGCATAGGTATCCATCCCCCTTTATTTCAATATCCCTAAATATAATCCAGTGCAACTAATTGGTACAGAAGTCACCGAATTAGTGGATAGTGTTCACTGCTGTTATTTAATCTGTTCTTTGAAAGCCCGGAGGTTTCTTTGAGAACATTAAACAACGTGCAGAATCATGAAGAAGTAAGAACACATCAGGCATGTCAGGGAGAACACTGTGGAGATGTTTAAAGCAGAGTTAGGTCATAAATCAATAACCCAAGCGTTGGATATCTCACAATGCACTTTGTAATGTCAGGGCTCTGAATTGCTTGTGTGTGTGTGTGTGTCGTGTTTTTGCAGAGCAGCTGGAGGGTGGAGGCGAGCAGAGATTACCTCGCATCATGGGCAGTTCTAGACAGGGACGAACAGAGGTCAGCGCCCCTGTAGAACCTCATGGAAAAATTACGTTTGTGCATTCTTCCCATCCAGTCCAACTTAGCAGAATACATTCTTTGATATGTAGCAAAGAATAAAGCTTAAAAGGTTCAGCTTTGAGATGTTAAACAAGGCTCAACCTGATAAAATACTGTAACGTTAATAAAAGTGTTTACTCAAAAGCCTAAATATTAATCTTGATACACATTTTATTTTTTTGTAAAAAAAATAAAATGTTGAAGATGTCCATTTCCTTCCTTTTCACAACTTTGCATGTTTGTTCATATGTCAAATAATTTAACAAAACTAGATAAAGTTTGATTGCATTATGCTAAACAACTTCGCGCACTTGGTGTGAATTTCATTGCAAGGTACTGTGTAGTAAGTTTAAGTTTTGGTTTCCAATGTAGTTTAGAACTGACTATTTGGTTTCAAACTTTGTGTGAACTGTACAACAACAAAAAAAAACACATTCTGTTTTTATGGAAAAATACATGTTTCAAATTGCTTATATATCACAAAATTTCCAATTTCTATTAGAATATGGGATAATAAACAAAGATGTCAAAACTGTGGCAGGCAAAAAGCATCAACTGATGTTTTCATCTTCCAGAATACATCATGTAGTTTAATCAGTTTGGGAAGCAAATCGTTCTGCACCAAACCCACAGGGTGACAGGCTATTAATTTTTGTTCCTAATTAGTTTCGTGAAATTACAGCTGTTGCGTTGAAGCACAAGAGGGCAGAGTTTAAGTACCTGCATCTCTCAATCAAAATGAAAGAAAAGCAAAACTAGTTGGAACTGTTGACTAACAGGATGTGAATTTTTTAAAGTGAGAAATTCTTATTTTATAAGGATAAACTTTTTTTATTTGTAAAAATTATTAGTTTTTGGCTTAGTTGTGAGTGTTAAAAACAAGAATAAAGCATTAATCAAAAGACTTGGATTTTGTGCAAACGATTTTCCATTGCACCTACATTAAATGAAGGCATATTAAAAGTAAAATACAAAAAATAAATAAATAAAAATACTTGCATAATGTCTTCTTGTTTTTAAAACCTGGGAGGATGGACTGTTGCTGTTGCCCAAAGAAGAAATTATGCTCTTTTGTATAGAAAAACAATGCAGCAACAAAATGGCTTGTTTTTCGGTTTTACCATGATGCCTGCAGTTAAAAACGTGTTGTTTTGTAAGCAATTAGTTATTTTATTGCCAGCATCTTTTGTTTGGACAATTTCAGGAACTTTCCAAATTTGGATCAGCATCAGAGAAATATTTTATCATTAGACACACATGTATAAGTGGGCAATGTAATTTTAATATCAGGTTCAAAGATAAAGAATTACAATTGAATTTAGTCAGTAAACTGATGACTAAAGCTGCAAGCTTCTTTCTAACTTTCTAACTCATTCACTGGACTAATTTGACACCTTGAAATTTGGCTTCTGTATCATTAAGAAGCTTCTGCTATTTCTGATGCTCCACCTTGAGGATGTCATCACAACAATGTTTCTCATTATCTTGTTTACAAGCAATTTTGTTAACAAGCATTTAGCATTTGACTGAGAAATAGTTTGTATAAGCTCAGCAGGTGTTCAGTTGGTGTAGTGGTTTGCTAATTGCTGCTGCCGCTAGTCTGGAGGAGCAGCAGGAGGATCTGTGAGGTATAAGCTTTTTAAAATATCTGAAATGCCCTCTGACCAAATTAAAATAGCCATACATTAACTCCTGCTGGTAGTTATTTTTTATTGAAATCATAAACCCACAGAATCTCAGATGAATATAAAAATATACTTAAAACATTGATGGCAGGATACAAAAGCATCTAAGTGGCAGCTATGAAATCATGCATTGTCAGTACAAAATGTCAAAAGGATATGAAATAACCAAAACTGCAGAGAAGAAAAAAATCTTAGTCCAGATTTTTTGGAGAGTTTCCAAGCAAAACTGGAGAAGTATTAGCAAGGCAAGCTGTTTGACATTAATTGACACTGACAGAGGAAGAAAGAAAAAAATAATCAAAACAACCCAACAATGAATGAGTTTAGGATTGTGCTCACTGTGCAGTTTTTTTTTTTTTACAAGGTTGCTTGTTTTTCATTAAAGATTAAAAAATTTGCATCCACCACCGTTTGACTTTTTAACCCAGGGTTTATGCAGCTTTAGAATCCACTGCAGCTATTTATTCACGGTCAGTCTTCACATTGCAGGCCACCTATTAAACTACATATGTATATGATTTTATTTGCATCCCCAAAGCTACAACATAAAAAACATCCCTTAACTGTCAGGATGATAAAGGTGTCCTCATTGGATAACATGTAAGTGTTTTGAGGATGACAGCTAAGTGGTTTTAAGGAAGGACTTTAATCAATTAATTTTTGGTGCACTCCTATTCTTTGTGACACCATTTGGCTGCAGCTTCTACTTCCTATTTTAGTGTTTAATTAAAAAATGATGGTATGACATACATTTTCAGCTCAAGACCTGGTGAGTGGCATTTTTATTAAAGACATAGCATAGAGTTTGGGTGACTGTGTTTCATTGTAACTCTGCTGATCTTTGATTTCTGTAAAGATAAAAAAAAGGTTTAAATCGAAATGTGTCCTTGATTGATGATTTCATTAAGAGTTCTGTGAATTACTCAGTTTCGACCAATGGAATCAGATTGAAAACATAAAAACCATAAATTGAAATAAAACATAAAGCCATGGACAGATAACATCAACTTAGCATAAGATTTATGTTTTTATATTTAAGTAACAGCATCACATTAAAAAAAATTTAAAACATCTGTTTAAAAAACTAGTAAACAGAAAAATAAAATGCTTTTCAATTACAGATATTTCAGATTTCAAACATGGCAAAAAAAAAAATAGAGAACATTGAGAAAAGTTCTCTAAAATCAATAACTCCCAGTGCCTCCTTCTTTCTGTGCAGACTCATAAGAGTCTGCATGAGTAGACTCTCATGCATTTACTCTCAGGACTAAATGCACCAGTCCTGCTATGGACTGGTGCATTTAGGACGCCTTCTTCCTGTAACATTCATGTTTATAGAGGAAACCCCCACAAGAAGGCGAAAAACACATAAACTACACATAGAAAGCTGCTGAAAGCTCTGCCTGATTAGTACTTTTAGAAGCATAGCATTTCAAAACTAATAAACATGGATGAGATTAAAATGAGCTTTGATGCCATAAACGTCTAATGAAGTTGACGGGAACACAACCTTCTCCAATTATATTAGATAGAGAGGCTTATAAAGGGCCTGGTCCTCTGCTCCAGTAGTACCATCAGAGACCCAATATCTTGATGTGTTTGTAGATTACTGTGTTCATGATTCATTAGCTCAAGGTGAACCGATTTTAACATTTTCTTTGATTAACTTACTTTATGATTGTTAAAAATTGGTATTGAGCCTGCAAAATTCAATAACTCCTTTGTGTTTTCATCTGCTTTTTTTTCTTAGGAATGCCAGATCTATTAGAAGTTGCTGCTTTTCCCTCCAAGGACTTCACAAGGCAGACATTTAGCTGTGAATTATGTGGCACCCTGCAAAAGGAAAGAAATATGAAAGGATGAAATTTGATTTTAATCCCCACCAGGCTATGACGGAGTATCAGATGGTTCAGAGCCATGAGAGCCCAGAGGCGTGACAAAAGTCTGTCTATCCGCTTAGAACAATCTCACAGAGCTAGAAAAGCCAAATAAACTTTCACCAGAGGTTTACCATCACCATCTGCCATGGATCGCATTTGCAAAAGCAAATGTAATCTATACATAAATACACACAGTTAAGCGCCTCATTGTATTCAGACAATCAGAGAGTATAATCCTCTGGTCTGAGATGAAAAGAACAAACCCGGGAGTGTAATGTTTATCCAGGAGGTATCTGCTGAGTGGCTGATACCTTCTGGATACCACATTTTGTTAACTTCTGGGAGAAAATACAATTTTGATCTCTTTCTGCGCTGTGATTCCAGATGCTGTTTGATCGCTGTTTAAATATCACACAAGTTACATTTTGTTTTTGCTTTACTTTTCTCAAAGAATAATTTTCAGCTTCTAGTACAACAGAAAGCGTCTAGCCTCCGTGACTTGAAAAGCAGATCTGCAGTGCTGCCAACACCTCATTAAGTAAAGCAGATAAATGCTGACAAAAAGGTCATTTGATGAAGGGTGGGGGAATAATGTTGAGAGATAAAAAGATAATAAAACTGTGGTATGCCATAAAGACTACAAATTAAAAATGACCTAAAAGTGTTTGATTTATTGTTATTTTTAATTCTTTGTTACATCACTGTTATAGTTATATTTACTAAGTAGGTAAATTTCAAAATTGAAATTGAGGGCACTGGATTTTGTTTAGTGCTGTCACAGCAAAAGGGTGGTAAATTCACATACATGCTATTGTCATATTGTGTCGATGGTGTTGGACCCAAATGCTTGGCAGGCTGAGATGGCTGAGAAGATTTAACAATAAACAAACAAGAACTTACAAATAAGGAGATATGACGCGACAGCAGGGAACAAACAAGACCTGGCACATGGAGAAGTGGAAAAAAATTAGAGAATCCAGCGAGCAGTCAGTGAAAGAGTTGGTAGACTGAAGGCTGGAACAAAACACCAGAGCTGATTGGCTAACAGGTTGCAGGTGTGAGAAGCGAGAGCAGGAAGCAGACTGAGGAGAGAGAAAGAATGGCACAAGGGGGCGAGGGAGAGTAAACAAACAGGGGAACTAGGAAAATGAATCTAACTGTAACAAAGAATAACTGAGCACCAGAAATAAATAAGAAACACGAACTAAGAGCAGACTGAGCTAGACAAACAGAACATGGCTGTTCAAATCAAAAATAAGAATAATTAAAGCCGCAAGCAGTGTTGGAGGCCCGTGGCGACCGCGGGGGTTCCAGCAATACCACGCTCTCGCCATTCCCTAAAATACATGAGTTACGAGACTAATATTTTCATTTCAGATTGCATCAAACATTAAGACCTATTTTTACGGGCGTAATTTTTTTGGATTAAGTGGTCTTTGACAGCTGAGGACTTTTTCAGTCTTGAGCCTGAAAAAGTTTTAGAACCACTGATTCAAAGACATGTGCAAACTACAAGGGATTAGAATTCGCAATTGAACCATGCTCACATGCTGCCACCAACAGTCAGTGTTGAAAGAAGGATTTATCATCTCAAACTGTGGTCACTGGACCATTTGTGATGCAATGGCACCCCCTAGTGGAAAGAAAAAAAACTCCAGGAGTTCTTAAGTGTTCAGCAAATGTTGGATGGCGAATGTCAGATTTGAGGCTCAGACACGCCCACACGCTTGACATATGTTAATTCTTTTGATAACTTTTAACCTTCAATGCCTCAAGATTGTGCTGACTGAGTTTGAAGACTGGATCTCGAAAGCTGTCGGATGAGTTCGCTCAGATACAACGTCAATGAAATAGAAAAAATGGCGGCTGTGATTGTAGTATAAAGCATGGCTTTGGGCTGATTTTTTAAAAATATTCTAGGGGGTGCTGTGGAGGTATTAGGCCACGCCCATCAAATATTGCACTGGCTTCCTATGGAGGGTAGACAGGATCAAACTCAGAGAGTTTTGTGCAGCCGGGCTGAAACATGTGGAATCTAGAGCCACTTCCTGTTCTGAGGGGGCGGGGCTTAGATGACGTCAGACTATGATGACGTAGGATCGTTAGGGATCCCACAAAGATCACTCATGCCAAGTTTGGTGTCAATTGAGTTTTTTATGTGAAAGTTATGGCCAGATTCTTCCCCATTAGCATAATGTCCATTTTTTGTAACCACCTCATGGGTCACGAAGTTTATTAAGTGCAAGTGATTTGATTGACTGCCTTAATTAACAGGCCCATGATTTATGTAACCTTGCAACCTCCTTCAACAGCAGCATCTTAACCACCATTTGAGTAGCAGCAGACTGGCGGACTTGGTGTCTGCAATCACAGAGCTGCTAAGAGTGAAGGAACATAATCATGATCAGTGCCAGGAACACATGCGTCAACCTTTGGAGCAGACTGACTGTGGTTTCGCAGCCCTGTAAGCAGCACATCTCTATGAAGAACAAGCAGTAATGAAGAAGCGAGAAAAGGTAATGGGCATATTATTCTTTGCTTGGTGTTTTCTTCGTAATAAAGTTCATGTGTGAATATAGGTGAATATCTTTTGACTGCGTCACCTAAATCCAAAGGGTTGCCCATGTTTAAATACAAAACGTTCTGCAATATAGATAGATGTGTACGTGTAGCAAAAATAATCAGCGAATCTGAATTGTTTTTATTGCAAAATGAAATGCAACAGGGTCCCAGCAGTGACTGTGCTTTCTGCACATGATGAGGGCCTTTGGTATCAGTCAGAAGGCGATGCTGTTGTATTAGAGAGCATCATCAGGCACTCTTCCTGGTTTTGTAACCTGTCTGTACAAATGAAGACCAGCTCACTTGCTGCACACAAAGAGCCACGAAACTGATGGAGTCAAGCAGAAACTGGTCACTTTAGATTGTTTTCAATGAAACAATAACAGGCCCATAAAACCGTTTCTGTTATATTCAGAGTATCAGCTTCTTCCTTCAGGTTGGAAAACGTTTTTGTATTTGCTGTGATGTGTTTGTGACATGCAAAAATTGTGTCTCTTATAATTCCACTTTCTTTGCCCATATGTGACCTACATCCAACCTTTTCATGGCCCAAAAGATGGAATCAAACCTGCACCACTTCCATATGTGGACCTGATTCTATCTGATTGTTTACAAATCATCTGCAGTCTGAACAGTTCTGTCACTTTTTATCTGGCTTTTATGTCATTAACATGAGACATGCATCTGTTAAAAAACGCAAATTCGGTAAATACGGATATAAACAGTGGCTGAAAATTAGAATTATGAACTTATGAAAGAAGTCTGTGTCACTGAAGTTTGTCACATCACAATTCAACCTCTCCCTGTTCCGGCTGTGCATCCAAACAGATTTCTCTACAGAAGTTGCAGTTAATGCTTCACAAAAGCTGCTGCTATTAGTTGTGCTTTCTTTTTTATTAGCTTCCTCCTTGTTATGATCTTGTAACTGTACCTTGTCCCATTCCTGAATAAACTTTAAAATAGATCTATAAACAGCTCCATCCATTATTACTTCTCTAAACAGTGCTGTGTGATGCCAACGTTCTTCTTCTGTGCTTTGGAGATGTAAACTGTTCACATAAAACTCATTGGGGTCGGGTTTTATTAGTAGTATAAACAAGCCCGCAAAAAAATAAATAAGATCGTATTTCAGAAAACAACTTGAATTGAGCATCAAGTCCTGCTGTGTGAATGTTGCCTATAAGAGAACCTGATGTGGACATAAATACTCTGTAAACCAAAGGGAGAAGGCTAACACTAATCTGAGAAAATTACATTTAAATGCACAAGGAACAAAATGTAAGGATAAACAAATAAGCTTAATATAAAGGACTGAACTTATTTGGCAAGATCTTTTGAACACTATCCAATATAGGTGAATGAACAGAATATATCAAGACTCCAGCAGAAATAAACAAACAACAAGGAAACAATCAAAATACAAACACAGAACAAACCAAAACCCAAACACTCCCTGATTGTGTCCATCTCTAAAGATTGTTAAATCATAAAAAGATGTCTGTTTAAAAATGTTCACAAAGTATTTGCTGCTTTATCAGCAACAGAATCTTTTGCTATTTTCTGGTTATCATCTGGAAAATAATGCACAAACAGAAAAAGTCAAAGTCCTGCTGCAACAAAATAGAATAAGAGTTTTCAAGTTTATTTTACAAATGATTTGTGTGTTAAAGCTGCCTCATTCTTATCTCACAGGGTAGAAATTGTCTCTCCAGATTGGGTGCAGATGAGAGCATAAAAATAATTCTGAGAATATTACGTTCCTTTGCAATCGTAGCTCTTTGGAATGGGGGAAACTTGGCCGAACCCTAAAGCACAAACACACAGAAACACATTCACTGTCAATTTACTCCTCCTGGAGGTTTCCCTACAAATGGAAATTGTGAGAAAAAGTGGTTTATTTTTGCTGTTTCAAGCAGTTGGAAGAAGGTATTTTTATTAGACCTTTTGCTTCTCTTCGCCAGTGAAACAGAATGATGAAAAAGGGACGCACACACTTGCCGTCCATTCATTCCATAGTCCACATCAACAGAAAACTTTGCTCGTAAAATTCAGCCAGCTTTTTTCACTCACATGGCCAATAAAAGCTGTTTCCAAGTGGTCCACAGAGAACTCTAAAGAAGTGCTTTCTGACTGCTGACAGCTGAGAGTTTCATTTTTTCCCTCCCTTTCCTTTATTGATTCCTATTATCCAGGACTTATAAAATAATTAGAGGACTTGCATTTATCATTCTGTATCTAAAGGTGTAAAAGTGATACAATGACAACAAGATGTTTCCTCTGTTATTAATGAACCAAAACTATCAATAAGACCATTGTCTAGAGTGGCAAATGCTTACATCTCCACTGTTTCAGACTGGCTGTTAAATCAGTCCAGACAGTTGTAGGAAGAAGCTTTTCGTCAAAGGAACAGAGATAAGCAGAAACAGAATAAGTGTAATGAGCTCACGGATTGATGTTTACACTTGTTCTTGCAGGCCATAAACTGCTGCAAAACTCTCATTCCCATATCTCCTTCATCTGACATCAAGATTTAATAGTGGTTAAAGCAGAAATATGTATTTCTACACCCATCTGGGTGTTAGAGAGTGTTTTTTTTCCTGTCAGACATTTTCTCCCATCTGGAGGAATTCCAGTAACTTAAGAGCTGAGCTACAGAAAACAGTTTGATTTGAACAACTTTGGAAAAAGTTGAGAAAGAAACATCATTTGGATTCATCGCTCTATGTGTTTCCAGAGGATGATTAAAAGACATTTTATCAAGTCAATAGATTGCAAAACATTGAAAACTGAATATCTGTAGGTGGTTTTTGATGGTAATTTGTCTCATTCCTGGTGGGACAGCACCGTCGTCTTCACCATCAGACTCAGATTTGGCTGCATTTGCAAAGTTTGAGCCCAGAAACGAGGGATTTGAATTTGGTTCCACTTTGCTCTGAATGAAGATGTTTTAAATATACATATATCAAAAGGGGAAAAAAAACTTTTGAAAATATAAGCATGCTGTGTTTTTTCAGAAGAGAAAAACGTTTAATTAGTAAATGTCCTGCAGAAACCTGAATCCCAACCTGGAGACTTTCTGCACATGTTGTCTTTCTCTTCAGCTTCAACCTGCAGTTCAAAAACCATGACTGTAGATCCAGTACAGACAACGGATGTCTACACCAAAAATCACAGCAAGCAGGCCACAAGTCAGATTCCATCCTTCTATTTTTATGGGTAAAACAAAATTAAACAAAGATGCATGGAGCTCACCAGAAGGCTCTGACCCATATATCTGGACATCAAGCTGCTGAATATTTTCTTTCTTCCACTTCCTCTGGAGTTGATTGATGGCGAGGGAAATAAGCAGTGGGTGTTGCATACACATTGAAGCAAAGCTGCACTGGAATTCAAAACGACCCAGCCCCCTTATGAATTAATCAGTTTTGGTTCATGTGATTAGAAGCATGACAAAGTGGCATCACAGTAGATCCACAGACTTTTAATTACCTACCTCCATTTTGTGTATTTGGCTACACAATAATGTGTTATATTTTTGATATTTCTGGAAATTCATTTCAGATTTGTCACTTTTGAAGCTGGAGGGAATTTTGTAAACATTTATTTAATGAATTAGACTCATACTTTCTCCAATGCAAAGCAGCAACATTTTTCCACTGTGTGCACTAAACTCCCGCGAATGCCACTCCTGGTTATGTCAAGCGATTGTGAAACTTCCTGTTGGACAGGGTTCCAGGATGTGTCAAATTCTGTTTTTGAAGGATGTGCCTTTCTTATCAAAGTCATCCTACCATCTGGCTGGATTGCTTGGGGGAAAACTTCCAAAGGATGAGCACACTGATGGAGAGGAAACTACACCATGAACATAGCATAAAGGGCAAATTTTAACTCGCCAGCTGTCCAGGCAAAAAATGAATCAATCAATGAATCAAATATTTATTAAATTTCAAGACTGTAAAGAAGACAAACATTTTTGGCAGACATCCATTTGCAGATTGTTAATGTGAAAAAGTACAAAAAGTAGCTGTAAAAACCACAACATTAAAAGTTCTCTATCTCTTATGAAAATGAACCACCACTGTGTTTTTATTGACCAGATAAATTTAACAAATATTATAAAAAGAAATATTGTTAAAAAGTTAATATAGTTGAGTAATTATATCAAAAAAGGTAAGCTCTTACAATAAATAGATTCATAACACACATAGTATATGTTAGTAGTTTTAATGCATGAAGGAAAACAAAACTTCAGTATCTCACTTCTATTTTATAAACAAACATGTCATAGTAAGACCTACACAAAATGTAGGCCTTTGTCTGTCCAACAGTCACTGATGTCCTCCACAAAGAAAGAGAACCACAGCAGGGCATTGCTGAAGAAGTGCTGCATCCAGTCATAATATCGGACCATTGAGTGGAAAGAAAAGTGTTGAAAAACAAGCACAAGCAAAAGGGGAAGATCCTAACCTTAAGAAAGATTGTGAATGAACATTCAGCTGTTTCAGGTCTTCAAGACTCACCACACACACAGACACGCACGCACATGCATACATACACACGGCGTAACTGTCGCATTATCTGAGTTTTAGCCAGGGACAATGTCACAAGCTTCTCTCCTGGATTACGGAAAACAACGACTGGACTTTTGCACAGTGCTTCAAAGTCCTCTTCTTAACTTAAAGCTGGGGTGTGTACTTTTTATTTAACTTTTTTTTTTCTTTTGCATATTTGTTAAAACTTTAAACATGTTGTGGGAATAATATGAAATAGATAATCTGTGAAAAAAATCATGAACTGTGGATTATTCTCAACAGAAAGCCCTGGAAAGCATGAATGCAAAAAATACTGAATAATCTCATTCATTTTGTCAAAGGCATTGGAGGAGCCTTATTTTCCAACAAGACAACCTGACAGCAAAAGGTGAATGTTCTGGGGTGAGCAAATCAAAGCCAAGATCTCAAGGTCATTATTTAGTAAAAATTGCTTTTTGGCAAATTCAATTTAATTTATTTTATTAATGCCTGAATAATAGAAAACTGTAAATACTTTAGACATTTTTACAAATTGGGAAGCTTGTGTTAGCTAAAACATGCCGAGACTCCCTGTCTTAATATCTTTTCATGTGTTACAGTATAGATTTATGAATACTGTTTATTTCCCACAGCTGTTGCTGCAATGATTTATATAAAACCTTTGGCTCCCAGGTGACTTTGAGGCACGTAATATTTTTCATTTTGTCTTTTTGGAAGGAAAAAAAGAGCCGAGGACATTTAAATCATAATTCACATTACTGCAAAAGTTGACAAATTCCCACAGACAAGATGGTATAAATAATGTAGGAGACCATCTGCAATTTTATTTCCATCCAGGCAGTTTTGTACACCTGTTTTACTGACATATAGCTGTTTTTGACAGAGCAGAGTAAAATAATTGCTTTGGGGCTGATGGGCTTAGTTAGTATTTTGGGAAAAATGACAGTTTTGTCAAAATAGCTTATTTGTGAATGTAAAAGATATTAATTTTCCAGGTGTGTGAAACCACCTTGGTGCATGTTAAAGATCACTTTGTTTTCCCTCATTCGTGCCGTTGTTGCTTCACAGCATAGTTTGCAGAGTCGCAAACTATGCTGTCAATATTAAGTCTAAATTTAAAGCAGAAGTGTTCTTCAATTCAGAGCAATATTTAAAGCATAATTCTCAAAGTTTCTGCTTTTTTATAAACTGGCTTTTCCTGAGTGTTGTTACGAAAATGTGATTCTTTTCTATTTCACTTAGGATCCATTTAGTCTCCATAAAGTAAAAGTTTGACAAAGACATTGCTCGCATGAATATGGGTGTCATGGGTAAAATTAGCCTGCAGGGGAAGAGAAAAATAAAATTACAATGGAATCCCACACAAAAATAAGCATCGCTGGCAGCTCTCTCAAAATGACTCTTGTTAAAACCCTTAAAGGTTGTTGGGGAAAGTGATAAGCCCCTTTCATTCAGTACTTTAAAGACAGATTGAAACCACATTTTCTCCCTTTAGCACGTACCGCTATTTGGGAGTTCACATGATTTTTCATATCCACGTGTGCGTGAATCCTTTCCAAGGAAGCACATCCCTGCATTCATACTGCTTTCATGAATTTTCCTCAAAAACAAATGTCCTTGTTTTTCTTCCCCGGGCTCTTGGTTTGACCCGCAAACCAAGAAATTATGAAAGAAGTAGAAGAAGGGTGAATCTCATTGCCAAACCAAAAAATGGTAAAATGTTAAAGGTAACTGATATGCGTTTGAAATCGCGACAGATGCTTGATTTTGAGACAATGCTACAACAGGGTTTTCATTTTCAGCTTTCATGGAGGTAAACTTTTTCAACAATATCCCACAAAGATCTTTAACATCTTTGTTGGACAATATCTCTCACCCCATGCACAAAGCCGAGCTAATTTATTTGTGGAAGTTTTCAAACAACTAGTTGGTGTTTTCCCTTTACACAGGAGGAGACTTAATTAAAAGTATGGTTTTAACCATACTTTTGTGTGCACCATAAATGCTGCACTTTTTTTTCTTATGAATCCTGGTGTGGCATTCTGTCAGTTGGTTAATAATAATAGATGCGAACCTACTCCATAATGTAATACTTGAGTGCATCTTACTTATCTTAATAACTTATGAAGTGTATGAATGTTAATCTTCTGACCTTGTAAAAATGTTCACAGGAAATTCAGAAATACCCAGAAGGCTGCCAGTCTTTTAATCTGCAGAATTATGCGTTTACATGCTGCCATTTTAAAGCACAATCAAGTAACTATGTTGTCTTCAGTTTGTATATCAAACATGACTTAAAATAAATCTTACCGTATTTTCCGTCAATGAATGGCCTGTTTTAAAACTTTGTTCATATATAAGGCGCACCGCATTATAAGATGCATAGAATAGACGCTAAAGTAGAGGCTGGGATTACGTTATGCATCCATTAGATGGAGCTGCGCTAAAGGGATCGTCAACAAAACAGTCAGATAGGTCAGTCAAACTATTAATAGATTACAAACCAGCGTTCTGACAACTGCGTTCGCTCCCAAAATGAAGAAACAGCTGTTTTATTCCAGTGTTCTTCTAATCGCCTTGATCAGAAGAACTCTGCGTCGTAAGCGTGTCTCTTAATAGGAACCATTCTGGGGTCTTTACGCAGAATGGATATGAAATGGCACGCTTCGCGCAGTCATATTTCCCAGCATGCACCGCGCGCTTCTTCTACGGCGGAAAATTAAGTCGACGGCAGCTTACGGTAATTGCGAGACCTGTTGTGTTGTGGCTCAATATTGGTCCATGTATAAGGCGAACCGTATTATAAGGCGCACAGTCGGCTTTTTAGAAAATTGAAGATTTTTAGGTGCGCCTCGTAGTGCGGAAAATACGATACTTTGCAGTTGAAATGTCTTGAAACTGGGCCTCTGGCTCTCTATGAAAGGATTCCTCAAATATTCATGGAAGAATCTCTACTGATGAGGGAATAACATTACACAGGATGTAAAGTTCAAAATGGTATACAGTATTTTCTCTTATGATGTACAGTCACCTACTCTTAATTTTTTTATATAGCCTAATATTTTTGTGAATCTTTGACTTGCCTTTCATTTTACTCATATATCTGAATTTTTCCACTGATTGACTAGATTTGCCTTAAATTTTTTATTTTGTGAATTTGTTCTATGTATAGACACCAAATTATATCAGCATGACATCTTCTTGTCCTGTCATTAAATCGACCGTGCACACATTTGTCAGCCATGTTTGGACAGTGTCCTTCATCAAAAAATAACATCAAGAAAGAAAAAACATCTAATGCTATAATTGGATTTCTCATTTCCTTGGTTGGTCTTCCTAACAGCTGCTCCTCTGTCTCAGATGGGATTTGAGCTGTGGGAGGCATTCTGGTTCAGTTCTCTCAGATATCAGTTAATTCAATAAGATTTGATAAGACGTGGGGAAGTTCTGGCAAGGCTAAAATACTGCAAAATGCCCCTTAAAGTACACCACCTAGACCTATTTCCATATATGTGTAAGCTGGGATTAATTATCCAACTAGCATTCAACTGGCAGCTTCAGAGCACCGAACTTGGAAAGCAGCAGTGAGACAAAAACAGAATTAAGACAGTGCACAGAGATACCAGAGGGAGACATAATCTGGACAGCGGATTGGCCTTCCATCAGGAACCCCGGCTCTCCTCCGCTCAGATCACATCACTAATAATTTACGGCCCCGAAAGGGGCTCTAATTTATGCTTTTGTTTAAAATGTCATAAACAGAATGCTCCAGAGAACCAGTGACATAAATCTGCTCTGAGGTTTCGCATAAAGCTGATAAAAAAAAAAGATCCCCTCCATCACTAATATAGTATTAATATAATAGTTTAGTGGAAAAAAAACATTGGACTTTCCACCCCGCTTGAATTTAAACTATCCTGTTATTCTCTGCATTGAAGATGTGGCGATGAATATTAATCTTCCTGAATGCCATCTGGAAATGCTGCCTGAAAATACCAGAGCTTCCTGAGCTTTTCCACAAAGCATGAGCTAAATTGTTCAGGGTAGTCAGATAAAAAATTTTCTAGTAAATAAATATATATATATATATTTTGTGAAACTTAATAATGACCAAATGTCAAAAGAAGCTCAGTTTTGTTGCAGATTTTACATCATTTTAAATGACAATGCTGTGATTTGCATCTAAAACACAGATTAAAATCAACCAGTAGGAAAGGCAGACAGTGAAAACATATTTGACCTCTTCTATTGTTGCTTTCTTGTCACTTTTAAATGTTTCAGAAGAAGCAAACCAAAGTAATTACAAAAAAAAAAATTTGCTGAATTTTAATTCAGCCGTAGTGGACTGGAGACTTTGACTAGGCCCACCCAAAATCTTATTTTTTTACCCATTACAATGTGAATTTGCTGCTACGCCTTTTGGTTACCTTTGTTCTGCTACTGAGCCAAAGTTGTCATGGGATCAGAAACTCAGTTCCAGACAATCTCCTTCATAATTTTCTAGCAAAGAGAAATTCCAGCTATTACATTAGGTTTTCCAGAAGAACCCAAAGACCATCAAACCACTATTATGTTTGAGAGTAAATAAGATGTTCTTTTTCCAAACTGCTGTATTAGATTTATGTCAGATGTAATTGGTGAAAGTTCTTCCGAAAACGCCCACTTATGACAGATCGGTCCACATGATATTTTCCCAAATGTTCTGGGTATCATCAGCTGTCAATCCTGGGATCCAGGTTCACTTCATGTTTCCATGTTTTCCCCATCTGTGAATCGTGATTTTTACTGTGGTTCGCTGGAGTCCGTCAAGTTTGAAATTGACTTCGTACTCCGTACCAAACTGGATGTCAATGGCCTTGTCAGTTTCTGATTTGCTTTTAAACAATTATGTGTTGTTTTTAGATGTTTGTCATGTTATTGAAGCAATTTTATTGAAGTGACTTCTTGATTTTTCATGTGTTGAAGGAACTAGTGAAATTAAAGTTATTCCAGCATGATTTGATTGGAAGGTAATTATATTTTTATATATATATAATGGTTCATCTTACTCTCATGGGTGCGCTGTGAAAAATTGTTGGCACCTATTAATTACTCTCTCCAAATTTGATATCTCTTCCTTCATTTTCCAAGACCCACAGGGTTGGAAATGGTCCCAGCTTTCATTGGAGCAAAAACCCAACCAGATCCTGACAGGTTGCAGAGCCATCGCATGTCTAACCATAAAGACAAACAGACTCTGAGTGAATAGAGAACATCAGAGCATCTTTTGAAAACACCAATAGAAGAACATTATATCTCAGCCAACCAGCAGGCTTGAATTTCTTGTTGCGAGTGAACCGTTCCAACACAATCAGTGCCAGCCCCATGCCTTCACAGTTAGAACTTCACTCGCTGTTTTATGGAAAGGTTGAGACCGTAATTTTAATGTCGATGCCAGTGTTTCTCGTTTCAGCACATTTTTTTTGGCATCAGATCATAAAAGAGACTAGATCTGAAAACTCACAGGTCCACCATAAAAAAATTAACACTAACAAAACAAGAAAATAAATAGAAATAGCAAATCACATAGAGCTACATTTACTGAATGTGTCAAGGTCCAGGAAGTGTCCTGTCTAATGTAGTGATGAGGAGCGGGAGCACTCCGTGGGACTGTCCTGTCTCCGTTCAGGTTCACCGTGTTGTCCTCGGATTTCAAATGCAACCATCTGTCATGTTTCCAGCTCATTTCCTGACTCGCATGTACAATTTTTCAGATGATTACTCTTGCCTGGGTTCCCTGCTCAGATGCTCCCTTGGCTGCTCTGGATTCTGTTGACTGTGTTCATCTGGTTTGCATGTATCACATCACGTCTCCACAGCGTTCTACCCACTTTTATTCTTTTCTCACTGCTGGTTTCTACTGTTGCTTTGTCCTTGAAAGTCCTTGAGTTTCATCATTAAAGACTACGTTCATCATGCATATTCCTCTGGGTTCCAATCTAAAAAGCAAACATTTATTTCCAATTTAAATTAAATTTTAACACAGCAATAAATAATTATGTAATAATCCTTTGAGACACTGTAATTTTGCTGTTTGTTTGACTAATTAGCTGATTGATTTCAAATGCAACCATTTGAAATCAAATGGTTGCATTTGATTTCATTTCAGAACATCGAAGTAAAGGGGTGCTGAATGCAAAGCGATGCAGAACAGGAAGTATGACTAGAGACATGATGGTACATCAACAAAACTCTACTGGAATCAACAGTCAGAAACTGGTTTTAATGTTGGCAACATTTACCGGCTTTGAATTACTTTTATTTAGTTCATGCCGAGATGACAGCTGTTTTTTGCAAGAATTAAAGCCCTCTCAGCTGAGATGTAAGCAAATGAATTACTTAAAAACAGAAGTAAGTACAGTTTTAGCCAGCAATGTTTTTCAATTTGTGTGGGATGTCCAGCTCTCTGCTTTTAATTATTCCACCTGTTGTCTGTCAACCAAAGTGTCCCAAAGCATTTCAATCCCTTTTTGTTCCCCTGAAAATGTCTGTCCATCACAGAACACTGCAGGCCTTATAGGAGCCACTAGTGAGGTGGAAGTCATTTTGTTTTATTGCACAGATGGTGTAATTTCTTCCCTGAGACTGTTTTATAGCTGCAAATATTCCAAAAAACCTGCCATACTAGGCTGTTTTGTTGGTTGTTTATGCACAGAAATTAACAGTCAAATGATAAAACAGACATTTGACTTAAAGAAATATACTCAGAACCCATTTATTTATCAACCTTGTTTTACGGTTGTCCTGCTCAACATTGTGTGAGAGTTGAAAACAAAAACCTGCCACACCAGCTTGCTCTGATTTGAGACCAATACTTGCAGAAAGTTATGTCAACCTAAAATGTTTCAGATTTCCTGGACAAAATTAAATAAAAAAGTCTTTATAGCTCTGGGACACACAGTAATCCGTTGCCGTGTTTTGTGTTGATCCTATTGCTGACAAAGACTTGTAAAAGATTTGTAAATGTATATTTATGCTAATATCATAGCACAAAATATTAATCATTTTAGTCTAAAACACCGTGAATTCTGCAGGTCAGATGTCTGCATGAATCAAAATGAAGCTCAAACGTGGTTTTTATGCCCAACAGAGACTCAGACTGCAGTGTTCAGCCATGCGAGATCTGCTTCGCTGTGATGCTCGGCTGCCATGTCGCCGTATTTCATCTGTAGTGCAGATGCAGTGGGAAACAAAGAGAACAATTGGAAGGAGAATCACAAATAAGGAATGTGGGACATGCTGCTTTGATGCTGTGATAATGAATCTCTGCGCTCTGTTGTTAAGCCAGTTTTACAGGCTGTTTTGGGAGAAATAACATAACTTTGTGGCACACGAGCCAGCGGCATTTCAGGGAACAACAGGTACTGCAGACTGGCGAGGTGCAAAAGGCTCAAGTAGGACCTGATGAAGCCAACAGCATCTGATCGTTCATCTTGAAATGTTGTGATCTTTACTGGTATGTAATGTAATTTATCCATCTATGAACCACCTTTATCTTTATTTTCTTTTGCATTGTTTGGCAAGAAAATGTTGATTCTAGCAAAGCAACAGTAATGTGAAAGTTTTTAATTCATTTTTCAAAGTAGATCATCAAATTCATGCAAACTTTTGCCAAGCTCCAGTACCTATGGCAGATGCTTTTAATGGAAGGAAGTAAATATATTTAAAAAGTCTGTCATTCGCTTTGCTGTAATCCCAAAACTCACCTCTCAATTTACCAAGTAAAAGGACTATTGTGAAAATAACAGTAATAAAGAAGCACTTAAACAAGATAGTAAGATCTCAACAGGTCCTCTGAACCCAAACTAATTTAAAAATTGACAAAGGACAAAAGAAAAAGCAGTCTTGTTGCCCGTGAACTCAATATTTAATTTTCAAAATTATGAATACACCCTCCCTCACAATAAATATGAGCAAGACCATCTGTCCTGTTAGCAGCACAACGCTTAGCTTCTGAATCACAATAATCTGTGGACCCATTTATAGAAAAATGTAAAATGTTCAGCAGCTGATTTATCTTAATTTGTTGGAGAACACTCATTTATTAAAATGATCTCAGGTTACCTAATAAACCTCTTCGGCTGGGTATCTGTCTTGCTAACAGGGATGGATTTCTCATTAGAGTCGGAGTTATTTAGTCTGCAGGTTTCAGTGTTCATAGCAAAGAGGGCATACGTTTTCTCTGAACCCACTGATTTGTAAAACTCAGACAACTGCTTATAGTTGTGACAGCAAGGATTAATTATTACCTATTGTGTCCTCAGACAATATAAAGAACAATCTATTTAATGATAAACTGAGTAAGGGTTTGCTCCCCCTCTCCTCCACTGCCAGACTTTCACTTTTAAAGGATTTTTGCTGCATGTTATTTATAACTGGACATGACGGGATCTGACCTTCCTGAGCAAATTGCTATTACTTGGACATTTTACCTGAATTTTGTTATTTTACTGCAGTGAGTTACACTCATTCTTGCCTCAAAAACTCATTATCACAGTTGTGCGTCCTTGCTATAAATTGATTAAAAACTTGGAGAGCTGTGGGTCTAGTCGCAGCTTATCTCTATAATGTCAGCTACAAAAATATTTGTATTTATGTGGAAAAAAATTAAAGATTTAAATGGCTGCATGTTTTAGGTTTAAATAACTACTTTGCATTTATTTATTGTGAGAATACAACCATTAGCTCGACTTTAGCCGCTGACAATGTTGAAAGTTTTTACCTTGAAACTTTTCAGCAGTGTGAAAGTAATCTACTACACTCTATGAAATGATTTAAAACAGTGGTTTATCCTTTTATTCCTAACCCAAAAAAATGTACATTGTTCTTGCTTTTTTTAAATTCCTGTAGGAGCATCTCAACCTGAGAGAGGCATGAGAATGCTAAGTATTGTTTCTTTATAACTGTGGCCCTCCTGTCTTGTTCCTTAGGGCCCACTATCCTTCATGGTTTTGATTATGTCCCAGCTGCAGCACACATAATTCAGATGATTGCATTATCTCCTCAACATACCAGATACCTGGTGAAGACCCATTTATTTCAGTTAGGAGGACTACACAAAGGAAAACTGCAGTGCATGCAGTAAAGGTGATGCAATTTGTACATTTATTAAATCCCAGGATAATAACAGAAAATGTTTTCTTATTTCTAAAAAAATAAGAAACTATAGTATCTAAAAATACAACTATAGTATCCTGGCATACTATAGTTGTCAAAAAAAATACAATAAATAAAACAAATATCGGAGCAAAGCAATTATAGTGCACAAGTATAACTTTGAGACACAAGAAGGATGTTTTGTGTCTGATTCAACCCCAGAATAATAGCAGAAGTCATTTAGTTAGAATGTTGGATGTACCAACATGAACTCAAAGAGGAAGAAACCATTACGCCGAAAGCAACATAAAAAAGTCAGATTACAGTTAGAACTCCGGGACAATAAGCTTCTTTTTGTCTGATGAAACTAAAATAGTGTTTTAGTGCAGAGAAATGGTTCAAAGTCCAAAGTCAATTCGTGGGCAGAGCGGAAGAGGTGTGAAAGCATAAACCTGATTTAGTTACACTGGTTCTGCCAAGTGCAACTGGTCAAAGGTCCTTCAAATTATTGTGAGACTGTTTTAGACGAATACAGCAAAACATTCATCTTCAATTAGTCTGACATGATTGACATGATTCCAGCTGTCAACAAATCCAGTGGGTTTGTCAGTAACTGACCAATCAGCTGTCACAATTTGATCCAAAGTGAAATGCCCCAGAACTGGAGGAAGTGACCCCACTTTACCTCTCAGGGTGCGCTGCAGTCATACAGATTTGGTAAAAAATTTAAAAAATATATAAACTACTCTTAAACGCTGTTCTGGGAGTAAATGCAATCATGACCAACTTTACCAAGAGCGTTTAGAGGTGGGAAAAGCTGATCCCATTACCAAAACCCAGATGAAGTCTGAAAAAGTGTAAAAATGAATAAATGCCTGAGGCCAACTCAATAAAACAGGTGATCAAAACGAACTGCCATACGTTTGTTTGTATGAAGGTAATTGCAAGTAAATTTTACATTTTTGTCATCATTACACTGTATGCTTCACAGTTAAATCAAAGATTAATGCATAAAGTTTGGCCCAAAACAATGCACATGTGCTACAGCAGCAACTTTTCAGGCATGTGGTGCAAATACTCATATGCTGTCTAACATATGTGATTTAAGTTACACTTGTATGAATCCAGTTGTAAGTTACACTGGATTCCCTGCTCTGCCTCTGACGCTCAAAACGTGGTGCAGATCATTTTTGTTTACTGAATCTTCCACAAACTGTGCAAGCAAAAGATATCAGCCTCAGACAAACGAGTGCAGTTGAGAATATTGATACGATAAAACCAAAATAAAAAACACCATGTTTAAACTTTAATATTGTGCCAGATTATTTAACAAATAATAATAAATATTAACAGCCACAGAAGAGCAGAAACCCGTCACACAGGCAGAGGGATATTGAGGATAAAACAAATAAAAATAGTGCCCTTCCTTCCTTTACGGTCTCGTATTGACTGCATTCATTTTTCCTTTGTAATCTTCGAAGATCGGGCCCTTGGGCTTTAAGGTCAGTTTCTCCCTGGATTCCCAGATCTGATGTATGAGTCTTTTGAATTTAATTTTTTTTTTTGCCTATCCTCTTTGCTGTAAGGTTGACTGATGAGACAAAAATGAGGTTTGCTTTACCTGATTTACTCTTCTGCATGTGCAGGAAGGTCTTGCCTTGGCATCGTGTCATTTCTACCAAATGCTTATGTGAAGTTCTTAATTTAGAGAAAGAAAGAAAAAAAATAATATTGCTTAATATTCTGGAATGTAGCAAATATAACTTATTCTAACCAACCTAAAGTCCAGGCTTAATGTTGTTTTGACTTTTCCTACAATGCATGTAAACGTCTGGTTTCCACCGAATGTCACGTCACCTGACCACGAAGAGTGTAATCAACTCAAAATTAAAAACACCCTTCGCCACATGAAATAAAGCTACTCTGCAGTCACAAAGTGTGCAAAGACAATGAAAACCGTCTTCCTGGATGGAACAACCAGTGCAGACAGAACAGAGTTTTGTACTGAAACAGTCTCAGAGGTGCAGATCTGGAAAGCTTTCTGCATGTCAAAATCTAAACTTCTCGAATCCACTTCTCACCCCTCTTTGGGAAAATCACATAAACTGCTGCAGGGAGCCAGAGTCATGTTTGAAATTCATGAGCTCTGTCTCCCAAAGAAGAATAATATGCAACATTAAAAGGACCTACTTCTGCTTTTGCTGGATTATTTTCATATATTTTTGATATTGTGACATATTCCCATTTTTGCATGATGTGCAGTGTTGTTCAAAAGGAATTCTGATAAGTAAAGCTGCAGCACAGTCATCTTTTTTAGTGCAGCACTGCCAGAGTGAACTGTGGGACATAAGAAGAGATTAAATTAATAAAGCTAAAAGAAATACTGTTTCTAAGACAAAATTAATAAATATGAATAAGACAAATCGATTTACTTACATAGGCTAAACTTACATATTGCTTGAATTATATTTTAATGTATATAATTTGACTAGCAGACACTATCTCAGTCAGTAGAGTTTTATTCTAACCTGGGTTGAGTTGCAGGGGTAGAAAACCGGCTCACCACGATGACAAGTTGTTAACTTTTGTGCAGCGGATGCATTCCTATCCGCTTCAGACCGAGAACTTCAGTTTTCACTGAAACACTTTGCAGCTGAGTGTACAGAAACCAGGATGAGGATCAGAACCTCCAAATCTGAAATGTTTTTATAATTGTGTTTGCAATTTTTGATCTGTAGTGGAATTTCAATTAGATATTTAAAAGAAAGACAGAATAAGCTGTGTGTAAAATGTCACTTTTCCGAAAGGATGTCAGTGTATGTTTATTCTCTGGTGAAGATATATGAGGGGCAGAAACATTAATACATGAAGAGTTTAAATAAATCAACCAGGATAAACATGACATAGTGGAAAAAAAAATTTGATTTCGCTTGGGAAAGCTGGAAGTTCTTACTGCTTTTTATTCAGATGTAACCATCTGTCCTTTGCAGCGGTAATTTATTCAGTCTGTGTAAATCAATATCTACTGCTGCAGAAGGAGGAAAAGGACAAGACATTTCAGATTTAATACAACCACAAATTGAAGTAAATAAACCAGCAGGTGGCATTCTGTTTTTCTTATGTCAAAACAGTTTCTAAATTAACCGCCATGATCTTTAAATTTTAAAACTAAATGCTCTGTGCACAAGCCTATGCCTTTTTAAATTGTTTTTATTCTGTGCAAACCTGATTGTCCTGAATTATCTGGAGTCCATCATCGCCCAGATTCTCCATCATCAGTGAGAATCTGACCTCACTGATTCTCTGGAGATCGAGGTCTGAGTTAAAGAACAAGATATTCCATGACTGAATGATTTAGAGCTTGGTGGACTTCATCTATTCTGTCAAACATTTTCAAGCCAACCATTTGGATAATTAATAAATATTTATTGAGTGTAGAGGTCTCAATGATTTATTCATCTATTTTTTTTTTATTTTGTTCTTTTTCCATCTCAACCTTCCTGACTCCCTCCCCGTTGCTTTTCTTCTGTGTTAGTTTCTTCCTCATCTGGTGAGATCCTCTCCATGCTCGACCCATGGGTTCAACTACCTCCTCTGTGCTGGTCTGCACACCTGCAACTGATTTTTCTCTGAATAAGCCAGTACTCACTGTAGTTTGTTGACCTACCTTGGAGGCTTTTGACTCCAATTTACTTCCATAATATCTTATTATTAGTTTATTATTGTTGCCTGGATTTCCCTCTGTGCAGATTGCAAACAGACTCTCATCCACTCTCACAGAAGAACATCCAGCAACTGAAAATTATGAGAGCTCAACTCAAAGATTGGGACAACGTAGGAGCATTGTTCAATCTTTAGTTGCAAAAATAGCCCAGGTAGTCTCAGTGTTTCCTTCTTCTCTTCCCTCTGGAGAGTTGCTGAGTCCTAACCATGAGTCTTTTTGGGGAGATATTGGAAAATGTGGTTGGGTTAATGCGAGTTAACTTTGATTAATTGAAACTATAGAGCTATCTGCGATTACTCTAATAATTTAGATAAGTTAATCAGTTTATAGAGTTTAATTCATAACAAATTACAGACAGATAAAGAAGCAGTCAGATTCCACTCTCTTTCAGTCTACCATGTCTTTTTGTGCTTCTCTCTTCCTCATGTTCACTCACCTCTGCAGGTTGGTGCAACCAGATTTTCTCCAGAAAGGCAGCACCTGTTTAGTTCTAAGTGTCCTGTTTACTGTTGTAATCCCTGACCGGTCAATTCGAGTGTCCCCGCCATGACCTTGAAGCAGCCATGCTGTGTATGACACCCTGCAAATCAAGCACCTGGAGCTCCAACCATAAAAATGGTTCCTGAACAATCAAACTCTGATCCTCTTTATCCCCGTCTCAAAGTCTTACGTTTCATCATTTGGGTCTGGGTTAGCTCTGCACTGACACATGAGAGGAAAGCAGCTGAGCAAACCCACAGACCGTTTCTCACAAAATCTTTTGCCTTGGCAGAAAAACAACTTGTTAAAGGATTTTCATTCTTGTCCACCATTAATTGAAAACGGTTCTTCAAATTGGAGAATCTTTCTTTATAATAAAGCAAAGGATTCACCAAGGATCACCTATTTTCGCCCTCAGCCTTTTTTGTGAAGGCAGGTGATGAACTTTAAAGAAACAAAAAGAACAAAACCAGAGAAGTAAATAATATATCATGCAGACACTAAAACTACAATTGTGTTAAGTTAAAATCCGGTCATCATGGACATAAATGTCACATTAATTTGGGGCTTTAACACATTTATTTGAACTGTTGTTTCTGTGTGAAATGTTACAAGCAGATAAGGTTTAGATTTTTTGTAGATTTAATTGGAACCAAAGTTTTCAAATTAAACATTCATACTTTAATATGTTCATACTTTCACCCAAATATCTCAATAAGGTGAAGACTGTAAAGGACGCAGACTGGAGACCAACTTGTGGAAGCTGAGATCAGAGAACGCACCATGAACAATTGTTGCCAAGTCATAACATCAACGCTTTGGTGTGAAGCTGTTACTGAGATTCAAAGTTATTGGTGCAAAGTCTTAAAAAAGGCTTTTTTTAAGACTTACGTCTTAACTTACGTCATTCCAGATGTCTTTCTTCACCACATTATTTGCCTCTATGAAGGTTTATTCTCTGTTGGGCTTACTGTGTATTGCTTAATGTATAAATTATGTAATCTGAACTTATTTTCAGATTAAGTCTTAAAAAAGACTTTGCACCAATAGTCAAAATTTTTGATAACAAATTTTGCTGGACAATAAATTGTCCCAAAAGTCATTGCGATAAACGATGATATTGTTGTCTTGAGGCCATTTTCAAGTATTATAATGGAAATGCAAGAACACATTCTTAAAGATCAAACTTTAAATGCTGAGGAACATTTAACTCTGGAAGTGGAAGACATTTAAAATACCTAAGCTAAAAAAACAACAGAAACAACAAATAAAATGAACTACAAAGTCTCTGAAAACAAATTCTTCTTCAAAAAAGGCTCAGTCGAGACCAGTGCACCAGACTGAAAACCTTTGTCATACGCCTTATGGTAGAAAGAGAGAAAAAAGGGAAAATGATAAATCAGGAAAATGGAAATTAATGAGCTCATTTTAATTTATCATGCAATTAATTGATTTATTGCTTATTGAGACGGGCCTACTCAAGGCAAGCATGAAGATTTAAGAAGCTGCTGGAACAGACTCTCAGTTTCCTACATGTTGCAGATGATAGTTACCAACTTCTGTGGCATTCAATTGATTCTAGTTAATGTTTATCCCCTCATTTGGGATGATGCAGGGTTTTTCAAAGTGTTCTCATTTCTCCAAACTAAATAGTCGATTGAATCTTGATCGCTTCTCCTCCAAGACTGTCCCGCTTTCAGATGAGTTTGTATGAGCTCTAACCAAATGGATTCATTTTTCTGTCGAAACAGAATCTCCATCAGATTTACAGGAAATGTTAAAAGCTTATATGAGAGATCAAATTATTTAACGAGAACCATGACTAAAAAGGGCAAAAAAACAAAGATTAACTAATCTATCCTTGCTCAATTGGATACAATTTACTTTTCCAACTTCCGAATTGTATTCAAGAAGAAATCATGCAGGCGAACTGCTGCTTAAAACAAATGGTGTACAAACATGGTGACAAAGCTGGTAAACTGTTGGTACATCAACTATAGCAAACTGGCTCAGCCAAAAATCTGCACATTCTTGGTCACTAAGATAGACCCAGAAAAGATCAACATGGAAATTAAGAATTACTATTACTTCTTATACGCATCACAAGTAAATTCAGAGACCGAGAACATCGATAGCTTTTACTCCTGGTTGAAAATTCCTCAAGTCAACTAAAATACGGCCAAAGAATTAGAAACCCAAATAACTACCAAAGAACTTTTTTACTGCCCTTAAAGCAACACAATCTGGCAAATGTGCGGGACCAGATGGCTTCCCGGTAGAGTTTTATAGGCTCTTTCAAAACAAACTCGCCCCACTTCTTATTGAGATGTTCAATGAAGCCTTTATGGTCAGTAAATTGCCACCATCATTAAAGCAGGCATCAATATTTCTTATTCTAAAAAAGATAAGGACTCGCTTAGCTGCTCATCTTACAGACCCATTAGCCTAATAGATGTAGACTTTAAATTCTGTAGACTTTAAATGCTTGTCCTTTGTCTGGAAATAATTAAACATAATTTCTACTGAGCAAACGGGGTTCATTAAAAATAGATACTTTTAACTCAAGACAACTCTAACGCTATATATAATCTCCCCGTAACTGCTCCCCGTTGCTGTGGTGATTGAGCCTCTTTCCATTGCACTTTGCAGCAATTTGCAAATTAAGGACATTGCATGTTATGCACAACAACAAAAAGTATCGTTATATGCAGATGATCTCATTTTATTTATCACTGACTTCTCCATAACAGTTCCTGGTGAACTTTCCATTTGTCAATCATTTGGATCAATATCTGGTTACAAATTCAATTTAGACAAAAGTGAGTTCCTTCCTCTTAATAAGGAAACACACAAATATTTATTTTATACTCCGTCCAAACTAAGTGGAGCTCATACAGAGCATGATCTAAAATATCTCAGGATTCAGGTCACTCCTAAATTAAAATATTATACCGCTAGTTGGTCAATTCTTAATTTGACTTCAGCTACTCGGATTAATTGCATCAAGGTGAAGATTTCTCTTACCGGTTTCAGTGTTACAATTTTCCTGACACAAACCTTTTTCTGTACGTTAGATAATATTGTGGATTTTATAGAGACTTTATTGAGACAGAGGCTGAAGAACATAGGAGGTATGGGCATTAAAATAATTTAATTTTACCTCCTGGCTCTCAGTTTCCCTCACCTGTCTCGTTAACCAAGGAACAAACTTCCTGAACAAGAGTCCTGTAAGCCAGACTCTCTTACTTTCAGTTTGTTCGTCCATTAATTCCTCTCTGAAAGATTATACAAAAATATGGGATTGTGAAGTTGACAATAATGTTTGAAAGCATTTTAGGTGCTGCTCTAGCTTTCAGATATTGATAACTTTGCATCATTTAACTTTTACATCTTCTGCAGGTTTTTTGCAAATAGGGTTCCTCAGTTTCCTTCTTTGTCATCCAGTGGTTCCTTTTGAAACCTGCACCTAAACTTTAGGGTTTGCACTGCACTCATTTAAATCACTCTTGGAGGAAGATCTGGATTTGAGTGAGGCTGATACCAGATGCAAACACTGCATTGTATAAGGTAACTCCTACTACAACATGAGCCGTGTTTCCATTACAAATGTGTGTAAATCTCTGTCTGTATTCTGCTGATGTTGGAAAAAAATTTCCACAATTGTAGCATTTTCATTAATAGATTAACTCCCCTCCCCAAGTTCTAACTTTAAATAGCTGATGGTATAGTCAATTGCAACATAGACAAAAGTGTTATTTCATATTTGATCGATTTGTGCATTTTAGATTCATGCTTTTTTTATCCCCTTTATTTACCTACATTTTGTCCTTCTTCTGATATAACGCTGTCTGTGGGGAAGACTGAAAAATATTGTAATGTTTATTTGACAGGAGACAATACCTTTGGCTGTTAGTACGGGTCAACTTGATTTATTCCCAAAAGCAGGCTTCTGAAAGCAACTCAGATGATCCATTGCTGTTGAACCGCAAACGGGTCCCTCCGGTAATCAAACACAGCAGGTTGGGGAAACAGTTTATTAGTACTGTTTACATGTGAGGCTGTGCATGTTCAGGGATTTCTGCATTTTTCAATCGGTTTCCAAAAACTGAAATATAGGACAAGGCGCGTCAGGTGTTTTGTTTCCCAAAATAGCAGAGGATCTCTCGTTTGCTTTGTTTTTGTGACATGAAGCAACAGATTGTCCCTGGAAATCAGATGGGACTGTCATTTTTATGCAACACAGCAAGGAGCAGAACTGGAACAGAGATGATGAAATACTATGGATCTAAAAAATGCCACTAATTGATGCATGTTTACATAGACAAAATGTTGCCTTTGTCCTCTTCTTTGTTACATCAGTGGTTGTAAGAAAGTATCAGAAAACTCCCTCAACAGCTTATTTAAAAGTCAGTTGGATCATGTAAAACTTATTTTGGATACTACTCACTAGAATTGCTTTTTTTCTTACAGGTTATCGGTTTTGTAAAGATGCATCTGATTTTTAATGCTATGTGAGAGCTGTGTGTTATTAGCATTTTCCTTAAGTTACCCATTTTCTGTTTCCATCAATAACTCTTGACCTTTTTCCTTAAAGCCTTCCTGCAGCCTTCTTTCCTCTGCTATTTCAGTCGTGGGTGTCTATTGTGCTTTTCAAGCGTCATTGAGCAAAATACTCCATCTGAGACAATGCAGCAGGCCCCGCAGCAAAGAATGAAAATAAGAATCAGAGCAAGCAAATTTGTCACAGTTCCAGTTTAGACTCTCACCACATCAAAAAGAAATACCACAGATCTTTATTCAAGATCTTTATAAGGTTTTTCAGGATGATGCTGCAGGACAGGTGGGCACTTATTTTAAGAAATATGGCCTCTTCCAGACACAAACTTTGCCTAAAAGCAAACTAAATAAGAGCAAAAAATGTGTAGCTGGTTCCAGTTTAGACTTATTCCTAAAGCCTAAATAGGCACTATTTGCCTATTTGTGAATGTGACAACCAAAGGCACACAAAATTATATTTAAATAAAAAGTGTAGCATAACTAACTATTCAGCTTTAACCCTATTTTTTAGCCCCAAGGCAATGCTACATCTATTAACAAGTAATAGGTTAGGCTAAGCATCCATTCAGCAGCTGTGCCCCACAGTCATAAAACTTAGATGAAAATTAAATGGTTCAATGGGATCCGCCTGACAAAAGAATGAGTATCTCTGAGTATATCTGTGCACGCTTCGAGAGCCATGAATTATTCGTCTGATATACTTCAAAGCCTTCAGCAGTATAAAAGGATCTGGATTTTTTTTTTAAACTTCTGTTCCCATTGTTCAATGTAGTTCAAAGTATCTCCTAAAATATCTTTGTTGCAGTTTCAGCACTTAATGAATTTTTGATGCAACTTTCTTCTCAGAAACCTCCCAAACTGAGCCAAGCAAGATCATCCACAGCGGTTGTCACAAATAGTTTGTTTTCTTATGAAAGAAGACAAATCCTCATTAGATTATATTCACCCTGTTACAGAAACATGTATTCACTATTTGCATATATGTCTGTAATCATATGCGCTGTGTACTTGTACCCTGGTGAACACAATTTCAGTTTTGTTCAAATATTGGACCTAAGCATCAGGTGTGACTGAGTAGTAAAAAAAAAATCTATTAAAAACTTGCATAGATAAAACTAAAAGTGTTGTGGAAGTTAGTGGACAGCCAGAAATAATTACCTTTAGCTGATGGCTCTTTTGCTGGTTTGGATGAATGCTCGGACTCACTGAGAAGCAGGAAAATAAAACCTCTACAGCTTTTTCTAGTAAACACCTGTCGTGATTTTCCTGCTTCCTGCCATGATTTATGCTGCTCCTCAGCTCACAGCTCCTCCTTTACCTGCTGATTAGCTCATTGCTCGCATTGCTCTCCTCCTGATTGCTGATGGCTCTTAGCTGCTGCTGCCCATATAATCACTTGCTCTCCACTCAGTGTGAGTTTATCTGTTTTCATTCTTGTCTCAGCCTCTGAGTGGACCAAGGTCGTGCCTCTTGTACCTCGAGTGATTCTGTCTTTGACTTTGAAACCCCGCTTATGTCTCAGGATTCTGATTGCTGCTGGAAAGATTCTGCTTCTCCCGCCTCCCTTTTCTGACCTGGACCATTCCTCTCACTAATGTTTTTTGGAATGTGTATTTATTAATCTCTGTCTCTTATATGGAGGTATTTTTGGTGCAAAAGTATTTGATTTGGACAATAAATAATACCGCAAGGTGTGGTGAAGCAGTGAAATACCTAAAACATGAGAAAACTCTTCCTTTTCTCAAGTTTTGCTCAAAACTGGCATGCATTTAGAGTTGTTTTACAATTTCATCCACCTTGAAAAAGTCTCAGGCTGCATCTGTAGAAACAGTCCCAGAACACGATGCTGCCACCACCATATTTCACTGTGGATATGGTGTTCTTTTATTTATCCTCTGTGTTTTTTCCATTTTTGCAACTGAACCCTATAAGAGCCAAGAGATTATCAGACTCCAGTTGAAATCAGACTTTCAGTTTCAGAATTGCTTAGTCTTTCCATGAGAAGTTGTGAAAATCTTAATTGGCACTAAACTTGATTACAATACAGAGACAAACAACAAATCTGGCATGTTCAGTTCAACCATTTATGCTCTGGAAACAAAATTTTGTTTTAGCTATTCTTTTGGAAAATGTATTAAACAGCAAACATGTTAGAAATACATGCACTTCTTGAGTAGTTAGATATAAAAGATGAATAAAACAAATTAAATTGATTTGCGAGTTGCATGAATGCTCTGACCCTGGCTTGAAATGAAATGGAACAAAACTTTAATATTTTCTTCTTTTTCTAGTTCATCCAAGGACAAGTACAATAAAAGGACATTCTAGTACTATGACATTTGTAGCAAGAATAATGATTTGAAGCATTTGTGTCTGGAGGAAGCTTATGAATTATAAAAATCTGAAAGAAGTAAATCATAGAAATGAAAAACAATAGGACAAATACATAAAAGTAATGAGTGTATGTTTCTAAAATGAAATTATGGGAATAACTTTAAAAATGTTATTCAATAAATACTAATTTACGTTGTTCAAACATTTAACCCCTAAGTGTTGGAAGAAAAGCAATAATAATTGACATGTGATGCAGACACCAAATAGATATTTTATCATAGATTCTAATTCTGACACACATAATATTAATTACAAACATACTGACATGTTTTTTAAATACCTTCAATATTTCCTAGACACTGGAACTGTGGGGTGAGAGTAAATTGTTCAGGCTGATGTGATGTTTTCTAAAAATGTGAAAAGAAAGAAAATTAAATAAATATATTGCTTGTACAGGTGCAGTAGTGAAATTCAGCTGCTGTTAATTTTTAGTTACAATTTATATATCAACATAATGTTGGATATGCAACAGTTGCTAGAAAGGCGTTTAGTCTAAACTTTATCAGGAAATCTATTCTCTATTTGGGATGTTTGTATTTTTTTTTGAAGTATTTGTTGTAAAGGTGATCAATTTGGTTAATAATCATTTTACTTATGATTTAAAGCATAATTTATTTAAAACTGGATTTTTTTAATAATCCAAACTGACCTTAATTACTCATAATGAACTTAAAAAACATTAATGAAGAGGAGTTTGTCTTAATTTGGGGAAGGAATTATTTTGCTTCTTTTTAAGCTTAGTCAGATTGGTGAAATAGTGGAATCCTCCTGTCTCTCATATGTACAGATCTCTCTGACAGATCCATTACAAACTACCCATAAACAGACACACTCAAACACATCTGGGTTTTATCTGAACTGAATGTGGTACAGTTGTCATAAAGAGTCTATTCTGTAATTTAAACAATCTGCCACAAAGACATTTTCAATTATTCACTTTTTGCTCTTTCTACTTGATAGATGATAAATTCCAGTAACAAAAGCAGATGATAATGTTTGGCATTTTATTGGTTCATCAGGGCAAAGATTAAAGCTTCATTATAAATTTGGTCATTTAAGTCGAAAAGGAGAATATAGATTATAACATAAGGTGAGGCAAACCTTTCAACTCTCTCATGATGGTACAGTTTTTCTTCCTGAGCCGTTAATAAAAACAAAAATAAAATTCAGACTCTGTTATTTAGAGACCATTGACAAAACTGGAGAAAGAAGGGGCACACAGGAGGAGGAGCCGCTCTAAGCAGTTACAGCTCAAGCATTAACTCCCTAACTGCTTTCTTGACAAACTGCAGAGCTATCACTGTGGCTGACAATGACAGAAAGCACCGAAGTGCCTTTGAAGCCTTGCTGCAGTAATAATGGCTCAGGAACACACTGAACCATCTTTTCATGAGGTTTGTAAGGCTACAGGAAGACATAAAAAGGAAGTTTAATGATAGGTGTGGACTTGAATGCTATGCCTGCAGCTGAATCTTGATTCAAAACCAAGGATTTACTTTCCCAACTCAGGGACAGAGAAAAGTAAAACAGCTCTTTCTGTACTATTTAATCTCATATACAGCTGATTTAGTAAAGCCAATCAAACTGAGATCGACACTTATTTTAAGGCTCTCTCTCCCTTGATGACATGATAGAGGGAAATACAGAAAGAAATTCAGCTCATACATTCTTATTGTGTTTGCAAAATAAAATGATAGATGTCCTAGTTGAGGTATTTACACCCCACCCTTGAGCAATGCTGGGAGAGATTAAGGAAAGTACTGGAAAAAACCCCAAAAACATTTTAACTTTCCTAAGGGATGAGCACATTTTTGAGCTGTCATCAAACTGTCTGGATGGTCAAACAAGTAGCAGATGAGATCAAAGCAGTATTCCCCACTGTAATGAATCAAAGTTTATATTGAAACCAACTTGTAAATGCATTGTTTTAATTTAAACATGATGCTTAAGCATGAGGGTTTTAAAGACAAAGAGGATTTGGCGGACAGGGTATGTGTCTGCGCGGCTGCCCATCTTCAGAGGTTATTGAGCGAGACAGGAGTACACCCTGCACAGGTGAACAGTCCATCACATTAGGACGCAGAAATTAACAGAACAAAGAATCACCCATGCACATAATTAATGTCTAGAAGTTTAGAAAAGTAAATCAACTTGACAATGTTTTCTGGTCCACCCAGAGAATGCATGAGAGCATTCTGCAAGGCAACAGCGCTAAGTTATGCTGCTATGCAACCCAGAGCGCCATCATGATTTTAAGCCTTATGCTTAATAATTTATTTTAGCTTCCTATCATGTTATAATTTTATTCCCTAATCAAAAATATACCTGGAGTGTTGTTTTGATTCTTCCATGCATGTATCTCCCTTGGTAACCATTTGGGGTTGCTAAAACGCATTTCCTCTCACAAAGCTTCGCCCCACAGATCAGCCCTCACCCAAACCACCAGACTAGCGGCAGCAGCAACTAGCAAACACCTGGTGGAGCTGCACCTCTGCTGAGCCCCTAAGAACTGTTGTAAACAGCATAACGGAGGAGCATCGTTGTGATGAAGGCAGAGTGTTGGAAAGAGCAGGAGCTTTTAAACAACTTAAATAACACAGTTAATTAATTGTGCGATAAAATGGCACAATGTGTCTAGAAAACACATAATTCCCCAAATTTTTAATAAAAATTGTGCTGGAAATTAAGTCTTTTTTTTTTTACTGTTGAGCAAAGTAAGTAAGCGGAGAGCATAAAATAATATCTCATTTTTTTAATGAACTAATAACAAAATACACCTGCTATGTCCTGAAATTGGATTCTAGGACAGAAAAATAAAATTTTGGAACATTCTACAAACATAGAAATGATAAACTAGCAAGGTTTTTATGGTGCTCAGCTACATCAGTGCATGCATAAACTACATGATGGGCTCATCATTTTTTGTTGGTGGGGGAAATAAGACAAAGCTTGGAAACCTCTGATCTAAGTTAGTGGTTTTTCTTTTGAAACCATTCTTTGGTAGCCGTACAACATTTGTCCAGAGGTTTGAAGGATTGAATTAGCTCCTCTGCACATCACTGAGTGCTGGGACACATTAGAAGTGTAGTATCACATACTTTAGGTGTAACTTTGAAGTAGGATTTTGTCATATGGTAGATTTATTCCTGCAGTATGTTATCACTGCCACCCAAAGCCTAGAATACCCACAGCAGGTTTCCCCCACCGCATGTCTGGCATCCACACAGCCTTCCCACACACTCATCTTGTTCGTTCGGACCATTTCAAACCATATTTGTTTTTGTTTTTTTCAGCCAGTTCACCCCTAGCCAGCAAAAAAATAAATTAAAAAAATGGTGAGAAGGGATTCATAGAAACCAGACTGCAAATGTGTCAGTTTGAGTATCAAGCCTCACAATCAGACTCTCTGCAACATTTTGCAGGTTTTGTTATGCAAACTTTAATAAACTAAGTCTTGTTTTTATTACGGTTTTTGAACCAATCCCTACAGCTGAAAAATGTTCCCATCTGCTTCACAAAAGCTAGCATTCATCAAGAACGCCAAAAGTTTTTAGTGCCTACTTTAAATCATATAAATACACAGCTTTATGCTGTAAAATAAAATGCTGCTTTCTAGATCTCTCCCGCCTTCACTAAAATCTCAGAGCAAACAGATTTGCTTTGTTTTCTCATGTTGGACGAAGCTCATCTGATTAAATGCAAAAAGTAGTTTTCTAGTCATGATTTAAAAAGGGGAAAACCTGTAAAACCTGGATCCGTATCAAATATAACTGCCTCAAATTAAAAGTGATTAACCACATTTATGGTTCATTTTCACCAGCCAAACAAAAATCTAATTATTGTGAGACCTACGTCATGTAGGAACACAGAATAACATGTAAAGCAACGTGGCTACACTTGCCTCAATTAAGGCCAGTGTTCAGGATTAAATAAGATGAAAAAAATCAATTTATTTGAGGCCAAAATCACTGCTGACTAAAAAACAACTAAAGATTTGCTCCTGTTGCCGCCGGCAGCATGTAGATCCGAGCTCTGCAGCGCCATGGTAACCAATAAATAGGCGGAAGATGACACCTTTAAAAGGTCACTCCTCCTCATTTGCATAATGAGACCAAAATGTATAAAGTTAAAACAGGAGACAAAAAATATCTGAAAAGAACATAGACTCGTGGGGGAAAAAAACCCCATAAAAATTAAATACATAGATGTATCTAGGAGTAAAAAACAACTTTAAAAAGAAATACAATTTATATTACGCACTTAAATATATCATTTGTTGGAATTAAACTTAAAAATAAATATAAAGGTCAATAATATCCACAAATATTTTTCCAAACTCTTATTTTTCTAATCCAAACCTAGAAAATCCTAAAATCAAATTACATACTTTTCCAGGCAGCACAGGAACGCTGACAGGGATGTCATAATAAAAGATAGTGAATTTAAAAGGCACATCACATTTTTATTATAAGAAATATGAAAACAATGAATCATTTTCCTTCCACTTCACAACTGTGCCCGTTTTGTGTTGGTCCTGAAAGAGCGTTACTGTTTTAGTAACGCTCCGACAGACACAATAGAGCTTTATAGCCCATTTCCTCGTGAACATTTTTATCACAGTTCATCTTTTGGGTGCGAGTCCTGCAACCAGTTTGTGTAGACGGCTACAGGATCTATATTCCAGTGCTTGTGGAAGGAGATGGAGCGCTGCGGGGTAATCCTCGTTCCTGAGTAGTCATCCGGTTGGGCCTAGAGCAAAAAAAAAAAAAAAAGTGGTTTTCTCTGTTAGTCTCCCAGTGGATGCAAAATGGTTCCTGTTTGGAGGATTCTCATGACTCATAAATGTGTAAATTGCTTGATTGCCAATAGTTCATCACAATACTGTTGCAGTGGTTGTTTTTGAAGTCACAAGGCTTTGCGTTTAAGCCTGAAAATGACTACTTCTTAGTGGAAAAAGTCATGAAAATAGGGTCATGCAGAGAATCAGCTGATGACTGACTTTCACATTTAATCATATTCCTTTTCACAACTTGATGTTTTTTTTCCCCATAAATAATACTCATTGTTCATTGAGGATCTATGCTATTAATGAATCTTGCAGGGAACTAAATGCCCGTATAATCTTGATTTTTTCTGTATAAACTGGTGATAAGGGAAGAAGTTAACAGCATGTCATGGTCTGTACCTGGTGGAACAGCGGACTGTGTGTGATGGGAACCCCAATGGAAGTGAAGCACCTTCCCAGGACCATGTCATCAGGAGCATCGTCACTGTAGCAGCTGCAGCCACTGGAGAGCAGGATGGACACTGCTGTCCTGCTGAGTACCATCCTGCACATGAACATACAGATTTTTAAAGTTTACTTAAATTGACTTGAACTGTGTTCTTCATTTTCAAGCAGTGAGCAGTCGTGACCATATCCAGTACAAAAAACAAACAGCTGGAAAATCCACACATCCACAAGGAAAACATGTCCACTTCACACGGATAAGCTTTAATGTGGGCATGTGAACATAAAGTAAGCTCAACCATAGAAAGCAGCATAAATTCAGTTTTTATTGTTATGGTTTTTCCATGTTTCCTGCAAGAACAAGAGTTTTAAAGACTTTCTAATTCACAGCAAATCCTTTATTATGTGTAGTGAGTATCAAAACTTTGTAGTAATTAAAAAAATAAATAAACACCAACTGCCCTCTTTCACCCACATGGAGTGTTAGTCCATCTCTGATCCAAGTAAAAATAATGCATACAAAGACAAAAAACAATAAAGGAAGAAATGTTTAAACAACGCTCCACATCAGCATGTCACAGTTTCTCTTCTACTTAAATAACATGTAGACAGGCTGATATGTTTGAGATAATAATATAGAAAAAGTATTATGTAAATATCTTCAAAGTTACAGAGCTCTAATAAATTGAATAAAGCAAGTAGGTGGAAATAATCGCATTTTTGTTTTGTTTCTAATTAAACTTTTATTTATTGTCAAAACTTATTTATAACCCTGGAAGATTTGGATATAAAACTATTTTTCATTCACCACAGAGGTTTCTGATTTTACAAAAGAATAAAATACATCTTAGCTATTCCCCATGTTTCTACCAGTATTTTGAAATTTCATCTTTGCTCCGGTTTTTGAGGTTGAAAGGGCAATTTGCCATCAACCTGCTCTTTCTTTGCCTCTAGAGATTTATCCATCGTAACCTTTTCAGGACTCTGACTTAGTTAGTCCCAAACCTTTATGTTACTTTCAGTCAGAAGAAACATGTTGGCCAATTTAAAACTCCCATTTATACCCAAATCTGTCAGGGATATGAATATTTTTGAGTTTTAAAGTGGATACCTTTGTCCCATAAGCTGGTGAGTTTGTTTATTTTTAAATTGTTTTAATTAATCAGAAATCGTTTAATTGCTACAACAGTTCAGCTTTCTCACCTGTATTTTGAAGGTCTCATTAGTTGTTAATGAGAAATCTGTATTGACAGCTTGGAGCTCTGCAAAAACCCCTGATCACTGCCTCTTTGTTCTTCCCAGAGAGTCGATAACTCTATTAAATTAAAGGAATAGGTCTTCAAGTAAGTGATCTGGGGGTTAGAGTAATTGTTGTTTTTTTTTACCAAGGCAGAAGAAATGTATTCATATAAAGTTAATGAACTCACCCTACAGCTCTGAGAACAGATTTTTCTTGGGCAGGTTTATGACTTAACAGAACAAGTGACTTAACAAAGATGCATGACACAATCCCTTCAGGTGAGGATGGTATTGGTCAAGTTAATGTAGCATTATGACTTAGAATAACATCTTCACATACCCTCCTCCTCCTGTTGTGTAGCTGTATCCGTTCTGTATCAGGCCATAGCCATATCTTTCTCCCAGGCTCACTGCTTCCTTTGGGTTGTAGCATCGCAGCAGTCGCCGCAGCCGGGGCAGACTAAAAATAAACAATAACGAGCACCCTGATGAAAACAAAACAAACCTCATGCATGTTCTGCAAACATATGCAAACACATAAAAATAATTAATTCACAAAGAACATTTTTATGTTTTTCTTGATAAATTGCTGGGATTAGTAAAACCTCAAAAACCTCATATAGAGAACCACAGTGCTGTTTCTATTGGACCTCAGCGCAGAATATGACCGGTCCAGAACTCAGTTGGTTTAGGGATTTCTTTGTGTCAGTAGGTAACTTCTCATTTGAGAAGGCAGGAGTAACGTGGTGTACCGCAAGGCTCACTCCTGGGACCACTCCTATTCTATATCTTCATGCTCCCACTAGTTCAAGTTATAACAAAAATATGACTAGTTACCATAACTACACAGATGATACAAGGTAACCATGTGAACACATTCATGCTCTGCACAGATGGATACTTTCTCCAACTGAACTTATTGTCTTTGTACATCTAGAGAAACAAACCGGAGTCAGCACACAGCTTCAGTTAATACCGCTTGAAACTAGAGATCTGGGAGGAGTGATGAACTGACACCTGAGCCTTCAACTCACATAAAGACGTTTACAGAGTCAGCCTTCTGTCACCTTAAGAACATTTCCAGGATTAAAGGGCTAATATAATAAGACAAAAGTTCACTGCAAAAACACAAAACCTTACCAAATATTTTTGGTCTAGTTTAGTGCAAATATTTTATCAAATGTGAAATAAAACAAACCTAACTTACAGATAACTGTTCAGCAACTAATAGAGGTTTGTTTTTAGTAAATCATTCCTTAATATTGATGAAAACGTTCTTGTTTCATTGGCAGATTTTTTTATGTGACTTATTGCTTGCTGTGAGAAGTTATTAGATTAATTTGACATTTTTTGGCATATTCTGAGAACAAAACATTCACTGGGAGCCTATTCTTTTTTAATCCATATTTTCTTTAAAAAAGGCTTACTTCTTGGAGTTTGATGATAAAAACTCTTCTGTGTTACCTGATAAGAGTATCATCATCAACAATGACGAGCCAATCAACCTTCGGCACAGCTTCACTCAGAAAACGCCTCATGATGGCAAACGTCTTCCCACAGTGTCCTTTTAAAGAACAAGCAGACAGAAAGTTTGAGAACAGAAGTTTTCAGGTTTTATTTCCATATTTCCATCGGTGTGTCACATGAGATCTCCTGAAACTAGTTACACCCATAAATCTCTCATTAAAACAACAATGTGAGTTTTATTTTCTATCTGAATATGCCTGCCATGCTCTGCTGTGGTCTAGAATGTAACTATACAACTTTTCCTAGCATAGATCTATGAATATGCAAATTGGATGGGGTCTCTCTTTTTCACCTGCACCTGCTATTCTATGATTTGGTTCAGTCATTATAAAACTGGTCCATGCAAAGAGGACAGTTTAAAATAAGTTTCAGCCATGAAGAAGCTGTCATGCCAGTTATCTCACAGCTGATCAGCCATAACATTATGACCACCTGCCTATCAATCTGTAAATCCTACTTTTGCTTGACATTAAACCATCCCTGAGCCACCTATTCTGACTGCTGCCATTTTAACACAGATCCATTGTGGGATCATGCAACTCCAGACTGGAAACTCCCCATAAAACACAGAAATGTTTGTAGTTGTATGGCCATTGCTTTTTGGCACTAGTCATAATGTTATGCCTGATTATTGTGTTGTACTGTTTATGACATGCATAAATGACATGAAGCTCTGGAAAAAATGAAGAGCCCACTGCACTGAACCCCATTGAAAGCCTTGTGGTTATTCCATCAAGTAATGATTTCTGAACTCTTCCTGAGTTAAAACATTAGTGTTGATGTTTCTAAATGAATACAAACTCATTTTCTTTGCACTGTTTGAGGTCTGAAAGTACTGCATCTTTTTGGTTTTCTGTTACTTCTCATTTTTTGCAGATAAATACTAAATTTTTGCTTGGACATGTGTTGTCAGCATTTCATAGAATAAAACAATGTTCATTTTACTCAAACATATACCTATAAAAAGTAAAATCAGATAAGCTGATAATTTTAAGTGGTCTCTTATTTTTTCCAGAGCTGTAGATATATTTTATAATGCATGTTTACTGAAAATAGGAAATGCAAAATTTACTGCATCAAGCATAAAGACGGAGAAGTAACTTTTTGCTGTTATGTTTTTTTTTTTATAATCAATAATTGCCTTATCTTATTTTGATCCTCTAAGACAGCCCCAAAAGTGGTCAAACATGTATTATTTGAATTAATCACAAAACATAGTCAGAGCCCCCGCCATCTCAGCTCTCACAAGCATTTGGTATGCTGAGGTGATTGAACATGTTCTATGTTTAAATAGAGAAGCTGCAGAATCAGTAATATTTACATAAGTTTTACAGCAAATCTCTTATGTGAAATATGTGTGGTGTGTTTGCAATTTTTACATAAATGGATTTACAGAAATATAGTCGTTGGCTTGAATAAAGTTTAGAGCACATGATGAAGAGTCAGGGGAAATTATGAAACATCATTTGTATGTATTCATATGTCACTGTAAGGTAGATATGCCTTCTGGTTTAACAGAAATACAGATTTAACTATCTCCTTTAAGTGAAACTGATCAGTACAAATCTGAACAACTTGAAGTAAAAATGCACTGTGGTTAGTTTGAAATCCTTTGTGAAAACTTGTAGCTCTAACTTCAGTTGTTTAGTTTGTTGCCATCACTTTATACGTCTCAAGTGACGAATTAGATACTTCCTGTCTGTGCAAATTGAAAACAGGAGAGGAAATGATATGAAAAAAGTTAAAATATGGTACACATGCATACACTGCTGAAAAAGGCCCTGTGGCTGAGTCATTGCAAAAGTGGAGACAGCAATTACATTCCAGCGCTTTTATTGTGTGTATATTTATATCTCAGTTGAGTAAACCGGTTCGTTTGTGAACCGCTCATTCAAGCTGGTGAACAGAGCCAAAGATCGTAAAAAACAGATTGTGAGGAAATAAAAGAAAACATCTAAAAGGCCAAGGTTACAAAAAAAATATAGAAAATGAGAAGAATAGTGAAAAAGACGGAAGTGAGCAGCAGCTAGCACCTAATCTCTTCCCTGCTGTATGAAGGGACTAATCCTCAGAAGAATAGACACTGATGGAAGTGAGCGCAAATCAGGAGAAATTCAGAGAAAAAACATGTTTCTCTATTTTTTCCTTGTGGCTGCTTTCTTGTATAATTTCTGGATGAAAGCAGTCACTGCATTGAAATTCCATAAACTATGTCCTCTTCACCAAGTGTATTTTTGTACAAAATTATTAATTGACTTTACATGCATTCAATATTATTATTGTTTAAACTTTGAAACTGTCATTTAGGGGAACCCTGATTTTCAATACTGATGTATACACACACAAGTATACAGAAATAGTGATGACTGTAAAACACTGACATTGGAAAGAATCAAATTTAAATCAGAATGCATAATTTAATTATCATTATAAAGACTTAATTTACAATTGTAGAATGAATCTGCAATGAAAATGGTGTAAATGGTGAACAGATCTGGTCCAAGGACAGAACCCTGGGATACACCTTTGTAAACAAAACAAAACATTTCCTGTGTTAAAGAGGTAATTCCCAAACCAAAATAATAAAATGTAAAGGTGACAATTGGTGTTAAAGGAGCAACTGGTGATCAGTGGCAAAAGTTTTTTGAATGCAACACTTTAAACACCAGATATAGACACAAAACGGTATCATAAAAAGGGATGAAAAGCAGATGTTGAAACTCGAACTTCAGTTTGCACATGATAGTATTCAACCCCTGCAGGTTTGTACTTTTGCACCTCACACAGCTGTCCAGAGGTTTTGAAAAGCACAGTAGTAATTTTTCAGTGGGTTACATCTTCCGATTTATCAATTTTCCAACCCTTTAGCCAATCAGAACCGACTATTTTCCTTTCTACATTGCTTCCCTTGCTTGCAACAGTTACTGGAAACATACATGTGTTTTTCCATTGGCTTCTCTTCCAGACAATATTGAATAAGCATTTTGTAGCGTTGTATTTTGAATGTCCATGTCAACCTCATTGTTTCCGACAGCAAGGCAGATGAATTTGTCCTGCATGAATAACTCTGCCATATGTGTTCTTGCTGTTGGCTTTTATTTTTATATGTACTCTCTGTATAATGACTTTGTCATGCAATTTCTGTTTTTTTCTAAAACAACAATCCAACATTCAAATATAAACTTCATTATGTGACTTGTTTCTTTTTATTACTACTTTCATTCAGTTGCTATTGTTGTAATTCAGTGACGAATGCTGTGTTCCCTAACACTCGTTCTCAGGCCCCACCGGCAGCATATTGTCCTTGATCCACACAAATAAATGCATTACCTGCTCAGCATGCCACCAAGTCCTGCAGGGGCCTGCTAATCACCCACTTATAGTGTTCTGCAGCAGGTAAACATCTACCAAACTCTGGACAGAATGTCCTAATGATGAGGGTCAACAAGTCTAATAAGTTGAAAGTCGAGGCTAAATGCTTTAAAAACGGTTATTTTGATGACATTCTTATTGTGAGGCCTGATGCCTGTGGGTATCAGAGCAACAGTGCTGGTAAGACAAACAGCAGAAAAGACAAAATTGTACTGATCCAAACTCAGTACTGGCCTGTAATTCATGAGTAAGCAAGAGTTATAGGTCCAAACACCACTGAAAAAGAGGAAGTGGTAAAAAAAATATGACAGAACTCTTTTATGTTCATCTTTGTTTACAGTAAGCAATAAATGCAGTGAATAAGCTTACCTCTCTCAGTATTGGGCACTCCAAGGTTGATAGTGGGTATGGAGGCATCAGTGACATCGCTATAGTACTCTAAATAAACAGCCTGTTTTTCCCAGGTGGACTTCACTACTGGGACTGTGAGGAAGCAGAAAAGAGAAGCAAAAGATCACCATTAAACTCAGATATCAACCTTTTGGAACGACAGAGTCAAACAGACCTCTTTCAGGGTTTCCCCTAGAAAATTTGCTAAGTGGTGGAAATGGCAGTGGGGCCGTCAGCCAGTAGCCCATCATGTGTTTATTAAAAAGTGTTCAAAGTTAGCAGGAAATTTGAAAACATGACTGTCATTATGTTACTAGAAGATATTACTGACATACTTCAACACCAAAAAAGGCAATAAAAAAATACAATAATTATTTTTTTTTTGCACTTAAGTTAAATCCTAATGAAGTAACCAGCCAGCAGATTTTGAAACAAGCTATGATGGGTTGTTTCTTACTCAGTGGTGCATTTCTGCAGTTAGTCCTGGGAACACTGGGAGAAGCCAAAAGTGTACAAGTGTCATTTCTTGCACATTTTTGAAGCTTGGAAAATATGAGTTACAACGTTTAATTTTCCCCTGGGATCAATGAAGTGTTTTTGAATTAAATTGAATAAGCTTCATCAAATTGCAAGAGCCAAGCGCATGCCAGAACAGATGTTGAACAACAACGTGTGAAGTGTAAATACAGACGTCACAAAGACAGCGCGATTGGTGCATCACTCCTCTAACCCAGTTCAATGCATCAACTATAAACCCAGCTTAATCCGTCTTTGCTTTCACTATTGCTACTGTATAAAAAACCCTATTCTAAAACAATCGACACTTACCACGTCAGGGGCTCAATAAAGCCTGACGGCCTGCGAAGATTGTAATACGCTGTGAGAAACCCTGGCTCTTTAGTGAGTGAAACAAGATTAATGGTTGCCACTTTAAAACCAAATCTGTCAAAGTGTCTCCTTGAAAGGCTTTTAACCTTAAATCACAGAAGACTGCTTTTAATTAAGAGACAGAAAGGATAATGCTCTCGCACTGCATATTAATCTGGATAAGAGTGTTATCTATATGATGAAGGCACCAAGACGATGGCTTTCAATTAGAGTTAAATCAAACAAACTAAATTTTGATCCATTACAAGAGGTACCAATTTTGTATTCATTTATTCCCAAACACATCTCTGCATTATCAAAATGTGGAGAGGACACTGTGACATTCTGCTATGCAATTCTAATAAGCTGAGTTCAAACCAATGCACAAAAAAGCAAATGACATACTCTCCACTCTGCCTCTGATTATGTTAATTGCTGTAAAATAGCCTGTCGGCTCATTTTGACCCGAAAAAAAAAAGACACCAGTGTTTTGGATGATTACACAAGCAGCTAAAATTTAAGCAGAAAATTTAGATGAGGATGTAAATTTCAATCGGCAGCCTGCACCTGACTGAACCGTTTAGCAACAGGTACTAAATTAACAAGTGAAAGAAAAGAGACCAAATTAGGTTATTAGAACCATCATTAAAGAAAACAAAACTGTATCTGAAACTTAAAAAATTTAAAGCAGTGTCAGGTAAAATCAATTTTGTACTTTGGTTACATTTCAACTTTAAAGTTCGATTCATTTTACTGGGATTGTCTGTGAATGGCGAGCAACAACAAGTGAAAGGAAATGCTAGCCTTGAAAAAAAGATGACTGAGCCACTGTTAAATCCAAAAAAATCAGACGGGGCTTAAATTTATCACACTCTGCAAACTCAACTTAGAAAAAATATTAACCCTAGATGGTAAATTAAGCAGAGCTTGCCACAGACAATAGACATAAATGCAGATATCTGGTAAACAAATTAGCACAGTTAGGTGTCAGACCACAGATAAAAATGTACCAATATGATACATCTTGGTATCATATTGGTACATTTGGTATGTGTAGAATATGCACCAGCAAGCATTAGTGGAATATAAACCAAGTTGTGTCTGAAACGCTTTTCAACAGTCACTGAGAAGTAGTTAAAGGTACACGATGACACCCTGTCCAACAAAAGACTCAGATTTAAAACTCACCTCGCACTGAATGATATTTTTCACAAGTTTTCACAGCAACAAATATATTATTCTTTGATACAGGATTCCCCTGGAACAGAAATGGAAAGACTTTGTTTTAGCAATGAACAAAATTATGAAAAAATATACAGATGTTAAACTGTAGTGATTTTTTTTAAAAGCCTCTAGTTTATCATTGTTCACCGAATGGATAGAAAAGAACTGCTGAGAGAAAATTGCATCACTGCATACAGTTTTAACATATTTGTTGTCTCAGGAAACAGGAGAAAATTGAGCATAATTTCATTTTAAAAAACAAAATAAAAAGTGGCATGACATTGGCGACAGGGTGAGCAGGACATACTTTCACTGTGACCAATAAGTCATAACCGAAAAATATCAAAACACATTGATCTTGAAATAAAACAGTGCCAAACATAATTTTAAATACATTCACACAACTTGAACTTCTACAGATTTGTCTCATTAAAATACAAGCTTAAGGTATTTTACTAAGATTTCATGTGACAGACTGACACAAAGTAGCAAATAAATGTTTAGTGGGAAGCAAATGATGAGGGGTATTTGAGATAATTTGGAAATAAATTTTTTTCCACTCTCTCTCGACACCCCTTAATAAAATTGATTGTCCTTTTCTGTAATTTAATTTCAAAATGGTGCAGCTGTTCAGGGAAAGCCTAAAAGCTTTCCCTGAACAGCTGATATTTTTATCAGAAAACATCAGTAATCAATTAAGAGATCCTTAATGTTGGTCTATCACATAAAATCTCATAAAAAGTTTTGACGCTTGCAATGGTAACGTGAGAAAATATGAAAACATTCAAGGGGGTATGGCTGCTGTATGCATGCCTTACCAAACCTATCCTGGCATATCCTGTTTAAGCAGAAATTTAGTTTTTATTATCACAATCATTCATGGTTTACAGTTTAGCAGTTCCTGGTATGCCTGTTTTCTTTTTAAGCCCCAAACATCCATATCATAAGACAACATTATTTTTTTGGTCCAATGAGCATTATTTTTTTTACCTCTGCCCCAAATCAGCTACTCTTTCCAGCCCTACAATTAGGTTTTGTTATTTACTTAATGCTCAGTACATAGTGTGCTTGGGGAGCAGAGAGTGTTTCCATTAGAGGAAGCAGCTAAAAAATATTCTGCACAAATAAAACTTAAAACAATGGCCTTCATGCCATTCAAAACAAGTATAACTGCCATTTATGTTGTTTGTTTCATTACCTTCACTATGTTTCAATGATTTGGTTGCCAAGAACATTTTGAATTTAGTCCTTTTCAGGAGGTTTAGCCCAACAAACCCTCAAAGTTATTTCTACTATTTAACTGAATTTATTTATTTATTTTTGTGTCCTCATGTCAACATTTTTGTTTATAATCGAAACAAGAGTTGCACATACACAGTTGGGCAGGTAGTTTGTGAATTTGGTTGCACAGTTGTCTCTTGTCTCTGTACAAAACTCTGGAACTGTGGTCAGCTTTGGGCCTCTTCCTTCCTCCCAGATAAACAGAGCAATCTATAAAAAAAGGGGAAAAAATGTGACAAAAAGAAAGACGAATGTTGGATATTTGGATAATTAGTTGAAACAGTGAGATTCGATTTTCACTTCATCTAATGGTAGTAAAGTTGGAAAAATATGTTCTCTTCCTCACACTTGCACGCTCATTAACTTGGTCTGAGTCATCTTTTAGGTCATTGGAGATTTTCAAATTGGAGAAGACTTCCAAATGCAGAACATTTTTAAAAAAGGATGGCCTGCATTTCAATTAGATTATTCCAGCACAGTTCGCTACGTGCAAGAAATCATGTCTCCAGCTAGTCTGGAAATCAAGAAAGTAAAGTTCTTCATTTTTACTTGAAATAACTTTGAAATTTCAGACAAATTACAATCCAAAAGCTGTACCTAAGTTAATGTTAAAAAAAGCATACCATCTCAAGTGTAAAAACTCCCTTATTGTGTCTGCATACCACAAGGCCCAGTAACCTGCATTGCAGTTTACAGGAAACGATCCCTACATGTTTTTTTACAATATATACATTATATTTTCTGAATATAAAGGCTCCTCACTAAAGCCTGACAATGATGACACATGAAAACATATGAAAACAAAGCTGTTTTGTAGCAGGTAAGTTTTAGCATGCGCCATGAAAACATAGAGGTTGCCAAAACCCCCGTCAATCCCCTAGAAGTGGTTTCGAGTACCTCGTGGGTCAAGTCGATGGTGAAATCCGACTTCAGATTCTCAGACTGAATCCGCTCAGCCAGTCTGAAACACAAAAGAGATTATATGAGCTTTACTGCTGGTGGAAGCTGAAGCCAGGCAGTGAAAGCCACAGAAAATGAATGAGAAACTAGCTTTTGGAGGGGGTTAGCTTTCAGCAAATCTGAAGGGTGAGACTGCATCCAGTAAGAGAGTGATATAATCAATGATCTAACAGTGGTTTTGAAGAGTAATGTGAAAAATTTATGAGCACTGACTTTTTTATTAGAGAATGGACTTTAATTGATACACATAAGGCTGTTAATTTTAGAGAAAAATAAAATAAAAAGCTTAATGTGGGGAAAAGACTGGAGGAAAGAACTGGAACAGTTCTTTCCTCCAGTAATTTTCACACATTTCCGAACACGACAGACTCTCACACACCTTTGGTGCAGCGCAGCACTTAAAGCCCAACCAGCTCCTGGGTCAGGGTAACCAAAAGAAGTGGGGTCTTCAGAAAAGGCGTAGTGGTGAACAATGGAGGGCTTGTTGTCATGGAGACGCTGACCCAAAAACCATTCCTGTAAATAAGAAAATGGGAAAAAGATTTTCTCAGCTGGTTTTCAAAAATACTGTCTGTAATCCACATCCAGTCTTTCATTGATAAACAATAAAATAAAAGTCTCACCTCTTGGACCGGATATCTTTTAAGAACTTCTTGCAGAACATGTAAAATAACCATCGTTTCTTCTTCTATGAACAAAAACCAGGATGCCGATTCTCCATAAATAGCAGAAAGACTGGGAAGATGTCCAGGAAGTTATTAAGTTATTCCCTATATTTCCCACACAGGAATATTTACAACAGAAGTCTGGACAATAAAACATTTGTGATTTTATGACTTGTTTAACGTTGCAATTGGTGCATTAAACACTCACAGCGGGAGAACAGGAAGAATGCTCCAGTTTCCTTCATAATCTGACAGCTCATGGAGGAGGAGAACCACTGGAATCCCCTACATGGATTAGAATAAACAGATTGTACTTTTTAAAAATAATTGAATGTACTTGGAATATATTATTAGTATAATAACTCCCTTTTTAATATACAACCTAAAAAAAAACTATTTTTATGCTTAAGCCATGAAAACAAGACAAAGAAGTACATGCAGTACATAAACGATAAAAAAAATACTTTTGAATCAAAAGCCTGAAATGTTTTGACATGCATGTCTGGTTAACCAGTAGGAGGCGCTATTCTGCAAAAGAGTGGGGATTTTATCCAAAAGCTGTAACCATTTTTACGCAGACAGTATTTAGCATATTAGATTAAAAATGTTAAGCTTATTGTTAGGCTTATTGTTAAAAAGCAGTGCACCAATGGCTTCAATGTGAAAGTAGATGATTACAGACAGCTACATGATTAAATGAGCAGACATTTAATGCATTTTTATTTTAATTCAGCTCAATTTAACTTTCATCTGTTTTTCACTAAAATTTGTAGATAATTAATTAATTAGGATTATTTAGAATCTAAATTATTATAGATTAATCTTTGAACTAATTTATTAATATTTAAAGACATTCTATACAACAAAATAGGCCATGTCTATTTTCGAAAACAGGTTGTCATCACTTATTTTTTCCTCAGTAACTCTATTGCTATTGTGTTCCAGGAAAAAAAACAATACATATGGATTAGCAATCTGAAAAAGCTGAGGACGAAAGCGCGCAAAGGAGCCTCTGGTGCATTCCTGTACAACTGACTATATATCACAGAAAAGAAAAATCACGCACAAATAGACAGAATTTTAAAAGAAACAAAATGGCCACAGAGAAAACTGTTAAAAATGAACACATTCAAGCATGAAATAACCCAATAGAGATACAATTAATCATAAATATACAGAAAAAGAGCCATTGAGTTGACAAACTGAGAGAAAAGCAACAAAATTAGATGAAAATTTGTACAGCTAAAATGTGACAGAAATAAAAAAAAAAAAAAGGCACAGAAATAAATGCAGCTTCTACCCCTGACAGATTTAGGTTCAAATTAATCTGTTAACCAACATGTTTGCCCTGACTAGAAGTAACTAGAACATACTGAAGAGGCCCAGTCAGAAATGGACTTTAAAGAGTTGGAGCTCATCACCAAAGATAAATCATCTTAATATCAGTGGAAAAATTCAAAGAAAGCTCCTCAGCAGATGTGCAAATGGTTTAGTAGCTCTAATATCAGGGTAAGTAATATTTCACGCCATTAAAAAAAAGAAATGTAGAAAAAGTTTCTTTTTTAATTGAATCTTGTTTCCTCTTAAAAACAAACTTCCTTTGTTTATTAATATACTTTATTTGTTAATAAATGCATATACCCAGTGTAGCAGAGTTCTGAATAACATTAAGCTCACCTGTGAAAAACAACATGTTGTGTTTCTTTCCTTTCTTTTCCCTTCACCCTAAATCTTTGGATTATCTTTGTAAGGTTTATGGACTAAGCAGAGACACTGTTGGTTCACTTTTAGTTTCCAGCTTTAAAAGGAATAAAAGAAAGACTTTTGAACTAATCTGTAGTCTTTAACAATGAAGCTTGTAGTCATGTCTGAGTGAATTACACCTTAGAAGTACAACAGTCGGAGTGGAGCCAATCAAATATAAACCAGTGTTCTGAACTCCCTGTCCAAAGAAGAAAGAATGAAAAAAATGGATTAAATCATATGAACCGAGCCGAAGCTGAGAGATATTGTCTTCTAAATTGACCCACGCAGCACTTAATATCCTTTCTCAGCAATTTTTTAATTAAGAACATCTTTACAGTCTGCTTGTGATGTGGAGCTTTGAGCCAGTTATGCTGTCATTTGGACCAAAGCTACTATATTTGATCACCTTCCTTATAAAATGACTAATGTGGAAAATCTCACAAATCTTCCACCAGTACCCATTTATAGGCCTAATATTTATCAGAATCTGATGGAATAATGCATATGCAGCTAACTATGGATCTAATAAATGACTGAACATTGCTTTCATGTCTGATATTTCTCACTTAATCTAAGTCACAGACGATTCTTCACTCCAAGACTTGGATTTGCATAAAAAAAGGAAAGTTTTCAGGCTCCAGAGATTGCCAACAGACATGTGACAAAACAAAACGACACCAGCGAGTTCGTCTGGTTACCTGGGTTTAAAAACTGAAAGAATCCAATGTAGCAGATTATGACACATGCACTATTTTGCTCTGTATAAATCTATAAACACATTGCATTTGAATCAGCCAAGTTCTGATTAGGTTACCTAACACACTGGATGAAAATGAAGGGACTATGTGACCATAAATAAGCATTTTGATATTTTTACTCATTGGATTTTGAAAACAAATTAAACATTTAGGCATCTAAGCTAACCCAATATGTCAGTCTCCTCTTCGTACTCTTGACAAGCAGGAAAACATCTGTTTGGAGCTTTCCAATTAACATTGATTTGAGTGAAAGTAAGTTACCCAATAGACCACTTTATGGCAAAAAAAAATTAAAAATGACTTGGCCTTTGGTGCAAAGATTTTATCATGTTCCAACAGAACAAGTAAGACAAGTACAAGTCTACATTTGGAAGATATAATGGTTCATATTTTTTAAATTTACACAACTTGGTTTATGAGTGCACTAAAAGGTTTTAAACACATGAGGACTAAATGATGCAGCTGAAGAGATGCAGACCCAAAACGTTTAATTACAGCTGGTAAGGCATGAATAACCTCATTATAAACCAGTGAGGAGATCTTTGTTTCCTTATAATTGATAAGTTGGTATGAGAAGAAGGCAACTATATGAATCAAACTGAGATGATGCTGTGCATATTTTACTGGCAACATTAACCCAGTAGTTTCACAGCCTATTAACAAGAAAAAAAAATTATAACTATATTAGAGAGAAAGTGTTTGTCACGTTTAATGGCTCTTTGAAAATAAAACAAACATCCAGTTAAATTTGTCAGTAAATGAACACACAATGCAAAACCTCTATAATGGAGGGCCCATCAAGCAGAGGCAGGTCTTACATCTTGGAAAAGCAACACAGTCTGTCACTGCAAAATGTTCACATCAGATGTGCTAGTCGTGATTCTCAGCATGTCTCTGAACACTTCTAGAAGATGCAGCACCCATTACCACCGCAAGCAACTCTGTAGGAGAAAATGAAAAGTTTCCCATTTTTTGCATGAGAAAATATTCCTCCAGGCAAGAAAAACTTTTTCTAGCACTTTCTGGTCTTTATTTATACATACTTCCACCTGGTAAATTTATTAAACCGCATGGGAAGGCATTTGATTGTTATGCTGAGCTTTTTTAAAAGGAAACTGCTCAGTCAGTCAGATTCTGGCTGCTTCTAGTTCAGCCTCCAGTACTAATACAGAAAGCTTCGCTGTTATCTTTGACAAGGATGTTTCCTTTAAATACCATATTAAATAGGTTTTTCGGACATCCTCGTTTCATCTATGCAATATTGCCAATCCATATGCTGCAACTGAGTGATGGTAAAGTTTATTATCAGGAAGCCCAAGTGAGCCAAACGTCTTCAGCTTCTCCAAAATGTTGGAGTACGAGTCCTGTTTAGAATGAGATCATGTTTCTTAAATTTTAGCTCCTTTTTATTGTGTTTATTTGCTTTGTGTTTCTGCTAATCCTTCCCAGAGCCCCAGTTCACCGATACTGAGCAGCAGATGGCCCCGCTTACTGAGCCAGGTTCTGTTACAGGGTTTCCTGTTAAAAAGGAATCGTTATTTTCCACCAAATGCTTCAGAATGAGAGATTGCTGGATTTCTTTGGATAATGTTTTAGTGTTAGGTTTTAAAAATACACTGTGGTATCATGTGAGCATTCTTTAATATATTTATCCACAAAGGATTAAGTGTTTTGTGACCATGCTGACTCTAGGGGGCAGTATTGTCATACTGAGGCTCTATTTTGCATCTTTTTACCCTGCAGGTATAATGGTTTGCCATGTTTTCTTCTTTTCAAATTATAAGTTACCACAAATGGTATTGGGCTGAATTTCTTGTTTGCATAACATTGGATAAAGATAAATTGAATTTGAGTCCGTCAAGATGATTGGTCTGATTTGATAATGAATGTCTGAATAAAACGTTTTTCATAATATTACATTTTTGTAAGTTATTGTGATATAAGGGAAAATAAATTGATCTGAACTCAAATGAATTTCTTTAGAGAGAAGCACAAAAAGTTGAAAAGGAAAAGTTTGAAAAGGTGGTACAGAAACTTCTTTCCACAACGACATATTCTTTGTTTTTTGACATTTCATTAATGATCGTTAAGCAACTTACTTAAATGTATTTATTATGGTGGAAGTTCATCATGTCATGGAGCCTCTTATTTAAGCTGAAGAATACTTCATGGAGTGGCTGCATTGACAGCAAAGTGATTCTTGGTTCTCACTATCCCTGAAGTTCAAGTGCTGTTTCTCATAACACACACATTCTGTCTCAGGATGAAGTTGGTGTGTAAATCACCAAAAACATATGGTTCTTGAAAACTAAAATCTCATGGTTGTCAAAGTCAATCACTGCTCCCAGCATGCTGCAGTTCTTTGATGTTCTTACAAACACACCATTTGCGGCTGAAGGGTTTCCAACCACATTTATTGTTTACAAGCTGAAGTGATTGTAGATGACACCGACCCACCGAGAGGTTGCAAGATTACAAAAAGAGTTTGTTCAAGTTTCAGAAGCAAAATGTAAGATTTGGAACTTTTAAGACCTATGCAAATTACAAAAAAACTAACCAATAAGCTAGTTAATAATTTATGTCTAACAGAACTGAAATGTTCCATGACATGATGAACTGATTTATGTTTCTCAAAGGAGAACATAGATCAGCAGGTTGCAGCAAGGCAGATCCCGAACACACATACAGGTGAGCAATGAATTAATTCAAATTATTGGAGGCATAATTTTTCAAATGCACCTCTGTTATGTTTTACCCATTAACGCAATAAAATTAACCTCACACCTGTTAGCCAACATCTTAAAACCTTGTTTTAATAGGAACCATCAATAAAATACACTTTTCTAATGACAAAGGAGCTGCAAGAAATTGTGAAAAAATATTTCGGATTTCATCCCCTAAAATAGGGAAGTCATTAAATCTACAGCCAGAAATTTGTTATGTTTTTCAGCTGTGTAATGTCAAAAACATTGTAGACAAGATCGACTTAATTGTTCTTAATATATGTAATTTTGAATTAAGAAGAATAAACTATACCTTACTGGATGATGTTTCAAAGAAAATATTGATTTTTTTCTTCATGCCTTCATCCACATTTTTATCTTTTTTTTTAAGTGATAACTTTTTATATCTTGGAGTAATTTTAATGTGAATGTTTTGATCAAAATTGTATTTTACTTCAGAAGGAAAAATATTTTTATGGTTTCAACATATACCTGAAGACCAAAATGAGAATTAAAATTTCTTACAAAGCAGAATCAGCCAAGGCAGCAGCAATTAGTACATCATGACACATATGGAAATTCATTTTTTGCTGCATATTGTAATAAGCATCAAAGCATCCACAGCTTATTTTTGATTGAGACTATAGGAGGGATGTATAAACATCTCTAGCAAACACCAAGTTCTAAACTCAGAGTCCTTAATTGCTCAAGAAATATTACCTCCCCAAGATTAGCCGCATCCTGCAGAATCTTTTCCTTCCTTTGGTAACCACGTTGGGCATGGTAGGAGTTCTTCTGACTCTGAATCACTATTACCAACTCCTCCAGCACTGTCCAGAAAACAAAAAATATAACATGCAGACAGAATAGAATAGAATAGAATAGAATAGAAACAGCTTTCATTGTCTGACACAGGAGAAATTCAGGTGTCCCAACAGAATTAAGGTTCACACAAAAAGTTCTTAAAAGTGTTAAAACAATATATAAAAACAAGATTAACAATAACAACAATCATAATAATAATGTACAGTTCAAGCTTTGGCATAAAAAAATACTGTGTAGTTAGAAATAGAAATATCAGACTCACGATCCAAGAGATGTGCAACAGAGTCACATTACTTTTTCAAAAATGCAATGCAATTTATGAGGAGTATTTTATGAAGTCCAATCTAACTCTCAGCAACAACAACTATGAGCCTATTCTCTAAATCCTCAAGCTAGTCTTTAAATTCCAAGTTTCAAACTTATGGCTGTGAGATTTTCATTTAGACTCTGCCACCCTGGGAAAATAGAAATCTACAGCAACAAAACGTCAGGAGGAAATTAAAATGTTGTCAGTGCTCTCCATGAAACTGATTTCATTTTCTAGATGACTGTTTACTACAAGGCATCAAATCACCACACTCACCAGCAGAGCCCTGTGCAGGCTGATCCTCGTGATTTGAAGCCTGCAGGGAGACACAAGGGAACACATTAGGTGGGACACAAACCACAGTGTTAAAAGAAATTATGCATTGGTAAGTTACTTTTACTAAATTAATGTCTGGAAATGAATTTGTAATATGAAGAGTTTTATAATTAAAAAATCTGGCTGTGTTCATCATAAACTTAAAAACAAACTTTCTGTTTCTTGCATTAGGATGCAATTAGCACCAAAATAACTGCACTTCAATAAACAACTACAATAAAAACCATTGGGAGTTAATAATGACAGTAATCTATTTAATTTCAATTCAAATAACTTTCAACTTACAATATAAGTAAGTTTCACATGGTTTTAAAATAAACATCTATTAAATTCTTGCAAGCAAAAGAAATATTTTCAATTTAAAAAGGCTTTAAAAAATAATGTTTATAAGTTGGTAGCTAGCTATCAAAATGTTTAACATTTATATTGATTGATTTTTTATATCAACAGTGACTTAAAGGCAAAAAACAAATGTATATTTAGAAATGTGCAAAAAGCGTTCCATCAAGTTTCCAAACACTACAGAGGAATAATTTCCTTTTCTGATATCATAATAAAATTAAAGAAAAAAATACAATTCAATCAGCATTACAGCGAGCCTTTTGAATGAATTAACTGATAACAATATGCCCAAAAATATGTTTCAGAAGTCCTAATTAAAATTAGAATCGACGTATTACAACTTTATTTTAATAACGACTTTAACTTTGAAGTTTATATTAACACCACTTCCGCTCGTTAGCCGACAGTCTAGCGAAGAGTTTCTAGCTTGGTGTAGCGAGTTAGCTAACCCTGACTGAGCGTAATTACAGAATTCACAGCACTTACCGAGCCCAAGAAAAAACACAGCGACCAGTTCACAGCCATTAACCACATTATGCTGAGACATGATAGCCGTGGCTGCTGCTTTACCGACCGGGGGACGGGCTTACATCATCCCTGGGCTGAGCTGTATGGAGCTGCCGGTCCACTTGCCTGTAAAGTGAGGGTTCGTTACTGCGACGTTGTAGCGGCCTCTAGTGTCCACTGTGTGAACGTCTTGCCAATGAAGCCTCCGACTGCCCTCTATGTTTTTCACTCCAGCGGTGATTGATTTCAGGTGCATTCGGGCGTAATATACAGAAAGTGAAAAAGAATAATTATAAAAGAAAATCATTAGGCCTATTCTAAGTCAGGCGTTTTGACTTGAATATATAAAGAAAACGTTTCTCCATTCAATGGGACACATTACTTTACTGCAGTGATGAAGGACTGTGCTCTGCACCTATGAAGGATTCTGCAGCACCTATAAAACTTTGTTTTAACCAAGTTCCTGAAATTTGGAAGACATTCGAACAGGTGGCCTACCATCACACGTTCTAAAATTCCTGGAAGGACTCCTATTGGCCCCACTAAAAAAAAAAGGATAAAACCACCTTTCAGGACCCACAATAGGTCCGGAATTAAATGCACCATTATACACCTGCTTTAACAAACAAGGCATTTTGACATAATTCAGCAATAGTCTCTTGACAGCATAAAATTCCAGAAATAAGGTTTTGGCTTTTAGTTTTAATCTAACGTCCCTGTATTTTCATTAGCTGTCCTTTTGAAGACTGCCCATGCTTTTAAGTCTGCTGCCATCTCAAGGATTAGAAATACTCCTCATTTGGGAACAATTTCCTATTCTGTGGACATATGAAACAGATGACTGGAAACTGGAAAAGACATCAGGCAGGAGCTGGACTTGGTTTTCCCCTAAGTACAATTATGCACTTCGAAACAAACATCTTCTCATATGTTGGGGAGGAACAGGTACTAACCTTAAATAACTGACAGAGGCAGTCATAAAAAAACATGATGAATGGCATGGTTAGTGCAGCAATGTTCTTTATCTGAGAGAGACAAAAACTGAGATGTTTAACTATAACATTCAGCATTGAGCTTGCTTAATATCTTACCAAAACAAGCATTGTGTCAAACACATTGATGGATTGGAAATGACCTGTGCTTATTATTATACATTGAGAGTAACATAAACTCTAGATTTTCTAGAGACAAATGTAAAAACATATGTAAAAGACGTATGTCCAACATCTGACCTTGCTCCTTGTGTCATGTATGAACAGAGATCAATTATGTCATAATCAATCTTCAAGAGAATGGCTGAAATTTTAAAAAAGTGAAGGAGGTGCAATGGTCCAGTCAAAGTCCAGACATAAGCTTGACCTCAGAGTTGTTCTAAATCAAAAGCCTGGGACCTAATGGACCGAAAGACAGTTTTAGGTCAGTAGCAATGTAAAAAACCAATGAGGTCACAGAAAGGACAGTCAGTTTCCAGTTAGTACTAGAAAAGGTAAGTCAACCCAGTGAATCATTAATGATTGGGTGTATCTATATTTACTGACTGTGTCTGCATTCCTGTTTTATTTATCACCAAACATAGTATAACAATGCAGCATGTGTTTCATCTGAGGCACAAAACTCAAACACAGGGAACACCAGAGAGAAACAATTACATTCCATAAGACGAGGATCTGGTGAGTTGTGGGTGAAAATGAGAAGGTTAAATACTGTGAAGTTGAGAGTAGACACAAAGGAGCTGTCTTAATGAGATAACTGATTGCAGGTGTGTTTTGTTGGAGCAGGAGCTGGCTGATGGACGGGCAGAAAATGGCACAGAGAAACTACAAGGATCTACAGGGGAACACAAAAGAGTGAAGGAGATAACATACGGGATCTAGGAATAATTCTTATATTAAGAGACACTAAGATAGAGACAATAAGATAACTAGAAACCGATTTATTTATTTATTTACTTTTATTCTCAGACTAAACCTGTCCTTCTAAATTTACATGTACGTTGGGCATCTTGGGCATTGATGCAGACATAACATAACTAAAGCTAAGGTAGTGAGATAAGAAAACTAGACACACTATGAAGGAGTTGAAATAAGGAAGAACTAGAAGGACAAAAGAAATAGCTTAGCTAGAATCAATAAAGAAAGATATACATAAACACGGACTTCTAAGAATAACTGAAACCTGGATGATGAAATAACTGAGAGATAAACATAGCTAGAAATACTACAAGGGGGCTAAAAAGAGGAGAGCAAGAACAAGACAAGCCTAACCAAAACAAACATATCAAAATAATAAAACTAAAGTGACCATGAAGGGCTAAACTAAAATGCACTAAAACATAATGCTAATTAAAATGAAAAGCAAAACCAAACCCAAAAACCAAGAGTCCTGACAGTTACTTTATAACGTTGTACTGTACAAAATGGTAATTCACAATTAGGAATGGCCACCAAAAGTAAGAAGGAACTGCTGGCGATAAAATCTCTTCTCATACATCCAAAACATTTGCAGGCGTGGCTGCAAGTGGTTAAGCTAAGTCAAATGTGAACCCACAAACTTGGAATCATATTATCAGTGACATTACAAAATACAGAATGCATACAGACCAAGAATGATGCCTTCTTTACTCAGTATCTTGATAACAATGCAATGAGTGCGACAACTTATTTGTCAGACATTTCAGGTTTAGGACTAAAAAAAAATATATGTGGAATGTTAGTCGGTGGCGATCGTAGGCAGTGGCGAGATCGTAGGCGGTAGATTTGAAGTGACCAGTATGGGGTTTCGAACCCATGACCTTGGTATTATTAACAACACGTTCTAACAAGGTGAGCCAACTTACCGTACAAAATGTTGAGTCTCAATTTAAGAAAACCTTACATGTTCGTACCACAATGTTGATTTAAGAAAAGTGCTCATATTCTACAGTTTTTTCAAAATCAACGTGTTTTAATTTAAAGCCTTTTTTGAATTACCAATTTTATTCTCCAGCCTTCTATTAATTGTTAATTTTCTGAAGACTATAGATTTCAATTGGACTGGATGGGGTTTGAACCCACAATCTCAGGATTATTGGCACAATGTTCTAACCAGCTGAGCTAACCAGTCATACATAAACTAGTGTTTTCATGATCTTACCACAATGAAAATTAAGAAAAGTGCTCATATTCTAATGTTTTTCAAAATGCATAATTGTTTAATTTAAAGCCTTCTGTTAATTTGAATTGATGATTTTCTGAAAGGCTTCAGATTTCAATTGCCCTGTATTGGGAATCGAACCCATGGCCTTAGGTTTGTTAACACCACGCTCTGACCAGCTGAGCTAACAGGGACATGCAAAATGCAAAGTTTCCACTGATTTAATTTACACTTAGATGATTTTGACAAACATGCTCATATTCTAATGTTTTTCAAAATCAAAACAGTTGTTTTCTTAGTTTTAAGTGCCAATTTTACTCTATATGTGTACATTTCCTGAAGTCTTCAGATGTCAATTGCAGGGTATTGAACCCACGACCTTCGGATTATTAGCAGCACGTTCTAACCCTCTGAGCTATACAAGTCTTACATAGCGGTGTGTTTTAATGATATTACCACAATGAAAATTTTAGGAAAGCGCTGATATACTAATGTTTTTTCAAAATCAGCATGCATAGTGGTTTAATTTAAAGCCTTCTGCTAATTTGAAGAGGTGATTTTATTAAAGACTTCAAATTTCAATTGGCCTTTTATTGGGAATCCAACCCATGACCTTGGGTTTATTAGCACCACGCTCTGACCAGCTGAGCTAACAGGGATATACAAAACGCTGAGTTTCCACCGATTTAATTCACACTTAGATGATTTTGACAAAAGCGCTGATATTCTAATATTTTTCAAAATCAACATACTAAGAGATGTATTTTCCAGTCTTCTTTAATCTTGAAAAGTTGAAGTTTTGTTTTTGACCCATTTTTTATTTTGAAGTTTAGTTTTTGACCCATTTTTTATTTTGAAGTTTAGTTTTTGACCCATTTTTTATTTTGAAGTTTAGTTTTGACCCATTTTTTATTTTGAGGTGACGATTGTCTGTTAGACTTTAGATTTGAAGTGACCAATCGTAGGCGGTTGCGAAATCGTAGGCGGTTGCGAAATCGTAGGCGGTGGCGAGATCGAAGGAGGTGGCGATCGTAGGCAGTGGCAGGTTCGTGGTCGGTGGCGAGATCGAAGGAGGTGGCGAGATCGTAGGCGGTGGTGATCGTAGGCAGTGGCAGGTTGGCGAGATCGTAGTCGGTAGACTTTCGATTTGAAGTGACCAGTATGGGGTTTCGAACCCATGACCTTGGTATTATTAACAACACGTTCTAACAAGCTGAGCCAACTTACCTTACAAAATGTTGAGTCTCAATTTAAGAAAACCTTACATGTTCGTACCACAATGTTGATTTAAGAAAAGTGCTCATATTCTACAGTTTTTTCAAAATCAACGTGTTTTAATTTAAAGCCTTTTTTGAATTACCAATTTTATTCTCCAGCCTTCTATTAATTGTTAATTTTCTGAAGACTATAGATTTCAATTGGACTGGATGGGGTTTGAACCCACAACCTCAGGATTATTGGCACAATGTTCTAACCAGCTGAGCTAACCAGTCATACATAAACTAGTGTTTTCATGATCTTACCACAATGAAAATTAAGAAAAGTGCTCATATTCTAATGTTTTTCAAAATGCATAATTGTTTAATTTAAAGCCTTCTGTTAATTTGAATTGATGATTTTCTGAAAGGCTTCAGATTTCAATTGCCCTGTATTGGGAATCGAACCCATGGCCTTAGGTTTGTTAACACCACGCTCTAATATTTTTCAAAATCAACATACTAAGAGATGTATTTTCCAGTCTTCTTTAATCTTGAAAAGTTGACGTTTTGTTTTTGACCCATTTTTTATTTTGAAGTTTTGTTTTTGACCCATTTTTTATTTTGAAGTTTTGTTTTTGACCCATTTTTTATTTTGAGGTGATTATTGGCTGTTAGACTTTAGATTTTAAGTGACCAATTGTAGGCGGTGGCGAGTTACACTGTAGCCAGAACTGCCCTAATCTTGTCCTAATGTTTTCTTTTTTCTATCTTTCACTTTAAATTTTTTGAGTGCAAAAAAAAAATAGAAACTGCCATCCGAAGGATGTTATGCAGCGACTATGCTTGAATTCATCACTGCAACTGTGACATTCTGTACCTATTTTATTAATGAATCAGTTAATTTCTGAATTATTGTTCTAAAATATTACTTCAGTCAGATGTTAAATTGCATAGAGAATATAAGTTTTAACATTATGCCTACAATTAGCTTCAGTATGATTCTAATTAGATTAATTATTATTTTTCTCATTTTCAAGTTACTTTGAAATTGGTTTCATTATCACTGAAACCAATCCCTCGTTAACAGATTGGTACCAACAATCTGGTCTACGTGTGTAAATCATGCATGTGAAGGAGTAATAAAAAATTCTTAAGTGTGTCTGCACAAGGACAGGCTCTCAAACAAACAGGTGGTTTCTCAAACAATTGTATTGTTTCCGATTTTACCAGCATTGAAGTTGAATGCAGACATAAGAGTAACTGGGTCAAAACAAAATCACATTTCACTGAAGATTTTACAGAAAGTGTAAGGGCTGCAGAAAAACAAGATTGTTTGCAAAGGATCAGGCTGGAAGACAAAAGGGGTGAGCTGCCACTTAATCCATTCATGGCAATAAATCTATGGTTATAAAAATATTGTAAAGAGAACTATTTACCCTTACAGATTCCTTCCATAGTTGCCCTTTTCTGTTACGCTTAAATGTTCTAGATCATTAAACACCAAAACCATTTTTCCATATCAAGATTTTATTAATAAGAGGAAACAGCTATCCAAACCATGCTGTGAAAACTGTGAAATCTGTGAAAACATATTCATTTCTGTGATAAATCAAAAATAAAATGATTTGCCACATTTTTTTTTTCAATTTCACTAACCAGTCAACATTTAGATATAGGGAAAAAGACCAAACCTGTAGGGAAAAAGAAGAAAACCTTGGAGTTTAGTTATAAGAGTGGACAACTTAATAATTGCAATTATTCTTGCAACCGATAGGAAAAAAGCTGCACTAATACTTCTACTGGATTTTTAAAGCACATGTAAACTGATATACAGGCTAAATTAACTTTTACACATTTTAAATTTTCCCATAGGTTTCACAAAATAAGGAAGAGTTGGAGTTTATGTTTAAGTGGATTTATTCACTTAATAGATGACTGTTGAGTTTGCTTTGTAGGAGGTTTCTTTTTTTAATAGTGACAGCATTGCTAAAGTCATGAAGCTATTCAAACTGAGTATACAAATCATGAATCAAAGCATTGCAACAGCACAGTCACATTTCACGCAACAGATTGTTCACAGCTATGATAACAGACTTATTAGTAAAGTAAGATGAAGTAGAGTAAGCAGGAGGGAACTTACTCTACTTCATCTTTGTTTCAGAATTTGTTTCTGGGAACTGCATAATGAAGAAAGAATTTCAAAAAATGAGGCACCTGTTAAAAGTATGATCACATATAGTGCATGTTTAAAAAGTAATTTTTGGAAGTTCTGTGCATTTAACTGAATCAACCACTCTGTTTAATACACTTTTGATGATATATAACTGCAATGAAATAATTTGAAGTAATAATGTCCATGTTGTCGTATTGTATATGTTAAAAGTGTTTTAAGATTTATGATTTTCAAAGAATACAAGGTTTTATCCTGCCACTAATTCAAAAATAATTAAGGTTTAATTAATTTGATAATAAGAATAAACACATTTAAGATAATGCTGGTCTACCATCAAAACCTGAACAGCAGTTTAGAAAACAAAACTTTTGTATTTACAATTTAAATAACTTAAATTCTACTCTAAACTATAAATACAATGGTATTTAAATTTGACAAGCTGTGTTGCCAAAGTTATTTATTTTTTCCTCCTTAATGATGCTCCTAGCTGTTTCATTAATTATGATTTTCCTGCCCGACCTTTCAGTTATTTATTCAGTATAATTTGTATTAGTTTATCAATAAGTTGATTTCCAAAGGCATTGATTTCCACTGTATTTAATTTAAGAGAATCAGAGTAAATGCAGCTGAATATTTTTGTTTATTTTTTGTTAAAAACTATGATTTTTCTTCTACTTTATGCACATTATATACATGTTAGTTTGAAATATAAAGTCAAAATATGGCAAATGATTTGAGAGTTTAAAAAGCTATTTTCTGTTTTATGCAAGTGGCTATTCCTCTCATCAAAAACGTTCATTGGTACACAGTTTGAATACTCTTGCACTGAACCTTTCTTCCTTTTTTTAAATATGACCAAGTGCTACTTCCTCTTTTTGCTATTTTATTATGTCCGTGACCAAATAATGTGTTGTAGGTGAGTTTTTATTTTGGTGGGCAGAATCCGGAAGTTGCGTCATACTATGATCACGACTCGTCTGAGAGCAACTATATAAGAGTTCTTCGTGCTACGGCTGACTCAGTTATCCTGTAAACAGTTGTAGCGGCGTCTGAAAGAGGAGCTTAGAGACAGGCAGCGGGACACCATGACGATAAACACACTGCCCAACGGGACCACTGTGACAGAACTGGGTCAGTTTCTGAAAAACCCACCGCAGGGTTTCACCGTGCAGGCGGTGGGCTCGGCTTACCAGGTCCAGTGCGGAGAAGAGAACCTGGTTTTCATCGATAAGTTTCACTCCGGGAATTTTGATGTAGTTTTCCAGAACTCACTGGGAAGGTGAGTAACACAGAATAAATTATTCAATAAATCTGCACAAATTAAACTCGTTTTTCCTTCTCTCTTGTAGGAAGTTTAAAATGCACAATTTGTGGGAAATATACCAGCATGAGGAAGAGTCTGCTGTCCAAGAGGATCTATGTGTTGGTTTCTCTCTGCGATCAAAACATGCTGGAAACCAGCAGGAAGGGGCCCATAAAGCCCAGAGGTAAATGTCCCTTTTATCCTGCAGCTCTGCTAGTTTCAGTGTTTTTCACTTGGTTGCATGCGCTGGTTTAAATGACTCATGTTGGGCAGCTGGGTGGAGTAATTGGCATAAAGGCAGCACAGAATTGAGGTCACTTGGACATTTTTTGTGTGTCTAACTACAAACTCCTACTTGTCCCAAATAAAATGTCTTCATTTGTTTGTAGTTCTGCAGGAGTACGTGTTGTCCATCGATGGTGGGAATCCGATGATGAAGTGGCAGATGGAGAAAGGCCTGGACTGGACCATCTCCTCCGTGGCAGGAGAGAGCTACAGGGTGGAGGTAAACTCATCTGTTTTTGTTTATTTATCCTGTGTTTATTCTTAATTTACTGCTGCTGCAAATTATATTTTGATAATTCAATGTGGCTCTTCCATTTCAGGTTGACTTGAGTGAAATCTTGCAGAGCTTGGCTGCTGAAGGCCTTTTTGCTGAGAATCTGCTGAAATGTAATCCAACATGGAAAGATGCCTCTTTCACCCTTAAGTACTACTCTGATGCCCTGTTTGACTTCCCTCACTGGTTGGGACGTAGCAAAAGATCATTTCAGGCAAGTCAACTGCTCTTATGCACTCCTTATCGTAAGATTTAGATTTAAGTGTTTTGTTTTTTTTCATAATTTAACCCTGTGCTTTATTTTAACAGCTGAGACTGATAAGAAACACATGAGGGAGACCATAAAGATTGTATCCGCTACATTTTCCAAGATCTGTTGCTGCACATTTTTAAGGAAACTGAAGAGGAGTGTTCTCATCAGTGAACGAGAAGCCGATCAGTTGACCTCCGCTGCTTTGTCAGGAGTTTGGTATTTGAACTACTGGCTTGGGATTCATCTGCTGTTCAGTGGGTGGAAAAGCACCAGCAAAGACTGAAAAGAAAATGTGGGTTGCCTTTGAGATTATAGTCATATTATACATGTAAATAAAAAAAATTGAACATGTACATATATAGATTTTTTTTGTTTTATTATTTTTTTTCAACTGGGTTCTGCAGTTGTTTGTGCTGTATAGTGATTGAACATGTTTGGAATATTTTTGTTTCACTTGGGTTTATTTTTCTTAAATTTGTAGAATATTTTTATATGTTAAAATGAAATAAAAACATTTTACATGTGAATAAAGCCTTTTAATTCTGTGACTTTTAGCTTGAAAAAAAAAGCATTTAACTTATGTAATGAAGCTATTGACATGAACTTCACAGATGTTAGTTATAACCCAAATAGTAGAAATCAACATTAGAAATTTGGTCTAAAATTTAAAGTTGAATAATATGGAAAGATTTTTTTAAACTACTTGGAGAAATGAATTGAGAACTAAAAAATATTTGACCATGTATCCCTTTAAAGAAATTGGTCTCTTGCATTGATTGGTTAGGAGGAATTTGAACTTCTTCTGTAAGCCCTGATCTCCAATTCTGCCTATTCAGCTTAATTCTAGTCAGGCCCATTTAATTAGCTGTATTTCCTTTGTTTTCTGGGACCATTAGCCAAAATCCACCCTAATTTGATTTATATGTTTCCACCTTCAAACCTTGCAGTTCTGTTTTAGTGACGTGGAGTAAAATTTCTCCACTGAATTGCTCACTGTTCTCATGGACCAGCAGGACCTGCTAGTGCCATGTTTGGTGGGTGTTTACTCTTGAACAACTCTCCAGATTATTTTAACTATTCTGCTGAAAATCTTGTGACAAGTACTTGGTTGTGGCTGGCTTATGGTAACATTCTTTCCACCCCAAGGTTGTTCCAGTAATCTCTGTTTCCTGGAACATTCAGCAGTTTAGAAACACATTTGTAATTAATTCCTTAGGAGGTTCTGGAACAATGAGGTTGCAATTCTTGATTCCCACTTCGTGCATGCTGGAAGTAATCTCTATTATAGGTTTTAATAGGGATTAAACCAGTTATTTGTTGCTGATAGGGAGTAGTGTTGCTTTTTAAGTGCTGTCAGATTTCTGCAGCGTCTATGCCTTCTTTTAAGCTAGTTTTTGTTGTGTTCAATTGCTATTCCTTTGCCATTACGTTTTATTACAACTAGCTGAAATTATAGACTTATTTTTTGTATTATGTGTATATGTGGATTGTCTGTGTTACATGTCAATAGCCCCATTAGTGATAGGAGATATTCACTGCTAAAAACACAGACATGTTCAGTACTTATGTATATGTAACATGCTGAGCTATGGGAGGAGCAGGAGAGCAGATGCGGCGTTTGTGATGGTTTCTACGTATTCCTTGTAGTCGCTGCCATAATAGCGCCACAGCAGGTAGTTGAAGACGCCCACAATGCACATCAGGGACAGGAAGGAGATTATGCGTTTTCCAAACAGGTACCCAGGAGTGCTGTGCAATAAAATGCAATTTTTGATGTATATAGAATGATTTCTATACATAGTAGATAACTCATTGAATAAACTGCGTACCTTTGAGAGCTCTGTCCCAGATATCCAATGAAGTACTTCTGTCTGACAAGAAGGTAGATGATCCCAGCGAAAGCTGCAGGGGCTTGAGGAAGACATGGGGCAAAGAAGTTGGGTTTATTATTTACACTTACATGACCTACTATAGCAAAGGCGTAATGACAAGTGTACAATTTGAAAGCCCAGTAAATCTTTTAAGTCTAAAACATTCTTGTTTTTTTATCTATATTTTAGAAGCTCTTACTTATAACATTAAGATATTACCATAGTTGCAGGGGTGCTTCCAGAAAGATTTGTACAGGGTAACAGATGCGGACCACAAATATTAGAAACTTCAAACCTCGTACATAATTTATCTAATTTAATTTCAGCATGTTGCTGTACTGGAAATTAAAATCCTACTATCATTTGAGTTCAGTTAATTTCAAACAGCGTTCTATGAATCAATACATAAATGTTGTAAACCCTCAAAGCTTGTCCTTTCCCCACTTAAAAAAAAAAAACTAATTTAAAAAGTGGCTATTGTCTTAAAAGCTACCCCTTGTTTGTGCCAGTGAGACTGTTGCCAATAATTTAATCTGCTAATTTATGTGTAAACACTGCAACATATATCAAGTATGTGACCAGAGATTGAGATTTTTTTCAATTCATTATGCCAAAAAACATTGCCAAATGATATGCTTCACTATAGTCCATGTTGTTTTACAGCTAAGTGTAAGTGTCACATACTAAAAAAGGGTACATTCTGTTTCTCTGCAGCTGGAAATGTCGAACAACATGATTCCAGTAAACATAAAAAGTATTCCATGCTAACAGAACTCCTCTCAAATGACTCAGACCCCCATGGCTGTAAAATGAAGGACAAAAGCATGCCTACTGACCAAGTTTAATCATTACCTTGACTGAGGCAAACCCCTGCACACCACATCACTGCCAGAAAAGTGGGGTAGGCGTCCATGCAGTTCCGGCTACGATTAAGCAAATTGTATTTGTTAGTCTTTATACAACTAGAAAAAAATATAATGATTGAAATACAAAAATCTCTCCATCTACAAGACAAAACATTGAAATATGTTAAGACTGGACAAGTTACAACCATCAGAAAACACATAATCGGCAACAGCTGTAATTAACTAAGGGGAAATATTTGCAATGATGGGCTGAAGAAATCGCTAAAGGGTTGCAGAGAGTTGCAGCAATAAAAATGAGTTTATGGCTGTGGGGTAAATCTTTTTAAATGCTCAGTTGTAGTAACTTGGAAACAGCTTTAGCTTTAGAGTCTAAAGCTGCACACAAGAAAAACTGAAAGTACAACGTTGGTCTGCAGAGAAAAGCATGCTAGTTAAATTAGATTTTTATTTTTATTTTCCCCCAAGTTTTCTGCTTTTCTAATATTTGATGTGGTCAGTCCTAAAGTGAAAGGTTGTAGTTTCATTTTATGTTCAGATTGAATCATGAGTTTAAACTTTAATGAATCATGAGAGCAAAGCAATAAAGCAAAACACTGACCTGTGAACTAAAGGTTTGTAGAATATGCCCACCTATCAAACAACCAGACACGTCTTCTCAATCAACTCAATGCAAAGTTGTCTCCGAACTTTTGAGTGATCATATATATGATTAATTTGAAAAGATCAAAACGCCATGGCATTTGACCATCTGTTTGGAAGGATTTCTGTATTTTACTTAAACTGGTTCATTTCCTGGCACAAACTCAGCTTTTAACTGCAATGATTTTCAACAGCATTCAGGAAGAGACTATTCCAGAAGCCTCATGTTAGTCAGCTCTATAAAACTACCACTGACATGAGATCAGATCGATAAGATGAGCTTTAATGCCCAAAGGACATTAAAGCCTTAATGTCCAAAGCTTTTGGGTAGAGCAAGATAAGGTGAGGCACGGCCCTTTTATAAGTATAGCACATTTTTTTAGCAGCAAAGTGATTCAAAGTGTCTTACATAATTAGAAGGAAAATAAAAATGACAAAAAAACAAAACTTCACATTGCAGTGAAGTAAGAGAAAACAATGACAGGTTGATGTTTTATTTGTTGTTTTATTTGTTTTTGTCTTTATCTTTTTGTTTTTTGTTTTTTTCATTTGTTTATCAAAAGACAATTCCAACCAAATGGGTTTTTAGACTTGATGCAAAATAACTCAATGTTTCAGAACTTCTGTAGTTTCCTGGAAGTTTGTTCCAGATTTGTAGTGCATAAAACCTAAGAACTGCTTCATGTTTGCTGCTGATTTTGGAAATGCAGAGTAGAATTGAACCACAACTCCAGAAGAAATGAGCGGTTTGGAAGGTTGACATGGCAGCAACAAGTCTTTCATATATTTTGTGCTAAGCTTGCTGGTTTATGCATAATCCAGGAAAGATTAAAATCTTAAAGACCATTACACTACAGGCAACATTATTCTGTCACTATTAAGATCTCTTAATAATTTGATCTATTTTATTTATGTGCTTAAAGTATTTTCTTTTCATACAGTTTAGTATAAACTGTCTTGGAGACCAAGACTTGTTCCAACTCCCAGGTTTGATTGTAAAATCCCAGCTGCATGCAAGGACGAAAAATAAATTCTGGAGCTGAGCTGTCACAATGACAAGAACATGTTTGGAGTAGTTAAGATGAAGGTTTCAAATCTAATTATATAATTCCTGTTGTCAAGCACGGTAGTGACAGCATCATGCTGTGGGTTGGGGGGATTTTCTTGCCAGTGAGGGGCTTAACTGACAAACAGCTAGATGATTAAAATTTTCACCAATGTTTTATCATAATGCAATAATGCATGGAATAATTGCTATGGACACAACAAAATAACCCAATCACAACTGTATATTTACGAAAAAATGTTTGAAAGTCATTTGAGTGCCAGGAACATTTATCTGACAGCAGCTTGCTGATAACGGCTAATGGATAACAGACATTTACATAGAGGAAGAGGAAGAATTTAATTTGTCCTGATGTTGACAAGAGAATTAAAATGTGTGCAGCAAAGTCATTGAATTGAGTTCTTTAGTCATTTCAGAACTGTTCAAATGATGATCTTACATAACACCTAGGAGTGTATTTAAACTTCTGAGCTGCTTTGTATAAATGTTTCCTTAAAAACAACCCTTTAAAATATGCAAAACAGGTCAGAAGATCAGCATTTTTTTTTATCTTGGCTAGCAGACAAAAGAGAGCATATGACTGGAGCATTTTCTGCTAAAACAGGAAGAGTGTTGCTGCTTGTGGACTAATGGAGTAACCGGAGAAAAGTCTGTGATGTAACTCACTCTCTAACAGTAGATATAAACACCAAGCAACAGAAAAATTTAAAGAAAATCACCTCCTAAAAAGGATTTTCATCTAGTTCAAGTTTTGTTAGCAGTATGAACTTCTTTCAAATAAAACTATTATCATTTATTGGATATTTTCACCCAAGTGAGAATGCAAATTAGGTTTTTTGAGCCAAAGCCAAAACACGTTTTAAACTAAGCATATTGCATGAGTACTTTTTTTTTTTACATAAAAAGCAAAGTAGTAAAGGTGGCTTGTAAATTACTGGCTATTTACAAGCTGTTTACAGTTTATTTTTCTATTGTTTTGCATAATTCAGTTTAGGAAACTAGGAACAGCCTCCCAGTATTGGGTAATATTTGGAGTAATTTAAATTCAATTTAAACCTGACCAATACTCAAAGTAATCTTATTGTACTTCTGGTTTCATTCCTAGTTTATGTTAACAGAGAAATTAAGAGTTGAGAAAATGGCACTCACTTTGCACAAGACACTCGCTCAAAAGCAGATGTGCTCATGTTGCGGTTCTTGCATTCCCTCTCAACCTTTTGAGCAAAAAACACTGAAAACACAAACAGAAAACTGTTAGAAAACTTTAAAAATTCCTTCAAAACTATTGTCTTCATCTCACCATTCTGAAGAACACTGATGAGTGTGACGATGACCAGCAGGTAGATATTTTCCACCACTTTGGAGGACTCCATGATAAAATCACACTAGCTCGGAGGACGCTAAAGCTGGGGAGGACAATGCTGCTCTTTCACATTCAGGAGCGTCTATTTAAATCCAGACACATGTATGCTTCCCTAACTGGCAATATGTGCTCTACTATTACACCTCCAACAAATGCACAAAGATTCTAGCTTCCTCTTTATGTAAATGATGCACTGGCTCAACACAGAGGTCTGTGTGTGTGTGTGTGTGTGGGGGGGGGGGGGTTTGTGTGTGTGTTTATGTGTTAGATTGCATAGAGTTCATGTACCAGTACACCTGTTTATTCATCTTTTGCAAATTTTGTTCCCATCATGACAGATCATTTTTATTTCTGGTGAAATTTCTGGAGAATAGTGATTATATTTATTTGGACGGCGTCATGTTTCATTTTCATTACATTTCTTCACAAATATTCTCTAACAACCCTCTAAAAGAACAGCTGGATTCATACTAAGATTAAAAGTGGATTCGATTAATGAATTAGTTGACTTTTTAAGGCAGCGTGGTTGCAGTGTTTTTATTCAGGGTTGCCAGAATAATGTGAATCCTAGATCTATTACATTTCTGAATGTCATATTGGCTACAAATGGAAATGTAATTTACACAAAAGTAACGAGGAAGTGAGCTACGTGAGTAAGATGATTTAGCTTTAATTTTAGTCAAACAGCGCCTGCATGTGGAAAAACTGCTTCCTTTGTTCTTCCTGTTTTATAACAGCTTTGACATTGCCTACTGCAGCGGTTCCCAAAGTCGGTCCTCCTGCATGTTTCAGTTCTCTCCCTGGAGGTAGTAACAACTTTTCAGCTTGTCAATGTTCTTAGACCTTCTAATGAGCCATCATTTGATCCAGGTGTGTTAAACCAGGGAGGGAACTAAAACATGCAGGATGCCGGGAACCACTGGCCGACTGGGTGATGAACGCATCCCATCAAATACCCAGTGGTTTTTCAACATCAATTTAAGTTTTATACATAATAGCAAACTCTTCTTGCCTATTATAAATCCCACCGCATGAAGCGTCTGGATTACACTGACAAAGAGGGCCGGACCGAAACGAAATCTAAAAAGCGAAAACCTGCGACATATTACTGATACACACTTGATACACAAAATAAAAAAGTAAACAAAAATTGGAACCCGGATAATGTGAATATTTGCCTTTTGACGGTGTCCAGCGCCCAGCCAGGTCCCATATGGTCTAGCGGTTAGGATTCCTGGTTTTCACCCAGGCGGCCCGGGTTCGACTCCCGGTATGGGAACTTGTCGTTTTAGTCTGCTCCTTATTCCGCAGCTTTTATACCAATTTATTCAGTCCCAAAGCAAAAGTGGCAGCGCTTCACAGCCTTCTTACCGTAAACATCACAGACTTGTGAATGTTTAACTCGTTTATATGTAAACTGGATTATAAAGTAAATGCAACTTAAATCAAAAGAAGTATAAATACTTTATTACATTAACAGCTGGCCAAAGGTTGATAATTCACAAATGAACAGTTTGAAATATTTTAATGACATTAAAATAAAAAAACTAAAGTTTCAACCTTTAATCAGGCTTCTGTATGATCTTTTTGCATACAGTACACATGAAAAACAAAGTGCAATGTTTGAAAAAGGTTAAAAAAAAATTACAATCGAGTTTATTTTCTGTTTAATTGTAGTCATACACAAACTTAAGGACTGCTATGTAAATGAAGAATCAGGCTAGGCAGCTAACAACACCATCTCATATGTTTTTTATGGTTGACTATGCAGCCTTCAGTGTTGATGAAAAGTAAAAAAGCTAAAGTGCACCAGTGTCTTCAATCTCTATTGGTCAGTTTAAGAAGTTTGAAAAAAAGTCAAACTCCTCCAGGAAGTTGCGATCTTCATGCTGAGTTGTTAGATAGTTGGTTTGAGTCACAGCGCCTGCACCGCTAATCACACAGTCCAGCTGGTTCGGCCCGTCCTGCCCGCTAACCAACATCTCCAGGAAGCCAGTGTTGTCCGGGGAAAGGCTGCTGGCTGTTGTTGCCGGGGACAACAGCTCAGAGCAGGCGGAGCCGTCGTAGGTGCTGGAGCTCACGGTGCTTGGAGAGTTGAGGTTGGTGCTGTCCGGTCTGACGTGGGCCCCTTCTCCGTTTCCCAGCACCTGGTTCAGCATTGCCAGCTTCTTTTTCTTAGCTTTAAGCTTCTTCAAGAGTTTGTATCTGAGGGTTTCGGTGTCACTCAGACTTGAAGAAACCTTTGAGCTTCCCGGTTTTTTAAATGAAGATATTTCAGTGAGCAGAGGGGACGTACTAGACGTCCTTGTGACAGGGGCTGGGTGGTTAGACGGGATAGCTGGAGGAAGAGGAGGAATGACGGGGCTGGGATTCTTTACACCAAAGCCACCGAACATCTCTGCGGCTTTTGGCGGGAGACCTGTACGTTCTTCTGTACTGAGCGGCGCTTTGGGGACTCTGGCAGGAAGCGGGGGCTTCTTCACTGGGTTGGGAGTGGAGTGGATGGGATGAGATGGCTTCACTTCAGATGTTACACCATTTTGTGTGGGAGGAGGATGTGAAATGTTTTTATAAGATTGATTAACAGGGTGTCTGCTAAGTATGTAAGACCAGCGATCTTTCTGAGTGAGGAGCGGAGGGGTGTTGTTGGTAGAACTCCCCTCCGCTGTGGATGTCTGCTCTGCAACAGCAGCTGTGTTGCTTTCAGGAGGGCAAACAGATTCGGGTGGTTCCGAGGGTTCGGGCGCCTCAGAGGGTTTAGGTAGCTCTGAGGGTTCCGGCGGAGAATCAATGGAGGAAGCTGCTTTTTTACCTTTCCGCCTGCCGACGGTTTTCCTGAGGTTAGGTGGTCTACCTCGTCGTTTTTTTGCATTGGGCACAAACGTGGGATCACTCACCAAGTTGTCCATCGAATCTGACTCACCTGGGCTGCTGCTGGGAGCTGACTGAGCATCAGTGTTGTGACACAAGTTTCCCGCTGCTGCAGGGACAGAGCTGTCTGGTGAGGAGGAAACTACATTTTCAGTCCTTACAGGACGACTCGGGTCTTCTGTTTGTTGGGTTTCCTTTACAGATTGCATCTCAGACTGAAGCGAATCAGGCTGAAACTCCACCAAGGTGAGTGTGATTAAATCATCATGTGTAAGGCCCTCGAAGGTGTCGAGCAGGGTGGAGTCCCCTATCGATGTGTTGACATCAGCCATGGAGCTGCAGTCTCCTGACAGAGCGCAGACGATGTCGGTGTCGTTGGTAGAGGAAAGAAAAGACTGATCCGGAGTCTGGGTTGATGGATCTTTTGTGCTCAAGTCTTTCAAAATGGGAACCGCTTCAATCTCAGCTGGAGGAGGTTCTAGCAACACGTCAGACAGAGAGCAGAGGGACGGCTGCGTGTCCTCTTCTTCCTCCTCCCAGAAGACAACATGGATCTCCTGAGTGGGGATCTGCAAATGCTGGTGAGTCTCACAAGCACTTTTTAAATCATCATACTCCAGCCATGATCCTGAAGGAACAAACATGACAATTAGACATGGGTCCGATTAAACTAATTCAGTGCTTCTCGATTCCAGTCCTCAGGCCTCCTGCGCTGCATGACCTTTTCTGCAGCCATCAAGTACTGCAGAAGTTAATCGACCACAGATTCAATCCAGGTATGTGGCAGAAGGGAAACACCTAAAACATGCAGGGCAGGGTGTCCTGAGGACCAGAACTGAGAAACACTGAATTAATAGAAACCATGTGGTTGATGATGTATTAAACTGATACAGACTTACGCAAAAAGTGTGAAAAAAGAACCACGAAACTGAACAAATGTTAAATTAAACCTTCGTTATTGCACACACTTTTATACCAGTTCCTTGTTCTGCTCTTTATGGAGCATAATAAGCCGACAAATAGCATTTAAATTAGTTAGTGGGTGGTCGGCCTGCAGTCGGCCACTTCAAGCTCACCAACCTTCGCTGTAAAATAGTGTTTGTGTAATAAGAGCAATCAGGTATTTTTTTTCTTTTTGCAACACCAAGTAATTACAAACAGTTGAATTTGGAGGATATTTTTAGGTAGGGAAACGTGTAGAAGGTTTATTTCAACCAGCTGACAGGAAGTGCACAGCTCACTTAAGATGCTCAATTTAAAATCTTACATCCACGACAGAAATCTAGAATGCAAAAGAACTAAAATTAAAAATGAAATGAGTGGATAGACGGACCAATGGCCAGATGAGGGAATGAATGCATGAATCAATTGGTAGATGGATCAATGACTGACAAATAGATGAATGATAGGATGAATTAAAGGGTAAATGGACAAATATCATGAGAGATGGACAACTAGATGTATGTAGAAAAATAAAAACAATATAAAATTGACAATTGTGAGTTGTACTCTAACTCACAACCTTCAGATTTCCAACCACTAATCTTTAACGCCTACCGTCCTCATTGTAAATCCAGGTGATGAAGTGCTTGAGTTGTTGGCTGTACTGGATGACGGCGGTCACTGAGTAGCGTTTCCCCTTGAAGCTGAAGGCGTAGTTCCTAACGTTGTTGTGAGGAAGCCCCTCTACGAAGTGCAGTGCAAACACTGGAGGGACACTGCAAAAAGACGAGGAAAAACAAGTCTGAGACCGAATCAAGTCACTAAAAAGCAAAACCTGGCAGGTGTCTATGCAACTTTCTTCTAGAAATGTGTATAAAATATCACGAATTTGTATTCAGCACTGAAACCTCCATTACCACAGTTAAAACAGTTAATGGCAGCATCATGATGTGGTTGATGATGTGATCTATGACCTTTATGTTGAATTGTATCAAACCAGGCTCTTTGTTGAACTGACCTCAGCTGCTATTAATTAACCCTTAGGCACTTTGACAAGTGCAGCGCTAACAATTACTTTAACAATCAGTTCGTCTATTCTGACAACTGGATTAAATAAACTGGCACATTCTATACATTTTTCATTTAACTACTTAAGCAATTTTGTACCAAATGAGAAATACATTTAAACATGCAAATAAACAATTAATTGTGTTAAATAAGAGGATAAACATTTTAAAATAATGCAAAACATATCATCCATTTAGTGAATTTGAACTGTCACTGAAGCTGTTTTTATCTTAAATATATATATATAAAAAACTACTGCTGTGAATACGGGATTTTTTAGCATATAGCCACTTTTTTCAGATTGTATACTGGTGATTGACGATTAATCAATTACTAAATTAGCTGATGATTATTTCAATAATCGACTCATCAATATTAATCGCTTCAACCCTTGATAAATATGGAGCTTACCTCTCCAGTAACATCGTCCTCATCTCGTTCTTCTTGCAGCATGCATTACAAGGACCCAAATGAGCTGCATTCAGAGGAGTCCAGTCAGGCACAATGTTTGTGAAAGTTGGGAGAGTTTTTTCAACCCTGCAGAGGAAAACAAAAACATATAAAACAAATGGAATAACCACTTTATTTACTGAAACACAAATCAGTAGATTAATATGTTAAACTGAAGAACTGTCAAACAGAACAATGTCTAATATTTACCAGCCACAATCCAACTTAGTACCAACATTTGTTAAAATATATGACGTACAATGAATTCGCAAAATTACACAGAACATTAATACTTTAAAAGGGTAAATTAAAATTTTAACTTAATGTGGTTTTAGATAAAAATGTGATTAGATCCAAGAGTTTTAAGCTTAAGGATGTTTCCCTTTTGCAAATAACAAACCATCACCCACCTTTCTTTTGTGATAACTTTGCATGCGCTGCACTTAAACTCCCAGAGAAAAGTTGCTTGGAAGAGACGCTCCACCCAGGAGTCCAACTTCAGCAGAAGAGGCAAAGCAAAAACAGGAGTTTCCATCTGGCCTAAAACACACACACACACAGCACAGAGAAAGATTAAGTGTCTAAGATATAATGAAAACTACAGCTACACACCATTTCTGAATACTTTTAAACAAACAAATGTCAACAGCCTCAGTATCTTAAAGCCAAATACAAAGAGTCAACCTCTCCTGTCTGCATCAGCGTGTTTTTCTTTTCCTTTAACTTGAAAAAAAAATGCTGCCAACCTCATAAATGGGGCATGATGTGTCATGTTTAATAATAGCTGCTTTAATAGCTCAATTCAGCCTTTTACTTTGGTACAATGATTTATGATGACTGATTTTAAGTGAAGTAGAAAAAAAGCGTCAGGCTTAAGCTGTTACAACATCTTAAAATGTGGACATAATAGCTGTTTCAGTCTGGTTCATTCTTGAGAAGATTCCTAAAGGTGTAGCATTTATCTGTTCTATTATATACAAGTATAGACATGATGGGGATTTCCAATCATCCCACTCAGGGAAAAGTCGAGTTCTGTGACCCAGAGATGAACAGGTTTTGGTCTGAAATGTGCAGATTGACCCCAGAACAAAAGCTAGTGACATTGTAGAAGTTGGCTGAAGCTGGTGAGACAGACTCACTTGGGTCGAAAAGCCACTGAGCAAGAAAAAAAACCTTTACTTCAAAAGGAAATGCACACAGGGACAAAGACCTTCATTTCTGGAGACATGCTCTGTGGTCTGGTTAAACTAAAGTCAAACTGTTTCCAGACGTCACTCTTGTACGTCTGGAAACACCGTCTCAATTGTAAAGCAAATAGATGGCAGCATCAAGCTGTTTGACTGTTCCGATGTAACTGGTGCACTTCCTGAATTCATGAAGAAAGAAGATTATGTGGTAATACTGAAGCAACATCTAAAGACCTCCATCAGGCAGAAGATTAAAGCTCATGCAAAAACAATAACACAATACAAATGGAGAACACTGACATGTTCTTACCCAGTTTGCAGTGAAGTTTGGGTTGCAGTAGCTTCAAAACAGACATTCTGAGACTCTGCAGGTCAACATGGGCGTTGTGCAGAACGTGACTCGGCACCCGGGGAACGCCATCTAACCAGAAACACAAATCAGTCAAAACAAACATAAAAAGATCCTGCATTGGTCTTAATAGCACACTCTGCACAACTGGAACACCTCCCAAAGAAGAAAGATGCAATCTAAGCAATAAAATGAACCATCACTTTTGTGTTTCAGTTCTTTAAACAAAGGTCTAACCAAAACAGTAATAATTAAAAGAATCTTTAAATTACAGAACAAGCCAAATACTATTCAGGCCACAGTTAGTAACTTTTATACAAATGCATTTTTTACATGTTTATTAAAACTTTCTCCATATCCTGACAGTATAACATGAGACAGATAATCTGGGAAAACATTTTTTTTTTTAAAATCAAGCTCCTTTGCTTGATTGCTGCACCTGGAGGAGGTGGTGGAGGAGGAGGTGGTCCTTTCTGCAGATGGCAGTAGGACCACAAAGAGGCAAAGGACAGATTTTTTCACAGATTATCTGTGACACTTTTAACATCTATGTCGTAAACATATTAAAAGCATAACTGATATATGTGTAATTCTCACACTTCCTTGCTGTATAAGCATTAAATAGAATTACCTTTGTCAGTTTGCTGATGTGCCTGAACTGCAGCACGGATATCTTCATATTTTCTCAGCAGCCGCCACACAGATGAGCGCTGAGGCTGATGTTCAGGTTGAAGTTTTCTCAAGCTCTTACAGTTCACCAACACAGCCAGCAGAGAATCCAGCCAGCACAGGTTGTTGCTGTTTCTCCACAGAAGCTGTTTTGGAACAGAGACAAATTTGTCTAACGAATCCCAACTCTGTGAACAGAAACCGTTAACGTCTCGACACGGTGAGACGTCCGCCTCCAGGGATTCCTTCACTGTCGGCTCATTTCGTAGAGGCGATGGGGTTTTGAAATTATCTGAATAAATGGCCTGACTGGAGTTGGATCTGCTGCATGTGTTCAATGCTGGAACATTCTGCTTTGCTGCATCTGGGTAGGCAAGGTGAGGAGAGAGATAAGCGGTTTTGTTGGCTCCACTACTAGCCAACAAAACGTCTGAAGATGATCCAACAGAACCGGCGCAAGCAGGGGGAGCAGGATCATCCCTGTCCTGAACGTCTTTGTCGTCCCAGTCCGAAGTCTTGACATCTGGACGTTCCTTGTGGTATCCAGTCACCATTTCACTTCCAGTGTTTGGGTTTCCACTGTGGCCATTTGTCACAGAGTTTAAAGAGCAATTCTCTATAGAGCTGACAGGCACGTAAGAAACACTCTGTGGTCGGAGATCGCCATCTTCGTGTAGACGCTGCCGTTTGAGCGGAGACTCAATCACGTCTTCCACAGCCGAGGCGTTTTTCCTTTTGTTCCCAAGCGGAGGCTCCACAGGATTCAGGCTAGCCAAAACATCCTCCAGAGGCCGAGTGACCAGCGGGAAAAGACACTATATGGGAATATATACACATTTATTAACCACAGTCAGGGAAACAAACATATGCACGACACAAACATGGACAGACTGAATAGAATTTATTGTAAAAATCAGAAAAATCTGAATGTGCTATTACAGTAAAATATTATCACACTAAGAAAAAAATCCTAATTTGCTCCTGTCTCATCAGACACACCTGGCTAGAAATGAGAGACTAGCAAAGAAATGACAAGTATTCATATGTTGTTCTGGTTGTAATATGAACTTTGAAATGAAAAAAGAAGAAACAGGAGCAAGAGATAAAACAGAGTACGCAAATAATGAAAAGCATTTAGACTCCTAGCGGCTGTTCATCAACTAATCAAAAGTTTAATTCCACAAAAAAAGGATCATAATCTGCACACATATTTGGCAATGTCATGCTCCTGAAATGAAAAAGATAAAAACACAGCACAGGTTGACAAGTGGTAACACGAGCACTGGGGACTTAGCAACCAAAGTTGAGCAAAGTTTTCTATCTAAATCTAATCATTTAAATGTTTATATTCCTCATAAACATTAAAAAAATGTTCCACAAACAAAGTAAAACTCTGCAACTTTAGCAAAAACATATGTCGAAGTTTTAAAAAAAAAATATCTGTATTCTGTTTAGATTTTTTTCAGCTTGATTTGCTCTGTTTACTTGCTGAGGCAGAGCTAGCGATAACGTAGCTGAATGCTCACTTTTCCAAATAAATATAGCATATCTGGAATTTCATGCAGGATCAACTTGTCCTTGGTTTGATTTTCAATTTTCATGCCCTCTTTCACTCTTCGCTACAACTCCAGCAGTGAGCTTCGGAGTTATTTTTGGCTCAGTTACTATCGTTGCTCATTGAGCGTGGTGGCGAGATAAATATGGGTCCTTATCCAGTCTTGTGACTGGTGGCAAAAATAAAATAGGTCTCTGTGTCACAACATATTTGAACCTCTAGGAAATATTGGTTTTAGGTTTTACTAACTGGAAGTTTCTAGAAACTCTAAAATAAAGTAAATAAATTACCAAATAAAAATTACGTAAGAGGATATAATTTAGATTTATTTCCTAACATTTGATTTTTTTTCTACAAAAGTCTGAATTTTTCTATGTCAGATTACATACTGTAGTAATGTAATTATTTCTATTTTAAGGCTTCTTGTTGCCAGAATGCCAACACGCATGTCTTTGTAGATGTGTTTGTGTGGAAACAGTATTGAGATTTACCTGTGGGTTTGTGCAGAGGGTTATGGATTCCTGGAGATTGATCCGGTAGGAGCGTAGGGCAAAGGTCAACCCTTTCGAGTTACACCAAGGACAGTCCTCCAGTGAAGCAGCTTTTTCCTGAACCTACAAAACAAAAACCAAACATTTACAATCTTTCAGGTAATCAAAGATGTCAGGTTAAGGAGATTGGAAGGTGGGAAATTGTTTTATATTTTGGTTAACACTTTGAAAGTTTTAATAGATAGCAATAGTTTATGTGCATGTAAGAACAGAAAAGGAAAGAAAAGAGAAAATGAGACAACAGCAACATATTTCAAACAAACAATACTTTCGCCTTTTACTATCAGATTTCCAGTTATGCTTAATTTCATTTTTCATTCTTTGTTTCTTCTGTTAATTTGGATTGGTACTGTCCAGGCACAGTGTCTCGCTCAAATTCAATTCAGCTTTGCGCAAGTGACAAAAATGAGAGGAAACTGAGTTCCACTGACTTTTCCCAAATACCCCGCCTGCGGTGAGGCCAAAGCCTCCAAACCAATGCCTTCACCAGTCATTGGCAAACAGCTGTTGCTCCTTGGATCCACGGCTGCCCATTGCCGCTCAGAACTTATCACCATGTCACTGCCGCCCGGCTCACGGTCAGAGGAGCTGAGAGGAAGGGTACAAATGAGCACAGAGCACAGGTTAAAAACTTATGAAAATGCATGGGAAATGATAGGTTAGAAAGATGAAAGCTTCTTCTATGACTTGAATAGTTGATTCTGTCTTTCTGACCTCATCTCCAACATAAAGGAACTGAAGGAGCAATTGCTGCGCATGGGTCTGTTTTTCATTATTGCATAGATTTTTTCGCAGCTGCATCATAGTGTCTGTGTTTAGCATGTTTGTTCAGGAAAAGTGATCGCTGCAAAATCTGTGACTTAATGCAAATGGCTGACTTTCCTTGAATAAAAAAAAAAACAAAAAAACTTTTTTATCAAATGGATTATTAAACTAAACTTGACTACAATTTATTTTAGAACTTTAGCAAATGTAATTGAATTTGAATCTGTTTATATGACAGATTATGACTATGTTTCTGTAAAACAAAACTGGAGATTACATTTGTTGTGAATCGGTGCTTTAATATAACCAACGCGAAGCAGATAAGGAATATGCACCTAAAGATAAGAAAGGGGCAGCAATGTATTGCTTTAATCTCTAGCTGCACACTAGATATGAGCTAATCTCAGATCGCTATGGCATCCGATTAAAACAGTTTTCAACCTCTACAACCGTCTGAGCAAAAGAGCAAAAAAAATAAAAAACATGTTTTATAAAAGTTTAAAAGTCTTGATATACCTTCATCCTGGTGTTGGGCTGATGTTTTGTATCAAGACGTGTTTCAAAACTGTTGAATCTCTACACATTTGTTAGAGGTTGCATTTGACTGCATGGTGCAATCATGCCTGGTGCAATCAAATGAACAAGTACAGGAATATCTCAATTGAAAAAAACTCCAAAATGGTAAGACTCTTTCTATAATTAACTGTAACCTTGGTTCTTGAATGTCCTATCCATTGTCAAATACTTGTGCCATTATTTGTAGATAGCTTGGCTACAAATATTCTAGAGAGATTGTGCTGCACGTCATCTATCATTCACTAATGAAAGTTTGTGCATTATTTAGGGCATATGTATAAATGTTTAGTTTAGTTTTGTTTAGTACAATGACAATAAAGTGTAATCAAATAACAGGTATTACTCATTCATCCATCATTCCATTTTTTAGACCTGCTTCATACTTGCAGAAAGTCTGTGGTTTCTTTTTCCAGCCCTTAATGCCTGAGAGGCAGGATACAGGTTATTTAACACTTCATAAACAACATACTTGGCTATGTTTCGGTTGATTTACTGTTTTGTTTTATATTGGTTTTATTAAATGGCCAAATCTGACCAGAATGCTCATGCTGTCTTATCATCAACTTTCTTGCATTGAATAACACTTTTACTATTTTCCCTCCATTTTTAAGGAGTTTTTTTGCACCTGTGTGAGTTCTTAATCGTCACTCTCCAAGCCCCAGAATCTGCAGAGAAACCGTTACCTGATCTGCTGATTTTATTCTATTAGACTTCTGTCATAATATTGAGTCCAAAGATTGTTAAAAAGTTTAAAAAAATTTAACTGAAATGAGTAGACATACAATTTGTATCCACTGGTGGTTCATCAAAAACACAACAAATCCAGTTTCCTGCTGTCCATGGTGCTGGACAGTCAGCTTAACATCAGTCTTCAGATTTAAAAAATAATAAAAAATACTATCCTCGGAGGCCACAGTAGCACAATATGTCAATTAAAATATAAAAGCATCACTATCATTTATAGGAACGTTTTAGAAACTTCTGCTTTTATCAAACAATCAAATAACGTTAACATTGTCAAGGTACTGAATATTACTTTTAAAGTGTTAAATGACATGGCATGGCACGCCGACGTAAATGTGTTGGTTATTTTACAATAAATCGTGTACAAAGTGCGCCTGAATGTACCATGAGGATCTTCTGCGACCATAAAACAACATCTGTAAGCGGCCATTTTTCTACTGGAAAGGCAATATCGTCAACTATAGAATAGGACAAAAACTAAAGCGCTTTCATTTTCAGAATCATTTAAGTGTCTGAGCGCATAAAAATAACTTTATTTATATCTGGAACAACTACTCTATATTTTTAAGCTCCGTGTTCCGACTACTAGAAAAGCAGTTTGAATCAATATAGCAGCTGGAAATAAGAACAACACGACTTATTGAATTAATAATTCCTTACAACCCCACACTACCTTAAGTGTTACTTGTTTGTAGGACGAAGAGTGGAAAATCCGGGCCACTACACTTTGCCACATGTCTTAAGTCCATGACTTCAACTGTATTACAGCACACGAGAGACCAGTACACTAAAAAGTGACATTACTTTTTAAGCTTGTTTTGACTGTAGAGTTAAATTAAACCCTACAGCATAAAGTAATGAATTATAGAAACAAAAATGTAGCTTCGACCATGCAGTTTTGACAGATAACACGATGCTAACCAACTAGCTTTGTTAGGTTAGCCGCATGCACGTTTTTCTCTTCAATTATTCAAAGCAATACATACCACATCCCGCGTTGAATTGGGTTTCATTCGGTTTTGTTTAATAAATAAATCCATCCACGCAGAGCTTAAATTGTTATATTCACCGGTGCAGAGACTCCATGTGCATCTCCTGACAAACTCGTAACAGAAACGTTCTCCTTCCGCCCGCCGCCGGTATTGTGCGTCGGTCTTTGTCTTCCCCCTTCATTGAATGACGGCGTCAGCTGGACTCCACCTGGTCGATCGGTGCAACTGCAAGAGCTCAACTTATTGTTCATATCAACTTAACACTGCACAGCATATCAAACCAGCCCCAACCGGTTTGGATGAATTAAAAAGCTCCACCGCGTTTAATCACGCTACATATTATTGCTACTGTAAACTGATCACTTGACTTCCTGTTTTATAAGAGCATGATATATGTTTTTACATTTCTGAATGTAAAACAGAAAAGTAAGCTAGCATTCCACAAAAAAAATCCTTTACAGAAATAGTAATAATTTTTGACGTATTTGCTAACTTTGAAAGTAAAATAAATTTTGTTCCAGTACCAGATCTCTTGTTAACGTATATTCAAATGCTTTTCAACTTTGTTATAAACAGATAAAATCTCTCCATACACACTCCGTTTCTGGCTTTTATATATATATATATATATATATATATATATATATATATATATATATATATGATGGGGTCTACATATGCCGCTCACTGTGTGTCTACTTCCATTGTCCCTTAACTCCCCCATCTCACATTTACAGCACACTCACAGACGTGCAAACTCACACACTAACACCTCCCTTAACCCAATCCCGCCTCTTGCACTCACTCTCCTCCCTTAAGCCCCTCCTGTATCTGCAGCTCTCCTGTCCTCTATTTTCCTCTTGATGACAAAATGAATTTGCATATTTTTCCCAGGGAGTGCTCATTAGAATGCATAAACATGAGCCAGCTATAGCTTTCTGCCGTGGCATCTCCTGATGCAAAGTGAGGCACAGACAGGCAGCATCGCAGGAAGACATGTGGCCTGAGTCTGGGTTGTGATTGGCATTTGGAATCAGTTCATCCTTCTCATTTTTAATTCAAGGATGTGAATAAAGTCTTTGTCAGCCATTTTTTTTGTTTCTAAATATGCTATTAGAAATAATAACATCCATTTGAATTAGTTTGTTGCACTGCATAAAGAAATAAGGGATAAGCACCAATTACAAAAATAACATATGATTATATTTAGAAAATTATGACCAACTCCCTTCTTTGTTTAAAGGGACAGAGAAACCTCTTACATTATATGATCCAAGGTTAAGCAACAAGAAAATGTTACAGCGGGCCCTAAAAGTTTAACTAATGTTTTCATATTAAAGAAAACCCATACTTGATTTCAGATCTAAAGAGCAACTTCTGGTATTAAATTTGTGCTAATGAAACTTCAGCGTCTTGGTGTATCGTCCAGTACCAAATGTTTTGTTTTATTGCAGAGTTAGATCCAAAAATGCATCAGCTTTGGACTTTAAGCCAAATTCAGAGTCAGGAATAAACCTGTGTTATAAATGAAGAATAAAAAAAGTAAATTTTTTTATTCTGAAAATTTACTATTAATTCTCTATCCACTATGGCAGCAGTTTGAATGAAGAGTTTTGTAATATCTTGCTGTGACATTAGTCCTTCAATTCTAGAAATGTTCTTCAGGTGATAGCAGGCCAACCTTGCAATTGTCTTTATGTGAATTGTCTGCAATTGTCTGAAATTTCAGGACTGAGTCCATCATAATGCTCAGGTTTTGGACCTAATCAGTAGTTTAGCTGTGAAAACTGAAGCTGTGTGCTGACTCTTGGTCCCTCCTCCTTCAGACCAAAGTTTATTACTTCACTTTTGTTTTTCTACAACCTAAAAAAAAAAGCTGAGTCATACCTACACATTGATTTGTCCTAACACTTGAGTTCAAAGTTACCTGGTGACATTGAAATATGTATCATCTGCATAATTTTGGTAACTCACAGAGCCCATAAAAATAATTCATCCCCTTGGATATTTTACCCGTTTATTGCTTTTACAAATCAAATATGATCAACACACTTTGGCTCTGAACATTCCCGGGAGTTCAGTTAAATCCATCATCAAGGAATTTTAATGGATATGGCACATTTGTAAATCTGCCAAGAGCAGGCCATCCCTACAAACAGAGAGAGCAAGAAGGAGACTAGTGAGAAAGGTGACTTTCTCACAAGGTGACTTTTTCACTAGACACCTATGACTATGCTGAAGGAGTTACAAGCCTCAGCAGCTGAGATGGAAGAAACTGCATACAGCAATTGTTGCCTGGCCTTTTACCAGTCAAAGCTTTACAGAAGAGTAGCAGTGAACAAGTCACAGTTTAAAAAAACTCATATTAAAGCTAGAGTAGAGTTTGGCATCAAACAAGACGCTAAGTTTGGTGGTCATCAAACACGGCACATGACCACAAACACACCACACTCACTGTGAAACACTGTGGTGACAGCAGCAAGCCCTGGAAGGCTGTTTAAGGAAGAAGATACAATTAATTCAGCAAAAATATAGGAAAACCCCAAAGGACAATTTGTTTTCAACTGCAAGAGCTTCATAAAACTTTTACTTTCCAGCAAGACAACAATCTGGAGCATCCAACAAAAGTTACACCAAAAAAAAGCAACATTTTGTTGATTATGATTGTAACACGGCAAGAGTTGTTAGTTTTTACTTTTGTTTTTTTTAAGCAATGCTCAAACTGCATAATTTGAGTATTAGAAAGTGCTGCTTTTGATATCTGCTTATCACAACAACAAATACAGAAACATGACCTTTTTAGTATCTCTTGATTATGCAATTAATTCAGCAAGTGTAACAGCAGTATATCAATTTCTGATTTGAAGTTGTTTTGAAAAAGTTTCAACAGTCACATTCAGAAAAATAAAAATATGAACCCCTATCAACTACAAATCATATATTACAGAATTGAGGCAAAAATATTAAACCATACAAGAGTTCTATTGTCATTAAATCATTCCTGCACATGAATTACAACATAATCAAGTACATTTAAACTTACAATCTGTTTTATAGCTAATGCCTAAATTTATTGAGTTTTAATAGCTTATTAAAGTTGATTTTATCTAATCACATATGCTGGCTTAGCATATGTGAGGTGTCCTCTAATTGATAGGTCAGTGGTTAAATCTCCTAATCATCCACGAGTCATGGTGCAAAAAACTAAAGCTCTACTTATTTTGGATACATTCACTCAAGTGAAAAGAAAGACAAATAAAGCTAATGCTGTGCTTTATTTACAAATTTTAATACATAAACATATGCTATAAAGTGCTCAGAGGATCATTGAAACAGGGATGTGAGCAGTATATGATCCAAACCCCAAATTATTCAAACCCATATGTAGATTTAAAGGAAAGGCTGAGAAAACCGAGAAGTTTGCTTTCTGATAGGAAGTGATGAGAAAAAAAATAAAAAAGGAAAAATGACTGTCAGTCATTAACTGTCAGAGATCAGTGATTTTCACTAAATTAGCACTTAAATTCATGTAAGAATGAAAACACCAAGCAGACACATAGTACACACTCATATTCTGTGCAGTATGAGTTGTAACTAGACAGAGAGTCACTATCTTCTTATATTTGAGTTTTCTCAAAAGGGATCTCGGATTCAACATTTCTGGCTCAGGTCAGCAGCATTGTAACTCCTAGGATGTTGACAAGACCTCTGAAACCTTGAAAATAAAATGAAATGAGTTTCACATAAATATAACTACAAAGCGAATACTTTTTTCAGGATAAAAAGGTCCACAAACCAAAGTCACACAGTCATTTCTCAAAATATAATACAGCAATATGAAAATTGCATTAATTCAGAAAACAAACAAACATTCTAATTAGTTTTGTACACCAAATCTTTTCTTGTGTAACAATCAAACTCTTTTTTCCACTGGTAATTTAACCAGTGGAAACAGGTTAAAATATTTGTTTCCACTGGTATTTGAACCTAATTCTCTGAGGTTGGAAGTTCTCCTTGCTGCCAACCTAATTTTTCACTCCCTCAACAGAGTCTCAATCAGATTCAAGTTAGTACATTCAAAAAACAAAAAAATACGATTTATAGTTGTTTGTAAACTGAAAATATCACTTAACACTAAATCTGCTAGGGGTATGAATAATTTTGACTTTCAATTAAACCTATTTAGGTAATGATACAAATAAAAACAACAGCATCCAAAATAAACATGCTGCTGCATGAAAATGATTCCTTTCAGGAGAGACTTAATCAGATTTATTCTTTCCATGTATATCAGTTTTACTTCTTATTTAAGCTTCAGTCTTTTCACCTGTCTTTATCAGGAACAAGTATTCTGTTATCTTTCAGTCGGCTACTGTACAATGCCTTGCAAAAGTTCTGAACTTTTGCACCTTTTGTTGCGCTACGTCAAAGCTTCAGTGTATTTATTTAGATTTTTATGTGATAAATCAAACTCAATTAACTGAACAAAAAATAATACATAGTATTCAATACTTTTCAAATAAAACTTTGAAAAGCATGGCATGTAAATGTTTCAGCCCCTTTAGCTGTCAAGCAATAGTGGACACAGAAAACTGGTGATGGAGTTATTCTGGTCTGATGACGCCATAAATGAACTTTTCAGCCAACATGCAAAGTGCAGTATGTGCTGAAAAGTAAGCACCCAAAACTCACCAAAGTGAAACATGGTTAGCGTAGCATCATGCTGTGGGGTTGCCTGAGTCAAAATAGGGATAGAGGATGAATGGAGTTAAATGCAAGACAATCCTGCAAGTAAAAAAACAAATGGCCAAATGTTTTCCTTCCACCAGGACAACAATATACACCCAGAGTCAATAGAATAGTTTAGATTAAAGTATGTGTTTTAAAGTCAAAGTCCAAATCGAAACCCAAATAAGAACCTGTGGCAAGACTTGGAAACTGATTTTCACTGCTTTTTTCCATTCACTCTGATTACAGTTTGCTAGAAAGAATTAGAAAGCACATAAACATGCCTATATACTCCAAAGGTCTTGCAGCTATTACTGCAGCAAAATGAGTTTCTACAAAGTATTGGCTAAGTGGGGTTGAATACAAATTCATGCCATAAATTTTCTGATTTTTAAAAATAGTTTTATTCCCCTTTCGAAATTGTGCCACCTTAATCTGACACATAAACTAAATTATGTTATAAAATGCATTGAAGTTTGTAGTTGTAACATAATAAAATGTGAAAAAAGTTCAAGGGGTATGAATACTTTCTCAAAGCATGCTCAAAATGTCAAACAAAATCTATTTTCCGATCAGAAAAATAATTTTGAGAATGTTCGCCCTCTGAAAATAGTTATTACTATTTGATAGGTGCCGTTATATATTTGAATTAATTTGAATACATGGTTATATGTAAAAGATTGCCAAAGGCAAAATATGTCTCCTGATAGTAAAATATGTTGTAGTCACTTGACAGACGTCAAGAAACTGCTGTCCAGTTCAGCGGCTGTGCTAAGTGTCCCTATAAGATGGTCTATAAATCAGGAAAACTGGGGTATTGAGGCACATAAGCAGAAAGATTATTAAGTTTTCATTTGAGAGCAAAAATCATCTTATTGTTTTGTATCTAGTGGATGCTTATCACATGAAGGAAGACAAACTACTTAATGGTAACCTTTAGATTAGAAACAGCAATGTTCCTTATTCGCATTTTTAATAGCATAATTTGCAAATAAGCTCAGGTGCATTGAATGGAATGCACCGTGGAGTAGTTAGCTTGAGAGGGGTAAAGCCCCTCCGATACGACCACGCAACATTTAGCAGTCGCCCCGTTCATCGGCCATAAGCGCTCCGCGTTCTCTCATTCATTTAACTCGCCTACTGTACACTGTGCTCAACGTAGTGAATTCAATACTATGGCAAACACACTACACTACTACCAGCTTCAGCAGCATGCTCCGAACTCTAATGTTTTTGTATCCACCCGCCTCGCAAAACTTGGGTGACGTTTCACAAAAGAGAGCCAATGGGACCTCGTCTTCTATTAGGACAATGAAAAGCCTCTGACCAATCCGAGGAGCGACAGAGCGGGTGCTGGCCAATAGCGAGGAAGCGCCGTCGAGAGTAATGTTGAGCGAGCTGAAGACTGAAGACACTGCGTATCGCCTGTTCCCTCATAGACAGCCATTGCAGAGCATTGAGATCCAGCGATAGTCAGTTGGTAAGTATTGTACAGACGAATATTTTAAGTGTTTCAAATGATGAAGATGGAGATAACAATCCTAAACATTTTACTTATGTGTTTGCCTTGATCAAACATGAAACGATCTTGTGTTTTTTAAATATATATATTTTGCAGGAAAGCTTTAAAAATAACACCAAAATAGCCGGCTTTAATCGGGTAACATCACATTACTCTGCTTGAGAGAGTAGGGCAGACGCTCTGTTTAAAAAAAAAGAAATAAAAATTAACCTTGGTTAAATTCGACGAAAATTGCGTATTTTGGTAAATACGAATAATTTTGTATATTACAGTCGTCCTGTTTTAAAGAAATGAAGTCGAAACAAGTTGTAGTTCTCGTGTAAAAATTCAAGAATGTCTAGCGGACAACACGATAGGCGACAATGGTAGAAGACTCACCGTTAGCTAGCCATTGCAGTGCATTGCGAAGCTGAACGCCTGTCATGTGAAGACTGAGAAGAGTACAGATCCGAAATGAAGCCATAAAAAATCATAAAAGCACAAGAAAAATGAAGACCATCTCAAAATATGTTCGGATGATTATTTGTTTGTAAAACTTCACCCGAGAAGATAGTGAAAAAATTACCTCACGATCTGCGCTTTACTGTAATGGCTGACTGTATTCGCATAGGAAACAAGGCAGCGAGGCAAATGGGAAGCCAGGGACAGAGGCGCAGTTCGCTTCAACTTTTTCTGCCCGGCTTTTCTCGAGAAATAAACCGACAACTATTAAATTTAACCGCGGCAAAATAAAGTTCAGTCTTTCGCGAATCGAATGACGCCACCGGGGTATTTTTCCGACGTTTGCAAAGGGTTGAAATCGGGGCTTGAAACGAAGTAGTCGCCGCGGTCGCTCTGCCCTCTATTGCATGCAGTGCAATGGCTGTGCGCTGACACAAAGAGAAGGAGCCATATTCTCCATGTTAGTGGATGAAGACGAGCGGCCATTAGGAGCTCATAGAAACCCAGTCAGTAGCACAGCCCGCTCATAGACACAGCACAGACCCAATGTATTACTATACAAGGCGGCTAGTGCAATAGGAATCAATCGGGGGAAATATTTTGTCAGGATCGCCGGCTTTTTGGACGTGTTTGTCGCGTTGCAAAGCGAACTGGGAGGCGGGAGGAGACATTTGAGGGGGACTTTCTTTCATGAAGAAGGCATTCTCACAAAATGGAAGAAGAAATATTGCCGTCGTTGTTGACCTCCTTTTCCTCAACGAGAGCCTTATATGCGCCATTACTACTCCGCTCGACGCAGCTAAGTTGGGACATACAGTAGCTTTTAATGGGCGGAAAACGACACATTTTAATAGAATTTTAAGCTTATTTAAAGAAAAAGGAAAAAAGCGGACTTTTAAAGGGGAAGTGTTTTATCACATAACAATGCAATTTTTTAGAAAAATATGTTGAATAAACACATTTTATTTAAAAATATCACTTTTTTGTCGAACTTCTTTTTTCAAATAAAAACATAAACTCACGTCAAGGAGGGGTTCTTTTTAGTGTTTATTATTATTATTATTGACACTACATTCAACATAGAGTTAGGGCTTCTCAGCTGAACTTGGGAAAACTTTTTACTGAACAGAAAGTCAGTTCCTTTAAAAACACTCACAGGTTATTCTGAGTGGTTTGACGTTTCTAAAGCACTTTGTAGCCGCGATAACAAGAGCGCGGGCCAGTGACTTTTATGTTTGGGGCCACCGTGCAGATTGCGTCAATAAATAAAGTCATTTTCATCGCATCAGCTCCGTCATTGCTGGGCGGTTTATTTTAGTGGACTGCGTTAAGTGGTCCTAACTCGGTTTGACAGCAGAGGGGCGGTGGGGGGGCTTCCGTAGATGCTCTCTTTTTATAGTAGGGCGTTTCAGAGACTGATGGAAGTGTAAACAAAAACACATTTAGATTTATTAATTTAAAATAATCCAATCTAATATTTAAAAACACATTTCAAAACAAAATTGGAGCATATTCTAGCATGCCTTTACCTTTTTTTGATCGGCAGATCAAATAGTTAAATTTTTTGAAGTTTAATCCACTAATGCATCAAAAATAAGAATATTTAATAGCTAATATATGCATTGATTAAACTTTATGGTTTTCTAATGAGAAAAGGAAACAGGTGCATCTTTGGCACTTGAAGATAAACAGGTAATTTGAGCCTCAGACATTTGTTTACTAGATACTGCCATCAAGATGGGGAAAGATCCAACTAAACCGAGGGGGAAGATGTCCTCCTATGCCTACTTCGTCCAGACCTGCAGAGAGGAGCACAAGAAGAAACACCCTGATGCATCAGTGAACTTTGCGGAGTTCTCCAAGAAGTGCTCTGAGCGATGGAAGGTAGTCCAAGTTCATCTGACCTGTGTTTCTGTTTGCATTTAAATAAAATAACTTCAGGAAAACATAAGAAATCAGTTTGTTGCAGATGGAGGATCAGTCTTGAAGTAACTTCTCTGTTTTCAGACGATGTCTGCCAAGGAAAAGGGCAAATTTGAAGACCTGGCGAAGCAAGACAAGGCTCGTTATGAGCGGGAAATGTTGAGCTACGTGCCAGCGAGAGGTGGCAAGAAGAAGAAGTTCAAGGACCCCAATGCTCCCAAGAGACCCCCGTATGTACCGCTTGTTAAAGTTTAACTCTTGCCACCTTGTTTAAGCAATTTTTTGTTTAAATAACAGGCTCAATCTCATGTTTTTTTCCCTTGTCTTCCACAGATCTGCTTTCTTCATCTTTTGCTCAGAGTTTCGCCCTAAGGTGAAAGGGGAGAACCCCGGTCTCTCCATTGGAGATGTCGCCAAGAGGCTGGGCGAGATGTGGAACGGCACTTCTCCAGAGGACAAGCAGCCCTACGAGAAGAAGGCAGATAAACTGAAGGAGAAGTATAAGAAGGTAAATAAACAAAAGTCTCCTGTTTCAATGTGCTCTTCTAACTAAAGTCCGAGCCTGATTTCAACATGCGGATGTATTTTATTTCTTCACAGGACATCGCCGCTTACCGAAAAGTGGGCAGCAGCCCACCGGCAAAGGCCCCCGCCAAGGCCGAGAAAGATGATGACGATGATGAGGACGACGACGAGGAGGAAGAGGATGACGATGATGAGGATGATGATTAGAATGGCGGGCAATATATAGTGGTCATTTTCTTGTTTATAAAGCATTTAACCCCCTTGTCCACACTTCACTTGCTAAAAGAAAATACAATAGTAACAAAGGGGTAAAAAAAACAACAAAATAAATAAAACAAAAAAAAATAATGCCAACATAAAGGCTGTGTATATCAGTTGTTTTTATGCTGTACAGTTTTTTTTCCCGTTTTTGTATAGTTAACACTACACAAGTATGGTGTCTGTATCCTTCTGCCAGTCTTATTTTCTTCCCAGTGGTAGTTTTTTCTAGACCAATATCCTGCCTGGTACAGTCTAAAGGGGTGGGCTTACAGTATTTCCCTTAGCTAGCAGTGCACAGCACATAAAAACGTCGGAGTTAGATCTGAGTGTTTCCTTCAATTTTATTTTCCTTTACGTGTGTTTTTATTTCAAACAACATGTTATCAGAATTGACGTATCACAGTTGTTTTACTGATCTTTATGTACCACTGTAATCCTAAAAGAAAAAATAATTAAAAAAAGCCTTGTTTATTGTTGAACTTTAAATTGCTTCTGATGTCAATAAACTTTTTTTTAATAAAATCGATTTGTATTTTGTGTTGGAAAAAAATCTTATCCAGTACGACCTCCAGCGCAAAGTTAAAAAGATCTTGGAGTGGCATGATATATTGAAAAATTACACTAATATTTTATCTGTATAAAAAAAGATACGTGACTATTTCACCTCAGAAGCTCTTGGATATTCATCAACACACTTTGAGACCCTAAGTTTAGTTTTCTTATGGGTTGTTTTGTTGCTGATTAATATATTTAGTTTTATTATGTGAAGCACGTTGCTCAGCTATTGTTTTTTAATGCGGTATAGAAGTAAATTCTATTTTTGTCTTTGTAAGTATTTCCATGACTTGTAGCGATAAATTGCTGTTCATCCATCCATCCATCCATCCATTTTCCTGCACCCTTTTTCCCTTACTGGGGTCGGGAGGGTTGCTGGTGCCTCTCCAGCTGTCATTTTGGGCGAGAGGCGGGGTCCACCCTGGACAGGTCGCCAGTCTGTCGCAGGGCAATACAGAGACATACAGGACAAACAAACATGCACACACACCTAGGGACAATTTAGAGAAGCCAATTAACCTGACAGTCATGTTTTTGGACTGTGGGAGGAAGCCGGAGTACCCGGAGAGAACCCACGCATGCCCAGGGAGAACATGCAAACTCCATGCAGAAAGACTGGGGCCGGGAATCGAACCCAGAACCTTCTTGCAGCAACAGCTCTACCAGCTGCGCCACTGGGCAGCCCGTAAATGGCTGTTCAAATTCACAGATCTCACATATTTCAATTTAAGTGTACTGTTTGCTAAATTTCTCTATATTTTAGGGTTTATATATATACCTTTCGCCCCCACCCACATATATAATATATATACATGGAACAATTATGCTGACTCATTAGGGCCACATTAACCTTGAACCACCACCTCCTGTTAGATTGTATTTGCTTATAGTCATATAAACATGTTTCTTAACTGCACACTGAGTAGAATATAGATCAATTACTTGAACTCACTGATCAGAAAAATTCCCTCCTGATACAAACTGATGAAATATTTGAAAGATTATGAATCCCAATCCAACCTAAGCAACTCCAACACTGAAGATGTTATTTATTTGAGTCATAAAGTCACATTCCCTTTCAGTAGGCTGTGGAACATATCCTTAAATCATTGGCTATAAAAGCAGGTATGAAACATCCTGCACTGAAATGTCATCAGTAAGAAACCAAAATTTACCTCAAAAAGTTGACGATGAAACAACAAAAGGTATAAAAGTGTAGAATGGCAAAGGGGCAGTTGACGCTCTCCACCCGAACTTCCCTCATCCGACTTGGCAACTTGTATTGCAGAATTCCAATGCATTTTAACTGACACTCAAAATTTGCATCCATCCTATTATTTTCAATTCTGATGCCATACAGTGAAACTTAGCGTGTCTCCAATCTCATATTCTGTGTAGTAAAGAGAAAAAGCCAAGCACCCAGCCCAGATGTACTCCATTACTAACTCTGCAGAGGGATTTATCACCCATGTTTGCCCCAGGCTCGCTCACTGAATGAGTTTGCTCACTGAACTCCAGTGGATGTGCTGCTGACATGTTTGCAGCAGCTACAATTATGCTATTAAGAATCAAAATCCCCAGGGAATGTTTCCGATACCTTGTTGAGTCTGTGCAATAAAGAATGAAATGAATTCATTGTGCAGCTTTAAGTTTCAACATGGATACCAAACATTCTTTCCTGGTTTGGAAATATAGAGCTGTAAGACTGTTCTGCACTGTAAATATTCGAGATCCAGCATGATTTTTTTCCATTTACGTATCTTAACTTTTACTATGAACTGCTAAATGAAGAAAAATTGGTCTGACATCCTAAAGCCTGGGGAAGATTAAAGAGAGCTGGAAATGCATCTAACGACCCAGGCCTTGATAAACTGCTCCTATAAAGCATGACTCATCGCCACAACTGTCTGTATCCTGTGTTTTAGCTCACTGTGGTTGTATGCAAACATGCAGCTTCACCACTCTTCCCTGCCATGCTGGGCGGTTGGTTGAAGGGTAATGAAAGTTGCAGCGTACTTGCATGCCAGGAAGCATCGCCAGCTTGCTGTTTTATTTAGTTGCAGCCACTTCATCTCTCATCTGCTCTCCAGGTCCCATCCAGGATAAAAAAAAAATAAAAAAAGCCATTTATATAAGAAGGATTACGTGCTTTGAAATCCCAGTGACATAAGTATATGACACGTCTGTGCAAGCCACTACAAACCAAACCCTGTAAGCCACATAAACAAAAGAAAAATATTTTTATTCCTACATTTTAAAGGGTTTTACATCTGCTGTAAAATACTAAGATGGTCTTCTGCTTTTCATTCTCTCTCTCTCTAAGATCGTCCTTGGCCCTTCAACAGGGACTTGATAGCAAAGTAGGCAAAGGGACAAGCACACACATGGCAGCAGCTGACCTCAGACCTGCTTCGATAAAGCCTTGTGTGACCCTGAAGGTGACGCTTATTTTTCCTGCCCCTGATTACCTCTCTCATTTTTTTAAAATATAGAAACTAAACAACAAACACAGTCATGGAGAAATCCCCTAATTTCTGCCAGGTGGATTAGATTTGTTGGCTTTACAGTGTCTGTTATTGTTTTTCAAAGCGAACTTGAGGCAAACAGTTTCCAAACATTTGGCAGCTGCAAGCTACCGTCACTGCTGGTTATCACCTTCCACCCCCTTCTTTGTTAGCAATGTATCTAAAGTTAGAGACTGAGTGAAGTTGATGTTGTTTACACTCCAAACAGTCCAACACATTGCACTTCCTATATTGTAATGACTGATAACAACGTATTACTGGAAGAGAGGCAGTAAATGGAATTACTGTTATGCCCTGTGCCTGTATGCAGCTGCTGATCAGTTTCTGTGCAGACCTATTCAGGAGCAAAAGGGAACTGTGAACAGGCAGGTTTAGCAACTGCTACCTCTTAATCTCAGTCCACTGAATCCGATTTAGCGCAATAAGTGGTCTCATGGGGACACCTACTGGTCATATCCTGCAGTACAACGCAACCCCTTTGTCAACTGAATAGCACATTATCCATCAGGATGTTTTGCCTAGAAAAATGAAAGAGTCTGTTTTAGAAACTTTTTCAAATTAATATTATTTGCAGATGATATAAATATTTCCAGTTCTGGTATGGAATTGCAGCACATTATGGAGGAGGTCGCAAAAAACAACAACAATAAAAGAAAACACTGGTTCGATATCACAAGATTGTCTTTAAATTGAAAGAAAATCTTTTTAGTTTGTTTAGACGTCATAGGAGAAATAGTAAAATGAAGATTACTATTTATAATATGAACATACAAGAAGTAAAGGAAATTAAATTCATCTGTGATCTTTGACCATAAAGTCTGATGTCTCAGTTTATTGCTGCATTCATCTTTCCTTTTTTCCTGACTAGTCTGCCAGGTCCTTCTGCTGTAACATAACATGATGCTGCCACCACCATGCTTCACTGTAGTGATTGTACTGCCTGGATTCGTCCAAACATGACACCTGGCATTCACACCAAAGAGTCCAATCTTTTCCTCATCAGAGCAGAAAATCTTGTTTTTCAGGATTTTAAAGTCCTTCAGGTTCCTTTTGGCAAACTCTAGAAAAGGACTGGCCACCATCTCACATACAGTCTTCATTGGTGGATTGCTGCGAGATGTAAGTGAGTCTGGATTTTCTTCTTTCTCCACAGAGGAACCCTGGAGCTCCTGTAGAGTGACTTTTGGGCTCTTGGTCCCATCTCTGACGAATCCCTTTTCCTTTCATCGCCAAACTTCTTCCATTTATGAGTGATGGAGGCCACTGAGCTTATCAGGACCTTCAAAACAGCAGTCTCAACCTGTCTCAAATGCCTACTGACAATTTCTTTGTTTTCATGCTTAGCTGTTGACCTCTGACCTGCACCATCATCTGTGGGACTTTTTCCAGGTATCTTTGTACTTTTCCAAATTAAGTCCATCCATCCATCCATTTTCCTGCACCCTTTTCCCTTACTGGGGTCGGGAGGGTTGCTGGTGCCTATCTCCAGCTGTCATTTCGGGCGAGAGGCGGGGTCACCCTGGACAGGTCGCCAGTCTGTCGCAGGGCAACACAGAGACACACAGGACAAACAACCATGCACACACTCACACCTAGGGAGAATTTAGAGAAGCCAATTAACCTAACAGTCATGTTTTTGGACTGTGGGAGGAAGCCGGAGTACCCGGAGAGAACCCACGCATGCCCAGGGAGAACATGCAAACTCCATGCAGAAAGACCGGGGCCGGGAATCGAACCCAGAACCTTCTTGCTGCAAGGCAACAGCTCTACCAGCTGCGCCACTGGGCAGCCCAAATTAAGTCCAATAAACTAAATTGGTCCTAACTGGATTAATTTCATCTGAAGGATGACCAATGGAAACAACTGAATTTTGAGCAAACATACTCATTATTTTTAATACAACTGAATGCTGTGTTGAACTGAATGTTAAGAATGTTATTTATTCTTATGTGTTTGCACAGATGCATATTCCCAAATGCACGCTTGTGTAGATTCAATCATCATATTTACCAATCAAAAATTAACAAGTGTTAATGGTCAAATTACTATAAATGCACCTTTAAAACCAGTTTGAAATGCATCACTTCCACTGAGTGGCGCTGTTGCAAAAGGAAACCCAGATCACATGCATAGTGGTGTATCTTCACTATTTATTCTGGAAACAGCAGAGGACTGCACACAGGTTCTTCATCTGCACATCTTTTTACACCACAAGATGTGAAATGTTTGCTGTGAAATCATGCATGTTTGATGGATTGATCTGAAATGTATTCCTTATTTCAAAACAGAACGTTTTACACAAAAAGCTGATAAGAGATTAAAAGCTATTTTCTTTTTTGGGAAAATAGCTGAAGGTCAGTCCGATTGGATGGAAACCATCAGTTTACAATTCTTGCTCTGGATTCTGAACTGAACGGATTCTGGCCTTTAAATAGGCGATTCTGATAAATTGATATGGTTTTATCTTAATCCTTCCATTGTCGCCCAGTCCAATCCCCTGATGGGATGTTTAATGTTTTGAAGTTAACATAGTTTTTTGCTATTTGTGCAAACATGTGCTTTAAAAATGGTTTATTTGATCAAAAAATTATTTTAGTGGTTCTCCATGACAATTCAAATCAGACACCCCATGCATTGTTTTATACAGCAGTCTTTCCGATGTATCTAAGTGTTTGTGTGTGCAGTACTAGTAGTAGAGTGAGTTTGATTTCTCTGCCTTTTAAATTTTGCAAACAGTTGAGTAGGAGGTGAAACAAAAGCTCAGTTTTTGTGAAATGATTTGTCATCTTGCACCTCATGCTCTGTTGCATTAGTCACATCTGTGTGTTTCCTTGAATGTATTTAAGTGTTTTTTGATAACTTATTTTAGAACTTCAACAGTAAACACTCATGGTTGTCATCCTGTGTCAGTATTTACTCGGAATCCTGACACAGAGGAATAAAAATACTTCGGAAATGTAATTTCATGCTGTTTCATTCAAGTAACCCCGTGTATCCCTTAAGTAAGCTTATCACTTTGAGTAACTACCACTGTAGTAAACACTGACACGGCATCGGTTTTTACCCAAGCAGCAAGCTTTCATCCCTCTCAAAAAGGCCCACAGGTTTACTGCAGAGTTCAAGGCGAGTGCGGTAACGGGTTTAGGGGTTTGAGTTATCCCTAAGGGAGTGAAGGATTACTGAAGACATGGCGTTCCAGACTACAAATAATTTGTTGTGGATTATGCAGAATTCTTTAGTTGTTTTTAATGTTTATATTAAAGTAAAACCAGATTACTGTGAAAAGTGGCTCCTTGTGTACGTTAAGTGATGCAGCCACAGACTCGAAAATCTGCTCCATTAGGGGTATTTTTCATTTTTTATTCTTCCCTTAATCATCTCTGACTGGGCCCAGCTGTTAGAAGTCAGCCTAAACTAAACCAAATTAATACTTTTACCTTAAGCAAATAAATAATCTGATGTTCTACAGTGTAACTATTGTTCTCTGAATATTCTTTCTCTCTGATTTAGACAGCTGTCAGCAGATGTCTGGTTTTATAACCGCAGTCTTTCATCAGAAAAAACTTTTTCAACTTCTGTCCATGCTGACATTTCTGCTTATTTCCCACATGCACTTCCCTTCTTTGATTCTTTGCTCCTAGCAGTAAGGATGAGACCAGTTAAATGAGAAACCATTTGCTTCACTGTGCCCCTCAGAAGCTTTTAGTGGCAGAAAGCACAAAATACATGCTTCACTTCTTGAAAAGGACTCAAAGTTTACTTGCACTACAAGCTCTTCCATAAACCGGCCTAGTCTGGTTGAGGTAACTGTAGATTGATTTCCAAGTCCCTGGAGGAGCATGCAAAAATAATCAGTTAATGTAACGGAAAGGACACCTTGGCTTCACTTCCACGTCTGCCTCCTCTCTCTTGTCTGCAACTGATTTTGGTTGCAGCACTTGAGTCTGAATATGTTCCTGAAGCTTTCACGTGCAGATTTGTATGCAATTAATACATTAAAAGCCCCCTTATGCAACAGAAACTAATGCATATCAAGCCATTTCTTTATTTGTATCCACTGGTTGTTGTGTCTAATTATTGTTTTGTTTGTTTAGCAAATATTTTCTTGTCATTGTTTAAAACACAATATTACTCATAATTTTACGGTGGAATTCTGGCAACCCTGGCTGCCGCGTTGTACCGTAAAATCAAATTTTTTTTTTGCATTGTATGTTGAACAAAGTAACTGCAATTAATATCTACTTAAAAGTTTGCTGCATGACTGAATAGATAAACAACCCCACAACTTTTGAAGCAATTGCTAATTTTCTGACTTCCAATAAGAGCAAGCTGTGCTACAGTGCTAACATTACGGTGTATGGAAACCAGAAAAATAAAATAAGGCTTGATTTTTAACTCCTCTTTTAATTTATTTTCTGTGCTATAAAAGTGCAAACATGATCATTTTTACCTATGTAGCAATACAACATCCTTTGTTGCTGAACTAATCCTAGTAAATTCAGTGCTGATTTTTGCTTTTTTTTTCTCTGGTATAACAGGAAGATTCAGTTAAATTTTTTGTGTAATGCTATATTTTGACTTCAAACAAACCCTAATAGGAGATAATTATCTTTTTGTTCCATAGTTTTGTTTGTAACTTAATTTAGAAAAGTCTTCATTTTCTAATTTGTTTCTTTGTGGACCTTCTGCTCCAACAAATGCAACTTAGAAGTATTTAGTTATTAGGATTCAGTTTTAGTTTTATTTTAGATATATGACAGGAAGTTATGGAAAAAACACAGTTCAAGTTGGATCAATGAACATAATATGGGCAGAAAGACAGTAGCATTTATAAATGGAGAAAATGAAATTCAATGAAAAAAGTAGAATTTGTCTTCAACTGTACTGTTAACCTTGCACTTGTGTTCTCATCTCCTCCATCAGTTTGTGTTTTATTGAGAGGCATCATTGTTCAGACAAACAAATCAAGCTTGAAATTGAAATGTCAAAGGAGCGAGCGAGCAGCATCTTGATTTAATTCTTGGAGAGTAACCATAGACGACATTACCAGAGGAAAATGAGCTGATATGGAAGCAACGTGTCTATTTACTCCGCCTGCATTGATGTGTAAAAGCTTGTAGCTTTCCCTCTGCCTCATTCTGCAGAACATGTTTAGACAGAAGACCTCTTAACACCAACACACTATAGAATTGATTTACACTGATCATATTTTAATCATGGTCCTCGTATGCAAATATTTCTCATCTGGGAGGAGTAAATGAGCTGTTTCTGCAGTTAAGCACTTGATGCATTCTTAATTAGAAAAATGACCCATCCCTATGGCTTGCTGCATTTAAAGGCTGAATAAACAAGTCATTAGAGAAAGCAATGGGTACCTTATCGCATTTAGAAAAGACTGCAGGTGATGTTCACATGAATGAGAATGCAGGAAGCCTTTTTGTAATGTTTAAGAAAGTATTCCAGACTGCAGCATTCATTACCACTGCATAGTTTAATAATCTTAGACTCAGTTAGGCAATTGTAGTAACCAGAATACTTAGTTAAATTACAACAAATTTACTTTTTTTTTTGCAAATAAAAAGTACTAATATCTAGTCTCTTTTGAGACAATTTCAAAGGTATTGCAATACCGTCAGTTGTTATGAAAATGCTTGTTCAAAACTAACAAGATAAATTTGTTTTTGCATCATGGCTTTGAATTTGGTTTCTTTGAGAAACTCTTATCCTTTCCCACATCATCAGAACAATGCATCTCCATGATGCCGTTTACAACCATTCTTATGTACGTTGGATTGAGAAGTAGCTCCTATGATGAGCTCAGCAGACTCACAGGTCCACCAGGTGTTTGCTAATTGCTGCTGCCACTAGAAGAGAGCAGCAAAGTGGAGAAGTTGCGGAGGGTTTTTGTCTATTGCTCTTTTCAAAATAGCCTAAGCTTATTGAAGTTGGATGAAGAGGATCAGTGAGCGTTCATTTTTAAATCTTATCAAAATTACCTTTATGCCTATCACAAAATATCTCAATTGGAGTTTATGGTTGTGTTGTGGCTCAATGCACAGAAGTTGGAGGGGAATGAATACTTTTACAAGACGCTTAATGTCAACATTTGCAAAATGGTAAATGCAATAAACTTTAATAAATCTTTAACTTTAACCTTTACTCAGATAAAAATGTCCAATGAACCATCGATGTAACATGACCTGTATCACACAATATGCAAACAAAATAAGAAACAGTAAATCCTGTTTGATTCTGTTTGGTGCTTTTCTTGAAATATGATGCACCTAATTTTTTCCTACTTCCACCTCAGTTCAGGTATTCTTTGTGTATTTAATATTAAGTAAATGTATTTACTTCAGTTCTGCCTGTGTGGCAGCTTCTTTTAAGTTTTCTTCTAGTGTTTCATTTGCGTTCATTCCAACAAATCCTTCATTCTGCTGGGAGCAATTTACACACTGTATGTGCCTGCACATGCAGTGTAATGTGCATTACTTGGCTGTAACAAAGTGAGGAAAGGATTTATCTTTAGGAGTTTAGTGAAGTAAACCCCATGTAGAATTTTGTTTTTGTTGTCTACTAGAGAAACTAACAGTCTTTCATAAATTTTTCTCAGCCATTGTCAGACTGGGAATAGCCCAGGCTGCGTCCCCTCTTCCTGACTTCATAGCCCCAGACAAGTTTGCATTCAACCTCTCTGTCCACACTGTGATCTTCAGTGTGAGTCGTCGTCTGGTGTTCCCTGCAGAGCGACATCAGCTCCCGCCAACGACTCTCGTCACTCCTTCCCAGAGCGCAGAGGTTTCTCTACTCAGAGCTTAGCTGCTGCTACGTCTGCTGTTACCTAGTCTGCTCTGGGAACATTTTGCATCTGACATTGGCTGGGTACTTATCTCATCAAGAGCATCTTTCAGCCTCTTTTAGGACAAGCCACCCATTCCAAAAATAAAAGCAATAAAAGTCATTTCAATTCTTTTTCAGTTGCATCTGGTCTATTCCAGGTTATGACGTTATTTATATCTAATTTCCAATATCCAAAAACACATCTCAGGTTCACACATGCTCAAAATAAATAAGTAATAATAAATAATTGTTCAGCCATCACTCTGGGACCCCATAATGTCCTCTAGCACAGCAGCCCTATGCGTCACATATAGTGCACACCCACGTTTTGCACCACTTACCAACTGTTATGTTGGTGGTGGATGAGTGTTTTGTTTTGCAGCAACAGGAAGCGTGCATGTTGTTGAGCCAACCAGAAACTCCTCTGTTAACCAAATTATTCCAGAATCAAATGTTGAGACTTCTGTCTGACAAATGAAGCTTGGCTGAAATTGGGTTATTAGTAGATCAGTTATCCCAACTGCATTTCTTTCTTGAAACCATATTAAGACTTATCTGTTCCTTGTTTTTAGGAAAGCAACCTACTCAGGTTAGGGTTAGGGTTAGTGCTAAGGATGTGAGTGCTTCCCCAAATTCAAAGATTGCTCTTTGGAAAGGTTATTATAATCCAGTATGTCAGCAGGTCACAACATCATAAATCTGTTGGATTATGACAGACTTAGGCACACACATTCATTAATGGATTGGTTATCAGCTAAAATCATCAAGTTGATTGAAAAATTTCAACTTGGCTGAATATTTTTTAAAAGGCCACATGGACAGAGTGAGTTCACTGTGCTGACTGATATTTGGGTGTCACCTACTTCATGAAACCAAAGCAATTTTTACTGTTGTATTTTCACTTATGTATATTTTTAAATCATTCAGCCACTCAAGATTATTCATCTTAGAAGAAAAAAAGAAATAGAAAACTGCATCTATACTCATATTCCAATGGTAAAAAGTCACAAAACAAATGAACTGTCTTGTGATTAAGACATAACAAATTATTAAAATTACATAATTTTCATTTATTTGTGTTTTTTTTATCAAGGTGGCATGTGGCACCTTTCACTGACAACCATAGCTTAGAGTCAAGAACCTCAGCTTGTTAGTAAGTTTGATTTTTGCTTTTGCGCTGCAATTAAACTAGATTAACTTGGTCAAATACTTACAATTTTGGTTTCAGCAGTGAAACATTTTACTGCCAGTGCTTCTTAAAGTTGTTATATTCATTCATAATCCAAGTTACAGAAGCCTATCCGCCTTATCATCCCCTGAATGCCATGACAAATGACAAATATGAATATTAGTCTGCTGAAGCAGCACTTTTTAGAAAAAAACAATCAAAATGTTTATGTTTTACATACAAACTAATATGTTTGCTTTAATGGAAATCTTATATGCGCCAAAAGTCTCTTCTACAGTGGACTTGCAATAAATATGTCTATTTTTGAATGTCGGTAATACATTTAGTAAATTAGGTTTGAACTGGACTTTGCTGACATAGTTCATTCCACCCACATTTTTTTGTTAGTTTCGTCAGGAAGTCAGTCTTGGAATCGTTCAGTCCTCTCATTGTTCATTTCTTCAGGTCCACAAACAAACAGGTCACCACCTCGAAAACAATGGGGCAAAAATAAACCGCAATCCTGTTATTTGCTCAGCAAAGTTACATGTGTTCATTAAACGACAACTGAATGAGTCAGATGATCCTCTATTCTTGTGACATAATCTACTTTTCTGTTATGTGACTAAAGTATCCCCCCGGAGAGGATCCTGTCTCATAGCTGCTTGTGTCTTGAGCTGTGAATGAAGGATCATGACGCATCCAATGTACAATGATAATTTCTTCATGTCCACATTCTAGCAGTAACACCTTGCAGAGACTGCTGATAAGGACACTTAATCCTTTAGTCTAAATCTCCTGAATCCCGAGAGACGAATAAAAGAAAGAAACTAACGACAAGAAGAAGTGGAAGCTGACTCAGGGATCATTGCACCGCCTGGTATTTTCTCTGAAGCCACTGCTGTGCAGCCCCACCCTTGTGAAGCATAACATAGTCTGTTAATGCGTATGTGCCTGCACATGCAGTGTAATGTGCATTACTTGGCTGTAACAAAGTGAGGAAAGGCAAGGCAGGATTAGAATGACATAGGGAGTCTGTATGATACAAATACAATAAACAGGGCAAAAGGATTCCCACCTCTTAAACTTTATTAGATTTTGTCAAGCTGCAACCACAAACTTTAAAAACATGTTGGGAATTTCCATAAGAGAGTATAACAAAGTAGCACATAATTATATAAAACAGAAAAAAAGATGATCCATATTAGTATAAATCAGAAAAGTGAATAGTTTACCATCTTTAACTGCAGTAACTTCTGCTTCTCACCAATCTTAGTGATGTTATGTAGAGTTAGATATTCAAGCAGATGAGGAGATTCCACTTGAAAAACAATCCAAGGGGAGTTAAATAGTGTACCGAAGTAAAACAACAACAGCACTTTCGTTCTAAAAGATTCTGATGAATGAAGCTTACAAATGTTTTCCAGCAAAAGAATATTGTTTACTGTGTGTGTGCCTCTGCTCTCCACCCCATAGAAACAACCTGCACCTGAAATTTTAGTCTGTAGGTGAAGTAATGTCAGAGAAATCCCAAGACAAATCCCTCTGTGAATGAGTATGTTGGAAAGGTGGGCAGATTAGAGAAGTGCCCACCTCCTCCTGATCCACAGAACAATGGTTAACCAGAGATAAGCTCTGGCTTAGAGTGTCTCTTGGTAAGTCTGAGCCAAATCCAACTCATATTTAGACCTCTGCTTTTGAGAAGCTTCTGAACCTGTGAATGAAGGCAGTTCTTCAGAGAGATTGGAGAACGATTCCCTTCTGACAATGATATTTTGAGAAAGCATTTGAAATGAACTGAGCACACCACAGACTGTTCTGGGGTGTGTCACATCAAAGCTATAAATTTAATCATATTTGACTTGGGTTTTATGTGACAGATCAAAACAATGAAGTTAATAATTGTGAAATTAAAATAAATTGATGCATGCTTTTCGGTTGCTTTCACAAATACAAATCTAAAAAGGAAAAGGTGCTACATGTCACCATTTTAAGATTTTATTTACAAAAGATTTAGGAAACTATGCACCATTTTACCCCACTTCACAAGCCATGATGAATCCTGCATTCAGGAGGTTTTCTGGTCAGTTGGTAAAAAAAAAGATGACATATTGTGGTGTCAGAATCATGCTGTGGGAGTTCCTAGTCAGACCTGAAAATCTGCTCAGATTTTGAAAACTATGTACCAATTACCTTCCACTTCACAATGATACACAACTTCTTGTCCTTGAACAATAAAAAGCTTGTGGCTGTAAAAACGACAAAAGCGTGAAAATGTTTGAGAAAATTAATTCTTTTGAAAGGAAATTGAGAAATTTTACTTTTAAGACTTGCGCCACAAAAATTACAATCTTGTTTTATTATTTGGGTTTTTGGGTTTTGCCAAGGGAAATGTACTCTTTCGAAAGGAAAGAAAACATGTCAATTATTTAGCTAAACAGGAGAAGCTAGAACAAACAAGCAAATAAGCATCACAATATTCCACCCTGGGTTGTTTTGATGCAGAAGTATTTGCTCACACCTCTTCTGGGAGAGCTAAACTGGATGGCCCTGTTGGACCAAGAGCATGAAACGTCACGCTGGGTGTTTCGCTGTTCCGGTGGCTGTCAGCACAAACCTCTGAACCACAGTTCAAATCTCAAAGTCTGCCTGTCCCATCCAAGAATAGCTGATGACACACGGTGAATGCTGTTGAAATCTGGGAAAGGTGGGGAGGTGGCAGAAAAAACCCACGGAGGAGGTTCTAAGTGCTGCTGTGCTCGGAGCCTGTGTTTATATGCGGAGCAGTGACTCTGCCGCCCCTTCAAAGTCAAAAAGCCGCAACTGTTTTGTAGTTACTCTGACAACAATATTCGTGCTTCTCTGAAAGGGGATAATGCTTCAACGCTAATCATATCCTTTGACCTTTGTAGCAAACAACCAACAGCTTCTGCATATGCGCTACATGTCAGCAACACGTCTGTGCAGATGGCAGGTGCTCCGACGAAAATCCAAACAGGAACACAGTCAGCCGCCTCAGAGGGACACAGAGGCATATTGTCTCAACTCTAAATGTAACATTTATATTTGATCAGCAGACCTTAGTGAGAGGAACTAGGAAACTGTAGTAAAGGTGACCTGGGAGTTCATATTACACAGAGCAGCACTGTCAAACAAGTACAGACAAGTGCTGAGGAGGGAAACATCAGCTGCCCACACAGACACACAGACTGTGAACACATGCAAACGCTGAAACCTGAATACCTTTATGGCAAGAAAGTGTAGAAGAAATATCAGTAACGAGTTGTACACATGCATTTTTGATGAAATGGGAGTCGGAGGAAATGTCATGATAAATGAACACTTGCACCTCATCCTGTTTAATGTACAAAATCCACATTTAATATGCAGCCATCTCACAGAAAATTGCAAAACTCCCCTTTTTACATCTCAGCTAATCAATTTAATTTGTTTAATCTGTTGTAGTTATAATTAAATCTAACATTACAAATGTAGAGAGTTTAAAACTTCACTTCAAAATATGGTGCGGAAAATTGAAACAATTTCTAACTTGAATCATTGCTAAAACAGATACTACTATTATATCTACTCTGTTTTGCTCTTTGCAGGTGGGTAAGGGATTATTTCAGTTCAATCAGGGGTCATAATCTGCTGTATTTAATAAGCGTCAACAACAAGATGTAAAATAGGGACCCAAAGTTGGAGAAAATGTCCCAAAAAGCCTACATGCTTACTTTCTGTCTATGTTGATTTAAATTGATTCTTTCTGCCTTATTTGATGTCAATCAAGATTCACAGAGTTTTAAAACAAATTTTCTTGTGAACTTCTGCTGTGAGAATCCGTACCTTATTGTTTTATTATTGCTGAAATGAAATAGACACATTTGCTAATAACTTTAAATGATTTATTAATATGTTTCAGGTTCAGTAGATACCAAAAGTCAAAGAAATGGCTTTGTACCCTTTTCCAGTGCCTGATGTCATTGCCTCTTGTCTTATTGAATCTATTTAGATTGAGTCATAGAATGTGATGCTGCTAAACCACTTCATGTTGTCAGACAGGTTCTTTTGAAGGGATTTATTGGCTCTGTGGGGTCTGGCAGTATTCAGAGGTGGGTGTGGTTCATGAAATGTAACCCATCTTTCCAAAAAATGGGGTTAATCACAGTTAGTTCATTAATATAACAAATAAGCGACGTGAAAATAACTTTTTCTCCTTTTAAGAAATAAAACCATAAATTGTCTTTAAAATGGACAATTACACTCAGTCTCTGCCCTCCTTTGTTCATCACTGACCTTAATTTGGTGAGCAGAGCAATAAAATCACTTTCACACCTCATCCTGTTTTTGCAGGCAGGTCCTGCTAGGTGTGTGGGGGTGGGGGTGTGTGCGTGTGTGTGTGTGTGTGTATGTGAGACTAACTATCCCCCTTTCCACTCTCCCTTTATGGTGTGGAGATTAGGTCGTTAATCCAGTAGACCTCATAGAAAAAGCCTCTCCTGATGCCACAATAGATTTCAATCAGTCCACTGGGGAGAGGAAGGACCGGCTGTTGATAGGCATCCTGACCCCGTATACACACTGGCAATAACAAACAGAACCACACACAGAGCCATAGACAAACACTAGTTCTTTACTAAAATCCTGCTATATCTAATCCATAAATATCCTGATTATTATTTCTTAATTACACCTCTTCTCAGAAACTGCCTGTAATAAATTTTTATTTTGGAAGATACTGATTAAAAGCTGCCTCTGATTACACAGCTTAACAAAGACCTTTAGTGTCTAATTTCTGTAAGAAATTCTTCACTCATTCTGCCAGAGCAGTGGCTCATTTATTGATTTTCTCTTTGATTCACGAGAGGCAATCTTTTCACATCGTCTGACTACCTCTTATTCAGCTAAATAAAAATGTATTATGTTATGGAGCACCGCTTCCAGTTCAGAGCAGAATTAAGTTAAGTCCAACATTTGCTTTCAGGATAAGAATAACTGAAAAAGGGTTCATCTTTCTTCATTAATGAGGTTTATAATCTTCGTCACTGAAGAAAAAAGCTTAAAAAAATGTTAATTAAATTGGACTTTTAACATAAACCAAGAAAGCTTCCTTAGTCTTGAGTTTTTGGAGAAACTAAATCCATTTTGTATCCAAATCAAAACACTCTCCTCTGTAAACATTTGATATACAGAGAAAACCTCTTTCCTCTCATCTAACTTATTCTCTGGTCCCTCATCAATAATAATAAAAAGTACTATCTTCAATTCTTTTCAGACTCCAGTTCAGTGGACTGTCGCCATGTTCTTGAGCAGGACTATGTAAAGCAGCACAAAGAGAAATACCGAACAAGGCGTCCCGAATTCAAAATAAAATGCCTTCTTAATTGTGGAGACTATAGCATTCAAATTCCGTAGATATATTTAAAAAAATAATTAATAGAGGATTGGGAAATTATATGACATTTGAATGCAAAGAAACAATAACCAATAAAATAAAAGGACATTTTAAAAAAAAATGTTTTCTAATAGTAGCCAAGAAATTTGAAAATAAATATTTCAATTATATGAAATCTAAACGTGGTTACTATAGGTTGCCCTAAAAATAACAAAACAAAATAGCATAGTTTTTTCTAAAATACTTTTTTAAAAGTAATTTTAATTATTTTATTTCCATGCAGCTTGGGTTATTGGCATGGTGGGCCTGGTTGCTGTGGAGTCTCAATGTGTTTATAGCTACAAAAGGGGGAGAAATAAGCAAGGATGCAGTTACTTACTAGATTAAATACATAAATAAAATTTATTCATAAATGTTATGATATGACCTACAAAATCGTGGGGAAGCAATAGTCCTTACAAAAGGAACTCAGTCATGCAAATTCTGTACCTCAAATTTTAAAATTGTTTTCAGTCAAAGCAATATTCAAATTTTTCAGTTAGCACAATTTTAGGTTTTTAAAATAATCAAAATTAGCAGAAATGAATTCAAAAATATTAATTGTGTGTAAATGCAACATGAATAAAAAATTTTTTTAAATAAATTGCGTTTTTGGTTTTGTTTAATTTAACATAAATCCGAGTCCAATAACACGGACGAAGATGTGTTGGAGCGCCTCATAGTAAAAATAACCCTTTCAGGCAAATAAAAACCTTATTTTGAAAGTCCGTACCGGAAGCACAACGTGTGTTCAACGAACAGAGCTTAACGGTAGGTTGGAGACAGAATGACAGCTGAGAGTGTTGTAAAGGTGCAGCATTGCGGTCGGTAACAACACCCACAATAATCCACGCACTTTAAAAACAAGGACCCAGAACATTTAAGTCTTTCACGCTCTTCTTCTGCCTCCACCTGGACGTTTCAGAGTGAAACGGAGGACAGCAGCCGTCATTCTTCAGGATATTTATATTCTCCTTCCTTGCCGACAGAGAGAGCGAGAGCAAGAGAGAGAGAGAGGGGAAAAGATCCGGATGTACCAGCAGTATTGGTTTTTTCGCATGGCGTAGGCACCTTTCCTTCAGCGGAATATTGTTGATGACTGAAGAGTCGAAGGAGGCCCACGGGTCGGCAGCGAGCACCATTAACGCTAACTTCTCCTCTATAGACACCTAGTGAAGGATTAATTAACGAAATGATTGTGCAATCATATTGAGGAAGAAGGTTTAATCTCCTGTGTTGACTACCTCAGTGTTGTGACTGGAGAAAGAGAGAGACAGTAGAAGTCAGCAGGAATAATACATTGTGTCTGTCTCCTGCCATAAAGCCCACAGAGGACGCTTTTCTTCTACAAACACTGAGGAGGAACAGAGGAACATTTGCTGTGTGAGAGCGGGGTGTATGAACGTGTGAGCACCAGAAAAACCTCCAGGATGTCGGGCAGCACCTCAGCGGACATGGTGAGATCAATGACTGGATGCCAGTTCTGTATCATAAAAAGCCAATCATTTCCACAGGGGTTCCTTAAAGCGCAACACAGAAGCATAGCTCATGGGTTTGGCTTTATTACTGTGATTTCCAACTGCACTTCCTCGTTAGGCTCAAAGTTTGAATTAGTCATGTTTTATATAGTTCTTTATAAACGAAACATAACTTGACCAATGAGGAAGGAATAATATGGATATTCATACTAACACCAGCTAACCGGTACAGTTTAAAGCAGCCATTGATTCTAGCTGCAAGGCACAACACAAGTCTCCTGTTCTTTTATTTATGATGTTGAAATAGACCTTTGGTTGGACTTTATCCTGTCATGAGAGGTTACAGGATGCACACGTTTATATAAAAAATATACAGTTCCTCAAATTATTGGTTTTTACTTCTCTGTTTAAAACAGCTGCAGATTGAATATACGGTGACTTCTGAAAGTATGTATACTTCTATATCCTGACATTAAAACCTCAAACTTCTCTGTAACTTGTCTAGATTTTATATGGTAGATCAAAGCAAAAATAGTGGAAAGTTGAAGGAAAATCATACAAGCATTAAAATCCATCTTTACATTTTTATTATTAAGTTATTATATCCTTTAAAACAGTCAATTGCATCTGATTGCTGCAGAGATAATAAATTTAGTCACAACAAAGCTCACTTAGCGTGCAATTTAATTGCCCTGTAGATATAGTTGTTTTGTGAAGGCCCAATCTGTCTTTTAGGGAACACTAGTGTGAAGATATGGCAAACTTTAAAACAGAGTTATGTTTAATTGGAATAAACAGCCTGAAGGCCCAGGGTCGTTCTGGAGGGGCTGCAGAGGTTCACAGCTTGTGTGGGAGAATTTGTTGAGAGGACTAATAGTTGTAGATGCCACAAATCTGGCAGGAAAAAAGTCACAGTTGAAATAAAGCCATAAGCCTTGTTTGTAGTTTACCACAATGTAGGTGACATCAAACATGTGGAAGAATGCGGTGCGGTCAGACGAGAACAAGACTGACCTTTTTGGCTTCCATGGAACAGACTTTTTGTGTAGGAAAAGCTAACAGTGATCCCTACCCTACATACACCGAGGATTGCAGAATCATCCTCTGGGATACTTTTCTAATCACTTGATGGGTATAAAACTGGCCATTTCCATAAGTTTGATTGGTCCATTCAAAGTCCAGAGAAAATCCAGCTTAGAAATACTTGAAAATTGAAGTTCATAAATGCTCTCTAAACAATATGAGTGAGGTTGAGCTATGTTGCAGCCAAAATGGGCAAAAGTCTTTACCTTTCTGTCAGTTAATGAACAGAAGAACCTTGAGACTTGCAGCTGTAGTGAAAAACAGTTCTAGTATGGATACACAGGGGCTGAAAACAAATGCATGCCACACTATTCAGATTTTAACATTTCATAATTTTCCTCCCAGTTCAGATCTATTGAGTTCTAGATCAACATTGTGTTCATTTATTGCATAAACGTCCTCATAAAATGCCTTGTTGTTTGTGTTTATAATGTGGAAAGGTTCAAGGAACATGAACACTTATGCAAGGTCTGTGGGTTATGAACCGTTGGGCTCCTAAAGTCGCTGCTTTTTAACTTCTGTTGTAATGGTTTATCTTGGACATTTTCCTATGTTTTATTGGGTAAATGATTAATTGAGAAAGATAAGTGACTTTTTGAAAAGGGCAGCATTACTTTGAGGATTATGACAGTGACATCTCTGCTACATCAGAAAAAGAAGGTGGTGTTTACCATATAGGTTAAACAAAAGTCTAACAAACTCCCTACAAACAAATGAAGTAATATTATTTGTGGTATTGGTGTCAGAGAAAGGAATGCATAGTAAACCTATAATTTATTGAACAGCTTCAGTAGTTTTCCTTACTGAGTCACATCAAACATGTTCAGTCACCTTCATTTCAGATTCCAGTATCCAAAGAACTGTTGTTCAGAAGTGCTGAGGTTGAAGTTGAGTGACGTAAAACATGCTTCCAGGTAGTTTTCTCTGCCAACTATTAAAAGCCTGTTCTATATGCCTGTTCAGTTTTTTCCCAATTGTACTACCATGAGCTTTAACATTTCAAGAGCCAACGGAGACCTCTGGAATCTGAAATAGACTTCTATCACTTTTTCTCTTAGCGTTACAAGATATGTTTATTCATGGAGAAAATATGCCTGTCCAGTCCGCATAGCATTGACCTTTTAACTCCCGCCACACAGACAAACAATTGCTTCTCTAATCATGGCTGTCATCTCTTCACCTTGACATTGTTTTAAAGCATGCAGACTGGGTTTCAGTTCAGCTTGTTTTTTCTTGTTTTTATTTTTCACACATCTCTTCCACGTCAAGGCTTAGTTTTTATTAAATAAATGTAACATCTCAGAAGAGATTAACCTTCAGATGTCTCGGGGCTTTTTTGCTCCCCTTACGTTTGAATGAAAGGTAATTTAATCTTAGCTGTCATTTTACAACTTGGATGTAGTGATGTGCTGAGTTACATGGTGACCTCTTCAGACCATAGTCATCATCATCTAACCCTTCAGACGCTTAACTTGCGTCACACCAGCTCACCAACAGTGGTTGTTTTTATGAGCTCTCATCATAAAGATTTATGCCACATGGGTAAGAAATGCACCAGATTACAGTCATAAAATGCATCCAGCTGGATTAAGGTAAACTAATTCCAATCTGGGAGTTGCATGTCTGTCATCTTTGCTCCTAGCAGACGTTTGGCACTAAGAATACTGCCAGGTCTATGTTTAGAAAGGATAAACTGCGTAATGTGCCCCTATGTCAAGATCAGCTATCCCAGCTGTGCATGTGTTGTTGCCCGTCCACACTCAGCTGACCGCCCCCACATCCCTCCCTCCACCTCCCACTGAACAGCAGGTTCATTTTGTCGCCATATCCGAGAGCTGACTCCGACATATACATGGTCCAGTCGGTGCAAAGGCATCTAATAGCAAAGCATGTGGAATTTCCAGAGATTATGAGCTGAATCTTTCATTTTCCGATGCGTCCTGACTGACAGTCTAATCCGAATGTCTCCACAAGAACATTATTAGAAGGTTCTGTTTTGTGCTCTATAGCATTTGATCGGAGTATTTACAGTTGAGTTTGGAGAAATGTCTGCTTTTCCAGACTCCTGTCTCTTTATCAATTCTTCAAGTCTAGCTTGGATTTTAGTCCGAGATTTTCTCCTCTAAAGGGAAGTATCACATTATTATTACGTAATTTGCCATCAACACCCAGAGTAAAGTTCATTTACTTGGTGGTAAATTCCAAAGTTCACTAACTTCGTAGTTTCAGACATTGTTTATAATAGGTTTTATTCACTCCAGGTCATCCTGTACCTGGTTCGTGCTGTTAATATGCCCACGGCAGAAACATAAAGGTCAGGTTCTACACATAAGTAAGATGTTTAAGGCTTCCTAATCTCCAGAACAATTACTTCCCTCCATGGTGGAGCTCCGTCTATACATCAAATGAGCTTCTTGTATTCCCCAAGGAAACATAGGCAAATATCGGCTATCAGAATCTCACTGATCCCGTGCAGCTGAAATCGGCAGCAGATGCACATTCTCTTTCAATTTCCTCCAGCTCCCTCAGTCAGTAGAAAAACCCGGTTGTATACACATTCTTAGAAAGACTCTATGGAGTAGGAGTTAGAGTAGGAGGAGAGGAGACTGCTGGTGCCAAACACTGTGGGTGAATGAATCTGAGGGAAAGAAAAGAAGAAGGAACAGTCATTTCCCTCAAGAATGGAGGATGGGTTCCAACGGAGTGAAAAGAGGGAGGGGCGAAAGAATAGAAAAACTGTGAAGAATAAGAGGAGGGGGGAGACATACCCCAGAAGTGCTGACAAGCTCAAAGTGTTCCCCATGGCAACAGGGGGTTGCCTGGACCGCAGGTCTGAAAGCAAGTATGTAGAGGAGGCACTGCAGGTATGTGGCAAGTATGAGAGAAAAGATCAGGACTAGTGCAGACACATTAGAGGAATAAAGCACCTTTGGTTTGGATAGAACCTGATGAATGAACCAACAGGAGACATGATATCCCATAGTAGACTGTACATAAACCCCCACACAGAGTGACATGGATGATAATTCCTCTTTTACAATTTGGTTTAAAGTCAACTCATTTACAGTTTACACCCAAATGATTTATTCCCCTGGGGGATTTAGGTGTACTCTTGTTTTCTGTTGAATTAGAATGTTTATTTTGACAGCAAATCAGCTAAGGCGATGCTAAAAGGCTATGATTTTTGAAAAGACAATTTCTCAGTTTATATTTTTGCAAAAATTACATATTGTAAATTATTTATAGCCTTTACAAATAAATACTAGAAAAGTATTTATTGGCATAACTGTAATCAATGTATTGCTGATCTGCCTTTTTCATGTTTACATTGGTATTTTGGTTATTTTCGTAGTGACCTCTAAGTTTTTGTAGTTGGAAGGCCTCCTTGCCATCCCGCTAATATTTAACTTCCAATACAGTTTCTCTGTCAGATTCAACGTAAAAACTTGTAATATTGGTTCCTGTAAGAAGAAAATTACTGGCAAAATTCAAATTTGACCATAAATCTAAATCTGTCAAAGATAAGAAAGATGTTTGTCACTGCAAAACATGCTTCTGTTTATCTTAAATTTGATGGAGAAGTTGTCAACCACAATATCAGAGTAAAAGAGCAACATTGTATTATTTTGGGACTGCATCAAACAAAGGAGAAACCAATACTGCCCACAGTAACAAGATTTAAGTTGACACAATAACACAACATCAACAGCTATGCAGACAGGTGTATTTATTTCTTAATGCAGCGCTCCCTGCAGACATATTTAATCTTTTTCTTAAGATCAATAAGCAGAAGATCTCCAGAACTTTATTTTCTCTCTCTCAAATGTCATCATGGGACCTATAGCAGGCTCCTGCTGCTGATGTGAAAGTGCACGCTTGAATAATCAGAAAAAGACTGCATCAGTCTATTCATGGTATGTGCACGAAAAAAAACACTGATGCTCTGGAAGAATTAGATAAAAACTAGACTAAAGTCAGCCTGAGAGAAGGTAGAACTTCTAGACTAATGTTCTTTGAGTTGATGAGTCTGAAATTGAAATATTTGGACAGCGCAAAAGAGCACATGTAATCCAAATGCTGCATTCAGTTAACAACACTTCATATCCACATGAAGCATGCTTCATATGCAGCATATCCATGAGTCCAACATGGCATGTAAAGGAGGGTGCTTTTGGAAATTGTGAGGTCATCTCTAAAGAAATAATTAAGCAGAAGTATAATGTTACCCTTCAACCTGACAGTGACTCAAAACATAACAGTAAATCCACCAAAAACTGGCTTGAAATAAGAAATGGAAAGTCCTGGTCTGAGTCAAAGACTAAATTTTGACGTCAATGAGATTATTTAAAATGGGCTGTAGATACAAGAAAACTAAAACCTCTCACAGCTGAGAGTGAGGAGTGGGACAAAATGTCATCAGATAGAAATCAGAGATTGGCCGATGGCTACAAGAAGCTTTTTCACTAAAGTTATTTTAGCTAAGCTAACCTTTTCCTTAAGGAAACCTTTTCCTAACATTTTCCTCAGCTAGAAAGTGTTGGTAGGGTTCTTTGAAATCATTTTCTTTTCCTGAGATGTACAAAAATTAAACATGGGTAAAAATGAATATTTCTGGATAAGGAACTGAATATTGTGCAATCATTTTCACATTGTTGTAAAATGAAGCTTCTCTCCGGCTTCCTCCCACAGTCCAAAAACATAACTGTCAGGTTAATTGGCCTCTCTAAATTCTCCCTAGGTGTGAGTGTGTGTGTGCATGTTTGTTTGTCCTGTGTGTCTCTGTGTTGCCCTGCGACAGACTGGCGACCTGTCCAGGGTGTACCCCGCCTCTTGCCCGAAATGATAGCTGGAGAGGCACCAGCACCTCCCGACCCCAGTAAGGGACAAGGGTGTAGGAAAATGGATGGATGGTTGGATGGATGGTAAAATGAAGCACGTCTTGAAATAATAATCTTGAAAAGTTACATTTGTTTCCACTTGTCAGCTTGATTTTCTGTTTTCTGTTAACCTTTTGTGGTTTTAGCTTTAAACTTGGTGTAAAATTTTACTTGGAAAAAGCTTGAATCTATTGCACATAACATAACTATCGATTACTATCAGTGTGAGGCTGGAAGGTTCTCTGTGTGTGGTTCAGAGTCTATTCCCACATTAACCCCCCTAAGCTAAACAGACACACACAAAGAGGCCAGAGGTCAGGGTCAGAGGTGAGCAGTGTGTTGGACTCTGCTAACAGAACAATGGGACGGGGAATCCTTGCTGCTGAAAACAGCTCTCCATGTCCTGAATGGCAACTTCAGCTTAACTCAGCATGCGCGACACAGAGCAGCGAGAGACAGAGATAGGTCTTCAGCCTCGGGCCGGCATTTCTAACCGGACTTTGACTGGCACATTTAAAGACGGATGGGGGTTGGAGACCCACAGAGTCACGAGTGTGCCAGTTGGACGAAGCATGTTGATGGATATGCTTGTATTGCTGATGCCATGTGTTGGCAGTCTGAGTCACACATCAGGATTACGTCATGCTGCCCTGGTGGCGCAGCTGATGTATCGACTCTGACACTGTCACATGTAGACCCCACAGAGCCACGGATAGTCTTGTTGGCAGTTCTGAAGGGGCAGGAGCTGCGCCGAATCATATTCATTAAAATGTGTTAGAAAATTGGTGACATGATGTTGAAACTCTGACAGATGGGGCCAGGCGGTAGATAAAACAATAGTTCAACTTCATGGTTGAACGGTAAGGATTTATTTTAATTAATGTGAACGGAAGAAGATATTTATGAAATTTTGTTGATCTCTTTGGGGGCTGAGGCCGTTCTGCATATTTCCAGGATGATTGAATTACATTAGGTTTTTGTAACGACGGTACCTTGTATTAAAATCTTTCATCGGCATGTTTGTCAGACTTTCGGAGCGATAAACTGTGTAGCAATCCCTTTTAATTGTTCTGAGTTAATTCAGTCTCATATTGATGTGTCCCCAGCACCAGCGGGCAGCTCTGGTCTATCGACTGCTTTTGGAATGGTTCTCTTGACATATGCTTGCCACTGTAATGGTCATTTCAACATGTGCTGCAGCATGTATACCTCGTCTTACCTTCTTCAAGAAATGAAAGCCATCCTGCAAAGACATATTATTACATATTTCTCACTATTATACATTTTTTTGGTAACATTTCCTGTGAAAGAGCTTGGTTTCTCTTAACCTTGTTAATCTTGATTTTTGGTTGGTCTAAACTTGTTGCATGAAGGTGACACATTATTTATGATTTAAGTGATGCAGTGATCAAAGATCCAGTTGGCAACCCAAAGATTTCCCCTGCAACACTCTCCAGGTCATCTCTGCAGGACCCCAAGGCATTCCCAGTCCACAAGGGATTTATAATCCCTCTTGAGAGTTCTAAGTCTGCCCCAGGGTCTCCTCCTTGTGGGACATGCCCAGAATCCTCACAGGAAGCATATGTCAGGAAGCAGATGTCAAAACCATTTCAGTGACTCTGAGGTTTCTATCACCCTATCACTAGGGCTGAGTTCAAACACCCTACAGAGGAAGCTCATTTCAATGACTTATAACCAAGTTTTTCTTCTTTATTTCATCATCCATATTTCTTTATTATAGGTAAGGGTCAGAAAGTGGAATTTCCATTAAATTGAGAGCTGTGCCTTTTGGGCTCAGCCCTTTCTTTAACATGGCAGACTGGAGAAGCACATGCATTACTAGAGATGAAGCCCCAATCCATCAGTTTGCTCTATCCAACCATCACTGGTAAATGTCACACCAAGATACTCCAGCTTTTTTGCTTGAGCCAGTGACTGACCCCTGACCAGAGGCAGTATCTCACCTTCTCATTGCGAATCATGACCTCAGCTGAAAGGGAGCTGAGTCTCTGCCTGACTGCTAGTAGCTCTAGTGCATGTTGAAGGTCAAACTAAACCTCATCCTCTCAATGAGTGTACATGGAGACCCAATCCAAAAACAACACAGACAGAGTCAGAGACCAGGGGCATCCTTGACATAGTGAAACCTGCACTATGAACCAGCTTGACTTCCTGCCATGAACAGACATGGCTGTAGCTTTAGTTTGACACAAAACACATGCAAACCAGATAACCAAGCGTCCCAAAGCAAACCATTAATGTTCACCAACATTAAATCTCATTCATTGGACTCATTCAGACACTTTTTTTGTTCTCAGCTTGCATTTCTGATTACCAGAGTGAAAGCTGAATACCTCTGCAACCAGATTGTTCCTAAGGAAGATTAGTTTGTAAATGTTAGAATAAAGTCTTATTCCTCTAGAAAATCCTCTTGTTTCATAAGCCAGTAAAAAAATTTTTGAAATTAATGTCTTTGCCAAGGTTGAGGAATATGTTGAATTTAGGGAGGAAAGCTTTCAAGAGTAAACATTTGGTACTTTTTCTAGATTCTTCTCCTGATCCCTTTTGACAGTTTATTTACCTCGAATATACTAATGCTTTTTAAATGCAACAGATGTAAAATGTGTCACTGTCTGAAAATGTTCCAATGTGTAGCCTCCCTAAAAAAACAATGGAGGAGAGAAAAGTGGGACCGTAGTTCAGTTTTTATGCCAAAGATTGAACGTTACATACATGAGTGGGAGTGGGTGTGAGTAATATACAGGCGTTCTCTAACACGCCCACTCCTGCTTACTAAACCCTTTAGGCCTGCAGCCTGTTCTGATCTGCCTGTGTGTGTGTGTGTGTGTGTTTTGTCCACACAACTATGCATGTTCATATTTGCATGAAAACACAGCCAAAGCACAACCTGTCCTTCCTGTTGAGCGTGACGTGTTTGCTGTCGGCACCGCCGGCTGTGGAAACACCCACACTGGTTCGTTGTTGCTCCACATCCTTGTACAAGCTGAGCTGCATCCAAGAGTTTGGATGGAACAAGCCTGGAAAAGTGTAATTTTCCTAGATCTGGATAAGTATGGGTCAACAAAATAAATACATACATGCATTTCCAGACACTCCATTCCACATTTTTTCATCCGAAGTGCTTAAGTGAAAGTCAACTAGCCTTCTTTTGTTTCCTGAGGTCAAAAAGTGCAGGTGCCTTCTACTTAATCTGCATCAGCATATATCCTTGCCTCATAGATTTTGAACTGGAACTGATCTAAACTAGTTCAGATGCCAAATAGACTGTGAAATAACCTTTTAATTCACAATGCCAAATCAACTACTTTAGTGTTGCTTTTTCATGGTTTGTAATATATATATATATATAGCTAATAAAACCTGCAAACTATCCTGAGCATTTTCAAACTAAACATTTGTGCTTAAATGTCCAAAATGTGACAAAAAATCTAAACATTTGAAATCAGTGGTAATTTCACAGGTGTTTTGAAACCCTAATGTAAGGAGCCGTATGTTTCTCCGATCCTGAACTGTAACATTTTATCCTTGTTAATTTGAAAATACCTAAAAATATGTTATATGTGTTATCTCCTCAAGCACTGTCCTACTTATGGTCTCTAAAACAGCAAATATAAAGTGAGCAAACTGGGAATTTCACTTGAAAAAGGGTAAAAAGTTTTTTAGTAAAGAAAGTTGTTTTTGGAGATGATTTAAAATGATGATTGATTCTGTGATTTGAAAGTAAAAGGGAGAACAGAAACTGGATTTGTGAAAAAGTCACTAAGTGGCGTGTTTAAAAAAAATCAAGACTAAAACAATACAATAATGTTCTGTGTATGTTGATCTGTGCAGTATTGCAATTTGTTCTTCCTTTGCATGCAAATGAGTTCAAATTGAACTTTAAATTTAGTTTTAAACATGTAATAATTTGAATGTTTGTTAAGCAAAATACACAAATGAACAATTTTGAATAGAGAACTGTCCTTGTGTGTGTGGAGGAAAAGTAGAGGATGGGAAAGGGTTGGTGTACTACCAGCTCAATAAAAGGCTCCTTTCAGCTGCACTGGAAACAATTTCCAGCTGAGGGGACATTTTTATTAAAGCTCTGCTCTGCTTGCACACGCAGTGTGTGTGTGTTTTGCGTCAGAACAGCCAGCAAGCATGAATCAAATGTCCCTTTCGGTCCATTTTTTGGTACAAGTTGCTACTTCTAAATTGGTACTTAAAATATGTCTTGAAATTTGAACATCCTGTGCTTGTGTAATGACAGAAATAGAAAGACTCAGAAACAGGACAGATGTAAATTATAAAAACATTCAAGTAATGATCAAGCATAACTGACATACGATACGCCGCAAATAGCCTTTCTTTACCTTGATTGTTACTCTGCTGCATTTGTCAGTAGTGAAAATAGTTTTTAATGCAATATAAAAACAGAAGCTGCAATGTAAAACAAAACTTGGATTGACTTTTGCTGCTGTTTTGGTAAACAAGTACATCTAAAATATTCCCTCCAAGAAATATTACTCTTTTACCCAAAATTCTAGTGGAAAGAAAAAACAAGAGTCTCTTTATTATTCACAGATTATTATTTTGGACCAATCTGGGGTTGGATACAAATTCACAATTGTATTCTGATCTGTTATTTCTAAATTTCTATTATCTGTTGGTCTGTTGCATAAAATCCCAGCTGTGACATATGCTAAGTATGTAACAGAAAACTTCGTGGTCCTGTGACAAAATGTGTCAAGGAATATGAATAATTTTACCAGGCGCTGTGTAGGAAAGCAGCGCAAATCACTAATCTTGAAGAAACTCTTTTTTACACGAGTTTGGGGGTATTAAGCTAAATTGAATCAGATAATTTCAGTTTATTTTCCTGCTTTAATTCAACTTTAGTGTTTTTGCCTCATTTTGGCTTTTTGATCTGACACATTTTGATTTTTGAACGTTCACACAGAGATCTTGGAATAGTAGGAATAGAGAAGCTGAGGTCACAGAGGAGTTGAAGAGAGTTTAGAGCAGAGGGACTTTCTCTCTCTCTCTGTGTGTGTGATGTGTGTGTGCGTGTGTGTGTTGAAGAGCAGGGCACATGGACAGAGGGTATATTTGGCCTTCATGCTGTCTTGCACAAATTTGTCATTGCATGTGGGATGCTATGGAGCACTTTGACTATGAATATCTGTAATGATCCCAACAGGGCTTGTTCGTGTGTGTGCGTGTTCCTCCTTATCTGAACTAGCTCTCTGTAATGAAGCAGCGGACCTTGGACTACAAGGATTGAGGGCTTTTAAACTGCCCGTGTTTTTCATTTAGTAGTAATAAGGAACAGTTGTTTATCCAAAGGGAAGCAGCAGAATGTTGGCTTACGCTGGAGACTTAAACCAGAGATAAGTGATAGATCTGATTTAGCCTAATATTAAGTTACGACAGCTTTCCCTGGTTTTAGAATTGGTACTTAGGCCATCTATGCTTGTGGGTATGTAAAATTAGCACATTTTACCCATCCTTGGTGAAAGTGCAGTGCAGAATTATTCATATTTTTATTTCATTACAACTACAGTATATTTTATTTCAAGTTTGTTGATTAGACCCACACAAACTACTTTCAAATAAGATTATGTGCAACCAGCTGCCTTCAGAATTCACCGAATTAGCAGATAGTGATAGATAATTTAGTCTCTGTATTAATACAGTGATTCTGTGGCAGCCTCAGATGTTTGCTAAAGAACTGCAGACACATCAGAGATAAAGATGTAGAGAAGTTTAAAGGAGAGTTAGATTAAAAAATCAATATCCCAAGCTTTAAGTAACTTGCAAAGCCCAGTTCAAATCATCATTAATATGGAAAGAGTCTCTGCAAACCTGCAAAGACACTTCTGCATATAACTTGTATTCAGTTTCTCATTTTTCCAGTACTGAGTGCAGCATATTTTTTAAATGGCTCAGTTATCACCAAGTAAAAGACAGCCTCCCCATGCTGAACACAACCTGGCTGGTGGATTTGTTTATTTGAGAATCCATGCACAGAACATGCATTGTACCAGATTTAGCTTCAGGCTAATTTCATCCTGTATGTTTCCATACTTTTAGCTGCCTTGTAATAGAACACCACCACAGAGCTCGACTGCTCTGCTCCCCCTTTCATCGCTGCCCTGATTCTTCCTGTTGTTGCCTCGTTATCTGGAAGCCTTTACTGTAGCCACAGAGCTTCCCTTTTCCTGTTGTGTACAATACATGATTGCCAGAAACTCAAAACCAATTGGGAACTCTTAAAGGTTTAGGTTAAGATACTGTAGACACACTAAACCTCAGTGTATAAACATTGCTGTTTCCCATGTTTTTATGCAAATATAAATGGGAAAGAAACTGTGAAGAAACAGTTCGGTCTGCGACAAATAAAATACTAAAGGAGCAGCAGTAAAGTTTTTTATTTCTTTATCACATTTTGGCTCACTATAATACATCCATCTGCTTTTAGATTTTAGTGGTTGTCCTGTTTCAGTGATATTTCCTGAATAAATAAAGGTCAAACTTTGATCTTTTACCTTCTTTAATTTTTTTCCAAACATAATTTAATTCTAATGAAAAAAATTGGATCATTACAAGAAAGATTTTAGCAAAATATTTTCTTGCTTGTTTTTTTCCTTTATCTTTCTCAATATCCAGACGTTTATGTACATTTCCTTGCTGTTTCCTTTTTAAAATGTGAAACTTTTGAAAAACATTAGCGCCATCCTTCTACAAGCCTCTCGCAATAGTTTGCTTCAATTTTGGGTGACAGGCCACTTTGCTCACTCGCAAATTTGCACACAACTTTTCCGTAGGACTGAGATAAAACTTTGTGATTTTCCACTCGAAAACATTGACTTAAGCCACTTATTTGCTAATTTGGCAATATGCTAGTGACTCATATGTGGCTTGTCTTTAATTTCCTGCCTTACAGATCTTATTCCAGTATTTCAACATAATGTTTGCTCGTGATACCATCTATTTTATTCATTGGAAGAGCAATAGTCCCTCCTTCATCAATTTAACAATGGTCATTTTTGCCAGGACTTTAGTTTTAGATGAATCAAATACCAGCAAGATCTTTGGTCCTGTGGGCATTTACAGACTATGATCTGTTTTTTTTTCTTTTTGCTCTTGGAGCCCTTTCAGCCTAAATCACTAAAGCATTTTCACTGTCAATAACATATTAAAAGACTTTTGCTGCTGTTCTTAGTTGACTTGCACTTTTGGATAAATTGTACCTACCCAATAATAACTTGGACTTGTGGAGGTTAAAATTTCTCTTCCTCATATCTTAGCTTTTTCATGACGTCACACCAGGAAACATTCACAGATGTTCTTCTTCTCAACTGACATCATCATCCTCTGGATTTCCCAAGTTATTGAAATACTGTAAGGTTTGAAATCAGAAGTTTGCATACCCAAAAGAGTCAAAAAATATTTTTAATTAATTTTTAACATGTTCAAATCTGTCTTTCACTGATTTGAAAATACACTAAACATTAAGCTTAACAAGCCATGATTGACTACTAAGTTAGATGGCCTGAAAAACCACTTTGTGTAAATGTCAGGGATACTAATAAGACTAAGAAATACTCTTTGGACAGCAGGTGCCTGAGTAGAGCAAAGGTATGTTGCAGTTAAATATTTTCACGTGTTCAGCACACTGAAACAGTCGAGATGGCTTGGCGGACACCAGGCACAAGCTAACATCTGGGCTCAGCCAGACACAGTAACGTTTCATAATTTCTTTCATTGTGTTTAACTAGTCTGGTTATAAGATGTTGAAAGACATAGTAAAGTATCAGGTTGAACTTGAAAGAGCAGTAGGCCATTTGGCTTTCCGCCTCTGCTTATGGTTGAGCTCATGAGTAATAGTTCTGGTTTGTGTCCAGTGCCATCTGGTAAATTCCAGCACTGAGGGCAATTTAGCTTGCCAGTTATCTGTGTGCATGTGTGTGTGTGTATTGCACACTCTGACATCCAATAATGCTCTCACATATATACACACACACATTTTTTCTTTTCTGCACACACTCATCATCACGTGAGTTGTGACTGCAGGGCAGTGCTGTTTTCTGAAGGAGAAAGGAAAATGCAGTGTGGTGGATATAACTGCTGTCTTGCAGCCATTCCTGTCCTTGTCACAGATGTCTCCTCTGCCGTGTTACGTTGCAAAATTTCGTTAAAATAAGACCTAAAGGTGCACTTTTTAGTTTCTTGTTTTAAAATCTATTGAAAGCAAACTTCCTTATAAAAGACTTTCCCCATAAAAATAACTATAAGCTGCAATATTAACCCCGAGAGAAAAACAGTTCACGTTTGGTAAGGAGATGAGCTTGCGCTTTAAAAGGACAACCTAAAAGGTTACAAACAAGCTAATCCTGACAGCGGGGAATTGACTACAGATTGCTGGGGAGAGACCACCTAGGAAAGAGGACACGTGGGGTTTTTTAGAAACGTCGGCGGGAAGAAGGATGGGGCGAGAAGAGGTCACCCGTTACTGTGCATGGAGATGCTTTACATGACTCCAGGGTTTTCACATAGCAGGGGGGCAGGAAAGCACAGAGGAGGAAGTCACATTGGTAAGACACCCAATGATGGAAGTGAAGGAGAGTAACATGGGGGAGGGAGGGAGCAATTGGTAGGGCGAGTGAGAGGAAGGACAGGAGGGCCTTTTATTTAGTGCGATCATCAACCCTCTGTGTGGCCCCTTCACACTGGCAGCATGCTGTTATGTGGGATGGTGGCCTTTGAGTTTGTGTTTTTGCTAGTGGCTGGTTGTCATTATGATGGTTAACTGAACAGACTCAAACAATCAGGTGGAACCTTTGATTTTTTTTTTTTTGAAAACCAAAACAAGAGATGATTTCACTGATTTCATTAATTTGGAAACTGTCAAACAGCCAACCATAGGAGTCTATATTATTCCTGTAAATGAGTAACTGCCATGATGTTTCTTCAGTATAATGCTAAGGACTTTTCTTCAGTGATTTTTTTCCAAACTATTATCCTTAAATAACAGCCTGAAGTGACCAGCTGAAATCTGTACTTCAGATTAGCTACCCCTGCCTTGACAAAGAAAACAAGTGACTGAAATTTACATTTGCATGAGCTGCAATATGTTATAAATTTATTTTTGTGCAAAAAATAAAATAAAAATGCAATTTTACTTGAAAATTCTTCTGAAAATAGCTATAACTTATGGCTGTATGGAAGCAGGAAAACACAATTGCAAAATTAGTGCTATTATTGACTATGATTAACCCATATAGTCTGACTAGTTTCTCTATATTTACTAAAATGTTCCCACCAATGAGATTTGCCATCAAAGCCACTAATAACATCAGTCATGTTATTGAAGGCAGTGAAAATCTAAGTAGAATACACGACCAAACGGTTATATGTTAGTCGGATGCTTCACACATTTCTCATCATTTTTCTTTAAATATAATTTTATATCTCTAAAAATAGCTGATTTTGTCTTTGTTCATCAGTAACTGCATGCAAGAGTGCTGTTGTCAGCGTGATCTGATAGCATTTAGATTGGATAGATCGCAGTTACTTATTTGAAAAATATTGGATTTTTGCGTTTTGGACAGCTCGGTCTGGATTGGGTCGATCAAACGGAAAATCTGACCAGCTGATTTCTGGGACATCTTTGATAAAAAAAATATATGAAGCCCTAGTTAGTATTCTATAACTTTGTTTTAAAGCCTTATAAAATGACTTAAAATTCTAATTCTCTTAATCTACAGGTTGCAACATTGTCCCCTAACATCACCACTATAGATAATTTTCCACAGCAGGAACTCTTGCAGAAAAAGTGATAAATGGGAGGTGGTTTAAGTGACCATGTAGTTTTAACGTTTTGCAGAAACCCTGATCAGATCCAGATGTGCTTTCTTAGGTCACCTTTCTGACTTCATGATGAAGAAGGGAAAGCAAACGTTTAGTACTCGTTTTATTCTCCGCCATTGTTTCATTCTTAGCTGCAACTAATGGTCACTGATGCAGTTCTGTCCCACTGATTAGCATCTTGGTATTCATGCTTTGTCTCATTTCTGGCTTTAAAACTAGCTGGGAGAGAAGGACAGTCTAGACGCTGACAAAGGATGAAAGGAATCGATTGAAGCATACAAAAGCAATTTCACATCTTGGCCCATGGCTTCAAAAACAGAGCCTCAGCAGCAATCCCCAGCAGTCTCTGGCAAAAAAAAATAGTTTGCTCATTTCATGTGAATGTAAACACCAACTACTCAGCACATAACAGATAAGGACTTTCTGAATTTTAATGCCTTGTTTTGACGTCACCCTTCCTCATTTTTTGCCTCTCATTGACCTTTGCTGTGTTCTTCTTTGAGTCCGTTTCCTTTCATGCTTTTTCTTTTTTTTTTACATTGGTCCCTCTTGCTCGCCTCCAGTAGTCTGTTTCCTCTGTCCTTATAAAACATCAGAACTCATCATCTTTACAATGTTTTCAGTGTGCAGTTGTACAGTGTCAGCAGTTTGGTGTCATTGTTGGACTCTGCAGTATTGTTTTCACTCTTTTATCTTCAATTTTCACTCAGAGTTGATTTTTTCTACCATTTTTTTAGTGACTTGGGATTTGCTGTCTAAAGGTTGTTGTGTTTGGTTAAGTTTTCTCGGTATAACATCCCGAATCCTCTTGTTTTGTCCAGGAGATCCTAAAGCTCTTCACACTACATGCAGTCATTCAGCTTTTCACGCATATGGTGGTACGTTGTAGCCAGATGTCACCCATTTTAGTGACAAACTCATTTTCTTTCTTTTTTTGTGTGTTTTAAAACAGAAATACTTACTTTAACCCTTCTTGAATATAAAAATCTGGGAAAAAGAGGACTGCCAGGCATATTTGGTTTGAGACAATTAAACATTTTGTCAAACATTTTTTGGTCGTTTTTATATGGGAGATATAGGCATTTACTCAGGGTGGCATCAGAAAAGGGTGACACATCCAAGAACTATAAAATAAAATACATTTTATATGTCAGTTGTGCCCTGAACAAGAACTGCAAGAACTAAAACTGTGTGCATACTTTGTTGAAAGTAGTAAAAATTACATTTTAAAGGGATTTCAAGAAAAGGAATTAAAGGGATGCTAAAATAGTTATAATTCGCATTTATCTAGTGGCAGGCGCCATTACAATAAGTCATCTAAATGTTCAACAGATTTAGTGAGCAATCACATCTTTCTTTTTAGTTTTTTCTTACAAGCATAGGAAAGTGAATATGTCAAGATTTGGGAAAATATAAAATTCTAATTGTTAGAGTAATAACAATTTTCTCTTTGCTTCTAAAGGCAAAATAAAAGACCCAGCAACCAACTCGAGCAATGAGACGTGCAGCAGTTCAGGGAGCAGATTGCCTTGGTGGCACTTTTCTGTTCAGCCTTATCTTATCAAACCCACCCCTTATTAAATAAACAGCAGAGATTTAGCCGCTTGGGAAAGTCTGTGTGGAGGTGTGTGTGAATAGAGGGAGAACAAAATGGACTCCGACGGAGCAAATAAAACATAGCTGCTCTAATTGAAGTAGTTCTCAGGCTGCCATCATTTTTCACCACATTTGTAAAGAGATTAGTGTTTGGAGCTGTCCAACACCATCATCTTCACATCATTTCATCTGTTAATAACCCACATTTACAGTAGCTGGAGACCCAGTTCATCTTTCTGCATCGACACTCTGTGTCTTTTTAGTTTGAAGGTTTAAAGAGGACTTTTCTTGTTATGGCTCAGCTCCCATTTGGCATGTTAATTCATTTGGCCCGGTGGGGGTTGAAAAGCCTTTTTTAAAGTGTGAAGTCTCGCTCTGAACTGAGCATTGAGGATGAGGCAAGAGGCAGCTGTGAAGGGGAACCTGCCTCTAGTCCTCCTGACAGCTCTGATTGCTCTCAGGAAGCAGCATGTGGAAGGCCTGATCAAAGACCTGGTGTCTGTGCTAGTCATCGTATGGACGTGTGAGTCCTCAAGGAGAGAGATGACTGGCATCACTATTTGCCTCTGTGGAGAGAGGTGGAGCAGCTGATGGATTAAAGGGTTATTGGTATGTTAACAGGTAGAAGGGGAAGGATGACGAGAGCTGCAGCTGGGGTGCAGGAAACTGCCGATGCTGCTTGTGACAGGAAGAGATGCTGGATGTGATGCGGATGTTGTATCAAAGGATGTGTCTATCTGAATGACTGTAGAAAGAAAAGGGCCTGGAGGGAGAAGTGAGAGGTGGCACAGAATAATGAGGTGCGAGGCTGGTAGTTGAGACAAGTCCTGCTTGTTTCTTCCACAAGTTTAAAAGCAGAAAACCTGAATCTTTTCAAGCCAGGCACTTTCACAAAAACATCTGAAAAAGATGCATTACAAAATAATTTTAAAAATTACAGAGGAGCCTGTAGAGGAGTGTCTCTTCACTTTAATTAAAAATGCCTCAGAATATCCAAGGCCTTTATGAAGATAAGAGAACATAATTTAAGACTATTAGAAGTGCAGTGTGGCTATTAGCTACTTGTGCAATAGGACACTATCAGGGAGCTTCAGAAAGAACATCTGATAAAGGCTGTGGTGTTGTTTCTTTCCATTCCTCTTAAAGTAGATGATCTCTTTAATTATTAATACCTCTGGTAGAATGCTTAGCAGGATGACAGTTTGGTGTTTTATGGTCACTGAGGAAAATACTGACCGTATAAGAAATAGGAAAGTGCAGCATATTGCAGATCAAAACCACAATCTTCTGACAAAGCATTCAGCACCTCAAAAATAGCACAAATAGTTTTAGCATGACGTTATTTGATAATCCACTTTACTTCCTCATACTTAGACATGAGTAACATGTTTTCAACACACCGACTTGAAAAACAAGATACAAAGACCGTGTGACTGGAGCTTTCAATTGATCAAACCTGAAATGGATTATGAAACACTTAATATAAATTCTTTAAAATGATTTGGTTATAGCTATCACTGAGTTTAACTTTTTCTAGGAAATTCAAAATGGAGTCAAGCGTGCTTCTGCAAATATGAGGAGAAAAGTTTTGCTTGAGTGGCTCTGAATGACAGCTGCTGCATGACCTTTAGAGAAATACCATTAGCATATTGGAGTGACAAATCCACCAATGGAGATTGGATTAGATTTTTTTTTCCTAAGCTCAGAAGTATAACTTACTTTGCCTTAGTTGTGTAATTGTTTACCTCTTATCACAAATTTCTAATGGTAAACATTTAAAACTTTTGCCCCTTGTTCTCTGTGATTCATTTTGTGCAAGTGTCTCAAACCAAATTCAGACGACGAAGAATCAGCAAATACGCAATAGTACAGAACATTTTTGTTGTAAAATTACTTTTCCTGCTTGCAGGAGTTCTGACAGAACACAGTGAGCACAGAGGAGAACAAGACAAAATGGTACAGATGACTAACTAGCTTCATGGTTAGCACAAGTGTTGGCATGGCAACCAGCAGAGCATGACTGTCGTATTGAAAAGAAAAACTAAAGCCTGGATCAGACTGCTTGTCTGGATCCTTCTTTTTACCGTGTGCTGTTTTAGAGTTACAGTTTGTACTATAAAGTCTATAGAATATAAAAGCATCATTTTCTCAAAGTCCAGCACCTACTTTTTTTAAGTTCAGGAAAATTATCGGTCACTTATTGTTATTTCTATAGTCACATTTTGGTGTGTAATAGGCCAGGGTTAATTTTGGTGCCAAAAATGCAGGAAAAATCAGTTTTGGTGTATTTTGTGAAGTTTTCAAAGTGATTAAATTTAGAGGAAAACATTTAGTAATTTTTTGAAACTACTAGACTTTGGTAAAAAAAAAATTAAACACAAAGTGTAAAAGTAGAGCACATGATATGCATACGGTATATACAGTGAAGTTATAAATAAACAAAAAAGGCAGGTCAAGGTTCTTACTCTGTCAGATGCACCTGTCTGCACACGACATGAGGCTGGTGCAGTACCAAAAAAGCTTTAATAATCCGTCCAGCTTTGCTCACTTCACTTCGTCACACCGTTTCTAACAACATCCGTTATAAACAGTCACTTTTTCCCATTATGTTTCCCATCTTGATGTGCAGACAAGTTTATATTTTATTATTTCTTCTATGGGAAGAAACACAATAAGAAAGGGATGCTATTTATCACTATTTTTTCACCTCAACAAAATCTGAGTCATTTGTAGACATCAAGAGCTGTTGGTTCCATTCAAGTTGCCAAATATATTATTGGCAATCAGGCTGTGAATGCATAGCACTTAAAATATGATAGCCTTATAAAAACTGCGTCCAAGCAGACCTTTGTGATTGTGACAATAAACATGTTGATAATAGGATGAGGGTTGTGATGTGATTTATTCTGCAGGTCCAATTCTGTTTCCTATGCCTGTAATTATGAATTGAAGGTCTGCTTTTGGTAGCGATGTCCATGTTAATACAGATATTCTGTAAAGGTGCACTCTATGTGCAAACAGATTTTGGTGAGAAAAACTTTGGTTATTGTGAAGGATTATTAGAAATGATCATGTCACTTTATCCTGACTGTCACTATCTATCAATCTTCAAAATGTAAAATGAAGAAGTTAATGATTACTCTTCTTTTGAACTTTTATGTTGGAGACATCAGCTTTATCACCACCTGCTGGTGCTGTATTGGTGTTTTTGACTTTATTCTCCTTTTTTGCTAGAATCCAAAAAGCTGTCTTGATAAAGGAATTAATATTTGTCAGGTCGCATCAATCTGTCGATGAACGTAAACTCTAAGCTGAAGAAGTTAATGTTGGAAAGGAAAAATGTGGTCTCAAACTTCTATGTTTGTGAATCACAATCTCTGATTCAACACCCTTGTTTGGTACAAGTTCTTCTTTTTTGGAAACTGCCACTATTTGTGGTGTACAAATGTATCAGAATATTGCATCTGCTTTTAAAAATGGAATAAAATTCAGATAAAGATGAAATATGGTTTGAATTTCTGTGGGACTCAATCTAATACCTCAATCGAATTTGCTTCTGCATAGTTTTCTTCTTGGTGTTATATTCTTTGTAAGTAAAATTGAAAACGGTGAAATTCTGCAACTTGTAGAAAAATGCTTGAAAACAGGAAAGGAACTGTTTGAATTTGCAGGTTATAAATCAATGCATTCATATGTTTTGGGGGGTTTTGCTCCTCTGCAAATCACAAATGTTTGGTATGTGTCCTCAGCTGCCATGTTTTAGACCTCAAACAACAAATAAGGGCATCACTTTCAATAGAGAAACAAAAATGAGCCTTGTGAAGCTAATTTAAAAACTGATGGAGCAACGCATTCCCCACAACGTTGCCAGACACACGCTCCTACCCAGAGAGGCTCTGAGAGAACAAATCCTTGCCTGAAGCTTTGTTTCTTCTATTTTATCATCCAGCCGCTGTTGCATAACTCCTCTGTAAGTACGTGTGCAGAAGGAAGAGAACATAAACAAAAAATGAACCTATTATTTAATTAAAACTAATCAAAAGTCTTCTTCCCTTAAGGATGCTTACAATTTTAACTTCTGAGGAAGCAAGGGTGCTGATTGTGAGGTTTTACAATAAGTCTTTAAAGATAATAATGTGCCTTCTAATGTGTTTTTAATTAAAGAAAAGACTCCCTTCATCACATGTATTCGTGAATGGTGGCGAGTTATTACAGAATGCCAACCTGGATGCTCTTTTCTTTCAACGCAGTTTGTTCACACTTTATCACACAAGCAGCTTAATATTGTTTGCTGTTATTAAGCAGTGCTTACAGCTTTACATCAGTGCCAGACAACAAAAAGTGACAATTATATGCACAAGTTTACCTACATCATGCTACATTTAAGTTTACTACCTAATAGTCTCCAAATCTGATGTGCAAGGGAATCCAGCTCCTTTGCTCTTAAGTTCATTCATACAGTTAGCCATCCAAGCTCACTGCTTAGGCCGCTTTAATATATTCCCACAGGAAGGCTTCCCACTCTATAATTTGTTGACTGCTGCAGAGTGTCTAAAGAGCAGCAATACTCCTTAATGCACTTGTAAACAGAGGCCCAGAGATACACACAATCTGTTGCCTCGAGAAAGAGTTGAGAGCTGCAGTCGGGCTGCAATAATTACAGGCAGCATTGAATTTCCTGCTCTCCTCTTTTTGCAAACAGTGTTTAGCAGAAGAGGGACTTGCTTGCTTTCCATGTTCACACAGTGTGGCGCTCCATCAGACATCACTGCGTTGTGTCTGAATGCTACGCAGTGAGGGGTCTGCGTAGCGTCATCAGTTTTCCCGGTACGGACTACGTGTCTTTTTTACTCTTATGGTTTTAGAATCAAGAATGGAGAAGTAAGCGAAGTTTCAGCATTCTGACAGTTTACAGCTGCAGACACTTTCACATCCTCACATTGCAACAGAGAAGTACACACTCTGTTCCCCCTTCTTTAAAACCCTCCACGAACCCTGCAAAGCAGTGGAGCGTGCACTTGACATATGGCTGACATTCATGCGCAATTAACATTTTGTCTGTAGATATGCATGTGTTGAAGCATGAAGTGGTGCCCTACCCAATACTCGAAGCTTGTGTATTTGTTGGAGAAAATAGATTCTAATTGAATATCCTTCCTTCGGCTGCTTTGAAACCTCATTACCGGCCCGTTTACTGAGGAGAATCCAGGAAGAAGGCGCAGTGACCCTCAGGGAGAGATGGAGGAAGGAGAGGAAGAGTAGCTTAAGTGAAGCACAATGCCAGGCAAAGGTATTAATACTCTGATCGCTTCACTTTGTCACGTTACAATCTAAAACCTGTAGTTTATTGAAATTTTACAGAAGTACAGCAGAGACTCGCCAGTGTGAATACAAATTATTTGCTGACAAAAGTTTTTTTCTTCTTTCACAGAGTAAATAATAAAATAATTTTAAAAAAGCAGCTTGGGAAGCTGAAATATCCAGGCACAATTTACTTAACACGCTACTGACTGGCGTTTGCAAAGCAGCCAATCATTTTCCTTGATGCTAATTGGCTGTAAACCAAAGAGCCGCGATAAGGAAAAGGTCAACGTTTCTACCATTATAATGCATATTAAAGTATATTTTGGTGTTTGATGTATTAAAATAGGCAGTTATAGTCATTTTTAGACTTGAGTGGCCAAATATATAAAACATATAGTTTTTAAAAGTCTATTTTCTATAGCTACGTAATATTTTTCTTGCAAATTGCACTTATCATTTTCTGCAGGCTGTAACACAAAATCCTAATAAAATACAATAAAGTTTGTGCTTGTAACCTGTCACAAGGTAAAAAGGTTTGAAATGTTGCGTTACAAAGGATGCTGCATTCAGTTCAGGAGACAATAATAGAGGTGGAAGAGAGGAGCTCTGACTTTCAGATACACCCTGGTGAAAACAAAAATCACATTCTGAAAAAGACAGCAGTCTTCCCTGTTTAAAAGGAAAGACAAAAACAAGCCTACATTGAGTGATGCTGACAGCAAAGATGATATTCTTAGTTACATGTTTCTGCTGCGCAGTCTGCTTCGAGGACAGAGTAAAGTGTCTGAGCCCAGCTCAGTGCCTCTTGATATTCCAGTCTTGCACATCGCGCTACTGTACGCTGTGCAGACTAGGAGCCTGATGGAGTGAGGCAGAGTGAGTTTCAGAGCGAAGCAGGAAGATGGAGCAAGTGGAAGGATGCGACGATCGCTGCGAGGAGAGGAAGCAAGAACCATGTGACCAGAAAAGTGAGCAAAGGGTGTTGGGCTTGCGGAGGGGGCTGGCGAAGCTATCTTGTAGGTGTTATCAGGTTAAGCCTCCCACGACTGACTGTCGCCATGGTGACGCCATGGTTACGACCAGGTGTTCTGTCAGGAAGAAGCGAGCGCGTCTTTGTGTGAAAGGGCTTCTTCAGTGACTTTCTTTGTTCTGTGTGCCAGTGTGGGCAATAGTTCAACTGTGACATTCAGCTGTTACTTAGAAGTACGACTTCTTAGTAGTTGATACTTTCTTTCACGAACTACCGCAGTGAGCAAAGGAGGGTTTATTAATGCTGCCTAATTTTTCATACAGCTATTTTAGGTAGCTGAAGTGCCAATTATTCATACCCCTTCAACTTTTTAGCACTTTTTGACATCTCGACCACTGACTTAAGTGTGTGTTTGAGGATGTAGTTAGTTTTAGCACATTAAATTGTAGATGCAGCCGAATGTGGAGCTCAGCCAGATTGGATAGAGAGCATCTCGGAGCAGTAACCGGCCTGGACTTTGACGAGACTTGATCAGTTAGCAGTTCTGCATGATTTCCATTTTTCGAATTATGATGAAGCGTGGAAAAGCTTCTGAGCTTCTATTGTTCATCTAAAAAGAATCACAGTAACTTAGATTAAATTTTGCGATTGTTTTGTTTTTTTACATAATAAAATTTTAATAAATAAATAAATAATAACTTGTAGGAGTATGAATACTTATGCAAGTCATTATAAATATCCTGCTTTATCTTTCTGGTTGATTTTTTCTTTCCTTATTTTGTTTTATTACTCACAGCAGGGAACAGCGGTGCATTTATATTATTGCTGCATCTTTTTTTTTTTAACTCTTTTAGCTATTTCCAATAATCCAATGACAGAATTAAAGATGGTTGTACATTTCACATGGAGCTTTTGAGCAACTCTGCTTACTTAAAAGCCTGTTGTACAGCCTGAGGTGTATATTCAAATACAGGCAAAAGCTGTTTGGTTCAAACCTAAATAGGCTCTACTGTGCATTTTCTGTCTGAACCCAAACTTCCACTTTTCTCTCATAATAAGCCAATCAGACTTTGTTCAATTATCTCAAAGTATTTTCATTATAAGTTAAGCTCATGCTTGATAATAACAAAAAACAATAACCAGTGGCGTCTCTATATATTGATTGTCCACTGCAGTGTGTAGATAGAGCAAGAGGCTGTGTTTTAATCTGTTTTGTGTGTGCGTGTGTTTGTTTACGTCTCTGTTTGCCTCGTCCGAGCTTCAATTTATAAGCTGATTTGGCAACGTGTTTACAGAGATCTCGGTTTCAATCCGTTGGTGTTAGCCCTGTTACATCACTGAGCGGGAGAAGTTGTATATGATTTCTGAACTGGGCAGGGGGTATGTGGCATCCAGGCCGCGGCACATGGACATGCACTGCCGACAACGACACACGTGCTTTCCCCATGTGTGCACCGCAGGCCAGACGCACATATAGAAATAAGCAAAAGGCAAACGCACACACAGCAGTGAATTATACTCCTGTTACGGCCGTTTACTGCCTCAATGCTACACATAAATGATGCAAAATATAAGAAATCCCAGTTAATCTCTGCATTTTAATGACAAATGTGAAAACGTGAGGCACATTTACTAGTTTACGTGTATTTATGTGAAGTTACTCAGACTAAATAATTTAAAAATTATCTCAAGAAGGCAAATTGTACGGACCATTGCACAGTGGGTTACAATGAAACACCCAGTGTTGCTCCTCAAAATCTGACTTGAACCTCTGACCTTTCTTTATAAAAGGAATGCAGTATTCTTAGTACCTCTGGCTATTAAAGCAGATATTTGCAACAGCTTTGACATATATCAGCAGCTTCTGCTGTCACACACTAGCTACAATTACAGCAAAGGTTTGCATTGATGTTCTTTCACATTTAGGCTTTCAAGAACTTGTTTCAACAAAGTTTTTCCATGTCAGAATGCATATTTCAGTGAAGTAAAAAACTGGTCGCAGAAACTTAATGATGGATTTATTGTGCAACCAGAAATAAACTGTTTAAAGTAGCTTATTTATAGGTTTAATACTTGATAAATATGCATTAAGGGGTCTAAGTCAGGCTATTAAGCATGGTGGTGGAGGCATCCTGGTGAGGGACTTTTTTGCTGCCATTGACTGGCAGGGTGAAAAAGAAGTGGATGATTGCCTTTGTAAACAGCTAGACGGTGTAATCGTTGTCCAACAAGAAAATGATCTCAAACACACATTTAAACTTAATAAAGATTGGACAGAGCAAGCTAACATTAGGCTGCTGCAATGACTTCCCCATACTGACAATTGAAACTGCGTGTTTCCCTGAGAAGCAACCATTTTAAATGGGCTCTTCCAATTCTGAGAGGAAATGAGGTTGAATATACTTCCATATTTATATCAGAAGCTTGAGAAGCTTCTGATACAACTTGCTAAAAAACATTTAACCAAAGATTAGGGGGTTGTATACTTGGTTATCTGAGCCTGCATGTGAGTTTGACACTTTGTGGATTCAATGTTCTGTATTAGGAGTCATTGAAGTTATATCACCAACGACAATAAATCATTAAAAGGACAAAATGAATGTAAGTTTAATGCCTCCAGATGATGCAAACGCCTTACGGCACTTTTTAATGTTCATCTTCTAACAGACATGTTATTACAGGCCCTCTTATTCCTGCTTTACGTGGGAACCTGTTGAGCTGCCAGTAAGAGACAAAGCTGGGAACTGAAAGTAAAAAAAAATATATAGTTACAGTAGGGAGGAGGAAGTTTGGGAGACAGATGGGAGTTGATTCAGCGGAAGGATGCTCCACAGGGTTTCCTCCTCCTGTTTCCTATTAAATTACTTTGCTTGAACCTGTATGCCTGCCGATTCAACATTAAGTATGAGATATCTGTTTTCCACTGCGGTGTTCATTTTTAACATTTCCATTATTGAACCTTACACTCATTTCTAAAACGTTCTGTGTCTTTTTCTCTGTTACAGATAAATCTGCGGCTTATCCTGGTCAGTGGAAAGACGAAAGAGTTCCTCTTCTCTCCTAACGACTCGGCTGCAGACATTGCAAAACATGTTTATGACAACTGGCCAATGGGTGAGTAGCCCTTTCTTTTCCCTTTGTTTATTACCGTGATTACATTTTTGCACTGATGCATGTGCCACATAATATCTTTCACTCTGTTATTGTTGGGTTTGTACTTGAAGCAGCAAACTGCACCGTCTACTATAAATGTTCTAGAAAAATAATATTTTACATTTTAAATGGGCCTCCCTGTCGACGTTCAAACACTTTTTTCACTATGAAGTTTTACCCAACAAGAGAATTTATCAAAGAGCTCATAATAAAAAGCATCTTTGACCTCATTATGAACAGTTGTTATTGTGCTTATTTTTTTTAGTTAAGACCAATTAAAAATACCAAAGAGTTTACAAGCCGATGGGAATAACATCATTTCTCTCAATAAACATTAAAATATAATTCAGATCCTTAAAGTCAAATACAGGACAGAGAAAATAGATTTTTCACAGCTTTGATTTTTCACAGCTTTGATTTCTCACTTTAAGGCCTCTATAATTCCAATTTCTTTTAAGTAAATCTTAACTGGGTGGTGTTTAATTCCAGTCCCCAGGGGTTTTTGTCCTGCATGTTTTAGATGCTTTTCTGGTGCAACATTCCAGATTTAAACATGGGAATTACCTCGTAAACATAGCAGCAGGTTCTGTAAAGGCCTGTTAATGACCCCTGATTTAAATCAGGTGTGTTGAAGCAGGAACCCATTTAAAACATCACCAGCCCTCCATGACTGCCCTAAGACATTGCTGCCTTTAAACGGTGCAATTCAGCTTCTTTTAGCAGCTCAGCTGCAATATTCCTATTTTAATTTAGGATGGGCTCCGAAAAAGCATTTTTAATTAGAGGTCCCACTTCCAACAGACCAAAATATCAAAAAATGACCTGAACTGCATCGCCTGGTTTTTGTTTCAGATAAGACGGTTACATTAGTCGAGTATGTTTTGATATTTTCAGAGTTCAACACGCTGCTTTCTGCTGACGTTAGAAATCATTTAAACAGCATCCTCATACCTTTTGGTCTTTTCTTTGTAAAAAAAATATTTCATATTCTTATTTTAACAGTTTAAACACCAAATACATGTTAATACACATGAACAGAAAGATGGTAACTCTGTTAGCGCTACTCCAGAAGATAATATTAGGTTTTCCTCATTACAGCCAATCTCCTGGATTGGCCAGTGACATGACAAGTAGCATTGCACCTGAGTATTTCAACTTGCCAAGTTGCATTCTCTTTTGAATATTTTGCATAATGCTCTTCAAAATAAATCTTCAAATAGGAGATTTTCTGCAAATAAGCAGAGGTCAAGAATTATTGAAGATTAGTTCCTGTTCTCACATTTATATCCATTTTTACCGCAGAACTAAGTTTTTATTGCGTAAATCAGGCCGTCTACATCTGATGTTTTCATAAAGCCTGCAACTTGCTGATGCAGTGTAATTTTTATCAATTAGGCACACTGTTGTATAAGCAAAAACTATTTTTAAATGTCCGCCTCTCTAGGTAAGTGAGAATCTATGTAGATCTTTGGTGTTAAGTAACAGAAGTGAACTCCTTTTCCCTTGATTATCATTGCATCCAGGAATGTGGAATCTCAGTAATAACATCCACCCTCTTCAATGCTGCTGTGCCAGAGATGGAAGCATTTGATACTCCTGATCCTGAACTTAACCATATGTAGCATTTTCCCACGCAGCTGGGAGCGTCCTGCATTTCTAGAACGCTAGAAAACAAATAAAGGGGAAAAAATCCCACAAATTTCCCAGATGATGTTGAGTTCTCCTCAACAACCAGAGTCTTCTGTTTGGGAAGCGCCCCATGTTCCTCGCAGACAACAGATTAGTCGGTTAGCAACAACACCCTCGACTCAGCGAGAGACAAACATCTGGTGGCCAGACTCTGCTGCTGTGAAACTCCCTCCACTGTTTCTCTCTCTTGCAGTTTTTTTTTTCAAATCCTCACCTTAGGCTCTTATTTTACTGCATGTCTTTCTACAATCCTGCAGCACCTCTCACAAAGAAAAGTATTTTACTTTTTGTAAATGTGTAAAATTATATTTTGTCTGGACCAGTTTTATGAACAACAATGTAATTGTCACATGTTTCCATTTACTTTGGATTTTCTATGAGTGCATGGTTTGTTTTCTGAACCTTAGTTGATATGAAATTAATTTACTGGGAAAGTTTTGAAAAATTTACAGAAGAAATATAGCACACAGGCAAGTATTTCCTTTCATCTGTCTCCATAATGTTTTTTCCCATCTGTTTCCTTCTGTTTCTGTCAGACTGGGAAGAGGAGCAAGTCAGCAGTCCAAACATCCTGAGGCTGATCTACCAGGGACGTTTTCTACATGGCAACGTAACACTAGGAGGTGAGAAAACACCGGAGCTGCTGCCGCCCAGGGAAAAACGCCTGAGCGCTCACAGACATGCACGCAGAAATCACAGCAGTTTGCTGCTGGAAACTTCTTTGCTGTTCTCATCTTTTTCCTGAGCCACAGAACAGAGGTGCCTCAGTGCTCTGGACAAGCCTGCTTTGATGGAGGGAGGGGCAGAGGGAACTTGGGGAAAAAGAAAAATCAGAAAAACACTGTAGACTGGCATTGGAGGAGACCTTGGGAAGGACAAAGAAGACCCAGAGAGGAGGGAGGGAACGGTGGCTTCAAAATGAAAACCACCAGCAGAAAAAGAAAGATAGGATGCTCGTTTTTGCAGCAGCCACACCTTACTTCCTTTCAGCTTAAGGCTCCTTCTTTTTAACCATCCTTTGTTCGTTTTAAAAAATGGAATCCAGTAAAGCATCCTTAGCACTTTCATGCTCTTCCCACATGTCGCATTGGTTTTATTGCTGCTGTGAGATGAGGAAATCCTCTTGCTTCTAAGCCAAATCATTTAGGAGTTCTAAAATGTAAACATGGATTTAGTTGGCATTATTGGAGGGGATGGCTCCAATAAAAAATAAGATGGCTATTCTCAACTGTTGGAGTCAGGAACCCGATACTGGGCCAACATCCTTTTTTTACTGGTTATGGGCCTTTTCCTGGGCATAAATAAAAAAACCCCAACAACAAATAGTCTATTTATACAGTTCCTTTTTGGTAAGGTTTTTGCTCTTATTGCCGTTACAATTCAAACATCCTCCACATATCTGTATTTTTTGCCCCCAACAATTACAAAACGAATGTTTAATGAACAAAATAATGACAGTTAAACACAGAAAACAAGTAATTTTATAAATTGCCCCTTTCTCCCCCTTCAAGTCAGCATTTGCTAGATGCACCTTTGGTTGCATTCATAGCATGCCGTCTTCAGAACATTTACCCCAGTAAAAATACCACTTTAAAGTCTTCAAACCATTTCTGTGTAGCTTTGGCTGGATGCTTTGGCTTGTTGTTTCGCTGTAAAATAAATGTCCTCTGAAGTAGATGGAAACAAATTGTCCTCTGCTATTCCCAAAAAGTTCCATTTTGGTCTCATCAGACTAAAGAATTTTCTTCCACTTGACCATGGAGTCTCCCACATGAAACTCTAGTTGAGCCATAATGTAATGAACAGTGGCTTTCTAATTGCCATTCTCCAAAAAAGCTCCAACTGGTGCAAAAACCTAAGGAAACGGTTTTAGTACGCTTAGTCTGTCCCTGATGAAGCACGTTACTCCTTCAGCGCCGTGTCCAGCTGTCCTCTCAGCAGATTTACACATCTGCCATATCTTACTTTTCTTCATCATGGATTTAACTGAACTCCAGGTTTCAGCTTAGAGTTTTTTTTGTGTCCATCCTCTGACTTGTACTTTTACTTGGTTGTTCAGCTAGAAGAACAATGCAATGGTTGCGAGAATTGCTGATTTAGCAGTGAATGGGCCTTTCAGACTAACTCCCAGATGCGCTTTATGCTTAAATGTATTGGTGTGTCTGTTACAAAAAGGTCAAAGTGTTCAGGATTCAACTAAAATACAACAAATTGTTAAAAAAAATGTCTTTGATCATTGAAAATGAGAAAATTTCCCAAAATAAGTCTCAGTCTGATTATACATTCAGTGCGTACTGTATAATTAAATCAGAAAATGTATAAATATATGAATTTTTCCTAATATTCTTTACATTTTGGTAGTTTCCTAATGATTGGTTAACATTGGGAAGAATTTTTAAAAATGCTAAATGTTTAAATATTACTTTAAAACTCTTGTTAATTGAATATGACTTTTAATTCTGTATGTTCTTAGTATTTTTTATTAATAATGTTTCAAAGAAACTGGACAGTTAAAGAACTAAAGAGAAGGTGAATTAGTCAATAGGTGGCGCTATTGGTTATATGTCTTTATAATATTGCATCCATTTCTGTAACTTTCAGAGAGGAAGACTTTATCATTCAGTCACAGACCTGCCTGACTGAAACGGATTAATTTTCTCTACCATGCAGCACAACCCTTTCAAGTCCGTTTTAATTTGTCCTCAGCTCTGGCAGGCGGTTGAGGAGTGAGTGAAATGATACTGATGTTGGATGACATTGCACTGGCTGAAAATGACCTTTACATCTTTCTTCTTTCCTCTCACCAGCCCTCAAGCTGCCCCTGGGGAGGACCACGGTGATGCATTTAGTTGCCAGAGAGACTTTGCCTGAGCCAAATTCCCAAGGTAACGAGCTCTCCATCTTCCCTGTTTCCATTCAGAGGGCTTTTCCACAAGCTGAAGAACCTTTAAATATTCCACTCCCAGCCATTATTTATTTCTGCACATGGTTTCTGTTTCAGGAACAGCCAGTGGTGCAAATGATTGGCACTTATAGGTTTTGATCCAGAGACAACAGCTTATTGTGCAGATTATAGATCTGATATAAATCACATAAGATGGCAGGTTTCCTGTAGATTACTGCAGATTGGTTCCAACAACTCATGACCCATTTAAAACACAAACAATCAGTTAAAATGCAGGTTTTAGGTGGAATCAAATATATTTTTAATAGAAAAACATCTTGTTTATAAATATTCCGTAAAAAATGTAGGGAAATATTAAAGGTTTGATTCAAGATGATTCCTTGTTGTCTCTCATGTTTTAATGTGCCTGGGCTCTGAAATAATTTAAATCTAATTTGAAGTATGCAAAATTACATTGTTGCGTATTAATCAAAGATAAAGCTAAAGCATACATTTAATTTGGCCTCATTTCTTACCTGGATAAATGAAGCCAACCTGACCATGAAGAGTTAACTAATATGTTGGTTAAACTGCAGCTCGATTCCTTTCATTAGACGCTTTGCTGAGTCACTGTTTGTCCGTATGATGATGTGTGTGTTTGTGTTTAGGTCAAAGGAATAGAGAGAAGACTGGGGAGAGTAACTGCTGTGTCATTCTGTAAATACACACCTGCGCTGCCGGCCCTCCGTTCTACTAGTCCGTTCACGCTGTCAATGTCCTGGACCTGATGAGCTTGTCCTCTGTCCTGGAGCCTGTCTGCCACCCGGATGCATCCACCAACCCCCACCCCAACACCCACACACACACACACACACCCTCACATCCCCCCCCCCCCTTCATTCACACAATAAAACTTTAAATAGGACGTCAGCAGGCTCAGGCTAATCCAAGCCTGAATTGGGGAGCAGGAAGTTGATTAAAAATAGAGTTGATTCCTATGCTATACTTGATTTGTTGTTTTTAACTGAAAAGTAGAAGAAGGAACTGGATCTGCATGTGTTTTTTCTTTCTCTTTGCTTCTTTCCTAAACCTTCTGCCATACGCCGTCACACCTCTGACCGCCATCTTCAGCTGGTCAGCGGAGCCGGCTTCTGGCCGAAGCTTCGCTCCAGCTTCTTCTCATTGCAACACAGCGGCCATGTTTGTGTGTGTGTGGCCTTGTTTTCTCATGTAGACCGGCTGAGAGTTTTAACTAATAAGCTCATCAGAGCCTCAATGTGACGCTGGGTGTAAAGCCTCATGTTTGTCTGGAAGCACCTCAGTGCAGCAGAGGAAGCGTAAAACGTGCCTGATCAGAGAACTCGAACTAGGACTCACTCACTCACTCTGAACACATCTGTGTCCTTTTTAACTGCCCTCCTCTATATGTGCCCTTAAAGGTCGCAGGACAGAAATAACCAACCTGTACAGAAATAATCCTGTTTTTAGCCAAATAGAAAAAAGTATACAACCAACCAGTGTTGGCGGTTCTTCGTCTTTGGAGACTGGGTTCTAGCAGTCCATGAGTATTACTGACCAACTAAACTGGTGATTTATTAAAGCATTATGTGAATTTTTCTCCCTTTCCTGCAACATCCCGATCTCATCACTTTGCTATCAGTGTTGTGAAGGATCTCCGAGACGTCACCTTAAGTTTGAAAATGCTCCCTCCTTGTCTTAATTCTCTCTTCTTGCCTCTCCTTCAGCATTAATGAGTCTATTTTGCACAACTGAAGCATGTGCTCTTTCATCAGATTAAAGCAAATGTATGAAATGGGTTTTATTTTATGTTTCCAATGGAAGTAATGTTCCAAACTGAGGTTAACACGTGTAGAATATATTTAATATAAATCTTTATCTAGAACATGGAGATTTTAGATCTTGGTGATATCCATTATATTGGTGTGTAGTCGACGATTGTGTGTATGGTTACCTACTAGCCAGTTCACAGTCACTCACTGACGATGTCTTTGTGTTTAACAGCAGCAAATCCTCCCTAATTGTTCATAGACTGATGGGTTTTTATTCTCTTTTCTTCTGTCCAGTTTTTTTTTCATTTGTTTGTAATTTAATGTAATCCAATTTTTTGTGTTTATTTTTTTTTTGCTTTAAAGAATTGCTTTGTAACAGCACTAGGTCTTAAATATATTGTTTATATTGATCAGGGTTCAAATCTGTACAGAGAAAAAAAATGTTTTGAAACCAGTTGTAAATAGCACTAATGCTCCTTCTCCCCACCCTCCAAATCTTCAAAATACATCTGTAAACTAAATAAAGGTTATTGAAGTGCACTTTGCTCTGTCATTCTTCACAGCCCTTTGACTCTTAGTTATACAGAGGTGTCCCTCTCATTTTGGAAAGGAATGAAAGTTTTTGAAATTATATTTTACATCTGGATAAATATGAAAAAAAAAGTCTAAAACAATGATTGTATTTTCTAACTTTATTCCTTCTTTCATTTCTCATTTCTTGTCCCTTTTTCATGTTTTTTCTTACTTATTTTCCATTTAATTCCTGACATCTGTGGAAATGTCTTTTTATATAAATCATATTTGCACTTCTACCTTAGATGATGATGCAAAAAAGAAAAACTCAGGTTTGGAGAAGTTTGAATTTTTACATAGAAAATGTACAGAGACCCTGAATACAAATAGCATTGAAACACAAGGACAAGCAATAGGTATACACACACACATATGAGTAAAACTAGAAAAAGTGGAGACTTCTACTTCTTCCAGTAGAACAGCTGGTAACCATAGAAACTGAGATAAACTGGATGACAAACATTACTGACAAAGATATTAAGGTCTCCCTGCAGTTCAGGTGGTAATTGATTGATCTCCTACACCTAGCAAAGAATCGTACTTCATCAGTGTCCTAAATTAAACATTATTTCAATAATGTTGTAATGAAACATCATTCCCATGTCGGGGCCTCCTAAGAGTAGTAACCCATGACTCAGCTCTTATAGCTGACTTATCAATTTGTATTTCATCTGAGAAATAAGACGATATAAGCAGCAGAAGTCAGTCTGATGCAAATTAGGAAGAAAACTTGAAGAACTGCTATAAAATTACATAAACAATAATGAATGAATACAGGAGACCTTCAGGAGGATTTCAAAGACTGCAGTTGGTAGTGCACTGTTCAAAAACACGTCTGCATAAAGATAATAGAAGTCATCTTGGTGAGGACAAAGGAAATATTTTTCTTAGATCCCACCAAAAAACTAAAGTTTGCAAATAAACATTTTACAAACATCTAGTTCTGGGATATATGAGAAAAAGGAGAAATAATTTTCTGAAAATAAATCTACTACTGCCTCTGTCTGATAATCAAACTTGTGAAAGGAAGAAGCTAAACTTTAGTTGCAGAATTGCAGTATTTGACAAATCTAAATCCTGAATAGATTATTCTAAAGGATAAAACTGCAGCTGCTTTTGCCCTTGACTTTACAGTTCACCTACTCAAACATTGAATGCCGTAGATACAATCCTGGAGGCATCGTCTGAATGGAGATTATCAACTCTTGCAAGAATCAGTGTTTACAAGAGAGGATACTTTTGATCAACCTCTGGGTGTCTAAATATTTGAGTTAGACTCTCAAAGGGAAATGTTAGTTTTTGCTTTAACTGTTTTGTTTATGTAAAAATATGAAACAGGGTTTGGTAAAAAATAACTGACAGTGTTTTGTTACCAAACCTGCTGATTTGAAACCTGATTTACATTCAAGCGTTTGTTCCTTTGCTTATGGAAATTAATCATATTGACTGAGAGAAATGATTGTTGGTGTTTGCCTGACTTCTAAAAGGAATATATGGAAAGAGTGACTATAAAACCCCATTTAGCAACTTCTGTGAGAAATAAAAATGCAATAAAGAAATTAAATTTTTTTGTTGAAACCAAAAAATGTGACACTGAAACTTGGGTTGGTATTAATTTCTAAGTGTTTGTTTTCTTGTTGTAAAACTGTTAAAGCTAGAAACATTTTACGTTTTGTCACAATCTTGAATGAATTTACAAAAGTTCAATGCAACGCTTGAGTTACATTCCCAGTCTTGCGACTAAGTTTGAACTTTGTCATGTGAACGCACCATTTTATGACCAGTCATTTACAGGACAACAAGCAGCAGGCTTTTGAGGAAGAGAGCACTGACTATGTCACTTCTTTTTTTGTAAATTCATCTTGTACAGCTACAAGACAAAGATCAAAACGTTGCATCAATCAACTTTGTTGCTGTAAGGTTGTGTGTCCAGGTTAGGCAGCAGTGAACAGGTCAAAGTTCAGCAAGCAGAGCTATGTTGAACACAGGGTCCAGCTCAGCTTGCCTTCCTGCAAATATGTAATGCCTCATGAACTAAGTTAATGACACAGGGAACAAACAAGGTTTCATTACTGTGTGGGCTGTTTTAAATGAAAGAAAAAGCTCCTATAAATAAATCTTTGACGTGTCAAAACAGTATGAGAGCAGCTTTGAAAGGTTAATTCATTCACAGGTGATGACTGTATGTCCCGTGCAGACTTTGCCCTTCCTCCTCTCATCCTTCTCTCCTTCTGAGTGCACAAAGCGGTTGTAGGTGCCAGAGGTGAAAGACGCTATTCTCTCTTTACTGGAGAAAACTGGGATTTAGTAACAGAAACACAGCAGTCAAGATCATGTTTGTGTGAAAGAGGCTCTATTATCATGTGTTTTCTAGAGACATAGTGTAATTTTATCGCACAATCAAGTAACTTTGTTACCTTCAGTTTTAATAAAAAAAACATGGTGTATATCAAACATAACTTAAAATAAATGTAACTTTGTAAATTGGGAATCTCTATCTTTAAGAAGCTCCTGCTCTGTCCTACACTCTGCCTTTAACACATCATCATGACAACATTTCTCTATTATGCTGTTAACCATTCTCGGGAGCATTGGACTGAGAAAGACTTTGCATGATGAGCTCAGTAGACAGGTAGTTCCACCAGGTGCTTGCTAATTACTGCTGCTAGTCTGGAGGAACTGTGCATGTGAGGCTGAGGTGGAAGCTTGGTGTGGAAACTGCAACTCCGAGGAGGAGCTTTGTGAAAATAACTAGTGCTATGCCTTTAAGCACTCTCCACATAAGATTCAAGGATTTTTTAAACGTGCATGAATGAATGTTTTTGATAAGAGAATAACTTTATAACATAATGTAAAGCTAAAAAAAAGTACATTTTATGTAATATCCCAGCCTTTAAAACCAGCTGGTGTCATTGCTGGGTTCTCAATGTCAACATTCTTCAATAAAGAACAATGTTGAAAAAATAAAAAACAATCTTTTTCCAAAAATAATATGATAATAAAGATTCTAAGGTTCTCACACAAACCTCACTTACGATTTATTTGCAGATTAAACAGTTTGAAGATGCTGCCATCTTCTGGCTTAACACCAGTAGATCATGTTTCAAACCTTTAAACAAACACTGCTTTTAAACTGCACTTGTACATAGGCGTTTCTCTTTTCTGAGGTAAAATAAACATTTTATGAATCAGATTTTGTAACTTTATATGTTTATTGTAAATTGGATGGATATTTTACCAGAATCTTTCTGGTAAATTTCACAAAACATTTCTTATTTCTGTACTTGTAGATGCTTTCAAATATATATTTTTAACATAATTCATGTCTGTGGTCTAACACAAAGTCTCAGTAAAAAAGATAGAAAACCCAAGCAGAGTAATTGATGTATGATAAATTTACTTAAAAATAAACAATTATGCCATCCAAATTAAATTAGCGTTACCACTTTCACGAAATTAAAATAAGACATAAAAGCTTTTCAATCTATTTGATAACATTTCATCTGAGTACTGTGTGGTGCCCAATGCATTATTGAGCTTTGAATTCACCTTTCAAAAACTCAAAGGTTATGAGCGAAGAGTCGTCTTTTCTAGAGACGAATGACAGAATGCTGGAAAACCAAGGTGGTAGCAATAAACATATATTATTACAGAAAGAGTCATTAAATAAAAACATGGTTTAAGTTTCTCATTTTACTTTGGGGAGAGTGGCCGTTTTGGTGGACTTGGGCTGGAAAAGTTCAAGTCCACTATTGAGCCGCTGAAACCCAGCGGCTCAATATTGCCTTGATCTCCTTGGTTCTCAGACAGTACACAAACGGGTTTATCAGCGGAGGGAAGAAGCTGTAGAAAAAGGTGGTGGCTATTCGGCTGTCCGGGGTCATCGTCATGTTAGGAATGTGTGGTGCGGAGTAGACAAAGAACCGCGGTATGTAGTAGATGGAAATGATGCAGCCCTGGGTGGCACACGTCGATAAAGTCTTCCTTCTGCCCTGTGGAGAGCAGCAAATCAGGTCATTCTGGAACAAGAATAAAAACTATGAAAAAGTGCAGCTCACCTGTCTGCTGGTCATGTGAAAGACTGAGATTATGATGCAAAAGTAGGAGAATATCACAAAGCCCAAAGGAACCAGAAGGATAAACATTGCAGTGGCATATGAAGCCCCGGAAAGATAACTTTTCTCCCCACATGCAACAGCGGCAAGGGATAGAGTGTCACAAAAGGCCTGTATGATTTGATTTGACCCACAAAAGGATATCTGGGTAAAGTTAATGGAGGTGACACCAGGGAAGACGTGGGCCACTAACCAGGAGAAAACTGTCAGGATTGTCATAGTTGGGGTCGTCATCAGCATGGGGTATCTGAAAACAGATAGAAATAGAATATGGCTGATGTTGTCTTATAGGACTCAGGCCAAAAACATGTACAGTCGCTTGCTGACCACCTGAGAGGAAAGCAGACGGCCAGATACCGATCCACAGCCATGGTCAGCATAACCAGGGAGTTCAAACTGCCAAAATAGTGGATCATGTGTCTTTGGAAATGGCATGTGTAAAAACCAATACTAGCATCATTCCACCAGTAGCGAGCAATTAGTTTGGGTAAAGCCACTGTGGTAAAGCCTAAAGAAAAACAGCAACATATCAGAAACATTTAACAGATACAAAATACAGTTTGACATAAATTTACAACATTCACCAATGTCTGAGAGAGCCAGGCTGACCATAATGATGTACATGGGCTTCTGGAGACTGTGCTCCAGAGCAAACATCAGCACCAACACCAGGTTCCCCACCACTGTGGTCACATAGAGGAAGAACAAAAACCATGCCACCATGTGAAAATACTCCAGCTGGAGACCTGGAAAGCCCACAATAATGAATGTTGACACCTCAGTGTAGTTTTCTTCCAGTTGAGCCATGCTGCAAGCAGAGAAAACTGTCAGACTGGAAGCAGCACGAGTATTCAACTAAACAACATCCAGGAAATGTGAGCAGAGATTTCACCCTTTTTTTGTTGACAGTGTGGCGGGTAAAATCAGAAGAGCCAGAGTTTTATTCAAGATGTTCCAGCATAGGGAGCATAAAGTTTGTTGATGCAACTTTGTCTCAGAAGAGAAAATGTAATTAGCTCGTTCAAGTTGTCTAGGAGGAGACAGACACCAGGATTGGTGGATGGATGGATGGATGGGAGTTGTCTAGGAAAGCTTTGAATAATAATTTAGTCCTAGAAAAACTACTTTAAGATATTACACTTTCAGCAGACTCACAGGAATGGCAGAAAATGTCAGAGGCCAGGTTAATCCAAGCTCTTCTGGAAAGATCTACCGCCAGGTTCTGACTGAAACAGACATTTTTGGTTCTTTAAGTGACATAAACAAACTGATAGAGATTGAGTTCATGTCCACTATTTCCCATTACCCATTATTCAATATCTTAAAAAATTGCTTAAAATGGCTTAAACATGAACACATAAGGGCTGCAGTTGATTGACTAAAAAAAGCAAAGGAAGTACACTTTCATTGAGTGGATGTGTGTACTTCCTTGGCTGACTTCCAGTCCCAACGTGGCAGCAGAGTGAAATTCATCCTCTAGATCAACTTCAAAACCCCGAATCAGGCAGGTCCAAGTAGATCAGGAGGAAGACGAGCAATCGTTTAATTTAATTCATTTTTATCTAGTTTTTGAGGCCATAATCAATGTTATATAATATTATTTTACCATCAAACCAATTTCTATTTCAAACTATGGCAGAAGTTCAATGACGTCTGAGCAATGTAGTTATCCTACATCGCTCAACATGACAATGTGTCAAGAATGACAAGACTTCTTCCAGTTTATTCTATAAAACAACAAACCAACATTTTTGGCCCACTTCAGTCAGAGTTTTGAAAATGGGAAACATTACTCCATGTGATGGCCAAATCCAAATCCTAATGCCGGTAACTCCTTTTATACACCATTTATTTATTTTCTTTCACACAAACACAACAACATTTTAGTTTCAATAAAAACATTTATTAGTTGATTTGAATGCCTTTGTTCTATTTGTTAGCGCGCACATTTAGTTAACATATGTATTTATATCAACTTAAATTTCATTTGTTTGCTTAAAGTTAACTTTTTGTTTGTTTCTTACCGGTGCTTACCTGCTCTGGAGTTGCCAAGCAAAAGATGGGGGCCAGGGCTCACCAAACTTAAATGCTGATTGGACTGCACCACTAGTTCCTGCTGGCGAGGGGAATTTGTAGTTTCTTTTGTTTAGTTAAGTTTCTGTATTTAAGTAAATATTAGTATTTAAAGTTTCATATTTTTTGATTTTCATTTCTGAGTCTTTAGTTTAGCCAAACTTAGCTGTACTGGTATTTGTTTTGTGTTATTAATAATTGTATTCTGTTTAGTTACCCCTATTGTGTCTTATTGGTCTGATCAGCCAACATATAAACCCCTGTGTGTCATTTCTTTGTTAGGTCAGTTGTGTTTGTTTGTGCAGCCAGTTTGTTTGCATCTTTTTGCCTGAGTTCAGTTTTGTTTCTTTGACCTCTTTTATGAGCTCAGTTTATCTTTGTAATTTATAATTTTTGGGTTAAAACAAAAGAAACCCTATTTTCTAAGATTTCCTGCGACTCCTCCTGTTTTTAACTCGGTCCATCACACTCCAATTAGAGTAATTTAACATTTCCTGCTACCACTCAGTGGTAGAAAGTTCTGCAGCAATGGTTCAGCTCCCCATCAGGCTCCAAAGCCTCCTGTCCATAACTCTTCAACGTGCTGTCAGCTCCCAAAGATGCATTGAGTTCAGGTCAGAGATCTCTCAAAATATATATTTCATCATGAAAATACTCCCTGGTATAAAGTGATTGTCAGTGAGTTGACTGGACAAAAGATATAACTTGCCTGTTATTTGCCAGGTAGTTAGCATGAGCTAGGCCTCGCTGAGCTGGTCCAAAGGTTTCTCAATAAAGTCTTATTAGACGTCAAGTTTTTTCTTCCTATAGTCCTGTTTTTTTTTTTTTTTCAAAATTCAACCAGAAACTAAACCATTTTCACCACAACACTGTCTGTAATCCAGTTAATGTGAACAGACATCACCTATGTATTACCCTTTTACTGCTTTTCAAGTCCCAAGTGAGCAGCTCAAAGACCAGAGAATCATTACAGCTTTGAGGAAAGTTTCTGTGTATAAAAAGTTTAATAAGTAACATTTTTTGGGTCATAAAAGTTTGATTTGTTTGGCCTGTGCCACTGTGCTGCTCTGTGAAGGACTGTCCATGGTGAGCCCTCCCTCTTGAGAAACACTTCAGTTCCCCTGCAGTGCTGCAAGGTGGTTCAGGTTTAGACAATGGATGGATGGATTTCTGTTTTTCGTCACAGAACAGTTAGGAGGTTGCAGATGTTAACTCAAATCCTCCCAGGATCAATTAGTGAGATTTTCATAACAAGTTTAAGTAAGACTCCGGCCCTCTGAGAATAGAAATAGGCTTGTGGGAAGAGGAAAAAAAACATCAGGATTCCCCTGAGGCCAAATGAGAAGATACTGTTCCATTATGGTGCGACGGAAAAGTGTCACTGATTAAGGAAATCCAAATAAGTTATCATGCAAAGTAACAACAAGTTGACTCTAAAAGCCAACATGACTCTCTTGGAAAGTTGGGGTCTTTATTTTTATTTTTTGCAGTTTTTTATAACATCTCTAATAATCCAGATCATCCAGAATGTAAGACAGTATTTGAACTACTTAAAAACTGATTTTTCTGACAAAAATGTGCCATTTAATAACACTATTGAACTGAAATGGTAAACAATTTCCTTTAATTTTGATTTTGTTCTGGGCTCTCGCTGAACATGAAGCTAATCTAATTTGTATTGGGATTTTTTTTTATAAAATCACAGTTGATAAATATTTAAAAATCTAATTAAACAATTCAGTTACAGAAAAATAAGAGCACATTAGAATTTGGTGGATAACAAAGACTGCATCTTTTCAATAAGCTTGATTTCCGCCTTCCTATGTTTCTTTGTTAAAGTCCCTTTCCTTTATTCCTTGAAGTGAGCCTCCTGTGGGATAAATACTCTGCACCTGGGGAGGGAATAGTATTAATTTTCAACAATAAGCTAATAGAAAATCCCTGTGGATGGAACACCAGGCGGCAGATTGACTTCAGGAGCCAGGAATCTCTAACAGTCACTGCTTTTGGCTTCTCAGCCACCAGGCCTTTTCAAAACCAGATAGGAAATATTTTTAACCATAAAGACAATATTAAAGACAATAACTTTGGCAGTTCTTTTCTGTGTTTTTATGCAAAACCTACATAGAATATAAACAATAGAAAGTTTAAAAGCTTACTTATGGAAAGAACTCTGCTTGTCTGATTCTACGAAACAAAAAACGTTTTTGTCTTATTGAAAAGTCAAATGCTGTTTGTTGGTGCAGGTTGAAAATGATGGGTTGGCTTGGTTTGGAGTAATTAAACAAATAGGAAAATAGAAAATGGCCTTTTTCCTACAGCACTAACATGAGTAAAACTTAAATAATAATAAAGAAGTTCACTTGTTAAACGAGGGCATCAGCTGAGCTGCTGATGATGACACATTCTCCTTCTGTAGATTCAGATTCAGATTTATTCAAGTCCTGACTGGGTAATTAATTACAATAAGCATATATACATGTAAAAAGACAAAAACTAAGAAACAAACTGAGAAAAGTAAAAGTTGTGTCTTTTACTTTACAAATAATCTTCCCAAATCTTAACAAATAATTTATTATTATAACAAAACACAAACATTTTTGTACCTACATTTTACCAGTCGAGAAAAATACCCATAGATTTAGCCTGGCCGTTGTTATCCTACACAATTCAGCTTGATTCTCATTTTCTTTCACCGCTCTGTCTGGGATTTCTCCCATTGAATTGGATTTCAACCGGACTAACCAGCAAACACAAGGACAAGTTGTGAACGGTGATTGTTATTGATTTCTTAAAGCGATACACCAGAAAGACATTTATTCTGTACCCGATGAAGGAATTTCATCGATCAGTTCATTCATTAAGCAACAATAGCATACAGTATGTCTCTTTTTAATGGTACAAGATGCACCAGATTGACCTTGGAAGCCTTGGGGTTCTAATAGTCACTTGAGATCAGTTTAGATGCTGTTATAGGCACAAAACAAGTGGTCCGACGGGACTAATAAGAATGATGACCACATGTATTACAGCGGTTCATGGTTCATTCCTTTGGAATTTGGATGCCATTAATCGCAGCTTTGGTGTCTAGTTTTTCAAGCTATTAAGCACAAGTCCTAGTCTCAGAGGCAAGACAAGATAAAATAAGATAAGATGCTTTTCTCTTATTAAATGAATGGCACAAGGATTTGGGTGAGAAGGGTGCTTTATTATCTGTGATCATGTTCAACCCTGAGCTAAGCATGTTGAGGATGTTTAAACCAGAGCTTGTAATTTTTGTCTTATAAAGTGTGAGATTTTGACGTTATTCTTCTTAGATGTTCATTTTAACGGCGTAACAACAGCAAATATTCAGGGAGTAAAGTTACTTGTTTTATAAGGCAAAACAGTGATTGTTGTTGTTGGATAAGTTACATAAAGTGAGCCCTTCACTCCCTTGGCTTTCATGTGCAGTTAGGGAAACAGTGTTTACCTCAGGATGTGTCATCACCCTGCAGAAGCAATAACAACAAAACAACTCATTAACCCTCTCCACAGGCCGAGTTTCATCCAGGGACTAGAAAACATTTCAACTATGGAGTTACAGCAACTTTACAGGAACAAACTTATTTATACTGCCTTGCAAAGTCCATTTTGGTCTCATGAAACCTTTCCACATTATCATGTTATGAACAGTCTTCATTGTATTTTTGCAGGATTTTACATGAGAGATCATCACAAAGTCAAGTACACAGACAGGTGAAAAAGAATTTGCTCTCTTCTGTTTTTGATCATGAAACATAACACAAAGACAACATGCATAAATACAAAAACATTGTTATCAAATGATCATTTCATTTACAAAAGGGGAAAAAATATCCAACCCAACTTCATTCATATCTCATGTCAATAAGCAAACCTTGAAACATAAACATACCAGTAAATCGAGACCTTTGCTTTTTGGTCCAACTCTTTCTCTACCACAATATTAATTTTCAGCTTAATGAACTGATCATGAGCATTCAAGAAATAAATAATCATCTTGTTATCTTGAGGAAACAATTAATGTCTTCTTATGATAATGGGAGAAATTATCTCATAATCTTGAGTGATCGGTTGACCTTATCTCATAGTAACATAAATACCTTGATACATTGAGAAACAAAATCTTGTGAGTACAACCTCTCTTGACTTCATTACAATACACCTGTTTAAGAAAAACATTTAAACAGTTTATAATTGGGTAAAATATCCTTTAAATAGTATAAAGGTGTAGCATCCAGCAGATTTGTTTCAGATTTAGGTTTTTGTTTTGGTTGAGGATTCCCTCTATGTTAACTTACGCTTCCAGTTTTCCAGTTAGTCAAATATTTTGACTGAAAATTTAAGAAAGCAACAAACATTTCACAAGCAGTTCTATTTCAGAAGTGATTGCTTTTTTTTTCTGGCATTGTTGCTTTTTATCTTGAAAGTTGGAGTATGTGAGCGGTTTGGTCTCATGAATGGACAATCTGCCTGTAATTCGGCTGCACATCTATCATGCATTCACTACTGCATGGGAATTCTCACTCAGCCTTGCAGGACGCCTCTTTAGAGCCACAAAGTGCAAAGTTTCAAAGTCGCTTGATGATTTTTTAAATTCTCTCAGGACTTGTAACTTTTACTTCAGTTATTTTTTAAATTGCAGCATCTTTTTGACTCTCTTTTTAGTTTAGTTTTGAAGTGAAAAGTAACTTAGTGGATCAAGTTAAAATTCGGGTTAGAAGTCAGTTTTAGACACATTGAAACCTTTGCATTGTTGCTAAAGAGTTTTCATACAGTGTTTGGAAAAGCAGCACTCAGGGGATCAGAGACAAACATGAAGCAGACATGAAAAGCTGCTGGAGCTTATCAGTTTCCTTACTGATGGTGCAGCAGCTGCTGACAGCACAGACTTGGTTTGCAACAACGGGCATGACAGTAATCTGACAATGGATTTATTTAATCCTTTTTTTGTAAAAAATAACACATTTGTACAACCTGCCTATTTCATTATAAACGGATTTATTGGCTTGTCTGATATGAAGTATTACTACGTCTTTCTCTTTTTTGTCTACATTATTTCAGTGCTGGGAAACGCGGCTGTAATGTCTATAATCTGTCTGGATTGTAATCTAAGAACTCCAAAGTATGTTGCAGTTTTTAACCTTGCATTTGTGGACCTCTTAGGTACTTGTGCTCTGGTACCAAAGGTCCTGGATATCTTTCTGTTTAATCATTATTATGTTCCTTACAATGACTGCTTGACATTCTTGTTCTTCTGCTACACTTGCCTTTCAATGCAGGCTCTTAATCTGGTTGCTCTCTGCTACGATCGCCTGATGGCCATCATGTTTCCTCTGCACTACCATGTAAAGGTCACTCATAAGATTATGTTTTCCTTGATTACCTCCTTCTGGGTCTTTGTCATAATTTCTAATTTAGTTGCAGTTGGTTTCCTCACAAGGCTTTCTTTCTGCAAGAGTGTGGTTATTAACAGCTATTTCTGTGATCATGGTCAAATCTACAAGATGGCATGCAATGACAATTTTCCCAATTTTGTGATCTCACAATTCCTTCCATTTCTATTTCTTTGGATTCCTCTTGTTATAATATTTTCCAGCTACATATGCATTGGATATACTTTAGCTCAGGTGGTTGCAGCTCAGGAAAGGGTGAAGGCTCTCAGAACCTGCACAGCTCATCTCTCATTGGTAGTGATCTATTTCTTTCCAATATTGATCACGTTTACGATGGGTCCTAGCATCCATCCAAATGCCAGAATCATTAACCTGTCTGTGACCTCTGTTATTCCTCCACTGTTGAACCCAGTCATTTATGTTCTGCATACGCAAGAAATACGATTATCAATTAAAAGAATACTAAAAGGTAGGAATAAATCTAAAATTATGGTGAAATAAATATTTTTGAGGCCTTTCTTTTTCAACAACAGAAGCATGTTGACATATATTTTATTTTGCATAAAAAGAGAGCAGAGGCTTGATTTTAGCATTTGTTCTGAATTATGTAATCTTTTAGCTCAGTTTAGCTCAGTAACTTTTGTTTTGATATTAATAATAATCAATTTTCAAAAATATATATGTATATATATATTATTTGATATTTTCTAGTTCCTGACCTGTTAAATTCTTCTTGCCTTTCAATGTTTATGCAAAGTATTTCCTAAAAGCGGAAATACTTTTTTAGTATTTGCTTAAAATGAAATTCAGATTTATGAAATAATCCGCTGTTTCCTCCGGAAGAAAATCTCATTTACGCCAACTGCAGATATAAAATAAAATACCTGAATAATAACATTGTCTTTGTTTATTTACTGGACACATTTACAGTATGTTGGATTAAAATTACATTAACATAACATTACATCCATGTTTTTATGGTGTCTTATTGCTGTAAAAACACAGATATTGACAAAACTGTACAATAATGATATTTCTAATTGCCTGAAAGTTTGGGATATTAGCTTAGCACTATAAGCTGCTGTGCTTCAAATTAATTTTATATTCTTAAAACACTGTTTGTTTTACTGTCATATATTTGAAAAAAAAAAAAAACATTGGCTATTTTTTTCTCTCAGTGACATTAAATCTAATAGTTTTATTGCTTATTCTATTACAGAACAAGGTTGAAATCTTTTTTGACCAAAAGAGAGAAACACCACGAGTTGATGTGCTTCTGTAGAAAATAATTTCTTTTCGAATGGATTTGAATCTTTTTAACTGGAACTTAAATCAGTTCGCTTGCTCCCACAGTTGTAACTTCTGCCATAAAGGGTGGAGATGTTAGCATGACCTGTTAGCATTTATGGCTTGTTCAACGATTGAAAAATAAATCGTGGACCTGCTGGTCACGATTTAGGGCAAATTGAACAGTGAGTTGTTCTGTTTCATTCTTTCACGGATCATTTCATTTTGCTGGGAAATTAAGATTAATGAACTACTAATTACTATCAAATACCGTATTTCCCGCACTACAAGGCGCACCACGTTATAAGGCGCAACTTCAATAAATTGCCTATGTTAAAACTGTTTTCATATATAAGGCGCACCGCATTATAAGACGCATAGAATAGACGCTACAGTAGAGGCTGGGGTTACGTTATGCATCCAGTAGATGGAGCTGCGCTAAAGGGATCGCCACCAAACAGTCAGTCAAACTTTATTAATAGATTACAAACCAGCGTTCTGACAACTCCGTTCGCTCCCAAAACGAATAAACAGCTGTTTTATTCCCGTGTCCTTCTGGTCGCCTTAAGTTTAAACTCTGCTTTGTAAGCATTCTGGGGTCTTTACACAAACACACAAATGGAAATGAAACGGCACGCTTCCTGCAGTTCCCATCACGCACCGCGGGCTTCTTCTTCTACGTGAGAAAATGAAGTTTACCGTCGATTCCGTCGATCGTCAATATTGGCCCATATATGAGGCGCACCGTATTATAAGGCGCACTGTGTGAAGGTTTTTAGGTGCGCCTTATAGTGCGGAAAATACGGTAATTTGAGCAATCGTGTCAAAATCTTACTAAATTTGATTATTTTTGATGCAACTATTGGAAGATATTTCTGAAGTAAACTTGATTTCTGAAGATTTTCTCAAGACACAAAGTACTTTGGATTTTGTGATTTACATTGTGGTGCTGAGGCCAGTTTTAGGGACCGGGTCAAGCTGTAGATCCATCAGACTAAATCAATTTAAATGTGAATGAAGTTGATTCTATAATCTAGCAAAAATTTACAATGCCTAAAGTTTTATAAGTTAAAACAGATGAGATGAGAATGAATACATTTACTAAATGTATCTGATTGGAGAGAGAGGTAAATGTAATGCATTTGATATGAAAGATTTTTAATATCAGCGCACTACCAGTAGTCTGATTTATTTATTTTTAAAAGTTTCAAGTCTGAGCATGTGCTTGGTTTCTACAACAAAAGTATTTCCACTCCTAGTAACCAAACTTTGAGCTTCTGAAAGTTGACACAGGGGAACAAACCTTAACTCTTATAAGTCAGAAAGGAGAAGCAGTGCTTCCATCTCAGTTGCTCTACACTGAACAAATCTTGCTGAAGTAGAAAAGACTTGTGAACAGCGAAGGGCATAGATGGAACTTTTCAATCCAGCTCTTGAGGAAAACATCACCTTTGTCCGTCCTGCATATTTTATTATAGCAGGTTTTATTGGCATTCCTAATGTTAACTTCTACTTTGTCTTTCTGTTGTTTGTTTATGTTCTTTCAGTGGTAGGAAATGCAACTGTGCTGACTCTCATAATTGTGGATCACTCTCTGAAAGGTCCAAAATATGTTGCAGTTTTCAGTCTCGCTCTAACTGACATTTTAAGCAGCACAGCTTTTTTACCAAAAATCATTGATATGTTCCTGTTTAATCATCGCTATATTTCGTACAATGAATGCTTGACCTTCATGTTTTTTGGCTTCACACTACTTTCAATGCAATGTTTTAACCTGGTTGCACTGTCTTATGATAGGCTGATGGCCATCATGTACCCTCTGCACTACCAAGTGAAAGTGACCCAAAGGTTTATGATCAATTTGATCGCTTTTTTGTGGATTTTTACCATTACTCTTATCCTCATTGTTGTTGGCTTCATCACACGATTGTCATTCTGTAAATCTGTGGTTATTAACAGCTACTTCTGTGACCATGGCCCTGTGTACAGACTTGGCTGTAATGATGTTTTCCCCAGCCATGTAATTGGTATTTTGTGTCCAGTTATCATGCTTTGGATTCCTCTAGCATTCATCCTAGCAACTTACTGCTGTATTGTTTATGCTTTGTCAAAAATTTCAACAGTGCAGGAACGAAGGAAGGCTTTTAAGACTTGCACAGGACATCTTTCATTAGTGACCATTTATTTTCTTCCCATTACTCTTGTTTTTGGGATCGGAAGCAAAATGCATCCTAACACCAGGATCATAAACTTGTCACTGACTACTATAATTCCACCGATGCTGAATCCCATCATTTATGTTTTTCAAACACAGGAAATAAAACAGGCTCTGAACAAGCTCATAAAGAAAGCAAGGCAGTAAAAAATTGGATGGAAAATTTTAATCTATCCAGCAGCCAAATTGTAAGACTGGAATAAAAGTAGTGAGCATAAAAACTCACTAGGAGGAGAACAAATGCAAACAGGTTTTCTTGTGTTGATTATGAATAGAAACACGGTGTTTAACTGTGAAATAAAAATATATTATAATGAAATATTGGGAATGTTGGACTTAAATGTAAAAAATAGATAACTAAAGACTTTCTGTCTGTGTTCAACTTCTTTGACAATTTGCATGAGGGAGTGTTTTTACTGTCACTGAAACATTTTATGAAGAGAAAATGTTTGGCTTTTTGTTCTACGTTAAATCAATGATTTATTTTTAAAACAAGAAAACACAAAATTACATTTGATATGTTCCAAACCACACTGAATAAAGTTACAATCTATCACAAAAATATATCTATCATATATGACAAACCTGCTGTAAAGTGAAGATGCTTAATAAAATGTGTTTTAAAACAAAGCATGAAAAAGATTATTGTTCAAATTTTTATAGCAGAAACCAGACTTGCAAAGTAAATGCATTGGCTTTTAATAAACAGTTCCAGAACAATTTAAGCTTTCAAATTGGAGAACACCTGATCAGAAAAATGCTTTTATTTAGAGATTAATAAAAAATAAATGCCTCCTCCTATAAGTTCATAAATGATATAAATATGAATGAAATGTTCTATTGTAGATTGTGGGATGATAGTGACTTAATTGAAGCGAGTCTGCTTAATCTGACAGTAAATGCTAACATTATCCTAATTATTTGTTTTTCTGACTATATTGAGTTGCGATTCTATAGAAAATGTCATAATTACACAATATTTTATATCTTTTCTGCTATTCCACTATTTTCAAAGTCACATTGAGAGCCTAAAAATGACAGATTGTTTATTGTTTACTTTTTACCGTAGCTAGCATTCGGTAGTCAGTATAAACAGTCTGTAAATGCAGAAAGGTGGATTAGACAAATTATTTTTAAAAATGTGTTTACACTTGATCATCTGACCAAAAGTGTAAAGGGCTGTGTAAATATATGTGACCGCCCTAACAATAAAAACATTGTTGAAGTTAAAAAAATAGAAAAATGCAAGCATTGTCCTTTGACCTTCATCATGTTTGGTGGCACCGTCAGAAATGTTGAACTCCATGACTACTGCTGTCGCCACATCTTTAAAATCTATCTGACCCATCAAAATCTTTACATCATCAACTTTAAAGGCTTGCAACTGTGTTTCTTCCTTTGATCCAACACCATCACTACATTCTACAAACTGTACACAATTTATTATTTTAATCCAGATTAAAGCAGACTTTTAAAAATGTGCTAAGAGCCAAATCTTACTCTAATTTTAATTGAAGAAATTCCAAATAAATAATAATAAAAAAAATATTGAAATACAAAATCAAAACACTTAAATTTATATTTATAACTGTATAACATTTATAAAATTGTATGCATAATTTTATTACCAATGCCATCATCTCAAAGTAGTGAAAATAAGGTGAGGTTATTTTATTTATATAGCACATTTTCAGCAACAAGGCAATTCAAAGTGCTTTACATGAGTTAGAGGACATACAAACAAAAGAAAAGCAAAAAGAACTCCACATTATCCTATGAGCAGGAAATATTTGTGTTTCTGCAAGATTTTGGTTTTGCTCGGTCCGACTCTTCATGACCCAAAACCTGAATCATTTTCATAATAAAATGACTAATCAAGTCTTTCCAGTCAATTGATGATTTTCAATGGACAACATGGCAAAAGTGCAGAGACTGTTAGTGGTGGTGATGTTCTAAACAGGAAGAGGGGTTTCTAAACCATGTCCTACTTCAGACTCCATGCAACAATTTTTGTGGCGCTTAGTAAGGAAAAGCTTTTATTTTTCTGTGACTGTTGAGGCTATTTGTTTTCGTAGACCAGGATTTATGTGAACTGTTTTCCTGAGAAATCTGTAGTACTTGTCATGTATTTATAAGTCCACTCTGCAGCCAAATGGTCAGATCTGTGTGACTGGAAAGGAGGAAAAGCAGAGAAAGTATTTGACATGGTGTAGTTTGAGTGACCTTGATGAGTGGTGCATTGCTACAGTTTGAGTGTGAAAGTTTTTTCCCAGGCTGAACCACTGGCCCATTAACCCACTGGGAAAACACGCGGTACCCCCATATGCCAGTCTGCCCAATTTGATCTTATATTGATTAAAGTCAAACGTATTTCAGAAGAAATGGCTAAAGAGGCGTTTCTTCAAGTATTATGAGAAAGTTTTTACGTCCTAAAACAAATCTAACATCAAAACGCCCTCAAACTGTATTTGAATATGTTTGCTCTCCAGTGACCAAACAGAGAAAAACAAGGTCTGGACAGTTAAAGCCTCTCAGAGCTCTGCAGCCATTGGCAGAGGAGGTCCAATGTCTGCTCTACTGCCTGAAGTGACAGAACTGGGACACATCAGGTGTGACAGCATCCTTACAATGGAGCCTATTAACTTTGCTTTTGGAGAGAATGTATCTCTTGTGCACCCTGCATATTTTATAATAAGTGGATTTATTGGCTTACCTAATATGAAGTATTACTACGTCTTTCTCTTTTTTGTATTTATAATTTCAGTGCTTGCAAACGTGGCTGTAATGACTGTAATATGTCTGGATCATAATCTCAGAGCTCCAAAGTATGTCGCAGTTTTTAACCTTGCATTTGTGGACCTCTTAGGTAGTTGTGCTCTGGTACCAAAGGTCCTGGATATCTTTCTGTTTAATCATTATTATGTTCCTTACAATGACTGCTTGACGTTCTTGTTCTTCTGCTACACTTGCCTTTCAATGCAGGCTCTTAATCTGGTTGCTCTCTGCTATGATCGCCTGATGGCCATCATGTTTCCTCTGCACTACCATGTAAAGGTCACTCATAAGATTATGTTTTCCTTGATTGCATCTTTCTGGTTGTTTGCAATAATAGCTGATCTCACTGCAGTTGGTCTTCTTACTAGACTTTCCTTCTGCAGGTCTGTGGTTATTAACAGTTATTTCTGTGACCATGGCCTGTTGTTTGAGCTGGCATGCAATGACAATTTTCCCAATATAGTCATAAGTTTCCTTTTGCCGGTTTTTATTCTTTGGCTTCCCATGGTTTTCATCTTATCCAGCTACATTTGCATTGCCTTTGCTTTATTTAAAGTGGTTGTAGTTAAAGAAAGAGCAAAGGCACTAAAAACCTGCACAGGTCATCTTTCATTAGTGGCAATCTATTTCATCCCAATATTAATCACTTTTACCATAGGTCCAGAGATACATCCAAATGCCAGGATTATAAACCTGTCTTTGACCTCAGTATTCCCACCCATGTTGAACCCAATTGTTTATGTTTTATATACACGAGAAATTCGATTATCAATTAAAAGAATACTAAAATTTGCACAGCAAGACAAAGTTGTGGCTAAGTGAGATCCAGGCTCTTCCATGTTTACATTATATCATGTTTTGCTGTACATTTTATTATGATTGCATGTGAGACAAATAAAAAGAGAGTTTTATCCAAACACAGGTTGTTATGTTTCAGTTTGTTTTTTTGGCACTTCTGGGGCTCCATAGAATTAGTTAAACATCATCTAAATGTCACTGATGATGACATCAGTGGCATGTCACTGATCATTATTCATAATGATCAATAATTATATTGATCATTATTTAATCAATATAATTATTGGACTTAATTATATCACCCATATTAATAGACTATACAATGCCTCAAAACGTTAGTCTAAATATGTATTTTAATTTTCATGACTTGATGTTTTTGGTCTCAGAAACATAATTTAAAAAATATCTGAAAATCCTTTAGGAATTGAGTTTTTAATTACTGACAAAAAGTTCCTTAAAAAGTTAACACATAAGATCGTAGCATTTAGATGCATGGTGGACCATGGATGGTCTTCACCCAAAATGTAATCCCAGAATGATGTCAGTATCAGGTCCAATAATAATACTGGATTTGATCGGCTTCATTTCTAGAATGCAAAACCTGTTTAAAGCTGCCATAACAGTAAAATCTGTGAAACTACTAACTAAAACTAAAGGATGTATAAAAACAGTTAAAGAAGCTGAACAGCATAGCAAAATGCAATCTTTATTGCAAAAACTTACACAGCTGCAAAATTTGTTGGGTTATCTTTGATGCACGTCAAATATATATAAATCAAGTCACTATGGTGCTAAAGCTCAAAGAAAATAGTGAGGAATATCCAGCCATAGTAACTAAAAATTATATATATATATATACAATATATATATAGTAAATAACATATCTTTGTTTGATAAACAAATTACAAGATTCGTAGAAAAACTGGTAGAAATGATGTGAACAGATGTAGCTCCAGAAAGTTACACACAAGCTGCAGAGGAAATCTTTTTTTTTTCATTTGAATGAAGCTTGTGTTTGTTGTGTTTACCTCAAATACACTGGAGGGATTGGGGCATAAAAACCAGCACTAATAAAAACCCTCTGCAGTTGTCAGAACACTATGAACAAAGACAAATCTGAGCATGTAACAGCGCTGACGCCTGCAGTGCTGTTGACTGATCTGACAGAACTTGCACAAAAGTATAACCTGCATATTTTAAAATGGATCTTTTGAACTCTGCTTTTGGAATGAACACCACTTTTATCCGTCCTTCATATTTCATCATCAGCGGATTTATTGGTTTACCAAACATGAAGTATTACTACGTCTTTCTCTTTTTTGTCTATTTTGTTTCAGTGCTGGGAAACGCAGCTGTAATGACTGTAATCTGTCTGGATCATAATCTCAGAGCTCCAAAGTATGTTGCAGTTTTTAACCTTGCATTTGTGGACCTCTTAGGTACTTGTGCTCTGGTACCAAAGGTCCTGGATATCTTTCTGTTTAATCATTATTATGTTCCTTACAATGACTGCTTGACATTCTTGTTCTTCTGCTACACTTGCCTTTCAATGCAGGCTCTTAATCTGGTTGCTCTCTGCTACGATCGCCTGATGGCCATCATGTTTCCTCTGCACTACCATGTAAAGGTCACTCATAAGATTATGTTTTCCATGATTACCTTTTTTTGGCTTTTTGTAATAACTTGTACTTTAATTGCAGTTGGCCTTCTTACAAGACTTTCCTTCTGCAAGTCTTTGGTCATTAACAGCTATTTTTGTGACCATGGCCAGTTGTATAAACTTGCTTGCAATAACAATTTTCCAAATTCAGTCATTGGCAATTTATTACCGGTGCTTCTTCTATGGCTCCCTTTTTTATTCATCGTATCCAGCTACGTTTGTATTGGTTGTGTTTTGGCTAAAGTTACCGCAGCTCATGAGAGAACAAAAACCTTTAAGACCTGCACAGCTCATCTCTCGTTGGTGGTGATCTACTTCCTCCCGATAATAATCACATTTACTATGAGCTCAAGAATACATCCGAATGCCCGGATTATCAACTTGTCTCTTACTTCTGTTTTTCCACCCATGTTGAATCCAATCATTTATGTTTTGCAGACACAAGAGATAAAAGTTTCACTGAAGAAAATATTGAAAATCAGAAGGCAATCCAGAATTACTGGAAGGTAGGAGGTAGCTCATGGCGGTATTCTATAATAACAAATTAGGAAGATTAGAAATTCTTAATTATTTTCACTAGAACTGAAATTGTGCTGATGGAAAAAAGAAATTAACTTGTTTGTAAGCAAAGTGGAGTATCACATAAATATAAAATGATTACGATGGTCTAGATGAGGTAAACGCTGTAAGAAAACAAAACAAACAAACAACAAAAAACAAGAAAAAACTTGTGGACTCTAAAAGTCAGACATCTGTCTTGATATTAAAAACAAAGACTTAATATATTACGCTGTGATGTTAGATGAAATACTGCAAGAGAGAGAAGAAAAATATGCAAAACAAGGAGAATGTACAACACTTAAGGCCTACCTAGTTTAGATTATGCTTTATTTTGTTTTTTGTGTCAGATTGCCTTGATTAAAGTAACTACAGTCTAGAAAAGACTTAAATACTTATGAAGCCTAATGCA